>OZ004342.1:22366830-23809555 GCA_963924445.1 Philereme transversata | reverse complement strand
GCCGCGGCCGCCGGAGCCTCGACTCCGAACACTCGTCACAATACTTTTTGCCGAAGTCGTCCCTTATGGATATGTATTCTTTTTTGTAATGTCCTCTTGCGTCGGAGGATATATTTTTCGTATTGTTTGAGTTACTTAAACACATGCCTTTGTCGGTCCCTCGAGGCCTGAGACAATGTATCGGAGCGGGTTTTTGCGAGAGATTGCAGAATGCGGGGTTATTACGGCGTGTTATTGTGTTTGTTTGTGAGTGCGAGACAAAGCGCGGATCGCGGGGATGCCTTTCAACACTTGCCGAGCTTTTAATTGGTCTGGTTGTTTCCTTTACGGAGAAACGCTGGAGGAAAAGATTAAGTGGATATGGTTCTTTGAAAATACATCAGCTAACGTAGAAATTACATAGTAGAGATTCTATTCTCTACGCTACAAACCTACTCTACTGGTACACCATCGCGCGGGTTTAAATATGAATTTAATACAATCAACTGATTGCTTTGACATAAATTCGCCGGTTCTTATGGGCGTCGTATGGGTGTTCCAACTCCTGCAGCGCAGAATGAAGCTCTAAATTCAAATAATATTCTACCACGTTTAAATGCCTCGTAATATCTTTCTGCAGCTTTTTATCCCGGTACCATTGTCTATATTTATTGCTAGATACGATCCCTCACCTGCAAACTTCCCCTACAATATCTCCCCACACTTCAAATTGTGTAAACTTTTATCTATAACACGATATAACTTAACTCGTGAACGCTAACAAAGACGTATCTTAACTTTTGTGGCGAAATTGTCAGGTGTGGGGTATTACCGGATATTTACCGGTCGTCAGTCGCGCGGCACAGCGGCACAGCGCACGAGATGCCGGATAAACTTTAGTATCTTACAATGTTGTCATATTCAGAATCGGTTCAGTTACGAATAGCTTGAAATAGCTGAAACCCTAGAATTTTCTCTTAATACATAAATATTAGTGGCTCGCGCCCAAATGGAGATCTCACGAGTCTCCCATAAAATCAAAAAATATATATTATTTGTAATGTTTGATTATCAAAATAGTAACATAAAATGCATAACCAACTAACTTAACTCACAGTTTCATTCAAATTACGGATAACGGGAGTTCATGTCAATTGGTTTTTTTAGGGATAGAAATTGCAGTTTTTATGGTTTTTAGACTTTTGCCTATATTTGTGTCACTAAAGCTACACGAGTAACAAATTACAGCACTGTGGGGCCACTCGTGTACCCTATGAATTTCGTCAAAGTTCAGTTTTTATCATGGCTAATAACTCAAAACCTACAAGGATTAAACTAAAAGTAAAAACGAGGTCGAAATGTATTGATGAAGAGCTTTCATTAAACGTGCCATTTGATCAGATAGTCCCATTTTGTTTTTTTTTTACCCCTCTTGAACCCCAATATCTAGAGAACCTCCCCCCATATTTTTAGTTACTTTAGCCACACCAGGATTCTGCCACCACTACACCATGACATAAAAAATGCGCGCTATATAAAGTGCTCATATTATGAACTTTTTAATAAGTAATTACTTCTGGATTATGTTTGATAAGTACATAAAATTAAGAAAATAGATTTACAAAGTGCAACTCTATTATAAATAGTAATTTTATCAAAAAACTTATAAAGGTGCTATAGCCTGTTGAGTTATTCTAAATCAAGATATTATTATACTAAACTGTGTTTAGCTGTAATACGTTTATAACATTTATGTTTAATAAAGACCTTTTTAAAAAAAAAACAAACCACTACACCATATACCAAATTTCACTATGATCGGATAAACGCTTCGAAAGTTATCCTCGGACAAACAAACATACATACATACTCGTACAACGCCGATTTGCCCAAGTTGATTTGGAGATTTCGCTTTGCTCGATCAATTAATAAAAAAATACATCTATTCAAAGAATACATTTTCCATAGGGAAACTTAAGAAACATAACACTTAAAAAAAAGAAAGGGACTAATGATTTAATTAATTAATTAATGGAAATAACTAAAACAAAATTTAATACATTTATTTATTAAGTTAATATAAGTTTCAAAGAAAGCTTGTTTGTCGCTTTTGCCCTCTCCGGCGTTAAGAGTGCTATGACATAAACTTGGGTTCATGTCGAACTGGCTACAGATTTAGAGACTACATTTGAAATTCGACTTATGAATGAACTAGTAGAGCTATCTCCGTCACCTGACTTGCTAATGGTGGCGGTGAGCGATGCGGCGTCGACTTGGCGTCAACGTGGCGTCCCGCGCGCGTCACTACAAGTTCTAACGATGCGACGTTCTAGCACTGCTAACTGCGACGCCACGAGTCTCATCACTAGCGAGCTATACGACGGATATTTGACAGACGTCTCTATGATGTTTACTCTGTTTGTTTGATACATTGTGTTCTATTTGATTCTGAAGAAGCTAGCTGCCATTCCGTTATGGGTTTCTTTGTCAACAACTGTGACGAAGTAAAGAGCTCATAAACAGTTTAATATAAAGTGAACGTGAAAGTGAAACTTATGCCAATCGAGAGTTACGGAGATGGATTGAAAGCCTTCATTTACTCGAGTGTTGAGTTATTACTAACGGTAGGTAGGTATGGTACACCGACGCCAATCCGATTCATTCGCTCTCGTTCTGAATAACCTCAATAAGTACTCGCGTGGGTGTCTTATTTGATGCCGCATCCCTCCATACATAAAGTTTTAACCTGTATGGTGGCATGTACCGGTGATCACATGGCGGCCGTTACCACAGCACGCTCCCGAATGCCCGTTCAAAGTGAATCCCTGATTTCACACCTCGTCGCCCTTTGGCGTTTAAAAATAAAATCTATTTCGCAGGGGAATTTAAACCGTCGCCGTTTGGCCTCGGAATGCAAATAAAATTGAAAATTGCCGACGAAAAAGTAAAATGGCGAGATGTGTTAGGCAAAGCGTATCACACCCTTTAGCGAATTGGGAATTTGGAAGCTACGGGTTTTGTTGAGCTATTGGTAAGTTGGGTCAACAGCGCCCCCTACTGCATTAGAACTATAGAATCACTAGCTGGTACCCGCGACTTCGTCTGCGCAGGGTTGGTTTAAGCATTTATTTCTCAAAAGAATTACAAATTCACTTATAGAGAAAATTACAATTTATCTTAAAAAATAAAGAGGATGTGTTGGCGTAGCAAAATATTGTATACACTTAACTGTTTGTAAGTTAATACTATACTCAAATATATAAAAAAAAAAACATTGATGTTACTATTTTACAATAAAAATATGTGGGTAGTTCTGTATTTGAATAAACAAGAATCGGACCAGTGCGTAGAAGTGTACCGCACCGTGCATGCAACTAGAGGAATCTATATTAGTGTTACGCCGAGGCTGTTAAACAATGAGTAATAATCGAACCTTCTCGAACGCTCTTTTGTCTTGCTGTGTTATTGTTGCTATTGTTTGTGGTTTCGCAGAATGGGGAGTGGCTATTGTGTCGAGGGACCGACCCTTTCCTGGAAGGATCGACTTCGTTCTCGAACAATCGAAATGTGTGCGATATAAATAGGCCGGAGAGATGGCCGGACAGTCAGTCTCAGTCTATGTGAGTGAGTGAGTCTCAGCGAGGCCCTGGAGGACTGACGTGGGAAGGGTCTCGCGTGAACAGTAGTTGCTCCCGAGTCAGTCTGAATTAAGCTATACGTGCGAACATTTCGGTGACTTTAAGTGCTGCAACAGTGATGTTAATTAGTGTGTTGTGATTACGTGTGACCAAGTTCGTGTATTCATCGTTCTAGTGTTGAATAAAAGTGTTATTTTGGTTAGACTGATTCCCATTATTTTATCCCGAACCCTCAGCTCGTAACAATTTGGTGTCAGAAGTGGGATAAAATAATGTCGGTTCTACCAAAGGATAACGTGGACGGTGTCAGGACGAGAGGTCAACGACAACAGGAAATGGATGAAAGGCGGTTTGGGGAGTCTCCGGTTCAAGAAGCTCGGCAGAGTCGTCAGCCGATGGAGATGGAATCAGCCGCCACCGAATCATTTGGAGCACCATCATCATCATCATCATCCGTGGGGTAAGCTCCTGTGACAGGCGATCTTGCTGCTATTATGGCCATGCTTTGTCGTCAACAAGAAGAGCAGCGACGTTGGCAGGAAGAACAGCGACGTCAGGAAGAAGAGCAGGCTCGGTTGCAGGAAGGACAGCGACGTCAGGATAAGGAAGAGCAGCGTCGTCAGCAAGAAGAGCTGGCTCGGTTGCAGGCAGAACAGTGACGTCAGGATAAGGAAGAGCAGCGTCGTCAGCAAGAAGAGCAGGTTTGGTTGCAGGAGGAAGAACGCCGTCAGCATAAAGAAAAGAAGCGTCGTCAGCAGGAAGAGCAGGCTCGGTTGTAGAAGGAACAGCGACATGAACAGATGGAGCAGACTCGGTTGCAAGAGGAACAGCGACGTCAGGATAAAGAAGAGTAGCGTCGTCAACAGGAAGATCAGCGACGTTGGCCATAAGAGCGTGCTTGACTGATGAGGGAATCGTTCGGTTCATCTGGAAAGGAATTCCAGGAAGTGAAAGAACAGATAGAAATCACGAGAGCCGTGTGGCTGGAATTGGGATCGCTGATGAGAAAGGGACTCTGGGTGTCCTGAAGTACTGGAGACGGCAATGTGGCTCCTCTAGTTGCTACATCTGCAGCGCGAGGTGCGCCTAAAATTGTTCGTGTTGATCGGCTGCCGCGATATGGGGCTAAGAATGCTCGGGACGAGCATGTTTTAGGAGGGGGCAGTGTTACGCCGAGGCTGTTAAACAATGAGTAATAATCGAACCTTCTCGAACGCTCTTTTGTCTTGCTGTGTTATTGTTGCTATTGTTTGTGGTTTCGCAGAATGGGGAGTGGCTATTGTGTCGAGGGACCGACCCTTTCCTGGAAGGATCGACATCGTTCTCGAACAATCGAAATGTGTGCGATATAAATAGGCCGGAGAGATGGCCGGACAGTCAGTCTCAGTCTAAGTGAGTGAGTGAGTCTCAGCGAGGCCCTGGAGGACTGACGTGGGAAGGGTCTCGCGTGAACAGTAGTTGCTCCCGAGTCAGTCTGAATTAAGCTATACGTGCGAACATTTCGGTGACTTTAAGTGCTGCAACAGTGATGTTAATTAGTGTGTTGTGATTACGTGTGACCAAGTTCGTGTATTCATCGTTCTAGTGTTGAATAAAAGTGTTATTTTGGTTAGACTGATTCCCATTATTTTATCCCGAACCCTCAGCTCGTAACATTAAGTACCATGTCACAGTGTAAGAGCGGAGCGCGTCTCAAGCGTATTATAATATTATATATTTTAGCATCTATTCAATCTGCGAGAAATCCCATGATATGTGGTCTTTTAACAGTTTTTCAAAGATTTTTAGTATTTTAACAGATTTTAAAAGGCACGTGAGTCTAATGCTTCCGGAGAAATGGGCCAACATTGTAACAGATTGGGTACCGGAAGATGGACAGCGACATCGGGGTCGGCCGCGAAAGCGTTGGCGTGACGACATCAATGGATTCGAGAAGGAATGGTGGGAATCTGCCAAGGATCGTGATAGGTGGAAGGAGTTGAGGGAGGCCTTTGCCCAGCAGTGGGAAAATGTAGGCTAGTATAAAAAAAAAACAGATTTTATATTTTTTGGCAGTTTGTTGTAAAGTTGTGCACCTTCGAACATTGTTCTTTTTACCGTAATTAGTCCTAGGTTTATTTAAATAAATATTGTTGGCCTGTTAAACGTTTTTGAATATTTATCTTTTTGGTGAAAACTAGTTTTGAATTTATGTCTTTAGTTAATATTTTCCTAATCAAAATAATTGTACTATATTAATATTTTCGTTACGTTCATAAGTTTAGATTCTATGTAAATTCTGTTAGTTGAAGCTAAGTAGTCGTAATTAAATAATCTTTTTATAATTTTATTTTTAGGTATTTGCAGCGTTTGTAAATTGATTTTAGCCGTCATTCCCCATACCTCAATTAGATAATCTAATTGAGGTTTTACCATAGAATTGTAAATTGTGTACCGTACTTTACTTGGGAGACATCGCACTATGCCACGAAGCGCACCTGTGAGAGAAGTAAGCTTGGTTCGGATTTTCTCTATGTGTGGCTGCCACGTGAGCTGACTATCGAGCATTAGGCCTAGATATTTTTCATGTTTTACTAAATTTACTGTTTCACCATCGATGGTTAGCGGTTTATGTGCATCAATAATTTTATTTTTGGCTGCGTAAATTATATAGTTCGTTTTAGATGTATTTCAGTAGGATTAGTGAATTAATAGTTCGATTAATACTACTAATTAGTACTTCGAGTAGTTTATTATCTTCTCAATATCTATCTTTATACCAAAATTCATCAAAATTGGTTTTGCGGATTACTTGTGAAGGCGTAACAGGCAGAATTACTTTGAGAGACCCTTGTTCTATATTGAGTAATATATGTACGTACATTGAAACTAAGTATTTTCGATAATGATCTCACTGATCTCATGATCTCAGTGCAGAACGGACACGACCGTTAATGACTTCTGCCCTCACGCGTCTTCCCGCGTTCGGGTCGCGCACTCAGCCATGAGCGACTTCTTCCCCCACCTCGCCCGCCGCCATAGTAACGCGCACTCGAGTAATAAAATCGTCGTAACTATTAAAATATTAATTATCGTCTAAATGATGTATTGTAAAGGACGACGTTTAATAAAAGTTTTTATTTTGATATAAAAATCAATTTATTACTACCAAATGTGCATTAGAAACATATTATCAATTTTTATTGTATTTATGGGTCACTGTTTTGGCGATAATGGCTTACTCATAAAATATAGATATATGCACTCGTAGACTTTTTTGTAGGACTAATTAAGATAAACATTTCTCTTATACATTATATATGTGTAAACTTATAGTTTTTGCAGCGTACGCCAGAATACGAGGCATGCCTTTTAAGTTTTGTCGTTTGAAGAAAAAAACACATCTAGAACCTTATAGTACTTTTTATTGTTTTTCAAAGTATTCACAACGTAGCTTAAAACACTTTTCCATTCGCTCAAACCAGTTATTATAACATTTATTCCACTCTAAAGTGGGGTGTTCAAAATGGCTGTCTTGAAAGCGTCGACTGCTTCTTCACCGGACTGGAACCTTTGACCACGAAGACTTTTCTTAATTTTAGGAAATGTAAAGAAATCGTTAGGGCTTAGGTCAGGACTGTATGGAGGATGGTCAAGAATTTCTACTTTTTCCTGCTTCAAATACTCAATCGTTTGACGAGCGCTGTGTGAGCTTGCGTTGTCGTGGTGCAGGATGATGCGTCGCTTTGAGTTAGATTTTCGAAGTTCGGCGATGACTTGTGGTAAACAAACTGTAGTATACCACTCTGCGTTAACTGTTCTACGATCTTCAAGTGCAATAGTCGCAACATGGCCGGTTTTTCCAACGAACGTGGCCACCATCTTCTTTGAAGTGCTTCGAGAACGAACAACTTTAGTCGGCTTTGGCTCGTCTTGAAAGACCCAGATTGTAGATTGTTGTTTGGTATCAGGATCGTAGGCATAGATCCAAGATTCGTCACCACTTATGATGTCGTAGACGTGATTTGACTCCCCTCGGTTGAACCTTTGCAGAGTTTTCTTACACCATCTGACGCGGGCCGCCTTGTGATCGTCGGAAAGCAGATGCGGTATCCAACGGCAAACTAGCTTTCTCACACCAAGCGCTTCATGCAAGATCTTCTGAATGGTTGTCCCTGAGATGCCTAATAGAGCCTCTATCTCTCGATACGTCACATGACGATCTTCGAGAATTAGTTGTCTCACAGCAATGATGTTATCTTCAGTGAAGGCGGATTTTGGGCGTCCTTCGCGAAATCTGTCACTAACACTAGTATGTCCACGCTGGAATTCTAAATACCAGCGTTCGACAGTCTGCAGACATGGGGCTACATCACTGAACACAGATGTTAGCTCTTCTAAACACTGAAGCCGTGTCAGGCCTCTTCTAAAGTTGTAGAAAATTATTGCACGAACATTTTCCTTAGAAAGATTCATTTTCGTACGTGACCTGACAGATTCAAATCGAAACTGTGACTAAACAATAGCAGTAATCCTAATACTTTCAACTGTTTTGAGATTCAAAATGTAAACACATTCGAATATAGAACAGTTCCAAATTCAAAATTGCCGGAAAATATGGAAACGACAGAACTTAAAAGGCATGCCTCGTAGCTCGCAGATGGCAGATTTTTTTCCGACTTACTTGACAATTATCGTTATATTTTGGACAATTCATACACTATCTTAAAAAATTAAATTTTTGCGTGAAAGAAGAACAAACATCCATACATATATCCATACATACAAACTTTCGCGTTTATAATATTAGTAGGATATAGTTTGGAGAACACTACATCTCAAAGTTGTATCGAAGAGATCGCTTATGTCTTATATTATAGTGATAAAACCGTCCTTATTTTTATTTATTTATTTGCTACTTTAATTTCGGGTGGTGTGCAGTAAAAGTAGGTATTCCTATCTGCATCATCATCCTCATATCAGCTATAGGTCATCCGCTGCTGAACATAGTCCCCCAGAGATTTCAAAAGCGACCTATCTTGTGCGGTCTGCACTCAACAAAGTCAAATATTTTATTTAATAAAATCACAAGGATCACTTTGAAAAGTCAATTTAACTGCCTGTTCCTTCGCGACCAAGCCAGGAAAGAAAGACATGAAACAAGGCTGGTTGTTTTTTTATGATCCTTTTAGTATACATAACAATACAGAAAAAAAATTACGTCTAAATTGTAACATTTTGAACGAGATGGAGCAATTTCAATCCCAAGCTTCTCTATCATCTAAATAATCCGATATTTTATAGTAGGCTTTTTATAAAGATTTTGTTTAATTACGTTTTTAAATTTGTTAATTGTAAATTTTAGTACATCCCTTGGGAGTTTGTTATAAAAGCATACACCATGCCCTTTAAACGATTTACTAACTTTATGGAGTCTACAAGTGGCAACACCGAGATTATCTTTATTTCAGGTATTAAAATTATGATTATCGCTATTTTTCTTGAACAAATTAATATTTTTGTGAACATTCATACATCAGATTTTCATAGAACGGCTTCCAGTAACCTTTATTAGGTCGTCTTTCCATTTAGTAGGAGCCGTCCTACGCTGCACTTTCCAGTGCGTGGTCTCCACACGAGCCACTCCACTTTCTGCCGCAGCGGCCGTCAGTTCTTCAAGTTACGTGCCCCGCCCATTGCCACTTCAGCTTGCTAATCCAGTAACTTTGGTTTATCTCCTCATTTCTGATTTGAATTCAACACCAAGCATACCTCTCTCCTTAGCACGCAGAGACAACTTTTTTCTTGTATATATTTTATAGGCTTGCGTTTGACCACTATCTTGCCTGATGGTAAGCGATGATGCAATCTACGATGGTACACGCTTGCTTAGAAGAAACCTGTTCACTCACGACTTGAAGACACCCAGTTTGTAGTTATCACGAAACACAGACTCTGGCAAGGCGTTCTACTCTTTGGCAGTGCGCATAATAAAAGTCAAAGAGAACCACTTTGTCTTTTTCTGAGGCCCATAGCGAGACATCACTTTTCTATAGAAACGTAGATAGATAATAATAGATATTGATATGTATTAGTAAGTATAGGTAGTTTATGTAGGTTTAGGAACACAGATACACCGCCGTCTTTTTGATTTTGTTCCATTCCACCCAAAGGTTGTCTGGAAGAGATCGCTTTTAGCGATAAGACCGCCCATTGTACTTACCATAATTTTTGTGTATTTTTATTGTATTTTTAATTTTGTTGCTGTGCAATAAAGAGTATTCTATTCTATTCCATTCTATCTACATATTTAATAAATACAAAAGTTTAAATAAAACAAATGGATCAAGAAACCTATCAAACTCACAACAAACAATGCTATTTTGTAACATTGTAATATCCAGCGAAGTGATTAACTATTGAATCATAATATTGTATAGATTGAAACAAAACGAACCTGTCACGTGCACAACTAGCCCATTGCTAGCATTGCATTAAGCGCCATTTAAAATATGAATGCAAATCTAAGAATAAACATATTATTAATGGCTGGCATTAAGTAGGCGCTCCAGTTCTGCTTAAATGAGGTTTCGTTTTACTGCTTATTTTACAGAGGTTTCTGAGCCTTGAGACATTTCTATAAATATATTGCTAAAGTAATTGAAAATGTAATACGGACACAGTTAATAGATTCAATACCTTTTTAAAAATAATCTATTTGTAGATAGTTCTTAAACACAGAGATTTTTTTATCAAAAATTTTGGTTAAATGTTCAAAGATAAAGAAAGTATATCTATATCAGATCATTATTACCGCCATCATCATATTATCAAGCATACGATGTCCTCTGTTAAACATAGGCCACTCCAAAAGATTTTTATGGCTGACCTGCTCGCGGCTTTGCACGCTTGAAATTTTCCGTTCCCGTGGAAAATTCGGGATAAAAACTATAGAAAACATTCTTGCCAAAGTGACGCGACAATTCATGTACCTAAATGACTTCACGTCAATGAACAACAGTTCAATTATATGGATATTGTTCATACAAAAATACTAAAATCACGATTAAAAAATAGAGAGTGGGGGTAGGAGGGTGAAAAATACTTTATAAGATTTTAGCTTAGATAATAAACCAGAACCCTACAAATTACAGTAAATCTGATTTTACGTAGCTGATTCGTTATTATTCTACATCCAATCTCACACTCAAACTTCCAAGCCCTCATATCGCCGTATATTGCATAACGCCATCCGCACCTGCACACAAATCTCAAGAGCTCGGCCAGAAGCGATGCTCCAAAAGTTGTTCAGGAGAGAGCCAATAATCTCTCGAACTGCGCCGCGTGTGCACTCGTGCATGCCACCGTCCGCGGGGACCGCACGGAACTCGATCTAAAATCAACTTTAAATGGCTCGCTTACTACCCCCAACTGACTTATTGCCTATTTCACCTACCAACAGAAGGCCCAAGAGAAAACTTATGCCGAAGCAAGTTGTTGCCTACATTTCACGTCAGTTTTCAGGCTTATTTGTTGCTGATCAAGCTTTTTGTTAACGAACATCAAAATAGGTCCTTTAATTTATTTCAAAATGGCCAACTAAGCGTGGTATTAATAATCAAATTATCGGGACATCGGTACGCACCGTAGATTTGAGATATAATGTAGCCATCGGCGCAAATGAAACCCTTTCAGGGCACGGTAGATGTTGCGGCGAGGCCTCCCTGAGGACCCCCACATTGGGGCGCGGGCTGAGAGCGAGCGGCCACGGTAGCGGTTTAGTTACTAGATTTTTTTTACGCTATTCCTGGACGGTTTTGTGCATGCTTTGACAATGTCTGCTAGATCCCACTACTGGGCAAATATCTCCCTTCTTTTCTTCCATTCCTTCCGGTTGAAGCGTAGTGTCGACCAATTTCCATTATGTGCGTCGAGTTCGTGCCGTCATCTCCGTCTGGGCTGGCCACACGGCCTCACGCCTTGTCGGATCCACTCAGTAGTTATCCTAGCCCAGTCATCGTGCATTCAGGATTTTTAGACCAGTGAGTCATTAAAAAAAGTACGTACCCACTGCTTGAGTTTCGTTTCATGTTATTTTGTTGGTTTTAACCAACAACAGTCTACCATTGGCAGTCGGTATCGTACCTTCACGTGTAACTTGCCATTTTGAATGGCAACAAAATAAATATTGTAACTCAGGTGAACTCCGGTTGCGTCTCCTTGTGCCCCTGCGGTCTTTTGGCCCCCACGGACCCCACGGCCCCCAAGCTCGCCTCAGGTGGCTCGCAGGAAATGAAATTCTAGCACCGATCCGACCGCTGTCATCCAGCACCTACTTACTGTGACGTTAACTGCAAACTATTATTTATGTGTCGGTGGGGGGGGGGGGGGGGGGGGAGGGGCAAGGAATAGGCCAGTGTACGATTTACGACAATTTGATGGACAAACATCGTAGCGTGATATAAAGGGTGCCTCGTCATGAGGGAACTGAGTACAAACGATAATGTATCAGGAAACACCTACTATACAATTAACATGATTTTAGGTTTAAACGCGATATCATAAATAAATATATATATATAAAATATATAGAGACTGACCTGTTCTTACAAAGTTTTCTTTTGTCGCATGTTCTTGTTATATTTCGCACAAATGAATATTGAAAAACCCTTTTCCTACACAAGAAGGGTTGGAATGGAATGTGCAGTGTTATTCGTCGGGGGTAGCGAACACGGCACATTTGAGAAAACAAGTTCTATGTCACCATCCTATTCAGATGTATATTTCGACACAAGTAACAAACACACAGAAACATGTAGTTTCTGGGAAATTAAAAAAAATAATTATGCTCAGCATTACGTTGAATATGTTTTGCATAACGCTATCTCAAAATGACACAGGCAAGTTGAAGAAGAACTCGTTACTGTTAAAAGTAACAGCTTCAAAAATATATGACATAATTTGATATAAAAGGTCCCTCGCAAATTAAACATAAATAGTGTGGCGACTTGTGACCTCTGTCGCTACACTAAACATGACTTAACATAATCTGATGTTGTTTGAAAATTGTATTTATGTATTCGTAATGCGGTGTGCGTCACTTGGAGGCCCTAAATCGTATTGAAAGGTCGCCTCGCGTTAAAAATGTAGACAGAAGGGTCTTGCGGGAGTTTTTGTGAATATTCGCTGAAACACCTGTGTACTGTGTACGGGATTTATGTCGCGCACGGTGCTTTGAAAATGGCCTTTTAGCCGCATATACACAACTAACTTATGTACATATATTCCAGTTATATTTAGATTAGATTAGATTAGATTAGATAATACTTTATTGCACACCACGAATCAAATACATTTAAAAAACAACTACGTAAATCTATGGATACAATTGGCGGTCTTATCGCTAATTAGCGATCTCTACCAGACAACCTTTGGATGGAATGGACTGTGTAGACATTACCTGGGGTGTAATGGTGTACCTAACATACTACATGTACATACATACTAATACTATTTATATAAAAATAAAAAATGTAAAACTTACATAAATGAAAATTACATGAATCTAAATAATAACTACTCATAATAATTTATAGATACATACATAGACTTATTTAAGAAACAAATAATTAATAATAAATACATATATATTTAGCGACAAATACTCAGATAGTGTTCTCTGAGCATACGTTTAAAAATGGCAAGTGACTTGGCACATCTAATAGCCACCGGCAGCGCGTTCCATAACCGGACAGCCTGCACTGTAAAAGACTTATCAAAGTAGGAGGAGGAGTGTACAGGTGTCCTGAGTTGAAGTGTGTCAGATATATTTACCTATCTATGTCTTTTGAGTTAGATTTGTTTTTTGTACTTTTACACTTTACATGCAACCACGGATAACCAATAGCAATGTTTCGTTAGTTTTAAAGCAAGTCCCTCATATTTATTTAATTTCATATGAATATAATGTTCTAAAACAATATTTGGCGTGGCCCATCCGGCAGGCCCGAGCCCCACGGGACAGATAAGCTGTCTTCAGCTCGCTTCTATTTATTCACATGAAAAATACGGAGCGAGCGGATCCGGTGAACTTATCCGGTTACCTCAGTGTTTTGATAGCGGAATACGGCTTGTGGCTTCAACAGAATGTATTCACAAAACTTTTGAGGTTTATGTTTTTAGTTTGAGGTTTATTTGCTTCATTTTAAATTGGCTGGAAGGTCAGGACTCTAAGGAACTTAGCGAAAAGTTACTTTAGATGGGTTTACGTCGTTAGGTACTTGTTTTTTATATCGCAGCAGTATTGATATGGTTGGACATAAGGCTCAAAAAAATGGGATTAAAAAATAAATGGCAAAGGATCATGGGCGGGCAAAGCTGCGACTGCCACGGTGTGGCCACTACCTTATTTCCTAGACAAGAGATGTGACCAAGATGAGCGACTCTTCAACCTCTCTGAGTAAACCTTCTTGTCAATTATACTTTTTAATATGTTGGTAGCTATTAAGTATTTATCCAGCCATTCACTAACCCACATCAAAATAAACAACTCTTAATTCTTCAGTATCCAATAATACTCATCCTTGTTTACAATATGGACAAACGGATCGGCCGCTCGACATCAAATAATAAACCCCCCCCCCATCCACCTCCACTCGTTGGAATGGAGCCGCATTCCATTGTGTTTGTTCGCATTTTTAAAATGGCGGATAGATTAAAGTATTATTTATTAGTAAGTATTACATTACGATAGGCAAGCAACACAGCCTATTAAATTAAGTCTTACTTAGGCGTAGCTTCCTATTTTTACGTGTATTAGCTTATAACATGTCTTTTTTAGAAAAAATATGAAATAAGCCTATGTCCCGTCTTCACGCTGAACATATAGTTGAAAAATATGATGTGCCTGTAATTCACCAGTATCCATACCTTTCAAGGTGCAGAAATAGGTCCGTTGAGGGTATTTCCTCAGACTATGATTGGTTTGTTTACTGTTTCTTACTTTTCTTTGGCACATCACTAAATCATTTACATTTTTCTTAGTTTAATCTCTGAACAATGCTCGTTTCAATGGTAATGAATAGACTCGTGCTTAGAATCGGGGAAGGGCAGCAGGGTTGGGGGGGGGGAGTAGGGGGGCTTAAAATGGTAATCTTATTTGTTGTTCGCTTCATATTGCCTCTATAAACAGCACGTGTCTGCCGGCGTGTGATGCCACGTTTAATTCGGAGTGCGGTCGCGACGCCGACACCACGCCGACGCCACGCCGACGCCACGCCGCCATCGCGATGCGACTTGGTGAGACTCAGAGATAATGCCAAATGAGATAAGGTGAGAGATAATTATTTGGGTTGAAAAGCGAAAATTGTAAATAAAGATGTAATTATGTTTTTCTTTTGTGTGGTAACAATGTTTTGGGATACGATGACATTATATCTACAGATGCAATCACCGTTCGCTTTACGTTTAAAAGTACACTTCATTCAAAAATAGTAAATGTAAATGAACGCGTGGGAAATGTTCAAACTGGTCAATAACGGGTTCTGTACACATCCACCAATTAATTTAGCAAAGTTTTAGTAAATATCTATGTTGTTTTTATGAGTGAGTCTAACTAAAGTATTAAGTATCTATGTGAGCGGCGCTATAGCAACAAGCCCGCTCAGAATTCCACGAAACAGAAACAGAGCCGAAAGCTCCAATATTTACCTTAACAATACAAATAAAATGAACAATCTATATTCTAATAAACCCATTGTAAAGCTGAAGAACACAAAGGCGGCACAAAAGGAAGCTGTCAATACAGCCTACATTAAAGGCTTCAAAGAAACAAACAACTTGCATAAATCATTGGGTGCTACAATAGGCAGGACGTCTAGCCTGGCTTTACTCGCACCTAGCCGTTCATTCATTAAAGTGAAAAACGTCGATATCTCCCGATAACATCAATTACTGGAGAGCGGATAGCGGAGTGTGGAGAGCGAGGGGGCGAGGGGGTAGCAAACCTTTTGTTCTTAACGCCTTCCGACTATCTCGTTTCAACTCCATCTCTTTAACGGTAGCTAGCGATACCAATCTAAAGTAATTATTTCAACGGCTCTGGAAATGTCCAAGAAGTATTGATAAACTGGACTCCTTGGGACTGTCCTCAATATTTAGGCTTTGACTTTTGTTTAAATATCGCTAAATGTCTTCAGACTTCGCTTCACATCTTCATCATCATTTTGGTCCGTCTCGACCCACTGCTGCCTTAAACTTGTTTTTATGCCACTTATAGGTGTACCACATAATTATATTCTTGAAAAATTCTCCCTGTATAGTTAGTTTGTGAAATCCTATGTTCATTGATTAGTTAATTTTATTGTGTAACTATTTTTTATTGTAAAAAAGCGCGCTCAGTAGTTTGGGATGCTCGTAAAGGGCAAACAAGTATAAAGTATCATTACGTACCTAGTTTTTAAAACCTTATTTTACACTTGTTTATGAAAATAAATATCGTGTAACAACGTTTATTTTACACAGTATGATAGTTATAAATTGTTTCATAACACATCAAAACTCTATAGTTCAATACTGTGTAACAGTCCGTAGCGGAAGACGCTGTTAAAGCAATACAAAGGACGACAACTATCAGCAGAAAGCGCTTTCTAAAGCACCTTACAGCGCTGCTTTATGGATTACACCCGCTGCGCGCCACCCGCCGCCAAAACTACAGGAACATTGAAAACACTTACATAAAGGAACAGGAAATGCAACAAACTGATAATGATTTCCGATTTAATACAGAAAATATGTTATCATTTTTAGCAACTGAGCATTAACTGTACCTAGAGCACCAAATTGATTGTCAAATCAAGAGACGGATTACGCAGATTTCTGCCATTTGATTAAAAGTCCATTAGGTAGCAACAGTTTTGAATTTATGTTAGACCTATTAGGTTTGGTTGTGTTTCTTGTTTTAATTTTATATACTACTAACAGTCCTGGATTAGTTTATAAGCTATTTAAGCAACTGCTAAGGGCATCTTGTCTAGGGTGGCACCAGAGACGTCCGAGAAAAAAAAACGAGCGCACGAAAGTTAAAGCAATTTCAAAATCCGCACGTTTTAAATTGTCGTTGACGTTCCGTCGCAGTCAAGACCTCACTTCGGCTCGCTCGCTCGTAGATAGTTTCCTACCCCTCCCCGCCAGTATTAAAATTCTTTTTTTTTTAAATTAATTATTTGTAGTTCACTTAAGGATAGGAGGGGCCCACAGATTGCTTAGGGCATCAAGTTACCTTAATCCGGCACTAACTACTAGTTGACCAATCCGCAGCTTCGCACGCGTAGTTTTTCATTAAAAATACCCTTCTTCTGCGCAGTTGGGTAAAAATTAGTCTATCCGGTAATCCCCCGGGATAATGTAGCATTCTACTGATGAAAGAGTTTTTGAAATCGGACAAGTAATTTTTGAGTTTATTCGTTACAAACATACAAATCTTTCCTCTTTATACTATTGGTATGGACTACTACTATCCTGGCGCATCAACCCCCGAAGCTGGTTTTGGCCTCCGACACTAAAAGATGCCACTGGCCCCTATTCTGCGCCACTTCTTTCCAGTCTGACACTTGGAAATTACAAGTACATCCTCACATACTTAGTTTTATATAAATGTTTTAAAATATTAAGTAAAACCATTATGTTTAGTTGTTGTGGTTGATTTGGTTGTTTCATTTTTGAAATTTTGACATTTGTATTTATGTATGTTTTGAAATATTAAGTATTATATACTCAGTTTTGTGATGAGGCGTGTCGCGGCCCTGCTGCTGCACACTGCGGTGCGCTTCAGCAGCGATGTTTCTGCAGCATATGCTGAATGGCGCCTGATTTATGATGTGTCTTTTTATTTTGCTGTGTACGTTTTACGTATCAGGAATAAATATTTTTTATTTCTTTTTCTATTATTATTTCCAAATTGAGAAGTGTACACGTGCCGATTTCAATGACTTTATTACACTGTAGGTATTCAAAAGTATCAAGAATGCTATATCCATCCTGTGGAACATTTCCGTATCAAAATAATCCTTGCAGTTTTGGAATAAAAAAATAAGTCAGATCTTGTAAATTTTATCTTATTTAGTTTCGTCGCATTGAACTGTTTACATTAGAACTATAATAATTACCCTCGTAATATAAACCCCTAAAATATGCCATAAAAATGTATCATTCCCGGAATGGCGGCTACCTCACCTTGTTTACGCCTTCCTGAGGGCGCTCGTAAACTGATACTAAGTGTTAAATTGTTTGCAGAACTAATAGTAAGACATTAGAGTGTTCTATATACCTTAATCACCATAATCTACGTCGAGGGAGGTTTTCGCATTTTCCTCTTGTGGTGTGTTTTCATTGTCGCTCGAGAATACGATTATTCGGACATTTATTCTCTTATATTGTAGATATGACATAAAAGCGCAGCGTCTGTTGTATAGTTACGCTATGATGCACGTTTCGTTTCTTATAATTAACACTTTTTCACTAAAAGTGTTAATTATAAGAAACGAGTGGAAGGAGAAGGAGGAGGCCTTTGCCCCTGCAGATATAAACACCGTTTTTGTGATGCAGAAGAGGGCTGATCGTGCAATTTATAATATGGGCCCTAGAAAATCATTACGCAATAAGTTTAAATAAATAAATATTATGAGATTCCCTTGCCAGTACATTTATGAATGTTCACAAAAATATTAATTTGTTTAAGAAAAATAGCGATGATAATAATTTTATTACTAGCAATAAAGATAAACTCGCTGTTGCCACTTGTAGACTCCATAAAGTTAGTAAATAGTTTAAAGGGCAAGGTGTACGCTTTTATAACAAACTCCCAAGTACAAAAATTGACAATTAACAAATTTAAAAACCTAATTAAACAAAATCTTTATAAAAAGCCTACTATAAAATATCGGATTATTTAGATGATAGAGAAGCTTGGGATTGAAATTGCTCCAACTCGATCAAAATGTTACAATTTAGACGTAATTTATTTTCTGTATTGTTATGTATTCTAAAAGGACCATGAAAAAAACTACCAGCCTTGTTTCTTGACTTTCTTTCCTAGCTTGGTCGTGAAGGAACAGGCAGTATAATTGACGTTTCAAAGTGATCCTTGTGATTTTAATGAAATCACAAGGATTTCAACGGTAACGGAGTATTGGGATAACGAAACAGTTTTATCATATACTAGCTTCCGCCTGCGGATTATCACGCATGGTTTGTCAATAAAAGTAACCTATGTGTTAATCTAGGTTATAATCTACGTAATTCATCATTAATCAAATTTCATCTAAATCGGTTCAGTCGTTACGACGTGATTGATTAACAAACAAACAATTAAATAAATAAACATCCAAACAGTCGCATTCATAATATTAGTGCGATTCCAGTTCACGTGTACAAGTAATCTTTTCAGTCAGGTATACAGTTGCGACTATGACCACGTTAAGTGAGCCTTATTAGAAGTAAAATTAACTTTAAAACTTGACTTAAGAAAACCAGACGATGCTTTACCAATGTTCTACAGAACAAATTGCATGTTACAACTTACAAGATGTAATATAGTACAATCGTGACATCCATATCAATGAAAACGAGCTCTCTGAGTGAAAGAGGCTGTGATCGCTCGGGTGCGTCCGCTTGCGCTCGGCAGCCTTCGCCCCGCTCACAATAGAGCTGAGCGACGGTTCATAAGTGCTTGCTGAACATTGATAGCTATTCACGGGACAATGGTTTAATCGGGCGTGGAGAGCGCGACTTGGATGCTAGACACGGAATTTATCAAGTTCATAGATTTCCAATTCTAATGGCACTGTTATTGAACAATGTTTTATGAGAAGTTTGTCTTTTAAATACACTTGAGAGCAATAAAATCGCACATCCGCACATTTTTACTTAAACGTTAAATTTTTTTTTATTTGGAGCTTACAGCAAATTAAAATCAAATTAAATTAAAGTGCATAATCTAGGCATTCGCAGAACTGATAAAGGGTTGACATTTACCTTTAAAAACAACTCATTAGCAACAAAACAATAGACCCCCTTATGTCGCTCGATCCAGGTAAGGCCGGCGGCGGGATTTATCGCAGGTATAAAAGAGTGCATATTGAGGGAATGGTCATCATATAATCCTCCGTCGTCCGAGACACGTTCTCGGAGACCCGGATGACGAAATCACCTCTGCTAATGCGGAAGGTGAGTCATCTATATCAGACAGAGCAAACACTTCACAGAAACACCGACCTCGCCGGCGAGGTCGACGAGTCCCTTCAGTCGCCGCTTATACGAGGTACAGACATGTACCCGGGCGTTTCTCTCCTATCCCCATCCCGGCAACAGCCCAAGCCGAGGTTCGTACCTAAGTGGTGCCCTTGCGCTAGTTGCCTAAAAAACTTACAGGGCTGAGCGCCATCTGCGCTCGCCAAAAGTTCGGTTAAGCTGTCACGGCCTCAGAGGCCAACAGCGAGATTAGTCCATTCGAAAAAAAAAAAAAAAATGGTCATCATTTGCATACCAACGTACAGTGTGAAAGGTTCTCTATTGATATTGGCTTCAAACGGAACACGAAAATGGATACTACACCAGAAGTAGCCGCTCAAGTGGTTGCCCTTGTTGAATCGGGGCTTAAGCAAAGTCAAGTGGCTCGACAATTGAGTTTGAGCCGATTTACCGTTCGGCGTGTATACCAGAGGTATCAAGAGACTGGTGGCTACCAACGGCGACAAGGATCGGGCCGTCCCCGTGCTACAACAGAGCGTGATAACCGCTTTCTTATAACGACATCTTTAAGAAATCGTCGTTTGAACGCAGTTCAACTGGGCCAACGACTTCAAGAAGTTCGTGAAGTAGAAGTTAGCCGGTGGACAGTCAGAAGACGATTGAGAGAAGGTGGCCTGACTGCACACAGGCCAGCAAACGGGCCGAAATTGACCCCAGCCCACCGAGAAGCCCGCCTTCAGTTCGCTCGAGACCATTTGAATTGGACCGAAGAGCAGTGGAGTGCAGTCCTGTTCTCTGATGAGTGCAGGATGTGCTTGCATGGCAACGACGGACGGGGGAAGGTGTATAGAAGATCGGGAGAGCGATTTGCCCAATGCTGCATAACAGAACGTGTCGCCTATGGCGGTGGATCAATCATGTTTTGGGGAGGCATGTCTATGGAAGCAAAAACCGAGCTTGCCTTCATCACCGGACCGAATACTGGTCGCCAATCAAGAGGATTGACTTCCATACGATACATTGAGGAAGTACTCGAGAGCCACGTCGTACCTTTTGCTGGGTTTATCGGCGAAAACTTTCTGTTTATGCAAGATAATGCAAGACCGCATACTGCTGGCATAGTGATCGAGTACCTTCAAGAGGTGGATGTGACCGTTATGGAGTGGCCAGCTCGAAGCCCAGACCTCAATCCCATCGAACATCTATGGGACGAGCTGAAAAGAAGAGTTCGAGGCCGAGATGCTCCTCCATCGACTCTACAGGAGCTGCAACAGGCGATCGCAGAGGAATGGGAGGCTATTCCTCAAGACTTTATCAAAAGTCTAGTAACATCAATGAAAACACGGATGGAGTCAGTGATTCAGGCTAGGGGAGGGAACACTCGGTATTAATAACAAACTTTAAATTAATTTTATCTTTTAATTTCATAACTTTGACACCAATACTTGAATAAAGAATTTTTTACTAAACATGCATTTTTGTTATTGATCCACAAAAGCATTTTTATGTAATGATTGAAAGACAAATCAGATACCACTGGATAGGTATTAAAATAGACTATGAATCTGCATTACAGAAACATAATATTTTTTGTTTTTTTTTTAGTTATGTCAAAAAATCATGAATGTGCGATTTTTTTGCTCTCAAGTTTATATTGACTTAAATAAAAACCCCATCTATAATATTGAAACAGACTTAGGCCGCCTAGAACTGTGCGCAAGCGTAGATTTTTTGATAACTACCAATAATAACTATCTAAAATGTATGCTTGACTCTTGGTTCAGGCCTCAATATCACCAAACACAATTTTATACCTGTCTGGCTCATATTGACGATACTGATGATACAAACTGATAGTCTCTACAAGACTATAAAGATTTTTTAATAAGAGATATCATAGTGATATTATGTCCTGTTTCATCCTACCCCTTTTTATTCCGGCCAGACAAGGACAACGCGCATTTAATATGATGTTTATGCTCGATCGTATGTAATAAAATGTTGCCTACGAGATGGTACCCTCCCCGTGGAAAGCTCACAAAAAACATTTTATAAAAACATTGTCAGAATTTTGCATGAACTCGTAAAAAACCTATCGGATATTGTTATCGCAAGCGGGAGTATCAACAGAAATATATCGTTTTTCATAAATTGTGCAGGCGCCATGTTGTGGACCAAAATATAGAGAAGCTAGGCTTCTGTTAAACATAGCAACGAACACTAGTTCTACAGGAAACTAATTGTAGAGACACTACTAGGCTACAAATTGCATCGGATTACCTAACTATGGCAAACTGTGTTTTTCATTTAATTTATTTAATTTCAGAATCATATTTGTTTGTTTTTATAAATTACTATAATGACGATATTCAAGTGACGGTTTCTCAAAACGTAAAAAAAACTACTAGTTATATTATCAAATTTTAAAGAAAATCTACTAAGTTTAGGTGATTAATTCGATATAGTACTTACTGCCTACTCTTACAATCAACATCCAAAAATAAAGGCCAATTTGATATCTCTTTCGGAAATGGCTGCGGGTTTTGAGTTAGAACGGGACAACAAGAGATATCTCGAGACGTCACCAATACAGTATCTGTGGTTAGATGGCAAGCATTATGCATTAGCACTGGGATGCAAAGACCACGGCCCGCGGGCCGCATGCGACCCGCCGGTCGAATACTGGTGGCCCGCCGACAGCAAAAATAATACTCTCATACATTCGAAAAATATTGAATTCTATTCCAGAATAAAACCAAATAAAATATGTTCGAAAAGTAATTTGAATCTCGCGCGCGCGCTCTTAAGTGCGCTTATCGGTGCGCCGTGCATGCGTCGGTAACAGCGGTCGGTAATGTTCGTGCCGATCTCGGTTAAATTCGTTTTCTTGAGGAAGCGCCGCGGCCGGCGGCGCCGGCGCGGCGACGACGGCAGCGCGGTGGCGGCTTATCCACGGGTAATATTGTTAGAGCAAGCGAGATAGCAATAGTCCCGAATTCCCGATTGCTCGCGTAGGTAGATACACGAAGCTTCCAGAGTCGGTTTCGAGATTTCTCCAGACAGTTTTCGACTCTATACGCGTGGTATAAAAGCCACGATAACCGCAGCGACCGACAGTTTGGTTTTAATTTGAGTGACGTGTCAATAGTTCTAGTGTAGATTTTAATTAACTCGACTAGCTGGTGTCATATATTTTGATCCACATTCAACGTAGATTTCCCGTCAAGTGCCGTGTATAATTATTAATTGTGTTGTGAAATCGTAAGTAAAACTCTGTTATTAATAAGTGTTTCCCTACATATTTAATCAATTATTTTTGGTAATCTAAAAAAGGATGGGTAATTTAAGTAGGTACTGTAATTGTTTTTAGGTGCTGTGTTAATCATAGCCAGGATTAGAACGCAACATGGACAAGCCAGGGCCTAGTAAAAAACGTAAGGTTAAAGATGAAAATTGGCAGTTTCAAGAAATTTGGACTGAGAAATACTTTTTTGTATGGTCGCATAACAAAGTCGTTTGTTTAATTTGCAAAAATTCTGTTGCGATTGCAAAGGAATATAATGTAAAAAGGCACTATGAAACGCAGCATCCTACTTTTACCAAGTTTACAGGCGAATTAAGAAAGCAAAAAATGTTGTCTTTAAAACGGGAGCTTACTGGTCAGCAAGCTATATTTACAAAACCCATTCAAGATTCAGAAACAGCTACAGAAGTTAGTTATGAATTTTCTCGTATGATAGCAAAGCGAAGTCGCCCCTTCAATGATGGGGATTTTGTAAAAGAATGCATAGAAATTGCCGCTAAGAAAATGTGTCCAGAAGCAGCAAAAAAGTTTGAGAAAATTCAACTGAATCGTATGACTATCCAAAGACGAATTATGTCTTTGTCAGGTAATATTGCGGAACAATTAAATGAAAAAACTAAGATTACTGAATTTTTTTCATTAGCAATCGACGAATCCACTGATATTAGTTCCACAGCTCAACTTCTCATATTCATACGAGGTGTTACTCAAGATTTTGAAGTCTTAGAAGAGTTATTAGAAATGTGTTCATTGAAAGGTCAAACCAGAGGAGTTGATATACTCAATGCACTTTTGGATGAGTGTTCAAAAACTGATTTGGACTTATCAAAATTATCGGGAGTTGCGACTGACGGTGCTCCTTCGATGATTGGTGTCAATTCTGGGCTAGTTACTTTGCTGAAAAAGCATCTACAAGAAAAAAACATAAACGCTGAAGATCTCATGCAGTTTCACTGCATTATACACCAAGAAGCCCTCTGTTCTAAAAAAATTGAATTTCAAAATGTCATGAAAGTGGTAGTTTCGACTGTAAATTTCATAAAATCACGAGGACTCAATCACAGGCAATTCAAACAATTCCTTGATGACATCGAAAGCGAATATGGAGATTTACTGTAT
This sequence comes from Philereme transversata, assembly GCA_963924445.1. Classification (NCBI taxonomy): domain Eukaryota; kingdom Metazoa; phylum Arthropoda; class Insecta; order Lepidoptera; family Geometridae; genus Philereme; species Philereme transversata. The sequence goes on along the minus strand of OZ004342.1, from coordinate 23,785,288 downwards.
TATACAGAAGTAAGGTGGCTAAGTCGTGGATTGACACTGGAACGATTTCTAAATTTAATAGAAGAAATCGGAATATTTCTGGCGGAAAAGCAAAGGGATGTCCCGGAACTTAAAAATCCTGATTGGTTGTGTGATTTGGCTTTTTTAGTTGACATTACAAATCATTTGAATGTCTTGAACACACGGCTTCATGGCAAAAATCAACTGATATTCCAGCTCTACGCTCATGTATCATCCTTTCAATGCAAGCTGACACTTTTCAGATCGCAATTGAATTCTGGAAATTACAATCATTTTCCGAATTATAAGAAAATGGCTGAAAAATTCAACAAAACTGCGATTAATTTCAGTTATGTAGAAAAGCTAGATATTTTGATTAAATCTTTTCAAGACAGATTTTCGGAGTTTAAAAAAGTGAAACCTCTGTTGGACATATTCAGCAATCCTTTCACGATTTCAGTTGAAAATGCGCCAGAGTCAATGCAGTTAGAAATTATCGACATTCAAAACGACCAAGATTTACGCAACAAATTCATCGAAGGAGACTTGCTGAACTTTTACCGCTGCATTAATAAAAATACGTACAAAGAGTTGCGCATAAACGCTCTGAAATGTTCCAGCTTATTTGGTTCTACCTATATATGTGAACAAACCTTTTCAATACTAAATAATAATAAAACAAAAAATCGAAACCGCCTTGCAAACGAAAGTTTGGAAGCAGTTTTACGTGTTGCTACAAGTAAATTTGAGCCAAATATAAAAAAGATTGTAAGCACTATGCAGTGCCACGCTTCAAATTAATAAATTCTTTTTCAATTTTAATACATTATTATCAATTCTTTATTGTCTTTAATTACCTATACTTCTGGCGGCCCGCCATCAGTTCATAATTTGCCCGAGTGGCCCCTAGTCTTAATAAGTCTGTGCATCCCTTAGCACAACATAAGTTTAATAAAGTGTTTGTTTTTACATGCCAAAATAAATTTCACATTTCTATGGTAAACATTTCACAAATTTATTTATTATGCTCATTAAAATAACCCCTTTAATTTTTGTGCATATATTATCAAACACCCTATATTCATCACATGTCAGATTGGACATTATATATGAACATATTATGTCAGATTCAGAATCAATTCAGAATAAATAAAAGAAGGTCATTCTCGTTCACTAATCCAAGTACTGGTACGAGTAAGTACGTACTCGACCCCAGTTTTCCACAATAGCTATTTGCGCAGTCGCTTGTTTTTGTGACCCCGATAGAGCGCGCGATCAAACAATAAAACTGAAGTGTGCTCTATTCTTTTAAATTCTACATTTTCATTACCGTTCGTAGTTTTAATGCAAAAATATTCGTTTCGAACGCTCACAAAGGACAAATTGATTCGTTTCCGATTCATACTTGCCCGAGTCGGTGCGAGAGCCACGGCACAATAAATACTACTATACAGAATGTTCACATGCTGGCACCGCAACTGTTCAGCCAGTAATCCTCCTATTCAAGTCATTGAATCTAAATTCAGCGCAAATGGGGACTCTAGATTTTGTTTACACACGGTGACTTTCGATCACATAAAGTGTGCATATATGTACTGTAAATCATGTTACTAGTATCGTGCTCTATTGCATATTCATTTCTATATCACTGAGTACCTCAGACCAAGCCACATTCAGCGCTCCTATCCAGTATTTTCAACATCACGGGGTTAAATCTTATGTAAGCCCACAATGATATAACGGTTAAACTAAATAAGTAAAATCAAACTTGTATGTGGAATCAAAGTGACAAAGGCTCCGTAAGTGTGCAGATGAAAATGGTTATTCTTTACTCTACGACTTAGAGTCGATCGCACTTGGGACCCTATTATATTAGAACATTTTACTGAGCTCCAGTTCTTTCAGTTAGAATGAAATTCACAAGTCAGACTGCGGGTTATTTTTTTTAATCAAATTGCTTTGAAACACTGCTGGTGAAAATGTTTTCGTAAAATTGCATTGCAAAACATATTTTTGTTCGCGAACGAATTGACCATTTTATTTTTGACCCGCAGTGTACGATCAAAAATACTCAACCGAGTTTTATTTTTACAAAAATTGGGTACATAATCTGCGGAGTCTTTCGACATCCCTAAATTTTGCGAATGACAGTTTCCTCGAAATGATCGAGCACAATCGAGTTGTAGCACGGAACGGGTTAATTACGACCACGTCCCGGCGAGACTCAGTGAGTGAGGAGGGCCAGTGAGCTGGTGAGAATTTAAAATTGGAATTGCACATACGTTGGGTGGCGATTTCCTTTGCGAGCTGTAATTGGGGCTCGAGAGAGACATCGCTATCTTTTGTTGTGGGGAATTTGTGGGAAATAGAAAAAAAATCCACAACCTCCTCAGTCTTAGCTGGTTTTTCGCCAACTGCGCCACGAAGGTCGTCATTGTACAAAATCAATAAATAAAATATGTATACCTATTTGTTCCGTATTTTCTTTACAAAGCAAAAGGAAAGAGTGGAAATAAAGCCATAGAAAAGCAAGCACTAGCTGAGATATGTGATATTGAAAGAACTACTTGCGTGGTGTGCTTGGAAAACAACGACGAAGACTGAATACAGTGCTCCAGCTGCCATGGGTGGGCGCATGAAGCATGCGCTGATATTCTTGAGTGCTCTGATGGCTACATACGTGATCGATGCCAGATGTTTTAAAACAGTCCGGGTTCGACGTGAAATCGGTCCGGTACTAGGTGCCACTTCCAGCGATCGTGTTTTTACTTACCAAAGTTTATGCTGATTTTTTATGATTTAATTATGCAGAAGTTACGTTTTTGTTCTTTTATGTTGATTTTAAAATTTGTTGACGTGTATAATTAATAAAGAAAGTTACGATTTTAAAAATACATTTTCTTTTATTTCCCAAAAACCTTAGATGTCCGCCACTAGGGGACTTCCCCCTATTTGTTCTGTATTTTCTTTAGTTTATGGGTAGAGCAATATTTAATCAATTTTATAAATAACCTGTTTCAGGTCGTAGCTACGTACCTGTAGTTACCGACAGCCATGACAGGGCATCCTAGTGTGGGAGTGTGGGTCCTAACCTGTTTTTCATTCTTCAGGGTGCTTTTTTTGTAAAACTTGATTTCGGGAATCACTTTGCTCTCTCAATAAAATTCAGTAAGTTATATTTATAAATATAGGATAACATATTTTATTATTACATTATAGGCTTGCGTTTGACCACGATCTCTGCTGATCACATAATAATTATCAATTACCTTTACATGCTTGATTTTTTTCAATTTATAAATTTAATTCATTAAAACTTTAACCTATTTACAAAACATCCAAATAATCGACCTTATTTTCCATGTAAATGGTTGCAATGTTGCCGCAATAATTAAAACGACAACATTATTCAAACAAATGGAATCACCTTTTACCCTTTGTGTGTAACGGGACCATTTCCCCTATTCAGATATATAAAGCTATCAATGTGGCTGTGGCTTGCCATATTGCATACACCAATGCTATGGCCAACGTTGGCTAATGTTCGTGGAGTGTTACAACAATGATTTTTTGCAAACATTTTAAGCTAAATGAGGCATTTAAAACTTGAAATATTCTTGAAAGAGGTTATTTCTAGAAAACGGGTTTTTTACTTTTTACCTTCGACCACATCATCGAATACCATCAAGTGATGTAATTTCATTAATCCTATCATTTCATAGGCAATAGGACCAACTTTAGCATCAAGCTCACTATTTGGGCCAATTTCGGCCAACATCCAACGTCAATAATAGCCGAACATTTGTCGTTTTAATTATGTACCTGAAGTGCTCCTGTTTTTCGTTATTTTCGGCTAAGTGGAGCAAAGAGCAAGGGGGCAACAGTAAAGGATTAATGTAGCATATCGTAAAATTCTCATCTTTACGGCGCGCGGAAAAATTACTTATTTTACGTTATCTAGGGACTTATATGGCCCTTGTGGATAGGGTCATCAAAACCTTATATTTATAAGTGGATATTTCCCGATTAAAGACAATAAATCAACAAAAAATTGTAGATTTAATAGGCTTGGTCGCAGAGGAACAAGGTCTCAAATTGACGTATCTAAATGATCCTTGTGATTTTGATGAATAAATGAATATTGAATTCCTTCTGCCTGTCGAGCTTGGACCGTTGAAACTGATAAAATAGTAATCTGTTGATAATCAAACCGAATCGAGTGAAGTTTTACAAGAATGTGATCTGTTCTTTGTCACGAAAAACAGCGTCTGATTTGTCTCGTGCAGTACTAACGGTCTACGGCAAAGAATCTACGACGTAGCACTACGCACGTAGATCTCTGCTGTCTGCCTTTGCAAGATCTTGCTGGTCGTCGCGTCGGCACAGAACACAAAATTACATTAAGCTTGAAGAACATTTTAAACAAAATGAAATAAATTCTCGAAAGGAAAGACAAAATCATAATAATTTTTATCCGTTTTTAACTGTTTGGTGGTAGAATTCCCTTATTTTGGAGGATAAGATCAAAACTACAATAAAGCAAGCAAGTTATTCTCACTGCCGGCGACGCTAACGACGGAACTTTCAGTTTATCATAATGGCTGTGCCTAATGTTAGGACACATTTCTAAAGTTGCATGTTTTACTAAGATACGCTTTCTTACAATGTTATTCATGTAATTGACGTAGGTACTTTTTGTAAGTGCTAGCTAGTATATTATCTAGTTTACCAATTAGACAATTGCTGGAAGTGGGCGTCGAATTTTTCTTTCTCGTTTATTTTCACAGCACTTACCTGAAACAATTATAAGAGCATATTAGAATCCGTGAATGCAGTGGGTTATATTTGTTTAAACATTGAGAAAAAGTAACAAATTAAAAAATAAAGTAGGTTTCATACACATTTTGTTTTTATTATGTTGTTTAGTCGTGAAAACCTATTATTGGCTTTCTTTTATTTATTTTGTTTCATATTGTGTATAATTAGCTGTTGGTTTTCCAAATAAATAAATAAATATTCCCACCACAGATAGTGCTTCTAAAGCCTTCTGATAGCTGTGAGTGAGAAGGATTTTGTAGAGACATATTGAGTAAAAAAAAAATCTTTTACCAATTTACAAAAGCTATGTATCATGCATGACAGATCGGGATAATATTTATATTGAGTGCCTCAAACTCAATTCTCAATATTGGCGGCTTAACTTCATTGATCCGAGGAAGTAGCCTAAACTGAGCGCCCAAGGAGTCTGCATAAAAATATTGTGTTAAGAAGGGATAACTCGATAACAGACGCGAGGCGACGCGAGGCGATGTGCGGATAATGCCGAAATTGATGCGAGTGTTAGGTGAATACACTTTAATTTATAAGCTTTTTTTGTGATGAGTGAGTCTATCATTCCCTGTACGTAGAATATGTGAAAAATATAAATTTCAAACAACAGTTTAATCCCTAAAGTAAAAGAGAAGAGCAAAATATTGCACAGCGTTATGTAAGGCGATTGGCGTCGATTGCAGTATGTGGAGCACATAAAAATCACGCTTGCCAAATACGAGACAAGGCGATAAAATAAAATTCAGATCGCCAAAGGATTTGCAGCGCTCGCTACTATTACAAGCTGCGCGGTTTCAAAGTGAAATTTTTGACATGGTCGGTGTCAAAGCAGAGATCCGGTGATGTAGGTTACAAGTGCATGTGTGCAGGAACCAGGTCGCTGAGATCTGCGGTCTTATCGATTGCGCGCGCCGCGCAGACGCCCTAGGTCTCGCGTCGATCGCCCGCCGCGCGTCCGTTACGCGCTTTACGACGCCTTCGCGCCGGGAGCCCGTAGCTAAGCGGCGATGTAACGCGCGGTGCGGCACTCGTGGCGGAGTCCAAGCGCCCGGACCCAACGCCGACAAGGTTAAGCGAAATGAAGGCGATGTAGCCGCGCCTTGCCGAGTATCGCTGCGCGGGGCCTCGTCCGATTTGCATCGGAATCGAAGTTTCCCGCCGCTCAGCTCGTCAGACACGAAAACATTACCGTCACGTACCGAATGTACTTTGTGTGAGATGTAATAGTTGGGGGCTCGGAGGCACCGGCGGCGGCGGTTCACGGGATACGGATGTCGATTTGGAATGCTATTCCGATACGACTGCTACAATCCTGCTTTGACATTGTATTTGATGAATTGTGTTAGTTGGCGTCTCTCTCGAAGCGGAACCATCGCGCATATTATACTGGTCACATCATGCATCTACAGAATAGTTTAATATTTGCTAGAAAACAAAGCACCCGCATACAAACAAAAGCATTGCAACGTTGCTTTTAACAAAGGTTTTATAATTACTTTTGATAACAATCGAAAACGAGGCTACTGATCGTGGTACCATACGAAGCCGTTGGTAAAAGCTAGATGCCAATGAGGTTTGAATAATGGATGTGTTAAACCCTCCTCCCCATGTTAAGAGATATGGGGGTAGATGGGTGGAGCAACCACGGGAGTCAATGATGACTGTAATGTGCCACTGAGGGATACAATTAATTAATTAAAAATTTAGTGTTTCCGTTTGAAATTTTGTCCTAATGAACGTTAGCAGTTTTAAATTTACCTAATTGCGGTTGTTCTTAATTATTGTGATAATTGAATTAAACCGCATTAATTATTTTCTGTTTATGATAAATATTGCAAATACAGAGCTAATGTTTGATCATATTGTATTAAAGTTATAAAAACCAGCAACACGAAAGTATAGGAAGTAGGTAACATCAGTGGGCAATCTCACTAGTCGAAACTTGCCGCGACTCACTTTAGATTCAATTACGTGTCACGCACTGAACCTTTACCTACATTTTGTAAGGTGACTTTAGTAAGATTGACAGAAGTCATGTTTATCCGCTAATTTTCGAAGCGTTGATAACATCTTTGTAGTGATATTTGGTATATAGGCTGGTTGTACTTACCAAATGTTCCACGCAGCGGGCGAATGGGCAGGAGACATCCTGCGTCTCAGTCGGCTACTGAGACGCAGGATGTCTCCTGCGCGTTCCCGCACAGAACAAACGTTTGCATTGTCTACAGTTTTTTGTTCCGGGATGGGTGTTTCTCTATAATTATAAGTATGTAATACATTTACAAAAACATATTATTTCAGTATTCTATCCGTTATCTGGTTCCCTTAGTTTGGGGCTAGATAACGCAGTGTGAAATGTCCAGAATTATTATTTATTTAGTAATGGCACAATTCTTGTGTGACTAAATGAGGTTCAATAGGGGTGAAAAAAAAATTGAGACATTTTTTTGGTCACGTTGAACGCCATGGGGTCACGGCACGGGTGAGCGATGCCGGACTATCCACTGGGCATGGGGCCACAGCGAAAAGCACGGTTCCGTCAAATTTTGACTATTGTGTTGAATTGTTTTAGACGATGAAAAATATATTATTTGGCACTGAGCATACGGGATTGGCGTTATTTTCATAATATTTCGAAAATTGTTTTAGATGGCCCTGGTGGAATAAAATCCATATTTGTTCCCGGTGTCCCCCATGGCCAGCTCGTTCATCACCTACTGGCTCACCGGTATCCTACGTGGCTTGAATGGAGCATCAATTGTTTCTGCCTGGACTACAGGTTAATGAAACAGAGTAGACTGCGTTCTTTTGACTTCAGAGGTTCCCCTCCAGGCTTGATAGTTGAACACCAACTAGTTAATAATGCAAGGGAGCTTTCAACGAGACGCACCGTGGTGTACTCTCGCAAATAAACTTCAATTCGTAACAGAAACTTCACTAATTTAATTAGTCTTTTCGAGTTGAAGAAACAGTTTATGATAAAGTAAAGTTTTATTACGAAGCCGATGTTAGGCAGCCGTTTCTTTTGGCGGAGGTAACATTCTGCGATTAATGATACGAGTTCATAAACAATGTTCGAAATTTCACAGAGCATTATCTAGCCCAAAACTATTAAAGATTTTATTAGGGGAACCAGATAACTGATAGAATACTTTAATATACCTAGTCAGGTCATAAATTCTGTCACATGTTTAATATAAAATAATTGAAACAAGTTTATTCATTATGTAACCATTTATATACCAAAATGAACTTAACAAAACATAGATTCTTATGACACTAAAGTTTATTCAAAATGACCTCCGTGATTTTGAATACAGGCCTTCAATCTGCGCGGCCAGTCGTCTATTGCAGCACGAACGAGGTCCATGTCAATATCGGCGGCTGCCTTAATCAAGGATGTCTTGAGTGACTCCAAATTGGGATGAGGCTTTGAGCACGCCTTTTCCTCCAAGTGTTGCCATATCTTGTAATCTAACGGATTCAAATCTGGACTGGAGGAGGGCCAGTCTTCGTGCTAGATGAAGTCGATTTCACGCGCCGCCAGCCAGTCTTGTGTGCTCTTCGCTCTATGAGCTGGCGCCGAATCTTGTTGGAATACCCAGTGCCTGTTATTGAACATGGTATGAGAAACAGGTTCCACAAGGTTCGTCAGGACTGTATTTTGATACACAACTGCATTCGTTTTTACACCTTTCTCACAAAAATGTACCTCTGTTAAGCCCCAATAAGAAACTCCCAACCATACCATGAGCGAGGATGGAAAATGACCTCGTTGGACACGCGGAATACGGTTGCTAGCTTCTTCACTACTGTGTGCGTACACCTTATCATTTTGTTTGTTGTAGCTCTCTTCTACGGTAAAAAATTTTTCATCCGAAAAAAGAATTTTTCGATATTTTTTTCCCGCGTACCGCTTCAACAAAGCGCGGCATCTCTTCAGTCTCAGATCCATTAGACGAGCATTCAAACGATGTCCTGTTTTTCTTCGATATGCCCGAAGCCCTAAGTCTTCATTTAACACCCTTTTCACCGTGGTTCTGCTTAACCCCATCTGAAGGGCCAACAGTTTCTGCTTACGTTTGGGATTTCTTTGAATTCGCGCCTTCACAGCTTTTATCACTGCTGGAGTCCTAACAGACCGAGGGCGACCACTTCTTGACCTGTCATCTACACTAGAGTCTTCATTGTATCGTTTGATGGTGCGATAAACGAATCTTGTGGTTATATTCAAATTTTTCAGTATGTCAAAAATTTGAATTGGCGCGTAACCGCAACGATGCAACGCAATAACTGCAACACGGTCTTCTTTAAGCGTCCACTCCATATTTAAAAATGAGTAAAATTCTAAAAAGTATACATTTTTATTTTCATGAACAATTCGAAATTCGAATTCTATAAACTTTTTTGTGGCCAGCATTCTAAAAGAAAAGTTTTTACTGTGTGACAATACTTATGACCTGACTAGGTATTTTTATCATAAAGTATATCACTATCAAATCAACCACAAGACGTCCACTGCTAAGCAAAGGCCTCCCCCATACATTTCCAGAGCAAACGATCTGATAGATATACTTTTTATGATAGTATTATCCCTACAAACCTTAGTGCTTTTTAAGTGCTACTTTTATACATTGTAAAAAGTAAGTGATAAATAAATTTAGAAATATAATATTATAAAAGTTTATTTTTATCTAACCTATCTCGTCCCAATGCTGGGGAAAAGTATCCCCAAAGTCCTTCCAACCATCCGTATCCATAGGTAAATATAATATATATAACGACATTATGTAATTACAAAAAAATATAGGCAGCTGCAGAAGCGGTTATTAATGATACTTTTCACAGAGTTATCGACGCACAAAATGTAAATTTTAATTTTATGAATTTATGCTCTGTCAATGAAGTGCGTATTTTGGTTACAAACAAATCTTGATAATTTTGAGACAAGCAAATAATATATAAAATCTTTAATAAAATAATAAAAGAATTAAAATAAACTTCTAAAACACAACATTTCTGTAGATATGGTAAACATTCATTCAATTAGCCTAACAAAACATTCTTTATTCATTATTGTACACATTACAAAGATCAGTTTAATCCTATGAGTTTTTACAGCATACCTTTGAGGCTAGACTTAAGTTGTTTGACTGTTTTTTTATTTATATCAACCTATTCACCAAACCAAAGTCCCATTTGAGCCGGGCAGTTTCGTGTCCCACATGGGCAATACCAGGGAACGCAGCATGGTGTCCCTGATTCGGTCCGTTCTCTTGTACCTAAAATACTGTGTTTCTTTGCCCTTCAGCAAATCTCCAGCTGTTTGAATCCAGAATCAGGAAGGTAAATATCCGTAGGTCTGTTTAAAAGCAATCAAAGTTATTTATCATGTCCAACTATACATAATTTACGTCCGTCTGTGAACTCTCGATACAAATTGCAATTTCATTAGTAACTTTTGAGAATAACTCTTTGGAACTCGGAACAACTTATTGGTTTCGCGCAAAGTTACGTGCGGTGCTCTCTTTAAAGCGCACAAGGCACTCGACCGCCACTAGCTGTATAATATTAAAATACATTTGCTAGGTGCAAGTAACACGCACCGAAGGTTCCGTGATCAGTTAAACCGTGGTTATAGTGATTCCCTTGCCTTATTGCTTACAACAATAATATTATTCTGAAATAAACTATTCGGATTTAAGTTTTATTATCGGACTAAACATCAAATAAAAAAGCTTTTTATAGATCTTTTACACATTTTTAATTCTAAGGTTGAGAGCTCTTCTATTAAGTAAAAATAAAAGAGTGTAAGAACCTGTGTAAGAAAAGTCCCCTCTCATTCAGTGGTCTATGCGAAAACTTGTAATTATATTAAAATATTCAATAGTTCTTTTTTAAGTTTCGAAACCATAAAATAAAATACCTACTAACATAAAACAAAAATATATTATTCGTAATATTTGACTATCAAAATAGTGCCACGAAATAAACTATACCTTACTTGACCTACAGTTTCATTCAAATTACAGGTAACGGGAGTTCATGTTATTTGGTTAAACTTTTTTGGGGTACAAAATGCAGTTATTCTGGATTTCAGACTTTTGCCTATATTTGTGTCACTAAAGCTACACGAATACCAAATTTCAGCAGTGTGGGGTCACTGGTGTACTCTGTGAATTTTGTCAAAGTTTTCTTTTTATGATGGCTAATAACTAATAAACTACAAAAATTAAACTAAAAATAAAAACATGGTTGAAATATACTAATGAAGACCTTTTATTTGACGTCCCATTTGACCTCACAGTCTCATTTTAATTTTTTTTACCCCTCTTGAACCCCAATATATCAACAAACCCCCCCCCCACATTTTTAGCTCATTTAGTAACACCAAAATGGTGCCATCATTACCTACCTATGTATCAAATTTCCCGATGATCGGATCAACGCTTAGAAAGTTATCCTCGGACAAACAATCAAACATACATACATACTTATATACATACATACAACGCCGATTTGCCCAAGTTGATTTAGAGATCTCGCTTCGCTCGATCAATTACAAGCAAATGCATTTACGAAATTCAATAAATAAAATATAAGGATTAAATCACCACTGAACCGCTATTATTTGCTTAACATGTGAATAAACGTTAGTATTGTATAATGTTTGACGACATGAGAAACAAAAACTCAACAAAATTGAAGAAGCGCTCTTTGTTGTGGTCGATGGAATAAACAACGCTTCATTATGATCAAGTTGATACTACCCTACAAAAGGCTGAGCTCGGAAATTTAAATCATGTCATAGTATAATCAGGTGGGCTGTTAACCCGGTCATAAACATGAAAACAAACCTAAAATGGAACTAAAATTACAAATGTATTTTCCGCCCCTTTTTCCCAATTAAAAATGGAAACCATGTGTCACTTTTCGTATCATGTAGATTTTATTTTATATACCGAGTTACACCATTCAAGCTTTTAAAACAGAATATTGGTATGATTAATTGTCGAGTGGCTGTACCAGGACGACTTAATTAAATATGTGATTAGTCATTATAATTGATGATGTTGAATGTCACTAAAATTTGCTTGTGTGCTAATTCAGATTTTACTGCGAGCAACTAGTCAGATGTAAACGAAGCTCAGATATTGAGAAACGAAGAAAACTTGTTGTTAAAATATTAGGGCCCGCCTTCAAGGAGCGAAATTAAACTCGTGGAATGAGATGCTACTGCCAGTTTCCAGTTGCCAGCTGCCAGCTGCCAGCCGACAGTCATTTACAGACATTTCGTTTGGTATTCCAAACGTCAAACCGTGTTTACTCGGTACTGATTAACTTTTCCCGGCGACAAATTTAATAATGAGAATTCAGGCTCGCGATATCATAACACGGAGTGAGCTTTCATTTTCCCCCTCGGTAAATGTTGGTCAAGTAATAAAATACCAACAATGTTTTGAAATAAACACATTGATTAGGCGTTTCATTTAATAATAAACGTGGAATTGAATATGCAGCAAATGCAGCGTACGTGCAAAGTATTTAAATTTTCATGCACAATTACGCTGACGTGTCTAAATTAAACATTAACTTCCCAATAATATGGCAACAATTTACTCAAACACGTCCAGCGCGGCATCGGAGTTGGACAATATTGGTCGATCGAACGTATATCGGGCGATGGCCTTCAAGTGTGGGCCCAAACATTTCATTGCTCATTTAGCGAATTGGTGCTGTTTTACGACGCGGGGCGAAATAGCCGCGCACCTCTTACGCCTAATCTTTATGTTCGTATAAAACGAAACACTAAATGTATGTACGTCATAAATAAATGTATTGTAGAGCATTCGAAGGGGTCGACGTTTCCGGACGTAAAGGACGAACTGCGCATTAGAGCCACGATCGCTCGCAGAATGGTGGCTTAGGCTTTTGTCTTACCGCCAGCGAATAAGCGATTAGCTGTCAACTACTTTCTCACTCAAGAAACGAACGAAATATATAGATTCCGTTTGAGTAAAAGAAACACTTATACTTATATATGTACTTAGTTGATCGCTGGCCGTTCACACTACCGGCGACGAGAACTCGCTCTCCACTATTTTGTCGCAGCGACTACAACACTCGCTCAGCGATGCTCGCTTGGCGGTCAGAACACATGCCGTGAGATGAACCAGCGGAATGGAACGCACGCGCCACGCGCTCAGCGAGTGGCGCGAGTATCGTCAGCCGCACTCACTCACTCGCTTTATAGCCCAGCGAGACAACTATAGGAACTACACACAACTCGTTTCTAGTTTCTAGCTCTATTTGCTTCATCGCCGGCGGTGAGAAGCCTTAATCGCGGCGACCGGCGACTGCCGACCGGGCCCTGAGCGAGCCGCTGATTTATTATTTGCGACATGTTCGATGCGATGACAACATCCATATTGAATTATTATGAATCTCCGTGCCGAGGTCGGAGAAAGTATAAACCATAATACTAAAAGATCGTGTAAATATTTCAGCTAGAAGAAAGTTATTAGACATCTTTCAATAAAAGCTGCTTGTATTTCAAGAATTTCATGAGAAGTAACGACCTATTCATGGGATTTGCCCGTTTATGTATATAATAAAACATATTGTATGTGCTTGTGACCACATGATAGAAGCGAAAATAATTAGTAAAATAACATTAACGCATCAATATATTATCAATAAACATAGGCTTACTTGGCTGAAGTCGACTAGAGCCGAGTTTACACGATTTAGCGTCTCTATTTTTTCATTGACCAGAAAAAGTGTGCGGTGCGCCTAAAGAAGTTTTCACTTAAACAAGTAACTTTTCAACAAAAATATAACTGACTTAACCAAACCACAGTAGATTTTAATGAAATTTCTATGAGACCAATATGAAAGTATATCCTTTCAAACAAAAAAATAATTTTTCTAATCGGTTGGTAAATGACCGAGTTCTAAGGTAAAACATAAAATCGAATTGCGTCCCGATAAAATTTGAGGGTTGCCCTCGAGTTTTTTGGGTTCCCATCATCAGATATTGACTTGGTGTCAATGGAACCAACCACCAGCTTCATACCATTTTAAACAAAAAATAATTTTTCAAATCGGTCCAGGCGTAACATATATAAAAAAAAGAAAATTCTGACGAATTGAGAACCTTTTTTGAAGCCGGTTAGAAGTAAACATTTCTTTCGACACATATACAAATAGGTAGGTAATAGACATACGAATAAAATAAGCGAGACGAAGCGAAGGATCACATCAAACCTTTCCGACTATCGAAACATCGGTCCTTCCTCGCGCCTGACAGATTGATTGATAGAAAGGGTCCGATCGTATCAAAGTTTTCAGTGATATTAGAATGACGGCTCCAGATTTGTCTCAAATAGGTACCTACGCCATATTACTACAGCGCGGGGTCACAGATATTACGATGTATCGGATTTTGCCAGTTCTGTACAATAAAAAATGCATCAATATCAGCGGTTGAAATAAAGCTTATTGGATACGATGACTTTTATTATCCAATACCGAATGGACTGAATGAATACTTAGTTAGCGCGATTCAATAAAGTTGAAAAATTTACCATTTACATAGATGGGGACTCTGTGCAAAACCTATTTCAATTCGATTCCCGCACTGCTGCGCTCGTTTAAAACTTTACTAGTCACGAGTTACACAATAATCGTATGTAAATGATTGTTTTTCAGATGGATAAACGAAGCTCAAAAGAGAATGAATAGCAATTAAGTTTTTCAGAAAGCAAACAGCGTATGTTGTAACGTATGTTAACCTGAGCCTGAATAAATGGAATTTTTATATCCCTGTATCATGCCAGACAGGACATGCCTGTTGTCAGGTCGAGTGTCGACAGGTGCTGCTCCTCACCCCGGTACGAGCCACGCACTCTGCAACAGGCGCGGCTTGACAGGGCCGCTGACAGCTTGCGTGACGAGTGGCATTCGAACGACAAATAGGCGATCCCGCTTCCGGGTGATAGGCATCTGCATCCGCGGTTCAATGTTAATTACGCTTTCAACCGACCCTGCCAAATGAGCGGGTCTTTTGGAATGCTGCAATGTGGCATGCCATATCCTGCCAAGTGGCAAATTGTCCCGCAAAGGGAGTTTTTATTAAGCCGTGTAGCCATTGTATTTTATGTAAGCTGTTCTTTTTGAGCTTTTTATTTTGAATAGTTGTACTGGTCTGGCAACGTCGTACAAAAATACACCCTATTTGGGTCGTACATTTTCGGCCTTAGGTTCGATAATTACCAAAACTTAGTGAAATAAACAATTGCAAGATTAACAAAAAGAAATGCATGTAGATGATGTGCTATCAGATAAAGTTGTGAAGGTAAACATTAAAATTAAAAGTTTTAGGTTATTTTTTAATTTTGTAGTTTTAAATCGAAAGGCAGAAATTCTTTGAATGGCTAATGATGTTTGCTCACGTTTAAGATAAAGCTATTTTCAACTGTAAAGTGCTGTATGTATATCGGTTGTTCGTTAAACCGGCCCGTCCTCTGGCCACTTTTCTCTCCACCTGATTGTATCAATACCGTTTTTATTCGACTCTTTTTTTGTTCTTACCGATTTGTCCGCTTCGCTGGATACCGGGTACCTCACGGTTCATTAGTAGTTAATGAACCCCAGTATTAAACATACAGTTTTTTATAGAGTAGTCGGCGGGACAATGTTGCGTGACACGCTGAATGTAGCAACAAGGGCGCGGCCGGGAAACGGCGGCGTTGCTTCCGATGCCTCATAACAATCTACGGATCAATGATTATCAAGCTTATCAGGGTTGACAACTCATTCAACTAAGTTGAATAAATAATGTTGGATATTTCACACAGTGCTATCTAGCTCCTAACTAATCAAAGCTTACACTATGGAAACCTAATAACTGATAGAATATTTTTTAAATACATATTTCATTATAGATAGATAATTCTTTATTATTACACCAAATTACAATAACTTAACCTTCAAAACTGAAAGACCAATACATGGTGGTACAATGGGGGGCCTTATCGCTAAAAGCGATCTTTTCCAGGCAACATTTGGATCAACTGGATTTAAAAAACGTGTGAGGAGGCGGTGTTACAATAAATACCTATTTATGTAAGATAAAAATAAATAAATACCTAAACCTAAAATGTGCCTACATATATGTACTTAGATAAATATAAAATACATACCTACTTATATATATATATTAACAATATATATCGAAAGGAAATACAGTATTTACTCTAAATAAACTGCTAAGTACAGTTTGTAGACCTCACTTTTAAAAATAGGTAAAGGTTTAGTAAGTCTGATGAAAACAGGCAAGTCATTCCATAATTGGACAGCTCGTTATAAAACATAGGCATACGCAGACCCGAAACTATCTCTATCTTCTAAGATTTGATGAAAGAAAATTTTCTGCAGTTAATAGTTTATTTTGTTGTTTTATTTCTGCACCAAAACGAAGTTTCTGTTACGAAAATCCTCTCCATCCAAAGGTTGTCTGGAAGAAATCGCTTCTAAGCGATAATACCGCCCATTGTACTTGTTGCTTTATGAATTGTTACTTTATGAAGTATTTTCATTCATTCATTCATTCATTTCTTTTAAAAAACTTAAGATCCTCATCCGCATCCACGTACGCGGATGTCAAAAAATCTGTATCCGCAACATCCCTGCTTTATTTTGACAAGCCATGCGTGCAAAGACGTGGGCAAAAGATAGTTTACAATAAACTAAAATAGTAGTAGCTAGTGGCTTCACACCTCATCTAATCTGTCTTGTCGAGGAATATTAAGTTCTCCTACTTCATAAAGTATTGATAGTTGAATTTATAATAAGAATAGAATACAATAATTCTTTATTGTACACCAGGAATACCTAAAAAAACAAATTTAAGCTAAATAAAGTACAATGGGTGGTCTTATCGCTGAAAGCGATTTCTTCTAGGCAACCTTTGGATGGAAAGTAAATAACGAAGCAGTAATGGACAGTAGTGCACTATTTACAAACGAATGAAATAAAACGTATAAAAATAATATATAATAAAAACTATACTTATAATCCGAATACATAAATAAATACCTAAAGATACACTAATATATACCCAAATAAAAACCGTAATCTTACAAATGTTCTAAACCGAGGAAAATAATTATCTGATGTTTGAAAGTTTGTAACCCTATCCTACCTTATGCTCTCCCGGGATGCACCCGCTCATTACCAACACCGCAGGTTGTACACTCTGTGACATAATTACTTCTATATATTATTTACTAAACTAGTTACCAATGCACAGTGGTCGACACATATTTTTTTTAATACATTTTATCATTCTCCTTATACATTAACTATGCCAAATTTCACACTCCTTCGTGCGTTTCTCTTCGCGTATTTATCTAAAGATCTCTGATTTTCGAAGTGAAAAACTAGTTTCTGATAGAATAGAATAGAAAAAGAAAATACTCTGTTGTACACCATAAAATGTATATAATGTGAGTATACTATTGGCGGTCTAATCTCTAAGTAGCGATCTCTACCAGACAACTTCAGACAACCTTTGGATAGAACCTTTGTCTACGATACGATAAAGGAAAACATAAAATATGCCCCTTTAAATCGAGTAAACATTTTCTTCGTAAAACTGTTAATTTCTTTATTGGGAGATTACTCAATTTAGTAATCACACGTCGCTGACTGTCTCTTGTTGTATTTACACGGTATCCGGCAGTAGAACTATGTAAATTTACTCCAACTAACCGATATTGAAACTCATCTGCCCTTTAGTTTATTTAATTTGTTTATTTTTGAATATTTTAGTAATTACAAATTGATAGGAATTGTTTTAAATGTTTACAATAAACAAGGGCCCCGGGTTAATACCTCAAAGTTTAATTTTAGAAGCACCATTATATAAACTTTGCTTTATACGAAGCTAGCCGACTAATGATACTGTATACTTATAAATACAAAAATCTTTGATCAGTGTGTGATACAAGTGATGACATATGGCACATATACGTGGTCTCTCACTATACGCCTCATATCCAGGCTCAAGGTCGCTCAGCGTACTATGGAGAGAGCTATGCTTGGTGTTTCTTTACGAGATTTAATCAGAAAACCGAAGTCCCCAATACCATAGTTCGAATAACTGACGGCCGTTGGAGCTGAAAGGTTCCACCACGCACTGGAAAGCGCAGCGTAAGCCGGCCCCCCATTAGATGTAAAACGATTTGATTACGGTTCCTGGGAACGTCCTGGGTAGGTCGCACAAGATCGATCACTCTGGAAATCTATGGGGGAGGCTTATGTTCAGCAGAGGACGTCCTGTGGATGATATGTTGATGATGATAGTTTAGTTCTAAAGCTTAGTTTATAGAATGTATAGCTTCACTTACGGCCATAAATGAATGAATGAATGAATGAAAATTCTTTATTATGCCTTACAAGCTAGACACAACAGATATAAAAAAAAACAAATAAATGTACGCATCATTATGCGTATCATTAAGCGATCTCTTTCAGACAACCTTTGAATGGAGAGGATCATTGCATAATGGAAGATTGGCCGAGGTGTAAAAAGAATAAACTTAATAATAGAAAAAGAAAAAATACTTAACCTTAAATACATACATATTAGTTACATAAATAATTGTAAATAAATAAATATCATATACAAAATAAATTAATATGTACTTATATACATATACACATATTAATAATATTATAGATCAGATGAATGAATCACGACTCTTCATGGAGATAAAAGTTTTTGAGTCTAGCTTTAAATACGGAAGGTGAGGGGGATTTCCTAATGGAGACCGGCAAGGCATTCCATAATCGGATAGCTTGGACGGAAAAGGAGTTTGCATAGAAACTGGTTCTATGCCATAAACGTCTACCTTAGATTTTGTCGATGTGTATTATATATGTTCTGATATCTACTGCACACAATTAGATTTAGTACCTAATTTTGTTAGCTCTCACTATTTTAGCGAGAGCAACTGACAACATTTTGTATGAAACTAGCTGGTATTGACGTACGACTGTATTGTCCATGCGTACGACGTACCGTTACAGCGAGTAACGAACAAACAAACATTTAAACGTTCGCATTTATAAAATTAGTGTAAATACAAAATAAAGAGAAATTTCCATGGAATCATTTGCAGAAAATCTTGACCATCGGTGAACCAAGCCGATTACCTATACTTGAGGACTACTGAGGCACTTGTCATCAGCTGCAAAGCACACACATTGATGTCTGTGTATCAACGCGGCACACCTTGATACCATTCACCTGTGAAATGATCTGGAAACACACGCGTTCTGAATACAAAACGTAATAACATGCGTGTTGAGTACCTACCTACCCCTTCTCGTACACGCTGCGTCACGTCCCAACTATACATAAATTCCTACGAAATGAGAATGTGTACAATCATGTAAAGCCATTATTGAAATGTTCAATTATGTATAATGTTCTTGTTATTGGAAAATGAGTTGAACGTAATAAACAACACAGTAAATTGAAATAAAAAGAGCTCGTTGCTTTGTCGGTGAACAAAGCTGCTCATTTCTCCAACTCAAGGAGATAAACCTTTCATAATTTGTGTCAGCAAAAATTTGACATCCACTGAAAACTTTTCAAGAATCCAATTACAGTAACTCGGATTGAGTGCGGGCGCTAAACTGCGAACTAGCGTGTTTGCGGGCCGCCGTCCCGCCTGCTCCGCCACTGCAATACCCACAAATGAATATTTTAGCAAACAATGCACAATGTATATATTCCCTCCCCGCCACCCGCCTGCCTTTGCCCCTTCACCTGGCATGAGAAATATGAACAAGTAAGCCTTTGATTATGCAATCAGCGATCGCTGAACGCTCGAGCTAATGCCACTTCCCGGAGCGGAAGGCGAAACTGGAAATATCCGCCGCTGAATAGCGCCGATCGCGCCGGAAACGACTACATTCCTCCCGATACACACGACCACCTGAACACAAAAAATGTCAAACAGAAAAAATATTGGAGCGGAGATAAAACTTAAGTTCTCCGAATCTGACTAGCGGAAAACTGGGATCTGAATCGTAATAATAAAAACGTTTGTGAAATGGAGTGAAAAGTCGAAGCACCGGACGACGCAAACGTCTAGTTCTACCTTCTGGGGGAATATGGGCTTTGTGTTTATGACAATAGGGACTAGGCTGCCGGAAATAGTGTTTTTGCACGCTTGGAAAATGGGCCGACTCGCCGCGCGCCGAGGCAATTCGTTCCACATTAGAAGGGCAAAGGGCTTTTTATATTAATTGCAGACGCCATTACAAGGTCACAGTAGGTACGACCTTCCTTATGTACCGGAACCTCCCACTCGAATCAAAGCAATGTATTCAACTCATCTGTTCCATTTCATATTACTCGAGTACTTAATGGAAATAGAGTTATGAAGGTGAAAGAGACCTCCAGACGTGACGTCACCCGAAACACCTCCATACATTAATCATCTCAAGTTCGCTTGATAAATTATCAGTAACATGAGCTACACAAACACGTAAACAGTTTAAATGCTAAGATGTATTTACTCACATGACTTTCTTTTGCTTAGGACTAAAAAACACAAAAAAAATGTTTTAGACTCTTTAGAATACCCTATTTTTGTTTCGAAGTAACTTAAAAAAAGTTTGAAAGTGCCTGATAAAATAAAGAGGGTTGTTTAAAATTAGCCTAATTATAGGGAGTGGTAAGATAAGGGTGGGAGTGCACTGAGGCGAGCGACGGCGACACGCACACTCGCGGTAAATCAGAGATTCAATAACTATGGTCAGCGGACACGGAATCTCTACATACTACATACAAAAATAAAGTCGTTTGTCCGCGTCTGTCTGTGAACTCATTAATTTTATGCTTCGCGCTCACAAAACTTGACATGCAGTCTTTATCTGTAATTTTAGCAACATTTAGCTCGTAGAAATTATAACCGATTCTATAAATTATGTACGTGTTCTATGTTGTCAATCAAATAAACTAATATATAAATAAATTCTAAAGTACTTTATTTTGATAGGGTTTAATTTTTATTTTTTTTAAGAATTCACAGGTTATTTCGATAACTAAAAGAGAAATGCAAAAAATGTACACTTCAGTAACGTCTAAGGCTGCCGTGGACAACTTTAATGAGAAAATGAATGATTACAAAAAACGTTTTACGCATTTTAACATTTTCTATAAGTTTTGTAGTCTTTATAACGCCTGAACTTTACTCTGAACATTTATAGCACTTAACGAGTACACTTGCAATACTTAAATACCGACCAATGTACACTCAGTCACACTCACCACATATACTACATTGCGAGACAAATGTCCAATGGAATCATATTGATGACATTCACACTAAATCAAATAAATACTTTCATTTCATCTAATTTGATAGTAGTTTTTGGGCGTTACTTTAGCACGTTTAGTCTTAATGTTAACACGACGGCCGTGCTTCCATTAGCCGTCTTCCTTAGGGAATGTGAACCATCCATTTTTTCATGTATCTCCACAAGACATTTGACGTTCTGCTGCGCGCGCGTAAGGCTGCGACTGCGAGACGACCTTAGGATTTTTTCAAAAAGTTTTAGCGTCTCAATTTCGATTATGATAAAAAGACGTAGCCTAAAGATAGTTAAGATTAAGATAGCTATGGGGCTTGGCCTTTTACTATACGACCGAATAAGGATTGAGGAGATCTGTAGGCAACCTAAAGTCACCGACGCAGTCCAGAGGATTAGGAAGTTAAAGTGGCAGTAGGCAGAGGGATATAGCTTGGAGAATTGATGGCCGTTGGGACAAAATGTTCTCATGTGGAGACCGCACACGGGAAGCATAGCGTTGCACTACCACCCAATAGATATAAAGATTACCTTCTAATAAAGGTTTGTGGGAGTCATTGGGCGCAGGCTATAGAAGATCACTTGAAATCTTGAGAAGCCTATGTTGAGCAGTAAATGACACACGGCTGATTTATTGAGAAAATATATAACATGCAAATGTTATTGTATGGATCATAGCGAAATATCGAAGTCAGGGCAAGTAGCTAGTTAAACCATTTGACGTCTATGAATGTCATTTGAATGTCTATGGGGATATTGTCACGGCAACTGACCGTTCCGCGGTAGCATTACTATAAACCTTTCAGTTTAGGTTCAGGTTGGATTCAGATTTTATTGTCGTAATGTTGCGCGATATCGGTGATACATTATGAAATTCCAAATCGCGCGACGGATTTTTTGTCATCCTAACCTAGTACTCATATTTATTTATTAAAACCTTATAAACACAGTTTATCAATTGATTACGTCATTTGTTTTATGCTAGGTATACTTTTATCATTTTGAGTAGTTTGATGCGTAATATTATTTGGGGAGGGGCTAGAAATAGACAAGTATTGTTTACTAAGGAGACATTCTGAAGTCTATCCATAGGAATAAACAAATAATTATAAATAATGCTAGACATTACACACAGCGCTATCTAGTACCACACTAAGAAAAGTTTGTACTTTGGGAACTAGGTTCCTGATTATCATCATTATCTCAGCCCACATCCACCCACTGCTGGGTATAGGCCTCCTCGATATCACGCCACTCTCTCCGGTTCTGTGCCAAGCGCATCCATTGCCTTCCCGCAACTCTCGCGATATCATACGACCATCTGGCTGGTGGTCTGCCAACTGGTCTGCGCCCTTCTCGCGGCCACCACTTAGTTGCTGCCCTCGTCCATCTTCCGTCTTTCCTCCTTGCCAAGTGTCCAGCCCATTAGCACCTGCTACCCACATCCACGACTTTGATTCTGCGTCGTATTTCGATGTTGGGTATAAGGTCCATCAACAGTGAGATGCCTAACATGGCACGCTCCATTGCTCTTTGAGCAAGGTTCCCGGTAGAATAATTTAATTAATTTTTAATTTTTTTGGGTAAATTTATAATGTACAAAAGATTTATAGAGAAACACTGAGACCCGGAACAAATATCTGTAGGTCATGCAAACTTGTTCCGTGGCAGGATTCGAACCCACAAACTCGTGCGTCTCAGCTGGTTATGGCGAATAAAAGCGCCAAAGGGTCGTTTAATCAGTAACTATAGCTGTTATAGTTGGGTATAGTCACCGAATAGCTGAACTGTGTAAAAGTCAACGCTAAAGAAAGACAACACATGATAATCCACACTGATTAGGGATTAGTCCCGCGGCATATCTCACACCACACTTGTTTATTTCTCCCAAGAGTAAATTAAAAAAAAGCTGTAATAGGCCGCGTTTACTACAAAGAGAACCTTACTTTCAAAGGGTGTGCGTTCAAAATCATAATTCACGTTCAGAAAGTTACCAAAGTAACATTCTCTTGGCCTCAATTCACCGGGTCTTTACCCAAAGAGCAGCAAAAAGTCGTAACGACGTGCCTTCCTCGATAGAACAGAACACTCGAACCTCGCAAAGGAAACTTCTCGAAGCTGCATTGTTACCTCCTTACATTGTAATGAGTTGGGACTTCCTTGATTGTCTTTGAAAATTGAAATGTTTCTACATTTTACAAAGGGGTACGTGAATAAGTGGCTTTCTTTGTATTTTCCAGGAAAAATGTAGGGCATGATTGATCAGAATAGTCTGAGGAGTTTGAAAACTTGTCCTTGTTATTTTTATTATTTATTGTCTTTCACGTTCAAGACGTTAGCAAGCGTATATTGGGACTCAAATGGAGTTTGACAGGACATGTGGCCAGGCGCGGTGATGACAAGTGGAGCAGGGTGCTGACTGAGTGGTGGCCTCGAGATGGAACCAGGTCATCCGCTGGCAATATGGGTCGACGACATTACAAAAATCGCAGGTCGTATGTGGGTTAGAACAGCGCAGGACAGTTGCGAATGGCGGCAACGAAGAGAGGCCTATGCCCAGCAGTGGGATGAGAAGGGCTGACGATGATGATGATGATGATTGTATTTCACAAACGTATGGATGGATAGTAGAAGTAAGCTACATAATAATATAATTGGTACAAACATACATATTTTGTGAGACTGGTCCAATTAAGGGGAGAGAGATAACATTACTTTTTAGGTGTTTTAATTTAAATTTTGATTTTCCCGATAAATATAATGTATAAGCTGACCCGCCTTAACTTCGTACGGATTGCTTTCTAAATAAAATATAGCCTATAGCACTCAGGAATAGCGTATAAACTTTCTATCGCGGAAATAATATTCTAAATCGGTTCGTTAGTTGCTGAGACTATCCATTACATACAAACATACATACCTACCTCTTTATAATGTATAAGTACCTATAGATAGTACTGTATTGATATAAGAGGAGGGGGAGGTCGAGTGAAACTGATTGCTTATATATATTTCCATAACCTGAAAATCACAACAATTGGTTTATAATTTGACAATCAATCGTGTCTGTCAGTTATCTAGTTCCCATAGTAGCTCTGCTTAGTTTGGGGCTAGATAGCGCTGTGTGACATGTCCAGCATCATTATTATTATTATTATTAAATAAAATACCACCGTTATTGATTCAATGATAAACTTATCAAATCATTGATGATGATGTACTAATTTAGAAGAATAATTACGCGTATCAAACAACAGATTTCAGTTCAACAGAGAAAAAATAAACAGATTTCTTTGTATTAAACAGAACTCCGAAAATAAATGTTCTGTGGCTTGCTTGTCTTACAATAATATGCCAAAGAAAGAGTAATCGTTCTAGTAAGAACGTGCTCAAGAGACAGTACTCGTTCTGAAAAGACGTTGTCTGATGACTACAGGTGTTTACCCCTCCGTTGCCGACGGTCGAATGCCCTCAGATTTGTTGCTGGTCGTCAGGTCGTGCGCAAGTTTGTGTTTGGGTTGGGTGGTGTGTGTGTATGAGTGTTGGTGGGGGTAGGTTGCTATTGGTCAGATTGATCTGAGCCGCTCTCTCCTTGGTCGCAGTCCTCGACCAGTTCTCGTGGGTAAGATCTTCTTTAAGAGGTCTCTCGGTTATTGGAGCTAGTTCTCGAAGACATGGGTGTGTGAAGTTTTCCAGCCGAGAAAACATTCTGCTGGCGAGTCATCCAATGAATTGGTCGAGATCTTCGATCTCGAGGTCTTTTTTGAGTAGTGACATTTCGTAAGTACGCGGCGCGTCCACGATCGTCATGAGGCATTGACTGTGTTGGCTGCGCAGTTTCTCGAAATGAAATCAAAATGTGATTAAAACCTGAAATGTCATTTGAGATTTTGATAATTATCGATTTCACTGTTTACCGTGATGATTATTTAGTATTTAATTTACTCAAATGAAATGAAATCAATCATTTATTTCCATCAAATAAGGTTTTAAAGATAGTTCTTCAAATTATACATAGATGGATCCAACTTATTTCTACCACAGAGGCATTTTTGCATATTAAAAAAAATACATAATAATCGATTACAAATTACAAAACAAGAATAATATTAAATTAAGTCACATAAAAACCAAAAAATTACAAATTCAATGTCAAATAAATTATTTATTAATTATTCGATTCAAAATAATCCTAGTGATTCCAACGAATGAAATACATTGACTTTGATTTAAAATCTGATAAATCGTAAGTCAACAATCAGATGATGGCAGCCTCACGGCCGACTGACTCGCCAATCGAATCAGCCCCATCGACGAATCAGATCCGTGACGTCACAGACCTGTGCCATTCTAAATCAGATTCTAATGTAAAATACGTTTTATCGTGTTGAATTTAGATTCAATAGGTATGGAATTTTCATCAAGTTCTTGATTCTTGCTAACCTTGCGATGAGAAAATTCCTAATATTGGAAATAGTAAAAAAAATTGAGTACTCGACACACTACCTCAGCTAAATAATGGTGTGGTCGAAGATGGAGCACGCCTACTTGGATAATGATCCCTACAGATGCTGACTCCTAGATGATCCGTAAAAGACGCCTACAGTTTGCCGGGACTGTGAACTTTTCATTACTAACTGTTGATTGTTCTATGTCAGAAGCGAGTGACCGATCAATCTTACTTACATGTAAGTTAATAAAGGGCCAGCGTCGCCAACAGACGTTCTGTTTTGTTACTTACGGAATTTATTGTGCTCAGTCGGATTGGCCTGCCGGAAAACCACGTATTTTTGTTGAAACTCATTGGGATTCTCACACAAATTTATTTATTTATCAACTAAAACTAGGTACAGGTTATGTATAACAATCTTTAAAACCTATTTAAGGTTTAACTGAATCTGAACTGTAACCGCTTAATATATTATGAGGTGGACCGTAGTCTTGTAACATCTCATTCTTTTATTGTACTGAATTCTTCGTTAGGCACACTATCAAATAAGACAGCAGTGTAAGATAGCTAAACAGAATGTTTTCTTTACAGTTTTTAAACGCTCTGGA
Organism: Philereme transversata; assembly: GCA_963924445.1. Classification (NCBI taxonomy): domain Eukaryota; kingdom Metazoa; phylum Arthropoda; class Insecta; order Lepidoptera; family Geometridae; genus Philereme; species Philereme transversata. Next base: position 23,759,011 of record OZ004342.1, on the reverse strand, counting down.
TACCTTTCCAATGAAACCTAGGCAAATTCAAATTCAAATTCAAATATTTTATTCATTAAAATCACAAGGATCACTTTGAAACGCCAATTTTACTGCCTGTTCCTTCGCGACCAAGCCAGGAAAGAAAGGCAAGAAACAAGGCTGGTTGTTTTTTTAATGATCCTTTTACAATACATAATACAGAACATAAATTACGTCTAAATTGTAATATATTGAACGAGTTGGAGCAATTTCAATCCCAAGCTCCTCTATCATCTAAATAATCCGATATTTTATAGTAGGCTCTTTTATAAAGATTTTGTTTAATTACGTTTTTAAATTTGTTAATTGTCAATTTTTGACCATCCCTTGGGAGTTTGTTACCCAAACCAAAAAAAAAGGCTCCAAATTAAACATTCAGATGCTAAAAAGCGTTTTCCTTCACATGCAGTGTTGTGGCTGATAGATGGTTTCTTACGGAAGGTATTCACGAGCCAAACAGAATTGGCACTGAAAGGATTGTGATAAACATCGCTCGCTAAACGGAGCACTACAATAAACTGGTTATAGTTTTACCAATAGATACTTGTGAAGTAACATGCAAGAGAAGTTAGTTTCAAGATAAAAAGTCTGTATTCGTCTAAACAGGGTACAGGAACAATTTGAGTACACTTTTTTACATATTTCTATGTAAAAAAATGTGCAAAATGATTCCGTTTCGAGAAATAAATAGATCAGCATTTTGACAGTTACAGGGTAGTAAAAAAAAATATGATCAGTTTTACCGCGCAAAAATAAGATAACGTTTATTTACGAGAACATAGTACCTATAAATACATCTGCAGGTCTTAGTATATAAGTTCAGCACATGCATGTTCTACCCTAATAAGGCATGCAAATGTTCAAATTAAATACAAAATAATTAAATCAGAGCAATTGAATACAAAATAAATTATATAATATCAAGTAATGTCAAAATATCATTTATAATACAATGTAATAAGTATTACAGTAGCTGTAAGTAATTATAGATAATTTGGACTAGAAGCTTTGCTTAACTTGGGGCTAGATAGCGCTGTGTGAAATATCCAGCATTGTTATTATTATAACTATTATTAGATTGTGCAAACAAACATGTTGGTGGAGATAGCATGCAATCCTATATTGTAAAAGGAACCATCTGAACTTTGCGTTATTTAACTGTGGTAGAGTTCATTTACTTTACCTACAGAGTATGATGTCCTCCTAAGTACATACGGAGCTTATCAGCTGTTTCTACCACAATCAGCAGTAGTGCTAAGCGGTGCCAGACACGACAAGATGGTTGTTCAACAAAGCGCAGAAATTAAAATATTGTTGTTCATCAAATAGTTTGAAGAACAAAGGAAATAGCTTGAAAGACGCCCAATGGCATGGAAGTCAGAAAAGTTATCTGAATTTGACTAGGTACAATAGATTTTAAAAATGAGAAAAACTTAGTGCTGCGTTATATTTCTTTGTTAGTTCGTCAAGCCACTGTCTTTTCTTGGGAGCTTTGTGTGAGGTCAGTGACCAGTCGAGGATAAAGTATTGAAGAGTTGAAAAGTCAAATACATTTTAAACTCAACAATAACTTTACCAATGTCATTTAAAGTTAAAGTGTTTGAAAACTCATTCATAACCCTGTAATCCAGTTGCAGAATAGAACCAGCGAGTGACATAGACTTATAAAGCAATTTTTTAGTGCTACGAAAACTTTCTTTTGTCCATTAGTATTAAGAAGTTCGCAAAAAGTCACGAAAAAAGCTCTCCTGCGGCACTTGACATGAAAATCGTTATTTTTTCTGTTCCCAAATTTACGTAAGCACTCGAGTGGCCATTTATTAACATCTTACGCGCCTCTGTCGAACGAATATTATTGGTAAGAAAAAACAAACAACATCGACGTTCCTCGGCTTGTCAACACTTCACCCTGTTTCATACAACATTGCCATACCAATCTACAAGTAAAAATCAATCTTAGATTCGATACGATAAAGCTCAAGTCGAGTAATCGAACTGATGGATATCTAACCTTGCAGTAGTGAGTCAGAATTTTATTTAAGGGGTGCCACTTCAGTGGCGGGTATTTGCATGAGTTTGTTTATGATATTCGCCTGGTCTTTGTCGATCGGCGCGTCTGCCACTTAACTGGTTATGATCTGTTTATTCAATGGAATGGAATGCAAACAGAGCGAGTGCAGGTGTCTAGTTGTTCACTGTTTTTATTTTAAACGGTATCTTAAGTCGGTCTTTGACCTCTGTTTATGAATTGAAGGTGTCATGTACACATTTGAATGTAGAATAGAGTGAGTCCTAACCTTAAGTTTGTCGCCCCTTTCTAAACGAAGCATATACCAATTTGACGTATCGTTAGGGCTCTTCAGAGACGTTTTCGGCGTGCGGGGCAGTCGTAGAGCAGTTAACTTAGATATTAAGATGTTGGATTTAATTAATGGTTTGCATAAATTCTTGACACGCGAAGACGTTACGAGTATGTGTAGGCAGGACTACGATCTAAACTTACGTCTTAGACAAAATACGTCCTAAATATTGTTACGCCGAGGCTGTTACACAATAGGTGATAGTCGAAATTTCTCGATAGGTCTCGGCTTACCTGCTGTGTCACGGAATACGTAATACTTGGTATGGAATATACCTGCATGCTGTGTTTTTGCCTGCAGTTGCGCAGAATGGGGAGTGGTCATTCTGTTGAAACACTGACCCTTTCCTGGAACGATCGAGATCGTTCTAGTGTAGTGAATTGTGCGCGATATAAATAGGCCGGAGAGATGGCCGGACAGTCAGTCTGGATTTTGCTATACGTGCAAACATTTCGGTGACTTTAAGTGGTGCAACAGTGGTGTGAATTAGTGTGTTGTGATTACGTGTGACCAAGTTCGTGTATTCATCGTTTTAGTGTTGAATAAAAGTGTTATTTTGGTTAGACTGATTATCGTTATTTTATCCCGAACCCTCAGCTCGTAACAATATTGTAAGTTTATGGTTTTTCTCCCATCTTTCTTTCAGTGATAATGGTTTTGCTGCTGAGGATCGTTATTGGTACTGAGTACATACTTTTTTCAGCATTATTGTCAATAAAACTCCTTAACCTAGGTAACTGAGAAGCTCTACCCTCTGCGAACCGTTTTCAGAATTAGAAAATATTTGGTGCAACTCCCAACTCTCTCTTCTTTCTTCTTCCTGCCCTTTTCCCACATTACGCGAGGTCAGCGGCTCTATCAGCCGTCATCTCCGTTGTCACTTCCTTCCTACCTACATCATTCTTCACACAGTCCATCCATCTCTGTTTCGGCCTTCCTCTTCTCTACTTCTATATCCATCCAAACTCATATCTAACCGTCTTTTTGTCACATGATTTTCTTCCCTACGCATGACATGCCCATACCACGCTAGCCTCTTACTCCTTAATTTTTTTGTCACGGTCGCTACTTTTAAACTTCCTCTATTAAACTCATTCCTTATCTTATCCATTCTCGTGACCCCACACATCCATCTCATCATTCGCATTTCCGCCGCGTACACTCTTCTTTCACCCGTCCCTTTCGTGGCCCAACACTCAGAACCATACATTACGACAGGTCTTATGATCGTCTTGTAAGTTTTCCCCTTAAGTTTAAGGGACATTCGAGGATCGCACGTTGTTCCTCTAATCCATCCCGCATTTATTCTATTTTTCCCGTTCCGTTCTATTAACGTCCCGGTCCCAACTATTCTCTGCAATTATTCACTCTTAATAGGTAATGTTAGTTTACCAAAGAGCAAGAAATTAAAAGTAACAACTCAGAGTTGAAAATTCCAAGGAAACCCTCATTCAGAAGTTGTATTTGTAAGCTGGTAGCAAAGCCATGATTAAGCGTCGCGCGCGGCAACAACGGATGCTCGTTAAAAGTTGAGACGCGACCGCCAGCGTTTAAAACTTCCACCTGCCTGTCGTCCGACTGCCGTCCGGTTTTCGTCCGGCTACCGTCCGACTCATCCAACTCCATCCGGCTATAGAAGAATACACAGAAGTTTTAATTCGAAGACAATTGAACCGCTACTCGGTTCATCGCTAGTACATGCAAACATAGAAATGGGTCTTCTGTACGTGCTTACTGATGATTGCATCGCAATAAATAACAGTTGTTGAAGAACTTATTAGTCACTATCATTACAAAACTGATTTGTCCGACATCACTTGTAGAAGAACCACTTTACTACTACTACTGTATAGTACTATATGATCAGCCAGCACCAATAGGCACCCCAATTTAAGGACCGCCAGTTTTTAAGCTATATTAAATCATAAGTCGGTGCGATAAAGCTCAATTGGGAGTGTTGCCCCGGGCCGGAGGTTTTGACAAGCTTTACTTTTTAAACGGGAGGCTAATTGGAGGGATTCGTGTGACACGCAGACTTTAAAGAATAGGAAACTCGGCAATTTTCCTTAAAGTTCAAACTGTACATACATAATAGATACTTACTAAGTGGAATAAGAAATTTTTTTCAGGTTACCATAAAAAGATCTAAAAAATCCTGCTTAAATATCGTTCAAAAATTTATTTAAAATAGAGAAATTAAATTAGAACCAAGATAATTGGTTAGGGTAGCTTGCTTGAATTTTTCGCAACACAATTTTAATTCAAGTTTAGAGTTAATTGTTTGAAAATGAGCCATGTAGAGGCGACCATTTCACATGGCTTATTCACAACAAAAACGTAAAAGAATGCGTACAACGCACCACAAAAGTAGCAGTCATAAATTATAACACAAAGGATTTAACCCTTAAACAAACAGGATGTATAAGTACCTCCGACGGAAAGTAGGCTGAGACGCAGATTCATTAAAAGTTGATACGTGTACCTATGTTTTGCTGTAGCCAACTAGAATAGAATAGAAAAACGTTTATTTTGCATCACAAGTGTACATTACAGCTTAGACAAATGAGTATAAATTAAAGAGCAAATTTTACTCACTCAGCATTGTGCATATAGTAGCATATTTATACTACTATAGCGTTGGTCTTCCGTGGTGCCATTTCTGTGTGTGAAGAGCGACTGTGTTTACAATTACCTTTCGATACATAATATTAGTAGATAATTATAAACTTTCGGACTTGTTTAAGTACCTACTTATGAACTATTAAAACATCCAAAACATGAAAATAAAAAAAAAAACAAAACAGATACCAGACATAATTAAAATAGCTTTGAAAATTAATCAATTAACATATAAAAATAGAACAGTTAACAGGCATCAAAAAGACCTTTGAAAATTAAATAATTAGAATTATAACAAAAATTGCTAGAAACCAGGCCCTCTTGGGTGGAACCAAATACAAAGTGTTGTACGTTTTATCAAAGTTGGACGTCTGTGATGGGTTAGCTACGTAGAGTGGATTGAGTTCCAAAAGACCGAAGAACAATGCAGACGAGATTCTAAAGTCAGAAAGAGCTTCTAAGGTGACACCAGACAGCCAGTGTCCATGGCAGGCCTAAATTCCGGCGGCTGGATGGCATAGAGCAAGACATAAAAACTATTGTTTACAAATTTCATCTTCATCGTTTTTATTAAGCACTCTGATGTGTGTTAGTTTTAAAGGCCACATACCAGCAACAGATTAAGGCTATTTGGATAATCTATAATGTATAGGGCCTGAATCTTTAAGGAAAAGTAATAATAAAACTCCTTTGAAAAATCTTTACCTGAATAAAAACATTAACACCATACTGACTAAACTACATACACTAACTATCTAACTAATTTTTAATCTATGATCTGAAATAAAAGTGACCTACAGTTGAATTAGTTAAATTTAGTTCAAAGGTAAGTGATTATATATTTTTACTCACACTGCCCGCTTTTTAGTCTGTAGTACGCTTGAATAACGGTGTCAAAACTAGTTCGGAATTTGAATATCGAAGTTTTTAAACTCGTTAGGCAATTTCATCACAAATTTAAACTGGTGTTGCCAAACACCAGATTGAATAAAATAAGCAAATCATTCCATGTTAAATGCGTTAGTTTTTACAACATACTCTTTGATTGTTATTTTATTGATTTATGTTAGTTATTTAAGATGATAATTTTAAATTGTTATACCTTTTAAAATTGTTATTGATATATATTATGGCGTTCGTAAGTACAACTTTTTTTTTACTAACCTATATTGTCCCACTGCTGGGCAAAGGTCTCCCCATCTCCCCTCCATCCATCACGGTCCACAGCCAAATCTGACCAATCTGGTTTGAATGCATCCAGGTCGTCTCACCATCTTTTTCTGGGCCTACCACGGCTGCGTCGTCCGTTCGGTATCCACTGGGTGACTAGATTCGCCCATCGTTCTGGATGCATTCGAACCACATGGCCTGCCCAATCCCATTTTAAGTATAACTATACCTGGTAAAAAAATACCTATATAGATAAATAAACTGAACTTAATTAAACATAAACATAAAAAAACTGTCTCGCTAACTCATCACAAAGTAAATTACGTTCTCATTATTCTATCTTGATGGATATTTGTTCCACTACTAAATTCTACCTAGTATTTACTTTTTTGAACTTCCATGAACACAATTAAGCCGTGATGTAGTCGGTTCATTGACTAGTAGCATGATCGAACTTAGTCATCCAAGAAACGATGGAAGCGTAATCTAAGATCGTCGATAGAACGTCTTGGCGATCGTTATCTCCATTGATAGGCATGTCGTAGGCCGCAAGAGGCCTCAATATCAGTGAATGAGGTCTATAGGCCGGCAATGGCCCGTGCGGGCCGACTTACCATGAGAATCGAGCCGTGCACCTGAGCGAGCGTCTTTGTGAGATAACTGATCCCATATCTAACATTCCTATTTCGGTGAATATTCTATTCATAGAAATAACTGAAATGTTATGCTAGCCTCTTTATGAAGCCTCAACTTTTTTGGAGCTGAAATGTCCATATTGTGAGTTTTTTGAGGAATCACCCTCGTTCAACCAAATATCTTAAGATTAAATTTATTACAGGAAAGCCCTAGTGCAGAGTGTATGACAAAATATAATGATAACATGCATTATTATTGCACCTATAAAACAAGTTTACGCCAGAAAATAAAGCATATTCATATTATATTTTACAAAGCACACTATATCGGCCAGAACGTGTATACAGAGGAAAATAAAGTGGCAATAGAGTGGCCACCCATGCAGCCAACACCAGCATAAAAACCAATAGCGCAGTTTCTTTAACCTAGGGATATGTGTCGTGGAACACGACTCGGAAATACAACTTGGAATAATCTTACCGCCGTGAAATTTAATCAGCGTTAATGCGCGACTTATTATTATTATTTTTTTGTAATATGATGTTGTAAGAATTACAATCACTTGTTCCCACTATTAGGCAAATGCCTACTCATTCTTCACCGTCCAGTACTAGATGCTGCCAAACTCTTTGAATTAAGTCATATTAATCACGGCGTCACTTCAGTGTCGTTTTCTGTCTTCTGATTCCATCACTTTCATTCCCTTCACTTGCGACCTTGGCGCATACGTGTGATATGACCCGCCCAATCTTAGATTGGCGTTTTGATCCTTACATCAGCGATACTAATGAAATATAATGTACAACAAATCTGTAAGTATAAGTATTGTATTTATTATGGTATATATATTATATATAACTATAGGTATTTATTAGTATTTTACTCCCATGTCCTTTTCTGTGCACGTATCCACCACAACTATCACATCAAAGAAGAAAGAAAGAAAGAAAGAAAAACATTTATTTGTGACAGTACAAAACACACACAGCCCACAAGTGAACATATTCATGCACACAAGAACAGCAATACCTAACAAATGTGTGTCTCAACCTATAACTAAACGACCGACGTCACAAAAAGGCGTCCAACTCAGCATTTGTTGTGCTTTTGGCACAACGCTGATCTTCCGTTGGAACCATTTAAAAATGAAGATATCACGGATGCCCGCACAGTACTACAATTACACAAAATATGAATATATAGATAAATATAATTTACCACACTAAGAATCCTTATTATGGTTAAGCTCGCCTTTGTACATGTCCATTTTGTAAGCTGTTTTTGTCTGTAATATATGTATTTGTGTACAATAAAGAAATCAAAAATCATGCTACGTGAATTGAGGCTATTATTAGCTGGGCTCAGTAACATCATCATTAATTTAAAAAAGGTACGTTAGAAACGTCCATAGGTAAAATACGTCCCACGTATCGACTGGAGGGATGTGCTTGTTGCCATCTCAGTGGAAGAAAAATAAAGTGTACATAAATAGGTGACCTACGAGTAATATACTGGTAAGCCTAGTCTACGATTGCTACAATGAAGGAAAGTGCTCGGATCGCTGCTAAGAGTCGCGTCCCATAGTAATGGCTGTAATCCTGAAACGCGTGCGTGCGAGCGCCCACAAGAAAACAACTTTTTACAATAAACTGTATTTTTGCAACGACAAAAACCCTGACAGTACCTAATTACAGTAAAATTGAAACGCCTAGTGAAATTATTTTTAAATGTTGACCGCGGTCCGCCATGTAATATTAAACTTGCTATTATACAGACACAGGGTAAAATTTAAATGGGTTTTGGAGTTGGCTCATATTTGCCTGTACTCCGGTTTTGATAACGTAGCAAAAGTTTAAAACTTGTATGAGGGTTATGAAAATAAACTGAAAGCTGAAAGAATATAGGTGGATAGGATGGCTAATTTATTTTTGTATGCTGTGACTGTTTTGTTTAATATGTTTAATATGCTATTAATGACAACCTGCGTGGCGCAGTGGGCGTATAGCCGGCTGACGCAGGAGGTAGCGGGTTCAATTCCCGCCACGGGACAAATGTTTGCATGACCTATAACCTAATGTTTGGTTTGTTTCGTGTCTGGGTGTGTTTCTATATATTATAAGTAAGTATTTACAAAAACAAAGTATATAAATATTCTGTTAGTTATCTGGTTCCCATAGTACAAGATTTGCTTAGTTTGGGGCTAGATAGTGCTGTGTGAAATGTCCAGCAATATTTATTTATTTATTTAATTTACGCTGACTAAATCGTAGTACATACTTTATTTCTTCCCCATTCTGATCAGCTAAATCTAGCTGCACGCGATTGCTCCTTGGATAGGTGACCTCTTAAGGTTCAATTTCAGCTAAGAGCTAACGTGCTTCGTAATGCACGACTATCCTGACTCTGAAAGTCGTCAAGCCCAGTCGGGAGGGTTATACACCAGACTCGCACACAGAGCTGACTAGCCTATACGTATTAAGTTACATTTACGTGGTAGAGCTTGATGATTCAATCCACCTGCTCATAATGAAAGCAACTCATTTCCCTCGTAGCGCAAAACCAATCCACTGAATGGTTGTATAAATTGAATGAAATCAAATTGTTTTTCATGAAATTGTCACCATTGTTGTTTCGAAAAAGCAAATAAGAGTTTTGGGTAAATAAATATAGTTATGTAGGGTTTGGGTAAACTACATTTCAGTTTGGTTTACTGAAAAATATTTCAAGAATATATTTTCAAGGGTTTTGAAATTCGTCTTTTCTATAACAAACTTTTCGAAGAATTACTAGAGTCAGAGTAAAAGAAAGTATGGTATGTTTATTTTATTTTAATTTTTGTATGTAAATAAATGAAATGATATTTTATTGCATGAAATGTGGTTAATATATAAGTTTCCAATTTTAGTTTAGGTCGAACACATTTCGCTTAAGCTAAGCATCAAATTATGTTCGTTTGTATGTTTTTACTTGGCTGGGTTTTCCTCCGGATCTCCCCAGTTATGAAAGAGTCAACAGTATCTAGAATAAAAATATAAATCCAACGCGGCCGCGGACTGAACTCGATTTAGTCGCTCATAGAACACTATTAGGACGTTTATCGAGTTTCTGAAGAAAGTTCATACTTTTAAAGAACCAGATGAACGTGGAGTCGTTAACGAATATATTCGAATCGAACTATCTTAGCTGTATCAGACAATGGTGCGCTGCGGCGGCGCAAACTTAAAATTATGCAAATATTTGTTTAACCATAGAAAAATAATATGCTTCGTACAAGTTTACCATTATACCTATATATATTTGTAGATCAGACAAACATTTGTTCCGCGGTGGGAATCGACCTTGCGACCTTGTGCGTCTCTGACGGCTACATGCCTACCTTGCCATAGAGGTTGTCAACAGTGAAAATGTAACTGTTGTTATAGCTACAGCCTGCGGTTTTGCATGCGTGGTTTGTCAATATAAACATAACCTTCCCTCAATATGACCACCTCCGTGGTGCAGTGGGCAAATAGCCGGCTGAGACGCAGGAGGTAGCGGGTTAGATTCCTGACGCGGAACAAATGTTTGCATGATCTACAGATATTTGCTCCGGGTCTGGATGTTTTTCTATGTATATGATAAGTATGTATTTACAAAAAAAAAGTAGTATCTATCAGTTATCTGGTTCCCAAAGTACAAGCTCTACTTAGTTTGGGGCTAGATAGCGCTGTGTGATATGTCCAACATTATTATTTTATTTTTATTTTTTATTTAAATATAAACATTTTATTCACAGTCGAATGAAAGTAGCCTAACGTCTCAATCTCAGTCATCACTTACTTATACACCAAATTTCGTCAAAATTGATCCAGCGGTTAAGTCGTCAAAACCTAACAAAGAGACAGACAGAGTTACTTTCAAATTAACAATATTATGTTATACTGTATTTATTGTTATCACTCTCATATAAAAACTGTCTTCTACGTTATATGTTTGTAAGATTATGCATTAAGTTTGTATGTACGTATTTCATTTATGTATGTATGTACATTTTTTTAGTACCATAAACAATTTTCTATCTATGTATGACGACCTCTGTGTCGCAGAGGGCGAAGAGCCGGCTAACACGCTACGAATACCTGCAATAATATTTTAGTAGGAACAGTTCAGGACAGGAAAATAAAGTAATTTTGTAATAGATTGTTCGTAGCTCCGTGCTTCAGTGGCGGACTGGCCTTAAGCTATAAACAGGATCCGGTGAGAGTTTTTGTAATCCGGCCCGTGGCTGTGAAATTCAATAATGGAGAAAGTTTGCTTGTAAATGTCTTCGCTTGCGTTGCGTTATTGAAAGTTCAAACCTCGCTCGATAATAACACAAACTTGAAGCGGGAATTCTTGCATGGAACTTTCAGAATATGAAGGTAGCTTTGCATCGTTTCAAGTGCAGTTCGAATTGAGTTTGAATAGTAAAAGTTGATCATTTATTATGAAGATTTTACATTGATGACACACTGTGCTTGATTATCAGTACCACGATCTCCATTTACGCTTATTTAATTAAATACCTATCAAAAGTGACCAATCAAAATTGAGCCTTTCGTGTATTAATGCACAAAAACCAGCAACACTACCTGTATAAAGTGTTTGATAATATACTCACAATAATAAAAGGGGCTATTTTGATGAGCACAATAAATAAATTTGTGAAAGTTTACCATAGAAATGTGAAATTTATTTTGGCATGTACAAACACTTTATTAAACTTATGTTGTGCTATTGCATAATGCTTGCCATTTCACCAGAGATACTGTATTGGTGACGTCTCGAGATATCACTTGTTCTCCCTTTCTACCCCAAAATCCGCAGCCATTTCCGAAAGAGATATCAAATCGGCCTTTTTTTTTATATTGATTGCAAGACTAGGCAGTAAGTGTTATATCGAATTAATCACCTAAACTTAGTCCTTTTTTAAATTTTATAATATATCTAGTACTTTTTTTTCAAGAAGTATTTTTTTATGTTTTGAGAAACCGTCACTTGAATATCGTCAGTATATTACCAAACACCCTGTATACAATAGTAAATGTAATTAAATCTGATCATCGTTACCATTCCGTTACTAACGGAAACTTAAAATACCGGCTCAGCCCAGTTATGGTGACGATATCTAATTTGAATGTGGAAGGACAGCACGTGTAGAAGCTCTAAATTGAGTTAGAACAATAATGCTAGAGCAGCGAACTGCTGGCATTGCATTTTAATGATCAGCAAAATTGACAATTTATATTTTGAGTCGGTTTTATTGAAATCGATATCTGACAAGCTTCCAAGTCTGAAAAAAAACCAATCACATCAATTTATTATGCAGTTACTTGCTTATTTAGGGCATGGCGCATACATTGGTGATTAGACAGGGGCGCTCTAGTATTCACAAGCCCCCTGACAGCAGTGTACAGCGCGCGGTGCGCAGTCGTCGCCAGCGCCCGATGAATATTTAAAGTTGGAGGATGCACGTCGATAATAGTGGATTCTATTAACAGGCGAGTTACTTTACTGGCCTGCGCTAAGTTTAGTGAAATTGGAAGTAGAACGCGTCGCTGTAGCAGTTGCTACGAGATCAGCGTAGCAAGTGGCTACGACGTAGCAGATCCACAGCCACCAAGACTAGTACAAAGGTACATTTATTTTTTAAATTCGTATTGCTTAATTCAATATGTAACAAAATATGGGGTTTAAATCGTACATTTTTTCTTCCAGGCACACTCATTTGGTAATTAATAGCCCTGAAGATTCGTTACGTTACATTATTAACACAACTTATAAAACTTTTTTTTCCATTCGTGCTTAAAATGCTACTAGCATATGTACCACTGAGCTGAGTTACCAGACCAGTCTGATTCGGGCTTTACTAAGCTTGTTGTACATTGTTTGCTCGCGTCGGTCCGAGAGAGAATTAAATTAATTCGTAAAAGACGTTGCCTGCACTCTGCCGGAATTCACTAACTTAATCTCATCGTTTGACTTGAATATTCTATTTTGTAATCCTTTTTACAAAACTACAAATCAATAGTAGTGGCTAAATCTTTTTTGTTATGTTTATTTTGCTTCTTATTTCATTTGTGAACTTTCATCAAAAAAATAGGTTACATTATCACTTTATGCCAGAATTACTTTAAAAAAACTGTCTTACGCATATTTGAATGAACGACGAAGGATGAATATAAATCTTTGTATAATCCGAATACTTACATAACTATAAAATATTATTCAAAAATAGATTACATTTTTCAAATAGTTACTGTTCATCAATAGTAAGTTACTCTACAAATCACTTGGAACCTCTAAACTAGTGAAACATTAAATTTCAGGTTTCAGTGAGATATTTCTTTGTTCGCTGCAATAGGAGCTCAGGCTAGCTTACAATAAGCTGCCAACTCAAGTCATTACGCTCCGGGTGAGCTTGTTGTATAATAGATGGCCTATGTAACGAACTAAGTAATCTAAGTAAGACTTATTTGTTTGCAGCCAGTCGCCACTTGAAGTTAGCAAACCAGTGGGTAGACCAGATGACGGCAGAACACGTGAAACATGCCGTGATAGTTTAATGTTCACTTGTTTTTTCTTGGTTTTATTACGATAGATCATATCAAAGGTAATCTATTGATTACTTTACTTTTAGATATAAACTTTTAAATTAGACGCTCAAGGACGCGTTGCAGTGGCGCACCTGTGGCACTCATCATCATCATCCACAGTCCGACTACACCCATTGCTGGGTATAGGCCTCCCCAAGTTTGTGCCATCCGCCACGATCCTGCGCTAGTCTCACTCACTGATGGCGCGACTCTAAAGATGCGGTCCTTGTGGCACTACTAAAATAATTTTTAAAACTGAGTTTGCATTCGGGAGAGGAACATCATACCTACCTACTTATTTAACTACCTCCGTGGCGCAGTGGGCGTATAGCCGGCTGAGACGCAGGAGGTAGCGAGTTCGATTCCCTCCGCGGAACAAATATTTGCATGATCTACAGATATTTGTACCGTGTCTGGGTGGTTTTCTATATATCATAAGTATGTATTTAAAAAAAAAAGAGGAGGTATATAAGTATTCTATCAGTTATCTGGTTCCCATAGTACAAGTTTTGCTTAGTTTGGGGCTAGATAGCGCAGTGTGAAATGTCCAACAATATTTATTTATTTATTTATTAATTACATACCACCTTTGTTGGACATGTTGTGATGCTCTTCACACTCTAATATTATAAATGCGAAAGTTTGGATGTTTGTTTGTTACTCAATCACGTCGTAACGACTGAACTACGTTGAAATTTGTTATGTACGTAGATTATAACCTGGATCAACACATAGGCTACTTTTTATTGACAAACAACGCGTGCGAAGCCGCTGTCAGAAACTAGTATACAATAAAATCATACACACACAAACAGACACTAAATATGTATTACGATTCGTTTAATAACTATCTTTATCTTTTTGATCTATACAATCTAAAAATCACACGAAGGTGATGTCGAATAGTGTCAAAAATCATGTTAACCTTTTCAACAGTTTATTCTATTGAATAAAGTATTTGCATCAGAATGGACGAGTAATGTAACAAGTTATATTTTTCAATGTAGATTGATGGAGGGTCAGCGAGCAGTAAGTTTGACCTTTGTATATCGTAGGGCTAGTCACCCCGGGCACCCGCGTTCTTCCGAATGTTACATCGTTATGGAGGGCCAAGAAATAGACTTTTCGTGAACTCTAGATTTATTATTATAAATTTTTTAACTTTGATTGAGAAATATTTATTTTGCAATAGTCGTAAATCTTGCAACTATTGCTGATTTATTCTAAAAGTAGCCGTTTAGAAGTGCCTTTATAAGTGATAATAGTTGGAAAGCCAGGAAAATAAGTAAGTAATATAGGCTGTCCCGGAACTAACATTTTAGGCTGAAAGGGGGTGATTCCGACCATACAAATTAATACAAGAAAAAAAAATTAAACCATTAGCAAATCAGCTGGTTTTTAATTTAACTTATACAAAAGTAAGTATACAGCAAGCTTACTCTCTAAACTTACAGCTCCAGCCATCCGCTAGCCTAAACATCTCGAGTTTAACACGCATTTACATAAAGGGCTGTCCGCGGCGAAGTAGATACCTATGGAAAGGGTAGGCAGGCAAAATCACCTGACGGCCAGTTGGACAAAATTAAACATTTTCTGTACAAAAAGGTCTGCAATACCTGCCTGCCTAGAACGCAAGTTACACAACTGAAATACTCAAACGAAAAGATGCATTTCAAGTCACGTTTTCTCTCCATCTAAAATCAAAATAGATACAAGAGTTTTTTGTTCTGTATTCAGCGGTAGAGAATCTAATAAAATCGTGTCAAATGGCAAATGTTTCTTACACGCGCTTCTATTGTTTTATTTTGTGAGTATGTGAAAAATAAAACAATAGCAAAGTAAAAGAATTTTGTCACATTGATACCGGCGTATATGGATTATTGGCTTATAACTAAACATCTTTGATGAATGAGAAAGGCGGAATGGCCTGTCCAATTACCGGCTAGAAAACACGCAGACTAAAACCTTTGTATTTTTCACGGCCCCAAACATATTCTTGGCAAAGGACCAAATATCTGTCCCGTGTCACGTCACCTTGGGAGTATTATTCGGCATTACAAAGTAGCAAACATGTTAGAAAGGGCATTCTTCTGAATGTGACAAAAATGTCCCTTGTAGTGTCTAAGCTGACAGCGGCAACATAAACCAGGATACGCTGTAATCATCGATACACTTACACAGACAGAGATTTTCTGAGATTCGAATCAAATTGTGTCTGACAGTAGCAATCTCGTTTTAACTAACGTCATTAGCAATAATAGCGCTACAAACACACCACAAAGTAAATTTTGTATTGATCGGCTAATTACGCATTTAGCTAGAATTGATAGACGCTGAATAATACATTGATGTATTATCTAATAGACAGGATACTTACTTAAGTAATAGATGGTGCACTTAATATGTAATGATTAATCACGAAAATGGATTCCACTAATTTCGTATCGTAATTAAGGTAATAGATTTTGGAATAATTTAGATGTTATAGTAGCTTAGCCAATTATTAACGTGTTTTAAATTAGGTTGATCGATTATTATAATTTTCGGCCTTGCCCAGCCCATAGGCCTCTCTTTGTCTATGCAATTCCACAATCTTCACGATATCGACTACTCATCTTGTCAGCGTACGTCTCCTTTTTCATTCTCAGGTGAGGTTGACCTAGTTAGTTTTTAATTGCCCAAGTCTAACAGTTCTCATCATCATCACATCATCCATAGAGCGTCCACAGCTAAATATAGGCCTTCCAATAGATTGCCAGTGCCACTAATGGTGGTCTGCTGCCAACGCGCTTAATTTTTGTCATTTTATAGTCCAGTCACATATTTTTTATGAAAATAGTCTCTGAAAACATAATTGTGGTAGACTCGTAAAGCCGCTTGATGGCACTCCAAAGCAATTCCAAACGAAAATTATTTCTCACTATTATTTCTCTAGGAATTATGATTCAGTAGCTGTTTTAAGACCCAGAGGTTCAAGCGAATTGAGTAGAAACAGATGTAAATTAATCTACTGTTGTAATTACAATGTGCCTGGTCGAAAGACCGGATCGGATTTGGGTAACACTCCGTCTCGAGACCATTTCACTTACTAATCTTAACTAAAGTTCTCTATTTGATACGTTAAATTATATATAATAAAATAAAATAAATAAATATCGCTGGGCATTTCACACAGCGCTATCTAGCCCCAAACTAAGCATATATATAAGAACAGAGTATTATTTATTAATCGATTTTGCAATAAATAATAATAATAAATAAATATATATTGGTGGACATTTCACACAGCGCTATCTAGCCCCAAACTAAGCAGAGCTTGTACTATGGGAACCAGATAACTGATAGAATACTTATATACTTTTTTTTTTGTAAATATGTACTTACTTATAATACATAGAAAGACATCCAGACCCAGAGCAAATATTTGTAGATCATGCAAACATTTGTCCCGCGACGGGAATCGAACCCGCTACCTCCTGCGTCACAGCCGGCTATACGCCCACTGCGCCACGGAGGTCGTCTAATTATTATTAACTTCTTAAAATCTCAAAATGTGATTTATAACTTGGAAATCGTTACGATTTAGTGATTTTTATTGTTCTATATTATAACGACATATTACATTTATGTTCCATTCTCTTTTTAAAATAAGTAATTTTTATTGTACATTATGTTACAACGTATATACATTATAATAAAAATATTGTATTTTTAAGATAACGTTCAAACACGATTAGAAAATTGATACTGAGTAAATAAAATAAAATTAAATGATGTCCAGTGACGAGAGTCGTTAAGCGATGTCGAATCAATTAAGATGAAGAACAGATTCAAAAGCAAAAATCCAAGTTACCGAGAAAATGTCTTATTCATTTCGAATTCCAGGAATCGCCGAGTGATCCTTCACAACATCTTCAACTAGAATTAGAAGAATGCGAAATGGGCTTGACGAGCATTGGTACATTTATGAGTACAAAACTGTATCTGTACACTAGGTTCGGGATTCGTAAAATGATTATAACATTAGTGCTTGCTCCAACCTACAATTATGCTGAGTTTAGGACATTTTTACTACCGCAGCTATTGATTAGACTGCGCAGGACTTTTTTTTAACTTTAGTTGTCTTTGATAAGCGATTTTTTATTTATTCCATTAAAGTGGTTCGATTCCTATACAAACAATCAGTGCACAGTCACTAGATACCGAATAGTATAATGTCTAAACATATGCGTATCTAATTAGTCACGACTTATTGTTGTCCGTAAATCCGTAATAATTGTTGAATTTATTAATAGCAAACAGTACTAATTCAATAACTACTAAATAATTCAATACGCATATAAATAAATAATAAATAAATATTGCTGGACATTTCACACAGCGCTATCTAGCCCCAAACTAAGCAGAGCTTGTACTATGGGAACCAGATAACTGATTGAATACTTATATACATTTTTTTTGTAAATACATACTTATACGACCTCCGTGGTGCAGTGGGCGAATAGCCGGCTGAGACGCAGGAGGTAGCGGGTTCGATTCCCGCCGCGGAACAATGTTTGCATGATCTATAGATATTTGTTCCGGGTCTGGTTGTTTCTCTACATATTATAAGTATGTATTTACAAAAAAAAATGTATTAAGTATTCTATCAGTTATCTGGTTCCCATAGTACAAGCTCTGCTTAGTTTGGGGCTAGATAGCGCTGTGTGAAATGTCCAGAAATATTTATTTATTTATTTTATAATATACAGAGAAACAACCAAACCCGGAACAAATATCTGTAGATCATGCAAACATTTGTTCCGCGGCGGGAATCGAACCAGCTACCTCCTGCGTCTCAGCCGGCTATTCGCCCACTGCACCACGGAGGTATGTTTAGAAATGTCTACTATTCAATTATCTAGGGAATGTGTACTGATTGTTTATATATAAATCAAACCACCTTATAATACATTTTCAATTATGAACATCGTCAGATGGCGTAGCTATCCGATGAAAGGTCCCGCATGAAGCATGCTTCCCAACTGCACTAGAAGTACTACAAAGCCGTTTCAGTGGAATAAACAAACTCAAGTTTGAGTATCGCTGGTTTATCGAATGGGGGCTTGAAAGGAACAAATTGGGAACGGACATCCTCAATAGAGTTTGAAATAGCAGCGTACCAAACAAAAGCAGTTGCAGAATGTCACATATTATGTACAGATAGAGTTTATAATAATGATACAGCTATGATATGCACTCGCTCCCCGACATGCATGCTAGGTCACGGATAAAGTTGCACGCCGAATGTCATTTATGGTATCAGAGCTGTTTACAGAATAGCCTTGAAGACTGGCAAGCCATCTAGCCTACTCAGACAAAATGGCTTTGTTCCACTGGCCTCACTGCGCGTGCGAGTACTCGGTCTCTTTGTGCAATACAATATCTCTTTGTGTTTACATACAATAAATAAAGCATAAAGCAGTGTAGTGCTAGGCAGGTGAGTAGCAGGTTGACAAGCTAGAGATGCAGGTTTGATTTCCGCTAAGAGATAAATGTTTGCAGAATATTGTGTTTATTTTTCTCAAGTTGTGTTTTGTTATTATTATATATGTTTTTTGTAAGCCCCGAGACAAAAAGTTTGACACCTATCTCTGTCCTGTGTGTCTGTGTTAGCTCCTAAACGAATGCACAGACGTGGATTTTTAAATAGAAAGTTAGTGTAACTGGGGTGTTATTTCCAAAGTTTTTAAATTCCGGAATCTCAAAGTCCGGAATTTAAACTAAAATTCCCCTTGACTGTTGAGTGCTTGAATCGGTGTAGAAAAGCATTATGGTTATATCCACTAAAACTCATCAAATAAATCACTAAAACTCATTTTTGTAAGCTGCGATAAAACGAGAAACGCAAAATCTCACAAATGCCATGTAAATTAGTTTTGAGAGACGAGAGAGTAAATAACTGGTATCCAAAAAAATCTTTATCAAATATTATCCAAAATTTTGAGCTGAAGATGATAACGACTAAGAAGTAAACAATAAAAGCAACCCAATCATAGAATTTTATGTAAATTTCACCCTAAATTGTTTGTTAAAGTTTATACATTTTCCGGCGTCGCCTAGAGCCATTCCGAATGAAATGCTAATCCCAAGAGATGTATTGCATTAATCAGCCACTGACCCATTATGTTCTGAATTATCATCTAAATGCGGTGATCAATCACGGGTAACCCCATCTAATGTATACCTATCTTTAGCTTAGTATAGGTATAGGCAAACATGTATTGTGGGTTTAGGATTACTGTTAAAAATTTTGCAACATATGAAAAATTTCCTAAGGCATGTGATCTACGAGGCAACACTTTTTGTAGGATATGGTTACCCCTTAAAATCAGGTAGGCAACACGGTTGTTTCATCTCCATGTTGTATAAAAATAAGAATACTTATTTGTCATTATTTAAATCCATTAATTAAGTTCTTAGATATAAATATCAAAGAAAACTGTAGCTATTACTATTTGAGTTCTCACATTATAAAGAAATGTAAATCCGTATGTAATAACAACAGAAAAATTGTTGCTGTCAGTATTCAAAATTTCTTTATTCAGTGAGATCTCTTGGATCATTTCGAATTGTCGATTTACGCCTGTTCCTTGCGCCCAATCACCGGGAAGACTCAGGCACCCGGTTGGTTTAAAAGGGTGGTTTGATATGTCTATAATGCTACGTTTGTTTGTTTTGGATAGAGTTGGAGCAAATTCAGTCCCAAGTTAATCATTTTCTTATCACTACTCAACTACGTGCATCCTATCTGGGGAACTACGATGACTTCGTTCTTCACTCAGCTGCTGCTGCAGCAGCAACCGCTGTATAACATTTTCATAAATAAACTCACAACAAAAACATTAAAAACCCGAACCGAACAATACAAATCACTCTTTACAATACTATACTAAATTGAACCATACTAATATTATAAATGCGAATGTCTATCTGTTTGTTACTCAATTACGTCGTCCATGATAAACCGATTTCGGTTCGATGATTATAGTTTTATAGACAAACTACGCACGCAAAGCTGCGGGCCGAAACTAATTTATTTAATTAATTATAGTAAAGGTTGTCTGGAAGAGATTGCTTTTACCAATAAGACCTACGATTGTACTTTATTTATAAAAAATATTTTTATTAGTATTTTTTATTTATTTATTTTAATACTCTATTGCACAAAAAATACAAATTACATGTACAAAATGTGGGCTTAATGCCAATAGCATTTTCTACCTGCCAACCTCTGAGGTAATAAAAAAGGTTGGCGTGCTAACTTAAAACAATATAAACATAATGATACTTAAAAACAAAAGAAACTCCGATCACAGTAACCATAAATACATACAATACTATACAAATACTTGATACAATAATAATACATAGAATATATATATAAAACAAAATATAAAATATATGTCGCATCCGGTCGTGAATAGCGACCTAAAACGAAATAACAGCAGTCGGCTGTGATTGGTTGGAACGGAACGCAAGCGATCATACGCTACGCAGAGTCTACTATTTAAACGGCGGTTTTACTGAGCGAAGCACAGTCTTTGTTTGTCAGCCGTACACTACAGTTGTAGGAACTGCCCGCGTTCTGTGTTTTACCTACTTGTAGCTTTAGCTATGCGTGCTTAGTTATACAGTGTGATTAGTGAGGTGTTAATTTAATTTTGTACAGTTTCGATTAGACACTGTTTCTGTAATTTGTCTGCGTATCATTTGAACTGACATTACCCACTACACGCCCACAAGTAAATAGACTATCTGACTGATGGAAACGGTGTTGGTGTACCTCCTGCCCAGACGCCTCCGATATCAGAAATTGGGATAAGAGCTGGTTCAAATGTCAAGTGAAAATGCTGAAAGTGAGCGTTGGCATGTTCGAAATCCAAAACGCGAACATGCAGGCCCTTTTTTAAGCACTTTAAGTGCCCAAGACAAAGAATCACGTAACTTTGTCTGAATTCGACCCTGACGAGAAAAACACGGACGTGAGATAATGGTGTACGACGGCTGATTTGTTTTACCAAAAAACACTGCAGAAGCAAGCCCACTGACAACGTGGCGTATCCAGCAGCAAGCCAAGCAGTTCAGCAGCTCGCAGCTTCGCTGCCCTTAGTGTGCTTTAAATGTGGCAAATCGATGCACATGGCGAACCGCTGTGTGAGCAGTAGCAGCCAGGCAGACTGAGCAAACGTGACGCGTGCTATGCTAAGCGACGTGTGGATGTTTGCGTCGTGTAACCATCTACTTACAGGGACAATGTAACATTAAGGTCAGTTGTATTGTTTTTCATACGATTTTGGTGCTAAATGTTCGTTAGACAAAGAGAAAGTTGCATTCAATTATGTGACAAACGAGTAAACAATATTGTTTTCATGTCCGGTATCGGACAAGCGCGTGTATTCAGCACAGAACAAATCGTATGTTGTGTAAAGGTGTAAAAGGTTGATTACCTTTAGAGCTATTTACCGGACATACTTGTTTACCGGATAGTTATTTTCAAAGCGATGTTATGATAGGCCGGGAAATGTTAATTCAAGGCTTCTCCTTTAGCATGCCTGCGACAGATTTCTCGTTAAATAAAATCCTTGTCATGAAGACTGTTCAGAGTGAAGAAAAACAATCTGATTCGAATGCATTAAAAACCGATGTTGTAAGCCGAGATTAACCTGAGCTTTTGCAAATCTTATAACCAGTATGCCTTCACGTGTTAGCAAAGGCTAGTCAAAAATAAGGTTGGTCAATCTGGATCGTACCGTGCAACGTAAGCTGTATAAAATATATGTAGAGGAACGTAGCGTAGTTCGTAACCGTGTGAAGTTATTAGACGCAAATGTCGTACGACCCAGCTGTTCCCCATTTGCAAGACCCTTATTGTTGATGTGTGTTGGCATCCCTGACCAACACAGATGGCAACATTATTGTAAAATTAAATTATCTATGAAAGACTCGGGCCTTTCCGGTCAGTTCTAAGATGTCGATGGCAAAGATGTCAACCCGGACTCGTGGTAGCGAACTGTGTGTGCTCTGAATAAACGTGATTAAATGGTGCTCAAGTCTTTATTATCAAACTCAACCTCGACGAGCCAGCCAACAACACCCGGCTGCACACATTGGTCCTTCGAGCTTCTCAAAAAAGGATTGGGCGCGATAATCAAGAACAGCGACACGTGGTGAGACTCAGGTTACATACGTACCTAACCTGCGAAAAAAGTCTTCCACGCACGAGTACTGCGATCAAGACTGGAAAGAACCTGCTACAAGCTTTCTACAATCGTCCTGCAAAAAGAGGAGAAATCGCAATATCGACTTTCTTCTCCAGTGGCGAGGCGAGGCTCAGGTTTGACACCATCATCGTAAGTGTAAACCATCAATTGTTTATTCAGCTACATCAAGCACACGATTTCTACAAGTAATTTGCAATATTTCGCAACAAAGAGTCGAAGAAATTACGTCCATACGTATCGTCATCGTTCTCAAACCAAATTACCAAATTCTTGCTACGTCAAATCGCCATTTTTCATACACGCAATATTTCCCGTGTGTGGCAAGACAAAGAAGAAAATACGTGCAAGCGAGGAAACAGAACGAGACGCAAGACATCAACAAAAATTTTAAAGTTCCGCGCCACTTTGACGCGTCTTCATCAGCGTAGGCGCAAATAGCTGCGAACCAATCAGCTTCCCTGTCATCGAGTGACAGCTGTCAACGCTGCAACGTGATTGGACAATGTCTAACTTTCGGAATTATTTCAAGCAACCAAACGAGTGTTTGTGATAAACCACGCAAGCAGCCGCCATTTTATTCCGTGTTGTTTATTCAAAGACAAGTTCAGTTCAATTCACCAAATAGATTTTTATTGTGAAAATAAGTGCTTTAACCATATTAATAAGTAACAAATTGTATTTTAGATTTAGAAACTATAGTGAGAAAGCAAGTTGTATTATAATGTCTGACGATAAAACTCTCAAACATTTGAGGGCGTCTCGTGGCTATGCCAAGGCGTCCCTTACAAGGCTTCACCAATTTGTACAGACCGAGCGTGATTTAGAATTAAGTACGCTAGCATCATTGCAGGCAAAAAGATCAAGGGTTTTAGAGATCTTTAGTGAATACGAGGGGTATAATAAACAAATCCTGGCATTTGTTGATCAGGACAACGAAGATGTCGCAGATTGCGAAACAAAGTATTTCACTGTGTTGTCTGCGATAAACGAGGCAATAAAGGCAAAGTCAACTCCGATTTCGGATACGGGAAACTCAGCATTTCGTACAAAGTTACCTAAAATTGAGATCAAATGTTTTGACGGCAGTAAATACAGTGAGTACACCCCATTTATTAACTTGTTTAGGGCAATTATCCATAAAGACAGGTCGATCGACAATATTCAGAAGCTATATTATTTAAGATCCTTTCTGCAAAAAGAACCTTTTGATATAATCAAAGATCTCCCTTTTGAGCCTGGTAGTTACGATGAAGCGTTGAGGCTTCTTGATGAAAGATACAATCATAGATTTAAAATTGTAAATGAACACATAAACTCACTGCTTGATATAAATGCTCTGGTCAAATCTACTCCGATTCTTTTGAGAGGTTTTGTATCACTTGTTAAACAATGTTTAGCGAGCCTTAAAAATCTTCAAGTAAACACGGAAACTTGGGATCCTATTATATTGTCCATTTTGTTCCGCAAATTAAATGCATATACGTCCCGGGCATACCAACTTGAGCGAAGCACTGACTCCGATCCAACAGTGTTGGATTTTTTGTTGTTCATGGAGAAGAGAGCCTTAGCGTTGGAGAATGCTGAGCCGGTGACGTCGAGCAAGCCTACCAGGACAGTAGTGAACATCGTTGCAGCAGCACGAGCAACTTCTTGTGTACAATGTAAGTCCAACGACCATAAATTATTTGCATGCAATAAATTCAAAGCGCTAACTTCTGGAGAAAGAGTAAAGTTTTCCAAGGAGAAAGATCTGTGCAATGTGTGTCTCAACACTCACTCCGGCAAATGTAAATTTCATTTTCGATGCAATATTTGCAAACAAGCTCACAACACATTACTGCATGATGAGCCATCACCAAGGCCGGTCACACTGATGTCGAACACACAGGCTGACAAGGTTTTGTTACCCACTGTAAAAATAAAGCTTTATTCTCAGAATGGAACTGAAGTACATGTAAAGGCGATCTTGGACTCCGCATCCCAGGTATCCTTAGTAACAAGTAAGGTGATAGATGTTTTAGGTATAACTCCAAACAAAGACAGTACAACCATTATGGGGGTCAGCAACAAAAATAATATTGCTCAATATTCTGTACCCCTAGAAGTTTTCTCACTGTCATCCCCTTATAGGGTGACCATAAATTGTCATGTGCTAGACAAAATAACATGCAAAATCCCACAATTTAAAGTGGACATGACGTCTATGACCATTCCATCTCAATTGACGCTAGCTGATGCTGATTTTCACATCCCGTCTGAGATCAATATGCTGATTGGAGCCGATATATTTTTCCAGGTGCTGCTTCCGGAGCAACAAGCCACTATACAGCAACGAGCTTCGCAATCTAAGCAGCAGAGCCCGCAACCATGCTTCATCAACACAAGGTTTGGTCACGTCATTGCTGGGGCTTTGCCACAGCCTGCAAATAGGAACACAAGTAAGGTCTCACTTTTATGTTTAGATTGTAAGTCAGATCTTGATGAAACTTTACAACAATTTTTTGAAACTGAAAAGGTTCCTGAAACTTATTCTGAAAAAATATCAGAAAATGATTTATGTGAAAACATTTTCCAAAGCACAACTGTGCTAGAAAATAACAAATTTCAAGTGAATTTGCCACTAAAATTACCAATGAGCGAAATAAACGATTCTCTTGGTAACTCATTTGAGTTTGCTTACTATAGATTCCTCAGTCTTGAACGAAGGTTACATAAAAGTCTTAACTTGCTTTCGGAATATGAAAAATTCATAAATGAATACACTGACTTAGGACATGGCCACTATATTGATATAAATTCTATAGATTTTCAAAACGAACCTTGGTATTTCATGCCCCATCATGCTGTCATTAACGAAAATAGCATTACTACAAAAACGCGCGTGGTTTTTGATGCTTCTATGCAAACTGATAAGAAAGTTTCTCTGAATGATCTATTGCTAAATGGTCCTATTGTGCAAAAAGAGCTGTTTGACATTATGCTTTTATTTCGCTTGGGTGAATACACTATTTCCACGGATATACGCCGCATGTTTCGCTGCGTGAGCATTAATCCTTCGCACGGTAGCTTGCAAAACATACTGTGGAGAAGCAGTGTAAACGACAATATTAAGTGTATACAGTTAGATACGGTCACATATGGTCAAAAAAGTTCAAGTTTTCTAGCCACACGCTGTTTATATGAGCTTGCTACCAAATATAAGGATGAGTTTCCATTAGCCTGTTATATAATAAGAAACTGTATGTATATTGATGACGCTTGCTATTCTCATTCTGATATCCAAATGGTTATTAAGGCAAAACGGCAATTATGTGAATTACTGGGTAAAGGTAGTTTTTATACCCATAAGTGGGCATC
Source organism: Philereme transversata (assembly GCA_963924445.1). Taxonomy (NCBI): domain Eukaryota; kingdom Metazoa; phylum Arthropoda; class Insecta; order Lepidoptera; family Geometridae; genus Philereme; species Philereme transversata. Next base: position 23,732,971 of record OZ004342.1, on the reverse strand, counting down.
GAATTGTCAAGAAATTTTAAAGGACATATCCCCAGACAAACAACAGTTTGATGATTTGGATTTACAAAAGAATAATTTGTACATGAAAACATTAGGTCTTACACTCAATGTTTCTAAAGACTGCTTTGTGTTTTCATGCCCAGAACCTTTCCAAATTGAGTCTCCTACCAAGAGACAAGTACTGAGCTATATCTCAAAATTTTATGACCCTCTTGGTTTCATGTCTCCGGTCATCATGAAAGCAAAGGCTTTCATGCAAAAGCTATGGTGCGAAAAACTCGGTTGGAATAATGTCCTCCCGCAATCACTACAATCTGAATGGCTTTCCTTTGCTATGAAATTGTCTGTTATGCAACCTCTTTCTATAGATAGAAATATAAAAATACCTAACAATGCTGCTGTGCAACTGATTGGCTTCGCTGATGCTTCGAGCACTACTGGTCACGGCTGCTGTGTCTACCTTCGGGTGGTAGACGACTCAGGTAAAGCTTTAATTTCTTTACTCTGCTCTAAGTCTCGAATCAACCCCCGCGATAAAAAGTCACTCACCATACCGCGATTAGAATTAAATGCTATGCTTCTGCTAACGAAGCTCACGAACCGAGTCTATGATACTCTGAGCCTCAAAATAAAGATTGATAATGTCTATTTATTTTCCGATTCACAAATCTCGCTTGCATGGATAGCCACTGAGCCCATGAAACTCAATGCTTATGTTGCAAACAGAGTAAGGTTGATTCGAGAGCAGACCCCTAGATGGCGCTGGCTCTACGTGTCCACGAAAGAGAACCCTGCTGACTATGTGAGCAGAGGAGCTGATCCAGATGAGCTGATAAACTGTGAGTTGTGGTGGATGGGTCCACAGTTTCTACGGGACTGTAAATATAACTTTGAAAATGTCACCCCACCATTTTCCAAAGATGACTTGCCTGAAGTGAAGAAGAGCCTCACGATCTCTGACGCTAAGGTATCTCTTATCGCTCAACCGAAAATCGATTTCTATAACTTTCTCAAAAATTATTCGGATCTTAATAAAATGACGCGTATTATGGCATACGTTCTGAGGTTTTGTCATAATATAAAAAGCAAAACTGCGCGAATTGTGGGTACTTCGCTATCATCTCTCGAATTACAAACCTCTCTACACAAAATCATTCATCATGAGCAGAGTATTTACTTCAAGGATGAGATAAATAGTTTATCTTATAAAGGCGAAAATGTCAAAGGTTCATTGAAACCTTTGCACCCGTTTTTAGACGGCAAAGGTATGCTAAGGGTAGGTGGTAGAATCGAGCATGCAAAGGTATCATTCTCGCAAAAACACCCTATCGTACTTCCTAAAGAATCTCGAATCACTGATCTTATTGTAACCCATGAGCATATTAGATTGCTACATGCAGCACCTAGGTTATTGTTATCTAGCTTGAATCAGAAATACTGGATTATAAATGGTTACAAACATGTAAAAATGTTGATACATAAATGTTTACTTTGTTTTAGAATGAAAGCTGACTGCGCGAGACAGCTAATGGGTTCCTTGCCACCTGAAAGAGTAACAGCATGCCGTCCGTTTCAAAAAATTGGCATAGATTTCGCGGGTCCCATAACTGTCAAAAATTCGCGCGTGCGACGAGCTATACAGACCAAAGGATACATATGTGTATTTGTCTGCTTTGTCACCAAAGCCGTCCATCTCGAGCTTTCATCAGATATAAGTACAGACTGTTTCCTGGCGTGCTTCAAACGCTTTATAGCGCGACGTGGCTTACCCACAGACGTGTTCTGCGATAACGGTGGTTGCTTCAAAGGTGCAAGGAACGAATTAGTTCGTTTGTATGAGCTTCAGGCTTCTCAAGATCATCAGACACAAGTGCTGAATTATGTAACGCAACAAGGTATATCCTTCCATTTTACTCCCAGTTACTCACCTGTGTTTGCTGGCCTTGCTGAGGCAGCTGTAAAAAGTATGAAGTTTCATCTTAAGCGCATAATTCAAAACTATGTACTCACATACGAACAGCTAAATACTATTTTATGTCAGATAGAAGCTGTCTTAAATTCAAGGCCTATATTACCTGTAACAGCGCAAGATATAAACGATTTCAGTTACCTTACTCCAGGGCACTGGCTAGTAGGAACTGCATTAACTTCTTTCCCTGAGAAATGTGTTATAGATATCCCTACGAATAAGCTTAAGTTTTGGGAACTATGTAATAAAGTTAAAACTCATTTTTGGAATATTTGGCACAAATATTACCTGAATGTTCTTCAGTCTCGTCCAAAGTGGCGTGACAGTGTACTCAATGCCAAGGTTGGAGGTTTAGTCATACTAAGGGAGCCTAACTCCCCGCCCCTAACATGGCCCATGGTCAGAATTGTAAAGGTCTATCCAGGCCTAGATGACAAAGTTCGAGTTGTGGATGTTATCACACCCAACAAAAAGATCTATAAAAGATCATTGAGCGGTATATGTATATTGCCTCTAGATTAAGAAATTTAATAATAAGAATCTAGCATAAGAAAATGTAGTATACATCTATGTTAGCTACTTAGAATAAATAAAATGGTTTAGTATACCTGTATGCAATTTCTAGATTAAGTAAATAAAGTACCTATGTGCTATCAAATTAATGTAAAAGTAAGCTTTATTACTTACCTACAGAATCACAAAGATAAATACACAAAGCATATTCTTTAAGTAAAAGGTGTAACAAAGAAAACAGACTGTATTTTTTTTAATGAGAGTCTTTATTCATTTAAATATTGTAATACCAATATGCTGGATGGTATATAAACTACCTATGGGTTTTCAGGTTAATTTAAATTCTTGTTTCTTAAAAATTATCTCCCGCCCCCAGCATGTTGGCATCCCTGACCAACACAGATGGCAACATTATTGTAAAATTAAATTATCTATGAAAGACTCGGGCCTTTCCGGTCAGTTCTAAGATGTCGATGGCAAAGATGTCAACCCGGACTCGTGGTAGCGAACTGTGTGTGCTCTGAATAAACGTGATTAAATGGTGCTCAAGTCTTTATTATCAAACTCAACCTCGACGAGCCAGCCAACAACACCCGGCTGCACACAATGTGTAATGTTGTTGAAACCGATTTAAATATTAACGATAGTGTAAGAATCGAGTCGAACGTTAGTAGTAATCATCTCAAATTACTTAGTAGCATCTACTCTCACCCAACTGGAGTTTAGTTTAGTCGAACAGAGACTTTGCTGTGTTTGTTTACGTTTCAGGGAAACACATGAGGTGTTATTCGAGCGGCAAAATGAAGACGTGGAAGTGTTGATTCAAGTTGTCTCTGCGTCTGGTACACCGAATAAAGGAGGTCATAACGCAATCGCTGACAACGGAGTTCAATGATTTGTTTATCGCAAGGTTTGTCTGTGTCGAGACAAACGCAGGTACCCTCATTTAATTTTAATACGATAAACCGATGCAATTACTTTTTGTAGCCTCATTGCCTAGCTACTGTCTCACTAGAAGAAGAATATTAGGGATGTCACATTACCAACTGTTCTTACGCACATTTCTCGATTTATTCGTGTTTACAATGGTTTATTTTTATGGCTGTAATTACGGCAACATAATAACTGCAAAAGGAATTGCAACATTTTACCACAAAGTAGTACAGAATAAAGGTACGGCAGATTTTAATTTTAATTACCTAGACTTGAGCGTAGCGCTAGGGCTAGCCTACAATATTCTACAACCAAGTATACAGCCATTATCTTAGGAACGTTTATTCATTGGCACGTTAACATTTTAACGTAAATTAACAAAGTAATTTCACAAACAAGTTAATATACTATCATGCTGGTATACCTCCTGCCCAGACGCCTCAGATATATACACATAACAAAGAAATATATATATATATATATATGTCGGAGAACATCCATCATTACGTTAAGAACACTGTTTTTAAACCTAGTCGTCAAAGTGACAGTTTGATTTTGTTTCTTTTTAATTTTAATTCCTACTCGATTGTGAAGATGGCGTGATTGTCGATACTTTTATTAGAATGGCAAAACTGGCTTGTCTCTGGCCGGATGTTTTTGGTTTGACAGCCGTTAAAAAATAAACAGAGTGGCGGCCATTTTTGGGGGGATTCGGTGACCGATCGCCGACGAGTAAAGACATCCAAAGACATCACGCTCATCTGGTTATATCTCCATGTGATTTGTTATACAATAGAATTAATCCACATTGGTCTACACGCCTGCGATATTATTTCGAAGAAACTCCTCGTAATGGACGAGCAATCGAGCTTCGCTAACGCCCCTTCCGACGACCCGCCGTCATCAGAAGTGGGATGTAACCGACCATGTGGAAGAAGCGACGACATGGAAGAAAAGTGGCGATTGTTGCTGGAGCAACAAAATCAAAATTTTCTCACCCTTATCCACGTTATGAAAGGACCGTCGTCAAGCCATGCTGTGCACCTACCGGAATTCGATCCTGACAAAGTGAATATTGACGCGCGTGCTTGGTTATCCACTGCAACTATGTGTATGGCTGATAACCAGCTTAATGGAGCACCGCTGATGATTGCACTGAGTAAGTCTTTAAAGGGCCAGGCTTCGATTTGGCTGTCACAAATATCCTATCCTGGCATGGAATGGAAAGATTTTCAAGAGGCCTTTACTGCGCGTTACGACACACCTGAGACTGCCGCCGCTACCCTGCTGCATCTGTGGAATGGTAAGCCAAAAGACAACGGGTGTCTCGCCTCCTATGCCGCTTCTCAGATTAATGTGCTGCTGTCGCGCTGTAAGAATATGGATGTTGAACAAATTGCTGTTTCTAGTGTACCTTGTATTGTGTAGTAGCGCACCTTGCTCAAATAGAACCACGTGCAAACCACCTTGCTTTTACGACCGAAATCGCGACGCGTGCCAAGCTTCAGCAAGAATTGAGGAAGGAGAGGAAGGAGTACCATCACTCGAAGCCGACGCCAGGACAATCAGGCGCTACTGTGAAGTCCAATGATGTAAATGCTGCTGTGACCTGTTACAACTGTGGGGACAAGGGCCACTACTCCTCAAGATGCCCGCTGCCGAAGAAGATCAACGGTGGCAAGCCAGTTTCCCTGCCTGCTAGCAACGCTGGCGAGCGACGTGTGAACGTCTGCACTGTTGTAGCCCCTGCTGGTGTTATGCAGCATTATGGTGAGTTCTTTTCATTTTGTTATGACTCTGGAGCAGAGTGCTCTCTTGTAAAGGAGTCAATGTCGTCAAGAATCCATGGCAAGCGAATAAATAACACTGTTAAAATGACTGGCATTGGTGATAGTAGTGTATATAGTACCGTGCAGATTTTAGCCATGGTTCAGATTGACGACATTGCTCTTGAAATTCTTTTTCATGTTCTCCCGGACAAATACCTACGTCACAATATAATGATTGGTTATGATGTTTTGCCTCAAGGTGTTGACATTTTAATATCTTCTAATAAGCTTCATTTTGCGAAGACGCTAACAGTAAATGCCTGTGCTACTTCTACCCCTGCTGCAGTTGATTTTAACGATGTAGACACTGATGTGCCTCTTGAATCTAAGCCTAAACTTGTAAACCTGTTAAATGAATTCAAAGATTACTTCGTTTCTGGTACACCTTCAGGTCATGCTAATGTAGATCCGATAGATATCGACGCGGTTCGTGAGCAAGCTGTTGCCAGTATGGAGAAAAACTCTACCTATGATAAGTCTCGTTTCGACAGCACAAAGGCGAAGTTCAAAATTTTGCTGTAGGTGATTTCGTTCTTTTGCAAAATGAAGAAAGGAACCAGTTAAAACTAGACCCTAAATATAAGGTCCCTTTAAGATCGCTGAGTTATTAGATGGCGATAGATACCTGATCAAAGCTTTAAACAGTAATAGGTCTTACAAATATGCACACGATCGGTTAAGAAAAATGCCTTCTAAACAACTTGCTGATGATTTGTCCGGGGAGCACGAGATTGAGCAACCTCAACAAGACGTTGATATTGTTACCACAAATAACCAACAAAATGTTGTTGTTATTGCACAAGTTGAGCCAAATAATGAAAATGTTTCTAAAGAGCAAGATTTTGAAAACGAACACGATTAATCATGATACCTGAAGTAAAATTTTATTGTTTGTAATGATGATTTTTTTTCTGTAACTAGTTAATATAATTTTGTTTTTATTTGTCAAAACTGGTTTTACAACTTGAAGTTGCATATGTTGGCATGTAGTCGTAGCTCCGGTCTAACCGAAGAGTGTGCGATGCGCATCTAACTATGTATCCTATCACTGGTTAAGTGAAAATCACTGGTAAAGTGAAATCGCTGGTCAAGCGAAATCGCTGGTTAAGCGTAAAAGTTTAAGAATGGTCGCTGGTCAAGTGACTATTAAAATCGTTGCTGGTCAAGTGACGACAAAAAATCACTGGTCAAGTGAAAATGTAAAAAAAAAGAAAGTTGTATCGCTGGTCAAGTGATACAACATTAATGAGGTTCTAAAATCAGTTTGATGTTTTTTTGTTTGTACATGATTGTAATTACAATTTGAAAAGAGCTGATAATGATTAAAGAAACTTAAAATTAAAGCAGTCTCACATTAATAAAGTACCAAGTTTGCATTCAAAACCTTGCTCTATTGTAGACAGGAGGGACTGAGAATAGTATCAACTGCTGTGAATGTTTTCACTTCCAGATTGAACACCCACGCGAGGACGCGTGACGCTGTCAGAATGGCCGTGTCGGAGAACATCCATCATCACGTTAAGAACACTGTTTTTAAACCTAGTCGTCAAAGTGACAGTTTGATTTTGTTTCTTTTTAATTTTAATTCCTACTCGATTGTGAAGATGGCGTGATTGTCGATACTTTTATTAGAATGGCAAAACTGGCTTGTCTCTGGCCGGATGTTTTTGGTTTGACAGCCGTTAAAAAATAAACAGAGTGGCGGCCATTTTTGGGGGGATTCGGTGACCGATCGCCGACGAGTAAAGACATCCAAAGACATCACGCTCATCTGGTTATATCTCCATGTGATTTGTTATACAATAGAATTAATCCACATTGGTCTACACGCCTGCGATATTATTTCGAAGAAACTCCTCGTAATGGACGAGCAATCGAGCTTCGCTAACGCCCCTTCCGACGACCCGCCGTCATATACATAACGGAGTATCTTGACCAACAGGGTTTTTTGGAGCAGTGACGTCAGCTACGCTGGCATCACTATTTCCACCATTAGGAACACTCATTGCAAATGATGAAACAGCTTTTACTAATATTCACAATAATTAACTTAACAGCTAATTATTAAGTAAGGTATTATTAGGTGGTAGGTACTCACAGGACACTTGCCTCGACGGCTCACCCTCAAAAAGTGTCGTCGGTCGCCCGGTTGCTTTTATGAGAGCCCATTACCAAAAATGGCGTCGTGCGGTACTCAGTCAATTTAAGAAACTATTACTCACAAAATCTCAAATAAATTGTTAGTTACTAATTGAGTCCATAAATTAATAAATCAATTTTTAAACGTATTTAGAACTTTAAGATTAATTTAGTTTTAGACTTAAGCAATCAACATCCGTTGTTAAGAAATCTTTTTAAATAAATGCGATGTTCAAGGCTTCAAGCGAGGGTTTGCTTTAAGTTTATCTTCATGCAAACACCCGTGAGATCCATCGCTTGCCTTTTATAAATCAGGATTTTAATTTAGCACTCATTTTAATGTCTAGAAATCATTTTAAAATAATGATGAGTACTTAATTGTTTATCGTTGAAAACAACGACAAACAATTACGTTTCTTTTAATGGAGAAAGCTGAAACTTGCATTCAGAACCGAAACATAATTCGTAATTTGCTTTGATATTCAATAATTTAATTTATAAGCTTTCATAACTCATAATTCAAATCGTCTTGCGCCGGCATAGTATTACATAAAAATATTTCTTTATATTCTTCATATTATATTCTTTATATTTAATTTCTTATAAATGATTGTATTTAAATGGTGTGCAATAAAGGAATTATCTATCTATCTATCATGAAGTAATTATTCAAGTGAAGTATGCAACCACCGGCACCGGCTAGTTCGCAAGTATGCGGTTGACTATGCTGAACTTTAATCACATTATGTTCATAAGCGCATAACTCGGCACTGTAAGCCTCTTTGCTAACTTAGATAGCTCCTTGGAGGGCGAAGATACCTTCCGACTAGGGATGGGTCGTTGCCGAATAGTTACGTTAAATTGGCTCCCAATGGTAATGTAAGTATGGCTTAAATGTAGTACTTATTTTATTTTATATATTTCTTTATTAAGTTTACAAACAATTATACTTATATATATACATAAGTATAAATATATATATATATATATATATATTGTTACATGGGCCTTTTTTGAAATATAAATTACAGGCTAGCCTTTGACCACACGCTTGCCTAGAAGAAACCTATTCATACGACTTGACAACCCCTAGGTTGTAGTATCAGGAAACACAGACTCAGGCAAGGCGTTCCACTCCTTGGCGGTGCGCATAATAAAGGTGGAAGAGTACGCTTTGTGCGTATGGGAGGTATGTCTACCATGTAGCGGTGGCGCACCGCAGAGCGTCTGGTTGTCCGATGATGGAATAGGGATGGTGGGATCAGGTTGGAAAGCTCCGCAGCACACTCTCAGAAATGTGTGTGATAAAAACCGAGACAAGGAGAAATTTTTCATCTACAACAATGACTTAAGTCTGCACATTAGACTGTTACAAAATGTCCACGATTTGCGTACCTACTCCATATAAGTCAATCCTGCATAATAATATAAATAACATAAAAATAACTTACAAAATGGATGAATTCTGATAGTGACCCGGCCATCAGATTGGGAAAACATTCAATGCGGATGAAGTCACGAACTTTCTGCTAATATATATTTATACTAGCGCTAATTCGAGTAGCACCCGGATTAAAAATACGGTATAGGTTATGTGTAGAACTTCATAAATATTGGTAAAGTAAATATATAATAATAATAAATATTGCTGGACATTCACACGCTATCTAACCCCAAACTAAGCAAAGCTTGGGAACGTAAAAAGTACTATACGGGAGAGTACTATGTGAACCAGATAACTGATAGAATACTTATATGCATTTTTTTTGTAAATACATACTTATAATGTATAGAGAAACATCCAGACCCGGAACAAATATCTGTAGATCTTGGAAACATTTGTTCCGCGGCGGGGATCGAACCCGCTATCTCCTGCGTCTCAGCCGGCTATTCGCCCACTGCACCACGGAGGTCGTCAAATAAGACGTCCCTGGAATAGTTTCACCATGTTTGGTTCTTTGTATAGTTTAAAAATTATAGTATTATTTAAAAAATAATGCGAGATATTAGGAACGCAGTTAATTGTCATTTGGAAACGAAAACTGACGTTCTACATCTTGCCCTGAGATTATAATGGTCAGAAAATTACTGAAAAGTAGCGTAAAAAATTATATGAAATTTTAAATTTAAATCCTCATTTTAATTTTATAATTTATAGCGTGACATCACTAGTGGCGACCTTCCCATCCCGTTGGTAACAAACAGAAACACATAACACATTCAATTAGCCAGCCCCGGGCCGGATTTCACATCCGCCGAATACGCCCAACTCGACAAAATACGCCATTGTCAGTGGTTATTTGATTTACTAGCTTATTTGTCGGCTTTCTGATTTCACTTTATAGTGGGGCGAAGACGCTCCTTTTCCATGTTTTCTTCGTAAACCTTTTCTCTCGTAGGTATTTTCATGTGGTATTCATGAATTTTCCTTTCTTATAGAAATGTGTTTCCAAAGTGAGATCTCCGAAAGTATTCAATGAATTGTTTATGATCTAGATGCCGAATCCCACCTTTAAGAGGGATTTCTGTTGTCTCTTTTCTTAAGAGTAAATTTACTTTATAGTTGCTGCATAATGTATACACAGTTCTAAGCCCCATTCGTAAAAACTATGGGTGCGTAAGAAAGTTTTTGTTTTAATGGAGTTACTGGTAGCGTCATATTTGGGACTGTCCGAAATATTTCATAGGACAAAACAGCTTGCCAAAAAAGTAAAAATCACAAGGATCACTTTGAAACGTCAATTTTACTGCCTGTTCCTTCGCGCCCAAGCCCGGAAAGAAAGGCAAGAAACAGGGCTGGTTGTTTTCTTTAATGATCCTTTTATAAAACATAAGAATACAGAAAATAAATTACGTTTACAAAAAAAATTACTTAAAAACAATTTTTATTAAAATTTATGCAAATTACTTTACAAAAAATTGATATTCCCGATGTGATATGTGAATCAAATCATAACCATTTTTTAATTTTGTTGTAGTCGAAGAACAAGCCCGCAGTGAGAGGTCACGGTGTAAAGGCTGTGGTAAAGTTTATATTGAATTGTCGCCCTGTTTTAATGAATGATTTATTACTAACATCGGCCTTTCATGAACATTTCCACTGAAACAACTTATTTTATGAACATCAATTCTGAATAATTTAATTATTTGGAAGTAAAATTGGCAACTAACAATATCAATTTTCATCATCCATAGGGAACATCACACTAATAATATAAATGCGAAAGTATGGATGTTTGTTTGTTTGTTACTCAATCACGTTGTAAAGTATGCGAAGCCGCTGGCGAAAGCTAGTTATAAATAAAATTAAGCTACAGTGCCGAATCAAAATTGTATTTATCGCATACGTTATACTAGCTTCCACCCGCGGCTTCGCATACGTGGTTGTTTAACCTATCTGTATACCAATTATCATCGTAAACGGCCCAGCTTTAGGCGGAGTAAAAAATAATTGTGAGGGACCTAAGAAAAAATAAAATGAAATGGGACTCTAGTTATAGTCGTCCAAGTCCTAGTACATGGGGTGACCTATGTTGTCGAAGTGGATGGTCTGAAGTGGAAACGACATGCCAACCAACTAATAAAGTGTGGACAATCTTTAGACTAATTTGATGTAGTTTTGGGAGAAAACCCTTTAATTTTGTCAATGTAAATTTAAAAAAAAACTGTTACTGTTTGACTTAAAAATATGTTTATTTTGTCTTATTACGATCGCTTGTCAATGTCTAACCCCACATTTAGAAGTTAGTTTTAGAGATTAGTTTTTTATAACAAAATGGTGGTTTTGGATGTGTCGGAATAAAGTGAGCTTTACAACGATCTACTTCATGGAGTATTAATGAATTACACCCCTAGTAGGCGATATAACACTTTATAACGTGATTGAATAACAAACTAACATTCAAACTTTCATTATAATTTTAGTGTGATGTGAGTTTTTATTTCTGGTAAAGATATCGTTTAAAGCAGATACTGTTAAACGTATTGTTTAATTAGTGAATCCGAATCATATCAGGATTATGAATGTGCAATGCTCCCCGATCGCGATAATTGGGCTCCGCTCGCTGACGAGCCCGCCCCCGCCGGAGACTGCGCAAATGCGATCATTTCATATTATTTACAGATTGCTTTTTAAAGGATTGCATTAATATTTCCGTATGATTACGAAACAAATGGAACTGTTAGTCGTTATTTCTTTTCAGTGAAGTTGTATGCCACAACAAACTTGCAAGTACTGAAAGTATTAGAAAGCGCAGCAAAGGACGGCCCTTTCTAAATGGAAACGCGATCATATAAAGGTTGCTGGAAGACTTATAAGTACTTTCTGCCAATGTTTTTATACAAATACTAATAAATACCTTAAGCCCGACTAACAAAAGTCCATTTCAATCACAGCACAAAACCTCCGAGTAAAAAGCAAAGACGATAGTCTCGACATGGCACCTTGCATGTCGGTACACGCTACACATGCATATGGAGCAGATATTTGCATGCATAGAATGGAGATGTCACATTTAAATATCAATTCAGTTTTTGCTGTCAGTTCCACTTTATTGCGCGGCGTTTACTGCGGCTTTTATTGTGTGTTGTTACACATGTAACGAGGGACCTATTTAAATAACGCAAACATAAAGGAATTATACACTGACATTGTTATTTTAAATTATTAGCTAAACTAGCTCTTTATCAAACGTTTTTGTGGAGTACTTTTGACATGATAATAATTACACAAAGAACTGTTGAATCAATTAAAACACTCTCACACGTGTTCACTAACCACGAACATTGTGACGCCTAACTTAATACCTATCTAATGTAAGGCACTTTCGTTTCACCAATCGATTTACAATACCTACATGAATCCTAAACTAAGAGTTGCATACTGTTTTGACACTAAGATCGGCTTGCATAACGATCCCTAAACGTATACAGGGTGTTTGGTAACATAACGACGATATTCAAGTGACGGTTTCTCAAAACATAGAAAAAGACTTCTCGAAAAAAAATTACTAGTTATATTATCAAATTTTAAAGCAAATCGACTAAGTTAAGGTGATTAACTCGTTATACACCTTACTGCCTACTCTTGCAACCGACATCCAAAAATAAAGGCCATTAAATAAATCCACAAAAGCGTAGATTTACTACTTATATCCTCTCTCTACGCGCTCTCTGCTTACAACTTCACTGCAAATGCGCTGTAGTAAATAAGACATCGCCGCTTGACCGTTTCCACTAAACAACACTAAACGAGATGTCGGAATATCGTATGCTATTAGTTATTGTCGCATGGTATTCTCATCTCTGCAAATCTACGCTTTTGTGGATTACGGCCTTTATTTTTGGATGTCTTATTGTAGTGTAACTCTGTAATTGTCTATAATGTTCATGGTAATAGCAAAAACATGCAATTGACAAGTGACTGTGACTGACACAAAATCGCCAAATCAGTGCTGTAACTTTAGACAACGCCCTAAAGGTTAGTCTCCTAGGGTTGGTAAAAACGGGTGAGCTATGTATGATAGCTCTTTGTATAAATGTTTCCTAGAATCAACTTGAAAACGCACACAAGCAATTGCCTTTGGACGAAATTACTAGTATTCTTTTTAATATTTTATAAATACAGCTGGACTATTATCTGAGGCGTCATAAAGAAAAGCCACGCCTCGGTTGAACTCAAAGCACCGAGTTCCGGCTCAGTGTCAAGAGACGCTTTTTGGTGTTTTGTTTACAACTGCCAGCAAAATGAGATTGTGCGCGAAAAATGTCAAGGTTAGCCGCATCCATAAATATACTAGCTCTATTGTGGTACGAATAGACACGAGAGTTAAGACGGAGTGAAGTTTAGGATTTTATTTTCAGAAGGTTAGATTTTGATGTCAAGATTGTGTGATTACAAATCACTTGGCATGTTAAATGGGGAAGTAATTTCCGAGATAGTAAAAGAGGCTTGAAATTTGGGTAGAGTTCTGACAAGTGCTGCTAGCATGCAGTTACTCTACTAATTATTTTATGGCAAGACAAAATGTTCTGAAAGTAACAATAAGTTCTTTAAATTGAATATTTTTTTTTATTTTGCCAATTTTCTTAGCAAACAACTAAATATGCAATTTGGTATTTAATTAAATGAACAATGGTATAAAGTATTCCCGCCGCAGACATTTGGTTTATTCCGTTGGCGTTGGCGGTGTCGCGCGGTGACACTAACGAGCGCATTGTCTCACTGTCGCAACCCTTTGTTCCCACCCTCCACACCCTCTGAAGACACTTCTATAGAAAACAAATAAAAATAGCTACGAGAAATAACTCATTTATCAAGTCGCCTACTGAACATTTTTTATTGAAACGCTTGATGAATAACAAGTAATTGTAAACCTATACGTTACAAGGTGATTCATTGAATATGGATCTAGCGAAACTGGTACAAGAGCACAAGCCACCACGTGGGGATTTTTTAACCTATTTTGTTTCACTGCTGCGTGCAGACGTCACTTCCGAATCCCTGTGAAAAGGTTGTTAAGTTCAAAATTTAACAATGACACGTTCAGTTTTCGGCGCGTTTTCCTGTAGATCGGATGCTGGTTTTTTCTTATCTGAAAATTATTTGGCCAAAGTTTCGTGCATGCTTTCAATTTATTCCTTTTCCAAAAAAGTGCTGTATTTAATCTACAATGGGCAGTTCGTTAGGCGCCGTCCTGACGCCGCGAAATTTGAACCGTTAATAAAAGCAGGGCGCTAACAAGCGGGGGATTACGCCGCGGAATAAATACAATTTTTGTCGCTGCAACGAAAACTCAATTAGCTCAAGAAATCGTAATTTTCAACTTAAAAACTCGAGTAAAATAATTTACAAAAATAAAATGGCTGATAAAAATCCTGCCTTATTGTTAATTCTAATTTTAGACCAAAGCAACGAAATCTGTAATAAATATTTAATTAAATAAAACGACTACTGTGAACGTTCATTTAAACAGGTAAACTAAATAAAACTTTGCCAAAACAGAGCCTCGAAACGAACAAACATTATGCTGGTTATGTTTTATCAACATAACACATATGGCATATTGCGATCCGGCGGATGACACGGGGTCCGATACAGTCTCGCCGCTCGCAGCTCGCCGCTCGCAGCCCGACCCCAACTAGCGCGATATCACACTCCTCACATAAACACCGAGCCGAGCCACATTTAAAACGCCAAAACGACTTTTATTTGAGTAAAGCTGGGACATTTTATTTTTTTGGCCGCATTCCAGGCCTTTCTGCCTCACTGTGTCATGTTAAATATAAATAAAGCGTACATTGACGTTTAATCGATAATGTTTTACCCTACTTGAAGTGCCGGAACTCTACAAAAAACGTTTTGGACGGACTTGGAACTGGGTCAAAGCACCCACAATTGCACGACGGAGCTTGCCAGTTCAAATATCGATGCATTTTTTGCTTATACCGATGAAATTCTAGAGCAATTTGTAAAGTCGTTATAACGCAAAGAGCGCCTTTTTTATTACAAGAAAGAATGGAACAATAAATGAACAAGAGAACACAATAAATATAATTCTGCATTCACGCTTAAATGTTAAGCTACAACTAGGTCTGTTAAGAAAGGTCAACGACTTTGTAGGCGCGTGTGATAAAATAACTGTCAGGAGAGATTACCATCTGAATTTATGTTGAAATAGAATCAAGCAGCTTAATAATAGTGTTCTGCAAACTCCGTAAATCACAACAAGTGTAAATCTCCTCAATCAGCCACAAATTTACGCCGCTACAAGTGCATGTGCCGGCCGGGGTCTAACAAAGCGCGCTGTGCATAAACCATTCCCGCTTGCGTTGGGCGAGCGCTCTCCATCGCATGTACCGGCCCGGTAATATACAGCGTGGGTTGCGATGCTGTCGGCAGAAACACGCCCCACGTTTTATTACAACGCGGAAACGTTACGTATAATTTTCTTTCCTCAATGCATGGTTTGTTTTCTCGTATTTGCAGTTTGAGCCGCTGCTAAAAGATTCACCCACCCGCGGTCTATTGTTGAAGGGTTACAGGAGTTTATTTTCGCTCCAGTTTCGGTTCGGCCCTCGGATTTTTGGGTTAACCTTTTCCACCTGAATAAAGTTATCAAATAATATATTCATCTTAGTGTTTGCTTTGTAAAAGCTTTTGCTATTTTAAACTACTCGAAGGTTATTTTCACTTAAAACGGAATATTTAACATGATTTGTGAGTATGCGCCATGATCATGGGTAACAATGATAGTTTCATAAGTTACTCGCAGGTCGTGCAAGAGTAGGACGTGCATGGTTATCGTAAGTACCTACGGGAGTTGACGGTACATTATGCTAGAATATTTCATTTTTTGTCCTATCTTTATGATTGCGGTGGCCAGGTTTGTATCCAGCATTATGCAAATACCTATCCACTTCATGATAATATCACAAGGCTGTAAACTCACATAAGCTAAGGTATCAGTTGGGACGTCGGGTTGGATAAAAAATTACAAAGATTCGCGAAAATACTTATAAGAAAGAGCGTTCACTCTTGAAAATAGGCTAAATATTTCACGCGGTCCTTTGAAACCTTACGTGAACCTGACGGAGAGCGATTCCGACCGCTCTAAAATACATTGTGCCATTAAGGCCCTCACCCACTACCACTATTACATTCGGGCAAGCATCACATTTACTCTTTGATAAATGCGTCGTTGGATTGCGTGGGATCAGCGTAGCCGCCGCGCCGCTGAGCCGCTGAGCCGCCGAGCCGCCGAGCCGCCGAGCTCCCATTGGTGGATGTATCAGGCTTGGCTGCTTGCGATTCAAGAGGCGCGTATGGGCTGCTGCCTGAGTGCCTTTATCAAGATATAGAGCCTACTCGACACGGTTAATGTTTCACGCCATATTTATGTTGTTCGATGGTGTGGCAGTGGATCCTTTTTAACCGACTTCAGAAAAAGGAGGAGGTTCTTAATTTGATGGAATCTTTTTTTATGTATGATCCTCGATTACCTACGCAAAGACAGCTGGACCTATTCGAAAAATTATTTTATATTTAATAGGGTTTGTTTCCCATGTGGTCCCGTTGGCACCAACTCAGAACGTGATGATGGTTTCCCAAAAAAATCGAGGGCAACCCTCAAATTTTATAGGAACTCATAATTTATTAACCGATTTTTGTATATGTTTTATTTTATTAGTTTCAACTTTTCAGAAACCTTCAGGTTGGTTCCATAGAAATTTAGTCTAAATCGGTTCAGTATTTTGGTAAAACCGATTATATTTTTGTTAAAAAATTACTTGTTAGAGGCTGTACTTAAAAGGTTTCGATGGGATAGTTCGCACTGTTATTTAACAGGGCCTACCTAAATATAGGTATTGATACGCTCTAAGCATAATCACTGGGAAAATAATTTAATACAAATACCTTATTAGAGCATTCAAATACATAAATCGCTTAGGCAAAGAACCATATTACTACCCATATATAACCCATTAAATTAAATGAAACTATATTTCGCCCGAACTGAGACCTCGCGAGTCTCCGATTAAAACAAAAAAAATATTATTTGTAACCTTTGACTATTAAAATAGTGCCACGAAATAAAAAACCAAACTACTTGACCTATAATTTCATTCAAATTACAGGTAACGGGAGTTCATGTTCATTGGTTATTGTTTTTTGGGGTAAAAATTGCAGTTATTCTGGATTTCAGACCTTTGCCTATATTTGTGTTAGCACAGTGGGGTCACTGGTGTACCCTGTGAATTTTGTCAAAGATTTGTTTTTATTATGGCTAATAACTCAAAAATTACAAAAATTAAACTAAAAATAAAAACGGGGTTCAAATGTACTAATAAAGACCTTCCATTTGACGTCCCACTTGACCTAATAGTCTCATTTTCATTTTTTTTACCCCTCTTTAACCCCAATATCTCAACAATCCCCCCACAATTTAAGCTCATTTAGTCACACTTAAATTGTGCTATCACTACCTACCTATGTATCAAATTTCATGATGATCGGATAAGCTCTTCGAAAGTTATCCTCGGACAAACAAACATATGTACATACATATATAAAATGCCAATTTGCCCAAGTTGATTTGGAGATCTCGCTTCGCTCGATCAATAATAATTTATTTACAACATACATAATTATTCTGATAAAATCAAGTCAGAGTAAAAAAAAATTACAAAAAAATATAGTGATTATTTGTAATTTATAATTATGGTTCAGTAGCATGTTGTATTTATCAATGTCTTACTAATAAAATAAAAATAAATACATATTGCTGGACATTTCACACAGCGCTATCTAGCCCCAAACTAAGCAGAGCTTGTACTATGGGAACCTGTTAACTGATAGAATACTTTATACTTTTTTTCTGCAAATACATACTTATAATACATAGAAAAACAACCAGACACGGAACAAATATCTGTAGATCATGCAAACATTGGTTCCGCGGCAGAAAACTAATAAGTTTTTAGTTACTTCTATAATTTAGTAGATTCCATTTAACTTGAACAAACCCACAGACAATTTAGTCTAACGTTTCGTCACGAAAGTGAAACAACGCTTTACAGGCGATCTGAGAAGCTCCGGGCACAAATGATAAACTAATGCCTAAATAGGCACAACTCATAAACCATGGGCACAAATAGGCACAAACCATAAACTATGGGGCTAAATCACCCTCGCCACTCGCACAATGCACAATAATCCAGTTAGAGCGTTTATGACGGAGGTATACGTCATTATGATGATAGGCTCGTATGCAATAATGGAGCAGTTAGCACTGTACGCCTATCTCATCTAGTACCAGTATCAAAGGTACCCAACATTAATCCATTGCCATTTAGACCCATTTCGTCCCAACGTGCGGACTTGAGTAGCACTTTTTGTGTACAATACCGAAGTGACACACATCAACAAAGTCTAGGGATCGATGTTTCATACTCATATATTTTTATTAAAAAAGTATTACTAACAAAAAGTATTAATATAGGCTGAATGCTTTAACAATGTTCCTTTAAATTTAAAATAAGAAGTCAGGTCTATACGAATTTTGTTTGAATGTGAGTGTGATATTGATGAATTTGATATTATAAAGTTAGAATTAGTTTTTTGTTGATAAATTACTTTTACGTTAAAGTGATGTCGAGCGTCTCCAGGGATTCGATTCCAAACATTTCTATTGGAAACGAGTACCTGGAGATGGTCGAATCTTATGCGTACCTTGGTCATGTTTTATCTTTCGGAAAAGAATTACAGGCCAAGGAGATATCTAGGAGAATTTAGTTGGCATGGGCGGCGTTCAGCAAGCTGGACGATATTTTGAAATCTACCACCGTTCCACAATCTCTGAAGACCCGCCTCTACAACCAATGTGTCCTGCCAACATTAACCTACGGTGCTGAGACATGGACGCTCACGAATGAGACGGTGCACAGGATTAGAGTCGCACAGAGAGCCATGGAGCGCGCCATGCTCGGCATCACACTGCTAGACCGAGTCCCCAATACCGAAATTCGCAAGCGGTCTAAAGTTCAAGACGTTAGCAAGCGTATATTAGGACTCAAATGGAGTTGGGCAGGACATGTGGCCAGGCGCGGTGATGACAGGTGGAGCAGGGTGCTGACTGAGTGGTGGCCTCGAGATGGAACCAGGAACGCAGGTCGTTCACCGGCAAGATGGGTTGACGACATTATAAAAATCGCAGGTCGCATGTGGGTTAGAACAGTGCAGGACAGTTGCGAATGGCGACAACGAAGAGAGGCCTATGCTCAGCAGTGGGATGAGAAGGGCTGACTATGATGATGATGATGAAATTACTTTTTCAAAACAAGCTTTTATAAAATTCATAGTCGTATTTAGTGGCTAAATATGATTTAAGGAGATTTCAAATCATACGAATACGTCATATTTAAACATGTTTAGACGCTAAATACGTTTAGGGATCCTTGTGCAAGCCAGCCTTAATGCACGTCTCTATGTCTATTAAATTTTCATCCCACTGGTTCTTTTACCGCCGACAAAGATAAAGACCCGTAACACAGAAGACAAGATGAAAAGCCGAAAATGCTTTCCTAGCTCATTATGTCGCGTCATTAATTTCCATTGTAGTACCTAAGATATTAATAGTGTAATTAACCTGTTGCACAGTAATGCAGCTAATGAACGAACAGACGAACAATGCGCGTTATATATAGACCCTGACTCGGGTGAACCCGCGCGCGGCAGCTATTGTTACTGCGTTCTGTGTGTAGTGCGGGAGATAGTGGGCTTACACAAAATGAGGAATTAATTGATATTTGTTTTTAATTGAGCACAAGTATGTGTGATCGGTTAGTAAAAACTTTCACCTAGTCGTATGAAATGCTAATTGATCTACATCAACACTAATTAAACACTATTTGTACTAAAACCGAGATATTTACCATTATTTGTGAATTTTTGAGTATCCAGTAGTATTTTTGAGTAGTTTTTGGTTGTGAGTCAAAAACTCTCAAATCATGGTAAATATCCCGTTTTTAGTGCAAATAGTGTTCATTCCCATAATAGTTTCTGTTGTGTTCATGTATCTTGGGGTAGGTGGTTGGGTAGTCCATGGAATAAAACACAGGTATAGCGTGTTACTGTTTAGGCGTGCGCACGTCCGCCTTGCTTGACGGGCTGCAGACAAGTGACTAGCGGTAAGCGTGTCTCGCCAAAACATTTATTCAAAACACAGTTTAAAAACAATCATCATCAACATTAAGTTACAAAACAAATTAAACAGTTAAGAATAAGAAAACAGGAGAATAAAATGTCACAAAATGGACTCTAACAAATTTTAAGGAATTTAAAGTGGAAAGATTGTTATATTTTAGGTTCAATGGCCGCGACAGGAGAGAATGAACTATTTATGGTCACTGTAATTATATAGAAACTGCAACTCGTTGCCGTCATAAGCCGTTCTGCTTTTAAATGTCTAATTACCTTCAACATGCAACCGTACTCTATCCACGTACTAACTACGTCATATATGTACTACAAAGCATAATACAGTTAAACATAAGTTGTTTAACATATACGGCTAGAATACATAAAATCCGTCATCGGCCATAGTATGCTCGGATGTTGACGGCCGAACGCTACCGACCAAATCAAACGTATGTAAAATAAACACATACACCCTGAACCGGGGCGATGTCAGCTGTAGTAAGTATTTTTTGTTTGAGTTTTTAATACATTCTAATTCTAATACTAGGGTGGGGGGAATAAGATCTGCACTGACGTCCGCATAGGGGTGTATTATGCATTACCCCCCTTCTAACCTGACGCCAGCCATCCCAACTCCTTAAAATAGCGGAGTAGGACTTTGGGTTGGTGGCAGCAGATTTCCAGAGTCCCCGAGGTCGTTGCCGACATCGAAGATACTCGATGAGTTGATGCAGTTCCGTCTTCAGTTTGGCTTCGTGGGTGGCTGTACAGTACAGCAGCACGGGCTCCACTGTCTCTTCGTCCTGTAGGCATCCCCAACATAGCTCACTATCCGTGGCCTTTATCTTCAGGAGATGGTGATTTAGTTCGCAATATCTTGTGATGATTTCTACCATCATTCGCAATTCCTCGAGTTTCATCTTTAGAAGTGTGTTGGTTATCTTCCGGTCTTTTAAATAACTAATACGTTATTTCATTGTATTTCTTAGAAGCTTTGCTTAGTTTGGGTCTAGATAGCGATTTGTGAAAGGTCCAGCATTATTTATGTTGATTAAAATAAACCAGTGGTTGCCCCGAACCTCGCGAGTCTACCATAAAAACAAAAAAAATATTATTCGTAATCTTTGACTGTCACAATAGTGCCACGAAACAAACAACCAACTAACTTGACCTACAGTTTCATTCAAATTACAGGTAACGGGAGTTCATGTTAATTGGTTACGCTTTTTTGGGGTACAAATTGCGGTTATTCTAGATTTCAGACTTTTGCCTATATTTGTGATACTTAAGCTACACGCATACCAAATTACAGCACTGTGGGTTTACTGGTTTACCCTGTGAACTTTGTCAGTCTTGTTTTTATAATGGCTAATAACACAAAAACTACAAAAACTTTTACTGAAAATGAAAACGGGGTTGAAATGTACTAATAAAGACCTTTCATTTGATGTCTCACTTGACCTAATAGCCTCATTGTATTTTTTTTTACCCCTCTTGAACCCCAATATCTCAAACACCCCCAACATTTTGAACTTATTTAGTCACACCAAAATTGTGCCATCACTATATGTACCTATGTTTAAAATTTCACGATGATTGGATCAACACTTCGAAAGTTATCCTCGGACAAACAAACAAACATACATACTTACATACATTCATACATACAACGCCGATTTGCCCAAGTTGATTTAGAGATCTCGCTTCGCTTGATCTAAAAATACAATAGACTCTTAAATTTGTCGTAGTTAGTGCAATTTTACTGGCGTATTTTAGCACGCGCCTGCAGGGTGTGAACGCGCGGTAATCACTTACCTGCAGTTGCTTGTAGATGAGGTGTTTGCGTGTTTAACCATAAAGCTTATAGTGGTCTGCTTTTAATCAAAAATGATTATTTTGCTGAAGGCTCGCCTCAGAGTTTAATTTAAAACGAGTGCAAATTAGTTTGCTAGTTATTTTAACTTTTATCAAACTTCTAATTTGAATAAACAACTTTAAATTACTTTGAAACGTTATGTATCAAAAACGAAGTAATTATTTGCTTGTTCGTAGAATTGCTCCTGCACGTAGCAGCTAGATACGCATGCACGCTCGTGCTCGCGCATTCATACAATTATTATTTCAGAAGAAACATTGGAATTTGGGAACAATTAATTAATTGATTTATTGTACATAAATCAATTTTACCATTCAATTTTTTGATTTAATTTAGTTGTTAATATAGGTACGTGAATAATAATTAATATTTTACTATATTATGATCCAATATATTTTACATTAAATTAATTATTATTGTTGCAAAAATGTTGATTATCAGTATGTAGAATGTCTTTAATAAATTGTCTCTTAATTTTATTTCTTATAGCTTTTTATGTTAATTTTATATATTATTTTTTTATTCTAGCTTAAGAATTAATGAATGAATTAAAATAATATATAGTACACTGTTATATTAATTTAAATAAAAGGGAAGGCACTATCTACCAAGATACAAGTTGGTAACAGCTTAGTTTGGTAGATCGGGCTCCAACAAAGTGTATTGTACTATAAGATATTAAATAACTTTTGATTGAATTTGAATTGAGGTAAAACATACTAAAAGTTATTCAATGATACATAAAATATATTTTTTTAGAATTTAATAATAACGATTTTACATACAAAATGTTCGTGACTTATTCCAATCATTATTTATATCATTTATATTATTTATACAATCATTATTATTATATGCGAAAACATGTACCTAAATGGTAATAATACGTTTTTAAAGTTGTTCTTGTTAGAAATAAGTACTGTTTGTTTTCCGAATAAAATAAAATAAAAATAAAATTATGATAGATACGGTTGTTACACCGATAAAACGGAACGTGATAAATCCCGTATTAGTAATAATGATTGAATATGCTACCATGTTATACTATGTGTTTTGTTATGTACGACATTAAATGAAAACACTTGTAGGTTCTATTTTGTATTTATTTCTTTGTAATTCAAGTTATATTTCAAGTGTAAGTAACCTACATTTATGTACATTCCTACGTGGCAATGCTTTGTTAGAAGCGATGGTTACCACTTATCATCAGATGGGCCAATCGCTTGTTCTACCTCTAAGGGGTATATTCTTCATTGTAATGCGTTGGTTATTTTTTTCAAAGGCTTATTTATTATCGATTTTTAACCCATTCGCATTCTACTGTATCACATTAATATTATAAACGTGAAAGTTTGAATGTTTGTTTGTTACTCAATTACTTATAACGGCTGAACTGATTTCGATGAAATTTGGTATGTACGTAGATTATAACCTGGATTAACACATAGACTACTTTTTGTTGACAACCAACGCGTGCAAAGCCGCTGGTGGAAGCTTTTTTTATGTAAGATCGTTTACAATAATCTCTAACGTACACCATACACATTTAACTCTTTAGCCGCGATGCCCTCGCATCGCTGTCGCGTAAGATTGATGACGGCTCCGCGACACAACATAGAAGTCTCGATATAAATACTATGTCTAACCGTACATAATCACCGCTGCGCTTTGCATTTAAAGTGGTTTTTTCAGGTAGCAATGTTGCAGTGGTCCCTTAGCCTACATAACAGACATTTGAGTTGTTGGCCGCGATGTCCGCGCGTCGCACGCCTGTCGCGCGAGATTGATGGCGGCACCACGACACAACATTTGTGTCGCCATAATAAACGACGGTATTATTTTAGTTAATCACCTTTGTACGGAAACAGAATATTCGGACGGAGTGGGACAAAGACCTGCTGGGAATGAAGAAAGAAATTATGTGTCCTTTGTGTGCTAACTGCCTACGTTATGTCGCTAAATGGCTAGTGTAGGAGTAAAACAATGGGAACTTCATCAACAGTGACCATAACTAAATAACGAAGCGACATTTCCAAATCAACTTGGGCAAATCGGCGTTGTATGTATGTATGTATGTTTGTCCGAGGATAACTTTCGAAGCGTTGATCCAATCGTCGTGAAATTTTATACATAGTGGTGGCACAATTTTGGTGTGACTAAATGAGACTACACTACTCTTTGTCAACACTTTGTTGGAGGGATGTTGAGATGCTGGGGTTCAAGAGGGGTAAAAAAAGATGAAAATGAGAGTATTAGGTTAAATGGGACGTCAAATGAAAGGTAAAATAAAAAAGGTAAAATGAGTACATTTACTTTTTTATTTTTAGTAAAATCATTATAGTTTTTGACTTATTAGCCATAATAAAAACTGAACTTTGACAAAATTCACAGGGTACACCATTGACCCTACAGAGCTGTAATTTGGTTTGCGTATAGCTTAAGTGACACAAATATAGGCAAAAGTCTGACATCCAGAATAACTGCAGTTTGTACCCAAAAAAAGCAATCACATAACATTAACTCCCGTTACCTGTAATTTGATTCAAACTGTAGATCAAGTTAGTTGGTTATTTGTTTCGTGGCACTATTTTGATAGTCAAAGATTACGAATATATTTTTATTGTTTTTATGATAGACTCGCGAGATCTCAGTTCGGGGCGAACCACTATTATTAAATTTGTAGACACCAGCTGACGAGCCCCCTGGTGTTAAGTGGCCACCGTCGCCTACAAACTCCTGCAGCACTCGTGATACTGCAGTCGCGTTGCCTAACTCTTAATGCCTTAAACCTGACCCGCCCGCGGCTTTGAACGCATGGTTTGTCAGTAGAAACACTACCCTCTTTCTGCGCAGTCAAGTAAAAAGTAGCCTATGTCCCAACCCCTGTCATAATTTATATATTTTCATCGAAATCAGTCCAGCCGTTTGGTCGTGAAAACGTAACAAGCAAAGAGAAAAAGATACATAGTTACTTTAGTGACCAATATTATTGATAGTACCTATATACGTGTAGTTTTTGGAAATTTTGGGCAGTTGATAAATATTTACGAGTTTACATTAAACGAGAATTTGAATATACAGAATATAGTTGATTGATACCTACATATCCTTTAATTGGGAAGTTGATTAACCAGAGGGTCGTTCAAGAGATTTTACATCCTAAGCAAACCAATGTAAAAGTCTCCTAAAGTACTTCGCATTTTAATGCAATTATCACCATTACATTTCCATAATCTGATTCCAAACACTTTTCTATTCTCAACGCGTCTTAATTTCCCTAAGCCGTCTTAAAAGGGCGCTTCTGGGATAATGGCGGGCACCAAAGGTTAAGGTTTAATATGATAAAGAAACAGTGACCCGCCAGATCCGGGATAATCTCGTGACAAACGACTAATTGCTGGATCCTTCCGGCTCACGTCCGGTTCCTAGACGTGACCGGCTTTTGAACCGATGTCCGGACAAAAATCCCGAATATTGAATGATAATTTTACATATTTATTTCTTGTATTTGTGCCACTGACATTATAATAATACGCTAATAAAGGCTTATCTGGTTAAATTACTCGTACACCTATAAAGTTCCAAGTGCACTTTAGAAGCGACACACTTGTGCTTTAATTTTTGCATTATAAAAAAAACAGAGTTGTTTATTGTTCTTAAAATTATTTCTGAACGTGAGACTAAAGCAACGAGTGATTTCAATTCAATTCAATTCATTTATTTTATTTTCAGATGTCAACGATCCATAATTGTTAGTAAAAAACTTAATTAAACATGTAAAATGGTTAGTACAAGTGCAATTTAATAAAAAGAATATAATTTAAACAAATCATAATATTAGAAAGTACAGTTTATGTGGTATGTGAGCATCTAGTGAAGGTACTGCGCATGTACCATACAACAATGGTTTAGATGGTCACAGTCGAACCTGTTTGCGAACGTATTCAGTATACCGTTGGAGCTGGCCCGAATTCTGCGCTCCAGGGATGTGCACCGCTTGCACATGGTACTGTAGAAACAGTCCACCCGCGCCTCGGTGCCTCGGATTTATATGTTGGTCAATATATAAGCCACTTCCACCTGGATCAGGAGCAGTTGAGCTAACTCTCATTAGATCGATAGCACAACTGTCTCATAAACTAGTGGTTCGCCCCGAACTCTTGCGAGTCTACCGTAAAATAAAAAAAAAATATTCGTATACCATAACCAGATAACTTGACCAACAGTTTCATTCAATTTCAGACTTTTGCCTATATTTATGTCACTAAAGCTACACGAATACCAAATTACAGCACTGTGGGGTTACTGGTGTACCCTGTGAATTTTGTCAAATTTATTTTTTATTATGGCTAATAACTCAAAAATTACAAAAACTTTACTGAAAATAAAAACGGGGTCGAAATGTGCTAATAAATACCTTTCACTTGACGTCTCACTTGACCTAATAGTTTCATTTTCATTTTTTTTACCCCTTTTAAACCCCAATATCTAAACATTTTGAACTTATTTAGTCACACCAAAATTGTGCCATCACTATCTACCTATGTTTAAAATTTCACGATGATTGGATCAACACTTCGAAAGTTATCCTCGGACAAACAAACAAACATACATACATACAACGCCGATTTCCCCAAGTTGATATAGAGATCTCGCTTCGCTCAATCAATAAACTATCACTACTACTTACCACAAAAAAGTTAAGCTCCCGCTGAACATCTGTTTACAAAACGTGTGTGTAATTTTTTTGTGATATTAAGACACTCGTTGTTTAGCTATTTATCCGGTTTTCTATAAGAGCTCGTTTTTACGGCTATTTTGTTTCGTGTACGACCCCCTAGCTGTACGATTATATAACCGCGGAGACACGAGAACGCGAGTGAGGACTTGGCTTAGGATCGACGCACGTGTGTACGTGGCTTTATTGGATTTGTCTAAGGACGGATTACGGCTGGCTTGGTGTTGAATAGAGTTAGAACCGCTTTGTGGTTTTCTAGTTTAAACTAAATGCACCTATTAAACACTTGTTTTGTGCCCTAATTTCAGTGGTATATTTGGGCAGCCATGAATAGTATTTATCCGAAAAGTTTTGATATCGCGAACGTCAGTGACGTGTACAATATATAAACTAGTGGTTCGCCCCGAACTGAGATCTCGCGAGTCTACCATAAAAACAAAAAAAATATCATTCGTAATCTTTGAGTATCAAAATAGGGCCCCGAAATAAATATCCAACTAACTTGACCTACAGTTTCATTCAAATTATAGTTATAGGGAGTTCATGTAATTTGGTTCACTTTTTTTGTGGTAAAAATTGAAGTTATTTTAGATATCAGACTTTTGCCTATATTTGTAATACTTAAGCTACCACCAAATTACAACACTGTCGGGTCACTGGTGTACCCTGTGAATTTTGTCAAAGTTTAGTTTTTATTATGGCTAATAACTCATAAACGACAAAAACTTTACTAAAAATAAAAACAGGGTCGAAATGTACTAATGAAGACATTTCATTTGACGTCTCAGTCTCATTTTCATTTTTTTACCCCTCTTGAACCCCAATATCTCAACAACCCCCCCATATTTTTAGTTCATTTAATCACACCAAAATTCTACCATCACTACCTACCTATGTATAAAATTTCAAGTAGATCGGATCAACGCTTCGAAAGTTATCCTCGGACAAACAAACATACATACATACAACGCTGATTTGCCCAAGTTGATTTGGAAATGTCGCTTCGTTATTTAGTTATGGTCACTGTTGATGAAGTTCCCATTGTTTTACTCCTACACTAGCCATTTAGCGACATAACGTACGTAGGCAGTTAGCACACAAAGGACACATAATTTCTTTCTTCATTCCCAGCAGGTCTTTGTCCCACTCCGACCGAATATTCTGTTTCCGTACAAAGGTGATTAACTACTTATACAAAAACTTATAGAAAAAATATAGAAAAACATCCAGACCCGGAACAAATATTTGTAGATCATGCAAACATTTGTTTCGCGGCGGGAACCGACCCGCTACCTCTTGCTCTGGCAATGACTCTCGCTAGAATTTTATTTCTTTTTACATGATAATATAAGATTCCTCGTTAGTATATTATGAATGAATTGATGAATCAATGAATGAACACATCACCATTCTTTATACCTTTTTTTCAGTTACAACCTAGACAAAACAAAATGAGAAACAGGTTAATGTAAAATGGGTGGTCTTACCGCTAAAAAAGCGATTTACTACAGACAACCTTTGGATGGATAGGAAGGTAAATTTCTACTATTAATGTGATCATTTTGCTTTTTATATGCCAATGATTTTTAGGTTTAAAGAACTTTATTTCTCATAAGAACTACATGGTTCACTTAAAATGAGATGCATAAGAGATTTTATAATGATAACCTTACACTCTGGGGCCTTATAACTATAATTATTATTTAAGAAGTGATATATTGTATTATTTCTATATGTGCTATATTCTATAATTGTTTACTATAATTATAATACTATAATTGATATAAATCTAAAATTGACGTTTCAAAGTGATCCTTGTGATTTTAATGAATAAAAATATTTGAATTTGAATATAACGTATGTACAAATTTCTTATGCTTATTTTTATAATATATATTTTATATTAACACACTCTTTAATGTTGTTAGGTAATTTGTTGTACAGCTGTGCTCCCTCAAACAAAATCGTTTTCTTTCCGTAATTAGTTCGAGAATTAGATATATGTAATTTAAATTTGTTTCTTAGATTGTGTATATTTGATTTATGTTGTAGCTGTATATTGGATTTGATGGAATTAGTAGTGATATTGTTTATTAGAATGCAAGTGTAAGAGATATGAAGTTGTTGTATATTTTCTTTAATAAATAATTAAATAAGCCTTTGATTCTAACCGCTGGTAGAGAACCAGTAAAAGTGTAAATGTGCGCTCCGCTAATGGCCTGATAAGGGACTTCCTTCCGGTTACGCTGGAAAAAAACCTTTTTTCTTTGAAATATCTTTAGTTGTATAGGTAGGTGAGTCAAATAGGTGACTTTACATTGTGTATGTATCTCCTCATTCTTTGATCTTGTAGAGAAACCCCAAGCATCTCTCCATATCTCGCTGAGCAGCTTTCAGCGTGTTTATAAGGCACTGGTAACACAAATTGGACATTTGCGATATACCGATATAAAAAAAACGCACATGTACCAAGTCTTAATCACACTAATTACAGCGTAATTCACAAACATTGAAACTTTCCACATCACGCATTACGACCTTACTAATTAAACTTTGAGCTCATTCAGATAGTTCTAGTAAACTCAGATGATTACTAGTGGGTACCAGGTCATACTAGTTCAAGGTCGCGATCCAAGTAACGACCAAAGTAACCGCCCCTAACTAGAAAACTTACCCAGCGACATTAACAAGGGTACCCCTGATCCTAGGTCATAGGTACGCGTAGCAGTAATACAGTTACTCCACTTTGCAAGATTTTTGTCATATCCTGGCAGCCACTGTATATTTGACAGTTTTTTATCAATAATTTGTAATTGCTCTTCTAATTTGACGAGGCCACGGGCGCTGATATAAAGTACATCTCAACCTAGCAATATTTAGTACTTGTATAATTTATTGTTGGCCTTTGTAAAGAATAATAAATACATAAATATACCATAGTATTGTATCAAAATGTATGCTGAAATCTCGTTTCATGCTTGGGTTCACATTTTCATGTTATCATAAAAATATGTAATAATATGAGATAGTATGAGAGTAAATGTATATTAGGATAAATATAGGTCAAAGATAATAGAAACCCTAGGTAAGTATATATGTGTAAGTCCGTAATCTAGTGCCCAACTCTGGTGTCGAAGTTTCGGCCACATCAAGGCCTAACATTACATTACGACTGTGGAATTGTTTTTTAAAAAGTGATGTAGCTGTTTAGTAATTTAAAAGAAGGTCTAAGTACTACATGAACCTATTATGACGACCTCCGTGGTGCAGTGGACGAATAGCCGGCTGAGACATAGGAGGTAGCGAGTTCAATTCCCGCGCGGAACAAATGTTTGCATGATCTACAGATATTTGTTCCGGGTCTGGTTGTTTCTCTATATATTATAAGTATGTATTTACTAAAAAAATGTGTATAAGCATTCTATTAGTTATCTGGTTGGGCTAGATAAGGATGTGTGAAATGTCCAGCAATATTTATTTTTTGTAAGAGCTTAAATCCCTTTATTGTATCTACTTTGATGTTATTGTTTTGGGGAAGGGATATGACCTTTATTTCGAGTAGAAGTAAACAAGTTAGATCACCTTGTTTTATAATAAACTCCCACGTTAACTGGTCAGCGAATTGTAAAAATATAATCAAACAAATTATTATGCCTTCGCCCACGAGGCCGTCGTTATAAACTCTACGAATTTTTTGTTTCTTTTCAAAACTAGATCTATACTTAAATACGTGAAGACAAAACTTTGTTCCACTTTTTAAGCTTATTGCGCGCACGGAGAAGTTTGAGATTTTGCATATTAGTTTATATAAAAAGAGGAAGAAAGGAGTAAATTTAGAAGAATTTAACTTTTGCTCTTATCACGAAGCCTTATTGGCATCCTCTACATCGTCAAGCGTCCAGCAGTTTAAATTATAATATTCTAAGCACAAGATGTAAAATTCTAGCATATTAGATTCAGGCTTTAGAAGTGGCAAGGTTGAAATTCAAATAACCTGCTGCGAAACGTGAAGGGTAGAATCCCTTATCAACCAAACTACTTTGATAGGATCTTCAAGAACTTGCTTAAGTCTGGGCAGAACTCCGCAGGCAATCCTCCAGGGCTATACTATGAGGCTATCAATTATGTAATCTGGCTCGCTTCTGAAAATAGGTCAAGCACCTATCAAGAATTTTGGGAGCATGCAAGATTGAGGCCACGATCCGAATCGACACCACTTTCCAAGGTGTCGAATACGGTCTAAAAGTATGATGCCCATTTACATCGTATATCGATTTATGATCATATTTTATTTCAATAGTAACAACGCAATTTGCAGATTTGATGATGAATATGGAAGATAGACAACGGAGCTTATAAAAGGATAATATCATGTACGTCAGCTCGTTTATAAGATTGTTCTGTAAATTATCGGTGTTTTTTAAACAAAACGTATCAAGGTTCCATAATTGGCTCAGCAGAATTGGGAACATTGATTGCTTCGTTATAATATTGAAAACTATCTTTCCGGTAACGAGAACGCATTCGTTCCATTTCTGGTCCGTTCCATATTTCCGCTCCATATTCCGAAGCATTCAATAAAGATCCGGGTTATGTATGAGCCATTATACAGAATGGAGTACCTAAGAGTAATTTAGCGTATGTGGATTATATAGAGAGAGTACATATGAAAGTCGGTTCGTTAAAAATAATGTGTACAGTGAGGCGAGGTTATTGGCATATGCGCGAATTTGCACATATTCGGCAAATGGGAGTTTGCGGTTTTTACGACTTTTGCGAGATAAGTCTTTAGGCTTCTAATATTGCGGTAATCAGCTTTTGTGTTAGCGCACTGATAAAACGAGGGTTTTCCCATTGGCTACAGAATAACATTTTATAAAATAAATGGTCGATAAAGTCGCCATGTACGAAATTAATTTGTATTTTTCTCTGTTTTTTCTTTTGTAATAAAGAGTTACCTATCTATATTAAATGGTGACGATAACTCAAAGTGGGTACTGGCCTCATGCCGAGAGATCAAAAAACAATCGACTGGCTCAACAAACAAAACGTGTTTTAATTGTCTGTATTTACTTATCTACCGTATGTATTATCCACCGTATTTAATATCTGTGTGTTTGTTACTTGTGTCAAAATAAATGTATATATCTACATATCTATCTATCCAAAACATACAAAGATGAAGGCGACTTAACAAAAGGTTTCATAAACTCATGCCGTTTCTCTAAAAACCCTCCAAGGTACTAAATGTCAAAATAAGGAGACATTATTCAATCTGATCCAGTCCCACGGTAAATAAAACAGTCTCTCTATAAATAATTCATAATGACGGCATAACCCCGCAGAAGGTAGACAAAGGTCTTGGAATCTGACGGAACTTTAGCTGTCTGGAGCAGAATGGATTGGTACAAGATCGCGGAAAACATATAAACATGTAGTAAGGAGTTAAAAATAAAGATTATTTTATTTGGCATACATGTGTTGCAGTAGTTGGTAGTAAAATAATCTAGGCTGTACCAGCATATAAGCATGCAAAATTATTTACAAAAAATTGGTATACAACTCCTTACCTGATTTATACTATAAACTAGTGGTTGGCCTCAAACTGAGATGTCACGAGTCTCCCATGAAAACAAAAAAATACTATTCGTAATCTTTGACTATCAAAATAGTGCCGCCACGAAATGCATAACCACTTAACTTGACCTACAGTTTTATTCAAATTACAGGTAACGGGAGTTCATGTTAATTCGTTACTATTTTTTGGGGTAGAAATTGCAGTTATTCTGGATTTCAGACTTTTGTCTATATTTGTGTCACTAAAGCTACACGCATACCAAATTCAGCACTGTGGGGTCACTGGTGTACCCTGTGAATTTTGTCAAAGTTTAGTTTATACTATGGCTAATAAATAATAAAAATAAAAACGGGGTCAAAATGTACTCATGAAGACCTTTTATTAGACGTACCACTTGACCGGATAGTCTCATTTTGTTTTTTTTTACTCCATTTGACCCCCAATATCTCAACAATAACCCAACATTTTTCGCTTATTGAGTCACACCGAAATTGTGCCATCACTACCTACCTATATACCAAATTTTACGATGATCGGATAAACGCTTCGAAAGTTATCCTCGGACAAACAAACATACACACATACATACTCGTACAACGTCTATTTGCCCAAGTTGATTTGGAGATGTCGCTTCGCTCCGAACTGAGCCCTGGGCCCAGGGCCCGTAGCCAAATTACATTCGCCACGAATCTATTCGATTTCTACATACATTTGTTGTCGCTGAATCACGTGGTATTTCTATAGCGTGTGTCAAATCCCATACATTTTCGGACGTATCGACTAGCGTCATCGCTAATCGACTGTAACTTGGCTAAGCCCTCTGAACTGAGATCTCGCGAGAGGGAGACTCGCGAGATCTCAGTTCAGGGCGAACCACTAGTTATATATTAGTGTACAAAACTATCGATTACAGAATCCATCATGATATTGTATTGCCATTGGAACTTGACAGCTAAGTAGGAGTATGTTACATTTCATCTGAATCCCGGAAATGGGGTTTATTTATAGCGTTCTGCATGCCAGTTTATATTCAAATCTAATTTTCAAGAATTTTAGACTCAAAGGTACAATATTGCTTCCGGGTCATCGAAAATTCTCTTAAAGAGGACTTATAGAGGAGCAGTATTTGCCCCGCACTGAAGTGCAGCTTTGAGCACACTTAGCTTTTTGCTGTACTCGTATGAATAACAAGAGCCGCATCAGTAACAAAAGCTGTTGCTGGTTCACCGTCAGCCGAGCTCGCTCGTGGCTTGCTCCACAGCATTATTTTTATTATTTCCAAGAGCGATGTTTATGGGTGCATAAACCGGCGACGCGAGCCACGGCCCGCAGATAAGCATAGCCTGCCTACCCCCTGCGGATGTAGTGAGGAGTAAAAGTGGCCTTTGAAATAAACCTTGGAGATTTTGTCAGAATTTATGTGGATTCAGAAAATGTTTCTGATTCCATAAAGCAGAAAACAAAATAAAAAATACTATTAGGAAAACACTCACAAATAAATATTCCGTTTTTACTGCAAATACTATTAGGAAAGTTATAGCACAGAGGATAAGTAAGTTGAAATGGCAGTGAGTGGGGCATATAACTTATAAAACTGATGGTCTTTGAGATAGAAGCTTCTCGAGTCCAGGCCACGCATTGAAAAGCATAGGGTAGAATGAAAAGGTTCAGCAGTAGACGTCCAAAGGCTGATACGGTGATGGAAGGTCTATTCCCAGTACTTGGATATTATGGATATTTAATTAATATAAAAATGTTAAACATTATAAAGCATGTACTTTGAAGGCATATTAACTTTGATACCACACAAAAAATATCATACGCACTTTTTGAGTAGTAAAGTGGCGGGAATGAAATACTTAAAAACTTTAAAAATCCCGCTGCGTTCGAAGCACAGTAGCGAGTAAAGTAGTGAAGTAGCTTAGTTTGTAGAAGTAGAAGTAACTCGCTACTGTCTACTTCTCCTACTGTACAAAAACAAGCCATTAACACGCAGATAAGTAGACAAGTAGCAAGTTGACTCGCTACTGTACTTCAATCGTGTAAACCAGTCATAAATGCCTTTGCACTTACCCAGCTAATGCTGCAACTTGCCATCAGACCCGATATAAATCATATTTAATTAATGTATACAGACAGACTACAGAAACCCCCCTTGCACTAAACTCGGCTACGACCCTGCGCACCCCACGTCCCCTACAACCTACCCCTTTTTATTTCGCACAACTTGCAACCCAGTTTAACTACTCATACCTTTAGAGCTGATAGAAGCGTCATATTTTTCATTTGACCGGGCAGAATGCAAAACTTTATAGCCCCAAAAAATATGACCGGCGTAACTGAACGATAAGTTTAATTGTGCAATAAAGTGCTGAGTGGAAAATTGCTGTTTGCATAATTTTTACGGTGGACTTTTTATTCGTTTTATACAGGCGTTTCTTAATAGGTGTCATTCAGAACGGGAAGGTATTTAATGAGAGGAAGGATTCTACTTCTGTAAAAATAAAAATAAATCAGAAAACTCATCTTTTAAATGTTTATCAAACGGGATATCAAAATAATAATTAGTTCATAATTTACATTACGTCACTCTGCGTAACATGGGACAAAACATGACATATTAAATATAAATAGGGTACAGCCATGATCTACTTTACAGAATACAAAATGTTACAAAAAACCTAATAAAAGAGGTTACTTTCCTCTCACCTACAAAAACAATGTTTGTTCTACGTTCTTATTAAAATTCGATATTTTACATTGAACTTGTTAAATTTATGAATCGTATTTCTTAAATAAAAAATTATATACCACTTAATTTTTTTTAAATATCTGCCTATTTTTATGAGAAGAATATTCTTAACCATAAAAATACTATCTGTTACCAAGTGGCATAAGCATGTCATTGTGACATGTATACCCGGTATGTAATTGGAAGCAGTGATAAGTGTACGTACATGTATGCGCAGTGCAATGGCGGTTAGAGCCGCGACCGCAATGCCGTGCTCGTGGCTTCACTGTTTAGCTGCTCTTTTTGTGCCTTCACTAAATGGTACGCGCGCCGTCAACATAGGCTCAGATGGGATTATTCTGAACGCGACCCGAAATCGTCACGCGTAGTGGAGTTAGGTTCGAAATGGCATCGCATGTTGAAAAAATGTAGTAATATTATTGAGGCTCTAAATAATAAAATAGCAATTTGAAGACCAATTTTAGTGAATTTTAGCATTTTTAGTTATTCGGAGCAATTAACATGTCTAATAGATCGTTTGCAACAATCTTCTTTTGTACTTCGTATCGTTTGTACAAGTTGTATGTATCTATATTCTATTTTATATTTGTATACAATGGTCGCGTATCTTTTCACGGTCAAATTATGAACCTTGTGATTTTAATATGCTTTTTTATGGATCACAATTCTAAATCTGGTAACCAATACGGATAATACGAATATAATACGGAGAATCAAGAAAAAAGAGCTTACTTTTTTAAACACACACTGTCATGCCTGTTTGCCGGGAGGGGCCGGCAGAGACCACAGATCTCCACTTGCTTCGATGCTTACCTACACATCGTTTTTGATTCAGTTACTCGCATTAAGTTTGACGGCTTAGAGGTGTCTTGACCTGGCCTTTTTTAAAATATCTATTTTTTAACCAAGCCAAAATCAGTCAAGAAAAGAGAGCTTAAGTTTTTAAACACACACTGTCATGCCTATTTGCCGGGAGGGGCCGGCAGAGACCACAGATATCCACTTGCTTCGATCCTTACCTACACATCGTTTTTGATTCAGTTACTCGCATTAAGTTTGACGGCTTAGAGGTGTCTTGACCTGGCCTTTTTTAAAATATCTATTCTTTAACCAAGCCAAAATCAGTCAAGCAGTTGTACAATTCAGTACCGGCCCTATCTGGTTAATATACCACACATTGGCACTCACCTTCTACGTTCTTGATGCGTACAGTTAAGGTGTGGAACACTTTACTTCTGTCGTCTGTTTTTCCAAAAGAGATCAGGGCCTCTTTATGGTAAGAGTAAATGGGTGTCTTCTAGATTTTCGTGTTTTATTTTAGACCACATCATCGCTTACCATCAGGTGAGATTGTGGTCAAACGTTGAACTATTCATATAAAAAAAATAAGTCCGCCCAGGTCTTGCTTTTTCAACAAAAGTTTAAACAAAGAAGATTTTTCTTATAAATACGAGAGGAAAGCATTTTAATCTGCAAATCGGTAATGTCCCTGAAAGAAATGTCCATCCGTGCGTCAATTAATTGTAAAAAAGTAAGAAGTCGTAGCAATTAGCAGCTCCGTCCATTTCCGGGCGAAGCGCGCTCGATACGAAATGAGTTCGAATGCCATTTACCTTATACTGCTTACCTGCCAACTCACGCCAAAAGCTTTTGTTGATAGTGCACTCTCTTTTACTTACTGATAACTTATCGAGAATAGAATTACTGACTGGTTCTTCTAAAGTACATACACAGAAATAATAATTGCAATAATTTACAAGACTATATGATACAAAAGAAACAGTTGAGTCATCTGTGGACGGAGCTGCTAATTGCTACGACTTCTTCCTTTTTTACAATTGAAACTACAAGACAAAGTTGTATGCAAATATTTGTTTCGCATCTGTATGTTGAAGTTGTGCTTTCTGATACCCACGATACAGGGTATCCTACCGTAGTGCTAACTGCTGAGGCAGGACTGCGAGCGTGGGTGTCAGGTGTACGAGTACTTTCAATTACATATAGGGTGTTTGATAATATACGCACAAAAATGAAAGGGGTTATTTTGATGAGCATAATAAATAAATTTCTGAAATGTTTACCATAAAAATGTGAAATTTATTTTGGCATGTAAAAACAAACACTTTATTAAACTTATGTTGTTCTATTGCTTAATGCGTGGCATCTAACCACAGATACTGTATTTGTGACGTCTCGAGATATCTCTTGTTGTCCCTTTCTAATCCGAAACCCGCAGCCATTTCCGAAAAAGATATCAAAAATACATACCTGCTTAGATCTACGGTAGTAGATAGGTACTAGTAGCAAATCTACGCTTTTGTGGATTACGGCCTTTAATTTTGGATGTGGATTGCAATAGTAGGCAATAAGTTTTATATTGAATTAATCACCTAAACTTAAAATTCTAGATTAAAAATTAGATTTTCTTTAAGTTTGATAATATAACTAGTAGTTTTTTTTTTTCGAGAAGTCTTTTTTATGTTTTGAGAAACCGTCACTATATTACCAAACACTGTATGTGAGGCTCAAATATCAATAGACGACCTCCGTGGCGCAGTGGGCGCCGGCTGAGACACAGGACATTCGATTATCGCCTTGGAACAAATGTTTGCAGTATCTACGATATTTGTTACAGGTCTAGGAGTTTTTATGATTTTATGTTTAAAAATAAATTATGTTAGTATTTGGTCTGTTATCGCTGGTTACCATAGTAAAAGATTTGCTTAGTTTAAGCCTAGATAGAGCTGTGTGAAATATCTAGTATTATTTGTTTGTTTATTTTATAGTTTTGCAACACATTCTAAATATAGATTTTGCATTTCTATTTAATCTGACACTGAACAACGGAACTCGTTGATTGAGAATGGCTTCTTTCATTATATTCCAATAACTTATGCTTGCTTAATATATTATATATATTGTGTATATATTGCTTTCTAAAAACCCTAGTTACAAAATAACTTTTCAAAAATACAGAAATGCGGTTTCAAAAATTTTAAATTGTTTTTGGTTGTTCCGAACTCGCGAGCTATTTTTCACAAACTGGTTATCACAGCTTTAGTAATAAATGTTCACATGGTATTTACTATTTCTATTTACCTCCTGATGTTTGTATGTGCATCAGGGCATTGTATTTGAGTATTTATTATATGAAGTTTTGTCAGCTCTGCAAAGTGTTTATTGATTCTGCATGTTCTGCAGTGATTGAACACTTTGTAGTTGAATGGTGTTGATGGCGGCGGCGCGGCGGCGGTGGCGGTGGCGGAGTGATACTCGTCAATTTGAAGAGTTTGTATTGGTTTTCAAAACGGATTGTTTACCGGTTTTATATTGGACTTTCGAAAACGTAATAACTTTTTTAATTGAAGAGAATTTTGTTAGTCGAATTTAGTTTTTTTTTTATTTTGGTTATTTTTTATATGATATGGCACAAGCGCTTGGTTCACCTGATTTTAGTCTGTCATAAAGGTCTATAACAATAATTGCTCTTAAGAAACCTTCGACTATGTATTTTGCTTTGTTGTTTATGGAAGGAAGTCTAGTGGTCATTAAAGTTCTTCACATTTATTGCAGACTCAACGTTCGGATATATTGTCTTTACTATAAAATGTAAATAAATGAATTTGAATTGATATTAAGACTTGAAATGGCATTAAATTGACTTAGAGCCATAGAGTGCGTGTTTACCAAAAATATTACTGGTGCACACATATTCAATTCAATCTTAACTTATGAACCTCGATTATACAGATTTCATAATTAAAATATTCTTTTACTAACTTAAATACTTTTTTTTTATTCTCTTAAGTTTTACAACCATTAACTACACTAATACTGTACTGTATCTAACCTAGATACTTAATTCATCGTCAAGTTATACGAACGCTGAGGATCGCCTAGCGATACACTTAGAGCATCCGAGAAAACACCATTAATGCGTACGGATTGCACGCGTTTAGTCAGGGTCTGACGTCATTAGGGCAAGTGCTCCTGCTCTAATACCATAGTGATGAAGCTTCATTATAAGAATCTCATGAATCATGATTAGTGTTTGGATATTCGGATGCATATTTACCTAAAGTTCAAAGTTGGCTAGTATGGATAGCACTTTTTTATCGAAAAAATTCCGTGATTCCGGGATCAACAAATTTATCATATGTTAATGTCTTTTATTTATTTTTCTACTTAACCTACACATCCCTTAAAATTGCTTAGGTTTTTATGGTATGTCATTCATCCCTCATATAGTCTAAAGAAATTCACATTCTATGAAAAATGCACACTTTGGCACATAGATATATTAGGTATACATAACGCCTTGTTACAACGGAATACGGTTGCTTTTCCCTACTTTTACTGTCAGTAATTTTTTGACGAAGCGAAAACAACCTTGTAACAAGTGTCAGATCGGGCCTATTAGACCTCAGGGAATATAAGCATTTTGTAAGTGAGCGAGTGAGATGGCAAATTCTACCTGCTTGATATTTAACGTCAAATTAATATGCATCCAATCCCGGGATCCCGAGATTTTATTTTTAATAAAAATATTCTAAGAAGCCGCTTGCATAACTTGTTAGGTAAAAATTAACTTTAGGTAAATATGTATCCGAATATCCGATTACTAATCATGATTCACGCATGCCTTTGACAAATTTTAATACTAGCGCGTCTGAAAAGATTTCCCAGGCCGCGAATACATTTTCAACAAAATCAACGACTGAATCAGTCGTCGAACAACTTTTGGGAAATCGCAAAATATTGCCTATTATATAAAATATTACTACCACTAAAGAGTAAGATAATTCAAGAACTTGACTAAGTTAATTTTCTCATATATTTGACTCAGAGTTGGCAAAACAGAAATTAGTTTAAAGTTGTTTGGAAACTTATTATTGCCAATTTTATAAAGTGGCATGACCCTGCTGGATTTCATAAGATCAGGAAATTCATTTCTATTTATACGTTCATTGAAATAACTCGCTAGAAACGGAGCTATTATCTCGATCATAATACAATACTACATTTTTACTGAAATTCCCCATAAATCTTCAGAACTTTCAAGCTTCAGTGATCTAAAGATTTTTACAACTATCTTACTGTTTATCTTCCTAAATGTTAAAAAGATTTGAGCAGAGTCTACATTTTCTTTAACAACTTTTTAACAACTCATGCACAAATATTAAGTGCCTTGGAGGACTCATGGAGTATATTAGTAAAAAAAATTGCAAATAAATACGCAATCTCGCTACTTTCGGACAGTATTTTATCATCAATAATGCTGGACATATCACACAACGCCATCTAGCCCCAAACTACGGGATCCGGCTGCAAGGTTACTAGTTCTTGTGTTTTTTAATCAAAATCTATTTTTAAGTATAATTATAAGTGTGGAATACATTTTTGCTAGGGTGCCTGTCAAAATGTGGCCGCTAGTATTTTTAATTAAAATGATTTTAATTGATATTTTCATAAAAAAATCATTTAGTTGTTTTTAAAATTAATTCTATACCACTTCACAGCAATGTATGTATGCATAGAACTTGAAAAGGTATGGTTGCCGTAGCGCACTTGGCCGCAACCTCTCCGCAGCCAGGTGTAAACAGGTAATTCTTCGTAACAGTTTATGACGTACATATATACATTATTTATATATCAAATTAAAGCTATCTTTTTTCTGTGCATGATGGAATACGGTTGCCTATGTAAAAGTGGCTGCAAATATGGGTTGCTAGCTGTTATAGATCGATTAGATTGAGAGAGAGTTGGCGCGCTACATCCTTCGTTAAGACGATATACAAATTTAATTTCGATGACGATTGGGCGGAGCATATAGATGTGTGCCCGCGCGCAAAAAAGTGACAGTAGGTACTATTTACTTGCTTAGGTGAAGAACGAGACAAACATATATTATAGCCGCGCCGTATTGTCGCAGGAGTAAATGACGTAAGTGACAAAAGATACAATCTCGAATTGCATGAGAACCAACAATGAAAAAAAATGCTTTTCCATTATTTTGGTACCATAGTTACCTACAAAACTATGTAAAAATACTTTAAATCTTTTTTTTTAGCAGAGCCGATTTTGACAAATAATTGTATCGAGAAAAGTTTCACCAATTGCGTTTCTTACTTTCATTTATGTCGTTTAAATCCTCAAGTAAGTATTGCTTAAATATGAAATCAGTAAATTTTTTTGTTATTGAATACGACAGTTACTTAGCAGCTCAATTTTTTTTTCAATATCGCCTTTAACGAGGATGGCAATTGCCAGCTGTCCGACGCATGCGCAAAGCAATTGTGCATGCGTCGCCAGCTAGTGTTCTCAACTAAACCTCGATTGAGCCGGCAATATTATTCTAATGATGAGCCGGGTGGTTCAAATAATATTTTTAAATTAACTATTTTACCACGCACAGAAGAGAACATGTCAAAATTGCGTTTTAAAAAGTCAATAAGATTATTATAATTAGCATTAGAATTAGCAGCGTCTAGTCTGACTCTCTAAAAGTATTAAGTGATTTTCCAAAGTAAAACCAAATAAGCTAAAAGCCAAGCCAATGCCCCTGAAACAATAACTTTCCCCAGAAAATACTTTTGCCCAAATATTTACTTACAAAGTTCCTGTTTATTCCCGTGTAAGAAGTTGCTATTTTTATGAAAGTCAGGATTGAGTATAATCAATCATGCGTCATAATATTTGCATGGAGCTCGAGTTCCCAGAGAATATACCTGTTTCCACTTTTTCACAAGATGGATGTATTTCATTACGGAGTTATGCTTCCGGCCCACTTTTTGTTTATAGGTGAGTTTTGCTTATTTACCTCAAAATAAACAAACCGATCAAGTACCAGTAGGACTTGTGCACCGAGGGTTCCGTACCTACCAATATTTATGTTAATTTTGCAGCGCTATCTAGTTATGTGACTCGTGTTTGCCTAGGTTTAGTTTGGTTAGTGTCTTGGAATTTAAATTAAACCTCTCCCCCTACCGAATATGCACTACCTACAATAACTATTTGTTCGCATTACATAAATATTAACTTGAAGAGAATACTACCTAGCATTAAGTTGGCATAAGTACAGATTGCTTTTATTTTCTGCAATAAAAAAAAATCCATTATTCATTTATTCATATGTGACTCAGAAACCAAGTAAACTTTAAATCAGATTTGGGAGGACCTTATCTCCTAAATTTGCAAAGCGAAAAATGTGAAATAATCACGGCAATTCATTTTTGTACGAGTATGGTTGTGATCTGTGGTGCCTGACCGATTACTATGATTGATATAAATATATGTAAAGGTTACAGGAGAACTAAAACAAAGTATATCTGTGTTTTCCCTACTTTCTGGAAAGAAGCTCAAGTCACTCCTCTCTCGAAAAAGAATAATCCAGCTTCTTTCTCAGATTTCCGTCCAATCTCTATTCTTCCTTTCCTATCCAAAGTCCTGGAACGTCTTGTTCATAAGCAACTGAGCACTTTTCTTTCCAGGAATAATCTTCTAAATCCTTTCCAATCCGGTTTCCGTCCAGGCCATAGTACTTTTTCAGCATTAGTTAAAATAACTGATGATATACGAGATGGCATGGACAATGGAAAAGTAACAGTACTATCACTTTTAGATTTTAGCAACGCTTTCAACAACGTTGACTTCGAAATTCTTCTTGGTACCCTACGCTCTCTTAACGTATCTCCAACAGTGATTGAGTGGTTTCACAGTTATCTGAACGGGCGCCGTCAGCGTATACGCATTGATGATAGTTACTCATCGTGGTGCACGATATCAGCTGGTGTCCCTCAGGGTGGCGTTTTATCACCTCTTCTATTTGCAATTTTCATAAACTCAATATCCCAACAATTAACTTCATCCTACCACCTCTATGCAGACGATTTTCAAATTTACACACAAGATACAGTAGAGCGGCTGCCTGAAGCTATATATAGAATAAACCTTGACCTAGACCGTATTCTGGACTGGAGCAAGGCACATGGTCTTAGAGTTAACCCACTCAAAACTCAAGTAATCGTCGTTGGGGGTTCTAGGATGATATCGAGGATAGACTGGTCTTGCCTTCCACAAATTATATTTGATGGCACCTACGTTAAGCAGAGTGAGACGGTGAAAAATTTAGGCGTTCTCATAGACAGGCAACTGTCATGGGGACCTTAGATATCTGAAGTCAGCCGTAAGATGTTTGCCTCAGCGGGTTCTCTTAGGAGATTGCGTAACTTCCTTCCGACTGCCACTAAAATTTCGTTCGCGCAGTCGCTTCTTCTCCCGATACTAGACTATGCTGATGCTTCTTATCTAGATCTCACTGAACAGCAACTAGATAAACTTGAGCGCTTGCAAAACTTTGGCATCCGGTTCATCTTCGGCTTGCGGAAGTATGACCATGTGTCCGAATTTCGCAGTAAGCTCAAGTGGTTACCCATACGCCTTCGCCGG
Source organism: Philereme transversata (assembly GCA_963924445.1). Taxonomy (NCBI): domain Eukaryota; kingdom Metazoa; phylum Arthropoda; class Insecta; order Lepidoptera; family Geometridae; genus Philereme; species Philereme transversata. The sequence goes on along the minus strand of OZ004342.1, from coordinate 23,689,499 downwards.
GATACTCACATCCTTCAGCATTTATATAACATCCTGTTCAACCCTTCCTCACCTTCCTATCTTAAAGAACGCTTCCATTTCCTCTATCAATCCAATCCTCGATCCTTGCGTTCATCTGACACACTCCAACTCAGGACACCTGTACACTCCTCCTCCTACTTTGATAAGTCTTTTACAGTGCAGGCTGTCCGGTTATGGAACGCGCTGCCGGTGGCTATCAGATGTGCCAAGTCACTTGCCATTTTCAAACTTATGCTCAGAGAACACTATCTGAGTATTTGTCGCTAAATATATATGTATTTATTATTAATTATTTGTTTCTTAAATAAGTCTAAGTATGTATCTATAAATTATTATGAGTAGTTATTATTTCGATTCATGTAGTTTTCATTTATGTAAGTTTTATATTTTTTATTTTTATATAATTAGTATTAGTATGTATGTACATGTAGTATGTTAGGTACACCCCAGGTAATGTCTACACAGTCCATTCCATCCAAAGGTTGTCTGGTAGAGATCGCTAATTAGCGATAAGACCGCCAATTGTATCCATAGATTTACGTAGTTGTTTTTTTTATATGTATTTGTTTCGTGGTGTGCAATAAAGTATTATCTATCTATCTATCTATCTATATCCAGAACAGTTCACAAAGAAATTGTCTTGCATGAGACATATGTTTTTTTACATTTATCATCATAACTCCAAAACTATATACGTTTTAAAAAATGGTTTTGGAATGCTCTCAAATTTCTTATCCTTCTCTGTCTCTCCTCCCTGTCCCTGTCTCTCCGCTGCCTCTTTCTGCTACAAAACTTTTTCACAGAAATCCCTAACAGCTTGCCACGACCTCTCGCTCGAAACGGTACCATGCTCGCTGTCCATGCACTGCTGAAGCACTGGACGGATCGCCTCGATGGTCCGGATACCGGGGTTTGACCTTGCTAGCCTATCCTGCCCCTCATCTAAAAGGATCTCACAGAGTCCAACCCTTTGCCCCTCCACTTCTCTAGGTGCCGGTCGGTCGCCCTGAGCCAGAGCGTTCTTGCGCCAAATATACATTGACGCAAGGACCCTCACGTCCATGTCCCCGCCAGCACACACGCCGCCTCGAAAACATTTTTGTTTTATCAAACAAAATAATGTTATTTGTTAAAGAGGTGGCCTACTATTAGTTAATACTATTATTCATCATTTCAAGACAATATCTAGTAATTGCTGAGATAATCTGTGGCATATTAAAGGACAGAAGGACAGACGGGCAAAGTCGCACCTTATGGATTCCGTTTTTTCCCATATTGGTCCGAATCCGTAAAAAGCATGAAAAAATATAACAGGACAAACAGGGGCATAGACAGATATCCTAATGTGGACTCAGGACTATGCAGAACAATAATAAATATTGGTTACACACGAGTGCATACTAGAATACCCTGTATCGAAGGTATGTAAGTCGTACACTGCCCATGTTATTCAAGTTAAGTTATTCCAAAGTTATCTCTATCTAAGTACACACACACAACCAATAAACATACCTAATTCGCGTAATACGCATTACGAACCGTGTAGAAACAACAAGAATACGTTTTCCTCCATCTGATCTGAGCCAGAACCAAACCCACACTATATCTACACGCACCTTTATTTAGTGGTCAAGGTAAGTACATAATTAGCTATGTTCAGTCGGAAACTTGGCTCAAAGGCTTTGCAGGAAAGTAGGAAAAGTTTGCCACAACTTTACGACATCAAGTTGCGTTGTATCTTCCGTAACATGTACGGAATAACTGATTATATACCTTTGTGGACCGAAATTGTGGTCGACTTAATGCTGAACCATGAAGTAAAGAATATTCGTATGAGATTTTTTAACGTAGTAGATCGATAGATATCATATTTATTGTTACAAGTAAATGTCGAACACACCCGTTATTAACAAACAGACAAAAGATTATATAAAAAGAAACACATAACTAAAACTAATTTTAATGTGCGTGTTGCGGTGTGACAGTTACACCCAATGCGAGCGAGGACGCTAAGAGTTAGAGTTTGCCTAGAAAGTAGCTTTCACTTTAGACGTCAAGGATTATAATGGCATAATATAATCCCGAACCGACATTCGTGATCCAAAGCACGGAAAGTTAAATGCCTTCCAGGTTGAATCTATACAAATGTTGACAGCGCTGAACGTTGCTTAACACTGGTCCTATTAGAACAGTATGATCTTTAGTTTATCAGTCAAGAATATAACCTACTTGAATTACTATGAATACCTAGGAAATCATTAAAGAGAAAACCACTTAATGCATTAATTTCTAAACTCGTCTAAAGTTGTTGTAGAGTTCCATTTTGCTAAATTTCCTAAAGCTGTCCTTACAAACATGACTGACTAGAGACTAGCCCCAACTTTATTGTTGTTCTAAACTTGTTCCGAGAGGATTTCGTTACAGGCCTGTTTGGGCCTGTTTAGCCTTCATACTGGGAGTACTTGAAGGTTAGGTTATACCTCGGGGGAATCCATCTAAATACACGTTAGATGGGTTTACATAATACTGGATTTACAAAATTTCATCTTTGTTTTTGTTATGTTAATAAAGCCGCTGGGATATTTTGTTCTAGTTAGCTATCGCTTAGACAAATATACAAGATGATAAAGAATAACAGAACATTTGATTAGTTTGTTGTAGTTAATCTTACAATTTCAAATATTGTTTTTAACAAGAAACCATGTTCATGGCAAATCTTTTATTATACTAATATAAAAAAATGAATATTAGAATATTTTAAATACAATGAAAATTTAGACATAAAAACGATTTTTGTGCTAAAAACAATAATTTGTCGTCATAGGTCTTATTAAGTTCAACGTGTCTCGTTTCCACAGCTCCACCAAAGAGCACGATATCTCTTATTTATTTCACTGAGCACTTAATCTTAAGATTTTATCTGTGACCTTATTTAATATACCTAAGTAAAGTTAAGTTAGCATAAAGCTTTTACGTCTTCTTATCATCCACCGTAAAGCCACTTCAGTCACACCACATTTATAAAACTCCTAAGAGCGTTATATCTTCGAAAACAACAAAATTGATCCGCTATCAGCTTATTTATCTCTAACGTCATGATCTCTTTACACGCTGCTAGTAAATAAAAGCCAGTGCTCCTATTTTGCGTATCTTTTAGGTTCAGAAAAAGATAGACTTTACAATATACCTCTCAAGAATGACGATGAGAAAAATTACAACTTCCTTTTATCTTTTTGCTATTTTATCTTACAGAAAGTTGCTAAAAGTCTTCATATACCTACATCAAGAAAAAAAACACTGAACAGCCTTAGCCAATAGGAATCCGACTTACCGCTTCTCTCAAAGATCCGTCTTCAAAAGATCTCTTCAAAAGATCAGTCTATTTACAGACATAGACACAGCTAGACTAGTTTACTTCAGCTACTTCCACAGCATTATGTCACACGGTATGCTGCTGTGGGGAATGCTGTGGATATAAATACCCTTTTTGTGCTGCAGAAGAGGGCTGTTCGTGCAATTTAAAATGCCCCCCAGAGAATCATAACGCCATAAGTTTAAAGTAATAAATAATATGACATTCCCTTGTCAATACATCTATGAAAATCTAATGTATGTTCACAAAAATATTAATTTGTTAAAAAAATAGCGATAATCCAATTTTAATACTAGAAATAAAGATAAACTCGCTGTTGCCACTTGTAGACTCCATAAAGTTAGTAAATCGTTTAAAGGGCAAGGTGTACGCTTTTATAACCAACTCCCAAGTGATGTACAAAAATTGAAAATTATAAAATTTAAAAACGTAATTAAACAAAATCTTTATAAAAAGCCTACTATAAAACATCGGATTATTTAGATGATAGAGAAGCTTGGGATTGAAATTGCTCCAACTCATTTAAAAAGGTTACAATTTAGACGTAATTTATTTTCTTTATTGTTATGTATTCTAAAAGGATTATTAAAACCCGCCTTGTTTCTTGCCTTTCTTTCCTGGCTTGGTTGCGAAGGAACAGGCAGTAGAATTGACGTTTCAAAGTGATCCTTGTGATTTGAATGAATGGTTTTGACTTTGATTTTGACTTTTGGGTGGAGCGGTTACCATGAATACAAGAGAAAAAACAAGAAAAAGTTTTTATTACTCAAATTAGCTAAGAATACAATTAGAGCGAGCCACACAACTCACAGAATGAACAACGCTTCCCAGTTTCTAGTCGACTGGCTAATGGCTGCCGCATCCATCATTTAGCAACGGCACGTCACTAGGCGAGTCACTGTCTCCATCCGAATCTACCAGAATGTTTTATCCAGTGAACGTGCCGCAGTGTAGGCAAGAGCAGTAAAACAAAACTATCGGGACATAAATCCGTCGGTTTGGCAAGTGGGGGCATCGTAAAAACGAATTAGCTAATACCGCCTCGTTTCGACTTCGCATAAATATTATGTTTATTTCGTGAGTTTGGTTTACGTACGTACTTTTGTTTTATGAACATTAAGTGGATATTAAATAACGCGTCTTTAGTGTCTTTTCATGTACCTATTGAATTGAAAATTTTCTGCGAATGTCATTGTAAAAGATGACGAAGAGATTGGTGTTATAATGACTCCTATCGACAATTATACCTTAGCTAGGTAACCGTATAACATTGCGAGGCGAGATTATTCGGATTGCACTCACCCTGATGAAAGTTCACGAATTGAACCGAAACATTGTCGGTCGAAACACCGATAAGACGATACATGATAAATCCCGTATTTATAATAATGATTAAAACCAATCACGAAAATGTTATATGTAAAGCTATATAAGTTTAAAAACTGAAACCCGATTACGTAATAATGTCAATGGTAACCTATGTCACCCGGACCATAATAACGAGTCGATTGACACCTCATTCATCAAAATCGGACGAGTAGTTTAGGCGCTACGGTGGAACGAAGGCAAATACATACGTACATACATACCTACATAGACTGCTAAAAACATTACCCTTCCATTTGCCTTTGCCGTAGTCGGGTAAATATAAGATACAGTTTCTAAAATCTAATATCTATCGCTATAATTATCAGTATTGTTTTATGTTGTCCATATGAACTAACTACCTTAATGTTACAGCTCTATAGATCCAGCAGGGCCATGGGCTCAGGTGCTCGCTACAAGGACTACACGAGTAATTGGGCATGTATCGGAACAGCAGCCTACAACAGTATTAAATGACCAATAATTAAACCCTATACAATACATGTTAGAGTATCTACTTACAGACCCTTCAGCCATTTTGTTCCAAATTTTAGAGGCACCGTTTTATACACTATGTCACCGCATTCACGACATTAATTTAAAACACATATGCAGAATCGTATTAACTGATTTTAGAGATTGATTTAATACCGGTAGCTTATATATTTATCCAGTAATCGATACATTTTCAATAAACAATTTTTAATGTAAATCGGCAGCGCCTTTGCGCCGATGCCACTTAGTCAGTTTAACAGGTTAACCTACTATGACTAATGAATACGATTTTTTTACCTATTTTATACAGGCTGTTTCATTGATATTTTAGGACTTGAAACGAAGTTAGATTGAAAATAAAAAAAAATCATGCTAATGATTTTGAAAAAAAAACTATTTTACAATAATACTAGCCGTTAGGCCTACCCGTGATTTAAATTAATGTCATAAATGCGGTGGCACGTAGTATATAGATGCCTAATTATATAGACTAGTATTAAATAGATTATATGGATTAGTATTATATAGACGTCATATAATGGTATTTTATTACTACATATGATAAATAAATAAATAAATATTACTGGACATTGGTATCTAGCCCCAAACTAAGTAGAACTTGTACTATGGGAACCAGATAACTGATAGAATACTTATATACTTTTTTTTGTAAATACATACTTATAATATATAGAAAAACACCCAGACACGGAACAAATATCTGTAGATCATGCAAACATTTGTTCCGCGGCGGGAATCGAACCCGCTACCTCCTGCGTCTCAGCCGGCTATACGCCCACTGCGCCACGGAGGCAGTCTTAATGATTAATAATGATTGAATTATCATGTTAACGAGTGAAACCACTTTCAACAAAGCTTTTTAATCATTATTATAAACTAGCTTCCACCCGCGTCTTCGCACACGTTGTTTGTCAAAAATAGCCTATGTTTCAATCCAGGCCACAATCTATCTATATACCATATTTCATCTAAATCGCTTAAGCCGTTATGGCGTGATTAAGTAACAAACAATCAAACATCCAAACTTTCGCATATACAATATTAGTGTTTTAAGGGATTTATCATGTCCAAATTGTCCGAAACGGAAATCGAAACATTATCGGTCGAAACTCCTATAAAACGGTATGTGATAAATCCCGTATTTATAATAATGACTGAAATAAATCACGAAAGTTTTCTTAGTATAAATAGCTTTTCAATATAAAAAGCCTTATTAAAATCATAAAAACACAATATCAGAAACATTCACAAACATCACAAAATCTATTTTATTGTTTGTACAAAATATTCAAAATCCTGTCTCGAAAATAGTTATAATATCAATATTGACACCAACTTTCTCAAGTTTCTCTTGCTCCGAAGGTTTTGAATATCCGTGCTAAACCGTTTACCATTCTAACCTCAAAACCACTCAATCACGTGCCCCTATCCATGGCACATTCGGTACAAGTGCATCGCTGGCCCATTTCATGTAAACAACCCCTGCCCCCTCGCCCCTCCTCAAAGGCTCGCTGCAAACATGCCTCGAATACAAGGCATACCGCTCCCAATTCCGTCGTCAGACTTTACCTACGGACGATATTTGCTCTGTGGATGACGTATCTCAAAGTGCTCTGATTGGCTGTGCTTTCTGAATTCCGATGGACATTATTTGCCGAAACTATGTTTAGCGTTGAATGAACAGAGTTGGATAAAGCTCCTCTCTTAAATTTTTCTCGAATTTTTCAATGCAGAAATGCATTGAAATGTCATGTGCTTCCTAAGACTAGATATGCCAGAAATCCACTAAAATCAATCAAATATTTTTGCCAGTTTTCATGCTATTTAAAATTTATATTTTGAACAGTCAAATACCTGTTGAAATCACAATTGTTTTTTCCAATAAATTAACTCTACCATTGCTAGCTTAATAAATGATTTGGCTCAACTTTCCGATGAAAAGTTGTGCTAGGACTTTCATTTTTTTTTCATAAGTAGATAGTATACATAAAGGAAGCCTACGTGTGAAGTGGCAACTTGCGCAACCCTATAGTTTTTGCGTTATTAGTTTTTGAAAATCCGTAATCGATTGCGAAATTTGCTTGGAAATCAGTATCCGACCTTTCAGTTTGCATACTATCGATTATTACGACACTAAATTGGCATGAAAGGGACAGACAATACAGTTTTTTCATAGGGGGAATTTCGAATTTGGCAATGACATTGACATTTCTTTTACAAATTTTACAATACATTTGTTCACTGTTGCATGGATTTGGTGCTGTTACCTACCTATCTTTCTTTTCGATACGTTTTCGTATTTTGCGTGGATATTATGACGTCTTCTGCGGATTCCTACTTCGAAGAGTCTGATTCTGAAGCTTATGCTGCGGGAGTAGGTTCATCGGGCTGGAGAGTTAATTAGAACAAAGAAGAACTCTTGAATCAATGAAATTTTAAAAAAGTGTTTGCCACCTTCAGTACTGCGAATTAGTGTATCGCATTTGCTGAAGAAAATGGTTTGATATCAATAATGAAAGTGTGTGTCTACCATAAAACACCCATGAAATTAACTCCAAAAGGTCCTGTCCTTTCGCTGCTTCAAAAACAAATGCCGGCGGAACACTATTTATATTACAAAACCCTATAAGCAGAACCACTTGGGGGGGTTCCAAATCCTCTCCCCCCCCCCACCTCCTATCGAACCGTTCCAAATGTGAAGTCCTTCCAATGGTTTTAAGGCACTTAACTATTTATAACTAGTAGTTAACTATGTATAACTCCAAACTAAGATCTCGCGAGCCTGCATAAAAATAAAAAATAAAATATTTTCAATCTTTGACTAACAAAATAGGGCCACGAAATGCACAACCAATTAACATGACCTACAGTTTCATTCAAATTTCGAGTAACGGGGTTCATGTAAATTGGTTACTCTTTTTAGGGCTAGAAATTGCAGTCATTCCGGATTTCCGACTTTTCTCTATATTTGTGTCACTAAAGCTACACGAATACCAAATTTCAGCACTGTGGGGCAGTGACCCCCGTGAATTTCAGTTTTTAATATGGCTGATAACTCGAAATCTACAAAGATTAAACTAAAATAAAAACGGGGTCGAAATGTGCGAATGAAGACCTTTTATTAGACATCCCCCATAGATTTCCAGAGCAACCGGTCTTGTGCGGCCTCCACCCAACCGCTCCCAGCAACCTTCATCAGTTCTTCTTTCCATCTAGTGGTGGGCCGTTCTACGCTGCGCTTTCCAGTGCGTGGTCTCAACTCGAGAACTTTTCTGCCCCAACGGCCGTCGGTTCTTCGAGCTATATGTCCAGAGTACCAGAAATACACAATAAATATAATTACTGCAGGATAACAATAATTCATTAAACGAATCAAAATGTGATTTATTTTACCCCCGAGCCCAAACTTGGGGCAGTTTTTTATTTGTTTTAGAATAATGGCTCCTGGAGGGGCCATGTGAATGAATACGAAGCGCTCACTTTATTTGAATATTCATTTGTAAACATTTTATCGTGATCTGTTTTAATTGAAATTTGTCCAAGCGACGGTTAAGTGTTACCTATACAGTTAACACACACATACATATATATATATATTATATATATATATACACCGTTTTTTTTTACTTTTAGCGAGACTAATGAACAAAAATAGATTTATATATATAAATGAACAACTAATGACTAATGAACAAAAATAGATTTGTATATATAAATCTATTTTTGTTCATTAGTCTCGCTAAAACTCAAAAAAAAACGGTGGAACCTATTTTGATGAATTTTTTTGTGTGAGTTTGGTTGGGTCTCTGGATGGTCATAATTGGACCCGGTAGGTGGCACTGTTGTGGAGATCAAAATAATTGCGGACGAAGTCGCGATTATACAACTAGTAACCCATAAAAATAGAGTATTTTTGACACGTGTCACAGTGGGGTGAGATGGCTGAGTTGCGGGTTCGATTCCCGCCACGAAACAAATGTTTGCATGATTTACAGATATTGTTTCCGGGTCTGAGTGTTTCTCTTTAAATTATTTTACTAGCTTACGAGAGGAGTCTCTATTAGTTTACGAACCGAAGTCGACCAACTTATCTCTGTAGTAGGATTTGCAAACAGTAAAAATATGTTCACACAGAACATCGCTGGATGCCCAGTATAACGAGTCCAGTATAACAATACTTTTAGGATGATGTTGAGGCTCCTCCGTTTTTGTAGTACCTCAGAGATGTTTGCACAGAATCGAACTGATGCCTCACACGCCATCACTAGGAAGAAAACAACGTCTCTGATGAGCAGGACGCGAGCCAGCCACAACAGCATTCAACAAACTATGGCAGGGTGGTGTTTGTCCCCTATATGGACACACTTCGTCCGGTGTGTTGCTCCTGCATGTGCGTACACGGATGCATAATTTTCATTTATATGTCACATTTGTACCTCATTTAATTTATTTATAAATACTATTTTAACGTAATATGTTTGTTTGATTGTCTGTTTGTTTATTTTAATTTTCTCATTTGATACTATTAATTTTATTTATTATTATTATTATCTGAAATAAATGAATACAATACAATACAAAAACCGAAATCAACGGCAAAATTAACTGACGACAGACTACTTTGCATAATCAGACACGCGCTGGACCAATTGCTGAGCAATATTTGGTGCATATTCACGATCAAAACTGCAGGCAGGTAATTACATAAAATTGTGAATGTTTTTAGCTTTTAATAAAAACATAAATAAAAAAAAAATATCGCTGAACATTTCACACAGCGCTATCTAGCCCCAAACTAAGTATAGCTTGTACTACGTGAACCAGATAACTGATAGAATACTTATATACTTTTTTTTGTAAATACATACTTATAATATATAGAAAAACACCCAGACACGGAACAAATATCTGTAGATCATGCAAACATTTGTTCCGCGGCGGGAATCAAACCCGCTATCTCCTGTGTCTTAGCAGGCTATACGCCCACTGCGCCACGGAAGCAGTCAATGTAGGAAGTAATCAGAAAAAAATTTGTTTTTGTGTTATTCTTTTTGGAATTTAGTTATTTATTTTTTAAGTTTTTTTTATTCGCACAAAGCTAGATTGATTGAAAGTCACAGTAACAAGCGTCTGTTATTCCTCGTTGCACTAAATCTAACTTCTGTAACCTATCTGTTTTGTGGCGCAAGTCAGCAATGCAATGCACTTTTTGCCGTGTCAACGATCGCGCCGCGATCCGCTGATACTGCAATCCGACAATTGGGTCACCGTTTTGTGTGACGTCATGAAAGAGAATAATGACGTCATGGATCACAATAATGAGGTGAGTGTAGGGATTCAATGTTGACGGATCACAATTTTTCAAGGATTATTTGTTTGAAATTGTTCTTGTGTGTTTCGAATGTGAGTATTGTAAAGAAATAAATAACATACTCTAGTAGTAGTACTAATAACTGAATGGCAACCACGAGATAGCAAAAGAAAAAGAGGCAGACAGACTAGAAGATGGGAGCACGACATCAGAAAAGTGGCGGGTCCAATATGGACCCGCATAGCGAAAGATAGAATACAGTGGAAATCTTTAGAGGAGGCCTATGTCGAAAGACAAGCTGAAATGCAGAAACGACCGTTTACCGATACTTAATTTATGTAAGAAGATAAGTAACTGTTATAAAGTAAGCATATTTGTAAGAAAACTGTAAGACATTGTAAAAATTAGTTCAGCAATAAAGGCTATTTTATTTTATTTATTTATTTTATTTTAGTAGTATGTACATTTACAATACTTTCACAAAGGTATATTGTAGTAATAGAAAATTATTATGAGTAGAATTAGCATATTTTATGTAGGTATTGTTATAAAGCATGAGTTATGTGACATTGCGTGTGACCAGGAATGGATTCCCTGTCGTGTGTCAATTTGTTTGTCACACCCGTGACGCACTATCAGGTGTTGATGGCTGCCGCGGTACTTACATGACAGAAATTCATGATTTTCCACGGTCAGTATAAATTAAAATTGCTTTTTATACGCTAAAATAATTTATTGGTTTTCTGGTTAAGTGACTCGATAAGATGTCGACCTCGATGATGCAGTGGTCGAATAGCCGGCTGAGACATAAGAAGTTGCGGGTTCGATTACCGTCACAGAACAAATGTTTACACGATCGTCTGGATGAATGAACGAATGTAAAAATACTTATATAAGTCATACATCAGTAATCGGGTTTCCATAGTTCAAGTTTTTCTTAATTTATCGAGCAAAGTGAGATCTCCAAGAGAATCTAGAATAGAATATAATGTATTGAAGGGGCTAAATAGAGTTAGTTAAAGTGTTAAAATTTCTCCCATTATTTAAAAAAACGCAGAAACAATGCCGCACAACTTTTTTACAGCAAAAATTCTGAGCACAAATATAAAATTCGTATTGACAAAAGTTCGTTTAGCTGATCCTATTTCCAGCCGTTTCCGTTGTGCATTTTTGTCTAAAACAATATTTTGAACCATCCTCTATTGCCTACAAAAGCAACATGAACAAAGTTCACAAATCCACCGAACTTTATTTAGTTCAGCCGGACTGGGTCGGCCTGAAGTTGTCAAAATACGCGCAGACACTTGTCAAACTGACAGGTGTCAACCCGCAGTGCTCACTTCGCAATTTCAACTCTCGCCTGCAAATTTTAAGATAGATTGTTCCCTAATGCCGAAACTATGAAGCTGCAGTGATTATGCCGAGGAAAACTAGACCGTAATGCGTGGTGTTAAAAGCTTTCAGCGCAGTAAATATTCCAGTGTTTGAAGTTATTACAGACAGCTCGGCGGCGTGTCATCAGAATTTCCACTGTGTTAAATTTAGCTTGTAAATGCACAATTTCAAATTACGATCCACGGAACATTGACGTCGGAGAAGATTAAAATTTTGAGAAACAATGGAAACCCACTCAAAGTGTACTAGTTAAGATTCTAGGAAAATGGTAATTCTCATGTGGAAGGTGTGGAAGAAAACGAGAAAATGTTTCCAAAATTAAATAACCCCCCCCCCCCCCCCCCCCCTCTTTAGTGTCGCGGAGTTAAAAACTACACACATTAAAAAAGTCTACACATAACTTTTTTTTAATATTCTTTTTTTTTACTCCGTTTTAAACTTTCATGGAATATCAAACCTTCTTTAAAATAGTCAACCTCTTTGATAAACAAATAAATACTAGTTTTTTTTAGTAAATTATGTTTTTAAACAATAAAAACGTTATTTTGTCCATTTCAACGGCATTTCATAGATACGGTTTTATTTCTTATTCAACGAAATAAAAATTAGTAACCGCAGTAATCATTGGTTGTGTGTTGCTAATAATAGTCCACGAGTTTTTGTTGTGTAATTGAGCGTCGTCATCTTACCACGGGAGAGATGCAAAGAGCTGTAGGGATGCTAGAAATTGAAATTAGTCAAGTCTATGTTTCCCGGCATTTCGGTGTTCATCGAAGCGTAATTTGCCAACTCTGGAGGCGTTATTGTGACACAGGTGATCCGTCTGAACAATACCCAGGCCGAGGGCGTAGTACCACTCGTCGTCAAGACCGATACATCCAGGTAACATGTTGACGTGAACCAAAGCTAACTGCCCAAGATCAAGGCTATATACAGAATGCTGATGGTCCCGCTGTTTGCCCCCAAACTGTGCGAAACAGACTGCGAGAGTATGGTCTACGTGCACGTGGTCCAATCAAATGCCCACAGATCCATCACAGAATCGAGCTCGTCGTATTCAATGGTGCAGATCACTCGTGCTATGGCAACAAGAACGATGGGACCAAATTTTATTTTTTCTTTTACATTCGTAACGAAATGCAGCGTGTAACGATCACTGCACTGGCGTAACCGTTTGCGGCAAGTTCGGTGGCAGCGTTTTGTGGCTGTGGCGCGTGGCTCGCGTGCGGCGTCACTTTCAAGTAAATTCAATTCGTAAGTCTCGTGCTAAGTGCACTATCCTCGTTAGCAAAGTCCCACAATATTTACAACGTAAAATAAATACATTTCCATGCATACAATCTCGATTAAAATCGCAACTTGTTATAACTAGTTCCAGTTGTTGTAAGAGCCGAGCGCAGCTTAGAGCTTCCTCATATATATTAAAACACTTTTATCCGACTAGCGAAGCTAGGTTATGATTTTTACATGTATGTCTGCCTGTGTCAAAGACGTAAATTAAGGCTGTATACACATGCTATTATGTAGCACGAAAACATGGTAGTTTCAAGTAAATGCTAGTGATTAGCATTTGTATTAAGTACCTTACTAGAATGAACAATTGAGCATGCTATTTTTGAGCAAACTTATCATGAGCATGCTTAAATTATAAAATTCGAACGTTCGACCGACTTGATTCGAGATCCTCGTACTTCGTATTTCCGCGTATTTTCGCTGGTTTTCCTAAACTTAACTTATGTAATATAAAGTCATTATGAAAGGTTTTTAACTATTTTGACAAATATGAGCTAAAACTAGGCAACTTGAGGCCGTAAAAATAAAGTAAAGTGTAAAGTGTAGCCACAGCCTTATCGGGCAAGTTGGCGAGTTTAATGGCGCAGTTTTATTAGCTTACCGCATAAAATATTACTACTGATAATTATTTACAACTCGTAAACACTAGAAGCACCTACCTTCTTTTATAATATAGCACAGCTTTTGGAATTTTATAAGTTTGTATAAGAAATTTCATAAGTTATGCACTAAATTAAATAGATAAGATGAATTGTTGAGAAAAGTTTTGATATAATTCTCATAACTCTCTCAAACTACTATAACTTACAGAGAAGCACAGCTCCTTGTAAAAACAATCCCGCCATGTTTATTAATAAGCCGCCGTTGTATACCACAGCGATAAATTAATAAACCGATGCATTTGTAAGGACGCGAGTACACGTGACCGCAAAAACGCAGCCATTCGTGTCGCGTAAATAAAAATGCGGCGACAAATGACGTAGGCCGCATGCCGCGTCGCGTGACTCCTGCGTTAAATAATGTGAAGGCATGAGCCCACGATTTATAACGTCCACGGCCGACACGCCACCTCATATCCCGTCATAGCGAACCACCCTATTTATAGAGCCTTTTATTGCATCATAAAAGCTCCGTAATTAAAGTTTATGAAACCGTGACGCAAACGATGCGTTCCTGACAGCTTACTCGCGAGTGTGCTTTTACGGCTGACTGCTATCACATCCTAAAAAGTTAGGTTTTATCCTCATTAATCTGAGATATTAATTTACATCTAGCTTTATTACTGCTTCGCTCATTACTTTCCATCCAAAGGTTGCCTGGAAGAAATCGCTTTCAGCGATAAGGCCGCCCATTGTGCTTTATTAAGCATTAACTGATTTTTGAAGTATTCCTGGTGTAATAAAGCATTATCCTATTCTTTATTTGACATTCGTCACACGTTATTCGGAGCGGATCGCACTCACCCTGATGAAGGTACACGAATTGAACCGAAACATTGTCGGTCGAAACACTGATAAGACGGTAGGTACGTGATAAATCCCGTATTTATAATATTGAAGCTATACAGGGTGTTTGGTAATATACTGACGATATTCAAGTGACGGTTTCTCAAAACATAAAAAAAGACTTTTCGAAAAAAAACTACTAGTTATATTATCAAATTTTAAAGAAAAACGACTAAGTTTAGGTGATTAGTTCAATATAAAACTTACTGTCTATTCTTGCAATCGACATCCGAAAATAAAGCCCGATTTGATATCTCTTTCGGAAATGGCTGCGGGTTTTGGGTTAGAAAGGAACAACAAGAGATATCTCGAGACGTCACTAATAATCTGTGGTTAGATGGCAAGCATTATGCAATAGCACAACATAAGTTTAATAAAGTGTTTGTTTTTACATGCAGAAATAAATTTTACATTTCCATATTAAATATTTCACAAATTTATTTATTATGTTCGTCAAAATAACCCCGTTCATTTGTGTGCGTATATTATCAAACACCCTATATAAGTATAAACTGAATCCCGACTACGTTATACCTATGTCGATGATAGCCTATGTCACTCGGACATAGGATAACAAATCGATTGACACCTCATTCATTGAAATTAATTGCAAGCTCAGATTACATCTAGCCGTCTTTTGAAGGCGATACATTCGTAAAAAATAAAATATTCAAGTAACACGATAATTCCAGGAGAAAGAGCTGCTGTAATGATGAATATAATCAACCTTTGCAAAAATATTTAACGATAAACAGTAAAACTCGAACATACCCGAACTCTTGAAAATTTAATGACGGGCGCACACTCACCTGAAACAAACGAAATACATTCTTTAGAGGGATAAATCTTAGGACGAGTACAGATCGGCTGGAAAAACGTCACGCGATAAATTTATTGCGCCATCTGGTATTTGACAGAATACCGGAGAGGTCGAGGTGTCAGACGTGGGTGAGTCTAGAGTTTGAGGGCATTTAAATTTAGCTCTATTTATTAGAGAACTGGGTGTGCAATATATTCCCTGCACGTTTCAGATAGCCTCGCATGCAATACTTTAGAAACTCTAGATATTGCAAAAATGGGGTTTCCAATTTCTGAACCTCAAGAGCCCAGTTCTACAGTAAATAATTTAACTTCTGCTTTCGCTTTGATTGAATAAAATTTAATATCACTCGGAACGGGAGAGCAGTTTTATGTGTTCGGTTTGCGAGAAAGCAAGTAAATGTAATTAACTGATATATTAGATTCCTGAAAACTTTCAATATTTCACTTTTATAAAAGCACCGGCATTTATAAAAGAACTAACTGACCAATCCGCGGCTTCGCATGCAAAGTTTCTCAATAAAAACATTACCCTCCTTCGCAGTCGGCAGTAAAAAGTAACATGTCTCCATCTTAGTCAAAATTTATCAGGTTATCAAATTAAATCGAAATCGGTCAAGCCGTTTAGTCGTGAAAACGTAACAAACAGACAAAGGAACAGAGTTTCTTTCGAATTTATAATATTAGTATGGATTTAATAAATTAGTTTTGAGTCAATAAACTTGAACCTTCTGTAAAACTCTTTACGGTTTAGTCGGCAGTGTACACAAAGCTTAGCTAATGTAAATAAAACTCCTTGGATTCCTCAAGTTTTATCGGCGAGTTTCATTTCTACAATGAAATGTTTATTTTCCATTGCAAATAAGGCTCGGTGCGGCGCGGCGCGGGGCAACTAGCCTCGTTACATTAAAAATAAATGTGAATGGAAAGCTGCAGGGTTGTCCGATGGTAATTATAAGACAGATATTTTTATTTCTACAAAAAGGGCTATGTTTATAAAAACCAGACTACTCGTTCGATAAAACTTCTTGATTTATTTATTTTGTAATTTATAAGGGAATTAAAACCAAACAACACTATAGAAATAGAAAATACTTTATTAGACTCCATAAAAAGCACTTACATAAGAAGAACAACGAAATCCTATACCAATAATATAATCTCGTTTATTTCTCTGCACAAAGCTCATCAACCTATTTCAAGCTTTAAAAAAAAGTTGCACTCCGGGAGTGCCGACAGAAGTGAAAACTTGAATAAAAGCAGACTACACTACATATACTTATATACAGAGGTGTCAGTAACAGTCAGTGTCAGTAGTCAGTGACAGGTGTCGGTAACAGTGTCGCGAGTTCAATGGTTTTTTTCCATCCCAAAAAATGCTTAACGCGCCTAAAGAAGTTTTCCCTTCAAAAATCCTGAGGACATACACCAGGCCCAACTCCACTGATTATGAACTGATTAGGAGGGTAGACGTAGAGCTATTACGATGATAATAATAAATGAAACAACAAACAAAAGGGCATTAACAAAACAAACAGACAGAAACAAATACTAAAACTAATTAATAAACTTATAAATTACAGATACTCAAGGTGGGGGATGGGTTGGCGGTCTTATCGCTAAATAACTAATACGAAAACACATGCGCTGTAAAAGCTACACGTTGCCTGAGACATACCTATTTACCTAACAACAAGCTGACTTGCCCTATCTTTGCACGGCTTTTAACAGAATAAAATTAAGCATAGCACTCAAGAAAACGTGGCTTCCTATTAGTGAAAGAATTTTCAAAATAGATTCAGTAGTTCCGGACATTACCATTCGAACTCACAAATTTTACCTATATCACATATTAGTATAGATAATTTAAATTGTCCCGGGTTTTCCAGTCCATCCATAGGTTATCTGGAAGTGATAAATTGCAGCAAAAAAACAGCCGCTTATATTTCCGCGATTTTTTATTATTTGATTATTTTTAATGTTTGATTTTATTTTCATAATGAAGGCTAGCAAACAAAATAATTATGAAGTGATATCTATTCATTTTTTCGGTACTTACCTCAGGTTATTGACCAACCCTCGCTGTGTCGTGTGAATTCACTTTATAGCTGGAAGAGTTAGCTAACTTCATCTAATTATAGGTGTTAGGTATCTTAGGTCTTCCTAGGTTAGGTGCTAAAGACAAAGCCGGCAAATTCGAGTTGGATACGGCGCAGTGGTAGTTTGAACTTTGCGACTATTATGTGACTTGTAGTGTTTCTATGAGCAGGTTTAGGATTAAAGATTACCCGATAAGAGTTAGCGTCAAAATTCCACTTAACAATCTTTTGATGACGACCTCCGTGGTGCAGTGGGCGAATAGCCGGCTGAGACGCAGGAGGTAGCGGGTTCGATCCCCGCCGCGGAACAAATGTTTGCATTATCTACAGATGTTTGTTCCGTGTCTGTGTGTTTGTCTATATATTATAAGTATGTATGTAAAGAGTATCACTACGTTTGGTGTCGTACCTTTTCTTTATGGAATAATTATTTACAGATCTTTAATGAATGTCAGTGACATCGTCTGTCAGTATTGAGGTAATTATTAACAAGATGCGGTTAGGCTGATAATTTAGTAAAACTTGGAACAGTAAATAGTTTCCTGTATAAATAAAAGGAAGTATATAAACTAGAAGTAAAGGCTTTAAATGTTGTTTTTTGTTATTTCAGGTAAGTTACTCTGTTTGGAGTAAATTGTGTTTAAACTTTGTATTTAATTGTGTTGTGAATAAAAGTAAGTTTGTTATTTCAGAAAACTCAATTACGTCTTTATTTCACGAACGCACATTGTCATTACAGTTAAAACCGTTTATAACGACATCGTTTACAACGACCTATCGGTTATTACAGCCAGATTGTATGGTCCCTTCCATTGTATATTTATATGACTGTATTGCTTAAAACGACTATCGGATATAACGTCGGCAACTATACGGTCCCCTCGATGTCGTTATAAACGGTTTTGACTGTATATGTATTTACAAAAAAAAGTATTAGTATTCTATCAGTTACCTGGTTCCCATAGTACAAGCTCTGCTTAGTTTGGGGCTAGATAGCGCTATGTGAAATGTCCAGCAATATTTATTTATTTATTTAGTGTGACCATAAAAGTTACATAGATGAGTTGTGCCCCTGTTTCCCAGAAAAGCGTAAGCTGTGGCCTAGGAAACAGTTTACTACATGCTATAAATATTACAGTCAAATACATAAAAATGAAATAACAAAACAGTCAAAGTAATGTGATGTCAATGACAATGAAAACTGTTTACGGTATTATACCGGTCTTTTTTCGCAAAACTAAGAATCGTTTGTTGAATAAATCCGCGCAAAGAGTAAATTCTTCTCAACTCTATGCAGAATTCCAGTAAAAATGTACATTTTGAATTAATAAATAGAAAATCCGGAATTAATGGAACAATCTCAAACGCGGACGAACGGAGACAAAGCGGCCCCAGAATGTCATGCTCCTTTATCTGGCCGAATTGAATTATTGTCCAATTACTGGATGGGATCATGTCGTGAGATTGATGCCCTCTTTCATATAAAACATTAACCATATTACTATTAGTTACCACATAAATTCGAATGGTCCTTGAGTGTTATTTGAATTGACAGGTATCTTTAAATCAGATCAAAAGAAACAATGAACTGGTTCCGTCGAGCGGAACACGTGTTGTCCGACCAAACAAAATACAAATACAAAATTTTTATTTTACTAAAAAATTACATAATCACAAATTTAGTAATTCACTGTTCCCTGCGCTAGTGTACACTGTGTTGCAGGGACAGTTCCTTCCCAAATTAGCTACAATTATTAAACCTAAAAACAAACAGCGAGAGTAGCGAACAGCGAAGTATTACCAAATTATCAGAATCATGCGCAAATACCAATGTTATATAAAATTGATTAAATAATGGGTACGAAGCCAAAATAACAGTACGTAATACCATTAGAACCACCTTACTACAATTATTGTCTTAGTGAAAACCAATATTTCAAAAATATTAATTCAAACAAAACTCAAGTTCACTCGCTTTGAAACTTGTGCATTTTGATAGCTACATTAACCTCTGAATCTAATTTAAATATTCTGAAGTAAACCGAGACACCAAATATTTACTTTAAGTCAAGAAAATAACATTTTAACGATACCCGCCTGAAGGACCAACTTTATTTATATACTTACTGAATAAATAAAACTAAACATTTGGTACTTCGTTTGGAGCATCATTTATTTTAAGTTTCCACAGAAAATTCCCTGAAATAATGGATTTAATAGAATTGCTTGGCAACACACTTTATTTACACTATTTACGATCTACACAAATTGAAATTGCAAAACAGTTTTTACGAGCAGTTTTAAGAAAACATCTGAGTTTGGGGCTATATAGCGCGGTCTGAAATGTCCAGCAATATTTATTATTATTTATCGTGTTATATTTAGGAATATACTATTTTATTTGCTATTTGTTTGATTTATTTTTTATTTTTATTTTCATTCGTCCCGGTGTAGAACTACTATCGACAAGATATTTATGTACTTGAATGAAACTACTGTACCAACGTAACAAAATTCATCGAAATGAAATGTGAAATGGTTGCTCTTTCGCTAAAAATCGATCACTTGTACCGCAAAATAACCGCATAACAATACTCAACAAGATAAATACACGCTAACTTCCACCCGCGGCTTCGCACGTCTTTTTATGTAATTAAAAGTAGCTTATGTCTCAACCCTGGTCATAATCTATGTGTATACCAAATTTCAACGAAATCGTTTCAGCCGTTACGGTGTGAAAGCGTAAAAACAAACAATTAAAGATACTTTCGCATTTATAATATTAGTATGATTGTGGAATGAAAAGTTGAGATGCAGTACATTATAATCAGGCAATTGTGTGTAAATTCGGCGTAGGAATCCCACAGTTCGCGCTAGTACTAAGCCGGTAGTAATAATCCCGTTTATACATCGTTTAATGGCAGCCGGCGCTGAACATTGTTCCTTAAGGTGTAGAGAATGTTCTAGAATTTTCCGGAACGTTCGTGCTGTGTTCCAAGAAACACAGGTGTTGGGACGGTCATTAGGATTTTCATTGAAGCGGTGATTTTCTTAGAAATCAATGCAACTAAATGTGTCAAAATACATAGTATTGCGTTCTCTTGCAATAGTTTAATTAATTAAATAAGATTCACAAAAACCGAAGCATACAAAATCTCAAAGTTTTCTTGCGTAAAAAATTTCTTGCGCGAATCATTTTTTCATTCTTTGCCTTATACAAAATCTTCTATGCTTTTAGTTAATGCTCGTGGGGTCAAATAAAACGTTTTTCTTTGTGGTAATTAATTGTAGAAAAGCTCGGTGTTGCACGCTGGTGCGAATCGGTTTCATTGTCAATTGAAAAAAACTCTGCAGCAAGATAAGGACCTTCCTTTACCCTCGTCACAGTCTTTGTTTCTTTGTATTTTTAGCCTCTAATCCGGCAACTGGCAACTGATTGTCCCGCAAACACAGATTGTCTCGTAGTTACTACGAACTAGGGTTGTTAATAACTTCTCATTTTGCTATTTTCCCTTTTATTCGACCAGTTGGTATTGTGAGAAACCTCGTAAAAACTTGACTGAGATGAGGTGGCGGTACAAGTCCATAGCCCACAGTTAATTATTTAATTATTATAAGCCTGTTGTGACCCACTACTGGGCAACGGCCTCCCTTCCCTCTTTCCACTCGTATCTGTTGTTCGCATAATAAGGACGCAAGTAAGGGCCAATCCTTGACGTAGGAGTTTAGCTCATCCCGCCATCTTTGCCTGGGCCTTCCACGCGGGCGTCGTCCGTTGTTTGGGACCTATTCTGTGGTGGTCTTCGCCCAAATGGAGTCTGATATACGGCACACGTGTCCAGCCCAATCCCACTTGAGTGTTCCAGCTTTTTGTTAGATTTTGTTTATGTGGTCGTGAAATACGCGACAGCAATTGGCGTACGTAATAGGGTTACGTTACGGTTTAACTCCACTCTGATTGGGTTTCACTAGAGGTGCTATTTTGTTTCCTATTGTGATTCGGAGTGTCATTTTGTAGACAAGAGTTTTTATTTTATTCATTTTAAATCGTATTTATATAAGGTCGAATATATTATACGTAATAAGGGTACGGGTCTGCCCAGAGCTATAAGAAAGGATACAGATAATTTACTTCAGTTGATACAAAAGATGATTTAAAATAATGAACGTAAAAAAAAACAATATTGAACAGTACCTAAATGCAAAACAAACAAACAATGTAATATAACTATTAATTTTAAACATGAGGTAGGTATGTTGTGTGCTATAGCAGCAAAAGGGCCTCGACTCAGCATTATGTCACTATGAAGATGCTATAATATTCTATTACGATAAAATATCGGTCGCCATACAATCCAATGGACCATCACACACGGCGAAAATAATATATATTTTCATCTTACAGTTCATATGTAATATTTAGCGAGCGATATAGATATTTTATCTTACGATAAGTAGTATCGTAAGATACGAAAGACTCGTTATGCAATTTGCATATTAAATTCAAGATCAGAATCAAATCATCGTCTGATGAGCTGTCTAATAAAACCTAATAGTAATTCCGTACTACTTAAGTATATATACGTATGATTTAGTATGCATATATAATTCGGACAAAAACTACGTCTTGCACGTACGTACCTAGGCATACGTACGTCTGTACGTCCGACCGTCCGTTTCGATTGCTAAAGTAAAAAATAGGGTTCCTAGGTCAAGTGGGGTATCATTTAAAAGACTTTAATTTAATTATTTCAAAACCATTTTTTTTATGTCGTGAAGTTTTGGAGTTGTTGAAAAAAAAATATTTCAATAGATCTATTCAAGATAAAAAAAGTAATCTTTACCTTAGTATTTTTCAAACTTTTGCGATCACTGTACATAATTATTGATTAAAACGGGTATTTACCGTCGTATTGAGTCAACCCATGACCACGCCTGTTGCAGCACAGCCGAAACGTCGGGATAATAAATAAAAAAGGTACATATGCGATAAATACCCGTTTTAATCAATAATCTTTACATAGTAGGTATAAAATGAAGTCGCTTCCGCTGTCTTTTAAATTATTTTACCTTAGATCTTTTAAAGTACTCAACGGATTTTAATGTGGTTTTCAGCAATAGATAGAATGATTCAAGAGGAAAGTTACTATGTATAACTAGCTTCCGCCAGCGGCTTCGTACGCGTTGTTTGTCAAAACAAAAAGTAGCTTATGTATCCAGGTTATAATCTACGTACATACAGATCTGAAAGTAACTTTGTCTCTCTGTCTGTTTGTTACCTTTTCACGACTTAACGGCTCGGCCGATTTCGATGGAATTTGGTACCTATATACCTAGATAGATTATGAATGGATTTGAAACATAGGATACACTTTACGCGACTGCAGATAAGGAGGGTAATGTTTTATTGACAAACCACGCGTACGAAGCCGCGGGCGGGTCAGCTAGTATACCATAAAATAATAACACTGGTTATGCTGAAATACTGCTCTAGTTGCCATATAAATTATATGATCAAATATAATACTTTTCCTCAAAAATTAAATAGCAGGTAATCACGAGCGGTTTAATCGGACGCCAAGTGAAATATAATAGATTTTTCTAACGCTCTCTAATATTCTATCAAAGCCTTCATAAAACAAAGTAATAGTTTTCGTAACTCAAGGAAGCCTACCGAGTGGTGGGCCGTTACACACGGCCCGTAACGAGCAGGACGTGAGCTGACCAGCTGATGCCCTTTAGCATTTCTTCCTGAGAACAGGCGACCGGTATTTGATGATAGCGGCGATGAGAAATCTAATCTAAATCCCACTGCACTTCTATTCATCCATTATCAATGATGGATGCGTCATTAATTTCACTGGCCTGAGGTTTACGCCTTAGCATCTTACTTATCTTATCTAATCTTATCTTAGCCTGAGCGTCATACTTTTTGGGAGATGTGCCCAGGAACTATGAGTATATTCTTCTATTACTTCTACGATTTGATCCCGCCATCCCATTTCCATCAAAGGACTAGCAGGCACACGGCTCGGTACCATCCGTATCTAGTTGATATACCACCCATTCGCACACACCGTTTTGGTTCTATGTTCTTGATGCGTACAACTAAGGTATGGAACACTTTACCGTCGTCTATTTTTCCTAAAGAATACAATCCGGCAGGTTTCTTCTAGATTTTCTTGCTTCATCTTAGAGCACATCATCGCTTACCATCAGGTGAGATTGTGGTCAAACGAGCATATACCCAAATTTAACAAAAAATGTAGATTAATCAGTGCCTATAAGAAATATGTAGCGTTAAAACACTACTTTGTATAAAACCCTGTCCCAGGCACTGTAGTGGTTGCCGCTATATTACGATCTTAATAAGACTGACTTTGGCCGTTTCTTGGAAAACCAGAGATATATTTCTCTGTAGTACTAGCTACAAAGCAAGCTGTGTTACGTTATGGCCACCCTGCTCACACTGTGGACGCTGTGAAGCTGTTGTTTTAGTTATGAGGAAAACTGTCAAATGCAGAAAAAGGGGGTAACGTTGTGAATTGAGAGAAAGGTTTGGAGCCCTTTTCCTTGATCTCAAAGATTATAATCAAGAAACGTGTTTTGCTTTTAATTGTGTGGGGAATAACTCTGACTTATATTCTCCATATTGCTTTATTAATTGCATCTTTGAATGAATGAATGATACATTTTATCACAGCTTTAAAAACAAGTTTCTTTGAGGCACATTTTATTCGGGTTTAAGTTGCAATAATTAACACTATGCGTAGCAGAGCCAGTGACTCGCGCCAGTAACTGACTCAATATTTAAACTACGTATCAAATGTCAAAGCAAAGTTCCTGTTTTACGCAAAACTTTTCAGAAAGTTGGTCAATCACGAGTCGCCGCCATCCTAGAACTCCAAATAAATACAGTTCCGTAAACTTAAATAAAAGCTCTGTGTAGAATAACTTGGATATTGCGAGTTGGGAGTTGCGGCTCGGCGTGCCCGAATACTGCTGTTTATAAATAAATAAACGTAATACGATAAACCAAAGTACTGACATAGTCCAGAGGATTGGCAAGCTGAAATGGCAGTAGGCAGAGCACATAACTCCAAGAACTGAAGGTATTTGGGCAGAAGGGTTTTTGAGTGGAGACCACGCACTACAAAGCGTAGCATAGGACGGCTCCTTACTAGATGGAAGGATGACCTAATCACGGAAAGAAAACGATTTTGTTTGAAGGAGCACAGCTGTACAATAAATTACCTAACAACATTAAAGAGTTTGTTAATATAAATATATATATAAATAAGCATAAGAAATATGTACAATCGTTATAGAATATTGCACTTATAGAAATAACACAATATAGCACTCCTTAAATAATAATTATAGTTATAAGGCCCCAGAGTGTAAGATTATCATTATAAAATCTCTTATGCATCTCATTTTAAGTGAACCATGTAGTTTTTATAAGAAATAAAGTTCTTTAAACCTACCTAATAAAGTTTCCTGGGGACATGATTGCTCTGGAAATCTATAGAAGAGGCCTATGTTTAGCAGTAGCCGTTCTTTGACTAATTGATCGAGCGAAGCGAGATCTCCAAATCAACTTGGGCAAATCGGCGTTGTATGTATGTGTGTATATAAGTATGTATGTATGTTTGTTTGTCCGAAGATAAATTTCGAAGCATTTATCCGATCATCGTGAAATTTGATACATGTTTTGATACATTTTGATAAATGAGGGGGGGGGGTTGTTGAGATATTGGGGTTCAAGAGGAGTAAACAAAAATGAAAATGAGACTATAGGTCAAGTGGGGTAAAGTCAATTATAATTATTTTTAATGGATTTTTTTTATTATTGTACTGACATATCTAAAAACATGTAATTTGACAAAAGATTTAATAAATGAAATTATAAAATTATGGGGCGTCAAATGAAAGGTCTTTATTAGTTAATTTCAACCCTGTTTTTATTTTTAGTTTAATCTTTCTAGTTTTTGAGTTACAGTGACCCCACAATGCTGAAATTTGATATTCGTGAACCTTTAGTGACACTAATATAGGCAAAAGACTGAATTTTAGAATAACTGCATTTTGTACCCCAAAAAAGAGTAACCAATGTACATGAACTCCCGTTACCTGTAATTTGAATGAAACAGTAGGTCCTTATCTCGAGGCACTATTTTGATAGTCAAAGATTATGAATAATATATTTACTTTTTATGAGAGACTCGCGAGATTTCAGTTCTGGACTTATAATATGTGAGTGGTTGACCAAAACGGGACCTCAAAGGAAAATAATTGATTTCGAGTAAATCGCGTTTGAAGTTTCGTGTAGAAACAATTTTCTACGTACGTAACAAACTTTCTGATACGTACGAGCGTCTTTTTCTACCTAAAGAGACTTCGTTGTATAGAGATAACCTCAAAAGTAAAATAAAACAATAAAATTGATTGTATACACTTACCTGACATCACAAAAAATAGTGAGCGCTGTTTGTAAGGTGTATTATTTCCAAAACTACCTTGGCTCACAAAAAAATTCATAAAATAATAACTAAGGCGCCTAAAAATATTCTGGTTAGACCAAAACAAAGCTAAAAGACTACAGATTGAGAAAATAAAAAAAAATGAATAACGGTTTCCAAACCCTCCAGGTCCCTTTTTGGTCAACCACTCACATATTTATAACTTATATTATTTTACGTTATTATCATACTATGATAATAACGTAAAATAAATTTATCAAAGATTTATTTTTGTTTCTCTTTTCAATAAGGTTGCCTACATAAAGTATATGCTATATATGTGCAAACTAGTTTTGAGAGAGTGGTGCCTGAGTTGTGTTTGAAATAAAAAACTATTAACCAGGTTACTGGCTCAGAGCAATCCTTGCTCTTAGGTCACCGATGTGCCACATTATTTTAGGGTTAGAATAGATTGAGACAGTTATTTAGCATAAGTTCTTCTTGCTCAATCTGCGTAAACTATATAACAAGGGTAAAGGTATACGTAAAGTGATTTATAAAAGTTAATTGATTTTATTTTTCATTTTTATTTCGATTGTTTCAGTGCAACCACTCAGCTGTAAAAATAAAATAATTTTATTAGGTTAGAGAGGTAGTTTTTCAAGGAACAGAACCGCAATAAATAATGTACGGTGTGTGTGAACGAAGGACCTGCGAGTTGTGGCTCGGGTGAGGCCAAATTGAGCTTGAAAAATAAACATTTTATGTCTGCTTGCGGGGTTTTTATAGTAGATTTTCATCATAAAACTCAAGACTGAAAAATGTATCGACAGCGGTTTAAAATTGCAGAAAACACGATAAAAGACGAGAAATAGAGGTTAATAGCTGCAACACCAACAACAAGTGACAATTAGAGCAGCAATTCAGTGAAAACTTGAACCTCTCGATAGATTATACGTTTACCACTTGTATCGATCACTGGCTCGGAAGATATTGAGAGGCAGAGAAGGGGGGAGAGAGAGGGGAGTCTAGACAATGTGACATGTTTAATATAGCAGGACATGCTAACTTTGGAATATCTGCAAAATTGGATTTCTGCATGTTTGATGTGATCGAAAATTCGAAGCCAACTGCCAATAAACGTATTTCAGCATGTAAGCCGTTATATTACATTCTTGCTATGGATTGACTGCAAATCTATTGAAATAGTACACGAACGACTATGACGTGCGAAAAGAAAATGGAATCACATCGGCGCCGCGCCGCCCGCGAGCGAACTCAACTACATACATAAATAGGTTAATTCAGCATTAAATGCATAGAGACCTTTCACACCTTAACTGTTTCGTAGATGATACAATATATCACTAGTGGTTCGCCCAGAACTGCTGAGATCTCGCGAGTCTACCATAAAAACCAAAAAAAAAAATATTATTCGTAATCTTTGACTATCAAAATAGTACCACGAAATAAAAACCAACTGACTTGACCTACAGTTTCATTCAAATTACAGATAACGGAAGTTCATGTAAATTGGTTAATCTTTTTTGGGGTACAAATTGCAGTTATTCTAGATTTCAGACTTTTGCCTATATTTGTGATACATAAGCTACACGCATACCAAATTACAGCACTGTAGGGTCACTGGTGTACCCTGTGAATTTTGTCAAAGTTTAGTTTTTATTATGGCTAATAACCCAAAAACTACAAAAACTTTACTAAAAGTAAAAAGGGGTCGAAATGTACTAATAAAGACCTTTTATTTGAAGTCTCACTTGACCTAATAGTCCCATTTTCATTTTTTTTACCCCTCTTGAACCCCAATATCTCAACAACCCCCCAAAATTTTTAGCTCGTTGAGTCACACTAAAACTGTGCCATCATTACCTACCTATATACCAAATTTCATGATGATCGGATAAACGCTTCGAAAGTTATCCTCGGACAAACTAACATACATACATACATACAACGCCGATTTGCCCAAGTTGATTTGGAGATCTCGCTTCGCTCGATCAATAAATGCCTCAAACAGTAAATTTAAAGATAAGCTAAGGTAAATCTTTAGTGTAATTACCATACAGAAATAATATAACACTGAATTAAAAATAAAAAAGCAATGCAATGGACAGCCTTATCGCTAAGAGCAACCTTTGGATGTACCTACCAAAAATAGCAAAACATCGACACCTACATCTTATTTTCGCATATATTGTTCGTACGGACCTGCGGTTGGACCTAAGTTGGTTGTAACGATGGTACGGACAAAAATACTTGAACCGTAGAAACCTGTTATTCAACCATAGAAACCTGTTATTAGCCTTACGGTTAGTTCCAAGCTACTTGTCCATAAACATTCTATCGCTAAATAAATGAATAAATACTATCTAGTTCAGGTAAGCCTACTTCATCTTTATTCAACCAAGTCCTTTAAATCATCTTCTATTATTAAATGTAATGGCAATTGTTTTACTTTTTTATTACGAAGTAGCTGATGTGACTTGATTTGACCCTCCATTTTTATCCTATGAGATCAGATTTATGGGATAAAAAGTAGTCTATTTGTTAATCCAGGTTATAATCTACGTACATACTAAATTTCATTGAAATCAGTTCAGCCGTCACGACGTGATTGAGTAACAAACAAACAAACAAATAAACAAGCATGCAAACTTTCGCATTTATAATATTAGTGTGATAGATATTTATTTGTCCACATTCTGACCCGAAGGTACCTAAGCGTTGATTTGTCAAAGATGGAGCACGAATGTCTAGAAGATCTATTCATTCTTACCTTAAAGAGACTCAGATTGTAGTCTTCCGAAAAAACAGACGACTTTAGTGTTCCATGCCTTAGCTGAACTTAAAACCAAAACGGTGAGTGCGAATGGGTGGTATATTAATGTTACGAGCTGAGGGTTCGGGATAAAATAATGAGAATCAGTCTAACCAAAATAACACTTTTTTTCAACACTAGAACGATGAATACACGAACTTGGTCACACGTAATCACAACACACTAATTCACACCACTGTTGCACCACTTAAAGTCACCGAAATGTTCGCACGTATAGCAAAATCCAGACTGACTGTCCGGCCATCTCTCCGGCCTATTTATATCGCACACAATTCACTACACTAGAACGATCTCGAACGTTCCAGGAAAAGGGTCGGTGTTTCGACAGAATGACCAATCCCCATCCTGCGCAACCGCAAACAATAACACAGCAGGTGTAAGACAAAAGCGTTCGAGAAATTTCGATTATTACTCATTGTTTAACAGCCTCGGCGTAACATTAACGAAGTATGGATGGTACTGAGCATCTGCTTGTCCCTAGATTCAAAGATTCCTGGTACTGTTCTACAAAACCTATTGACCGATTGTGAAAGCAATGTTATACATCTGGACTAACGAGAATGTAAACTATTAACTAGGGAAGGATGAAATAAGGATGTACTTGATGAGCTTCGTAGTGTACTTGGGCAGGACGGGCCCCGTGGGAGAACCGACTTCCAAACTTGTTAGTGTAATGAACTATGAATATACAGAGCTTTTATGATGAAGAACTTCACTTGCTTTGACGTGAATAATTTAATAGTTTGTTTACGTCCGCTCTAGTAGAGAACAAAATTCGTTATTGATAACTCGATATCAAAATCTGGTATCGAGCGTGGTACATAAAATAACAATGAACTTCTTAATTATCACTATACAAAAGTTTCTGATAATCGATACTACAATTTTTTTTTGAGGTAAACGCAATAAATCTGTTTTGTGAACAAATTCCCAAGGGATGTACAAAAATTTACAATTAACAAATTTAAAAAAAAAAATTAAAAAAAGCCTACTATATAATATCAGATTATTTAGATGATAGAGAAGCTTGGGATTGAAATTACTCCAACACGTTCAAAATGTTTCAATTTAGACGTAATTTATTTTCTGTATTGTTATGTATTCTAAAAGGATCATTAATAAAACAACCAGCCTTGTTTCTTGCCTTTCTTTCCTGGCTTGGTCGCGATGGAACAGGCAGTAAAAATGACGTTTCAAAGTGATCCTTGTGATTTTAATGAATAAAATATTTTTACTTTGACTTTGGAGATATTGATGGCTGAGATAGGTTCAGAAACTGTGTTACAGGGCACCAGTGCCCCCCTCCACTGATAATTACAGTTAAAGAATGTTAGCTGAGGATTGGAACAAAGTTCGGTCGGGAGTGAGGGGCCCTGGAAAGCCATAGTGGCTTTTTGCGAGGTAGTTTTAACCGCCAAGGAGGCTGCAGAGAGGGATGAGAAATCCTAACTACCAATCCTATTCGCAGAAAGAGAGTCAGGGGTAGGAGGAGAAACCTCAACGATATCCGTCTCCAATAATAAAGGCTTGGGTGACGACACTGTGGAGTGTCCGTCGCCCGCTAACCCAAAGCCTAGAGGTGGCATATGTGGAGGTTCCGCGCACTTCTCAGCCCAGGGATAAGGCGACAAAATTGTAACCAGATGGGACTCGCAAGGAGCCAAAACCGTTGAAGCCATGGAAGAGTGCAAATCGTACTCACAGCCTCGACCAAGACAAAATTGGAACCAGATGGGACTCGCAAGGAGCCAACACCGTTGAAGCCATGGAAGAATGCTAAGCGTACTCACAGCCTCGACCAAAGTTGTTCAGAAGGAACCCCGTGAGGTTTTAGTCAGTAAGAGTCTGACATAACCTTCCGCCACCACCATCTCAAGGTGGAAGGTATCCATGACGGATTTCCTCTAGTAAAAAAAAACAAAGTTGCAAACAAAGATAAGGATTCAATAAAAAATTAAAAAGAAATGGGGTTCTAAGTATACACCATCAAAACAAAACATCGTTAGTACTCGTAGATTACAGCCATGATGTATGTGAATGTGTATATGCATGTGTGTATTGGTGTGTACGCGTTGGTGTGTGTATGTGTGTACCATGAATAAAGTTAGGGAGGCTTTAATATTATGAAATACATAATTATGTTTTAATCATCGCAGGTACTCATATCTCTTTATACCCATGACATAGGGAATCTTATTAGAACTGTCAATATGTACATTTTATAAGTTTAAATCCATACATATTTTGTTAGTTAGTTCACAAATCTAGGTAAAAGACATCATAGACAGAAAATAAAAGAAAATATATACAGAATTGCACAAAATACCTCTCTGCACCACGGCTACAAAAACAATTTATTTAGTGGAAACCTTTCTATAAATACTTTCCAGGCATTCAATCATTTAATTTTACGCTATGTACATAAGAATAATGGTAGAGATAAAACAAGAACCATAAACTGGATCTTGCCTGATATTATGGTATCAAATAAAACAAACCTCGACTCTTTCTAGATTGATCTCACAAACGGTTCAGTAAAAATTCAATATCTACGGTCTTTACCCTCGGAAGCGTTATAGAGTCATCTCGCTTCATCTCTTTATGAACACTGAAGTTGCAGTTTTATAGAATTATCACCGTGAACTCGTATAGTACACTTCAGCACAATTATATGATGATAGGACTATCGATTCTCCATTTAACCTAGCCTATTATACCCCATACAACCAAACGAACCAAGTTTAAAATCTATTTAAAAGTTACGACGCATTTTAGCTTGCATTTTACTAGTATTTTTAGCAGGCGCTATGACGTTGAATGAAAGGTACTCTATTAAAAGTATACTTCTGTGTAATTTTACTGCGATATCGGGCTTTTGTTATTGTGAAACATTACTCATTATAGTATAAATAAGTCCTTTTACCAGAATTTACTGCATAATTTGCATCATAGACTACGAGGAACCCGGAACAAATAGTTGCAGATCAAGCAATAATTTGTCCCGCAGTGAAAATCGAATTGGCAACCTTTTGTGATTCTGCCGGCTCCGTGCCACAGCATCATCGTGCACCCCAAAATAAACAATGTTCAAACGGTTCCGCTATTATTGAGTATACCAACTTCATAGTAGTTGCAACTGACCAAACTTATAACCACACGCTGTATAGTACACCTGTAGTACTTTATAGAACAGCATAGTTTTAATATGGTGGGGAATGGAAACTTGGAATTGCCTCGAAGTTGCCGTGACCGAGGTAAATAAAACTGAAGATAACGTTGTTTACCCACCGTGTCGTACACATTATATGCCTTATGTTATGTATAACTGTTTCTTTTAATGAGGGCGGAATTAATTTGGATCTGCGACGCTTTGCGAGTGCATGAGACATCCACTTTAATTTAGTTTGTCGTGTCATGGATTATTTCTTGGAAAACCTGCGTGAATTCAGTAATATATTTAAATTATTATAAGTGATAAAATTTATAGATATTTTTATTTTCGGTTGCCTTAGATAGAGATATATAGGGTGTTTGATAATATACGCACAAACATGAAAAGAGTTATTTTGATGAGAATAATAAATAAATTTGTGAAACGTTTACCATAGAAATGTAAAATTTATTTTGGCATGTAAAAACAAACACTTTATTAAACTTATGTTGTGCTATTGCATAACGCTTGCCATCTAACCACAGATACTGTATTGGTGATGTCTCGAGATATCTCTTGTCGTCCCTTTCTAACCCAAAACCCGCAGGCATTTCTGAAGGAGATATCAAATCGGCCTTTATTTTTGGATGCCGATTGCAAGTTTGTTAAGGTTAAAGGTTAAGTTTGTTTTGCAAGTTGCAAGGCAGTAAGTTTTAAATCGAATTAATCGCCTAAACTTAGTCGATTTTCATTAAAATTTGATAATATAACTATGTAGTACTTTTATTTTTCGAGAAGTCGTTTTTTATTTTTTGAGAAACCGCCATTTGAATATCGTCAGTATATTACCGAACAGCCTGTATAGAGCCACCTACAATTGTTAGGTACGTTAAAAGTTGAATTGACAGACATCGTTTATTAAAACTTGAATTTAACTTGATTTATTTGCGGATTTTTTCCTTTACGTGGATAGATGTTATTTTTTTACATGACATGTATAAAGAAGATTTCTACATTTATTTATTTGAACTTACATACAACATTATAACACATTAACATAAATAACATAAAAATAAATAGATGAACAGAAAAGTAGGTAGTTACTTCAGAATAATACCCACTTACCACAAAATAGATAAGCAGATACCATTCTGTGTTCCTATTATTACCGTACATGGAACTTACAAACGGCCCACTTGATGTTAATTGGTAAATCATTGCCTCGGAGGTCACGCACCTTTAGAACGTGCCCTACGATGCATTCTCATGCGTCCATCAACCTGATGCATACAGGCAGAGCCCCATGTGTCCGTAAGTTGACCGGAACTTATACCCTTCCCCGGGAAAACCCTTTTACTAAAGTCTTTACTACTACTTTTAGACCCAATGGATAAGGGAGTTCGGTGAAGAGATTCAGTATACCTCGCAAAGGCTTTTTTCTATGAGCAAGATAAAAATATGTAAAAAGTTTGTAAATATAAAAACAATTTATTTTGCAGTATAATAACGTAAAATATGGAAATGATTTATCAGCTTTTAAAAACTGAAATATTTCCAGTTCCTACAAAATAAATAGAACGGCGCGTAGTGTGCATATTTTCCCAAAAATTCTTTCCCTCTTTTTGAATAGGCGGTATTAAGAGTTTTAAAAACCCGTCGGGAATATTCTGAGATGGTTCGCATTTTGGGGATATAAATGAGGGTGAGAGAAAGCGCGCCCTACATCCCCGGGAACCTCATTTGTATGAAGATAATGTCAAAACCAAAGACGAGTCTAACCCGAATAAACGGGCTTAAAATCTAGCACAAAAAGCTTTGAAGGTCTAACTTTCTATTTAAAAAGGCATTTTTGGGTGAGATATAGCCTTCCTGCGTGACAGTAAACATAATTAAAACGAAAACCAGTGACAAGCTTAAAAAAATACGACGAAAGTCCAGAAATATGAAACACTTTAATAGGATATTTTTTAGGCTTGTAACAGACAAAATTTACTGGTATAAACTAGAAGACTGTTGCTGTTGACGCCAGGGAAGTTTTTCATCGAAAAATCTAAAGCAGTTAAACGTGACTATTATAGAAGTCCGTCTGTTAGCAATGAAATCTAAGGGTATTATGCAAGTACTATTAATTGATTTTAATGTAATAAGCAAAGTAATGTAGTTATTACAAAACACATGTACAAATTGCTTTATCCTTGGACAACCTTTAGAGCCTTCCAGAAACCTCTAGCTCCTTCATTTTTCTTTGCTCTAGTGTTTAGAGTAACGTTAAACTAAACCACAAAGGGAAATTATAAGAGTACATACGCCTGGGAATAGTTTGGAAACGAGATATGCGAACGCTGGTGAAAAAAGATCACAATACAATAATAAAACATGCCTACCACTCGAACACCGCTGGTATAAAATAAAACAAAGGACTGAAATAGGAAACCCAAAGCAATAACGGCAGCTACGAAACCTGAGGCCCAGAACATTTTTTCCCCGAAAAAATCTAGTAGTGGCCAAGTATGATTCATTTTATTTGATGGGAAATGATTACTTCTACTGGCCACGGCGTACGAACGAAGGCTTGGTTACGCTTAGCATGAGGAGGTACCTTTTTCACCACGATATCCCAAAATGGTAAAGATGTATCGCTATCTCTGTCGCTCACCATACAAACGTGTCGCAAAACTGCTATCGCTAGAATCTCGTAGTACAAGGCCTACAAGAAGTCAACATGGCAAACTGTATAACTTAAAAATATACAAAATCGGGGAAAATCACTGTATGAAATTTTATGTTTTCCATGTTCTATTCACGTATTTTATTATTATAAAATACGAAATATATTTTAAGCCAGTCATTTATATTGCATTTATGAATAATATTACGGTTCCGAGTACCAAATCACATGCACATGTCCGATAAAATTATATGATTTGTGAATTATTATTAGAATTTAAGTAAAAATAAAACATATTTTTAAATACAAAAAAAAAATAGTTCTATAATTAAATGCGTAAACGTTCAGCTCACATCATCATCATCATCATCGTCAGCCTTTCTCATCCCACTGCTGGGCATATGCCTCTCTTCGTTGTCGCCATTCACCTCTGTCCTGCGCTGTTCTAACCCACATACGACCTGCGATTTTTATAATGTCGTCGCCCATCTTGCCGGTGGACGACCTGCGTTCCTAGTTCCATCTCGGGGCCACCACTCAATCAGCATCCTGCTCCACCTGTCATCACCGCGCCTGGCCACATGTCCTGCCAACTCCATTTGAGTCCCAATATACGCTTGCTGACGTCTTGAACCTGTGCACAGTCTCCTTCGTGAGCGTCCATGTCTCAGCACCGTAGGTTAATGTTGGCAGGACACATTGGTTGTAGAGGCGGGTCTTCAGACATTGTGGAACGGTGGTAGATTTCAGCTCACAAAAAATGCGAAAGTTTAAGTTATGATAGTTTATTTTCTCGTCACTGGTCGGTGAGGTGAATGACCTCCATGGCCATCTTATTCTGCACGAACCATAACAGTGATCACCCCAAAGAATGTCCTTCGGTTTCTAATAGCTGTAAGGGTAATCTTTGAACGCCCCATAAACTAGGGGTGACATAAGCACAAGTGGGGATCACATATGGCCTCATGGCCACACTGATACAAAAGCGAATAGAAAAAATACTTAGCATGCTAACTAAACCATCACGCCGTGTTGCATATCTTTACTCCAACTTGAGCTCATAACGGTAACTAACTCTTGTACATAAAAGTATAAGTTGTTTCCACCAGTTTTCTCGCTAAAATTATTTCAGCGAAAAGTTGACGAAAGGCATTTTCGTCGGGATTATAGTAAGCTATTTGTAAGAGTGAAAAGTTTGCAAGACGGTAGCTACCGGTGAATTGTTTTATTTTATTATTCAGCGAAAATTTGTTTAATGCTTTGCTAACTTTTAAAATAATGAAAAGAAAATGCTACTGCTTTAACGACTTTACTTTCTCGGTACCTGGAAAAAAGTAGCTGTCTTATGTAATTCTACATCGCGAACTTTCCAAATCTAATGTGGTTTATGATACAATTGTTATTTTTATTGGCGGGATTTAATTGATAACGTCTCAGCTAACACACAAATATTGGCATAAAAACCATCTACGAGTATTATCTATTAATATAGTAATCAAAGTCCCTGACTGATATTTATATATGCCATATGTATGCTTATATGCGTATTTATATATGCTATATGTATAATATTATAAATGCGAAAGTTTGGATGTGTGTTTGTTTGTTACTCAATCACGTCGTAACTACGGAACCGATTTCGATGAAATTTGGTATGTACGTAGATTATAACCTGGATTAACACATATTGCGAAGCCGCAGGCGGAAGCTAGTAATTAATTAATGTCAATGTATGTAAAATGTCAAACGTAAAATTAAATTAAACAAATAATATTATAATAATATTAAACTAATAAAAACATTTACACACTCTTCTCACAAAACCTCAAGCACTTTAACATCTTCCATCCGTCCGCTACACAGTGCACGCACACATCACATTCAGGGGTTGCGCCCAAAACGGCATTGAGCGCAGAAAGGGTTCACGGGATGGGCGACTGAGCGCGCGCGACTCTTCGCCAGTATGACTCTACAAGTACAAGCCATAGTACAAGCTCTGCTTAGTTTGGGGCTAGATAGCGCTGTGTGAAATGTCCAGCGATGTCCAGCGACTCTGAAATCAATCTGTGTCTCCTACTGCGGCGGTAATTTTCGGGTTGAAACGTTGTTGAACCGCAAGAGCTCATCTTGGAGATAAGGGCATCTATCCCATGAAGAATCTTGAGCACGATCCTTAATTATTTTTATTTTAACTTTTTCTTCTTTATTTCCTATTGTGTAACTACTAATTTAGTCTGTAAGTAACTAGTGGTTCGCCCCGAACTGAGATCTCGCGAATCTCCCAAAATAAATATTATTCTTAGGGCGACTTGCACAACGATGCCTAAACGTATGTATTTAGTGGCTAAATATGGTTTAAGGAGTTGTCAAATCATACAAATGCTTCAAGTTTAAACATGTTTAGTCGCTAAATACGCTTAGTGATCTTTGTGCATGCCGGCTGTAAATTTTGACTAATAAATTGGTGCCACGAAATGATTATCCAAACTACTTGACCTACAGTTTCATCAAAATTAGATGTAACGGGGGTTCTTGTTTAATGGTTATTTTTTTGGGGTACAAATTGCAGTTATTCTGGATTTCAGACTTTTGCCTATATTTGTGTCACTAAAGCTACACGAATACCAAATTTCAGCATTGTGGGGTCACTGGTGTACCCTGTGAATTTTGTCAAAGTTTTGTTTTTATTATGGTTAATAACTCAAAAACTACAAAAACTAAACTAAAAATAAAAACGGAGTTCAAATGTACTAATAAAGACCTTTTATTTGACTTCCCATTTGACCTAATAGTCTCATTTTCATTTTTTTTTTACCCCCTTGAACCCGAATATCTCAACAACCCCCCCAATATTTTAGCTCATTTAATCACACCAAAATTGTGCCATCATTACCTACCTATATTCCAAATTTCATGATGATCAGATAAACGCTACGAAAGTTATCCTCGGACAAACAAACATATATACATACATACAACGCCGGTTTGCCCAAGTTGATTTAGAGATCTCGCTTCGCTCGATCAATTAACTAAGAATATATGGATATGAGTAATCTGAAATATATTTATTTAATTAGACCATTAAAACATTGGAATAAATTTTTTTTCTCAATTAATCCCCTAAGAGGGTTGTCTAAAAAGGGTTGTTTACGTTTGTATGAAAATCCACAGCACAGGGCACCATTTGGTGCATACACCACCATTTGATGCGTACACCACCGGTTGGTCAAAAACTTCGGCTACTGCACACGTTTAGTAAGTCTACGTGTACGAAGTCGCCGCGGATACAGTTAATATTATTATGACTTTTAACGCTCTAAATGCTGCTAACGCTTGAGTTATCTGTGTTCTATTTGTTTGCTGAGGCAGGATCTAGCGCTATCTTAATATAAACAACAACATCTGTACCTATAATGTAACCCAGATCCACAAACAATAAATAAATAAATATTGCCGGGCATTTCACACAGCGCTATCTAGCCCCAAACTAAGCAGAGCTTGTACTATGGGAACCAGATAACTGATAGAATACTTATATGCTTTTTTTTTGTAAATACATACTTATAATATATAGAAAAACATCCAGACCCGAAACAAATATCTGTAGATCACGCAAACATTAGTTCCGCGGCGGGAATCGAACCCGCTACCTCCTGCGTCTCAGCTGGCTATTCGCCCACTGCGCCACGGAGGCGTAATAGTTAATTATGTTTTAATTAGAATTTACAAAACTTTAGCGCCAACAATCTTATGAAAAACTTATTTTTGCAACAAATATGTTCATAAATATATTTCATTCAATATAATAAACAGATGAAGCTCAGAATTTTATTTTTATACATGCCCACTATCTTCTGACTGCCAGTACGAGTACGGCCTTTTTCTTTATAGACGCCTAATCTACAAAAACTGACTTAGCTTTACTCAAGTATGTTTATATAAATAATAAATACTGATACCACAAGCTATAACTCACATATCGTAATCCCGAATCTCAGGGACAAGATTAATTGCAGCATTATTGCTAATCGCCATCAAACGCATTGCTTTTCCTTATTTGCTCGACTACTTACCGTTTCGACTTCTTCCCAAACGTAAATGTATATACTCCATTATTTGACATTCATATTCATAATAATTTTGTAAGAACAAGAAAATAAAATGAACTTGAAGGAACATCCATTTAACATAACCACTTAGGACATGGCATTTGCGTGTCGTTCAATGCCTGTTCTCGAGTTCTCGTCAATTATCTGCGGCAGCTCTATTCCCTACATAAGTATTTTTGTATTACGCAGCTTATTCTGATGTACTGCGAATTATTTTCTCGGGAAGATACGGAGTTTTTAAGTAGATCTGACTGTTTTACCCATTACACAAAAATAAGAGTTAAATTGACTATTTTTTTGGGAAAAGTCAAGCGTTTAACCACTGCCTCACCAGGGCCCGTAGCCAAATTACATTCGCTGCGAATCTATTCGATTTCTACATATATTTATTGTCGCTGTATCACGTGGTATTTCTATTGCATGTGTCAAATCCCACACATTTTCGGACTTATCGACTAGCGTCATCGCTAATCGACTGTAACTTGGCTAATCCCTCTGATGGTAAGTGATGGTGTGGTCGATGGTGCACGCTTCCTAAAACCCCGTTAATTTTGTACTTGAACTAATAGTTTTGGATGGAACAATTTGCATGCAGTTTCATTTTGTGTCTGTGACATTTGATTGTAAATTTGTGTAAAAAATATTTTTATGTAATTTTAGGGAGTGTATTTTGGCTTCTGACATTGATTAAAGGAGATGATTCACCTAATAATAACACAAATAAAATTTGTAGCCTTTGAATTGTGAATCACATTTGATTTCTAAAGATTTCTAAACTTGTAATTGACCTCTTAAGCGAGGACAAATTAGCAGATTTTTCAATTTTAATAATACTTCAAAGTATCCTATATAATAATGAATTTATTTCCATCTGGCACGTATTTATAATCTCTTATCTAGACACGAATCTAGGCTAACATAGAATACCTAGAACTCTGGTTAAGGTGTGGAACGAGGCCTAAGTGGGTTTGATATCCGGCCTGTAGGTAAACTAGGCGTTCAGGAGAATTACTGGAGCCGGAAATCGCCGACGCACTAATGTATTTTATATCTACTAACACATTACAGATAAGCTTTATTCCACGTGAATAACAATATTGATTTATAAAATATCGCGTATCAAACAAAATCTCGTACCAAGTTTTTGTAAGCGGACAGCTTCGGCTTTATAGGTCTCTAGAGTCTCAAACCATCTACATGTCAAACATTGATATCGATGTAGCCGTGAAAACGCTGCGCTACAAAGAGACCAATAATTTAACCAAACTAACGCATTAATCACTAAAATCACAAATACACCAACTTAATAATCGTACAACACTTCTCATCACCGGTTGTTCGTACGAAGATCATCTCGCAAATCAGTTGACCATTGGTTAAATCTCTTGGTAAACGCATATTGGGTTGCTGGAGCCACTTGTACCTCATCTGATTTTAATCAGAGATTAGTTAATCAGGTTGTGAAATCATTTAACAAAATCTCTTGAAAAACGTGAAAATGGGCTGCAGGAACGTCGATTAGACCTTTTTTTTGTTCATCAATCGGTTGTCAAATCAATAGTCAACTAATCACATTAATTATCTAATAAATAATAATTAAAATTAATTAATTATTATAATTTACCGTTCACACTAAAACACTTATAAAATAAATAAAACCCTATAAAACCGCCTATAAAACCAGTAAGTACATAAAAAGGTTTTGTCAAATGATGAAGGCGGTGACTAGGTAAGGGCATTATAAATAACTTTTATATTTATTTCAAAAATTATATGGAAATAAACATGAATACACCGTAAAATAAGACACTGAAACCGCGGATATCTAAACAGTGTGAGTAGCCTACACATTTTAGACCGCACCCCTGCCCAGTGATCCGACACGACGCCGGGACGGGACAGGATGGAGGGATGGCTGCAATCTGCTTCACTCTATTGAAAATGAACACTGCGATTTACTCCGCATAAACACCTCCCAAAGTCAAAGCAAACTGTATAGATAATATACAGTTTTCTACCCGAACCGTATACTATTCAATATAATAGAATGTAGTCTTCTACTTTTCGTGTCAATGACTCTTTAGGTCTTTAGATTAAATTGATTTGAACCAATAAATGACCACCGCTACAGCCTCAGCAGTTGAAATTTAATATAGATCGTGAAGTTAACCAATCTGGTCCTTCCAACAACAAGCGCTGTTACACATCGATGCATGTGTAGCAGCGTTATGTTAAGACAGGGCCTTTTTGAATAATGCATTCGATACTTACAGATGGGACTACTTAACTTACCTACATACATATGTAGTTTGTGTATGTGTAGAGTTCATTGTATGTGTACTTTCCTACCCACTTGTTGTAATTTTATTGTATGTACCTACTTATTGTATTTTTCCTAGTG
This sequence comes from Philereme transversata, assembly GCA_963924445.1. Lineage (NCBI taxonomy): Eukaryota > Metazoa > Arthropoda > Insecta > Lepidoptera > Geometridae > Philereme > Philereme transversata. The sequence continues at coordinate 23,648,154 of OZ004342.1, read as the reverse complement.
ATATCTGTGTGGATTATGTGTGTTTATACAGCTATATGAGTGTGTCAAAAAAAATATAGCCCTCAAGGCTTTTGTTTATCAGAACCGGTTAAGTAGTTTCTGAAATTACCTCCATACTAACTTCACCTCTTTATAATATTAAATATAGAATATAAGTATTGGTTGCTATCTTATAATAACCGCATTAGGCAATAAATTATCTGTATCAGTTTTTAAAGTTAAAATAGCATGTACACGCTTCCACGAATTTCTACGAAAAAAACTGTTAAAAGATTAATCAAAGCTTTTAAAATGTTAAAAAAGTTAATTCAAAACGCGATAAGCATCGTTAACACGGAAGTCATGTCAAACAAAAAGCGTTGCATGTGGGGTTTCTATTTGCCCCGCCATGCGCCATGCCCCGTGCCCCGTGAGCCTTGCGCCATCTAATGTGGACCAGCTAGTTCACTTATCACAAGCTATTCACTATTCAATATAATTAATTAATGACACTTTATTGCACACTGCAGAAGAAACATACATAAAGATAAAGAACAAAAAGCCGGAAGTCCAAAATAAATTAGTGTATAATCAGTGGCGTTACTATTTTGACATTTCTTTATGAGATTGTGTCAGAAATGAGGAGATCCGTAGACATAGCCACCAGACATTGCTGTCACAGGCATGTTCTTAAAAACACTGTATAATAAATAAAAACAATTATTGTCCTTTTATGAGCTACATAATTACTTGAAATAATGTAATTTAGTTATTTATTTTTATAGCCTAAAGGATAAGCAAGTTGAAGTGGCAGGTGTGTGCGTGGGCCCAATGTAATTTTCTGTTTGCTCATAAAACATTACTTTTGAGTGTACTCTAATAATGTCAAGTGTGTCGAGTAGTCTAATATAATTCTTAATGACAGTTGATGTAGGAAGCAAGGCACCAACAAATTAAACATTCATCTAAATTTTCGTCTTTCAATTATCCTAAATTGTATCTTCTCATTTGTCTGCACTAGCTGTTTCCTACTGTGCCGTTATGCAGTTTATCACGGAGCTTGCAATTTTGTTTTCATCCGTTGGATTACATGAGGCCTGCCGTTTACACGCGACCACAATGAGGCGCAGACACAGAGTTATGCAGTCAGTTCTAATACCTGAAAAACTCCACTACATTGATTTGAAACATCAAAAATGCAAAAGCAAACTTATAAATAGAAAATAGCCACTTTGAAGCTTTATATTTCGTAAACGGACTCATATACCAAAAAAGTGTTGAGCAAACCATACAGTATCTTTGACAGATCTATTCAACGCAACTTGTGGAAGTTAGGGTTTTTTTTTACGTGTAGAGTTACGGTACTTCCCCTATTAAGAGGATAACTAGGCATCACTAAAACGTATCAACAAGCCTAATTACAGTTTTACACCACTAATATTCATTACAATAAAAAAAAGTTTGTGATAAAACACAGTAAGTATACAAGTGAAACGACTGTAAATGTTCTGACTGACAGACAGACGGACATGGCGAAACTATAAGGGTTCTTAGACCCTTAGGTATAGAGAGGGGCAAGAGGTATAGGGAGGGGGGTATTTTTACCTAAGTTATTGTTTTGTTAATTAATTAATATGAATTATTACCAACTGCACTAACATAGTTTTAAGATTTCATTTTTTTACTAACAAATTATGGATCTGAATAAATCTGAAATAAATGATTTTGAATTTGAATTAGACTACGAAACCTTAAAAAAGTTACTTTTGCGTGGGAAATCAATGTCAGGAAAACTCAGAAAAAAAATAGCATATTATTTTTGTTACTCTATACTTATTCTTGTTTATATTTCCAGAGTGACCGATCTTGTGTAACCTTAAATAAATTATCATCATCACTCGCGATCCGACCTTACTCAGTACTAATGTTTGCCCCAAACTGAGATCACGCGAGTCCCCCAAAACACAAAAATCAAATTCTTAGGGCAACTCGCGCAACGATGCCTAAACGTATTTAGTGGCTAAATATGATTTAAGGAGTTGTCAAATCATTTAAACATGTTTAGTCGCTAAATACGTTCAGGGATCATTGTGCAAGCCGGCCTTAATCTTTGACTAGTAAAATAGTGCCACGAAATGCGCATCCAAATAACTTGACCTACAATTTTATTCAAATTACAGGTAACGGGAGTTCATGACAATTGGTTATTCTTTTTAGGTGTAGTAATTGCAGTTATTCTATATAGATATCAGACTTTTTCCCTATATTTGTGTCACTAAAGCTACACGCATACTAAATTTCAGCACTGTGGGGTCACTGATGTACCCTATGAATTTTGTCAAAGTTCCGTTATTATGGCTAATAACTTAAAAACCACAAAATTTTAACTAAAAACAAAAAAGGAATCGGAATGTGCTCACAAAGACCTTCTATTAAACGTGCCATTTGACCGGATAGTCTCATTTTGGTTATTTATATCCCTCTTGAACCCCAATATCTCAACAAACTCCCGACATTTTTAGCTCATTAAGCTTCACACCAAAATTGTGTTATCATTCTCAATTTGTGCTATCTATATAAAAAATTTCACGATGATCGGATAAACACTTCGAAAGTTATCCTCGGACAAACATGCATACATCGATACATACAACGCCGATTTGCCCAAGCTGATTTAGAAATCTCGCTTCGCTCGATCAAAAATGTAACGACTGGCAGAAGTGATCCATCTGAATTTATGGTTATTGAAATAATTCATGTTTAAAGCAAACCGTTTATAACTTATCTTATCATACGCAATAACGCGTGACGGCAAGCAATTCTTTATCTGTATTTTTGACTTTCATCAATTATTGATACACGACATCTTAACCTAAAAAAATTAATTAAAATAATAATAATCCTAGCCCAATTGTATTGGAATTTTTATTCTGTTCTTTTTTCTTTCCCCAAGGTGCGCCAATAGATGTTTCACATCAAAAATACTGCAAACAATTTGTATGTGAAATGTTTACTAACTTGAATAATTGTATTGCAGACTCCGATAATACATGAAATTGCATCATACACAAGGAACCACAATAACAGATGGGACAGATACTAGCTAGTTATATACTTTCTTTTTACTCTTAAATAATCACATAATAAACAGTCACTTTTAAATAATGGTAGTTATAAACACGATTTTCACTAAAGACTGAATCATCAGATAGTAAATATTCCATTTAAGTAAAAATACTTATTTGAGTCCTCATCTCTGCTATAGAGAATAATCCGACAACGCCAAAAAGAGGAAGAAACAATCCAAGTTCATAAAACCTTCGACATGGCATCGCCAAAGGAAATACAATTGATATTGGTGCATTACTTGTCACCCCCACCTTTCTCCCACCCTACTCTCCAATAACGCTAACAGCATGGCCTTGGAAACCGTATCAATAGAAATCGTGAGGACAGCTCAATATTTGCATGACACCACGGTTGAAAATACAATTTTTACAAAATTTAAAACCTCTGGACTTTGGACTGGCTACACTAATATCTAAGATCTATCCCGCTAACATCATCTATCAAATAAAAAAAAACGCAACTTTTTAATGGTCTCTCCAAGCTATGAAATGATAAACAGACAGAGAGACGGAAACCTGTGTGCACGAGTATCTCGTACTTGATCGCTTATTAAATTTTAGAAGTTTTAGACATTGCTACGTTGATAAATATGATTGCCATCGTTACAGTCCATGGCCATTTCGCTAGCACGATCGGGGGCTATCACTTGAGATGATTTAGAGGCGGAAAGGCCGCCTTCTTCTTTGTTTGCCGGATTTATAGCATTCGGCAGAAATGCGCCCTACGAGACTTGCCTGCAAACACAGATTTTATTTAGCAGGATTGAAAATCCGTTATTCATAGTAACGAAAAACGAACTATTAAAATTTTACCTGCGAGAACGATAAAACTGGATATTCTCTATTCTGCGAGTTATGTATCAGTTGGTTATTTATTAGCTGTTTTTAATCAAAAAAGTTATGTAGTTTAGCAATTTGTTATTATATTTGACCAGAACAACATCAAAAATTCTTGATAAAATATTCGTTTTAGTTTCGTACGATATTCTAGAATCACAGAAAGTCAATTAGGTAGTGTAGCAGTAATTCTAATTGGAATTAAACATTTAATGAATTTGAATCAATCTGTGGAAGTTAAACTCGAAAACTAAATCGATTAACAGATCCAGTCGTTGGAAACCGCGTTAAAACTCAATGCAAATACTTAGCCCGCCTTATTTATAAACGTTGTGCAAGCCAGGCTTAGTGTCTAATAAAATCATATTTAATCTATAACAGCTAGTATTTTAAGTAATCTATACATCAGATAAGATGATTGAAAATAGAAAATTTGCAAAATTGTGTTATCGTAAGTAGATCTCTACGATACAGGCGTGCCTAGTGTGGAGATCACTAGACATTTTTAGTCTAAATAGATACCTACCTACTCTGTCTAACACACTGGTATATCCAACTGAGTTATTTGTATCCTAATTTATTTTATGTTTATTGTATGTTATACCGCAAATAAATATATATATATATATATAGCTTCGGTTGATACATATCAACTTCCTATTTCTGCCGCCGAGTAGAATTTGCTTGGTTTGCTGTGTTTCAGTTAAAAGATAGGTTATGGTGAAATTACAAACACATGAGACGAGCCTATATAGCCCATATAGGCTCGTGTCGAACTGATCCTATAAAAAAAATCAGACTTCAGATCTTCGATAATTATTTTTTAAATAAGAGCTCGGGGTAGTTTATAGTATACTAATGCTAAACTGCACCACGTTTATAAATATGACGCACAGACATCGTATCCGAGAAACTTAAATAAAGTTTTTAAAAAGTAAAGTCCATCCGAGATTAAAAACTATTGGATAACGAAGGTTTAATTAAAACTCGTGAGCTGAAACAACACTCCTCTCTCCCAGAACCACTCTCCCAAAGTCCTCAGGACACAGCACAAATAAATCTTTACAAGCAGTAAAACCAGTCTGATAAGAATTTCATCAAAATACTGGACACCATATTATCACACTAATATTATAAATGCGAAAGTTTGGATTTTTGTTTATTTATTTGTTTGTTTGTTACTCAACTACGTCAAAACGGCTGAACCGATTTTGATGAAATTTTGTATGTACGTAGATTATAACTTTGATAACCACATACATGCTACTTTTTATCCCATAAATCAGTTCCCATGGAATAAATTTGGGATGTCAAAGTTTATACATATATGTATTTTGCACCCCAGAACAACGCGGGCGAAGCCGCTGGCAACAGCTAGTCTGATATATATTACACACTATAAGACATTAAAAAAATATTATATTAAACTGCAACGTAAAAATGGCAAGAAAATAAAATAAGTTGAAAAAATTACCATTCAAAGTGATCCTTGTTATTTAAATTAATATTGAATTTTGTATTTGTGACCCACCACGTGTTTTCCGCACCAATAGACGTCACTCAGCTACAAATAAATAAACAAACAATGATTCATGCGTGCTATTTGAAAATATGATGCCAGTACATATAAAAACAAAATTTTGGATACAGAAATAAAAACATCAGCAGACTTCGTGCGCGTTACACTCCTAAATGTGTATGTAACTTAGAAATAAATCCAAACTCGCTCTTGCAACTTGACATCCCATTTTTATCCCCATGGGAACTGATTTATAGTATTAAATGTGTAACAATTATGGTGTAAACGTATATAACAAATTTCATCGAAATCTGTTCAGCCGTTACGACGTAATTGAGTAACAAACAAATAAATAAACAAACATCCAAACTTTCACATTTATAATATTAGTGTGATACTTATTTCCAGTATCTTTACTGTTTGTAAATTTATCTGTATTGTGCATCTGACCAAACATAGCAGTAACTCGATGTGATTATCGGCGGGTCATCGCTGTGGATGGAGTCTAAACTGTAACGTAAAGGTTAAATGTTATAAAACTATTTGGCAGAGGCTTTGCTCAGTGGTGTGTACCATATTTATATTTAACATGGTTTATAATAGTCCTTCCATTAGAGTTTATTTTGTAATACCTTCTAATTTCTTATAAAAATGTATATATTGCTTATTAGTTTCTCTATTAGGTGCAATGTATACATAACCATTGCGCATGCCATGGTGACTTCAATATTAACAATAAGAAAACGAATTTAAAATGTAAATATATTAAAAACTGTTTACATAATCATATAAGTTTTTAATCAGTTATCTGCGTAGCATTGCTTAGTTAGATAGTGTTGCGAAATATCCAGCATTATTTATGTATTTACTTCCATATATACATAAACTTAACTTTTTTATTTACTTACGTATTTGTGCCGATGAAATTACAGACATATTATGAGACCTTTCAGCTACGGTTATCTCCCAACCCTGTGCAATGCAATGTTACTTTATGCCACGTAAGTCAAGATTTAGTTGGGCATGTGATGCAATGAATGCAATGATTACATAAGCCAATAGCAGGTGAGCCATCGGCTTATAAAAAAATAGGGGAAACTCATTCTACCGTAATACGGACTTAGCCTGGCCAAATAATACATCAGACCTGTGTGGCCATTGCCCCTCTAAAGCCGTTTACAGCGACATTTCCTACCTCGAATATAAAACTATAAGTGCATAAGCTCACAAATACCAATACACTTTTATAACTATGAGAGAAGCTAACGGCGAGATTCCTTTGAGAAATATAACGAGAAAGTGGGAACTTGCACAAATACACAATCACATTGACTCTACGCAGAACTGGACCGAGTTAGAATGCTTTCTAAGAACCTCATATTGCAGTCATTCGCTTCTAAGAATCCCTTAACGGCTCTTAAGCAGCTTGTATCGTAGATACAGAAAATACTTTATTGCATGCAAAAAACAACAAAATTAAACTATAATAACGTGATACAATAGGCGGTCTTAATAGCCATTTCTAACAGACAACTTATGTTACTCAATTTTGTAAATTGAACATGATTTGTTATCTTTAAATAAATACGTGAAGAGAAAACTTTGTACCCCGTTTTAAGATTAATACGCGCACTGAGTAGTGTGAGATTTGGCATACTTACTTGAAGTTGATATGACAAAGGAGGTCAATGCAAAATTAAGCTAAAAAAATTATGAATTGCGGCCGAATTTCGAACACTGGCTACTAATTAAAATACAAAACGATTTTAACTATGGATCGGAAATAATGTAAAACAGGAAGAGAGGTCTTTGTCCTGCCCTAGGGTTCAGTAGGTTCATGATAAATATTGGCTCCACTGCACTTAAACACATTTAAAAAGTAACCGTGAAAACTACTCGGTACAATGACAGTATAAAGTCATTTCTACCTTCGCGTAACTCCCTTCCAGATCTCTCTCGGCACCACAGTTTAGTAAAATGCAACGAATTCTAGTGAACGTGTCGCGCTTAAACTCCGTCCACATACAGTCTGCATAGCAGAAATGACAAATAAATTATGATTTGTCATTACATTATATTTACAGGATGTTTGGTAATATTCTGACGATATTCAAGTGACGGCTTCTTAAAACATAAAAAAAAAACTTCTTGAAAAAAAACTACTAGTTATATTATCAAATTTTAAAGAAAATCGACTAAGGTGATTAATTCGATATAAAACTTACTGCCTACTTTTGCAATCGACGTCCAAAAATAAATACCGATTTGATATCTCTTTCGGAAATGGGAAATGGATTTTGTGTTAGAAAGGGACTATAAGAGATATCTCAAGACGTCACCAATACAGTATTGTGGTTAGATGGCAGGCATTATGCAATAGCACAACATAAGTTTAATAAAGGGTTTGATTTTACATGCCAAAATAAATTTCACATTTCTATGGTAAACATTTCACTTTATTTATTATGCTCATCATAATAACCCCTTTCATTTTTGTTCAATTATCAAACACTCTATATAACATTCATACAATTAAATCTATTTAAATATAAATAGTAAAGTGTACAAGTTTTATTAGTTTTCTTTAAAAACATACAATATCATAACGTCTATTTTTTTTTTTTTTATTTTAATATCTATCATAAGAGCCAGTTTGACAGTATTTTGTACCTTTACAATAATTTTTGTTCTTAGACTATATTTGTATTTGTTGTTATTTTTTTCTAATACATGATATAATATTATGTAACAATGTTTTTTTTTTTCATTTTACTATGGACGCAAAAGACCGTGACCCGCATGGAACAAAATAGATGGGCAAAGGAAATCACAGGATGGATACCCGTAGACGGCAAAAGACGACGCGGTCGCCCGAGAAAACGCTGGCGCGATGACCTAGATGTCTTCAACAGTGATTGGGTAGAGTTCGCCAGAGATCGAGAGGGGTGGAAAGAATTGGGGGAGACCTTTGCCCAGCAGTGGGACAGTACAGGTTAGGAAAAAAAATCGATATTATGATATATATATTATATGATCGCATTTATATATTTTTTGTCATAACGTATGTGTCACCATGTGTGCTACATCATGGTGTGGTCGAATATGATGCACGCTTGCCTAAAAATAAACTGTTCAGTTACTTGAAGACTCCGAAATTGTAGACGTCCGGAAAACGTAAACGTTAATGTTACGCAGACTCATCATGAGCGGACTATTCTAGCCGACTCACTGGCAGCGCAGGAAGTGTTACTTACCGCATATTGCTTTCAACAACACTTACATATCTGCACTTACCTATCTCTGATCAAAATCAATAAAAATATACACATACGTGTGTGAGATGTTGATCTTGTTGAATGAACATGTTGATATCAATATTCAAGGGGTCCAAAGTAGCCACTTTGGGTACACAAGTATAAAGTGCCATTACCTAGATTTTTAAATCCAGTTTGGTAGGTACACTTGTTTATGCAAATAAATATCTTATATTTTGGGTATTTTCATTTAATTTCAGTTCCAATAGAGCACAACTTTAGTTTTTGGTGATGATACACTAATATTATAAATTTGAAAGCTCTCTTTCACGATTAAACGGCTAAACCAATTGCGATGATATTTACTATATAGATAGATTATAACCTGGATTGAGACAGGCTACTTTTTATTGACAAACAGCCACGGGCGGTATATAATAAATAAATATATCATGGTGGACATTTCACATAGCGCTATCTATCCCTAACCTAATCAAAGCTTGTACTATGGAAACGAGTTATCTGATAGAATACTTCTTAAATTATATACATACATCACACATTAATATCTGGCACAAATATCTGTAGAATAGGCAAACATTTCTTCCACGGCGTGAATCGAACCCGCAAACTCTTTGAAATTAAAAACTTTTTATAATTATTTACGAAAAAAAACTACCTGTTTCCATCATCTAACAGTTTTAAACCAAGAGGTCAGTTTTAAGGACAAGCTTTAAGAGGACGTGGTCCATTGGGTCGAACGTATATCATTTGATATTTTTTTTATAAATGTAATAAGGCAACGGCGTGGTGTTAAACGCTTAACGTCAGAAGGGCTAATGCGTTTACCGCTGCTAGTAATATGGGCATTACCTCACAGACTACGCCCAACTAATATTTGGCATTGAGACTGAGATATACAGGGGCCCAATTATGTTATTTATAAGAAAAACGATTAAGGCGCCATACCATTTTATAACGATTATGATTTTAAAGTGAACCTTTTATTACATCGTCTCAAACTTTTTCGTCTGTGTGTTGCATGTCGTGTGACGGTCGGCCACGGAGTAGGGATAAAGTGAAAGGCGCTCGTCAGAGCAGCCGAGGCCAATATGGCGGCGCCTATAGTTCGCATCAGCTGACCGTGTAGTGTATAGACTATTACTCATTTGTGCAAACGAACATTTTTAGTTAAATATCTATAATTTGAAACAAAGTTTCACTTTTACCGTGGTTTCATAAAACCACACAATCCTTTTTATTATTTGTTCATGTCTACTGCCAAATTTTCAATGGAGTTGTCATAGCAACGGCGTAGAATACCAAATAGTGGACATTTTGACACCATTGTCATAGTGAAGCGATTAGTTTAGTAGAGTTAGGCTCCGGGTAAAAAGTCTCGTGTACCTGTTATTTCAAATTCAAATTCTTCCTTTATAGGTAAATAAATCTTTAGAGCAGGATACTATAAATCTCCGTCCTGTCCCGTAAATTGCAATTAACAAATTGTTGTACAAATTGAACAGAAATCGCGTTAGACGTGTTCTAAACATAATTACAAGTTCAGTGAGTAACTTGACTTCTGGGGTGTTATACCTATATTTGCGTTATTTGCTCTTTCACCCCATTTATTCATCTAGGTACAGAATTCGGAGTAATAATTTTTTTTTATACTATGGAGATGGAACAAGCCTATGGCCCACCTGATATTAAGTGGTAACCATCGCCTATAACAAAGTTTGCCTCGTAAGTTACGCTCCTTAGAAATGTGCCCTACGATGCACTTCCCTGTGTCCATCAACTTGAGGCATACAGGTGTAAAGCCTCATGTGCCTGTAAATTCACCGGCAACCATTCCCTTCAAACTAAAACACAGCAATGCTGCTTGGCGGTAGAATACTTCCCCGGGCAAGCCCTTTCACAAGCAACTCTACTACTCTTAAATCTAAAAACCCGAAGGTTGTCTGGAAAAAATCGCTTCTGAGCGATAAAACCACCCATTCGACCTTGACCTTAACCATGACGACCTTCGTGGGGCAGTGGGCGAATAGCCGGCTGAGACGCAGGATGTAGCGGGTTCGATTCCCGCCGCGGAACAAATGTTTGCATGATCTGCAGATATTTGTTCCGGGTCTGGTTGTTTCTCTATATATTGTAAGTATGTATTTACAAAAAAAAAGTATAAAAGTATTCTATCAGTTATGTGGTTCCCATAGTACAAGCTCTGCTGAGTTTGGGGCTAGATAGCGCGCTATGAAATGTGCTGCAACATTTAATTATTTATTGTTCCTGTAATTTTTATATTTACGTTTGTTTCTTTTGTGGTGTACAGTAAAGTGTTTTTATTAATTAATTTATTCATTAATCGTAACATTACGTAGTAAATAAATGTTTGAATCGATTTAGAAGTTTTTAGATTACCCTCTACAAACATGTAAACAACAAACTTTAACTATTTATAAAAATAGTAAATTGGTGTACCTAAGATTATTGTTATTTTATGTTCTTGTAAATAAATATATATTATGTATTTAATTAAAAGCAAAGCAATGTTAGGAAGGTGATTGCTTATTTTTTACTGAGTGCTTTGGACAACACGTCAAGATTTTTGTCTCAACTATTGTCACAATAGGCCATGTCCAAACTTTCGACACCAAGATTGGTCAATAGCTTAACGCACATACTTTTTTTCTAAATAAGGTTTCCTACCAGTTTCTATTGAAACAAGGCACTAGTAAGTACCTATCTACTGCACTTTGGCACACAACACTTTTTAGATTCACTCGATAAAATTAAATTACATCGTTTTTCAGTTAGTTCGCGAAAATACGCGATATAAATCAAACTTAGTGCCAAGTTTGTCTAGCTTCGGAGTTGGGACATTTTGTAGTTTACGGACAATTTTATGAGCTAAAGCATTTATTAAAATTAAATTTAACAACCATGCACAATATACTTAAACTAAGCTTTTCTACGAATTCCGTAATGATTTTTAAATTTATTCAAGATTTGTATCTCTAAGAGTTGATTTCGTAAAAAAATCTCATAGAAAACGTACAGGATTTCCCCCACGCATTTGCATAGATTAATATAAATTCAGAGAACGAAGCAAATCCTATCTAGCAGGTAGCCAGGAAAGTTTCATTGTAAATAACTGCCAGCGATCTTGCCGCATTGTCATACGGAATTCTCTATAACGGGTTTACTCTATCGGTTTCCATTCCAACAGATTTGAACTCTATAACGTAGACCATAAATTTCATTTCAGTTCTAACTGGTTGCGAGTTAGTGGGAACATTTGTTATTGAATGCAGCGTTTTGTTCGTTTCATTCGGTTTGAATCTTCGGAATCTAAGTAAGGTTCAATAGAATTACTGGCATTCTAATAAGAACTGTACTAGGGGAATTTAGTGATATTCCATACAAACAAACTGTTTTATTTACCTACCATTTCTATAGACGCAGCGGCCGATTCACATGCGAATTGAATGTGTGGGAACGTACTGTAGAACAGAGCTAAGCCAATCGAGCGGGAAAGGGACAACGCTATACGTAAGCAACTGTATGTAACTATACTACAAAAGTACACACCCATTATCTGTCCCTGCGTTGAAGTTGTCGCTGCTTGTTAAATCATCATAACCATTTTTATAGTTGCATGTTTTATTATAATTAAATTTGAGTTATTATTAGTATTTTAGGTTTATAGTATGTAGGTATGTTTTTAATTTTATATAGATGCACCGCCGTCATGTGATATGTGATAATCCTGTCCATACTAAGGTTGTCTGGAAGAGATCGCTTTTAGCGATAAGACCGCCCATTGTACTAAATTTGTTAGTAAAAATTATGTTCTGTCTTGTACTTTGGTGTACAATAAAGAGTTATCTTATCTTTATCTTATCTTATACTTCTTGTACAATATTTGCTGCATGATACAGAAGATAATAAAATATGTTTTTGAATATTTCTACATAACTTTAAACAAATCTAGTTTTTGCGGATAACAGTTTTGATATATTTATACTTTTATTTTGGAAGATAGGTATTGAAGTATATGGGAACGTAATTAGACTTTAATAAAAGTAATTTTAAAATTTACGTAAACAATTTTAATTAATTAAATTACAATGACAGTGCATCGTATGAGACAAAGTTCATTCTCTAAGCGAATGCTTAAATTAAACTTGCAATCAAGGGCCGAAGACACACAATGCGTAGGCAGGCAGGTGATAAGCGGCCAGCTAAAGCTCTGAGAATGCAGCGTTGCAGTTGTATGCAAACAATATTGTATTGTATTCGACTGCCTCCGTGGTGCAGTGGGCGTATAGCCGGCTGAGACGCAGGAGGTAGCGGGTTCAATTCCCGCCACGGAACAAATGTTTGCATGATCTACAGATATTTGTTCCGTGTCTGGGTGTTTTTCTATATATTATAAGTATGTATTTACAAACAAAAAAGTATATAAGTATTCTATCAGTTATCTGGTTCCCATAGTACAAGTTCTGCTTAGTTTGGGGCTAGAAAGCGTTGTGTGAAATGTCCAGTAATATTTATTTATTTATTTAATTTATTTATTTAATGTTGATATTAATCTTCCAGCTGGTTGCATAACTAGGTATATTTTGTTGTGTTGTAAATTTATTTTTATTCGCATAAAACTAATTGATTGAAAGCTATGAATGTATTATGTGAATGACATAAACACGTAGCGAGCACCGGTGACAACCGAGTGATGGGGGACAATGAATTGACGGGGATTTGAATGTATCAATTCTTTACGTAGGTAGTACAAAGTATTATTTGATTGTACCCAAGGGAATGTAGTACATACATCGGGTATGTAATCTATTATGAGCGCGCTTTGAGCCGAACTTCATCATGTGAATGCTACGAGAATGCTACGAGCCAGCTATGAATGTGCTACGAGATTGATACGAGAATCAATTTTGAGTCTACGCAACTTTCCTACCAAATCAAACATTGGTATTCAAACTTTTCATCAAAATCCACTAACTGAATTCGTGTGAAATTGTTCGCCTTCAATATCGCTGTAGATAAACCTCGTGAAGCTAAAACGACGGCGAATAAATGCCGGCTAAGTAATTGACGTTGATTGACCTGAATAGCATGGTGGCACCTTTGATCGTGTGCTATGGCCTGCTAATTTAGACGTAGCTGAGTTAATAATGCTTAGGCGATATGCCGTAGGCTGTTCAACTTTTAACATTAACTTAATATACTGTCTGATAGACCTCATGCAATATTTTTTGCTGATAATTAAGATAGTTGTTACGAGTATTATAAAACACTTAGCCCGCCTTGAACAAAGATCCGAAACATGACATCAACTAAACATGTTTAAATTTGACGTATTTATATGTATGATCTGACAACCCTATTAAACATATTTAGGCACTAAATACGACTAGGCATCGTTGCGCAAGTCGCCCTGAGCTTTTATATCAGTTTTGTGTAAAAAAAAATATTATTTACGTAAAATTTACGTTTCAAAATGATCTTTTTGGTAAATAATTGAATTCAGCCTTTTTACGGTATGATTTGGTAACCAAAACCATATACAACTATTTTTTGTATATTATTTTACTCTTGCGCATAACGATACCTGAACATTTTTTTCGAAATCCAAAAACTCCTTCCATCAATATCCCCACACTATTTCATCAAACCCAAAATCCCTCAAACAAAGTGTGAAGTCGTAAAGCACGTCGCACGTCGCCTATCACTCCTGGCACATTTTGTAAATGGAGGTGTAGCGGGATTGATAGGTCCCATTCGAGTGTCCTTCCTGAAGAACGTCCTTCCTGGAGGACCGTTACGTCCTTCCCATAGGACCGTAATTAGGCCGACGGGACGTGACCGGGGTTCGGAGTAGATGACATTTTCAGTATCAGCTGCGAAAGTTTTTGAGAGGTCAATGCTTCTGGTGAATCGAAATGACTTCACTGTGGTTTGGCTAAATTAATAAAGTAGTTGTTGTGCGTTTATATCTGTTTTTAACGTGATTTTCAGGTTTTGTCGTTCCAATTTTGATGAAATCATTGAAGCTACATAATAAACATTGTGTGTTTTTTTTAAGATGAGGAGACTGCACGAACCCATCGCTCACCTGATGTTAAGTGGTTATTTAACATCAGATTATTGACTATAACAATACTAATTGACTTACGTTATTAATTGACCACAAATTACCGCCAGTTAAAACTTGGCCTACATGATTATTATAAATACGGGATTTATCACGTACCGTCTTATCAGTGTTTCGACCGACAATGTTTCGGTTCAATTCGTGAACCTTCATCAGGGTGAGTGCGATCCGCTACGAATAACGTCTCGCCTCGCACAGAAAAAAAACTCTAATGTAAGTAAAATTGGCCTACATGGCCTAGTGGCCATAGTGACTAATAAAATAATCCTATAATTGTACTTTCTATTGATGTAACTATGTATGTAATGTATTTATTTTAATTTGAAAATCAGCGTACCTACCTAGAATTATGAAACTACTAGCTGACCCGCCCGCGACTTCACACGCTTAAAATTTTTAATTCCCGTGGAAATTTTGGGATAAAAACTATATAAAACACTCTTGTCAAAGTGATACGACACTTCATGTAAATGACTTTACATCAATGAACGATGGTTAAATTATATGGATATTGTTCATACAAAAATACTAAACTCAATAAAATGGGGGGTGGGGGTAGGAGGGTGAAAAATACTTTACGAATTATTCTCATACCTACCAAACATATAAAAAAAATCATTAAAATTGGACGACCCGTTTCGGAGGAGTGCGACCAGAAAACACCGTGACACGAGATTTTTATATATTAGACACCTCCGTGGTGCATTGGGCGTATAGCCGGCTGAGACGCAGGATGTAGCGGGTTCGATTCCCGCCGCGGAACAAATGTTTGCATGATCTACAGATAGTCGTTCCGGGTCTGATTATTTCTCTATATTATAAGTATGTATTTACAAAAAAAAATGTACATAAGTATTTTATCAGTTATCGGGTTCCCAAAGTACACGCTCTGCTTAGTTTGGGGCTAGATAGCGCTTTGTGAAATGTCCAGCAATATTTATTTATTTTATTTATTAGAAGATTTAAGGCTAACAATTGACATGCCTGTGATTAATGTTA
This sequence comes from Philereme transversata, assembly GCA_963924445.1. Classification (NCBI taxonomy): domain Eukaryota; kingdom Metazoa; phylum Arthropoda; class Insecta; order Lepidoptera; family Geometridae; genus Philereme; species Philereme transversata. The sequence goes on along the minus strand of OZ004342.1, from coordinate 23,632,269 downwards.
TAATAATAGTGGAGTAAATAAATCTGAAATCTGAAACCTAAAGTCCTGTAATTTTGATAAATATTTTGATAAACTTTTTATATTTTAGTAAAGAACGTAGACTTTTCTGTCCACGCACTTTAGTTTATTTTTAGTTATTTATTTAGTTATAGCTATATAGTGCTTTGAACTCTGGAAAAATAAACTCTCCACGGCTAAAAAAATATTTTCTAGCAATTATGATATTACATTTAATGTCTAGACAGCCTAATTAGGTGCAACAATTACAAGGATCACTTTGTAAGATCAATTATACATGTTTTTTTGCAACTAAGCCAGTACAGAGCGCTTGGCTATCATCTATAAAAAACAGCTCAGATAAGAAACAAGGCTGATAATTATTTTTACTGATCCTTTTACACTAGTATTCACGCGCTAGCGCGCTTGTAGGTCACTCCTAGAACCTACACTTAACATCACTCAAGGATAAATATAGGCTTCATATCTTGAATACAAAATATCTTACGTAAGTATATGTTATGTATATGTAAAATAGTTGTATATACAACGGAACAATTCGTATGTATGTACTTCTAAATACGTATATAATTGTTAACGTATGAGGAACAAAGTTCATCGAGTACGCTTAAGATAAGTCTTGTGGTGGGCACAGAACCGGCTGCAATCTGTCTATTTTAAGGAAAATAATTCTTTTTCTAATAAAAAAATTATAAAAATGTATTTATGTGCAACGAGCAAATAATATCCCTCCGATGAACAACGGCTTACGAATAATATTAGGGAATTTTGCTTTACTGACTATAGTGGCAAATCCGTTCCAAGAAGCCGAAATATACAACTGTTTGGACGGGACATTTAATTATAACTTTCACTTTGAGCTCGTCATATTCACAGAGTCCATTCCATACAAAAGTTATGTGGCTAAGCGATGAGCACCAATCGTTTTACATACTAGTTATTTGATGATTTTGTTTGTGTGTTCGGTGACGAACATTTTACATACCTGTCACTGTACCAGTCATTCCATCATCATCCAGATTCTTGACGTTGCATTTGTGTCCTGATTATGACTATTATTGTTAAGCCTTTTTATTTCCCAAATAAATATTAAATATGTTTATTTATGTTTGTATTATGGTTTTTTGGTTTTATTTTAGTTATTTTCTTTTTTACTAAATTACGTTTATGGGTTTGCCCATTTGTGGGCACAAGCCTCCTCCAACAGCTTCCAATCCCTTCTTTGTTGGGCCATGCCGGACCCACTACTCCCACGATGTCACGCCATCTTTGCCTCGGTCTTCCTCGGGGGCGGGTTAAACCTCAAGGGCACTAAGGCAGTATTTTTTCACTTCATCTTCCATCGGCAGTTCGTGCTAAATGGCCAGCCCATCTCCACTTGAGCTTGCACGCAAGTTCTGCAGCATTAACTATTTGGGTTTCCCTTCTGATCTTCAGATATTTTTAATTCTATCACTTAGTTTTAACCCCAGCATGCTTCTTTTTGCCACTCTTTGGAAGACTTTGATTTTATGGACTGCTTCCTTGGTCAATGCCCAGCTTTGGCATCCGTAGAGTAGTGTTGTGAGTATTATAGTGCCCATGGCTTTTTTTTTGAGTCTGATGGGAATATTCAACTTGAAAATTTCTTTGAGAGACCAGTATCTGTTCCAGGCTTTCTTAATCCGCCGTTTTACTTCCCTCGATGTTTGCTCTACAAATGAAATATTCTGCCCCAAATATAAGTATTCGTCCACATATTAAATTACCCTGGATTGGATTGAAATTGGCACCTTTTCACCATTGGTCATAACAAATGTCTTACTGTGTCCTGATAATTGTAATTAAATATTTTAACTTCAAATTTTCATTTTCATACTACTGCACAACTGATCATCATGCAAAAGAGTCGTGGTTTAGCAAATCGGCGTTGTGTTTATGTATATATGTTTATTTGTCCTTGGATAACTTTCGAAGCGTTTATCCGATCATCGTGAAATTTGGTATATAGGTGGGTAATGATGACCCAATTTTGGTGTGACTCAATGAACTAAAAATTTTGGGGGGTTGTTGAGATATAGGGGTTCAAGAGGGGTAAAAAAAATGAAAATGAGACTATTAGGTCAAGTGAGACGTCAAATGAAAAGTTTTTATCAGTACATTTTGGCCTCGTTTTTATTTTTAGTAAAGTTTTTGTAGTTTTTGAGTTATTAGCCATAATAAAAACTAAACTTTGTCAAAATTCATAGGGTACACCAGTAACCCCACAGTGCTGTTATTTGGTATACGTGTAGCTTACGTATCACAAATATAGGCAAATGTCTGAAATCTAGAATAACCGCAATTTGTACCCCAAAAAAGCGTAACCAATTAACATAAACTCCCGTTACCTGTAATTTGAATGAAACTGTAGATCAAGTTAGTTGGTTATTTATTTCGTGGCACTATTTTGACAGTCAAAGATTACGAATAATATTATTTTGTTTTTAGGGTAGACTCGCGAGATCTCAGTTCGGGGCGAACCACTAGTTATACATTTTTATACGCGATTTACAGCTTAAAAATAATATACTTAAGCTGTGTGTGATCGATCAATCGTTTCATTCAAGCACTAAACCAGCTTAAGATTTTAATCGTGTTCAGTCTAACCGAACTTTTCTATTTTATATCTTTACGTAAATGCATTATCGCTGAGCATTGAAGAGAGCGCTACATAACATTTTTTACCATCCACGTAGACTAAGCCTAAGGCTCAAGAAGCTACCTTTTGAATGATATTGGAATACGGACAAGCGAATACCTAACTTACTCCCCTAACAAAGGGTCGAAATTCTGTTCGTTGTAATACGATGGTTTTATTTATAATAGTCGTCGCTTGATGGGAAAGCAGAGTTTAACTGGAAAATTGGTTAGTTTGGGGAGTGTTTAGTTTAGCTATCAAAACTATCATCTCAATGAACAGTTTATCTTGTGAATTAATAATATTCCGGTTTCGATAACAATCGGATAGATGAGTTTCAGTTCTACAGGGAAACTAATCTGTTTTTCATTTATGATTGTAAGTTATTTACTAAAACTCTAATTGTAAAAAGTTTGGTGGATTTTCTGACAAAAAAATGCTGATACGTTGTATTCTGCATAGTCAAAAAGTTTTACCAATCTGGTTTTCTATAATTTTCACTTATTAAAATCTTATGAAAATAACGCCATGACCCTTCATATCCAACCTGTTTATTATGCTCTTGGTAAATCACGACAAGCGTATAAAATCGGTGTACAACTGCAATGCTTATCCGTAAATTTTCAGTCATCATATAAAAAAAGAATGTCAAACAATTTAACCCATAAATGCTTATGTCTTAGGGATTTTACTAAAGGAGCTAGATAGCTAATACTTATATAAATTTTGTATCATGAAAACATATTTTGTTCCGTGACGGGACTCGAACCTGCAGCCTCCTGCGTCTCAGCCGCTATAAGCCTACTGCGCCATGAATGTCGTCAAAAATCTGTTTTAAACTCAAAATTGTCAAGTGAGATTCCGTTCAGAACAGTGGTGGTATGGTCAAAAATAGCACACACTTGCTGATAAAGGAACAACAAGGCTCTGAGACCACTACAGTATCATTTCAGGGATATTTTTTCTGTTATCATTTAATTGAAAAAAGTAAGTCTATTTTGTAAATAGACTAGTGCATGAGAGTGAAGGTCGCGCGAGTTATGCCATCGGCGGCGATTGATGCCTGACCTGCTTGCGGAGCTCTGGTTTAATTACACGGACCCCTCCCCCCACCCCTCAGCCCTCACCACTTGCCACTTGACCCGCTCTCGGCGCAGGGCTGCCGCAGCCGGTGCTAATACTTACTCGTATACTAATAATTTTTCAAACACGCAAACTTATAGTTATTCATTTACAGCTAATGGGTTAATTCATTATGTGTAATAATTAATGGCTAAGTCTGATAATAAAATAGTTGAATGAATTAGTATCTGCGAGCTGTTTTAGCAGGTTTTTGTCTTATTCTCACTGTTTTATCTTCCGTATCAATACTGCTCAGAAGGTTACTAAGATAACCTTACAAAATAAGGCTCAGTGTATATAGCACGGGGTGTGAAAGGATATATTCTTCAGGAAGAAGTTTGAAGTGTCAGAAGATGGATAATTAGCACAATATTTATAAATTTTAAAGTTATGGGCCTAATAATCTTTTCAATTCCAGCTCTATTCAAAAAATCTTTTATTTATCTATTTTCTTTAAGCATTCGTCAAATGTGGCGTTAAAAAATATAAATATCTGAATGCCTAGATAAAATAGTAAAACATACTTAGGGATACTTAGGGGTAATAATGTTGCGCCTGAGGGTCTTCTATCTCAAGACTTTTAGCGCACATCCTGCATATAATCATCCTGTTATATCGCAGTCATATTCCTCAACGCTGAGTATCGTTACTCCCTCCATAAGTAATTTTCTGTTTAATTATGCTGCGTCATCGGTGTCTATTGGCGGCGACATGTACGGCATCATGTAACTAAGGACGACTTGCGGAACGATACCTAAACGTATTTAGTGGCTAAATATAATTTAAGGAGTTGTCAAATCATAAAAATATGTCAAAAATAAACAAGTTTAGTCACTAAATACGTTTAGAAATCGTTGTGTAAGCCAGGCTTAGAATCGAGAGTTAGAGTTAGACCAACGTATCGGGTTACGGCTCCGTAGTATTTTCCCTCGACTTGTCCAGTGATGCCAAGCTTCTCTAGGTGGTCACCATATTTCCTTGCTATATGCTTAAAGTACTCGAGAACTAGTTGGAGGCATCTGCCTCATCTGGTAGGAAGCCTGGAAGTTATCTTGGGTTCCTTAACTCGTGTCACACATGGTTATAATTATAAACTCATGCTGTTCAACTAGTAAAGTCAGAATTTATGTATCATCGTCATCATCAGAGGAGGCTTAAGCCCACTAACTTATAAATAAATAAATAATGCTGGAAATTTAGCACAGCGCTATCTAGCTCCAAACTAAGTAAAGCTTGTACTATGGATACCAGAAAACTGATAGAATACCTTCATACTTTTTTTATAAATACATACTTATAATATATACAGAAACAACCAGACCCAGAACAAATATCTGTAGATCATGCAAAAATTTGTTCCACGGTGGGAATTAAACCCACTACCCTGCGTCTCAGCCGGCTATTTGCCCACTGCACCACGCAGGTGTTATAAGCTTCCTCCCTCAAAAATATTTGTAAGTTTCCTAAAACAAGAGGTTCTTTCTAGGCAAGCGTGCTGCATCTTCGATCACACCATCACTTACCATCAGGTGAGGAAGTGGTCAAGCGCTTGGCTATCATCAATAAATAAATAAATAAATATCACTGGACATTTCACATAGTGCTATCTAGCCCCAAACTAAGCAGAGCTTGTACTATGGGAACCAGATAACTGATAGAATGCTTATATACTTTTTTTTTGTAAATACATACTTATAATAAATAGAAAAACACCCAGACATGGAACAAATATCTGTAGATCATGCAAACATTTGTTCCGCGGCGGGAATCGAACCCGCTACCTCCTGCGTCTCTTCCGGCTATACGCCCACTGCGCCACGGAGGCAGTCAAAATAAAAAAAAAACTTTTTTTTTTTAATTGGATAGAACTTCGTTTGGCCAGAATCTCACCTGATGGTAAGTGATGATGTGGTCTAAGATGCAGCGCGCTTGCCTATAAAGAACCTCTTGTTTTAGGAACTTACGTATTTTTGAGGGAAGCACGAAGATCTAGAAGAAACCTATTTACTTACCTTAAAGAGGCCCGGATTTTATTCTTTAGGAAAAACAGACGACGGCAAAGTGTTCCATACCTTAGCTGTACGCATCAAGAACGTAAAACCAAAACGGTGTGTGTGAATGGGTGGTATATGTAACTTTTGAAACTATCATGGATACGAGTATAAACACTGTTTACTAAAAACGGAAAATCCCGTTTTTAGTGAAAGGAGGTAACTTTTTCTTAAAAAATATAAAAGTTATTAAAGCGGCGGCAGCCCTGCACTTACCCGACAAACGAGTTGGAAACTGAAACCTTGCACTTTGATACAAATATAAACTGGAATCATTACCAACTGTGGCACCAGCGCTGCAGCGCGGCTTGAGATACCCTCTATATGCCCTCTAGACTTTATAAGCAGACGCTATATCACTACTTTGCTATGGATGAGATTTTTATATTATTTTATTCAATTCAATTCAATTCAAAATCTTTTCATTCATTAAAATCACAAGGATTACTTTGAAACGTCAATTTTACTGCCTGTTCCTTTCAACCAAGCCAGGAAAGAAAGGCAAGAAACAAGGCTGTTTGTTTTTTATTGATGCATGTTTAACATCACAACACTTTTACACTTCCTTGTGTGTATATCGGTAAGTTATAGCTCGGCCAGGATTGAACTTTTGCCTGTTTTGCGCGTTCACAGAATAAATAGTTTTAGTTTAAGGTTAATAAAGTCATTTCGTTTTGTTATTTTCCCAGAATTTGTATATTGTGAGACACTGAATAGAATGTATGGATAGTTTTATATTGTTTATATCATGTGTTTAGACATTATACTTTATCTATGTTACTTCCATGTTAGCATGATTGTGTATCGATTTGTGGATTAAATGTGCCATTGCAAACAAAAACTTTTACTGTATTTTTTTCTATCAAATAAAAATAATAAATTATGTTTAATGGTGATGGTTAGTTGCAGTTAAAAAAATGCAGCCGCTGTAGTACAGGACAGGACAGGATTTTAAATACACTTTTTTACTGAAAGTTAAAATTTAGTTGAAATTAGAACTGCTTCAAAAGATGTTTTGAATACGAGAGATTAATACCTGCTCATTAGCATAACATAATCATTTTAAAAACACAAAGCTACAAGCCGGAATAAAATAATAACGAAATATTTCGCTCAATCGTGAAACCGAAACGGAAATCAGACAATATCGAGTTGATTCGCGATCTCCCGAAACCGGGAACCGTGAATGAAGTGGTTCCCAACTATCCCGAATATTTTATTATTCCGCCGAAATATCTTCCAATATCTACGAGATTTTCAATAAACAAACGGCAAAAAAAAAATATAAACCACCATCTCCATACTCCGCAGTTCCGCACCTTCCGCTTTCTTATTCACCAGGGAACCATAAAAAGCGAAGTGATTTAGATGAATCACGGTACACAATAGACAAAAGAAATACATTATCTGGGGGATAAGGCGCGCGCACACTTAGCGCGCCTGCAGTGTTGCGAACGTCAGCGTTATCATTAATCTACCGCTGTTTGGTGCTAATTCGTGACACAGCGAACGATGACTCGATCTCCGCCACCCTGCGTTAAAACATTGATGTTTTGATTTAGTGATATTGAAAGGACCATTGCTTAAATATCCAGGTAAGGGGTATTCTAGTGAAAGAATAGGGCTGCGTCATGCAAATGTTTATTTCATGAAAAAAATAAAATCTACTTTGGAACCGCCTCATCCCGCCCATCACTTCGGTAAAAGCTTATAGAGAACGGTTCACTGTTAAAAAATTGTAGAAGTAATGTTGTGAACGCGACGAGCTAACTTTGAAGTTTTCCCCGGAACGTCTGTGCGGCCCCTAAAGGGGGTATATAACCCTGAATATATCCATTGTAAAGGAAAAATCTTGGCTTAAAACAAGGACAATGGCCTGTGTGAGCAATTAAGGTAATGTTCACGGTTTACGCGGGATTTATCACTGAGCTTTCAAGTGATAAAAGCCTCTGGATTGGAAGGTCAGGTACCCTTATAGGGGAGAAAATTGCTGAAGCGGGAAAAATAAAGTGGCGGTAGGTGTTTTATACAGGCGCTGTTTTAGTGAAATCACGCGTAATTATTTTGGAGGAAAAATAAGGTGTAAGCCAAGAATACCAAACTACGTAATATTAGATTGTTATAGAATAGACAAACGAATCTTAGTTCAACTAGAGTAGGTAAGTCTTTACTCGATTATAGTAAACTAGCTGTTGCCCGCGACTTCATACGCGTTACACTTCTAAATGTGTAGGTAACCTAGAAATAAAGCTAAACTCGCTGTTGCAACTCGACTCGACACCCCATTTTTATCCCATGGAAACTAATTTATGGAATAAAAAGTAGCCTACGTGAATGTGTTAATTCAGGTTATAATCTACGTATATACCAAATTGTATCGAAATCGGTTCCGCCGTTACGACGTGATCGAGTAACAAACAAATAAACAAACATCCAAACTTTTACATTTATCATATTAGTGTAATGTCAAATTGCGAAAAACAATACACACTAAATTAAACTTCTAAGACAAACTAAACGAAAACTATTTTCTTCTGACCAAAATGTTCTACTCGTAGTCCTTACCATTTCAAATTTCGAACTCTACGACCCTAAAAGGCCGTGTCTTAAAAGTGCATAACATCTTTAGGCTTAGGTCCCTTCAAATGAGGTACTAAAATAGTACGGTGACTTTCGAGAAATTCCAATTTTAAAGAGGATTTGCTTATGTTTTTAAGTGAGTTCAACCTTGTTTAAATAAAATCGGATTAAGTCTTCAAATATGTGTCAAAATAAAATGTAATTTAAATCAAAACCACTTAGGAGTATTGATATCAACTTCGAAGCAAATCACCGCCAAAATAACTTTCTACCCCTTTTTAACCCCGTTACGTAACACGTCTTCCACCAATACTGTTAAAAAAGATTTGTGAAAAATTTTAAGTAGATTGGACCAAGGAATCACGTTGTCCTATACAAACTTTGCCCCCCCTTTTTCACCCTTTTAGGGGTAGAATTTCAAAAAATTCTTTCTTATCGGATGCCTACGTATACAAAAAACCCGCCCTCCAAGTTTCAGGTCTCTACGATCAGCGGCTTAGGCTGTGCGTTGATCCGTCAGTCAGTCATTCAGGACAAAGCATTTTATATGTATAGATTACAGGCACATGAGTCTTTTCATTTTGTTTCAGGGTGATGGATGCAGCACAATCCCATGTAGGTCAAGTCTTAGTTGGACGTAGTCTGAGATTTAATGCAATTGTGGTGTAGCCTTTAACAACGTGTGTGCCATGGCCGTGTGCCGTCACCTTGCAAAACCAAACAATAGGATGGTATGAATGTTGCTTACATCTTGAATTAGATAGATAGATAGATAACTCTTTATTGAATTACCACACAAACAGAAATAATACAAAAATAAGAACAAGGCCAGAATAACTAGGCAATACAATGGGCGGCCTTATCGCTAAAAGTTATCTCTTCCAGGCAACCTTTGGATTGAGCGAAATTTACAATAAGGAGTGCGGTGTACTTTGTAGGATACACTTACACAAATATTCTTAGGTATACTAAAAAATATGATAAAGTCTTAATCCTGATACTTAAAATACTTATAAAATAGACTAATATATAGGTATAAGCAAAAAGCTAACTATACTAACAGATAAAATGTTTAAATAGTAAATAAATAACGCTAGGAAGATGACATCGTCAGGTAATGTTGCTTTACCTTCAACCGGAAGGTGTGTAAGGAGGATGACCGTCTTATTACTTCGGGCAGAGCATTCCACAGCCGAACAGCCTGGACAATAACAGAAGCGCTGTAAAAGGAAGTGCTGTGCGAAGGAGTTCTGAGTATCAAGTTTTCTAATGACCTAAGAGTGTAGTTGTTTGAAGAATGAAGAAATTGAAATATATCTTTCAGATAGTGAGGAGAGAAGGGATTGAAAACAATAGAATAGAGAAGAGAGAGGATACGGCGTAAATCACAATTGGTAACGTCAACAGCATCAGCAATATTACTGAGCTGAGAATTACTGAGAATCCTGCGACGTTTAAGGATTATTTTATCTTAAATAGATATAAGGCCCTTCTAGCCCTTCAGTTGCATCTACTTTTTGACTTTATCTCACCAATATGTGGATAATGTAATGGGCTACATTATTAATACTCCTATCATATGAATACTGTATCTTACCTGACGTTTATTGTGTAACTGTTTGCTGTTCCGAAATAAAATAAAATAAAATACATCAAACAGAATTTAAATATTAGTAATTATTGTAATTTGAATTCATTTAACTTTCAATGTATAGAGACAGTCGGCTGGCAGTTACATCAAACGTTGTATTGATAGGTAAAGAAACTTGAATTTACCTACGACCTACATCAAACGAAGGCTAATATAATATGCATTGTGACCGAGAAATAAACATTAATGTCAAACGAAAGCTAATAATCCGTAGCAATAACTTACGATGCAGTGTCTCAGCTTACACTTAAGTACTTATATCACAAGACGATAATTTGTGACGTCACTACACCAGCTCTAACATAGAGTATATAATTCGCTTAAACAATGCAGAAGCGACAGTTGATTTATGTGCGATGCACCGCCGATTATTGCCGACGTTACACTCACACAGAATAACTTGATCTAGTAAGGAAACTTAGCTCATAAAATTTCACTGAGAATTTCGCGCTTGGAAAACTACTGATAAATAAAATATAGCTGCGGAAAATATTTTCCACACGCATTTCTTACTACATAGTAAAATATCGAGAAGCTACATAGTAAAATATCGAGAAGCTACATAGTAAAAATGTGTTAACTAAGTCGGTCTCGTCAGTTTGAGCAGACTAAAATAAAAGAGAAATATTTGTTTTCTTGGCAATTGAGATAGAGTTTTCAGATCTACGCTAAATAAAATATAATATGGATCATTGTATGCAATAAAGAAGAATTCATTTTACATATTTATTTATTACATTTTTTACGAAAACTTATTTAATAAAAATACCATGCAACTAACGCGTTACAATGCGACACAGCTCAAGAGCTGCAACCAGCAGGGCGAGGCGAGAAGCAGTGCGGATCAAATTGCACTCGCCGATAAAACGAGACGTGATAATTCTGTATTTTTCAATACACATAGTTCATTTTATCCGAAGGTTGTCTGGTAGAGATCGCTATTCAATGTTAAGACCACCATTTTTATACCTTACTTATATTTAGAATATTTTTATTTTTCATTATTATGTATTATGGTGCTGACTAAAATATTTTATATACTTTTCTATTTATCAATAAATTTAAACAAAGCATTCATTCATTCACTACAAAAGTTTTTTTTACAGCTTAGTGTCTACCTAATGTCTACAGAATGTCACTTATGTAAAGTAATAGTAAAGTTCGATTAATTGAACCGGAATAAACTAACACTGTCGTGTTTTATGAGACAAGGGTACTTGATCCTTCAATTCACTTGCATTTCGTTATTCGATTATTCTTACTGTCATATAATGAGTGCACTGTGTCGTGGAGTCTAGTCATGAATATTCCGGAGCGCCGCGTCTGCAGTCCAGTATTGATGACGGTGTGTGACGTCATGATTGATTCATTGGCAGCCGAGATTCAAGACAACAACCTTAATAGAGAGCTGTTTATGTCTGTAATGACTTGAAATCACTTTCCAATTTAAAGGGGAACTACAATTTTATCATAAACCGATAAGGTTTTATAATGTATACAAATGATAAGATGCTTACGAAATAGACATATAAAAAGGCTGAATATTAAGACGATACACAAATTTAATTTCGGTGATAATTGGAAATGCAAAAAAGTGACAGTGCTACTTACTTGCTTAGGTGAACGAGACAAACATTATATCATAGCCGCGCCGCATTGTCGCAGGAGTAAATGACGTAAGCGACAAAAGATAAAATCTCGAATTGCATGAGATAATGATTTTGATAAATATTTTTTTTTATTTATTTAACAAAAAGTTACATACATAAACAGACATAAAGCACTGTAAAACCTTAAAGGTTTGTCTCGGTGCTTATTTTTTTTTATTTAACAAAAAGTTACATACATAAACATACATAAAGCACATATTTGTACATCACAATTGTATCGAGAAAAGTTTCACCGCGTTTCAGACTTTCATTTATGTCCCATTTTAGTAAAAATAATGTTTATAACAGTTAGTTTCAAAAGTAATATATACCTTGTTATAATCTCACTAATAATAATCGTGATTGAGGTGGTTTGGCGTTGCGTTTACAAAAGCATATCCCACAAAAAATGAGTCAAACATCATAAGGAAAAACTAAATCGAACGAGTAACTTTTATAGAAATATGGCAATCGTTTTCTTTATCCCAATATTGGATCTATCTATGGGGACAGTCAATAAATAACCGTAAAGTACACGCTCAAGGCGCTTTTTTATTCGCTCTAAATTCGCAAGTTTTCCTTCCATATCCCGGTTAAACTTACACCTTATCAAAACCTACGGTACCTTTGTACTCCAGCTGAAATGAAATAGTTAGCTCAGTCATTATTGTAATTACGGGATTTATCACGTACCGTCTTATCGGTGTTTCGACCTACAATGTTCATTGCGAGGCGAGACGTTATTCGGAGCGGATCGCACTCACACTGATGAAGGTTCACGAATTGAACCGAAACACTGTCGGTCAAAACGCTGATAAGACGGTACGTGATAAATCCCGTAGGTATTTATAATAATGATTGGAATGAATCACGAAAGTTTTCTAAGTAAAAGTTAGCTCAGTCTTATCTCACTCCTCGTACCATTGGTCATTGGACTTATTTCCTTGTTTTCTCTTTGAAAGAAACATGACCGGCCAAGTTCGAGTGAGACTCTTGCGCCGAGTGTACCGATCCTACGATTAGATTTATGTTTATTTAGCAGCGCAATCTAGTTTGTTTATCTAATCTATTTAATGTGAGCGGTACTAACTGAAAACTTTGAAGGTTAAAATCAACTATCTCTATCTTTAAAGGTTTGCTGGAAGAAAACTTTTATTAGGGCTAAGCTTACATGTCCATTTTGTAAGCTGTTTCTGTCGGTAAATTTATTTGTGTACAATAAAGAATATGAATATGAAAGGTTAAAATTGTTGCATCGGCTCCGGAATGGGAATAGTTTACACGTGAAAACCTCAGAAAAACGCCTATGGGCCCGTTCATTATCCAATTTTCACCATAGGTTGGTGCCGGTACAAAAGGCAATTTGCTTTTTCTATTATATTTTATACAATCATTCTGTAAACCTAAATATTTTCTTGATGATCCTGATAAAAAAACACCTCCGCTAACGAGAAGGGGATTTCAGAGTCATCTACTCTGACAGATACACCGACCTCACCGGCGAGGTCGACGAGTCCTTCAGTTGCCGCAAAAAGTTCGGTTAAGCGGCATCGGCTTCAGAGGCCAACAGCGAATACGTCATTAAAAAAAATTGAGAGATTGAGGTCCTTTTTAATTTACACAGAAGAGGTTTCACTGACAAGACATGACAGATATGAGATCAATATATGAGACCAATTACGGGTGAAAAATATTGCAAGAGAATATTTATTCAATGAGACTTGTGGTTATTGTTTTTGCGTTTCACTGATTGTTTCATGTATTGTAGAAGCTGTTCATCTACATTCTACGCTATGACTAAACAACGCGAAACTATCGACGTTATTCAATTTGGCGCCTTGTAAACACTCCGTCGACATCGTTCTCGAGCGCGCGCGATATTTCCACCGGGGGCATCTGTAAATCACTCGCTATCGCCGACACAGCCATCCACTTACCGAATATGAAACAAAACGCAAACAAAACATTCAATTAAAAAGAGAGGAAGATAGCGTCGGAAAGAGAGGCGGTGACGGACGGTGACGCTTTCACCAACCATTGTGCCTTATCGAGCCTATCTCTGCTTTTGTTTCATTTGCGAGCCTTTATTGGTTGTTGGGCTGTAAATGGATAAAGGTACGGATAAAAGTGCGGATGGAATCCGTGGGATGCTAGCCACGTCTACGGATAATGCGCGAACACAAAGTGCGTCCACACTACCACATTTCAATCTTCGGGACGCGCCGCTTCAATTTCGTTTTGGGCCAGGGATGAACACAGGGTTTGAAAACGGGGCAGTACACTCTTTCATATTATTTCTGACTGTCTGATATTACATTTTTTAACAATCATAAAAATTGATCGTTGCTTGGCGAGGAGTTATGGAAACATAGCATATCCAATACCAAGATAGGTAGGCTGCATAGTCAGTACCACAGACCATCAATGGCTGAGACTTGTAAAGAATCGTGGTGGTACGATTCTGTGGTACTGAGAGAGGTATTTACCCAGAAGTGGGAGAAGCGGGCTAATGATGATGAAGAGGAAGAAGGTTGATAGCCAAAACCCTTCTTACAATTCAAGCATATAAATAGTTTTTAAATTGTAAGTGCAATCTAAGACTCTCTGATTCAATTATATATAACTTAACTCCCGTCCTGTCCTAGCTACCCCCTGTAGAGTATTGATACAGCCCTGTATGGGCCCTTTTATTTTCATAGATAGAGTATACGATTGTAATAGAGCGTCTTTACGTTGATTTGAAAACGTGCGGCGCGCCCGAGCCCAAGTAATTTGGATTAGTTATTGGTGTCTCATGTATCTAGCTCGGCAATAAATTACTGAATTAGACGATATTACGCCGCTCTACTACAAATATGAGAAGTAGCTATGAAATTATTTCTTTTGTACGTATTGGCTAACAGAAAAAAATAGAAAATATATTGGTAAAACGTACAGACAAGTGTTATCTTATGAAAAGTAATATAATATATCGTTTTTTTACAAATTTTATTTATTTATTTATGCAACTAAACCTATATACAAAGCAAACTATATAAACGTACTACGTACTACTCGTTTTTTTTATAAATCTATTTTATATAAATATGGGTAATCCTAAATTGAGATTCCTCTAAGTTACCTGTCACTAAACTAAAACATGAGTTTTTTGTTTCGCAAAATCTCCTGAAAAAGCTTATTTGTCGGCATTTAGCGCGTTTAATAAAGCATAGTTCTCACACAGTAAAACTCACCTAGTCGGAAGCGTCTCGAATAGTTGAGCTAGTTAGCTAAGTGCCTATAATTCTAGCCGGAACTACCCGAGTACTTTCGCGACTCAGCAAGAACTTACAGCGGGAAAGAATGTTTACGGAAATTCGCTATCATAGGAATTCCTTATAATTCCGATTAAGGTCACTGTTCGCTGAGGCACCCATTAAAGACTCGTTGGTGAAGTTAAAAGTTCATACCGTCCCACCTAAATAAACTAAAATCATTTATGTGTTTATGCGATGAATGAAATAAATGATTGCTTGAAAACACAGAAACAAATAACAATAAATACTTAATACTCATTGCTTGTGTGTATGAGCCTAATGTAGGCTCGAGGTTGCTTAGCGAACTATGGAAAGGGCTATACTCGGCGTTTATTTAAGGGATCTTATCAGATAGCTGAAGTACCAGTGGGCTGGTACATAGCTTGAAGAACTGACGGCCGTTGAGGCAGGAAGGTGGAAACCACGCAGTTGTAGGCACTGCGTAGAACGGCCTAAAGAATGATAAGCCTATGTTCAGTAGTGGACGTCTTTTAACCGATATTATGATGATTTATTACTGTGCAAAAATGCGACATCCTCCAAGGTTTATTTTCAGCAATCTAGCGTGGTACTTTACTAGTAGTTAACGCAAGTAGGTACAACGGTTTAGCGGGCCACTGCCGAAAACACTGTTGAGTAAAATGTTTAGCATAGCTGAATCAAATGTTTGTAGTACTAAACATCCCGGCAATGTTTATCTCAAGGTCAACGCGAAATTCCGGCCAAATTGTTACAAACTTCGCCGTAATAGATAAAACAAGGGGAAAGGTAAAGCAAATAGATATATCATCCTCAGGAGGTAATTGAGAAAAGCTTTATTTCCCTGTAGAACTTTCCCATATGTCAGGTTCCATTTGCCGCGTCATCCGTACGGATCTAATATAATAATCCAATCTTTTACAGAGAAAATAGTACCCTTTCATGCGATTAAAGGGGTTGAGTGAAAGCAGACAACAGTGATTCGGGAGTTTGAGGTCCGAGGATCATCAATCATGGCGCTTTCATCGCAATCATTACCATCTCTCAGACTCAGAGCTGGTAATGAATAGGTATGAACAGTAATTACGCCCGGAGAGAGTAGTAGCCCGTAGATAGGTATTCAATGGAGTAATTGGAAAGTTTTGATGAACAGGCGCGAGATAAAGATAAACCAGTGACTGGAATATGGAAAGACGACCGAATAGGATCATAATAGGACCAAAAGTTGACTAAAGTCAAAATCATTAGAATAAATAAATAAATAATAAATATTGCTGGACATTTCACACAGCGCTATCTAGCCCCAAACTAAGCAGAGGAACCAGATAACTGATACTTATGTACATTTTTTTTGTAAATACATACATATAATATATAGAAAAAACAACCAGACCCGGAACAAATATCTGTAAATCATGCAAACATTTGTTGCATGATTTACATGCACAACGTCTCAGCTGGCTATTCGCCCACTGCACCACGGAGGTCGTCAAACGAATACGAGTACTTACCGAAACATAAAGTCATAGATGTGATTTTACAAACCACAATCTACAAACTTACAATCTATATTGATTTTTCCATGACGGCGTGATTTGAACACAAATATCCAAGCAAACAAACTTTTTCATTTTAGTACTAGTACGATAGTATGATGACTTTATAAAGGAAATTACTTGAAAGAGGAAATTACTTTATTCCAGTTTGGAATTATATAATGGAGCGATGTGACATTTTGATTACGTTTCCAACTTTTTATGATCCTTATTTAAAGTAGAAAGTAATATTAAAGTGAGAATCTGACGGAATCTGACCAAATTTTGCGTCAGGTTGGCCAGACAGTGCTCTATGTAGCTATAGCAATTGTTTCACAATCAGATAAAAATAATTAATTAAAATACTTTACTGCACACCACAAAAGAAACAGAGATAATCAAATAAGACAACGTCACAAGTACAATGTGCGGTGATATCGGTAAGCAGCGATAAGACCGCCCAAGAAAGACTTTTCAGGGAGATGATTCATTGCCAGTGAGTGATGTAAGTCAGAGTGATCAAGTTAGAGCCAGTTTGTTAAGTGTGGAGTATTTATCTAAGTATCAAGTTTCCTTCCAGTTCTTTGTATGGAAAAGTCACGGAAAAGTGATTATTGCATACAAAGAATTACAGGAAATATTGGCGTAAAGTAACACGAACTTGTATTACAAATAAAACTCACACTCACTCAACGTAAAGTGTATGATTGGATCAAAATTATTTTAATAGCTTACTTACCAGCTAGATACTACAAAATGCAAAACAATGAAATTTATAATCGGCGGTTTTATCGCTAAAAATCAATCTCTTCCAGTCACCTGTGGATGAAGAGGAGTATTAGTGGAAGATTGTGATAAGTATTTTATTATTTGATTTTTATAAAACAACAACCTTCCAACCGCGGCTTCGCACATGTGTTTTGTCAATGAAGCCTAGCCTAGCCTGTGTGCCAAATTCAGGACATAATCTATAGACATACCAAATTTCATTGAAATTGGTTAAGCCGTTATGAAGTGATTGAGTAACAAACAACCAAACTATCGCATTTATAATATAATATATAATGTGTGATTAGTGTGATACGTAGAGTAAACATCAATTATACTCGTATATACAGTATACATAAATGATGATGATCAAGAACAGTTATTTATGTTGCTTGGGCCCAGTCTCGCTAATCTTCTTTCTAACAATGATTACAGTCTCGGACGGTATCTCGTCTGAATTATCTACCAGTAAATAAATCGGTTATTTTTATGTCCTTTGTGCGTCTTTGGGAGACGTGCCCATTCTTTATTCTGACCATCTTAATCATATCTCTATTTCCTTCCCCATTTAACTCCATCCCTTGCATCAATCTGAAATCTGCGATCAAGACGCCATTCGGCAATAAATCTGCCACTATCGTGTCCGGTCCGTCCGTCCGTCCGGCCTGTCCTTCTGATCCGGACGGATCACACACGTACAGGATACAGATCATAACAAAACGGTAAAGACTTATTAAGTCAATAAATAAATAGGTAAAGAGCGTGTCGACATTTCTTATACTTTTTCTTTACAACATGTTTTTTCTTTCAGTATGGGAGATATTTTCGATCAAAGTTTATACATCCTAACACAGGCTCCTGGCATTACAACCCTAAAACCGTACTGAGTAAGCAATTTTGGAGCTAGATATAACCCACACAAATAAGCTAACAACATACCAAACCCTAAACGCTTACCGATTTGGCCTACGTCCCGTTGTGGGTTAGAAATCGCGGTATTTTCGGTCGCTATATGTAGAGCCTAGATCTATCGTGAATTTTCTATTCAACTAGATAACATTATTTTTCTCAGAAGTCCCAAAGACGGCGTCCGGCAGGAGCGCCAACTCAGCGAAATTGAATTATAACATTGGCGGAAAAATAATAGGATAATGTTGCCAGCGATAAAAGCACTCTTACCAACTTTTACATATAAATTGTAACTTCGCGGTATGGCCGGGATTATTTTATTAAAACAGTAGCTGAAATGTTGCCATCTTTTTTCTTTTTTCAGGATGAGTGAGTGTGAAGGTAAATACAAAATGGGATAATGCAGAGAGCGGTGGATTATAAATTTTTGTGCATAAAGTTTAATAGTAATTTCAAGCAAGGTCACATAACACTACATCGCTTGCTTTTAAAACGAATTGCCGATATTTATCACTGGTGATGGAGATGATGATGCCTTCCTGGCCACAGTGATTGGATACAGGGTGTTTGGATACTGACGATATTCAAGTGACGGTTTCTCAAAACATAAAAAAGACTTCTCGAAAAAAAAAAACTACTAATTATATTTCCAATTTTAAAAAAAATCGACTAAGTTTCGGTTGGATTTTCCAAAACTTACTCCCTACTCTTGTAATCGACATCCAAAAATAAAGGCCGATTTGATATCTCTTTCGGAAATGGCTGCGGGTTTTGGGTTAGAAAGGGGCAGCAAGAGATATCTCGAGACGTCACCAATACAGTATCTGTCGTTAGATGGCAAAATTATGTAATAGCACAACATAATTAATAAAGTGTTTGTTTTTACATACCAAAATAAATTTCACATTGCTTTCACATTACAAATTTATTTATTATGCTCATCAAAATAACCCCTTTCATTGTTGTACGTATATTAACAAACACCCTATGTATACTGGACAGGTACATATTTCACTATTATGTTAAGTAATGAAACATATAAATGACATTAGTTCATTACGCAGTGATACTGTGGTTACTTTTTTTGGTTTAAAAGTTTGAAAAGGTCTCCTATTCAATCTCGTTACATAGTCGGTGAAAATCAAATCGTATTCTTTTCAGGAAAATTTGAAATTGCATTTAATTGCATAATTTCGCAGCACTTAACTTTGTGCACAGTAAAGCAGCAAAGGCATTGCATTGAAAGTCTCTTTGTAACAAAGTCAATACACGTTCTTGTATGTAGTCACTCGCTTCAAGTTTATTTCAGAATATCCCAACATGTATTATGTATATAGCAAAACATTATTAGTTGAGAATGATACGGGAATTCCTTTGTAAGTTTCCTAATATAATATCTATTTGACATAGAATTTTTTGGTAATAAATCAAAAGCGAATCTATATCACCATCACACTAACAATATAAATGTGAAAGTTTGGATGTTTGTTTGTTACTCAATCACGTCGTAACAGCTGAACCAATTTCGATGAAATTTGGTATATACGTAGATTATTTATTATTAACCTGGATTACCACATATAGTACACTGAAAAAACGAATAGGTTGAATTCAATAATGTTGATTCCATTTAAGTTGCGTTAACTTAATATTATGTTTAATCAACTATTATAGTACATTTATTTCTACAAAAATAAATTGTTAAAAATTAATAGGGCAAACCAACCACTAAAAGAGGTTATTACAACGCAACATTTTTGGTATATTCGAATCTAAGTAAGTCTAACTGATAATTTAGTAAAAGTCAACATGTTAACGAAGTTGAGTCAATAAAATATCTAAGTTAAATATATACTCGTATAATCAGGTCAAATTTTCCTTTATAATTCAACTATTTTTAGTTTGTTAATTCAACAAATCATGTCGGTAGGAGCAAAAATCAACCTAAAATATAGGTTGAAAAAAGGTTAAAACAACTTATTATTTATTTCAGTGTAAGCTACCTATTATCCCATAAATCAGTTCCCATGGGATAAAAATGAGGTGTCAAGTCAAGTTGCAAAAGCGAGTTTAGCTTTATTCTAGGTTACCTACATATTTTTTTTCAGTTAATATTATATCCTAACAACAAACTATAACTTGACTAACAATAAATAAATAATGCAGGACATTTAACACAGCGCTATCTAACCCGAAACTATGGGAACCAGATAACTAATAGAATACTTATATACACTTTTTTTGTAAATATGTAGGTACTTAGATTAAATAGAAAAACATCCAGACCCGGAAAAACAAATGTTTGCACGATTTAGTAGTGTAACGGGTACGAAGTCGCGGGAACAGCTAGTGCTGAGTACATTTATTGGTTTAGATTGTTATAATGTTGTATGTAGATAGTTTCATATTATAAGAATCATATCAGAGTATTGTAACAGGGAGGCAGGATTAGAAAAAATATATTTAATAACAAGAAGAATAAACAATTATTATCAAGATCTTAAAACACAGAAGCAATGGCGATATATGTTGTTTACCACAATGTGTTAGATATTTCCTGTAGGATCATTGACGTGATATTTCCATACAGAAATTTAAGCACAGAATTTCGTTTTTGTAAGTTTACGTTTGTGTGTCGATCGGAACCTCTCCTAAAAGATCTTATAAAAGTAAATTTGTATCCCCAAGCTATTTATTACCATGAATACATTCTCTGTGATTAGGTCGGGCTCGCACAAAATACGTAAATTCATTACTCGAAATGAAACGGGGGCAATGTTAAATTAAGCTGGTACAACATGTAAAATGGCCCTGAAAACAAAAAAGTGTATAATGTTGTATTCATTTAGCTGATTCCCGATGGAATCGAACAAGAGCCGATATTAAAAAAGTTTTGTTTCAATTTAATGATTTGACATGGGCGACTAGAGGCTATTTTTTAATATTTTGGGTCTTTCTATCTAATAAAATTATACGAAAGGTTCCGACATAGAGCTTTATCATAAATGGTTATGTTTGGGCCAAATTATACCTTCTTGTGACCTTGCACTTTCAATAAATATCCGTTTTAGTTACGGACCTCAAAAGGAAAGAAGGAATTCTAATAAGATCACTTCGTTATCCGTCTATCTGTCTGTCTGTCTATCCGTCTATCAAGAACCATTTTCTCAGGAATGCGAGGAGATATCAAGTTGAAATTAATATCAAATACGTAGGTCTACGGTCCCTTGAAGCGCAATACTTCTCATTGACCTATAATGGTTTTTTTAAGAAAACATAAGGTTTACTGAACACTTTTTTGATATGAGAGCCCGTTTACGAAATATAAAGCCTTAAAATTGCCAAATTCTTATATATTTTTTTATCTATCCTCATCACTCCACTTATATCGATCCTGTTCCCGCCAGTCCCTATAAAAAGCGTCCAAATCATCACACCAACGCTTCTTAGGCCTTCCACGGTGTCGCTTTTCATCCACAAGGATGCATCCAGTTACGACCTTAGCCCACCTATTTGCCTGCGTACGGGAAACATGACCCACCCAATCCCATTTTAACTTGGCAGCCTTGATACCGACGTCAGCGATGTCAGTCTCTGAGCGCAGCGAGGTGTTTCGAATTCTGTCTATTTTCTTGACACCTAAAATGTTACGCTTATAAACGTATGCCTAAAAAGTATCCATATTACTAGTACATATACTGTGGTTGTTAGAAAAATTATGAGTAGACTTTACTAGTTTACGAGCAGTAGTCGACCAACTTATGTCTGTAGTTGGATTTTAAAATAGTGCATATAATGTTCATACAAAATTACCAAAATTAACTTTCTATTTGAATATGACTAAGATACTGCCGTACTGGCTACGGAACCCTCTGTGCGTGGTTTAACACGCGCTTGATCAATTTATAAGTATCTATTATAGATTGGGCACATGAGCTGAAGGACATTCTGATGCAAAATATTCACCATCACCCACATCAATATCAACACTCGTTATAGTTGCTTGTCACCAAAAATCTAATATTAAAGTACTTTATTGTTACTTTTATAACTACCTACTTATGTAGTTTATACTTTAGATTATTTAAGTATTAATTTCAATAGATTTTATCGTACCAAGAAACATTTTTGTATGATTTATTAAGAATTATTTAAATTCTAAAACCTACAGTTGACTTTACACAGAAAATTACATTGCATAGTGTTTTGTTTTAGAGGTATTGATTGTATTATTTTTAATTAATTAATTACTTTCCCAAAATATATGTACTACTTTAAAAATAAGATTATTTTTAGAGTATGTTTTAATGAATTACAAAGTTCAGCTGAGTTATCGGAAGTAAAATAGAACGGAAATGTAAAACTGTTAATAGGTTTAATTTAAATATTGATGTTGTAAAATCCAACCTAATATAAAAATCATATTATAAATTGCTTAGTTTTTTATAATGAAGAAATAATTTTATATTTCACGTTAATTGTAAAATAGGGACGATAACGGATTTCACGCAACTTCGATTGCCCCGAAGTTGGTTGGTCGGTAACGTCACGTGATAGGGAAGTAGTTTTTAAGAACAAAAGGCAATGGCGGACTCAATTTCGGTTGGACTGTTGAACAGAAAGGTGGTGCGGTGCGAGTTTATAAACTACATACTTGAAATATGATGTTGTAAACTCATTTAGTTTTAGTGATGTTTGGTGGGGTTTTAATTGTAATGTACTTTTATCTGTATTATTTTTGGGTGTACCCACTAAAATATTACTTTCATTTTAGTGGGTATTCTGGTATAACTAGCTATTATTAAATTGTAGTGAAGTCGGTAGATTATAACGTGAATAAAGTATTTGGTGTATATTCATATTGGAATTAAAAATATCTAAGTTATCTGGGATTTTATTTCCTTACATTGTGAGGTAGGAACATTGATTCAATTTGCAGTAATCAATCGAACACATACATATTAACAGTAACATCAAGTAACGTCATACATACATTATGCGGAACATACTAAAGTATTAGTCTCACGTGTCTTTTGTACATACATACATATATGATAATATTCGTTTATTAATAAATGGATCGATCAGTAGATAATTTTAAAATTGCTTTATTTCAATGCCAATCAGATAACGAAAACATTGTAGGAACAAACTCATAAACCTAAAAATAACAGAAACTTCTCCCACCCGCGTTAAAAACAAAACAAGGAAACGTAAAAAGGTTTTGATACTAAGCAGGTAAAGTTTCGAGATCCACTCGGAAAGTATCAAGAAGTGTTTACATTTGCTGAGTTACGAGTGGAAGGGAGTTTGTACGTCGCGTGTTTGTTTTTCGATATTAACTTGTGTTGTGTTTCTTAATTTACATTCCAAGATTTCATATTGGATGTCGTCATTTCAATTAAGACTAGGAATTGTGCTCCAATCGGTGAAGTTATTCGTAGAATCGCTCACAGATTTTCTAGTTATTTGTTAACTAATATCTAGCTACTATAGATTATTATTTCCCTAAAGGGTAGGTAATAAAGGGTTTGATTTTTTTTATACTAATGACTTGCTTTTTGCTTGCTTGAACTTTAGTTGCTATTTCAAATTACGGGAACCAACTCTATCGGGTCAGCAAACTCTATCCTGAAAATCAGAAGCAGTAGACCTTTTCACTGACTACCGATGGTTACTACGGAGATTTCAAATCGCGCGTTTTACCATATGTTTAACATAGATCCGTTCATATGAACACGCGTCATAATGGACGCACTTTGACTTGACGTTCTGCCGTGAATTGTTTTGTGGGTACTTTGTATATTATATCAGTTTTTGAGGAAAACAACATGTGTGCACTAAGTTTCCCTACCCAGTTGAGTATATGAAGTCTACTTACTAGTCTAGCAACTTACGTCATTTCATTCACCCCCAATATTTCACCAAGACCCAAGCCCCAAGTGTTACTTCGAACACAGCATACTATAAATAAGCCAATGACCAAGTTATAACACTTAGAGCTGAAAGTCTCCCTGCCAGCGCCGTGTAGGAGAGCCGATAATTCAGCCATGGAGTGCGACCATATCGATTCGGGGGAGTAAAGGTGTGGCGATACTCTCAGCGAGCCAATATCTCTTTATTATAAGGTACTATAAAAAAAATCTGCAAGTTTCATGCAAATTGTATCAAAGATACTGAACTAGGCACTAACATCTACCCATTGTATAGGCGATGGTTTAGTTAAAGATTAAGCCATTGATCAAGAATGGTTTTTGGCTAGAAAACGGGAAAAAAATAAGAAACCCCTACTAGCTGTATTGAAAAGAAAGAGACAAAAAATAAAGACTGTACTAGCATATAACTATCAGCTACTTTAAGATGTAGTTAAGTGTATTTTGCACTGTCTGATTTGTAGTGATATATTAGCAGCTTTGTTTTCGTTTTAGAAGACAAGTGTAAAAACTGTTCGGTTTCACTCTGACCACTCCCGATCTGGACAACTTCCAACGTAGAAGACTCATTGACCAACCAATGATGTTTCTCTTAACAGGCTTTTGTGGCGATTTCTACTGAAACATATCGCATCAGGAGCAGTGGTGTGTTTTACACACAGTTTGTGCTCGAACGCTGTGATCGAAGCCGCCATTTTATATTTAAATTAAGGAGAAATTGTTTAGAATGTACTTGCACTTTTTTTTTGTTGAGTTGAGTTGTTGAGTTGAAATCATTATAATAGTTTGCTAACAAATGAGGGGACTCTACGGCTGCTGTCTCGAATCTAGAGATCTGTATAAGTTGTTATGTGATAAACTATCAAACGAAAGTAGGTATACTTCAAGGAGTACAAAAAGCGAATTCCAAGGTATTAATATCTCTATAATATTTACAATACATTTTGTCATTATGATTTTGATATAATTGATATAAAATCCAAAAATAACCACTACAAATTTTTGGTAGTAATTGCTAGTCAGTGATATCTTTCGATCCAGTTGGATTGACTTTTTGAAATCACAAAAGCAAAGCGCTCATTTCAGATCTTTTTTGCTTTGTTCTTTTTAGCCCCCCCCCCCCCCCCCCAAGCCAAACGAGCATAATTTCATTCGTTATTTACGTTTTAGGCGTTACTTAGAAACGACATCTGACCTTATTTTTTGTTGCCACTTAATTACCGATATTAATCTGGCTTCCATCCTGTTTATTTTTAATTAAATTATTTTATAACTTTACCTCATTTCTTTGTTTTAAATTGCCAAGAGGATTTTTTTCCACCGTCACTTAACTACCTACTAACTGGCGAGTCCCCCATAAAAACAAAAAATATTATTCGTAATCTTTGACCATCAAAATAGTGCCACGAAATGGGTAACCAATCAACTTGACCATTCATTAATTTTTTTCATTCAAATTACAGGTAACGTGAGTTCTTGTAAAATGGTTATACTTTTTTAGAGTAGAAATTGCAGTTATTCTGGATTACAGACTTTTGCCTATATTTGTGTCACTAAACGCATACCAAATTTCAGCACTGTGGGACCCAGTAAATTTTGTCAAAGTTCGGTTTTTATCATGGCTTATAACTTAAAAACTACAAGGTTTAAACTAAAAATAAGAACCGGGTCAAATTGTACTTACAAAGACCTTTTATTAAACTTGCCACTTGATCAGATAGTCTCATGTTGTTTTTTTTTGTTACCCTCTTGAACCCCAATATCTCAACAACCTCCTCACATTTTTAGTTTATTGAGTCACACCAAAATTGTGCCATCATTATACCTATGCACCAAATTTCATGATGATCGGATAAACGCTTCGAAAGTTATCCTCGGACAAACAAACATACAAACATACGTACATACATACAACGCCGATTTGTCCAAGTTAATTTGGAGATCTCGCTTCGCTCGATTAATTATAATAATGCTGGACATTTTACACATCTTTATTTAGCCCTAAACTAAACAAAGTTGTACTATGGGATCCAGATAACTTATCTATTTTTTTTTGTGTAATAAGATACTTAACTTGTCATACTTATCATTTATAGAAAACCCCGGACCCAGACAAATATTTGTATATCAAACAAACATTTGTTCCGCGATTCCTTCGTCTCAGCCGGCTAATCGCCCTCTGCGACACAATGGTTGTCAAAACTGATAGACAGACCCTTTTTTGCAAACAAAACAAAAGAAAACACAAGATATATACAGTAATATTACTAATTGCAATTTCTTCCATACAACTGATGGACTGATGGACAGTGTAACACAAAATTCAAGTACGTATTTTAGTACAAATTCTTATGTTCGCTTAAGTCGTAATGTCCCAAAAAGTATTTTCTTTGCATAACAATAAAATTCACACAAGACCAGATTTTTCTCTTAGTCAGAGACAAACATTGACAGCGTGTCATGTAGATTTATTCTAGGCTTCTAAACAAAAGCTTTTATTGCTCTGTGATTTCGTGAATATTTTATCGTATTTGTGATGCGAGGGATCGAATTACGAACATTCGCGATGTTTTGTCACTTTACTCAAGTGTTTTTGTGATGAGTAAGTATTTCAGATATATAAGATGAGAAAATCTTAACCGAATTTCGATCTTACAACGAAGCAGTAAGGTTGTTAGTTGTATTGGATGTTTACTTCCGTATTACGTTTTCCTTGTTTGTATGTTGACATTATTAATGCCACTAATGCGAATGGAGCTGAATAATTAATTAGTTTCTGTAAATGCCGGCTTACAAATAATTGGTAATAATTAAAAATGTTTTATTTACAACAAAATGACTACCTACCGTACATACGAGTAGGAAATGGTGTATTGTGTTCCGCCTGTACAACAGTATAACAATTTCGATAAAATATTTTTCTAATTAAAACTGCAACAAGGTTGGCATTTCATAGAAAAGTTACGCATTGCACGCTAAAATGATTCTTAACAATATTTGACGACTTCTAATCCATGTTTGGTACATTTTGTACAAACCTTTGTAATGAATATTTGTTATCACGGTTAGTCGCTTTTGAAATATATATAAAAAAATTTAATTTATGTAACAGGTAAGAAGGGTATGGCTTCCGGTGAAATTACAGGCACATGAAGCTTCGGTCATCTTTACATAGTATAAAATGAAGTCGCTTCCTCTGTCTGTTCGCTTAGATCTTTTAAACAACTCAACGGATTGTAATGCAGTTTTCAGCAATAGATAGAGTGATTCAAGAGAAAGGTTTATATGTATAAAACATACATAACTCTGGTTGTTTGTTAGTTTGTTTGTTACCTTTACACGACTAAACGGCAGAACGGATCGTAATGAAATTTTGCAAGGAGATAGATTATATCCTAGGAAAGGACATAGGCTACTTTTTATCCAAATGCGCAACATGAGGGTAATGTTTTATTGAAAAACCATCCGTGCAAAGCCACGGGCAAGTCAGCTGGTAATCTATATACTAAATTTAATTGAAATCGGTTCCGCCGTTATCACGTGATTGAGTAACAAACAACCATGCGTCCAAACTTTAGCATTTATAAGATCAGATAGATAGATAGATAATTATTTATTGTTACACCAAATTACAATAACTTAACCTAGAAAACTTAAAGACTAATACATGGTGGTACAATGGGCGGCCTTATCGCTCAAAGCGATCTCTTCCAGGCAACCTTTGGATGGACTGGATTGAAAAAACGTGTGAGGAGGCGGTGTTATAATAAATACCTATTTATGTAGGATAAAAATAAATAAATACCTAAACCTAAAATATACCTACATATACTTAGATAAATATAAAATACATATATATACTTTAACCATATATATCGAAAGGAAATACAGTCTTTACTCTAAAGAAGCTGCAAAGTACAGTTTGTAAACCTCACTTTTAATAATAGGTAAAGATTTAGCATGTCTGAGGCAAGTCATTCCATAATCGGACAGCTCGTACCGTAAACGAGTTAATAAAGAAGGTGGAATTATGCGCTGGAGTTTTCAACTGGAGAGTAGTGGAAGAACGCAGATTGCGGGGATTGGATAGATTTAGGAATTCAAAGCATTGTTTGAGAAACGGCGGAGAAGAAGTAAATAGAATTTTATATAAGAGAGTTAGAATATGAGCATCCCGACGAGGGCGGATTGGCAAGCACTTGAGTTTAACGCAAAACTCGGAAATATGATCATATTTGTGCAAGCCAAATATGAATCGAATGCAAACGTTTCGAAGGCGCTCAAGCTTATTAAGTTGCTCTTCTGTAAGATTAGAGAAACTGGCGTCAGCGTAGTCGGTAGTAAGAGGTAGTAAGAGAGACCGAGCGAGCGCAACTTTTGTGTCAGTAGGAAGAAATTATTAGTATATAATTAGTATTAGTAATAGGAAGCTTAGTGTGATGAAGGTAAGAATGAACATTTACAAACGTATAGAATGAAGAAAGAATTTATGTAGAAAATGAGTGCAAGGTGAGACGTTATTCGGAGCGGATCGCACTCACCCTGATGAAGGTTCACGAATTGAACCGAAACATTGTCGGTCGAAACACCGATAAGACGGTATGTGATAAATCCCGTATTTATAATAATAATATAGGTAGAGTTTACTTAGTTATCTTAATTATAATTGTGAAACGGTCCGTAATTTTAAATGGAAGGGCCCAAGTTCACTAACATAAACGGGTGGAGTAGCCATCGATCATGATGACAGATAAATAACGTCAAAGAGATTTCGTAAAGTTGCTGTACAAAAAATATTTGTTATTAATTACGTGGGTCACACTGAAAGTTTTTAGAAAATAAAAAACGGATTGATGTTTATACATCTACATTTTTATTGCTTTTCGAAGTATATTTCGTTCTTTTCTAAGCGCCGTCGCATGCGATGGAACCAGTGGGCCCACTTCTCTAGGTATCTTTTCCACGCCTTTTTCAAATGCAACCACAGCATCTTCACGGTTCATAAAACGAATTCCTTTAAGTTTATCTTTTATTTTTCCTCTCAAATACTATAGTCTATAGTCCCTTCAATCTGCCAACGCAATAAAAAAATACGGCCATCCATAGATTAACAACTGTCACGTTTGACTGGTAGAAAATGCTTTTAGCATTAAGTCCTCCATTTGTACATTTTTCTCTTTGTGCTGTGCAATAAAGAATTAAACAAAAAAATATTGTCAATACCATCAGACCATAGGGCGATGGTGTGTTTACGAGAATCTCTCGCCCACCATTCTGTGTCATCTTCGTCTCTTCTAGCCAAGCTAATAGGATTATTAAATAAACACTTAGTTATTGCTACTGATGGCGTTGGATTTGGGTCATTGATTGGAGGCAACTAGGAATGATCGGCCTTCAGTTCCCACTCGTTCCTTTCCGAGCATAAGCCGTGCCATAGAAGACTACGACATTTTCTCTAATATTTTCTTTGACTCCGTAATCCCGAAGTTCGAGATGAAAAGGAGTATTAATTCAGGATTCCGTTGAATTGTGAATATTAAATAGAATCGTTAGATTCAGTGCCAGTTCAAAGACTGCTTTTTGATTGGAAATGAATAATTCATCGGAATCCTCAAATTAATTTACAGAGTGTTAATTAACGAGAATAAAGATGTTTCCTTCCGCCTTTACTTAATATGAAGCAAATGAAAGCGTGATGGAGTCGCGGGTGACGCCTGAGCGTTTCGTTAAATTGTTATTAATATGTTTTTAAGTCTTATGTCGTGTTGATGGATCTTTTTGGTTCATCTTTTATAATTTATTTTATTTATACATTTTGTAATAAAGAAATGTTCTCTACTTAGAACAATGTAAGAGGGGAAAATAAGATAAGCAGTATGATTTAGTTGATACGAAATACTACTTATTTCCTTTACGGCTAATCACTTATCACATAAAAGGGTGTACGAGTATCAATTATTGAATAAAATTTCAGCAAAGCAAATGAAAGCTATTTAGCAGCCATGTTAAGAATTGGCTAATACTAATATCACACTAATATTATAAATGCGAAAGATTGGATGTTTGTTTGTTTGTTACTCAATCACGCCGTAACGGCTGAACGTACATATACGTAGATTATAACCTGGATCACATAGGCTACCATTATCCTATAAATCCGTTCCCATGGGATAAAAATGGGGTATCAAAGTTTCTATATCAAAATGATTTTGGTCTTTGTTACCATTCACATCAAAACTAAATAACGGATTGGGCTCAAAATTTGCAGATGTTGTTCTAGACCTAGAATAACATATAGGCTACTTTTTATCTCATAAATCAGTTTCCAAGAGATAAAAATGGGATGTCAACGTTTCTATAGAAAAATGATTTTTGTCTTTGTTACCACTTCACGCCAAACCTACTGAACGTATTGAGCTCAAACATTGCAAAAACCAAACCACCCTTCACGCCAAAACCACTGAAGGGTTTGGACACAAACTTTGCAGAAGTTTAGTAGAACTAAAATCAGCTCAAGACCTAGAATAACATATAAAGAACTTTACATCTCATATATCAGTTCCCATGAGGTAAGACTGAGTCGTTAAAGTTTCTATAGAAAATATATTTTGTTCTTTGTTATCCCTTCACGCCAAAACCCTGAAGGGATTGGACCCAAATTTTGCAGAAGTTTAGTTCTAGACCTAGAATGACATATAGGCTACTTTTTATCTCATAAATCAGTTCCCTTAGTGTTGCCCAAATTCAGTCTTGGTCTTGCAGTCTTGGTCTTGTTCTTGCGTTTTTGCAAGACCAAGACCAAGAACAAGACCGCGTATTTTTAGCAAGACCAAGACCAAGACTGACCGTGCAAGACTTGAGCAAGAACAAGACATAGCCTGCAAGACTCTTGCGTCTTGCAGCTAGGACTTAGCGCTATTTCACTGAGTAGTTAGGTGTAACAGTTCGGTGTATAGGTAGGTACGCTTAGGAATTCTATGAGACGCAAAAAACTGTATCAAAGAATATGAAAAACTGGACCTATGCGCATTACGACTAATACCATAAACATAGCGAATAAAAAAATATCTATTAAAATCAAACTGAGTGCATGCATAGTTATGTTTTAACCATCGGCACTTTGATAATGCGGCGTCAAAGGTTTTGTACTTACTTCTCAAAGAAATTTGCCGCTTTTCGGAAGTACATGGTTATGATACACGCGCCGGCGGCTTCTTTTGAAATCTAAAACAATCGTTGCCGCCACGCCGAAATCATAACATTTGACACTATTTGATTGCCGCCATAGGGCGTAGGTATACTCATGCAAAATAATTTCCTAGTAGAGTACTTACAGGTGTTCCAAAGAATAAATAAGTTTCAGAGTGCTTAGAATGAAAATGAATACATTATACTGATCACGCAAGTAGTATTATGATTAGGATAAAATTGTAAGGATAGGTAGTAGATGTCATATTAATTCATTATAGTAAGTATATATTATAATATTGATTACTTATATGGTTTTAAACTAATTACTTAGGTACTATTGTTGTACATTTAGTCATTATATTTCTTAAGTTTTACAAGAAAAAATAGCAAAAAAGTGTTCAAATATCACCCGTTTAATAAATATTGTAGCCACTTTTAAATATCCTTGAAACGTGTAAAAAAATTCTACGAAACTAATAAAATAATATAAAAAGCGTAGGTACTTACCTACTAATAAAATAAAAAGCCTGCGATAAGAGTTTTGTATTACTTACCAGCCCGAATATCTCTGAGAGAGATGATGAGAGTAAGTATTTACTAGCTGTGCCCGCGACTTCGTCCACGAGGAATAGTAACTTTGGAGGTATAGTGACGTTCAGGACTTATTTATTTATTTTAAAACTTCTGTCATCAAACATACAAACGAACTCTTCAGCTTTATAATATTAGTATAGATGTACGCCAAAACATTCACTTATATGTAAAGAATAGTGATTGGCACTAATTCTATTTTATTCACGCGTCGCGTCTGTACAAGTAGGTTATATTTAGTGTGTGTTTGTACGCCGCACGCGGCATTGTTTGATTTGCGGCGGCATCCTTTTCATAGAGCCGGCACGTAGCGAGGCGGCGCGGTAGAAAGCAAGGAAACGTACTATAAATAAAGGAATTATTTTAATTCCAGTCATTTCCAATTGAGCTGTGCTTCGAGTCTAACTTAATAATTGTTTTTACTAATTCTCGTTGTTTTCTAAAAACGTATCACGTGTACAATTTAATATGAGTGACGAAGATTCAAATTATTCTAGTCCGAGTAACGAGAGTTTGAGTCACAGATCTAAAAGACCCAAAAGCAAATTTGAGGAGTTTTTCGAAATAATTCATGCATCCCAAACTGCCTTCTGTAAATTGTGCCAACATAAAAAGATTGAAATAAAAATGAAAAACAGAAACACTTCAGGCTTAAGGAAACATCTAATATCTTTCCACAAAAAGGAATCAGAAATATTTCTTCCTGTTAAACCAAAATTAAGTGGAGATATCACAAGCTTTTTAGTAACCGCTGGAAGAAGTGGACAGGTAAGAATATTTTTTTAACAGTTAAAAGAATTTTAACTCCGCGTAGCTATTCATGCGATACTTTCAAAAACGCCATTAACTTACGTAAGTATTTTTGAGTTAGTGGTGTTTTCACAGTTTTCATCTAGGGGTGCGACATATTAAGTATGTAATTATCGTCTTAAATATTTTTTATAAACACCCATATTTTCATTTAATAATAATAATAATAATAATAATCCTCCTAGCCGATTTCGGCTACAGAGACTTGACTTTGTGATTATTGGCCTAGGTGTTTAGCCTGTATGTGGCTGATGTACCCTATTTTTGCGCTAAAAGTCCGGTTACAATGAACACAAGTTAAGGCGCCATTAATGAATTTCTTATCAAATCTTCAGTTATTTATTAATCTGCTTGATCTTTACTATGGCTATGTTAATTTAAGCTCACAATGTTCCAATTCTAATACGTTTTTCTAAGATTTAAAGTAAACTTTAATAAATAGTAATAGACTAATAGGTAATTGCAAGACTTGCAAGACTCTTGCTGCAAGACCAAGACCAAGACCAAGACTGGGAGCGCAAGACCAAGACCAAGACCAAGACCAGGTGTATTGGCGCAAGACCAAGACCAAGACTGGCTAAGTCTCGTCTTGTTCTTGCATTTGGGCAACACTAGTTCCCATGAGAAAATAAAATATATTTTGTTCTTCGTTACCTCTTCACGCCAAAACGACGTAACGACCGCAGCCCACTCTCTTCATGTTAGATATAAGCGCAATGATGAGTCATAAAAAAATCCGTAGATAAGATATTTTCAAAATGACACTACTTTTACCAGTATCTGTCAAAAAAAATAAATTTATAATAATTGACATCAAAGCACCCCACGCTTTTTTACAATAAAATACATATTTTTTTGTTAATCACACTATTCATTATTATTTTCTACTTTTTCATTCGGTATCTACAAAAGTGTGTTTTTTTAGGTTTTTTAAACTATTATTTATTATTGACAAACTACGCGTGCGAAGTCGCGGGCGGAAGCTAGTTATCAAATAAATTATCTCGTATTTGACAGCTCCTTTAGGCAAAGTGGAATGTCTTTTCGCAGAATCTTACTCTATTATATCAACGCGTATGCTTTGTGAGTTTGTTGGTGACAAACAAAGAAAACAAAGAGTTATTTTTCTATCTTGTACCGAAACCAGTTTCCAGAACCAGATTTTGATGATTTTCTTAATTACCACTGTTTATTCTAAAAACCAAATTTTCCTTTTCATTAGTACATAAAATGAAAGGTATCAAACTAAGCCGAAGTCAGCAGCGGACAGCGGGCAGCGGCGGTAAGATCAAAGAGCCTTTATGCATGCGCGCGACCGCTAATGCCGCGGTCGGCACGTTTATGTTACCTTCACGCTCATCCGTGCGGTTGCCGACCAACTGTCGAGACGTGTCAAGGGACGGGTAAACATACAAAAACATTCGTAAA
Organism: Philereme transversata; assembly: GCA_963924445.1. Lineage (NCBI taxonomy): Eukaryota > Metazoa > Arthropoda > Insecta > Lepidoptera > Geometridae > Philereme > Philereme transversata. The sequence goes on along the minus strand of OZ004342.1, from coordinate 23,598,099 downwards.
ATTAGAAACTTAGTATTTCTGTAAGTAATTAAAAAAAACTACGATCTGAGGAGGGACAGATAGTCAAGAGATAAATATAAATAAATATTGCTGGACATTTCACGCAGCGCTATCTAGCCCCAAACTAAGCAGAGCTTGTACTATGGGAACCAGATAACTGATAGAATACTTATATACTTTTTTTTGTAAATACATAAGATAAGATAAGATAAGATAACTCTTTATTGTACACCAAAGTAAAATACAGAACATAATTTTTACTAACAAATTTAGTGCAATGGGCGGTCTTATCGCTAAAAGCGATCTCTTCCAGACAACCTTAGTATGGACAGGATTATAATATATCACATGACGGCGGTGCATCTATATAAAATTAAAAACATACCTACCTACTATAAACCTAAAATACTAATAATAACTCAAATTTAATTATAATAAAACAAGCAACTATAAAAATGGTTATGATGAATTAACAAGCAGCGACAACTTCAACGCAGGGACAGATAATGCGTGTGTACTTTTGTTTTAAAATTACTAATAGACTTGGATGTTCTTATAGAGAAGGGCAAATCGTTCCACAATCGTACGGCTGTTACAGTGAAGGATCGACCATAAAACTCTGTCGTATGGACAGGAGTTTTAAGTTGAAGGGAATCTGAAGAACGCAAATTGCGATCATTAGCCTGGTGGAGAAACTCAAAACGCTCCTTAAGATAGAAGGGAGAAGAAGGGTTAAAAAGGATGTTATACAAAAGGGACAGTATGTGTGCATTCCGGCGAAGACGGATGGGGAGCCATTTGAGCTTTGCGCGAAAATCAGAGACATGGTCATACTTGCGCAAGCCAAATATAAACCGAATACAGAGGTTTTGAAGGCGCTCAAGTCTGCTCAGTTGGGCTTCAGAGAGGTCAAGATAGCAGGCGTCGGCGTAGTCCAGAATCGGAAGTAAAAGAGTCTGTGCAAGCGTAACCTTGGTAGCAGTCAGCAAGAAGTTACGAATTCTCCGTAAAGATCCAGACGATGCAAACACCCTGCGGCTAATCTCATTGATACAGGGAACCCAAGTTAAACGGGTATCCATCTGTATTCCTAAATTTTTCACTGACTGTGTGACTTCTATAGGTGTTCCGTCAAAAACTATGCATGGTAGCTGTGCAAAATTAATTTTGTAGATCTGTTTGGAGCTACCAATAATAATGGCCTGCGTTTTGTTTGGATTGACTGTAAGGCCAAAAGATTTACTCCAGTCGCATATCCGGTCAAGGTCAGTATTTAATAAGCTAATGGCTCCATCGATATTTTCAACTGTAGCTTGAGTATAAATTTGCAAGTCATCTGCGTACAGGTGGTAGGAAGAAGTTACATTTTGTGAGATAGAATGGATGAACATAGCGAATAGGAGAGGGGATAAAACGCCACCTTGCGGGACACCGGCAGAAAGATTGCACCACGAAGAGTAAGCCTCTTCAACAAGGATGCGCTGACGGCGCCCAAACAAGTAACTATGAAACCAGTCAATTGCCGTTGGAGATATGTTAAAGGAGCATAACACACCCAGAAGTAGGTCGAAGTCAACATTATTGAAAGCGCTGCTGAAGTCAAGGAGTATCATTACTGTAAGCTTCTGACTGTCCATCCCAAACCGAATGTCGTCTGTTATTTTAACCAGAGCTGTTACGGTGCTATGACCTGGACGGAAACCAGATTGATAAGGATTTAAAAGGGAGTTTTTGGAAAGGAAGGTACTTAACTGTTTATGAATAAGGCGTTCAAGGATTTTAGATAGGTAAGGAAGGATTGATATTGGACGGTATTCAGCAAAAGAGGAAGGATTGGATTTTTTAGGTAAGGGAATAATCTGAGCTTCTTTCCAGGCATCGGGAAATGTGCCAGAATTTACAGAGAAATTTAGAATATGCGTAATAACGTGGATAATTTCATCAAGAATGGGAACAATCATATTTCGACTGATACTGTCATTGCCCACAGCATTTGAAGTAATAGATGCAATGCTCCTTTTAACATCACAATCGTCGAATTGACTAAAATGAAACTGAGGGAAGTCTGGCGTTGGTTGAGAAGAAAGATATTTTAGTGTAGTGAGCTTATTTTAGTGTGTACATACTTATAATATATATAGAAAAACATCCAGACACGGAACAAATATCTGTAGATCATGCAAACATTTGTTCCACGGCGGGAATCGAACCCGCTACATCCTGCGTCTCAGCCCGCTATACGCCCACTGCACCACGGAGGCAGTCGAAGATTGCGGGTTAGATCCATACTTGGAGACAAATATGCATGACTTACTACTATTGATTCTGAGTCTGCTGTGGTACCATGGCACTTCTACTTAATTTTCACTTTAATGGGAAACACAACATTATTATTATAATATAACCTACTTTACTTAACATCTTAGCTCATCTTCTAAACAAATAAGTTCACGTCAAAGGCACGCACGGCGCACACTGAACTATATTCTTCTGAAATTCTAAGAATCTACATCAGCTACAATTACTGCGGTACCAAATAGAGCCTCAAGTCCTAACTTGATACAACTTAAGTAGTTAGGGTCGTGTGTTCTAAGTCGAGTAACTTACTAAGTTAGCCTCAGCAATGCCTCGGTTTTAGTATTGGAATTAAAAGTATTTCAACACATTGGTTTTGTTCAAGATGTCTTTTTAAGACCACCTCATTTGAAACCAGTGACTTTATTTTTATTTTTATTATTCTATTTTTTTATTTTAGCGTGTTCTATTTTTTTTTGATCATCATTATCATTCAGCCAGCTTTGCCCACTGTTGGGTATAGGCCTCCACTTTGAAATGCCGAATACCAATTCACAAAGAAATAACATATGATATTACTTTATTCTGGTTCTCAAAGACCCAGTAATTGACCGGTATGTGTGGGACAGTAACTGTCCTACGGTTACTAGCCCCGTGAGAACAACAAGGAGCAAGTTCCACGATAAACATAAAATAAGTTTACCAACGGATCATCCAGCATTTAGGTCTAGTATCCACCGAAACTTTGACCGGAGATATAGGAAAAACAGCCAGTAGAATACATCGAAATGGTATTACGTCATCTCCACATATTTTTATCAATTTTGATTCTAAGTTCCAATCTTATGACGATTCTCATAAACACTTCTTCTTCCTGACCTTATCCCACATTACGCGGGGCCAGCGCAACATGTATTTTTCTTCCATATCTCTCTATCTGCCGTCATCTCCGTTGTCACTTCTTTCCTATCCATATACTCCTAATTCTTCACAAAGCCCATCCATCCTTTACCCATCTTCGGCCTTTCCATCCACATTCATATTTAACACTCTTTTTTTTATGATTATTTTTATATTTAGTCTCATGATTTTCTTACCTCCGCATGACATGTCCATACCACGCTAGTCTCTTAGTCCTCAACTTTTCTATCACTGGCGCTGCTTTCAACGCGGCGATACCGATTCTCAAAAACACATTTCTGATTATTGCAAAATTATAGTTCGGATGTCTAATAACTTTAAATGTCTTATAATTATTTTACACTATTTCCAAGAATGTCAAGTAGAACAATATTGATGCTAGACTATTATTACATTATTTTATAATATCCCTTTCTAGAAAAACAATAGGTAACTAGGCTGTACGCGGCTTCGCAGTTTTACGAAGTGCTACGCCGTAGCCATTCGCGTAGCTCATAAATGAAGAAACAAAACTCTGAACAGATATCCCTACGGGTATTTGACAATAATTCCACAATATCATAATCTGCCGTTTTCAGTTTCAATCACATTACGATCCATAGAGGCAGGAAAACCTTTCGGTTACATCAAACATTGATATGTACGTGCATCAGGAATCGATTATAAATCGAAACATGAATTTGACCAGATTTCATTACGGTATTAGCCTTCTGATATTAGATCAAACATATAACATTCTCATGAAACAAAAAACCACTAGTCTAAGCACAAAGCGCTCACACTCACCTAGAGAGTGAGTACAAGAACCATAATATTATGGCAACGCATAACGAGTTGTGCTTCTACGATAACGAAGTATTGCTTCCTTTTCTATGGCCTTCTCGTTTCTATGAAAGGATATTAATATTCCCCCAGGGCTGCCACCCGTGAGATAAATTAAGACAAATTGAATTGTCAGGGGTGTACACAGATAGACAAGACTAAACCGGGTTATAATTTAAATTCAAGACGACGCTTTAAGTTGAGGAAATTTATTTTCTAGTGCTGACTAATTAAGTTTGCTGTTTGGTTAAATGAGATAACTTAGTTATAACTTATAACTAAGTTGGGTTCTCAATTAGCACAGAATCTATTAAATACACATTCATTAACATACTAAAACTGAACATTTTAATTAATTTCTATCATCTTAGCTCATATACATAAACTAATTATTTGTATAAACAATAACACCAAGAAAAAAACATACACAGACGATACATTAAAATAAACATTATGTAAAATTTGTAGCCATCTCCAATGGAAACTCAAATATATTTTTGCAAAATATGTAAAAATAACCAAACAAATCGAAACCAGTGTTCAAAATGGCCCAATAACATTATCTTACTTTACAAAGGAATTTCCAGGTCGCCGGTAAAGCTGGAGTTGGAATGAACCCGCTAATATATTAAACGGATTAAGGCTTCGCTGGAATCGATGCAGAACCTGAATCCAATGAAATGTGGCCACAAATAAATGCATTTGGGCGACCTCTACCGATATACACAGAGCCTTTAGGACAAGTTGACAAATTAAACAATTTAACTAATTAAAACTTGTACTACTGATAAAATACCTTTTGTACATTACAAAATACATTTTTTATTTGTAATTATTATAAATTGCTCTAAGGGCAGGCACCCTTAGAATCAAAATCCGATCTAAGCTCAATCCCTATTGTTGCGACGCCGAAGTAACCGCGAGGTGATGTAATTGAAGTCAAAAGTACTAGAATTAGGGTATGCTTTGTGCTAGGCGCATTGAAGGCCACGTAAACCGGTCCCTAAGGACTACACATTTACGTCTATCGTAATCCGTGCGTAATCCGTCCGGACGCGCTCCGAGCCGCGGTCGCGGTCGTCTTGAATAATCAGTCGGACAGATTACCAGCCTTATTCTGTATCTTGAAAATTGCCAGGTGTTCGACATTCATTCATTACGTTTAAAATTTCCCGTTCCCGTAGGAACTTTGGGATAAAAACTTTATAAAACATTGTTGTCAAAGTGACGCGACACTTCATGTAATTGACTTTACGTCAATGAACGACGGTTAAATTAAATGGATATTGTTCATACAAAAATACTAAAATCGCGATTAAAAAATGAGGGATGGGGCTAGCAGGGTGAAAAATACTTTACAATCTATTGTCATACCTAGAAAATATACAAAAAAAAACATTAATATCGGTCCACCCGTTTCGGAGGAGTGCAACTTGATTGACACTCATTTTTATCCCGTGGGACCTGATTTAAGGGATAATAAGTCGCCTTTGTGTTAATTCAGGTAATAATCTACGTACATACTAAATTTCATCGAAATTAGCCGCTGCGACGTGATTGAGTAACAAACAAACCAATAAATAAATAAACAAACATCCAAACTTTCGCATTTATAATATTAGTGTGATAATGATTTAAATAAATCATGAAAGTTTTCTGAGTAAAATGACAGTACTATAATAGTAATCATATCAGCCATAGGACATCGAACGCCTCGCCCATAGATTTCAAGATTAAATTTTGTGCGGTCTGTACCAAACGGCTCCCTCCAACCTTTGCCAGTCATCCTTCCATCTAATGAGGGGCCGTCATACGCTGCACTTTCCAGTGCGCAGTCGCCACTCTAGAAACTTTCTGCCCCAGCGACCGTCAGTTCTTCAAGCCAATTTGCCCCGCCCATTGCCACTTCAACTTACTAATCCTCTGGACTATGTCAGTAACTTTGGTTTGTCTACGAATCTCTTCATTCATTTCTGATTCGATCTCTCAGAGAAATACCAAGGATAAGGATCCGTATCACGCTGAGCACCCTTGAGCCTTCTTATGTTCACTTAAAGATTATTAGCAACCTTAAAATTATGTACCTATCTTTAAGTTTAGTTTCGGGCGTAAAATTAATATTTTCTATTTCTATTTGATCGAACGAAGCACGATCTCCAAATAGGACTACCCGGTCAAGTGGCATGTTTAATAAAATGTCTTTGCAAGTACATTTCGACCGCGTATTTATTTTTAATTTAAACTTTGTTGTTTTTTATGTTATAAGCCATGATAACAACTAACCTTTGACAAAATTCACAGGGTACACCAGTGATCACACCGTGCTGAAAATTGGTATGCGTGTAGCTTTAGTGACACAAATATAGAGAAAATTCTGAAGTCCAGAATAACTGCAATTTCTACTCCAAAAAAGATTAACCAATTTACATGTACCATATTTTGATAATCAAAGATTACAAATAATATTTTTTTGTTTTTATGGAAGACTCGCAAGAAGTTCGGGGAGAACCACTAGTTTATAAAAATAAGGAATGTAATGAATAATCATTATTTGGCTTTGCGTAACGAAATAGTGGATCGCGCAATTTATGATTAGAATATCTCTATCATACAACTTCCTAATGGTACTATCAAGTGTTGGCCACTTAGTAATTTTAAAGTTATGGCAAATACTATAGCCTAAATTGTTTATCTGAATAGAAATATTCCTCTTTTTCGGTACATTAATTTACGGTTACACACCTTTCTAAATGTAACTTCACCTTCACGAATGTTACATTTGCGAATAGAGAATAATAAATGCAATTTTCAAAGTGCACTCGCAGTTCCGCTTGGAAATGGTGACCACAGCTTTAACTTGTTTATGAGCTCATAAATAATCGAGTCTAAGTTTATGCAATTATTCAAATGAAAGCAAAATCGTAAACAAAACGATTTTTTTTTCGAACTCTAGTCTTACCACCACTGGTGAAAGATATTTTTACAAATCTAAGTCAGATCAGCCCTCATATTCTCTATCTTGAGAGTGACCTAGCGAGAATAAGGGCTTTTGACAGTTCTTTAAAGTAACTTCGAGCAGTTGATAAGCGTACCTGTCAAATGTTAGATATGGGTCATGTTTAAGGTATAACATAGGGAAGCCGAGGTCCTGAAACGAATATTTGTGTTAAACAACACAATATGTAATGAAATCTACCGTTCATCCAAAGGTTGTCTGGAAGAGATCGTTTTAAGCGATAAGACCGCTAATTGTATCTCCACGTGTGTAGTTATTTGTTCTAATATTGATAATTAATTTAAGTGTAATCTACATTAAAGCGTCATCTATCTTAATGCAACGTGCAAAGCAACACTTCCGATACATTATGTGTTTGCGAGTGCACAAAACCACTGCACGCACGCTACGTGCATTCGTAGCGCGCTCGTTGATTTTCGCCGTTCAATCATTTGCGACGGAGCTACGCACCGCGATCAAATACCTGCCTACCAACCGCGATAAATAATTGCTAGGAATGGATAGATAGATATATATAGATATTTTTTTATTGTTACACCAAATTACAATAACTTAATTGGATTGGATTGATTTAGAAATTCAGAGCATTGTTTGAGATACGGCGGAGAAGAAGTATGACTTCGGAATGGACTTCATAGTAAAAGCGCGAAGCGTGTGTGCGGACTTTTCATATACATTGTTACATTACATGTTGTGTTGCAAATAATCTGTTGATATCCGGATTTATGCAATGCAACATGTAATGTAACGCGAACGTATGTTATGTAATATATGTAATGTATATGCGCAGTTGTTTTACTTCGTAAAAATGACGGCGGCTAATGACATCAGCGTTATAACCAATCATCGTAGTTTTGATATACTTTAGATAGAAAGAGTGGGCGCACGAAAAAGTCCCACGTACGGAGGACGTTTTCATGATACACTCTTCCAATTTGAAAATTAATCGAATCGTTTCTTGTTTGGTTTGCGATTATATTTGCGCCATTTTATCGCAATCTCGGTACTGCTAGCAGATGTGGCCGTTGATAAATGTGTCAGATCGGAGGACGTTGATCGCGTCGCGAAAAATAGCGATTTGTTTCCAACGACGTTGAGCGAACGAATTATTTGTCGCAACTGACGTTCTGAATATAGGAAAGCTTTCCCAGAAACAAACTCATTTGCTGCGTCTTTTCGCTAGCACCAATCTTTTATTATTATTAATAAATATTCAAGCTACTACCTCAACCGGTGGTAAATGATGGTACGGTCGATCTTTGGCCATTATTATAAATACGGGAGTTATCTCGTACCGTCTTATCGGTGTTTCGACCGACAATGTTTCGGATCAACTTGTGAACCTTCATCAGGGTAAGTGCGATCCGCTCTGACTAACGTCTCGCCTCGCACTTGGGCCACGCTTGATAAATGGCTATCTTACGGCTAGTAAGCATTCTCTTCCAGTAAACCTTTGTGTAATGGGAAAACACATTGGTAGCGTACGCTTGTCTAGCGGAGCTTGCTTGTAAAAATTACTTGTTTACTCTAGATCGAAATAATCGGAGATTATAAAAGAGAAATGTGCGTTTTCGGCTGGTTTTTAAGTATAAAAAGATGGATGGATCCATCAAATAAGATGTAGCGAAGATGTTGTAAAATCAAAAGGATGTTTTTCAGGAGGACCTCGCACGTTTTCTTTTCATATCTTTAAAACAAGCAATCTACATTCTGGTTTATCGTTTAATTGAATTTCATCCGAGTTTTGCTTTACACAAGCTTTGCTATACGGCACTAAACAATTTTTGTACTTAAAAACCAGACGAAAATCACTTTTGGTCGTTCAATGTTGGACGGTTACAGGACAAAAGTTTAACAGTCAAAGAGTTTTTTACAAAGAATTTCCTGTCGCATTCCATGCACTAAAAGGACGCTCAAAGAACACGCCAGGGGTCATCATTTAATTACCCCCTAGCGAGCGCGCACACCGTGCCATTCTGATTCAGCTTACGGTGCAAAATAAGCTTTATTGAGGTGACTTTGGATTCAATTTGATCCACGTGTTAGCCTGAATTTTTCAAAATCTGTATGCATCAGTAACTTAATTTTAGTCGTGAATTGTGACTACAGCTACGTCGTAGTTAATATTTTTACGGTCATTTCGGTTTTTTATCAGATACTTGTTGTAGGACCATTTATTTCTGGCAAACATTATTTTGATCTATTACTCAAAAATGTCCAAGATTAATGAGGGCTATTCAAGGGTGGGTTTTCTACAGCATCGATCACAGTAAAACTCCATACGCCCCTAAGGGCCATAGAATAAACAAAACGAAATGGACGTCGAAACCCTTAGAAAACTTGAAAATTATCTGTATTGTGGCAGGGCGCGAAGGAGCGATGAATATTCATCAGAGGAATTACCATAAACAAATACAGGCCTACATAAACGATTATAAGAAGAGAAGTGAGATTATTATGCAGATCTTTGTAAGGCTAAGGGGGTTTACTCCTGCGGAACTGGTCTTGCAAATCGCGCCGTGCTTTTGCATAAAATTATTTATGTAAAAGTACTTGAGGTGGTGTGTTCGGTTTTGTTGAGCCCGAACGGCATATTTCGGAATTAAAAGAGTATCCTCGCGCGTAAATTATTACGAGGTTGGTTTATTTCACTCGAAAAATACCAATTAACGGCATATTTATATAGAAACGCCGCTCAAGTATGTATGTCATTGGTCTAAATCTTTAACACAGTTGTCTCCTTAGATTGGACGAGTCTTGAGCTTTTCAGGAAAACCAATCACCGTGTTTAAGTTAATTAGAGACTGGAATTATTCTGACGAAATGATAGAGAGAGGCCAAAGAGCTCGACGACCCGTTTCAAAATTTTAATGTATATTTAGGGAAATCTCTGTGATCAGGTTGAGCGAGATTTGTCAGTGTCGGCACGCCCCTTTGTTAGGCTTCCGCTTTATTGTTTTTTGGTTTTTCATATGCATACTTGTATAAAATAAATAAATATAAATATTAAATAAATATTGCTGGACATTTCACACAACGCTATCTAGCCCCAAACTAAGCAGAGCTTGTACTATGGGAACCAGATAACTGATAGAATACTTATATACATTTTTTTTTTGTAAATACATACTTATAATATATAGAGAAACAACCAGACCCGGAACAAATATCTGTAGATCATGCAAACATTTGTTCCGCGGCGGGGATCGAACCCGCTACCTCCTGCATCTCAGCCGGCTATTCGCCCACTGCACCACGGAGGTCGTCGTATGTTAACTTAGCAGATCATAAATTTATGTAAAAACTTTTCTGAAGCTAGTAAGTCGCTAGCGAGTACAAACTTATATAGAGTCAAATATTGGCCATATTGGCTTTCCACTACCTAGCGATAACTTCGGAAACTTGTCGTAATCCTATTGAAACTTGCAAAATTACAAGTCAAGAACCACAATGGCGTCTCCAAAAAAAGCATTCATTTCAGACGATAAAAAGGAAACACCATGTCGTCATAGCCTACATTATTAGCTCGAAATAGATGATAGTCATCTCATGGCTTCCTGCAGTGGCTAATTGCTCGTGGTAATTGCGAGCCACGGCCACTCCCCGCTCCCCGCGCCGCTGCCGCCGTCGCTTCCGCTCAGGATGTTGTGCGGAGGAGCGATTTATGGCACTCATACCTAGCTGTAGATTTGCGACTAAAGTTTGAGTTCAGACAAGAGGAGATTGGACCTGTAAAAGTCTGAACGAAACGGCCAACTCTCTTGTCGTAATTTGCGAACATTTTAAAGCACTAGAATTCACAGTTGGAAGCCTAGATCGGTTACCTATTCCATGTATGGACTGTCCAAGCTTATACAAGTTGACAGACAAATCTAAAGTTTTATGAGATGACGATGGGTGGCCATAGCTTTATTTTTTTATTTCGTTTATATATCTAGTGCAAAGCAACTTATAAAATGAAACAATGGCTTGAACTGATAGAAGAAAATATTTCCGATTTTTGTTACTATATTATCATGGGTTGTGTTTTATGTATGATAAAGGTATTCTCACACCGCCGTCTTTTGATTTTCGTTTATCCTGTCCATCCAAAGGTTGTCTGGAAGAGATCGCTTTTAGCAATAAGACCTCCCATTGTACCGTTACTTATTGTTTATTTCCTTTGTTACTGTATTTTTATTTGGTGTGCAATAAAGAGTATTTCATTCATTCATTCATGTAAAGCCGCTCAACTGAATTGGAATGGGCTGGGCATGTCTGTCGCATGCCAAGTGAGCTGTGGGCAAGGATAGGCACTGAGTGGCGTCCTGACCTAGTGAGAAGGTGACGCGGCGGCAGATAGAAATGTAGATGGCGGGACGAGCTGGATAAATCTCCAACGGATTGGCCACAAACACCTCAGGACCGCGAAGTCTGGAAGTAATGGCTGATAATAATAATTATCATGTAAACATTACATGCATACATACAATATTATATTATGCGAGCATACATTAACTGTCCTGTAAGCTCGACGGCAGTAAAACATTCAGAATCCAGCGCGAACTATGAACAAACATTCCGCGACCTTACAATGCCTTCTTTTCCATTTTATGTGCATAAAAGGGTCTGCTTTAAATGTAAGTGGGGTATAGTTTCCGGGACCCTCTTCCCTTCTTCAAGGACATGGATATAGCAAGTGTCTCGGGGGATAGGATCTAATGTAATTCTTATAAATATACATACATACATACAGCCTTTGATTTTGGGGTTTGATCACAGGTCAGTAGATTTGGATTTATTAAGTAGCGTGTATAAGCGGGCAATTCATTAGTTGGAAACCGGAGTTGGGTTAAACGTAGGCTTTATTTATTAACATTGAATAAGTAACAAGGATTTGGTTGAACCTTATATATTTGGTAACGATATGAGGGTAAAGAGTAGTGCCTAGCTTATTTTGAGCTAAGCGGAGAAGTTTCAAATCAAACAACAAACATTTCTTTAAATACGCAATTTATCATGTCTCGTTTCATACTCGTAGGTGTTACGGACGATAATGTTTCAAGAATCTTTATCAGATTGAGCGAGATGCGAACCGCTCTGTACTGCGTCTCGCCTCGTACTACGATCCGTAACTCTCTGCGCACAACTGGACAGGTGTGGTATTGGGGGTTAGTGTTCCGTCGGTTGTCACCATCATCATCATCCTCATGGTGTCCTCTTATTTTATTTTACCTCCTTTAATTAACCTAACACCGGTATTGTTAACTGACTAGAAATCAGAATTGAGGAATAACCTACCTAATTCTACTTTTACTGCTGTGTGAATTGTAAACAATTTGAGGACCACTAGGAAGATATTTACTTACAAACGCTACAGACGAACAATGTAAACTCATAGACCTTTTTATATTGTTACGCCGAGGCTGTTAAACAATGAGTAATAATCGAAACTTCTCAAACGCTTTTGTCTTGCTGAGTTATTGTTGTTATTGTCTGCGATTGCGCACAATGGGGATGGGTCATTCTGTCGAAACACCGACCCTTTCCTGGAAGGATCGACATCGTTCTCGAACAATCGAAATGTGTGCGATATAAATAGGCCGGAGAGATGGCCGGACAGTCAGTCTCAGTGGGTCAGTGAGTCTCAGCGAGGCCCTGGAGGACTGACGTGGAGAAGGGTCTCGCGTGGACAGTAGTTGCTCGCGAGTCAGTCTGGATTAAGCTATACGTGCGATCATTTCGGTGACTTTAAGTGGTGCAACAGTGGTGTGAATTAGTGTGTTGTGATTACGTCTGACAAAGTTCGTGTATTCATCGTTTAGTGCTGAATAAAAGTGTTATTTTGGTTAGATCGATTCCCATTATTTTATCCCGAACCCTCAACTCGTAACAATATTTTAAATTTTGAAACTGGTGTGTACCGCAAGTTGTATTTACCTTTTATAGTCGTAACTACATGAATCTACTCTATGTTTAACATCATAAAGTACTCAAATAGCCGAAAAAAGGTAATAAAACACCAATAACGAAACCATTTATCGTACTAAAACAAAGAGAAATAAAGTACACTGGAAATAATGTTTTAGAAATTGTTTGCAACATCACATTACTTATTAATTTAAGAAATACTGTACAAGATCCACTCTGGGATTAATAATTTTCGGGAGCATGTGCTGAGTTCGTGTTCGCACAAATTGAGCTTTGTTTATGTAGGCAACAATAAAATAGTTACAGGAAAGTAATGAACTTATTCTACGGCCCATAATATTAACCGTAGCCCAAAATGCATATTATTGATCGAGCGAAGCGAGATCACTAAATCAACTTAGGCAAATCGGCGTTGTATGTATGTATGTATGTTTGTTTGTCTGAGGATAACTTTCGAAGCGTTGATCCGATCATCGTGAAATTTTATACATAGGCAGGTAGTGATGGCACAATTTTGGTGTGATTAAATAAGTTCAAAATGTGCGGGGGTTGTTGAGATATTGGGGTTCAAGAGGGGTAAAAAAAATGAAAAGGAAACTAGTAGGTCAAGTGAGACGTCAAATGAAAGGTAGTCATTAGTACATTTCGACCCCGTTTGTATTTTTAGTAAAATTTTTGTAGTTTTTGAATTATTAGCCATAATAAAAACTAAACTTTGACAAAATTCACAGGGTACACCAGTGACCCCACAGTACTGTAATTTGGTATGCGTGTAGCTTATGTATCACAAATATAGGCAAAAGTCTGAAATCTAGAATAACTGCAATTTGTACCCCAAAAAAGAGTAACCAATTAACATGAACTCCCGTTACCTGTAATTTGAATGAATCTGTAGGTCAAGTTTTTTGGTTTTTATTTCTTGGCACTATTTTGATGGTGAAAGATTACGAATAATTTTTTTTTTGTTTTTATGGTAGACTCGCGAGATCTCAGTTCGGGGCGAACCACTAGTTAGTTAGTTTTTGAAAACATTTATGTTAAGTAACTTGGTATGTTGCATTCATTTATTAATTTTACTAAAACTGTTAGTATCGACTCAGTTTATCTTTAACCTGCGGTTCTCACAGGATCTCCTAACAGCCATGAACATTAAAATTGGGTTATCGATGGGTTTAAGAAATTAGGTACCTAGCTAAGTCTGTAGCAATGCGGCGTGCATTGCTACTATTACATATTACCATTACTTGAACCCTTGAAACCTTCAACCAGACTGTATCTATACACATGTATAGTTGAATATGTATGAATGTATGCATGTACTACAATACTATTACTATAGTCATAATATATTTATTGATCAAGCAAAACGATATCTCTATATCCACTTTGGTAAATCGACGTTGTATGTATGTATGTATGTTTGTTTGTCCGAGGATAACTTTTGAAGCATTGATCTGATTATCGTTAGTCGTTACCAGTGACCCCACAGTGCTGTAATTTGGTATGCGTGTAGGTTAAGTATCACAAATATAGGCAAAAGTGTGAAATCCATAATAACTGCAATTTTTACACAAAAAAAAAATTACAAATTTATATGAACTCCCGTTACCTATAATTTGGATGAAACCGTAGGTTAAGTCAGTTGGTTATTTATTTCTTGGCATTATTTTGATAGTCAAAGATTACGAATAATATTTTTTTTTTTGGTTTTGGTAGACTTCCGAGATCTCAGTTCGGGGCGAACCACTAGTTATAAAAACATACTTATTTACTAGGTACTTATATACACTTTGTGTTCTCGGTGGAATGGATGTTTCAATATATTATTTATGCTTCTGTTTTTGAAGTGAATACTTATTTAGCATCGTTGTGATTTGAAAGTCAATAAAACGAAAAAGCGACAATAAAAAGAGACAGACACATAAATTCATAAGATTTAACGTGGGAGAAAATGAGATAGGAAGCATTATACAGTGTTTCTTATGTTCGTGGTTCTCTTTGTGCTTTGCTTCGTACTCCCTCCACTCGTGTTAATAATTTTCTAACTTTACAATTATCATCTTCCCGAAATTTTACATTCATCTCATTATCTTGAAACCAAAATTTTTGAAGGTTTACTTCTACCACGTGTGAATTGCACACATGCTTTTTTATTTTTTATTAAGAGGTTAATATCCAGATAAATATCCAACAACGTTGTGATATAAATAGATAAACACATTATGAATTTAAACATCAGCGCCCTCATCGACGATGGCTGTATTACGTTGCATTTTAGTTAGACGGCGCATATATTCTTTATCTAATGCGTAGAGAAACACATACGTATTTTTATAAGACAACTATCAGATTAATAGAGTAGAATGCTCACCGTTCTGTTGCCAAGGTTGCGCACACGACAGCTCAGATACGCCGACTTGCCGACCAGCGCTGTGACATTCCTCGGAGTGGCTGCGTCGAAAGACGGCGCGAGTCGCGACCCGGGCGCGGTCGGCAGCGAGTTCACTGACCCCGCACCGCCTGCCACGTCACACACACCTGAAAAAGACGCAGATTTTAGTACAGCTGAAACATTTAACAATATAATGGAAGAATGAAAAAGCATTAGGTCTTTATATTTTTCTAAGGACCATACTTTCTACAGCGTTTTCTTTTTCTCTATCTGAAATTTAAAAAAGGAAAAAGAGTTTGTTTTGGAGATCTCGCTTTGCTCGATAAAATCTTTGGATAACGCAGCATGTAAATACTTAAACTGTTTTGAAACTTTTTCACTTTCGTGATTAGCGAATGCATCTGTACAAAATATTTGATTTGTGAGTTTTATTTGTATTATTATTTCTCTGTGATTTTAACGTTTGCTGGGTAACAGTGATTTGATTCACAATTTCAAAGAGATATTAAAAGTTTGTCTAAGAAAATATCGGTAGTATAAAGCGATTAGGTAAAACTAAAAGCATAGAGGTCCAACAGTGACTTTGCAAGTTATTCTACATGGTCTTCTCATTTGTTTACCCTGTGCTTGTGATTTTGGAAGTGAATCAAAGTAAATAGTGTTTTATTCATTGAAATCACAAGGATCATTTTGAATTCAATAGCTCCTTGTTAGGAAGCTGGCTTGGCGCCAGACAGCCAGGGATTTATGCAGAGCTTTCTACAGCCAGGGTTTCTAGATACTGGCAACCGTCTTCTACGGACGTAATCTAGCGGCAATGCCCATAATTCATAAAATAATTGTGGCCTGCATTGGTTTCGATTATGTGAAACATGACAAATTTATCTATACTTTTAATGCGCAGTGTGACAAAAAAGTGCAGTACTTTTAGTGATGTTTCAAAAATAACTTTAGTGATATTTTAGTGTAGTCTTAGGTTTAGCATAGTTAGAGAACAGTGCACCAAGATAGACGTGACTAAAGGTCTCCGCTATTTTTGAAATCCCTGGTTTAAAGCTCCTAATTGTCCTAGGAATAGATGGAATGCCGTCGTTCGGTACATGGACGATAAACTAAAAACTGTGATTTCAAGAACAATATGCTATCAATTTACCAAAACTACAATCAAATTGATTGTTTTATTGTTTAAATCCCATCAAATATTTGTTCTATGTCTAAACCAAACTTTGTACACCCCATTTCGCAACCGCGTTGTGGCTTTCCGCTTCCGCACTTTATTTGTCGATTCAGGCCGGACACCGTGTCCTAACCGCAACGGTCATATGAAATGACGTCACTAGACCAGCATAGTTAACAGTAGTAGAGTGCTCCAGCTTAGTGTGAAAATAACCAGTTTGCTATTTGTACGTTCCGGACAAGTTTTTAGTGAAACTAGCGTAAACAAGTCGTAAAAAGCATGCTAGGTTGCTATTTTGCAAAACAAAATAAAATTGCGGTTGTGCCTCAAACTGTTTACCCATATTTGTTAAAATACGTAAGTTGTGTCACTGGTTATTTTGGCCACCTTGTGCAGGCGACTGATTAGGTTGAGTATGTTGGCTTTCAAAAGATGGTTGAATTCAATGCAGAAATAATGTGACGCTGAAATAATCAAGACCTCACAAAAACAGCTTCTCAAAACGTAAGTACCTACGTAGTAAAAGCGCACTTAGTGAATAGAAAATGGCACAGTATGAAGCTTGTTATGCGAAGAGTGCTCCAAATCTGCGTTTCTCACTTTAAGTCAATTTAGCGTAACCCGCGATTAAAGGCGAGCCGCGAGACCGGAGTGAGCAGCGAACAAAGGGTTAAATTAACCGTTCCCACTCCGGGTCTATTGTACCCCGAGAGTTTAATTAAATACTATGAAGAAACTGAAACGTATTTCTATTATTCCAGGAGAAATAGACTGAAGATTCGGAAAATACTGAGAAAAACACTCCTGTCGAGCCTGTCGAGATTACCTGTTGACATTTACTCTTAAGCTTAATAAAGACGGAAGACTTTAATTAAAAGTTTCCAGTCGTGTTTTTATTTTGAATCTGAAAAGCTTCTCCTCTTTTGAAACAGCTTTGAGCGAGTTATGAAGCTGTTTTGATAAATTGGTGTTAGTAGGTACCTAGGTCAATTAGATTCTATAATAATTTCATTAAAAAAATAGATACTTTTTACTTCTAAATGTGTTACCTAGAAATAAAGCTAAACTCGCCTTTGCAACTTGAAACCCCATTTTTAGCCCATGGGACCTAATTTATGGGATAAAAAGTAATCTGTGTTACGAGGCATGCCTTTTAAGTTTTGTCGTTTGAAGAAAAAAACACAACTAGAACCTTATAGTACTTTTTATTGTTTTTCAAAGTATTCACCGCGTAGCTTAATACACTTTTCCATTCGCTCAAACCAGTTATTATAACATTTATTCCACTCTAAAGTGGGGGTGTTCAAAATGGCTGACTTGAAAGCGTCGACTGCTTCTTCACCGGACTGGAACCTTTGACCACGAAGACTTTTCTTAATTTTAGGAAATGTAAAGAAATCGTTAGGGCTTAGGTCAGGACTGTATGGAGGATGGTCAAGAATTTCTACTTTTTCCTGCTTCAAATACTCAATCGTTTGACGAGCGCTGTGTGAGCTTGCGTTGTTGTGGTGCAGGATGATACGTCGCTTTGAGTTAGATTTTCGAAGTTCGGCGATGACTTGTGGTAAACAAACTGTAGTATACCATTCTGCGTTAACCGTTCTACGATCTTCAAGTGCAATAGTCGCAACATGGCCGGTTTTTCCAACGAACGTGGCCACCATCTTCTTTGAAGTGCTTCGAGAACGAACAACTTTAGTCGGCTTTGGCTCGTCTTGAAAGACCCAGATTGTAGATTTTTGTTTGGAATCAGGATCGTAGGCATAGATCCAAGATTCGTCACCACTTATGATGTCGTAGACGTGATTTGACTCCCCTCGGTTGAACCTTTGCAGAGTTTTCTTACACCATCTGACGCGGGCCGCCTTGTGATCGTCGGAAAGCAGATGCGGTATCCAACGGCAAACTAGCTTTCTCACACCAAGCGCTTCATGCAAGATCTTCTGAATGGTTGTCCCTGAGATGCCTAATAGAGCCTCTATCTCTCGATACGTCACATGACGATCTTCGAGAATTAGTTGTCTCACAGCAATGATGTTATCTTCAGTGAAGGCGGATTTTGGGCGTTCTTCGCAAAATCTGTCACTAACACTAGTATGTCCACGCTGGAATTCTAAATACCAGCGTTCGACAGTCCGCAGACATGGGGCTACATCACTGAACACAGATGTTAGCTCTTCTAAACACTGAAGCCGTGTCAGGCCTCTTCTAAAGTTGTAGAAAATTATTGCACGAACATTTTCCTTAGAAAGATTCATTTTCGTACGTGACCTGACAGATTCAAATCGAAACTGTGACTAAACAATAGCATTAATCCTAATACTTTCAACTGTTTTGAGATTCAAAATGTAAACACATTCGAATATAGAACAGTTCCAAATTCAAAATTGCCGGAAAATATGGAAACGACAGAACTTAAAAGGCATGCCTCGTAATACAGATTATAATCTACGTACATACTAAATTTCATCGAAGTCGGTTCAGCCGTTTCGATGTGATTTTTTTTAAACAGGTGAAATTGTGATCAAACGAAAATCTATCCAATTTTAGTTTGATCACAATCTCACCTGGTGGTAAGCGATTATGTGGTCTAAGATGAAACACGAAGATCTAGAAGAAACTTAGTGTAGTGATTGAGAAACAAATAAACAAACATCCAAACTTTCGCATTTATAATATTAGTGTGATTTTTTGTGTAGAAACCGTCCCTTCAATATAATCAGTTAAAATTGTAACACATTATAATATTACATGATGACTATGATAACATACATGATATTTTATCATATATATAACTATTCTATGATAACTTCTTTACAGAGCAGACTGTCCAATACTGGACTACTAGTAGCCAACTAGAAAAGTCTGTAATTTTACCGGCGGTGGCACTCATACTCTTCAAACAAGAACACAGCAATGCGAGCATTACTGCTTGGTGACAGAAATACTTACGATGGTAGTACTTCAACGGACGAACTACTTGGGAGTATTTTTTTGTTAATTGTATAATTTTATTTGTCAACATAATAATATGTTTTTGTGCCTTTTTGATGTGAAACATCTATTGGCACGCCTTGGCAGTAAAACAGACTCTAATGCCTTAACGTCCTGCCGTCATGCCGTCGTGCCCCCTCTAAGCCAACGCTCTCGGTCAACTTTGATGTTTCACATCTGCCGGGCGTCCCGTGACTGTCAAACTTTTTTTTTACCAATCATTTTGATTTCAGTTTCGATGCAAATCTCTATTATTTCTCATCAAAGCGTCCTAGTTTTCTAATTCCAAAACCCCCTGTTGCTGGAATAACTAGTCCGCAACTTCTCGCAACTAGTCTGATGCTTCTTGTAAACTATCATCAGATCAGTGACCCTAATTATTTAATTTTAAGCTTCAATCAGCTTTCGGCCGCAAACGATCTGTACATGTGTGTGTTACGTCAAACATTGCATAAAAATATATTAAAATTAGATTAGTATTGAGTTTGACTAGATTTAATTACTGAAATTGACATTCAGAATGACTGGTATGACCCAGAAAAAATCGTACTTCGACCGTTTGCGCCACAGTATGTGAAGTGTATGCAGATTATCTGTATTCGCTTAAAAATGATTAAACGGCCGTTTATTGGCCGCAATATGATGGTTGCCGCTTTCTTACAAGCCACAGCTTTACTTAGATGTGGATCGAAGTTAGATGAGCAATCAGTGCCGGAATAAACTCACGCGGATGTTAATCAATGATGAGCTCGTGCTTGATCCAGAGTTTTGATTAAGTTCGTGCGGTTCTGTTTATGTTCTGTTAGCTGCATTTAATGAGAAGAATTTTCCTGTATCTGAATGCTTATCTACTGATCTGCTCGCGTGGTACCTGGATGAAAAGTATGTATGTATAAAAAAATGATTATAAGTATTCTATCAGTTATCTGGGAATAGAAGCTTTGCTTAGTTTGTGGCTAGAAAGCGATGTGTGAAATGTCCAGCATTATTTATTTATTTCATAAATACTTTCAGGTACGTCAAAAGTTTCACTGGCAGGCTTCGAAATTTAATTTAATGATCCTCTGTTAACACGCACGGTGACCAACAAAGTACCAGTGACACGACGACCATAAGGAAACCCAATCCGTAACATTAAAAGTCACATTCTCCTACGAATCAATCTCACTTCTCCTAAAAACTGACGGAATATCAACTTAATCAATGAGCCATCAATGGTCACGTGATAGATGTGCCCTTAATTAACACCAACACACAAACATTAACCACCCGTATTTCCTTAGATATAAGACTCAAATTGATCGTAAAAAATCTGTCCCGAAAGTTGAGGCGAAACGTGATTTTGCTGCTTGACATTGGAATGTAGATCTTGGGCATTACACACAAGGTTGACATTTCTAAATATGGTTTGGTAAGGCTGTACACAGATTACGGACGTTGACGAGAAAATGAATATGATAAAGTGACCGTGACCACGACACCACAGCTTTTCATCGGTTAATAAAAATAGTATGCCATGTTACATTAGACTTATAATAATGGCAGAGTAATGGTTAAATATTTACTGATGTAAGAATCTGCCAACAATAGCTAAAAATAAGAAATTATATGCAAATAGGACCCGTTTGCTTTAATTTCTTATTTTTCACAATAATCAGCTTTCAATGTCGTCAAAGGTTTGCTGGATGATAGCCCTTGTTATGGTAAAGCCTGCTTTTGTACAAGTTCTTATTTAAGTTTTCGTCTGAGAAAGATTCGTGCACAAACCAACAATACTTTTGGCAAAAGATTTTAAAAATACACCGTCTTTTAAAAATATCACATTTCCAAGAACTTTATTAGTTTAGTAGAAAAGGCAGGGAATGTCGCCGGCATGCAATATGCACGGGCTATGCATAACTTTTCACTGGTAGGTATCGATTGCAGTAAGTAGGCCGCCGCTCAAAATAGATGGAAGTGCAGTCTCTATGACACATGCATATCATGTCACACCTGTGAGAGATGTCACACCTGTAACATCTGTCACAGGTGAACGGTGAATAAACTAAGTTCCCTTTATTGATAAAACAAGATACATTGTGAATATAGCATAGCTCATGTCAGTGTGTATTACCGTGTAGTGAACATCACACAGGAACGTGGTCTCTCACTATGGGCCTCATAAGAAGGCTCAAGGTCACTCAGCGTGATATGGAGAGGGCTATTCTTGGTATTTTATTTATTTGGGAAGATTAACATACATACATTATGAAGTTAAATATAGTGCTATTTAGTAGTTTCATAAATAAATGCATGACCCACGACATGA
This sequence comes from Philereme transversata, assembly GCA_963924445.1. Taxonomy (NCBI): domain Eukaryota; kingdom Metazoa; phylum Arthropoda; class Insecta; order Lepidoptera; family Geometridae; genus Philereme; species Philereme transversata. Next base: position 23,576,264 of record OZ004342.1, on the reverse strand, counting down.
TCCACGGATTAATTAAAGAAATTAACATTATTAAAAACATTATTAATCAATAGGTACGAGGGGTGATCCAAAAGTAATGATAATCAATAATATACACAATGAATAAAATAAAAAAAAATATTTCTCAAGATAGTCTCCTATCAAGTCTATACATTTAGTCCATCTCTTTTCTAAACCTAAAATTCCCTTAGAAAAAAAATCTTTATCTTGACTCTCAAAAAAGTCCTCAACCGCGGCCATCACGTCGCTATCATCGTCAAATTTCTTGCCTCGGAGGTGTTCCTTGAGTCGTGGAAAGAGATAAAAGTCACTGGGGGCTAGATCTGGTGAATAGGGGGGGTGTTCCACCAGCTCGAAGCCCGTTTCCTGAATGGCAGCCATGGCAATTGCAGCTTTGTGAACCGGTGCGTTGTCTTGATGGAACAGCACTCCAGCCCGCAGTTTGCCTCGCCTTTTCTCCTTAATAGCCTCCCGCAATCTTCTTTTTTGTTCTGCATAGTAGGAGCCTGTAATAGTGGCCCCCTTTTCCAAGTAGTCCACCATGATTATTCCTTTAGCGTCCCAAAAAACAGACGCCATAACCTTCCCTGCTGAGCTTGACACTTTGAATTTCTTCGGCGGCGGTTCATCGGATCGTTTCCATGTCATCGATTATTGTTTTGTTTCAGGATCAAAATGGTGGATCCAGGTCTCGTCCATGGTCACAAAACGTGACAAAAAATTATCTTTGTCTGCCTGAAACTTTTCGAGATTTGCTCTTGACATGTCGACTCGTTTCTTCTTTTGCTCGTCGTTTAACATTTTCGGCACCCAACGCGCGGAGACCTTTCTCATATGCAATTCGTTCGCAAGGATTCTTTGAATGCTGCCATATGAGATCCCTGTGACCTCAGCTACATGCCTGATAGTCACTCTTCGATCTTCCCATACAACTTCTTCAACTTTTTTCACATTTTCTTCAGTGAGGGACGTCGATGGGCGTCCTTCGCGGTGTTCGTCTTCTGTCGATATTCTTCCCAGCTTAAACTCCTTAGCCCAGCGTGCAACTGTGGAATATGGAGGAGAAGAGTCCCTTAATGTTTCCACCAAGTCGCTGTGTATGTCTTTGGTACACATTTTTTTCAAGCAGAGGTATTTAATGACAGCTCTGATTTCGTGTTTTTCCATTTTTATGTTCACTCCTTGACAGTCCGTATTCAAATGAATGTAGCTCAAGAGACGTGTCTTCATCTCACACACCGGCGAAGCCGGTGTGGGGGATGCAGTGCCGGGCTTTTTGGCCCTTTCCTGCGGAGTTCTTACCGCCCCCCGTTTCAACGGGGGGGTCATCGGGTCGGCTCGCGGAGCCTCAGGTTTGCTACTCACGCGTTACTGGCCGCCCGATGCTCACTCCGCAGGGAGGATCTTCGGACAGTCGCCGCGCAGGTACCTTCAAAGGAAGATGGGTAGGGGGAAGGGATGAGGGAGGGATACCCCTATCTGACGACGCCTGGTCGTCGTCAGTGTCTGTGGCCAGTTCCCGCGGGTACGGCTTACTCTTCGGTGGTCTTTCTGCGAGAGGGGCCAGTTCTCGCAGATGAGAGTAAGTGGAGTTATCTAGGCGCTCAAACATCCTGGTCGCTAAGCGGCCTATAAATTGATCCAGACTTTCAATTTTCAGGTCCCGCTGTATGGTGGCGTTTCGAACGTACCGTGGCGCGTTTACGATCGTCCGGAGGCATAGGCTTTGCTGACTTCGCAGTATCTTTCTGTGGCCTTTGGCTAGCAAAGCATACCACGCGGGGGCCGCGTATGTGAGACGCGGGCGGACGTACGTCTTATACAATCCAACCTTCATTCGGAGCGGAATGTTGGACTGCAGGACGGGCTTGAGTAGCGCTCGGGTTACGCTCGCTAGACCGCGGACGTCCCTTGCGTGCTTTCTCATCGTGAGGTTGCGGTCTAGAGTTACTCCCAGGTATTTAGCCGTGTGCGACCAGGCCACGGGTTGATCCTCCAGAGTGAGCTTCGGCGGCAGGGTGAGCCTCTTCGAGAATGCCACCGCCTGTGTTTTACTCACGTTGACACTCAGTCTCCATTTAGTAAGCCAGGCGGGGAGCTCTGTTAGGACCCTTTGCATTTTGGTGGCGGCGTGGTTGAGGTTCATCGACTTGGTGATGTATGCTGCGTCGTCCGCGTAAAGGGCCAACAGAGCGTCTTCGGTGATGGGAATGTCATCAGTGTATCGTGAGTAACACACAGGGGAGAGGCAGCTGCCTTGCGGTACTCCCGCCTCGATGGGTCGTCTGGAGGAGAGCGCTTGCTCCACGCGCACTGAGAAGCTGCGGCCATGTAGGAACGACGCTATTACCTTCACCACCTTCTGCGGTATTGGTGAGGTAGCCATCTTGTAGAGGAGTCCCGCGTGCCAGACTCGGTCGAACGCTTTTTCCATATCCAGGAATACTGCGACTGAGTGTTCGCGCCTGTTGTAGGCGGTGGTGAGGTGATGCAGTACCCTAGTCAATTGGAGCGTCGTGCTGTGTTCAGACCGAAATCCGTATTGTTCTGGACGCGGGGGGATATAGGGATTAATGTGGGTGAGGAGGAGCTTTTCAAACAGTTTCGATAGGCTGGGAAGAAGGGTGATAGGACGGTAGCTCTCTGGGAGCAGGATGTTTTTGCCGGGTTTCGGTATCATGATAACCCGGCCGGATTTCCAGGGGGAGGGGAAGTGACCGCTTCGCATGATCCCGTTGAAGAGCCGGGTCACGGAGGCGATCGTTTTGGGGGGGAAGTGACGGATGGCAGCGTTCGTTATATTGTCTTCGCCGGGTGCCTTCCTTGGCTTTGTCCGACGTATGGCCCGTTGGACTTGCCCGGGAGAGAAGAAAATACCTTCTGCGGTGTCTGCCTCCTGGGTATCGGCCTTGAGGTAGTTTTTGACAAAGGCTTCCACTTCTATTGTGTGTGCCGGGTCTTTGTCTGGATTGTTTTTGAACTGTGCCTCAAGGCTATCTGCGAAGATTTCCGCTCTGTCTTCAGCTCGGTATCTGGGGTTACCATCTTGGTGTCTGAGAGGTCGAATCGGGGTTGGTGTGTTCCTCAGCTGTCGACAGAGTTTGTGGAGTGATGCCCAGTCATCTGTGGCGTCATCTATCCTTCTCTCCCATTTCTTGGCTTTGTCTTCTTGCAGCTCTGCCTTCACCTCGTCGCAGAGGGCGTTCAATTTGGTTTTCAGACGTGGGTCCCTTGTTCTCTGCCACTCTTTCCTCAGCCTACGTTTCTCTGAGAGAAGTCTGGTCAGGTGTGCCGGTGTTTTGGTGAGTCTGTTTTGACGTGGTGGTAGTGAGGCTTCGGAAAGTGCCCTTTGGATTGCGCTCGTGATCTCCCCGGCCAGTTTGTCCACATCTGCGGGGTTTTTCACTGGCCTTGTGGGGGTTGCGGTGTGTAGGGCTTCTGAGAATAAGGCCCAGTCGATTCCAGGTCTTGGTGGAGGGGGTTTTAGGGCGGCCGGGCTGGTTTCCACAACCATCAGGATTGGTTGGTGGTCCGACTGCAGTTCGTCCAGGAGTACCTCCAGCTTTGGGTGTTGAGGCAGCTGTGCGTGGACTGCGAGGTCGATGACGTCTGGGAGTTGGTTGGCTATATCCGGATAGTGGGTAGGCGTATCAGTGCCTGCGACCTCGTAGCCGTGAGTATCCGTGTATTGCTGGAGAATACCCCCGTCTCTGTTTCTGGTGCTCGAGTTCCAGTTCCTGTGCTTGCAGTTCCAGTCCCCGGCCGCTATGATTGGGCGTCCCGGTGCGGTTGGCAGCAGCTTTTGGAGGTCCATATGTGCTAGGGGCGTTCCTGGGGGGTGGTAGATGGAGTGGACTTGGATGGGTGTTCCGTCTATGCAGATCTCAACCCCCAGTGCCTTCATGGACCTCAAATCCAGCTCTGGGAGTGGCTGGTGTATCAGGCGTCTTCTCACGAGGACGAGCAGGCCCCTGATGCATCTTCCTTCCGCGTTCTGGTCGTCCCTACGGTAGATGTGGTAGCCCGGGAACTTTGGCTTGTCTGATGGCTTGAGGAGGGTCTCGCTGATGAGAACCAGGTCGATGTTCTGCTCTTTCAGTAGGGGCCTCAGTAGCAAGGTTTTGTTCCCTTTGTTCTTACTTATGAGGCCCCGAGCGTTCCAGAACAGGATTCTCAGCTCCCTACCTTGAAGAGTTTCCCGATCCCGCTGAGCACTATTGGGATCGGGTCTCCCCCCGTTCGTAGGGTTTGCAGAACCTCCTGCAAGATTTGTAGGGCCGTGTCCAGCAGCTCCAACCGGTCGCTGTCGTAACGGTGAGTGGTCTTGGGCGGTAGGGGTGCAGGTCTGTGCGGTTTCCCCCCCCTGCGCTTGGGTTGTTGCGGTGGTGGTGGTTGCGGGTTGGAGTGCTGGCTCAGTGGGTGGTGTTCCTGTTCCTGGGGGGCGGGGGTCGGTGGGGCTCCTGGCCTGGGAGTCCGTTTCCCGATCACCGCTGGCTGAGCGGTCCGAGGGGGCTGCGGGGGGCCCGATGGGGGAGCGTCTGACTCTGAGGATGAGGGGTCCTCAGTCACTCTCACCCGCTTGGTCTTCCTCCTCCTCTTCTTGGTGGCCTTCCCTGTCTGCGGGTTGTTTGCTGGGGCCATCAGCGACTGGCCCGCGGTCTCCTTCACCGTATGGTGGAGGGGTGTGTGTGGGACCGGGGGCCGAGTCTGAGTCTGGGTCTGGGGGAGTGCGGGGTTTTGAGCTCCGCTGTTCGCAGAGCGCTCCCTTCTACCTCCTCGATGGGGGGCCGCGGATGCGGTGGTATGGGCCGTGGTGCCCGCCCTCTTGTTCCTCGCCTCCTTTTTGTAGACCGGGCACGTCTTGTTATTGGCGGTGTGCGCCCCCTCGCAGTTTATGCACGTTGGGGGCATTTCGCGCGGTCGGGGGCAGTCGCCCGCGAAGTGCGGTCCTCCGCACCGTACACAGGCAAGTGGTCGGTGGCAATTATGGCTGCTATGCCGGAAGGCTTGGCAGCGGTGACACTGAGCGGGGCCCTTTTTACCCCTCCAGCTTTCTATTACCACCCCGGGCATGTTCAGTAGCTCCGTCACATTATAAATGTCCGGGGTGAGGTTGGGGGTTTTCTTCAGGTTTCCGAAGAATATGCACCCTGGGCGACCTTTGGATGGGCGGACGGCCCGTATGGCCTCCGGTTCGAAGCCTAACCGGCGGAGGTCGCCCTCTATTTCTTCGGTTGGGGTGTCGGCAGGGAGTCCACGAATTGCCACCTTAAGATTGAGCTCCTCGGGGAGAGCGTACGAAAACCATACTACTTTTTCCGTACGCTCTATTGTGGTCAGGTACGCCTGTACGGTGCGGTATTCCTCTCCGGTCGCTGGCGAGAACCTAACTCCTTTTCCGTACGGGCGGGCATTTGGTGGGTGGCCTAGACGCTCCTTGAGCGCTCTAAAGTGCGTGGCCCAGTTGGGTAGCACTTCCACTATTAGTGGGGGGTACCTCGGCTTAATAGCGGCGGTCGGCTTGTCGGAGTTTGACGCGCCTTCCGGGCTATGAGGCCGAGGGGGTGGGGGGGTGGCAGATAATGTAGGTAGTGTGGGTGAAGGTACCTTTTTTGCTCTTGCAGCTGATGCGTAGGAGGCAGCCTTTGATGTGGAAGGCTGCTGTTGGTCCTTGGGTGGTGGCTGCGGGCGTTCGGGCCTGGGCTCGCGTTGCGGGAGTGGTGTGAGGTGGGGCTTGGCGCATCTGCGCTTCACCTCCTCCTCCGATGGGCTGTCGTCGGCCCGCTTCCTACGCAGGCCTGGGATCGGGACGTCCGGGATCTCGAGGGTTTTGTGCCTCTCCACTGCGGCGGCTTCTTCGGGTGTGGGCGTCGCTGGGGCCGAGAGGTTCCTTTCGTCCTCCTCAAGGGTGCTCCTCAGTACGCTGAGGTATTTGGTGGGGAGGCACTTTGCCTCGATTAGCCTTTCCAAGATGATGTAGCTTCTGTCGATCTCGGATCTGGGCGACAGAGGCTTCATCACCTGTGGCTTGGGCGGATTTGGTGGAGGCATCTTGTCCGCGGAGGTGGGTGGGGTTCCTACCGGCACTGGGCGCGGCATTGGGGTGCTGGTTTTCTTCTTCCTTTTCTTCTCTAGGAAGCGTTCGATCACCTGCCCTACGATCTCAGAGCGCGAACGCGAGGCCGAGCTGTCGCGGCCCGAGCTGGACGCGCGACTCGAGGGCAGGGATGTGTCGGAGGTCTCTGGGAGGAGGGAGTCCTTTCGGGAGCTCCGACCTTCACGGGCGGGCCCACCGGAAGGGGCGCCAGCGTCCGACATCGCGCGTAAACACACAACACGGAACACTGGACAGAGTTAGTACGGCACAAAAACTACACAACACACACGTAGTTTGGGCACTCGCCTTCGCGCGACCGGGGACTAGCGAGACGACGCCAGCACCTCGAAAACCGTAATCCCGTTCGGGTTTAGCGGCTCGCGGCACTGGGTACTGCTGTCTCGCAGTCCGGAACTCGTGGGGAAAGGCGGTCCCCGCACACTTAACAAAGCGGGTCGGACTCGGCAGACGTTTCCAGAAGAAAACGCTGCCGAGATCGTTCGGAGCAGAGGGTCCGTGCGCGCGCGAAAAAACTGTGTGGACGCGGTAGGCGAATGAGCCGGTCCATAATGTATATTAGCTCGGAATGTAGCTCCCGGGAATAGTGGCCTATTTATATGATTTTTTTTTCCTGAACTAGTGGGTAACTGAGCAAGTGACTGATATTTTTTTGGATTTTTGTGTGCACTAGAAATAACTGATTATCACTACTTTTGGATCACCCCTAGTATATATTATTTTATGGGTTATGTTTATGTATGCTTAAAGGTACTCTTACACCGCCGTCTTTTGATTTTTGTTCATCGTGTCCATCCAAAAGTTGTCTGGAAGAGATCACTTTTAGCGGTAAGACCGCCCATTGTACTGTTATTTATTGTTTATTTCCTTTGTTACTGTATTTTTGTTTGATGAGCAATAAAGAGTATTTCATTAATTAAATAGTAAAAAAGACAGAATAAGTGGGTAGTGGGTGCCTACATTGTACCCACTATGAGCTGCTCGAATGCTAATCGGCTAATAGTACCTAAAATTTAGTAGTTGTGCAATGAGTTTCAAGAAGTGAATGGTATTGGTATGGAATCAGAAATGTGAAGATTTGTTGACAAACCAAAGTCACTGGCGTAGTCCAGAAGATTAATTACCAAGATAAAGTAGCAGTAGACGGGTAACATACCTCGAAATACTAACAACCGTCAGAGCAGGAAGGAGTTCGAGTGGATGCCACGCACTGGAAAACGCAGCGTAGGACGGCTATCGAGTAGATGTAATGACGACCTGAGAAGGGTTTCTAAGAGCCGTTGGGGGCAGACCGCACAAAATCGGTCGCACTGAAAATCTATCAGGGAGGTCTAAGTTCAGCAGTGGATGTCTCTTATATGGCTGATATGATGCGACGATGATGGTAATGATTAAAAAATACTAACGAAACAGCTGAATCATCTTAAGACCACTTCAAACGGTTTATAGATAGATCAGATGCTCCCGATCACTACCAAGCGGAAATATTCCCAAGTCTTGCAATATTTGCAATGAACAATGCTTATGCATTGACCCAGATAAACGCCAGCTCTCGGATCACGTGTCGTTTCGACCAGACACAGAAAGGATTGTTAAAACACAGAGTCTCCGGTACTCCATGGAGCCAGGGTCTTCCAACTGACTCATACATAATATATTATTACGTAAGCTCTCATTGTTAACTTTTTCAGACAAGCATCCCACAAAGCATAAGGTTTTTAACGAAGCAGTTACAAGTCAGTCCATTATTGTAAATCCCCTCAGCAGGGGAACTGTCTCCTGACAGGTGTATTGCTCCTTTCATAATACGAGACATCGGCTCTCACTACAAATGGATAGAGAAAAGAAAATATTGTAAATAGCTCCCATGTGTGTAACAATGTAAGTAAATGAAGAAAATTCGATATATACCCTCAAAACGATACAGGCAGCGATATGATGTAGCAATTTAGAGATCCCGTTTTTGTGATATAATAGACAGTATCCGAAGGCAGCATAACAACTGCTTTGTTAAAAAAAATTCTTGCGACTGATTTATAGCTTAATCTCAGTTTGTCAATCACCTTATGACGTTAGACGTAGAGTTAAGTAGTTCGTGCAAGCGGAGCATTATTCGTTTTTTTTTATTTATATATTCTCTATCAGCATAAATAAAATGTTTAAATTTTCTTTGTAGCTTTGCTTGTATAGTAACTACAGCATCAAAAGTATTTGATTCAATCAACACATTATTTCATGTAAGGTATAGCTAACTCTATATCTTCAACACATTATAAATACAACAAAACGAAGTTTTATTATTCTTCAAAACATTATCACCCATTAGAGCAATCCCATACATCGCTCAGCACTCCGCTCTAAATATACACCCCCTTTACATTACCAACTACTGCGTAATACATGACACTTATCCCTTACAAACTGATGTGTATTCTATGACTCTCATCTCGTACAAACTGACGTTTTTACTATGACTTTTAACTAGTACAAACTGATGTGTATTCTATGACTCTTATTTGTACTAAAAACGGGATATTTACCATGATTTGATAGTATTCATAACCCCGATAGTTTCAAAAAGTTCTATGACTCTTATCTCGTACAAACTCATGCGTATTTTATGACTCTTATCACGTATAAACTGACGTGTTTACTATGACTTTTAACTAGTACAAACTGATGTATATTCTATGACTCTTATTTGTACTAAAAACTGGATATTTACCATGATTTGATAGTGTTCATAACCATGATAGTTTCAAAAGTTCTATGACTCTTATCTCGTACAAACTCATGTGTATTTTATGACTCATATATCTTGTACACCTGATGTGTATTCGTGTGAACGTGATGCATGATTGACATGTTAGTTTATTCCTTTGACTTTCTTTGTTATGAATTAAACTTTTAATATCGTCATTTTTATTTTTTTGTAGTATTGTTTTATATTTATACGCTTGACATGATATTATCTGAACTATATTTATATAAATTTTTGTTAAAATAATATGTACCTAGAATATTTAATTAATGTAATTGGTTCTCACCGTGTTGATTAAATAAAATAAAAAATGACTGTTATCTTGTACAAAATGTGTATTCAATGACTATTAAAACTCGGAGTCACTAATTGTATATCCATGACACTTATCCTTAGAGTTGTTTAGGTCTAGTGAGGTGACCCCTAACTTCCGATCTGGAGGTTCTAGGTTTAAACCCAGTCCGTGCACCAACAGGTTAACTTATTATTGCGCATCATGAGCTCAAAATAGCGAAGAAAAAATCGTATGGAAACCCGTGAATTAATTAGTTCTACCATTATTGGCCTGCGGATTAAGGCTTACAAATAAACAAATAACTAGTGGTTCGCCCCGAACTGAGATCTCGTGAGTCTCCAATAAAAACAAATAAATATTATTCGTAATCATCGACTATCAAAATAGTGCCCCGAAATACATAACCACTTAACTTGACCTACAGTTTCATTCAAATTACAGGTAACGGGAGTTCATGCTAATTAGTTCCTCTTTTTTGAGGTAGAAATTTCAGTTATTCTGAATTTCAGACTTTCCCCTATATTTGTGTCACTAAACCTAATCCTAATAAACTAGGTATACCAAATTTCAGCACTGTGGGGTCACTGGTGTACCCTGTGAATATCGTGAAAGTTCAGTTTTTATCATGGCTAATAACTCAAAAACTACAAGGATTAAACTAAAAATAAAATCGGTGTCGAAATGTACTAATGAGACCTCATTTGAACCATTTGACCCCATTTTGATTTTTTTACCCCTCTTGAACCCGTATACCCCCCCCCCCCCAAATTTTTAATTCATTTAGTCAGACTAGGATTGTGCTAACACTACCTACCTTTATATCAAATTTAACGCTGATCGGATCAACGCTTCAAAAGTTATCCTCGGACAAACAAACATACATACATACATACAACGCCTATTTGCCCATGTTGATTAGGAGACAGCTGTTTCATAATTTTATTTTATTTATTATTAGTATTTTAATATTATAGAACATTTATGTATTATAATTTATATTACCTACCCTGGTATCTATTTATTTTGTTTTGCTTATGTAAGTACACAGTTAAATAAAAAGCTTAAGTTATAAAGCTACCGTCCTTTAACGTTCTCGTAAAATCCAGTCCATCTAAATATTGTCTGGAAGAGATCGCTTTTAGGGATAAGACCGCCAATTGTATTATCGCGTGTCTAGTTTTAAGTATGATTTGTTAATTTAATTGTGGTATACAATAAAGCGTTTTCTATTCTATACCTTAGAAACTGATGTATATTCCATGGCTTATATATGTACGCCATCTTGTAATAACTGTTGTGTATTCTGTGCTCGCAGTAATCACCATTCATCGCCTTGTTATCGCTCGCAGATTGTATGGGCTTAACAGATTTTTAAGGAGGTGATTCATTAAACGAGTTACTGTAACGGTAACTATTCTGTGTTGTGACAGAACTTGGGACTGAGAGGTTCTGATTTTCTAAGAGTAAAGATAAGTTAAATAAAAATATTTTGTTGTATTTGTAAGCGTTCATTGAGTGTCTATCTACCTTAACCCGAACGAACTACAATATTTTTTCTATGTCTACTGATTCTCATGTAACTGACAATTTTGACAGCCTCCGTGGCGCAGTGGGCGTATAGCCGGCTGAGACGCAGAAGGTAGCGGGTTCGATTCCCGCCGCAGAACAAATGTTTGCATGATCTACAGATATTTGTTCTGTGTCTGGGTGTTTTTATATGTATTATAAGTATATATTTACAAATAAAGTATATAAGTATTATATCAGTTATCTGGTTCCCATAGTACAAGCTCTGCTTAGTTTCGGGCTAGATAGCGCTGTGTCAAATGTCCAGCAATATTTATTCAAAAGTAATATTTATTTGTTTATTTTATTATATTTTTGAGAATAATTGATTAATAAAACTAAACCTATTTAAAAAAAACACCTAAAACGATAACGCCGATAACGGTACGTGATAAATCCCGAAAGTTTTCTTAGTAAATTATGATTAGTTATATATTTGAGCTTAATGTATATTTTTGTATCATGGCCAGGAAAGAAAGGCAAGAAATAAGGCTGGTTGTTTTTTTAATGATCCTTTTAGAATACAATAACAATACAGAAACTAAATTAGGTCTAAATTGTAACATTTTGAACGAGTTGAAGCAATTTCAATCCCAAGCTTCGCTATCATCTAAATAGTCCGATATTTTATAGTAGGCTTTTTTATAAAGATTTTGTAATTACGTTTATAAATTTGTTAAATCTATTTTTTTGACAATTAACACGAATTATAAGAATATACATTACATACCCAGGACAAAATACTTGCAATCCATGAAAACATTTATGCAAAATATACAAACATTTTGTTCCGCCTGAGCGTACAAAATTGGAATAAAATAGAAATCACTTATGGTACGAAACCAAAATTAAGTGAATAAATTGAATATTTGTAGGGATTTTCCAGTGATTATTGATTCAAATTATGTACACTTAAATCTATACTAATTATTTTAACGAGAAAGTTTGTGTTCTGTAGAGTAATCTAAAAAACTTTACAACATCAACCGATTCTGATAATTATTTTACTGATAGAAAAATTATGATCCCTGACTTTTTTGAGCTTTATATGATAGTTTTTTTTAATTAGCAAAACCCGAACGCAAAATCGCAAGTGACGCCTAATTTTGGATTTAAGCGCGTGTTCGATTCCAGGCAGCCCCGTACTTAAGCCGACAGAGTAAGTGGATGTTTATTTTATTTATGTTCAAAACGAAAGCTCTTTTAAAGTTTCTGGTGTTCGTCACTGTCTCCACTAAATAGTGTTTGATTTACGAGCGAGACTGAAAAATGTGTTCAAGATCATTTTCAAGTTTGTTAGTGCTTTATTTTTTCTTATTTTTAGCTGGTTAAATGAGTGGTAGGTACTTATCCACTCATTGATATAATATTTCTTCTCGTGATTTATTGATTCAATAACTTGTGTAAGTGTATTTAAAACTGTAGTATAGTTTAAAAACTAAAACAGGTGTTTCTCGCAGTCGATAACTAAACAGTATTGGACTACATTGAAGCGTTCCATCTCCTGGCTCCATATTTTTTTTTATTTCTGTACAATTATAATTATACCTTAGTAATATTAATACAATCTAGCAGTGTATAAGCTAAGGAGTAATTTTATTTTGACCTAGTTTTTTAGTATAACTTTAACCAAGAATGTGTCCAATAACACTTTTCTTACTGTCTCTAGTTAAGAAGACACTTTGTTCATGTGTTCTTTATAGAGCACTAAAACTTTTACTACGCACACACTATTATTAATGTAGACTACACTAACTCCTGGCTCCGTAATCAACTCAGCTTGATGGTACCAAATTATTATATCGTCATCCAATTCACATACATTTGCAAAGTTTCAAATCGAAACGACAATTAGAAATAGGTTAAAAACGACGTCTTAGATTTGTTTATGTATTTAGTTAAATAGAAGTTAAGCTAATTAAAAGCGTGTAAAATGGGTAAGTATTTTTTTTTATTTACACAGCGCTATCTAGCCCCAAATTAAGCAGAGCTTGTACTATGGGAACCAGATAACTGATAAAAAACTTATATCCATTTTTTTTGTTATTAATATATAGAGAAACATCCAGACCCGGAACAAATATCTATCAGATCATACAAACATTTGTTCCGCAGTGGGAGTCGAACCCGCTACCTCCTGCGTCTCAGTCGGCTATTCGCCCACTGTACTACGGAGGTCGTCAAAATATATATATAGATAAACCAAGGTTACAGACATTGTCAAGAGGAGTAACAAGAACCACCTGATACAGGTTGCAAGGAGCAGTTGGGTGCAGGCAGCACAAGATTGGTCAGTCTGGAAATCTATCGGGGATGTCCATGTTCAGCAGTGGACGTCCTAATTCAATATCATGATACAAAATATAGAAAGAAGCAGTTAACTAAAGATTGTTTTAAATAGATAGATCCACGAGGATTTTGTCGAAGGTGATTCTTGGCTATAGTTTGGCGTAAATGGTAATGTCAACAGCAGAACATCTGTAGTCACATTCCGTCACTTAAGTCTATATTCAGAAGTGTTACCTCTATATTTCACAGAACTACCAAAGATGACCTAAAAAAATTGGTAGAAGTATTATTAGCGCGTAATAGTACATTATCATATAAGTGCGGTAAGTTTAAAATTACAGCAGAGGCGATATTGCTAAAGCAGAAGTTGTAATTTATCAAAGCGCACGTATGTCATACGACGTTTTATAACATATTTGTGAGGAAATAAATAAAACTCGGACTTTCTTAAACGAATAAATCTTTAATCACTTGTTGCAGTTAGAAAAATTTGAACAATTTGTAAAATTGATTATTACGTTGCCAATTCGCATTTTTAATGTTGTCAAGTTATTATTATTACCTCCCAAAGTTAATTTTATTTATAAAATGTTGACCACTTTTCTGATATAATAACTCTGCTAAGATTTAAAAAAGTACCGTTCGTTTTAGACGGAGCATCTTGATAAACCGTACGTTTTACCTTATTAAAAAGAAACTCGTGCGTTTTACATTACAATAACGCACTAGTAAGTAATGACATACTTTACGATATTGAAATTGGTGAAATAAGAGACCCTTTACGTGCAAATGTGTTATAAAAAATATAAATAGCCACATACCATCCCGTCTCATTCAGCTGAAAAATTACAGGCCACCCTTGCACATTGTTGTCAAAATATTGATAAATAATTCCCAATGCTTTATTTTGAAATGTAGGCGTGGTCGGTGTTGGTAATGAGTCGGACGGCGCGAGGCGTGCGGCTGGCAATGATCGATTGACGATACCTAAGCAAGAGGCCATCATTGTTAAATATTTAAAATTTAAACAGATCAGTGCGTGGACAGCTAATGGTAATGGACGACGTGCAATTGACGTGAGCCCATCGTGCCGGCAAAGATCGATTAATTGTTCCTAAACTGAAAGTAGCTCAGCGTGCTATACAGAGGGCTATGCTTGATGATTCTCTACGAGATCGAATCACAAATGAGGAGATTCGTAGAGGAACCAAAGCCACCAACATAGCATAAAGCATTAGCAAGCTGAAGTAGCTCAAAAAACTGACGGCCGTCGGGGCAGAAAGGTCATCGAGTGGAGACCAAGCAGCGCACGAAAGCGCACGGCCGCCCACTAGGTGGAAAGATGACCTGATAAAGGTTGCTGGGAGCCGTTGGGTGCAGGCCACGCAAGATCCATCACTCTGGAAATCTATGGGGGAGGCCTATGTTCAGCAGTGGATGTATCGACATTATCCAAACAGTTTCATCAAAGGCAATTAGAATAAAGCCGCCTCTAGAACTTGGTAAGTCTCTATTCTAAGTGCATAACTGCATCGTTCGCCTGCTAAATGCAGTAGCAGGTAAACATTAGTTATCGGATAATAAATCCCGCGGTCTCGCTTTAATAACCGGCGGGCGGAGATGACTCGCTCTTAAGCTTCCTTCTCACTAACTATAAACTTGCAATGAAAATCGTCAACGCACCTCGTCACTGGATACTTTTTCTACTTAAACTCGGCCACCATTCGGCCATTGCTTGTCATCACTGTCAAAATAACAATCCTCTCCATCCAAAAGTTTTCTGGAAGAAATCGCTTCAAAGGGTGCGTCCATTGTACTATTTGTTTTGTGTCTTTTATTTAGTTTCTAATTCTTATTTATATGGTGTGCTAATTCATTACCGCGACCAAGTGTCTCGCCTAATGTCGTTTGAGTTTCATAACTACACATCCCGCTTTTGCTTTTTAGACTTGTTTAATATATTTACAAGAAAAATCTTCGAAGGATACATTGAATTTAGTCCATCATCATCATCCATAACCCGATAGCCCTTCCATAGACGTTACCCACTGGGTATAGGTTTCCCTAAGTTTGTGGCATCCACCACGACCTTTCTGTGCACCGTGGCTTGACCCACAACCCGCATCACTGATACCCACTGGCAGACTGGGAATTCGGGCTTAGGCATTATACTGCTGAGTGTTTTTTATGTATTCGCTAGTGTGATCTAGCCCTTACCCCAGCTCCGCAATCTCT
This sequence comes from Philereme transversata, assembly GCA_963924445.1. Classification (NCBI taxonomy): domain Eukaryota; kingdom Metazoa; phylum Arthropoda; class Insecta; order Lepidoptera; family Geometridae; genus Philereme; species Philereme transversata. The sequence continues at coordinate 23,561,003 of OZ004342.1, read as the reverse complement.
AGTGTATGGTCGCATCCGCAGTAATCCTGTTTTAATAGTTCGTTGCATAGTGCAGAATATATACGGAAATTGCAAGGCAGACGAATTACGGGGCAAATGTTATTTTACATGACAGAGTCGGGAACCCTCCAAAATGGATTGGGAGTTTATGTACCAATATTTTAGATTTCATGATAGTTTTATTTTATAATGGGAAACATAAATCAAAAATAATGTAATACTGCTTTCTCAATCTTCGGCTTGTAGTTAATATTATTAGCCGGCATCTAACCACGGTTCATGTGGTACTTTTTAAAAAGTAACCTGAATAAAAGTTATTTCAGATCACTTTTATTAATTTCAAATTTCGTTCAATTCGGTCCAGCCTTTCGGTTTGTCGCACAAATTTTGAGGCTGAAAAGAAAGAAATACTCTCCCAAAAACTTGGGGAAATCAAAATAGTTTTCTATATGAACACGTGTGTTTGTTTCATAAATTTAAACCTTTTTTTTAATAACCAATACTGTCCCACTGCTGGGCTATGGTCTTCCCCATTTCCTTCCATTCCTTGCGTTCTTCAGAAATCTCCTGCCAGTCAGAATGGAACCCATCCAAATCGTCGCGCCAACGTTTTCGTGGTCTGCCTGGCACGGAGGAGTGTGAGATTTGTTATAGTTTATGGGAGTTTATTGGAGGGGCTAATGCTAAAATTATGCTCAAAAAAATATGCATTACGGTCGAATTTGGACCCCTGTGCACTGGCAACTAGTACTATAAACCCGCATATTTTATGAAATAATTACATCGTGTTGTGTCTTTTTCAATCAAATATAATTTTAAAATCGGACGACCTCCGTGGCGTAGTGGCTGAGACGCAGGAGGTTGTGTGTTCGATTCCTGGCGCGGAGCAAATGTTTGCATGATCTACTGATATTTTTTCTGGATCTGGTTGTTTCTCTATAGATAGATAATAAAGTAAGTTTTTACAAAAAAAAGTATTTATGTTATCAGTTATCTGGTTCCCATACTACAAGCTTTGCTTAGTTTGGGGCTAGATGGCGTTGTGTGAAATGTCCAGCATTATTTATTTATTTGAAACCACCTGTCAATGCTAACGACAAAACACAGTGTTATTATTATAAAGATACAGTGAGTTTACTAGTAACAGGGTCAACGTCTCCCTTGACAGTTGCGATGTGATGTCTTGTTTGCGTCTGATCACGCCCATTCCCGAAGCGCCCTCGAGTTCGGGGTGACGTCTGTTCAACATCACTTTAATTAGTTTAATTTGTCTCGAAATAGAAACAAGGACGCAAGAGGACCTAAATATATCTTAAATTCAAAAGCTTGTCAATCAAGGAGATAAAAAAAATATAAGTAAATGGTCTGCCCTGGTGTCGGAATTTTAAGGCCAAAATGTTGAAATGCCTCTGATATGGCATAACGATTGTCACAGCGTTACATAGTTTTACTATAACCCTCCGAAACACCAAGACACTTAGAAGTAAATGCTAACGGTCACCCATCATAATGAAAACCGCTCAGAACGCAACAAACTATAACGTAGCCTCTTCCAAAATTAAACAATGTCCTGAGTTCTAGCAAATAATATAGAAATAGCAACAATTATACAATAGATGAGGCCAGGAATCTGGCAACACAACACAATATAATTAATATTACAACAATCCACAAGTTACGTCGGTATTGCGGGCAATAACTAGTTATTGACGAGCAAAGTTCTACCTACCACAGAATATGTACAAGTGAATAAGGTAATGTATTTCCATAAGCGGACCGACTAGCGGGGATTCAGTGTTTTCGTACAAATAGTAGGTACTGTCCGATCACCAGAGCTGACTGTAGTGCCCACTCTGTTACACTGCAGTAGCACTACGCTACATAACTGGTTAGCCAAAGTAGCAAGTGACTAGTATTTAAAGAATTATGAACAAGCGTATTTTACAACTGCCCCTGCCACAGAAATTGGATGAGACGAGCCAAAGACCGAACTCAGTGGCGCGTATTGGGAGAGGCCTATGTCCAGCAGTGGACTAATGTGGGCTGATGATGATGACTGCCACAGCTTTGCCTTAAAATTAAGACATCAATAAGCCATTGAAAAACAAAGCCAACAAAAAGTGACACCGAAAAAACTTAACCTTGTGCAACAAGGAGATACATTTTGTTAGTTCTTTGTTATTGCCTGGGTCCATCCATGATAAACCTGAGCCTACACTCAGGTAACCGAATCCCACTCTAGGTTTCCTGATGAGGTAACCGAGTACAAAAAGACACAATCAGAGTACAAAAAGGCCTTCCATACAATTGAAAATCTACCTGCTACGACAAAATAACTGTTCTTCGCCCAGTCTTTTACAATTTCCTTAACGTCTTTCTCTTCAAGTCTCGCTCACCGCTCCGCTCATCGCCCCGCTCTTTTCTGCAGTGGTTCTTACCCTCGTCCTGGTTGCTCGCACACTGGCGCCGGCACTGTCGTGATTAACTGCTGTTGATTTGTCAGTTTGTGGGTAGCGATGAATGTGTGGCGTCATGTTATCTACACCTGTTTAGTAGAGCTCAATTAGATTGTCAGCAGGATTCATTGTTACTTATAACACTACCGAGCTCTTCCCACCGAGGGGCATTGAGGAAGAAACGAGCCTTCTAGTTCTTTCTCTATCTATCGCAATATATTATTCAGATCCTTCTTTACGATTTACAGGGTGAAAATTGTAACGGTCCAGTAGAACAGTGAATATACTCTAACGTTTGACAAGTACAACGCTTATCAACTGCCCAAACGTACATCATACAACCAAAAACTGTAAGAGTTAGTTACTTAGTGATTTTCATGATAAAGAATTGAGAAACTGGTGATTAATGAGTCACAATATGTACTTACAAGTAGTTACACGTAGTACACGTACTACACAAATAGTAGTTGCATAACTACGGTTCGTCCCGAACTGAGATCTCGCGAGTCTCCGATTAAAACAAAAAAATATTATTTGTAATCTTTTGACTATCAAAATAGTGCCACAAAATAAATAACCAACTTACTTGACCTACAGTTTCATTCAAATTACAGGTAACGGGAGTTCATATAATTTGGTTTTTTTTTTGGGGTACAAATTACAGTTATTCTGAATTTCAGACTTTTGTCTATATTTGTGTCATTTAAGCTACACGCATACCAAATTACAGCACTGTGGGGTCACTAGTGTACCTTGTAAATTTTTTCAAAATTCAGTTTTTAATATGGCTAATAACTCAAAAACTATAAAAACTTTACCATAAATAAAAACGGAGTCTAAATGTACTGAAGACCTTTCATTTGACGTCCCACTTGATCTAATAGTCTCATTTTGATTGGTTTTACCCCTCTTGAACCCCAATATCTCAACAACCCCCCAACATTTTTAGCTCATTTAGTCACACCAAAATTGTGTCATTACAACCTTCTTATGTATCAAATTTCACTATGATCGGATCAACGCTTCGAAAGTTATCCTCGGACAAACAAACATACATATGTACATACATACATACAACGCCGATTTGCCCAGGTTGATTTAGAGATCTCACTTCGCTCGATCAATCATACACAAGCAAATCTGATACTTGGGACGCTCCAGCAAAGTGTAAAAAAATATCTGAATTAGCTCTCTTTTACATTAATACACCAAATCGTTTTCGGTTACATAGACTTTAGGATGTCTAGATGTGTTGCCCTTATTTAAGTGTATATACACAAATATGTACTCTTTAAATGTAGCCAAAAGAATAAATTGATTTAAACTTCGAACAACCAATTACGAGAAAGAGTCCCTTCCGCTGAACCATTCATAGTCATTCCGATTAAAATTTTATTGGTTCTCGGAATGAAAGGAAAATAACGAGTTGAAGACTTCTTGGCAATTATGTAGAAACGAACGAAAATACAGAATATTGGCTGCTTACTGAACTGAACGGTACTGAAGGGAAACCTTATGTTTGAGACTTGATTAATGTATAACCATTAATCACAAATTAGAAAAGTTTTAATGTTTCTTTATTTATTTGTTTGTTACTCAATCATATCGTAACGGCTGAAGAGATTTTGTTGAAATTTGGTATGTACGTAGATTATAACCCGTATTAACACTAAGGCTACTTCTTGTTGACAATCAACGCGTGCGAAGCCGCTGGCAGAAGCTAGTAGTCATTATAAACCACCATAACTCGTCACTAGTGTGTAACATACGAAGTCTTATTTTGTTCAAACTAAAGATCAAATTAGAATGACATTTAAAGTGGAATTTCTAAATTTAAGTATTTTTAAATAAGAAGGCGTGTTTGCGGGTTAGTTTTAGTTAACACCAATTTGATTGATCACTAAAACTAGCCCGCAAACATGCCATCATAACAAAAATTACTTAATTTAAGAAATGTTATTTTAAATTTCATTGTAATTTGATCTTTAGTGTGAACAATTTAAGACCGTTAGTATGATACACAATTTTAGTTACTCAGCGTAAACAACGGAGTCGCCACCACTGTCATCTGGCTTAACATTAATTGTACTTAGTATACACGTATTATTTCTCAGTGACTATGTAAACTATCGTCTTAGTGAAGCTGAACTATGTAACCAAGTCTTTCTACCAAGATGCTTTAAACTTGCCAGTTTGAATAGCCCCAAACACTTTCACGTGCAAACAATAGGCGACCGTCTAACTGCGTACATAACTATCCAGCTGGATTGTTTGTTTGTTTGCGCACAATCGAGAGATAAAAGACGACTGCATTACCGCAGAACAACCACAGAATAGTTAGGTAACTAATTAATTTATGCTTTTGCACAGTTTACGTACACTTCACACAGTAAGTCTAATTAGTTGTATTCTGATTGGAATGACGTAGAACCCGGCTGCGGGAATGCAACGTTCACAAGGTTTCACTAATCCGTTATAATAATATCTAACTATAGCACTCCCGTAACAAGTGGAAAATCAGAAGTTTAAATCCTGTATAATCAAATCTAATCTAACTAGTCTGTGTAATCCTACTGCAGGGCAAAACCCTCCCTTTTCTTTATTCCTGATATCCATACTGAGTCACTACTATACCGAAAAAGATACTGAATTTAGTCTAGTCCGAATTTTTTTCGATTATTTCAAAACTTTAATATAAAATAAATATGAATACTAACATATTGTATGGCCTAGAAAGAACCAGAAACAAGAAAGAATATATAAGCTTTAAAGACAAGTCACGTAGCCAGTGAAGCACAATTTGGCTTAAAACAATGTACATATAAACAATTGCCTCTACTGCTTGTGTGCTAACAATTCCGTGGCCAGTACCAGGCAAAGGAACAAAGAGAATAGCAATTAATGTTGCCAATCTGAATGTTACTGTTTACACTCGTGCTTGACTGTTTCGAGTATTAGAATGCGGTTTTGGGAAGTTTCAAATAAATATTTAAGACACAAGATAGCAGGAATGGTATTTATGCAAAGTAAGATTGTTTCTGTTTAATTTGTTTGTTCTTCAGCATACGGTTATTTTATGATCAGACTAAAACAAAAAGTTTAAATTGTATTTAATTTTATAAACCTTTTATGCAAAGTTTACCTTTGATATCGTAGCGAATTAAAGATGGACCAAATTTCATGGGTAATGTGCGGGCACTCGCAAACAATGGTGGCGATTCTGTTGTTTACATTGACTAAATAAATTGTGTAAAATACGAACAGTCTTATTTTGTTTACACTAAAGATCAAATTAGAATAACATTTAAAGAGACATTTCTAAAACTAAGTATTTTTCACTAAGATGGCGTGTTTTTGGGCTAGTTTTAGTCAGCAGTCAAATTGGTGCTGAGTAAAGCTAGCCCGCAAACATACCACCTTTGTAAAAAATACTTAAATTTAGAAATGTCACTTGAAATGTCATTCTAATTTGATCTTTAGTGTGAACAAAATAAGACCGTTCATATTTTACACAATTTTAGCTAGTCAGCGTAAACAACAGAATCGCCACAAATATGTCTAGTTTCAATGAACGACTTCTCTAATCGACAGAATGTAATAGAAAAAAATTCCTTTGGTGACCTTGAGACTCATATTAACAGGAATTATTTATAATTTGTTTGTAGTTAGCTCAGTCTGTTTAACAAAACTTGCAGTAAACCCTACATAATGCAACCGCCATCTTGCAAAGTCCCCGGTACAGTAAGACACCGCGGCACCGGTCCCTCATGCATTATTAATGGAAGAATACTTCTAGCACCTCTTCATGCTTTGGAATGGTCTTTATAATCGCGAGAAATCGCTTTAATAACACTTGAATAAAAACACTCCTGTGTTATTGGTTCCTGAGTGTCTATTTTTAGATTAGTGACATTTTCTACAAAACTTCAGATCGACCATTTGCTTGTTTCATCTCCATGTTGGATAACAATAAAAGACTAATAAATTTACTAGTGGTTCGCCCCAAACTGAGATCTCGCGAGTCTCTGATTAAAACAACAAAATATTATTTGTAATCTTTGACTATCAAAATAGTGCCACGAAATAAAGAACCAAATAACTTGACCTAGAGTTTCATTCAAATTACAGGTAACGGGAGTTCATGTGGTGTGGTTATTTTTTTTTTTTTTTGGGAAAAAGTTGCAGTTATTCTGGATTTCAGACTTTTTCCTATATTTGTGTCACTTAAGCTACACGCATACCAAATTACAGCACTGTGGGGGCACTAGTCTACCCTGTGAATTTTGTCAAAGTTTAGTTTTTATTATGGCTAATAACTCAAAAACTATAAAGATTGTACTAAAAATAAAAACGGAATCTAAATGTATTAATGAATATCTTTTCATCCCGACATCCCACTTGACTTAATAGTCTCATTTTATATATTTTTTACCCCTCTTGTACCCCAATATCTCAACAATCGCCCCACATTTTTAGCTCCTTTAGTCACAACAAAATTGTTCCATCACTACTCACCTATGTATCAAATTTTACGATGATCGGATCAACGCTTCGAAAGTTATCCTCGGACAAACAAGCATACATACATACAACGCCGATTTTCCCAAGTTGATTTTACACAATTGACTAATATTATTCTCAATTTACGATTGACATCAAATGAGGCCGTTGCTAAATTGGCTAAGTAGTAACTTAACCATTGCTTCTGATTAGTGGCGACTATCCCTGTGATAAGCTCGATAGCTTGAATGTACCAATACAACTCTGCTTGCAGTGGAATATGAGCTTTATTGCTTAGAATTTAGATTCAATATTGCAAATCGTTAACATAACAGACTTGACAGTATTATGCGTGTTCTATTAGTGTGTTTTTGTTCGACTTCCAAAGGATTACGTGGTTCTCGCGTACTATTTCTTTACATCTAACCTCGTTACATCGAAATTACAGGAATTTAGTAAAAATTCGGAGTGCCAAAAAAACCATACACGAGCGACCTGTGCAACGATGCCCAAATGTTTCTACGTGTTTATAGTCCTTAAATACGTTTAGAGATCGTTGTGCAAGCCAGGTTTATAGTCTACGAGTAAAACAGCTGTAGGTGGTTGGACTTGGACGGACAGGCAGATGGACAGACAGTCGGACATGTAGATACTAAGGGTTTCTAGGTCGACTACGGAACAAGTAATTAAACAAAATCTTTATAAAAAAGCCTACTATAAAATATCGGATTATTTAGATGATAGAGAAGCTTGGGATTGAAATTGCTCGAACTCGTTCAAAATGTAACAATTTATACGTAATTTATTTTCTGTATTGTTATGTATTCTAAAAGGATCATTAAAAAAAACAACCAACCTTGTTTCTTGCCTTTCTTACCTGGCTTGATCGCGAAGGAACAGGCAGTAAAATTGACGTTTCAAAGTAATCCTTGTGATTTTTATGCATAAAAATAATTGACTTTGACTAAAAATGGATGTTGGTGTATCTAAAATTGATAAACTCCGAAAAAACTTAGAAGTTGCCACATTTGTGTTCGAAAATTGTTATGTTTTTTTTTGACAAATAGCGCTTGCGAACTTTTTTATATTAAAACTGGATGTCATCAAATTGAATTGTCATACGCAGATTATAAGTTCAATATCTCTTGATACTTTTCTTTTCATCGCAGTGAGAGTTCTGTACGTGTACCTACTATTATCCTTCTGTGTCCAATAGCCGGGGGCAGGGGAGGATGATTTGAGAGGGGGGGAGGGAGAATCACTCTTAATTACCCGCCACGAATAATTACTCTTATGATCATGCCGCAATATTGATACAGATTATTACAACAGCTAGATCAGTCTTGTGGTCTATTTGCCAGATGATTCGTTTCCTGAATAAATACCTTCTAACAAAATAATAAATCAGTTTCAACCAATCTGCCGAAAATTCTCAAATAAACATAAAAATCTCGAAAACTACAAACAAAAACTTTTTATATCTCCAGGTGTGAGGAATTTAATTTATGATTATTAATTATCATCCATATAACATGAACGATTATTTTTAAAGCTTGGGTCCAGTTTCGCTAACCCAATTTATGTATTTCTGTGAATTACAAAGAACCCGGACAAAATACATAACATGCTTGTGGAGCATGATGGGAAAAGTGATTTATTCCCACTTGTCTCATTGGGAAGTCCCTTGATAGGAAAAGTTTGCGCTGTAATTTCCCGCACTCAGAGTTCTTTGTTTCGGCTAAAAATAACCCTCCGAACCGAACGAATCTCGTCGAATACACTGCATTCCGAGTAAGTTTTCGTTCTTAACAAGGTTAGCATGAACAATATGAAAAAGTGTGTAAGGAAGAATAGAGTAAAATGACTTAATATAACTTAGAATGTAGAAACATTACGCCAGAACCTGAAACTATGTTATAATCCTACTTCTTATATTAACTGCATCGCGACTTCAATGATAAAACGATTGATCTAGCTGTTATAAAAATTATCAGCAATATAATTGAGGAATTCAAATGCTATTGCGAGCTGCCGATCCAGTTGCGAGTAACTGTCACGCGAGAGTTACTGTCCGATAGTTACTCGCCCCCTCAAGTTTCAGTTTCCTACAGTTCCCTACAGTTTGAAACGGTCAGTTAACTCTGGTTTTACAAGTAAAGTTTATTAAAGCAAATATGTAGAGTTTCCTAAATCAAAGCAGTACGTACATACCGCGCGATAGCTGCGTGTATTTGTTTATCATTCATGTCAAAATCATTTATACCAGTTTTAGCATTATAATCCTTAAGGATGTGAAGATTATAAACTATATTACTGGTTCACCGAAGTCTCCCGCGCCACTCTAGCGATCGCCCTCATAGCACGTTTATACGTGCGTAAGCTGCTTTCCCTGGCAGCACGCCCTCATAGCTCAGCTCTGAACTGGAGAAGAAAGTGCACAATCGCGTAGAAGCATGTATGGACTACGTCAGCCGAGACCATACGAGACAGCTTGTGTAGATGTACATAAGTTAACACACAACAAACGCATCCATTTGTACGTACACACAAACTGACAACCTCACACACTCTCAAACCACACACCCGCATATGTACATGGACACATACACACGCGCACACACACGCTCACACAAAATACACAAATCACACACACAACATACCCCCACACTCACGTATATATTCACTGAACATTTAATTATGGAGCATAGTCGGGAGGGAGGTATAGGTATGCCATCATATATACTATATATATACTATTTACTAGCTGATCCGTCCCGGCTTGGCACAGATTATTAATAAATGTATGGAGTCGGTCATGGCTTGTATGACTTTTGAATTTGCGATCTAGAAGGTGCTAGAGGTATAATGTAAATGCTGTAATGAATGTAATGTAATGTATTGTAATGTCAGGGTGTCCGTGAGGTCAACACTGGCCTCAGCAGAAGACCAGCGCTGCAGTATGGCAACATGCTGTAGTTAATGCTGAGCTGAGGACCCTTTCACCACCACACTTATAATTTTTAGTTAATAGTGTTTTATTTTGTATCATTTGTTTCTGTGTCCATAGGTGGTGGTCTGAATAAATATTTTTCTTTCTTTCTTTCTTTCATCATACAGGTCCATCCTAGTTTGGGTACGAATGTTTTCTATCCTGAATTTTGAGTATTTATTCCTAGTAAACCACTGTAATTTTTGTTTGTAAAATATTGAAGTGTGTTGCTGAATAAACAAATTATTATCTTATCTAACATCGGTCAACCATTGTAAATCATAATGTGAAGTTAAAGTACGAACATCTAACTAAGTAAGAACTCTGATTTTCCATTGACATCTAAACTACATCCAACTAAGAAGGCAGGAAAGGGCATAACACACACGCCCCCTTCTTGTGTCTACGTGGTCCTCCGAGTCAATGAGATCTAACTTTCGTTATCAATGGGCATCATAAACCAAGCGAGGAGGAGAACAAGTCAAATTTCAAATTTTCATGAAGTAGCGGCTGCCAGTTAGAACAGGTTTAACTAAAGTATCCGGGATCTGAACACGACCTCTGTTAATTGAACTGTCGCATGTTGCACGTTGGGGGTGTACTCGTGCCTACGACGTGGAGGGAAAAGTGCTGTTTATTCATCAGCTTTGGTATCGAGTGTTCGTCCCAATACTGTTCGGCGGCAGAATTAGTTGGTGTAACATTTATTGAATAGTCAGTGACATATTAGTAGTAATTTAAAACAATATCCAACATATTTTGACCCAATTTGATGAATCTCAGTCAATATTTTATTTATGAACCTGACCGACTGAAGTATGCGACTACGACTCTTGCATCAGCTTGTTTGCTAGTCGCTAGTGGTTCGCCCCGAACTGAGATCTCGCGATTTTACCATAAAAACTACAAAAAATATTATTAGTAATCTTTGACTAAATAAATAAATATTGCTGGACATTTCACACACGCTATCTAGCCCCAAACTAAGCAGAGCTTGTACTATGAGAACCAGTTATCTGATAGAATACTTATATACTTTTTTTTTGTAAATACATACAATATAATACATAGAAAAACACCCAGACACAGAACAAATATCTGTAGATCATGCAAACATTTGTTCCGCGGTGGGAATCGAACCCGCTACCTTCTGCGTCTCAGTCGACTATACGCCCACTACGCCACGGAGGCAGTCTATTAAAATAATGCCTCGAAATAATAGCCAACTACTTGACCTACAGTTTCATTCAAATTACAGGTAACGGGAGTTTATATTAATAGGTTAATCTTTTTTGGGGTACAAATTGCAGTTATTCTGTATTTCAGACTTTTGTCTATATTTGTGATGCTTCAGCTACACGCATACCAAATTACAGGACTGTGGAATTACTGGTGTACCCTGTGAATTTTGGCAAAGTTTAGTTTTTATTATGGCTAATAACTCAAACACTACAAAAACTTTACTAAAAATAAAAACGGGGTAGAAATGTACTAATTTGACGTCTCATTTTCATTTTTTTTTTACCCGTCTTGAACCCCAATATCTCAAAAACCCCCAACATTTTTAGCTAATTTAGTTGCACCAAAATTGTGCCATCACTACCTATGTATCAAATTTCACAATAATCGGATCAACGTTTCGAAAGTTATCCTCGGACAAACAAACATACATACATGCATGCAACGCCGATTTGCCCAAGTTGATTTAGAGATGTCGCTTCGCTCGATCAAAAAGTTATTTGCCATTGGAAGCTCTATATAATGTAAAAAAGATCACTAACGAGGAAACCCCAGTTATATAGCAAACTGACAAAATGTGTCTCGGAATTACGTACAAAATCCCCTACTTTGCATTGCAATTCACGTAACCGTGCGACCATTCTTCACAGCAACACTTGAACAGTTGAATAAGTATAACAAACAATGCCAACTTGAAGTCGCTCGCAAAAAACATAGAGCACATAAATCAAGAACTTCCGCTTACTTGAACATGTCTAAGTCAGCGACTAGAACAAGTCGCGAGCTCCGGATCGGTCAGCTGGGATAATACGGATGAACGTTGGATTTCTATGAGTTTGCCTTTTTATTTTCGTTACTCCCATGGCGGTATTTACTTACGTACCTACTGTACTGTCGTTGATTTAGTTTTATTTGGCTTTGTTTGCGTTGCATTTGAGTTGGGAAAACTGATGGCCGCTTGGATAAGCGCAGCGTAAGCCCCCCCCCACCTAGGTGTAAAGGCGTCCTAATCAAGGTTGTTGAGAGCCGTTGAGAGGGAGAGACTTAAAGCCTTTACAATTATTAACACTAAATGCAGTACCAGCTTACGCCACGTAAAAATAACAATGGCAGGGGAGCCAGTAGGTATAGGTATTATAATATATTTCTTTATTGTATTCCTGGGATTTGCGAGGTAAAATCTCATTTATTTCGTACAAGGCAGAATGATTCTTGTAATTTTTGATTGGGCGAAGCGAGATCTCCAAATCAACTTGGGCAAATCGGCGTTGTATGTATGTTTGTATGTTTGTTTGTCCAAGGATTACTTTCGAAGCGTTGATCCGGTCATCGTGAAATTTGATAAATAGGTAGGTAGTGATAGCACAATTTTGGTGTGACTAAATGAGCTATAAATTTTGGGGGGTTGTTGAGATATTGGGGTTCAGGAGGGGTAAAAATAAATGAAAATAAAACTATTAGGTCAACTGAGGCGTCAAATGGAAGGTCTTCATTAGTAAATTTAGACTCCGTTTTTGGTTTTACTAAAATTTTTATAGTTTTTGAGTTATTAGCCATAACAAAAACATTCACAGGGTACACCAGTGACCACACAGTGCTGTAATTTGGTATGCGTGTAGCATAAGTGACACAAATATAGGCAAAAGTCTGAAATCCAGAATAACTGCAATTTGTACTAAAAAAAAAAAGTAAAAGTTTAACCACATAACATGAACTCCCGTTACCTGTAATTTGAATGAAACTGTAGATCAAGATAGTGGTTTATATTATATTCCGTGGCACTATTTTGATAGCCACAAATGATATTTTATTGTTTTAATCGGAGACTCGCGAGATCTCAGTTCGGGGCGAACCACTAGTTATTTCAATATTCAAACCAAATAGCGTTGCATTTCATATGTCCGTACTATCTTTTTTGTGTTATCAATGTTACTAACATTGTTATATCTCGTGGTATTTGAGCTCTCTCCCCACGTAGCAACAGCTATAAAAAGAAATACGTGTATACCCAAGACAGTACAATATTAAGGTACAAAGAAGTCATATTAACATGTTTATAATCTGTGTGTTCTATCTGACCGTAATTCGCAGACAATTATCCAAAATGAATTTCGAACGAAACATATTTTATTTCGGCTGATTGAAATGTAACATGAAATCGTTTACTCATTCTATAATCTGGTCTTCCAACTTCCCGTTACAAAAATTTACAATATTTTGTGTGAACTAGTTGACCGCACACAATCAAATCTATGGGGAGGCTTATGTTTAGGAGTGAGTCCTATTGCTGATGTGACGTTCGTCAATCTTCTTGGCAACCTGTACACTCCAGATTACAAAATAGGGTCTATTAAAACTGCACTCTATATCCTTCTCTATGCATTTCACAATATTAGGTTTATTTTATATTCACTCAGGGTTTGTGTCGGTCCCATTTGAATACAAAAACATACACTAAAATAATAAAGGCCTGACCGAGAGAGAAGAATGGTTACGAAGTCCTTAGCCTAATTCAATCAAGAGGAGAAGCGTCTCGCAGGGCTTGTGGGGGACCTATTCTATACATTATTGAATATTTGAGATTGTATTAGGGGACTGGAATCGTCCCATTCACTTGAGACCCTCTTCTATAATCAGAGAATAAGACAAATACTAAGTATACTTAGTACTTTTGTTCGACGATTTCATTATCATACTAGCCTGATGGTGCTCCGGCATAGCAGTTAATAGTGTTTTTTTTTTTAAATGAATGGGTGATCTTCAAATATCTCAATATACAATGTGTTATGTATGTAAACGTCTCAATTTTATACAGATATTATAATCGGTAGGTAGTAGAATTGATATATATATATATATATATTGATAAGAAATTATGTTAGTCGATAAAAATACTTCATCTTTATTTAACAACTTACTAACAAAGGTTGTTTGGAAGAGATCGCTTTTAGTGATAAGACCGCCCATTGTACCGTTGTTTATTGATTATTTCCTTTGTTACTGTATTTTTGTTTCGTGTGCAGTAAAGAGTATTTCATTAATTCATTCTAATAGTGTTTACTTGCTTACTTCTACATGATAATCAGGTACTAACCAAAATACTCGAAACTAGTCTTATCTAGAGCAAGATACTCAATCAATACCCACTAATCTAACTACAGAGTAACGAAGTTAGTAGGCGGTCCAAATGAGCAAGTTATCGGTTAGTCATTACGCCAATATTGGGAAAGTTTTGGAACTCAACTCTGATACTTGTGCAATGAGCATTTGACTTCATGCATGTTCCTATTCTACCGGATACAAGAGATATCACCTTTGAGATCTTCATACGATATACTTAATGATACTTACTTTCTGATAATAAAATTATAAAAGATGCATTTTTCCTACATTATATATAAACTTGGTGCACACGGTTGACGCCAGTGGTTTCTTTACGCCACGAGACGCTGCTTCTCGCTTTGTGTGGTGTGTGTGCGCCACCGGCCTAAAGTGTAGGAAAAAAGTAAAACAAGTGGCTGTCGCGCACTTCTGTGGCTGTGGCTCGTGTGCGGAGAGGCTTAGCTAAAATGACGCGTGACAGAACAAGACTAAAGTATTCAAACATGGCCCATAAAAGGTCTGTTAATTAGGCCATAAATAACAACATAGAGGTAACATCACCTTTCATTTACGTATTTGAGCGACTGTGCTTGTTAAGTCATACATCATTACGGGTATTTATCGCGTATGCACCTTTTTTATTTGTTATCCCGACGTTTCAGCTGTGTTGCAACAGTCGTGGGTACGGGCGGACTGGAGTACCACGTCATACGTCATTTATTTTTTGCTGTTATTATGTTACAAAATAAAGTCTCAAATTAAAATGCTTATAGATATTATCTGCCGTTTAGGGCATAGCGGTTCTAACATCTATTGGTTTCGTAATTAATTGTCTTAGAACCAGAATAACTTAATGCACTGAAGTTGTGCATAACATATGTCATGTAAGCACACCTACTTATTTCTTTCTATCACGAAAGTAATTTACAGAATCGGTTCAGTTGTTTTTGAGATTATCCCCAACAAACATACAAACATACAAGCAACCATCTTAACCCCTTTATAACGTTAGTAGGTATAGATCAAATCTCAGCATTACTATACAGATTAGATGACCCCATCAATAAAATACCATCATAATTTAGACGAATAATTTACGTTGGTAGAATTCATGTTTAGGTATAATAAAAATACTACATTTTTCAAAGTTTATGTTACTGCAGCTTTTACAAATAAATTACATGCAACATTTTCGCAATTAAAAGAAGCTCATTAACCAAACCTCACTTCATAACACAGTAGCCGTTTGTAAACTTTTCCTGAATTCAAAAAGTTTGGTTTATTATATCGTTACTTGTTTTTAGGAAAATCCCGTGTTTTTCCACGTGCCCCATCAGTGTCACATGTCACATTTTATTAGTGACATTTAAGCGGTGGCTTACCACAAACTGAACAGCCAGAGGTAATGAACACTAATGATACGTTTCTATCACTAAATAACACACCTCAAATAACTTTTGCACCGAATTAAATCGTTTTAAATGGCCTGCAGCTATCGAAAAGGCCTGAAATCAATTTATAAAAAGGAGTTTAACAGAAACTCCTAAAACTCAACTCAACATTCAGATTAATTGTCTCTTGGTATTTAAATAATTATAAAATAATTCCGCATCTTTTTGGACATATGTAAGTATTCCATTTTAAAAATATCTAGTCCCGTGTTGGCAGTTTAACTTGGGTTAAGTTTAGTAAAACACATAGCACCCAAAAGTCAAACTATTATTATTATTACTTACCTGTACTGTCCTACTGCAAACATTTCATGGAGAATCGAACTTGTAACCTCTTGGATCTCACACGACTATATATTACTGACTGCAGAAAAATTACCCTTAATATACCTACTTCAAGAGCGTGTCAATCGTTTCCTCTAAATACCGCACGTTTTTCCACGTGACGTGAGTGGCGATCAATGAGTGTCAGCTGTCAGCTGTCACATTGTCACTTCAGTTTAGTTGTGTGTGACAGAACCCTTGCCATAAGTCCTGACGTTATGGAGCCGCTAGCGACACAAATGTAGTTTCAATATCTCGGGTAAAATAATTGTATTACAGTGAAATAGCACTGATAAAATTCTTTTTATATTTTCTGTAAACTGCAGCTTCTTTTTGAATTTGCTTTTTACATTTTCACATGAACTTTATGCGAGGTGAGATCATCACCAAATAAACTTCAGTCTAAAAATGTGTTGTATACATTGCGGGGCTATGGTTGCGAATAATCGAAAGGAAACACTTTATTGAACACCATAAAAATAAAAAACAAACAATATCACTTTGAAGCGATTTCATAAAAACAATCTTTCGTTTAGTTGTTTTAATTTATATCCATTTAACTGTAAAGCAGCTCAACAAATTGAAACTTTTAAAGTAGAAACTTTAAGTACGTTTTTTCCTGTCCTGTTGTCCTTTAAGACAACGGAACCTTTAAACTGACGGTAGAAAAAAGAGTAAGATATTAATTTGATGTTTTCACACAAAACGATATCATCTACCAGTCATTTTACCTGTCACCAGTCAGCGTGCAAAAATACACAAGGTCTAAGGCTCAGTAGATTTTCATATAATCAGTATGCTTTCACCCTATTTCCCTTGACGAGCAAACACCGCGCCCTACACGATTACCGATTAATTGAGTGACGGTGGAATTACGATATCACTGTCAGGGCGTCCAGTGACGGTTACCCTACATAACGCGTTAACTATATCCCTGGGTATGACTGAGTGTCGGGTGGCAATCTGCTTAGTTAAAATTAAATGAAATTTATTAAGTTATAAGAGAAGGGGGGGCTGCGTGGTAGGCCCAAGCGGAGATGGAGAGATGAACTGGATACACACTATACAGAGTAGTCGCATTTAGCCAGTAACCGGGATTCGTGGAAGGAGGGAAATGAGACCTCAACCCTGCAGTGTAACTCTACGGGCTGATAATAATAATAATAAGTTATATATAAATAAATAAATAAATATCGCTGGACATTTCACAGAGCGCTATCTAGCCCCAAACTAAGCCGAGCTTGTACTATGGGAACCAGATAACTGATAGAATACTTATATACTTTTTTTTGTAAATACTTATAATATATAGAAATTTCCGCGGCGGGAATCGAACCCGCTACCTCCTACGTCTCAGCCTGCTATACGCCCACTGCGCCACGGAGGCAGTCAAAATAACAGACATATAAACAGAAACAATTCTAGGAATAATTATACTTTACATAGACAGTCGACAACGCAGGTCGTCCACCGGCAAGATGGATCGACGACATTATAAAAATCGCAGGTGTGGGTTAGAACAGCGCAGGACAGAGGCGAATGGTGACAACGAAGAGAGGCCTATGCCCAGCAGTGGGATGAGAAGAGCTGACGATGATGATGATGATGACATAGACAGTTCCTAGTGGGAAAGCATTAATACCCAAACTAGGAAAACCTGTGTTATTGCAAACTTATACCCTCCACCGGGTTTGATAGTAAATACACATATGTAATTACAAAAAAAATTAATAAACAATGTTCGTTGTCATTAAGGACATGGAAAGCGCAGCGTCGGACGGCCTCCCACTACATGGAAAGATGACCTGTTAAAGGTTGCTGGGAGCCGTTGGGTGCAGGCTTCACAAGATCGGTCACTCTGGAAATGTATGGGGGAGGCCTATGTTCAGCAGTGGAGGTCTTGCGGCTGATATGACGATGATTATCGTTTGGACAATATCAAGGTTTTTCAACATTGAAGGTTTGAAAATGTGTGCTAATTTTCTAATGGTAACTGACTGCCTTCGTGGCGCAGTGGGCGTATAGCCGGCTGAGACGCAGGAGGTAGCGGGTTCGATTCCCGCCGCGGAACAAATGTTTGCATGATCTACAGATATTTGTTCCGTGTCTGGGTGTTTTTCTATACATTATAAGTATGTATTTACAAAAAAAAAGTATATAAGTATTCTATCAGTTATCTGGTTCCCATAGTACAAGCTCTGCTTAGTTTGGGGCTAGATAGCGCTGTGTGAAATGTCCAGCAATATTTATTTATTTTAACTAGCTGAAATCGATTTGCTATCATTCCCAATTGTTCAAAACACCTGAATCCAATTTTCCTATAAGCTATTTTAATGTTTGTAGCCCATCTATGATCCAATATAAATTATCTAACATTGCTAATAATAAAAAAAAGTAACATGGTGACCGATCAAAGTGGGTTTTTAGGAAAGAGGGATTATGATTTTTATGCAGAATTTTTAAAATGGCCAGCGCATAGTTTCGTGAAATTTGAACACAGATTTTTCAGGTAAATTCATGTTGATGAAATCTTTCCAGTTTTGAGACCGAACTTTTTCTAACGAAAATGTTTCGCTTGTTTCCACGGTGAATTTGAAGTATAATTTTTTTTTTTAACTTTTGCATACGCCATAATATTTTTGTATTTATTTATGAACGTATGCATCTACTATTTGTTTTTATGTTACTATTTTAGCAAGGCGATTGGAGCCTTATTCAGATTTTTGGTTGATTTTTTAAATACTTATCAATTGGATTACAATAAAATACTAACAAGATGTACTACATTTACGCGACATTACGTGCATTTCGCGATTGAATTAAAAATAAGTTTAGTAAAAAATGGCGAATAAACAATCTATTGTTATGAGCATTAAGTAAATTGTAGTAAAGGACCTGATCTGATAATTGAGATGGAAAATGGTTATCTTTTTTTTTTATACTATGGAGATGGAATAAACCTATGGTCTACCTGATGTTAAGTGGTAACCATCGCCTATAACAAAGTTTGCCTCGTAAGTCACGCTCCTTAGAAATGTGCCCTACGATGCACTTCCCTGCGTCCATCAACTTGAGGCATACAGGTGTAAAGCCTCATGTGTCTGTAATTTCGCCGGTAACCATTCCCTTCAAACCGAAACACAGCAATGCTGCTTGGCGGTAGAAATAGGTATGGTGGTAGCACTTCCCCGGGCGAGCCCTTTCATAAGAAACTCTACTACTCTTAGATGATGGATAACGGGAATTTGCCATGGCCCAGACTATATTTGGGTACACATATTGTAACAACCACAGGGCGTCAGATAGGAATATTTTATGGGTAATATCGTACAATAGATCCTCAAAAACTTACTGGAAGAAAATTTAGGGATAATCTAGCCTTTGAACATGTCTTCTCTGAAAATATTTTCGTCAGTGCCATATTTGTGTTTAAAAGAATAAAGTTCGTATTTATAAGATTATTTTCTTACAAGCCTCTCCTTCTACTCGTCTCGGTTCTGTGCTAAATCTTGGCAATCTCTCAGGAAGACTTTCAAATCATCAGCTAAGTACTTAAATGAAAATATGTATTAATAAATGATCTGAATGATGAGACTGTAGGTCATATACACTAACATCACACACGCACACACCCTCTCATACTTACACATACATAAACACAAACTCATACACACACATAAACATACACACATACGCACACATAATGACGCATGCTTGACTTGTATAATTTTTTTAAAAATGTTTGCGACACAGTTTATAATTTCAGCGAATTCTATCGTGTTCCAGTATTGTTGTACCATGTTTTTGTTCCAAAATAAAGTTGTTTGATTTTGATTTGATTTTTGATCTTAATAATTTATTCCACCAAACCCATACAAGCAATAAAGGTAAAAATAACAAACTAGGTTAGGGCAGCTATTCACCAGCGCCTCTGTGGCCCGAATAAATGAAAACCCACTCAAAGCGTTACGTACATAGTTTTTCAATTTTATCATATCTACAGCTCAACGCACGTTAGAGGTTCCAGCAGTAGGTGACTGGAAGTAGCTGAACTACCTGCATTAAGCATAAGGCAGGGCACTCATTTTTCATCTTAATATTTATGTAAGTTTAGGGTGCGAAATTACTTATTATTTTAGCACTCTGATTCTTTCGTTATTGATCACAAAGACATTATGCTAATACCATAATTTAACTAGTAACTAAACAAACCATAACAATAATATTTTAAGTATGGTGGTAGTACTTCCCCAGGCGAGCCCTTTCACAAGGAACTCCACTTCTCTTGGGTATATTTTAACGACCTCCGTGGCGCAGTGGGCGAATAGCCGGCTGAGACGCAGGAGGTAGTGGGTTCGATTCCCGCCGCGGAACAAATGTTTGCATGATCTACAAATATTTGTTTCGGGTCTGGTTGTTTTTCTATATATTATAAGTATGTATTTACAAAAAAAACAAGTATATAAGTATTCTATCAGTTATCTGGTTCCCATAGTACAAGCTCTGCTTAGTTTGGGGCTAGATAACGCTGTGTGAAATGTCCAGTAATATTTATTTATTTATTTATTTAATCGAAAGTAAATTTATAACTTTCATAAATAATTTAATCATAAACAATTGAATTATAATAAATGCCAGACGAATATTTCATGCGCGAGTAGTCCGATTTATTATAGCTACCCAATCTTATTGCCCGATTCCTCTAAATTTTGCGTGACTGTAGTAACCAATTTTCCAATTTTATTAAACCTGGCTTTTTAATTGAACTGTAACTGATGGTCAGAGTGTGATGACACGCGGTGACGGACGACCTCGTTTATATTGCAAGTGTCGATGGTCAACTCTATTCGATGATTGCTTTTATATCATCAACCTATTTATCACCTTCGTATCAGTAGAATCATAACACCATATAAATATATCGGTCCTTCTAGAAATATGTGGGAAGGCTTATGTTCAGCAGTGGTCATCCTTTGGCTGATATGTGTGTCTGAAAGAAATCGCTTCCAGTAATAAAACTATTGTAGTATGTTCAGCATAATCTAGTTCTAAATGCAGGCAAGGAGTCTCGGCTGTAAAGTGGACATTTATTACGGGTTTTTATATGTCGGTAGTATTTAAAACTGTTATCTATTTGTATTTTTAGAGTTCCGTACCTCAAAAGGTAAAAAAGGAACCCTTATAAGATCACTCTCTTGCCCGTCAGTCCGTGAATCACCACCGATTTTCTCAGGAAGGGTGGACTTAGCAAGTTGAAATGTATACTAGATACTGAGGTATATGCTCCCTATTAGGTGTATAAAAATCAAGGTCCTGAATCAACACGTTAACTAGATATGGGCAAATTTAGATTTTCGCGAAAACTTGTAAGTACCAAAATTTACCTTAATTTTCAACTTTTTTTATTTTTCGGAATTTTCCCTTTCTGCTGTAAGACCTTGTGCTTTTAACCAAAATTGACAATTTCAGGTCAACCGGAAGTACCTATAGGTTTTGGGTCGTAAACCTATATGGTAGTTCCCGTTGACCTAGAATCACGAAATTAGGCAAAAAGCAAGGTAGGCACTTGCCTACCTTGCCTTACCTACTTGGTAAGCAGCACAAATAAAGCGAAAAATCTAAAAATAAAAAAAATAAAATTAAAGGGTGTCCCCATACATATATAGTTGACGCCAATTAAGATAGTCCTCTGAGTTGTATGGGTGCTCATACAATTTAGGGGACTAACTTAATCGGCGCCAACCGTTTATCAAACGTTTATCTTTTTAATAATTAACTAAGTCGTGGAGCGCACCATACTCGGCATCACACTGCTAGACCGAGTCCCCAATACCGAAATTCGCAAGCGGACTAAAGTTTAAGACGTTAGCAAGCGTATATTGGGACTCAAATGAAGTTAGGCAGAACATGCGGCCAGGTGCGGTGATGACAGGTGGAGCAGGGTGCTGACTGAGTGGTGGCTCCGAGATGGAAGCAGAAACGCAGGTTGTCCACCGGCAAGATAGGTCGACGACTTTATAAAAATCTCGCAGGTCGTATATGGGTTAGAACAGCGCAGGACAGACTCGAATGGTGACAACGAAGAGATGCCTATGCTCAGCAGTGGGATGAGAAGGGCTGACGATGATGATGATGATGAACTAAATCGTCAAAATATTATTTTACAAAAATTACTTTAAAAAACAAAGAACATCTAATACCCGCACAAACAATCCTTTACCCCCGCAAAAACATTTCAAACAAATAAATTCCTACCCCCTAATTATATTTACAATAACACGCCTCGGTTCGCAACTAGAAACTTGCCAAACAAATAAACAGACCGACAGAAGGCACTCGAAAAATCTCCTTAATTAACACCCCTTTTCACCCGTACCACCCCTTTTAAGCCCTAGTGGCCAGCTTAAGAAGGTAACGCAACTGGCAACTTAACACATTTTTAAACTTTCTTTAAAGTTTTTTCGTTTTTGTGTGTAAATAATTTTCGTCTGGCAACAGCTGTGATGTTGTAATTATCTCGCAATTAAATAAACGTTAATTTGGGTTTGTTACCGAAATTATTGAAGCTGAAAGTGGAGAGGAAAAGTTACAAAGTATAATTTAAATTAAATAATAAAAAATAAAAAATATCGTTCTGAGCTGTGACTCACTTAACTTGAGGATGCTATAAACATACATACATACATACTATCACGCCTTTATCTTGGAGGGATTGGCAGAGACCATGGACTTACGATCCGGACATACTTCTTACTACTAACGGCCTACTGTAATCCAGTGGCAGATGTCAGTATGTCGTTAATTTTTTTATTATACCTAAACAAGAGTCCAGCGTGTCTATCCCAGCAGTTTGTTAAAGAAAATTACTCCTGTTGGACCAATCAGTTAGACTAATAAGTTTAACCACGAGCACCAACGGACCTGTTGTTGTATTTCCGATTCAACCTCAATGCCGAATAATGTTGAATTATCTTCGCACGGGTGCGATTTCCACAATCGGATTTCATTCTTTTGTTAAAATCTTAGAGAAATATGGATTTGTTGCACTACAAATGAAATTCCGCGATTGTTTTAAACTGTACAGAATGTCTCTACTTAATCACATAAAACTAGGTATTTTAAATACGTTTTAACCCCCCCACACACATTAGATAAGAAAAGATAAATTTATTTCGGTAACAAACTTAACAACATTAAGGCACATCAGATTAAGTATTTAAGTTAATTAATAAAACCTTAAAACAGGAACATAGGCACCTTAAACTAGGGAGATCTGTGAGATGGCATGCCTATGTTCGACTTGTACACAGCCGGAGTTAGTCTTGTATAGAAGAAGATTAATTCTTGTTTTGTATTTACAAACTTATACAAAGTAGAATATAATAATTATAATATAAATATATTTGTACTATAAACATGTTTTTTTACATTATGTATAATACGCGTCCATGCTTTATTTTAAGTTGCTTACGACTCCTTCATCCTTCAGGAATACACACTACAGAACTCTCACTAGAAACACTTTCTAAGAACTCATTAAAACCGATGACAGATGCAATGGGTGTGTTGATGAAACTTAAATCATTCGCTGCGGAAACTATTACTCTTCAACAGCTCGGCTTGACTAATGGGAAGTCCAAAAATAATGGTTAGAGCAGACACCTACTTAGTCTATGTTTGTTTAATCATAGTCAAAAACTTTTGAACATTTGGAGATAACTTTATGAATCCATACTTCCTCAAATAGCTTCATATTTACCTATTAATATTAGTAATACTGCATCATTGTTGATGCAATAAACATATGGTTGCCGGCGAAATTACAGGCACATAAGGCTTTACACCTGAATGCTTCGCATTGATGAACGCAGAGCAGTGTATCGTAGGACTTGTCGTATTATCATAAAAATTCAATAACGATATCTAAAACTTTCTAACTTGACCATAACGAAACAACAGTACAGCATTTCATCAATATTCTCGAGAAAAAGCCTTCGTCAATTACTGTGTCTGCAGAAAAACATATTTCACACAATTAAAATTTCCCGAATCGAGCCAAAGATTACAAATTCAAATAATAAGATACCTATTCTTCACAGGAAATAGACCTTCGATTTTATGAAAGTACAAATGGAGAATGTACAAATGAGAAAAAGCAATTTTTTTATAATATATTTTTTTTCCAAATTAAGTGTTTTATTACCACCTGGAGATGGAACAAGTAAGTGACCAACCTGATGTTACGTGGTAACCATCGCTTACATCACGGTATTGCCTCGTAGGTCACGCATCTTAAAAACGTGCCCTAAGATGCACTACCCTGCGTCCATCTACTTGATTACGAATGGTAGCTCCGAGTACCTCTAGTCTGCCCGTGACCACGACTGTTGCAAAATGTATACTCGATAAATACCCGTTCGTATTTTGTTTTATTTCCATCCTGATTAGAATGACTCATAACTTTTTAATTTAAAAAATCTTCAGAACATTTATACAATCTGAGTAAGTACTTAACGATTCTATGGAACCATATGATCCCCTTACCTACCCCTGCCCTCTACCACCCTCCATGCACAGTTTTATCATGTATTATTTGTCTAGTATGTAAACTATGTATATATGTATGTATGTACACCTCCAGCGCTGTTTATGTAACGCCCGGTCTTTTAAAATTTGATTTTATGTTTATATTCATAAGCGGTTCCCACGATACAGGCCCCGAGCCTAGTGTGGGGCCATTGCCTAATGACCACTATTTTAAACTAATAATATTGTAAGTACGTTACGAGTATCTGTGTTGGTTTTAAGTTGTATTTGTTTTTTGTTTAAATAAATAAAATAAATATAAAAGAATATTTCCAGATAAATAAGAACTACATAATCTGTTTTTTTGAATCGTAAATGAGCAGTCAGTTAAAAAGTCCGGTCACACCCTTGTCGAAAACTGAGGTCATTGCCACTTATAAAAACAGTTAAAACTATTAGTTCATAGAACAGAAACTCCTACACATCAGGCTTACAGCGGACTAGACAGGTGCATGTCTAGTGCACGGACTCCAATGAGCCATTCTAATGTGTTGGATTGGCTACCGCAACCAGATTGTCTAATCAAGTCGAATGCATACAAGACCTCATCAGCACCTCTACTGCTAAACACAGGCCACAGGCTTTTAATAGGTCGTCTTTGCATCTAGTGAGGTCAGCTAAGTATTACCATGTGTTTAAAACACATAGCAGCTTTTCTTGGTGAAAACTAAAGTTTAGACCCCAGTCAATCGATAACATATATATTATAGCTAATTTATCTGTATCAAACACGCTTTTAAAGAAGAGATAAATTGAGAAAATAAGGAATGTATTCATATTTCGGTTTTAGGACCATATTTTATTAGCTGAGGGGCCTTGAACGAAGGCAAAGGGTCGAGTCGCTTTAATTGTTGTTTACTAAATAGTTGAATAAATCGTGTCACGCAATCGTAAGCTAACTTACAACTTTGTAGACGCATAACTTTGGACAGCAGTTTACTTGACATATAAAAATTAATCATTCTAAGTTTTTTAAACATAAAAATACAGTAGAACAATATAAAATTGATTAATCATTGAAAGTTCGTTATGTTAGGATCAAGGACAAATTGAAGGTTAGGATTTTTAAAGAATTACTAAAACTTATACATATATATAGAGCACAACTAAGCCACTTAATTGATCGAGCGAAGCGAGATCTCCAAATCAACTTGGGTAAATCGACGTTGTATGTATGTTTGTTCATCCGAGGATAACTTTTGAAGCGTTTAGCCGATCACCATGAAATTTGGTATACATTTGGGTAGTGATAGCACAATTTTGGTGTGACTAAATGAACTAAAAATGTTGGGGGGTTGTTGAGATATTGGGGTTCAAGAGGGGTAAAACAAATCAAAATGAGACTATTAGATCAAGTGGGACGTCAAGTGAAAGGTCTTCAGTACATTTAGACTCCGTTTTTATTTTTGGTAAAGTTTTAATAGTTTTTGAGTTGTTTTTTAGCCATAGTAAAAACTGAATTTTGACAAAATTTACAAGGTACACCAGTGACCCCACAGTGCTGTAATTTGGTATGCGTCTAGCTTAAATGACACAAATAGGTATAGACAAAAGTCTGAAATTCAGAATAACTGCAATTTGTACCCCAAAAAAGTATAACCAAATTGTATGAACTCCCGTTACCTGTAATTTGAATGAAAATGTAGGTCAAGTAAGTTGGTTAAGCATTTCGTGGCACTATTTTGAATGTCAAAGATTACAAATAATATTATGTGTTTTTATGGGAGTCTCGTGAGATCTCAGTTCGGGGCGAACCACTAGTGTAATTTTAATTTGAGTAATGTTATATTTAATCTTTTGTACTAGTAGTCATCATATTATTTTTTACTCAATTATAATGGTTTGATTATACTATTGCTTATAAAATGAAATTGGTACTTTTAGAACATAGTATTTCTATTTCATTTAACGTCCTATCGCGTCAATAATGAAAGAAAGACAAAACACGTATTTAATATTCTAAAGAAAGGCCCTTATACTATATTCGCATTGTTAATAAACTCTGCAGCCCTGAAATAGTTACACTGTTTTGTCATTTGCATTGTCAAGCAACTTCAAATCTGAGGAAAAGCAACAAAACCCTATGCTAAAGATAATTCAAGTCACAAAACTGACTTCAAGAACAAACATTGTAACTCAAAAAAATCCAGACAAATTACCCACAATATTGCTAAACGAAGCTGACAAGATACGAATCTCTAGTTCAAATCCCACTCGAGCACAATCCTCGTGACTAGAGGTTGCTCAGCGAACGAACGGCGAAAATCGGGTTCTATTGTCCCCCTTGGCCCCCTTCCTTTGTCCCTTTGTCCCCACTCATCCGCGGCGACCGGAAAATAGCCCACATGTGATTTGTCCCGATACCTTTGGGTACAAACTATATTTTTCGGGCGGGATTTAGAGAGTTCTATTTGGGGTCGGTAACCTTAGATGAGTCGAAGATAGTGTTTTAGTTTATAGAAAGAATTGTGCAAAAACACAAGTGTTTTACAGAATTTGCAAAGTAATATTGATATATTTATGTTATCTAGAGACGTTTTTAACGATTTAGTTTTATACTCGTCTATGGTGTCAGAGAATGGGGAGATATCCCACCAATGAAAAAGAACAATGATTCCTAAAAATTATACCGAATTCCAATTTTTTATAAGAAGTAAATTTAAATCATCTGTTTCTTAGAATGTTTTCTTAAAAAGCATAACTGATCTAGATAACTAAAGTAAGGTTATCTATTATATATTCGAACATTAAATAAATTGCTATTTTAGTAACCGTAGTCCCAGCTTTAGAGCTACTTTTTTAAAGGATTGAAATAGATCAAGTGTTACAAAGATAAAGATAATCTAAAATTCTCTCACGATTTAAGACGAGCTCGTTGTTTATTTATTTATGCTGTAGAAGTTATTATATCTCAGACATTTACATCTATATAGACGACCTCCGTAGCGCAGTGGGCGAAAAGCTGGCTGACACGCAAGGGATTTCGGATTCGATTCCCGCCGCGGGACAAATATTTGCATGATCTACAGATATTTCTTCCAGGTTTGGATGTTATTCTATATAATATAAGTAGGTATTTACAAAAATAAATGTATAAAGTATTCTATCAGTTATCTGTTTCCCATAGTACAAGCTCCGCTTAGTTTGGGGCTAGATAGCACTGTGTGAAATATCCAGAAATATTTATTTTTATTTATTTATTTATTAGAGTAGTGAAGAAGAGTGAGTAGAGAAGAGTAGTAGAGTTCCTTTGTGAAAGGGCTCGTCCGGGGAAATACTACCACCATACTCATTTTTGCCACCAAGCAGCATTACTGTGTTTTAGTTTGAAAGGTATGGTTGCCGGTGAAGTTATAGACACATACGGCCTTATTCCAAAAAAGTACATTAGTCTAGGTTTAAACCAGAACTAAGAAGTCTAGGTTTGTTTCGGTATTAAAGTTGGTACCAGGATTAAAATGCGATCTTATTACAAAACGTAGATCAACCAAAGATCACTTAGTACCAGAAATAGTCCATGGTTTAACTAAATCCATAGATTATATTATAAATATTGATATTACATCATTCATTCATTCTGCAACCATTCGATGCAACGTTCCGTTTCGATAAATGTGATATTTTCTTTAAGATATAAAATGATAAGAAATATGTATAATGATAGATTATTAATCTATTTGTTACTAAAATATGTTTTAATCTCTCAAACAGTGGCGATTTATTGTTTGAAAGTTTTTTTTAAAAGAGTTGTTATCATTTCTTGAATAACTCATGCGTGTAATGGAGTGAAGTTTCATCATGCACGCAAAATTCGAGACCATCAGTCAGGCCATGTCAATCAAAACAATGTTTGTAGTGGAGCTTTGTTGAGAAACCACTTGAAAGTTTTGAAGACTTTTTTAACACTCGGGGGAATCCTAGGCGATTCACCTTGAGCTTGAACAAATACACCAATATATCCATTTGTACATTTTGTACATAATTGACCTAAGTTGAGATCGTGTTGGGGTAAAAAAATGGAACAAATGAAGAAGAAAAAGGGGTGAAAACTGGAGTTTTGAAGAGATAGTAAGTCTTGTGAGCACCATTAGATAACAAACTAATAAGTACCTATATTACTTTGTTTCCCTTCATACGTTTTTAACTAGATAGTGAAATTTCCTACAATGTTTTTTATTGTTTTACAGAACTGAAGAAATGCGCCAGTATAAAGGGACTTAAAAAAAACAGAATTGCTGGAAATGAAAAACAATTGAACTAGAAATAGCTTTATTAGAATGTAGGAAAAATACGTTATAATTTTTATTATTATGAATAAATGACTATTATTATGACACCATCATTAAAAATTTACCTAAAATTTACCATACATAGAATAAAAATAAAATACATATTTATTAATGACATTACATTAAAAATGAGTTTCAATAAACTGGATTCTCCTAGTACTCGTATTCCCCTGTACTGTGTTATGAATATACCTTGGTATCGGTTTGGGTTCCCTTGAAAAAGTCAGCTCACTGCTATCCTCACCAGGAAACAGGTCTTCTTTCATGTCAGTCGCAATATTGTGAAGGACAACGGAACTGTTGCTTCGATAGACCAAAACATCTTTCCACTGTGTTCCGGGTACGGATATGGCACCTATTGTAGTTTTCATCTTTGGGACTTACGGGATTCAGCAATGGTAAATAAATACACACAATGGTAAATAAGTACATGGATAACCACTGTATCCCTGTAATATTTCAAAGAATGCACCAGCCTCTTGATTTAATCTGCATTCCCGGAATATTCTTGAGTCATGCACACTGCCACGCTACCTGGTCACCATTTTCAGTTTTCAGATCAGCATCACAAACTACCTGAAAAGTTAACACTTTTTAGTACTTACCTACTTATAATCTTTTCATAATGTTTTGTTTTATACCATAGTTGTAAAATTTTTAAGATTTATCTAGTCCCCTATATTCTATAGATTAGTCTAGATTAGTTGCATCCCCCTTCATGAAATAGGTGTGATTGTATGTATGTTTTATCAGACAGTAACAAACTAAAATCAAAATTACCTGTACATTAATTGAAGAACATCACAATTCACTATTGTGCGGAATTTTCTTATGCTCTCCTCTTGATGGCCTAAAGTTGCAGGCATTTTTATAAATCATGTTTTGCTGACAGCTGGTTGAGATACACCATGTAAATCAGCAGTATCGTCTTGAATCTAGGATGAAAAATAATAATGTATTAGTAGGTAAATTAATTAAATTCGTTTTTATAAAACTTTGTATTACAAGGTTATAAGCACTTACTTCATGGCAAACCCAATTGTGAAGCGCGCAAATCACTTGGATTTCGAGGCTCAAGATCGTGAGACAAATCTTCACGCAATAAATCCACTAAAATCTTCATCACATAGGTAATTAGAAAGGATTCACTCGGAGACGATGTCTATCAGATCACCGGAACGTCTCCAGCATGTCTATATCTTCTAAATCAATCAAGCCGATCATGTGAATACCCATTTCGGTAAATTATTTATCAAAGTAAACAACAAAGTTAACCTCAAAGAAAGAAAAACCAAAGATAAACTAGGGGTCTCGGGAGTTTATCTTTAGACCATAGATGATCCATGGTTTTAGTGCTAAACTTCGTTTTGTAATAAAGTTTATTTTAGTCTCTGGTCTAAACCTGATTTAAACCTAGTACTATTTTTAGTCTGCGTTTTGGAATAAGGCCGATAAGGTTTAACACCTGTATGCCTCAATTTGATGGACGCAGGGCAGTGCATGTAGGGCACGTTTACAAGGTGCGTGATCTGTGAGGCAATACTTTGTTATAGGCGATGGTTACCACATAACATCAGGTAGGCAATAAGCTTGTTCCACCTTCAGGTCATATATATAAAAAAAATTGCAACCGGATTTTAGCTGGAGATGGCTTGACCATCATCTATAGCATCCTCTTAGCCTGTATCTAACGAGGTACTAGTATAAAGATCATTATTGACATTTATTCAAGTAAGTGTTTTGCGTTTCCAACCAAGCTAGTGTTCCATATTTATTTACCGTGCTTTGGAAATATATAATTTTGTGTAACATAACATTAACCAACGCAATTATTCTCGATACCTTAAATAAGGACTTCATTTAAATATGACACATAAATTTAACTTCATGGATATATTATTTTTGTTTTTGTCATGTAACATAATTATAATTAAAATAAAATATTATTAAAAGTCCTTTCATAACTATTTACCACACAGGAGATTACTAACCAGTGACCCCGACCAATTGTAATTTAATTTATATTAAATTCCTTTCAGCCCTTCAGATAATTGGAAAACAACTAGCACGTGTAATACAAACGAAGGTATCTTCCCGCTGGGAAAGCATTCATTTACCTAAAATATAAGAGGCTTAACAAATACCTTTTAGTTGCTTTGAAGTTGACCGCTCAAAACTCAACCTTTTACAAATTTCATCTTTTTACCCTTGTCTCGAATAATTTCTGGTTAGTTGCAACTTTTAATACTAAATACTGGCTTTAGTCTATTGTATACTTTAATTGTACTATTGTTGCTTTTGTTTTAATTGTAAGTAAGGGTTTATTTAATTGGCTTTGTTACCGTTTTGCGCGAATAAATTGAGATTATTATCAGAGTTTTGATAATGGTTTAAAATGTAAATAAGGTAGTTAGAAATTTAAAATAGCGGTAAGCTGTTATATTTATGTTTAGTACACAAATAGAAAACACAAAACGGTAACAATTATTATCAAGAACATTTATAAAATATTATACTATAATTGTATACGTCGTAGACCTCAAGGCTATGGCGTAGTACATCGTAGCACCTTCTACGAAAAGCTACAGCTCGTAGCACATGCTGTCGTAGCATGGACTACAAATTTTCATATCTTTGACGACCTCTGTGGCGCAGTGGGAGAATAGCCGGCTGAGACGCAGGAGGTAGCGGATTTGATTCCCGCTGCAGAACAAATGTTTGCATGATCTACAGATATTTGTTTCGGGTCTGGATGTTTTCCTATATATCATATGTACGTATTTACAAAAAAAAAGTATATAAGTACTATATCAGTTATCTGGTTCCCATAGTACAAGCTCTGCTTAGTTTGGGGCTAGATAGCGCTGTGTGAAATGTCCAGTAATATTTATTTATTTATTTATCTATGGAAAAGTCACAATTATATACTGATAGAGGCATAATATCATTAAATATCTACAGGAAATCTTCGGAAATATCAAAGTAGTTTTAGTTCAATTAAATGAATTCCTAAAAAAGCAAAAGATATGAGAATAATTAAACATCATTTGGAAGAGCTCCACACTTTTTTCTTTGTGTACATAGCTCTGCTCATTATTAAACTATGATACATCAGTGGGACGCGACATAAAAACGTGACAAAAGACTGGAATGATGCTTATTTACCGTCCATTGTGGTGGTAAGAACAACCAGTGATGCGACCGATGGAAATCAAACAAATACGGATACGGATTAGAAAACCGATAATTCAGCAATAAGACCGTTAATTTAATTAAATTAATTAATTAAATTTTATTCGTAAAACTATGAGAATAAATTCACATAGTTTTACGTTGTTCTTTGTAGTTGTATTGTTATTAGATGTGCAATAAAGAATTATCTAATCTAATCTAATCAGAATAATAGGACACTTGTTGATAGTACTATCCCACATGATGCTAATCTCGTGAAGGCCGAGAAGGACAAACTAAGCAAGTACCTTGACTTGGCTCATGAGATTACTGCCATGTGAATTAAGAGGCTCTCGCTAGGAAGTTGGATCAAAGGTCAGATAGAGAAGGCGGTACTCCTAGACTCGGCACGTATAGTCAGGAGGTTCCTCTCTCTGCAGCCCTAGCCACCGATCGCTTTGACCTTGCTTCGCGGTCTGTGGTTTACCGTTTTTATAAATGTATTTTTTACTAGGTATAATGTTTCTTTTTTGTAAAATACTTTGTAGTGAAAAATTTATTTTTTATAAACGAGTTTTCAAATAAATATGTGTGAAGAATAATAAACTTATTGGTTAATAAATTTAGACAGAGGCACTACATTTCGTAAAAAGAAAACCAAAAATGTATCGGGTTATAATTGTTAGTACTTACCTATCTTAAAATGATCTGAAAATGAAAAAAACTCACGAGTGATAAAACATGTACTAAAACATTCTAATACAAAGCGTTTAAACTCAATTTATATTTATCCACAACTGTGATTGACAAAGTTACGGATAGACTGTCCCGTCACTAAAACCATGTAACGTATAGCGTAAATCATAATCACGGCTATTCTATAGACCCTTTACAATTTAGGAAGCCTTTTCAAAAGAGAGGAGGCCCGTTTTTATCTTCTTGCGACAGAAAGGGTTTCGCAAAAGGTGACAATGTGAATTATTATGAGAATATACTTCAAATAGGGCTTTGATTGAAGGACACTCCTGTTGATTTTATACATTAACAGACTCGTCTTAAAAACTGAATGAAATATAGCTATTTTGTATATGAGATTCACTATTGGCTTGTATTAAATTATTCCGAGTATCAATATTTATTTGAATGGTTAATTTATAGGTTTCATAAATAAATTATTTTTAATGAAACATCCGGTCCCGGAAATTAAATTAAAAATGTATGTTGGTAAGTAATTAACTGTACATCACAAAAACATACAGCTACCACCAATCGTTAAAATACAATTAAATAATAACATGTAGATTATTTTGTTTTCGTACTTTAACCTATATTATTAATATAAACCTGGGTTCGTAATCCAATTAACTGTTTTACGATAATTTTGTTACAACAAAAGAACAATTACACATAATTCCTGATAACTGGATAAGCTATGAAACCTATCCCTTCTTGGAGTTACGACTCCACATCCCTATCGCAATTCCAATGCTTTACATCGAGTCAGTTAAACTTCATCTCAATAAAATTGGGGTAAAGTTTCACCCCAATGCATTAATCTGTACCTACACCCCGAGGTGTGGGGTATAAGGTTTCCAAGTTTTTACGATTAAGTAAATTTTATTCATACAATCTAGGGTGGATTCAATTTGATCGGCTTCTCTATCGAACACAAACTTCAGAGATAAAACAATTTGCGCGGTCGGTTCAACGGTTCTAAACCTTCGTACAATTTCACAATAATGTTATGAAGGATTTTTTTCATGGTATTATTAGTTTGCGGTCTGTTAGACGTATTACTGCCTCCGTGGCGCAATGGGCGTATAGCCGGCTGAGACGCCGGAGGTAGCATGTTCGATTCCCGCCGCGGAACAAATGTTTGCATGATCTACAGATATTTGTTCCGTGTCTGAGTGTGTTTCTATACATTATAAGTATGTATTTAAAAAAAAGTATATAAGTATTCTATCAGTTATCTGGTTCCAATAGTTTAAGCTCTGCTTAGTTTGGGGCTAGATAGCGCTGTGTGAAAGGTCCAGATATATATACATTTATATATTTTATTATTTTTTCAAACTCTTGAAGAATCGTGGCTCGTTGAATATAATTATGTACAAAATATATTGTTTATTCTAGAATTCGTAGCAAAACACATTGTACTAAAAATACTTCTGAAGCGAGCTACCGCTACAAGTCAAATACAGAAGAAGAGTAAGTGAAGTGACTCACCAGGTGGTGGTAGATGCGCTAGCAGCAGCAAGGCGAGGTGCCACATCGCGCGGGCTAGCGGCGGCCCCCGCGCGCCCCGCGCCTCATGCCCCGCGCACACACGCGCCACCGCGACCCACTCACACTGAAGTCACAAGAACATCACACACACTGCACTTTCAACAACTTATCTATGGCCACCGGTCGTTACACAAATCTGAAACAAAAAAAAAACTATGAATAAACAAACCCTAAATAAACTTTATATTAGAAATATTTATGTAGCGCAAAGTTTTGAAACTGAATTACCAACATCCCAAGATAGGAGTATTTGTTCAGGCTCCAAAGTTGGAGCGAGGTTTCGGCATCCGTTTATCTGAGCAGATAAAATGAAAATGTATTCTGTCGCTGAAAACGAAAAGTGTAAGCGAATCTTGCGAATGCACGACGCCGACACCTCGCACCAACATACAAAAGTACTTTTTACTCAGAAAACTTTCGTGATTTATTTCAACCATTATTATAAATATGGTATTTATCACGTACCGTTTTGTCGGTATTTCGACCGAGAATGTTTCGGTTCAATCCCGAATTATTCCGGTAAAGGTTCACGAATTGAACCGAAACATTGTCAGCCGTATTTATAACTAGCTGATGCCCACGAATTCGTACGCGTTACACTACTAAATGTGTAGGTAGCCTAGAAATAAAGCTAAACTCGCTGCTGCAACTTGACTTGACACCCCTTTTTATCCCATAGGACCTGATTTCTGGGATAAAAAGTAGTTACATGAATTAATCCAGGTTATAATCTACATACATACTAAATTTCATAGAAATCGGATCAGATGTTACAACGTGATTGAGTAACAAATAAATAAAGAAACATCGATACTTTCACATTTATAATATTAGTGTGATAATGATACAAAAGTACTGTTTGTGAGAATTGGCACTCGCGTCGCTTGACTCGCACAGCAGAGCGCCCCGGTATCGATCCATCACTATTAACGTAACTTTTTTACCTTACCATAATTACAGGCAAATAAATAACACGGAGCGAAGCAGAACCAATTAGTAACGGTTCAGTCGAGAATCGGAGTTTGCTAATGAAATTCCCGATGCGGCGAGGCCAATAAAACTTGGCCCCTCGAATGTCTAAAGCCATCGTAAAAATTGCAAGTTAAAGTATTCAAGTTGCAGGAAACGCGACAGGTAATGCAGTCGCTGTATAGCTCGGGATCGTATCGCGCACGTAGAACGTAAACCTCTCATTGTTAGTGCGACGTCACTGTTCGAACAGATTTGGAGTGCTTCGAAAGCTTTTAGGCGTAAAGGGTGTATATAGACTTTATGGTTCTATTTAGACTGGATAGTTTGTCGCTGAATACTGAGCGCCGCCTTCACGGGTCACTAAGCGATTACAATTATTAGAATTTACTCCAAGTATCCAAGCTTTGGAAATTTTCCTTTGTCTACTAAAATCTATTAGTTCGCGTTCGAATATTCAATCGTCGTGATTATTAAATATTTCTCAATGGAAGTACAGATGCTTACAAAAGTATATTTAAAATACAGGCTCATGTATTATGTATTTGTGAAGTATCAAGCTTGAGTTTGAAAGTTAAGTTTACCTGTAGATAGTTCCAACTGATTTCTTTCTTGTAGTTACAAGTTTGTTGCATTTAAAGTTTCACTTATTTCTTATATTGGATGCTAGTAAAGTTATATTCATTTCTTCAAGTACTTAATACGTGACTTACTGTAGTTTGAAACTTTGAGGACTTATCTTTTTACCAGTAGTACTGGTATTTCTTGCTAGTATTCAAGTTAGTAACTTGGTCAGTCATCGAAACAAAAACTAGACAAATTTTAGTTTTGATATCATGTCGATGCCCAGTCAAGGCAAAGTTTGACGTGAATGAAAAACGATGATTGATGAATGAATGAAAATTCTTTATTATACCTTAAAAGCTAAACACAACAGATATAAAAATAAAAAAATTAGACAAATAAATGTAAGCAAAATGGGTGGTCTTATCGCTTAATAAAGCGATCTCTTCCAGAGAACATTTGGATGGAGAGGATCATTGCTTAATGGAAGATTGGCCGAGGTGTAAAAAGAATAAACTTAATAATAGAAAAAGAAAAATTACTTAACTTTAAATACCTATACATAAATATTAGGTACATAAATAATTTTAAATAAATAAATAAATATGCACTTATATACATACATATATTTAATATATACATATAACTCACGACTCTTCATGGAGATACAGTTTTTGAGTCTAGCTTTAAATACGGAAGGTGAGGGGGATTTCCTAATAGAGACCGGCAAGGCATTCCATAATCGGACAGCTTGGACGGAAAAGGAGTTTGCATAGAAACTGGTTCTATGCATCGGTGTTAATGTATTGTAATGTAACCGAAACTAAACAGATGTAAAAAATATTCCACTTTTTTGGTAAAAATGCAAAAATTGAGGTACATTCGACGATGCAAATGGCTTATGATCGGTTCATATTTTTATAATATCCCACATCAGGCCGTAGGACGTCACTGCGTGTATGTAAAATATGAAATTTCAGGAAAATGCAATATTCTTAGGAACGTATTTCTAAAAATTAGAACTCTCTGTAAATAAAGCAGTCTACACACCAAAGCCGCTAACCCGCCGACACAGCCCGGCGGCTTCTTATCGGTGGCTTTATTTAAACCAATGGTTCACAACCAGTGGTCCGCAGAAGCCAAAATATGTTCCGCGAATTATTTTAAACATCAAGACTCATTTACAAATATTGATAGATGAATTCAATCGTGACTTCTCAGAATATACCGAAGAAGCTAAAATTGATCAAAAACTGGTTCGTAACCCTTTTAGCACGGACGCTGATGAAGTGACTGAAGGAATCCAAGAACTCATTGAATTCCAAAATGACAGAAACTGCAAAGATGCTTTTGAATCGAATTCACTTGAGTCGTTTTGGTGTAAGAAATCAATTTCTTATACTAAACTTCGAGAAATCGCCTTGCGCTATTTTATGGTTTTCTCAACAACTTATTTATGTGAACAAAGATTTTCTTCTTTGTTAGTAATAAAAAACCAGGCGAGGAATCGTTTGAAAGTGCGTGATATTTTTTTTTTATATTTTTGAACATAATACAAACAGGATAGCTTTATATGTATAATATGTATAGCTTTATATGTATACATAGATGAAACACTGAAAAGTGCAATAGTTAAAACTGTGTCGCACTTTCCAGTGCCCGACCTTATAACTAAATGAGACATTGACATTCCAGAGTATCGAGGTACAGAGATATTGATGTAAAATTAGTTGTAACAATCAGAAAAAAAATAAACAAGCAAGATTTGCGTGTAGCTTTGAGTAACAATATTAGTCCAAGGATAGCCTAGCTCGTGAAAAAGATGCATGCTCAGAAATCACATTAATACTAAATTACAGAAGTTTATCCTAAAAATATTATTATTTCTTTTTATGTAATTTCCTATTGAATTTTTAATTAAAGTTTCAATTTGATTAATACAGTTTATTTTTATTATACCTACATTGTGGTCCCTGCTAACAAGAATAATATAAAAATGGTTCCTGGCCAAGAAAAGGTTGGAAACCCCTGATTTAGATAATCATGTTTAGATCAATATTATTTAGACTTGCACCCGCGCGTGTGCACCCGGCGACATGCCGCCAATAAGTATGCCGCCGAGCTGAGTCGGCGGGTCGGCGGCTTTAGTGTGTAGACTGCTTAGAGATTACTGGCGCATGCATGATACATGGAGCGCCTGCAGAGACGGCGTGTCGCCAAATTTTTCATTTTCTACGTCATAACCGAATTTAGAACGAGAAAACTTTACTTTTATAATAGAATCAAGTTAAAATGTTACAGAAATATTACTCGTGTAACGCATGAGCTTATGTATAATTTAACACGGTAATAATGTGTTACTCATTTGTGTAGGTGTTATATCTAAAACAGATCTAACCTATAAAAAATATTCAACTTTGAATCAAAAGAAACTTGTATTTTGTCCAACCAATTGTTGGTTTACATTTCCTCCATCACTAGTCACGTAAGCAAATTTAGACGTTTCAAGATAACCGAAGAAGTCTGAAACTCATTGTTTTATTATTAAATATTATAAAAACCCATTTAGTACAAATTATTTATTTACACAATAAATCGAACGAACTACAATATATTTTCTATGTCTACTGAATCTCATGTAAGTGATAATTATTATCTTTTTGAGGATAAACGATTAATAAACCTTAATATTCATAAACCACTACCAGAATCCCCAGCAGGCCTCAATTGCGAAAGAACTGTTACAGTACGTCACGGAGTCACAGTGTAGGCCACAGTAGCCACCCCAGTTCCACTCCTTTGTCTGCCGCTTTCATTAACAATCACACTGCTTCCGAATAAAGTTTTTAATCTTCCAATACGCCGACCGAATGCGAGTAACAAAGAGCGGTTAGCTGGGCTTTTAGGGTTCCCTAGCCATATGGTGAAAGCATATATCATATATTATATCTATTGGTTATTCCGTTTTATAGTATCGTCGGTGTATCAGACCTTGTCGTGTATCAGTTTTGTGTGGTTATGAGATAAAAAAAACATTTTTGCAGCTAACTATTTAAATAAACATTAAAAGTATATCCTTTAGGCATTTGATTTGCTATAAGTGTAACATAAGACAGTTTATTACTGATTAAGTTGTATTTAAGTAGCTAAGTAAGTAATCTAATATGTTTACTTTGTCGAGAAGCAAGTTATTCGGTATGCAGACGAGTCTCATGCCCACGGTCAATTACTCGCGTGTATTATTTTGTTTGCTGGAACGCAGCCAAACTAAACGAAAAGTACCTACTTGACCAAGGTAACAAAACACTGCCCTAAATACTTCTATAGAACAAACACTAATAAAAGATACCTAATCCTCACAGCACACAAGAACTCTCCATTTCAACAGCTCGTCCTACTTCGAACAATCCCTAACCGCACACACAGAATAAATAATAGCTGCTAGCCGACCTGACACACAAAAAAATATTTGAGCAGAGACAAAACTTCTAATGGACACGGGAAGTCAATCCGACTTTCGGAACGAACATCGATCCGATGTTACGGAATTTTTGAAAGTTTCCTCCCGCTCCCCCTTCTATGCCGTTGTACTACGCTTACAAACAGACAGGCAATGAATCTTCGTCGAAGTTTCAGAAACGATAGAAAAAGTTCATCCGTCGCAAACAGTCATAAAAGAGAATGATTAATCCCCGAAATGACCTAGTGACGGCCGGATTTAGTTACCCCAATATCTTCGAATCCCTGATTTTTTTTGTCATTCACCTGTTGCCTGGATCTTATAAAACAACCTTGCAGACCTTTCATGCAGAACCTGTTTCTGCATCACGCTTTTACGAGCTTTTATTATTAATATGAGTTGTAATAAATAGATTACATCCCTATTATAAAGCACTTTTCCAGTTTACCTCACTTAAACAAGTAAAAGCCGGTTCTGCGAATTACTTTCAAGCCCGCTCGCCCGGAAAATCACAATTCGATTCCACTAATCTCACCCCATTTCAGATCAGAGATATTCTTAGACCCTGCCGAAGCAAAGGCCCAAACGGCCCTAATAAACGCAATATTTATAATCCAAGATGGCGGACATTGGCGTGTAATCGTAAATCAATCGTGGCGGTTCCAGGGGGCCTATTGGTGCTCGCTCACATTTCAATAAGTTCTTCTACGGATTAGGCCCAGTCTGAACCGGAATAAGACTGTTGTAAAGTATAAGTAATAAACTGAGGAAACGATCGACTACAGGGCTGAAACCCAAACAAGACCGAAAGGGGCAGAAACATGCTGAAAAGGGGCAGAAACAAAAACTATATAAACTCTTAAATTTTTGAGTTACTACTAGGTAACCCTTTACTCAATTTTTGTGTCATTAGGTAAGCAGATCAGATAAATCTTTATAATCTTGAGTACTTTTCCAAATATCCTAGACCTTGCTACAAGACCTGATAGAGTGGATCTGGTAACCGGGCTAGTGTGAAAACGGAAACGGGTCAGAGCTCCGGCTTAAAGTGTTCCAATTACGGTTCAATTACGGCTATGTTTGACTAGATTGGATCGTTCTTTTCGTTTTGGAACAAGCTTTCTAAACTACATTCTGGGATTGAAACGTTTTTACAAAGTCACTACAAATACTTTTGTATTAAGTAAAAATATATACCAAACCCATATCAAAACAATAGATATCTATTAATAAGCATATTGCGCGTAGAGATGAGTGTGAGATGCGGCATAATTAAAGTTTATATGGGCAAGGGGCGCGCAAGCAAAAATTAAGTGAAAAAAAAATTAAAACTCGACAGTCGAAAACGTTACAGTCGAATTTCAACCTCTGTGCACTGGCAACTAGTACTCAATATTGAATAACAATACAATACCAAAATAAAAAAAATATATAAAGTGCCCTTAGATAAAAAAAACACCAATATATTCGTATATATTTTGGTTGTAGGCATCTCCAAAAATTAATTAATTTTAGCATAATTTAGAGTTTCTAAAAACTCTGTATGTACTTGAGTAATTTCATTATTGAAGTGTTGAATTATTGAAGTGTTTAAAACTGCCGGTCGTTAACAGGCAATTCCAAATAAAGTTTAAATTTAGAATGAGCCCTGCCCCGAAAGCCTGTTGAGTACAACTACAGCAATATAAACACTCGTAAAGCAGAGGGCCAACTTCCTAAAAATATAACTTTACTGCTTTGATTAAGGGGCTTACTTACTGCTTCCGACTCCGAATACGAGACGACACGATTTATAACCCTCGCCACAAAAACAGACATAAGCTTAAAACTTTTGTCTGTTCTGTGTGTTTGCCCCAAGAGTGCAATTAGTATTTCGTCATTATCATATCAGCCATAAGACGTCCACTACTGAACATGATCCTCCCTCAAAGATATCCAGAACTATCACTCTTGTGTAGCCTGCACCCACTATTATTTGATAATATTTACAATTATTGCTTGCTTAATTGGAAGATAATTAAGAATCGCTTCAAGTGCCATCACAAATTATACTTAAACCGAAATTTTCTACAATTCAAGGTTGTCTGAAAGAAACAACTTTTAAGGCTTTTACCTTTTACCTTTATATGCGGACAAAGAAAAAAGCGGACAAGTATGACAGCCCTCTCTATTAACACTGCATAGGGGTTCTGTGTAGGTAACCTACCCGCCCATATGCCTAAGCTTTGTGACACGTTATAATTTAATTGTGATATAATTTAATTTTGATTTGATTTAGTTTAATTTTTGATTTAATTTTGATTTGATTTTTATATAATTTTGATTTAATTTAATATTGATTTATTTTTTAATTTAATGTAATCTTTCACTTTAATTTACTAACATAGTTTATAAGAACCTGTACCTATATTATTAACATATTGGTATGGATCATCGATATCCCAAATAAATGACTATTTATTTATTTATATATTGAGTATTCTTTTACTCCTATACTTTTTATTGGTTTGCAGTAATTATTGTTAAGTCTATATAGAAATGGTGTAAACTTTGTATTGAAACATCGTATCGGACGGTGTGGTTAGCCTGACTCAGTTGTAATGCGCATTAAGCCGGCGCGCTTGCAATCACTCTCAAACTTTCTGGAATTTTCCGATTCAATCATTTTGGGGTTGAGCTGTGATTTTGCAAAACTATTTTTGGTAGTTTTGTGTTTAAGCCAGTTAGTGAGCGGCTGAACTGTTTAACGACTCTGAAGTTTACGTCAAAACAACCCAGTTTTGGAATCAAGAACAAATCTGAGGCATTTAAAGATAAATTATACAACGCTCGGTGTCTAGTTGCTGCACTAAGTAGGAAGCATGCATTGTAGTGCCTTACAGGTTTGAAGATGGAGTAGATTCGTATACCTACACCATCTCACACATCTGTATTTCTTTAATAAATCATAGTTTAATAGTTTTTCTATAATATTATAAGTATGTATTTACAAAAAAAAATGTAGGTATATAAGTATTCTATCAGTAATTTGGTTCCCATAGTACAAGCTCTGCTTAGTTTGGGGCTAGATAGCGCTCTGTAAAATGTCCAGCAATATTTTTTTATTAATTTTATACTGTATTATTATGTCCTATATATGATTTAATTTAAATTCAATTAAGTAAAACGATATTGCTATCTTCCATTGTGCAAGAAATCCCTGCAGAAAAATGCCAATTTTATTGCTATTAACGGAGTTACCCGGCAATCTATTTAGAAATAAAATTGCACGAGTGGTTAATGAACAAATGTTTTTATTCAGTAAATGAATTTTAAAATGATGTGACACAATCAATGTCATTTTCTATTATATTAGTTGTTATTTTGACATAATGTTTAATTTGGGGGGCGTTATAAGTGGATGGAAGAGGAGGAGGCCTTTGCATATCAGTGGCTAGTAAAAAAATTTTTTATTGGTAATTTACAATATCATATAACATACCTAATTAATGTTCTATCTTTTTAATAATTCATATATATATATACCTACACTTATAATACTGTTACGCCGAGACTGTTAAACAAAGAATGGTAATCGAGGTTTCTCGAGCGCTTTTGTCTGTTATTGTTTGTGGTTTCGCAGAATGGAGAGTGGCCATTGTGTCGAGGGACCGACCCTTTCCTGGAGCGATCGAGATCGTTCTCGAACAATCGAAATATGCGCGATATAAATAGGCCGGAGAGATGGCCGGACAGTCAGTCTGGATTTAGCTATACGTGCGAACATTTCGGTGACTTTAAGTGGTGCACCAGTGGTGTGAATTGGTGTGTTGTGATTACGTGTGACCAAGTTCGTGTATTCATCGTTTAGTGCTGAATAAAAGTGTTATTTTGGTTAAATCGATTCCCATTATTTTATCCCGAACCCTCAGCTCGTAACAATTTGGTGTCAGAAGTGGGATAAAATAATGCCGGTTCTACCAAAGGATAACGTGGACGGTGTCAGGACGAGAGGTCAACGACAACAGGAAATGGATGAAAGGCGGTTTGGGGAGTCTCCAGTTCAAGAAGCTCAGCAGAGGCGTCAGCCGATAGAGATGGAATCAGCCGCCGCCGAATCATTTGGAGCTTCATCATCATCAT
Source organism: Philereme transversata (assembly GCA_963924445.1). Classification (NCBI taxonomy): domain Eukaryota; kingdom Metazoa; phylum Arthropoda; class Insecta; order Lepidoptera; family Geometridae; genus Philereme; species Philereme transversata. The sequence goes on along the minus strand of OZ004342.1, from coordinate 23,517,495 downwards.
CATCCGTGGGCCAAGCTCCTGTGACAGGCGATCTTGCTGCTATTATGGCAATGCTTCGTCAGGATAAAGAAGAGCAGCGTCGTCAACAGGAAGAGCAGGCTCGGCTGCAGGAGGAACAGCGCCAACAGGATAAAGAAGAGCAGCGTCGTCAACAGGAAGAGCAGCGACGTTGGCAGGAAGAACAGGCTCGGTTGATGAAAGAATTGTTCAGTTCAATTGGAAAGGAAGTCCAGTATGTGAAAGAGCAGATAGAACATCATGAGAGCCGTATTTCGGAAGCTGAAATTGAGATCGCTGATGTAAAAAAAACTCTGGGTGTCCTGAAGTCTAGAGACAGCAATGTGGCTCCTCTACTTGCTACATCTTCAGCGCGAGGTTTTAAGACGCCACCATTTGATGGAAGTTCTTCGTGGTCAGCCTACAAGATCCAGTTTGAGGCCGTTGTCAAGGCCAATGGATGGACGACGGCGCAGGCCATGACGGCTTTAACACTGGGCCTTCGTGACCAAGCACTTACGATTTTAGAGGCTCTTGGGAAGGATGTCACCTACGAACAGCTGTTGGAAGCGCTGGAGTCACGCTATGGTGACGCGCACCTGGAACATGTTTTTCGAGCGCAGTTAAAGGACCGGAGCCAGCGTAACTCGGAGAATTTACAGCAGTGGGCACTCGAGATAGAAAAGCTGGTTCGAAAGGCATACCAAACCTCGTCAGCACCCCTTGACGGTTATTTGATCCAGGCGTTCGTTGACGGAATACGTGATTTGGAAGTTAGAGCTGCTGTAAGGCTTGGACATCACGATACTCTAAAAAATGCCTTGGCCCATGCATTGGAGGTGGAGGCCGTGCGTCAGGACCCCCGAGCTCACCGCATCAGAGAAGTGAAGGACTCTTACACTCACTACAGTCGTCCAAAGTTTAGCCCTAGATGCTTCGGGTGTGGAGAAAAAGGACATCTGAGGCCAAACTGCCCAAAAAGAGAGGAGAGTGCTCAGGTGAGCCCCGTTCAACAGCAGCAGGGAAACGAGTAAGCGCCAGAACTGCGGGGCGAGTGCTGGCTGGTATTGAGAAAGCCCTAAGAATTACGATCTCACAAGTTCATGATGGGAATAGCCTGACTATCAAAGGTCAAATTAATGGAACACCGTGCAAGATGACTTTGGATACTGGTGCTTCCCGTACAGTGATCAGTTCCCAACTGGCTAATCGGTTTCTTGGGAAATTCAACAGTAGCCATGAGCGAATTCAGCTCCTGACGGCAACCGGTCAGCACATATCCGTCCTGGGTGAAAAGCAGGTGGAGGTTATGCTGGGTGAAAGACCTTTCCAGCAAAACGTCATCATTGCCGATATAGTTGATGACTGCATTCTGGGTTTAGATTTCTTACGAGAGCACCATTGTAGAATTGACATAAATCAAGGAGTTTTACAATGTGGAGAAGAGGAATTCTTTATGGAAGGTGGAACCAGGGGTAAGGTGTACAGTCTGAAGAAAATTGTTCTTCCGCCAAGATCAGAAACCATTGTTCCAGTAAGCTTGCCACGAACTTCGGGAAGACAGAAGCGATGTGTACTGGTGGAAAGATCGGACAATGGCTTTCCGTGGATTATGGCCCGGACGCTAGTGAGGACCACAGATACTGCGGTGGTGCGAATTTTAAACCTTAGTAATGAAGAGCACCTGATCAAAAAGGGGACCTTAATGGGCACCTGCGAGGAAGTAGCCTGTATGCGAAGATGTCAAGAAGTGCCTAGCTCTAGCGGCAATAAAGAGAATGGCAAATTCGATGTGTCGTCACTGTTGGAAGATTGCCGTAAAAGCCTTTCTAGGGAAGAAGTTGCTATGACTGAGAAAATGTTACATCGCTACGCCGATCTTTTCTCTTCAAATGATGCTGATATTGGAAAGACTGGACTGGTTAAGCACACGATAAATACTGGTAACGAGCTACCTATCCGTCAACGACCTAGGAGACTACCGGTTGCTCGAGAAAAGGAAGTAGAGACCATGGTTGAGGGAATGATTAATGATGGGGTGATAGAACCTTCATCTAGTCCATGGTGCTCTCCTGTTGTTCTAGTCAAAAAGAAGGATGGAAGCCTGCGCTTTTGTGTTGATTATCGTCGACTTAATGCAGTTACGAAGAAGGACAGTTATCCACTACCAAGGATCGACGACACATTGGATACACTTACCGGGATGAAGTGGTTTACAACGCTAGACTTGAAGAGTGGCTACTGGCAAGTGGAAATAGACCCTAAGGACAAGGAAAAGACTGCGTTCTCTACAGGAAAGGGGCTGTGGCAATTTCGAGTCATGGCATTTGGACTTTGCAATGCCCCTGCAACTTTTGAAAGATTGATGGAGCAAGTTCTTGTCGGGTTGATTGGTGACGCGTGTCTTGTTTACTTGGACGACATCATCATCGTGGGACGTACGTTTAAAGACCACCTTCAAAATCTGGAACGTGTGCTGGCAAAAATTCGTGCCGCTAATCTGAAGTTCAGTCCGAGGAAATGTTCATTCTTCAGACAACAAGTAAGCTTTCTGGGTCACGTTGTTTCACAAGACGGGGTGCAAACTGATCCGGAGAAAATCAACGCTGTCAAAGATTGGCCGATTCCTAAAGATAAGACCGAAGTCAGAGCATTTTTGGGGTTGTGCTCCTACTATCGACGTTTTGTCAAGAACTTCGCGGATATTGCTAAGCCTCTGCACAGGCTAACTGAGGAGAAACGACTGTTCTGCTGGGATGCAGAATGCGAAACTGCTTTCCAGGAATTAAAGAACCGACTGTGTAAGACACCGATTCTCAGCTTTCCTGATACTGAGAACGAGTTCATTGTAGATAAAGATGCAAGTAATACCGGTATTGGTGGTGTGCTATCTCAACACAAAGGAGATCAAGAGGTGGTGATCGCTTACTTCAGTAAATCCTTATCCAAACAAGAAATAAATTACTGTGTCACAAGAAGGGAACTGCTGGCTGTAGTAAAGACCTTACAGCATTTCAACAAATACCTACTAGGTCGTAAATTTCAACTTCGAACTGACCATGCTGCATTGCAATGGCTCTTACGGTTCAAGAATCCTGAAGGACAGGTGGCAAGGTGGATTGAACAATTACAGGAGTTCGACTTCGACATTGGGCATCGTAGTGGAAAATCTCACGGGAACGCGGATGCGCTATCACGAAGACCTTGCCCTGAGAACTGCAAACATTGTGCCAAATATGAGTCTAAGGAAGCAGAACCTGTCAGGCTGCTGAGAACGGACCTAAGTGACGAATGGAAAGAAACTTTGCAGCAGGCACAACAGGATGACAAAGACCTTAAACCCATCATTGAAAGGATCACAGCGGGTAGCACTAAGCCTTTGTGGAGTGACATTGCTGGTCTGAGTTCAACAACGAAGAGTTATTGGGCACAGTGGGAGAGCCTGGTTATCCACGACGGGGTGCTGTGTCGCAAATGGGAAAACGCTCGTGGAGATCACTGTCATCTGCAAATGGTGGTTCCCAAAGCCAAGGTCCCTAACGTGCTACAACTCTACCATGAAGGATGTTCGGGAGGCCACATGGGAGTAAAAAGGACACTGTTAAAAATAAGGGAGCGGTTTTACTGGATACATTGTAGAGAAGATGTTGAAGACTGGTGCCGAAAATGCACTACCTGTGCGGCAGTGAAAGGACCCCATACACGCAGCAGAGGAGCACTAAAACTGTATAACGTTGGAGCCCCATGGGAGCGTATAGCCCTGGATATTGCAGGACCATTCCCTGTAAGTAAAAATGGAAATAAGTACTTCATGGTCGTTATGGACTACTTCACGAAATGGCCCGAAGTTTTCGCCATTCCTAATCAAGAAGCTTCGACGGTAGCAGATAAACTAGTCCACGAAGTTTTCTGTCGTTTTGGAGTTCCCCTGGAAATTCACAGTGATCAAGGAAGGAATTTTGAATCACAAGTATTTCAGGAGACATGCCGAATAATGGGGACTCATAAAACAAGAACCACTTCTTATCATCCTCAGTCTGATGGAATGGTGGAAAGATTCAATCAGACGTTGGAGAGATATCTGGCCAAAGTGGTCGAAAATAAGCAAAACGATTGGGACCAACACATACAGCCGTTTTTACTGTCATACAGAAGTGCAGTCCATGAGAGTACAGGCGCCACTCCTGCGTTGGCAAATTTTGGAAGAGAACTGCGGTTGCCTGCAGACCTGATAACTGGCATTCCTCCAGATTCTCCGCGTGCCATCACAGATTATGCAAACGACCTGCGCAATAAAATGAACGACATAAATGAACACATTCGAGTAACTGGTCAACAAATGTCTGAGAAAATGAAGACCCGTTATGACCGAAATTCAAACAACTTGCGATTTGATGAGGGGTCACAGGTCTGGTTGCACAATCCGATACGAAAAATGGGAAAATCCCCTAAACTACAAGCAAAATGGGATGGACCATACCGTGTGTTGACCAGGATCAATGACGTCACATACCGAATTCAGAAGGGAACGCGAGGTGCACCTAAAATTGTTCATGTTGATCGGCTGGCGCGATATTACGGGGCTAACAATGCTCGGGACGAGCATGTTTTAGGAGGGGGCAGTGTTACGCCGAGACTGTTAAACAAAGAATGGTAATCGAGGTTTCTCGAGCGCTTTTGTCTGTTATTGTTTGTGGTTTCGCAGAATGGAGAGTGGCCATTGTGTCGAGGGACCGACCCTTTCCTGGAGCGATCGAGATCGTTCTCGAACAATCGAAATATGCGCGATATAAATAGGCCGGAGAGATGGCCGGACAGTCAGTCTGGATTTAGCTATACGTGCGAACATTTCGGTGACTTTAAGTGGTGCACCAGTGGTGTGAATTGGTGTGTTGTGATTACGTGTGACCAAGTTCGTGTATTCATCGTTTAGTGCTGAATAAAAGTGTTATTTTGGTTAAATCGATTCCCATTATTTTATCCCGAACCCTCAGCTCGTAACAATACATTTACATGCTCACGAAGCAAAGACATGTTCCTCAATTAGCACTACAATGTATTCTACCGTGTTGCCGCAAATATATTGATTTCATTTCATTTCATTGATAGCTAGACTAAACAATCTTACGTATGTTTATTTCTTATAAGTGATTGTATAATGAATACCTAACATACTAAAATAAAATAGTCGTATCATACAAATACGTCAAAAAACGTTTAGTCGCTAAGTACATTTATGGATCATTGTGCAAGCCTTGCTTAGACAAGCTACTATTTGGCCCAATCTTTACACAACACAAAAACCTGAGGTCTTTTCATCTATCAAAATTAAGATTGTGTATACATCAGCTTTCTGTTTTCTCAATTTATTTTTCTGTCTTTGTAATTTTTTTATGCGTATCTTTTTTTTGGTGGCATTTGGGGACAGATATTTTTCTATATCTTTAAATTGTAAATAGCTCGCTAGTAGGTCTCAGCAGACCTATCAATCTAACATGTTATTTAAGGTATAAAAATATACTTTAATATTTTAAAACGTAAGAGCAGTAAATCGTGAGTCGCATCGTAAGGAGCGATAAAAGTCAGAGCAGCCTAGCCTCATCCATTACATCTAGAAATGCACGCGCTTACACAACACTTCAAAGCGAGAACACCATGACAAAGCCTTTGTGAAATTTCATATTTGAAGCCGGAAAAAAGATGCATAAAATTTTTTATCATTATTTTTACAAACTCCGACAACATGCGTTGAGCAGAATGAATGATATTTATTTACAAGTAATTAATATTGTACAGTTATTTTACATTATAAAAATAAATACTCTTTTCATCAATGAAAGTTGGTCATTCTCAGTGACCAACAGTGAATTTGAAAGTAGAATGAGGCTCATGCATTATACATGTTCTAAAATGAAATACAACCTCTATGACAAATCCTTATTTCTATTTAAAAAAAACAGAGTTGGTTGCTGGGAGCCGTTGGGTGCAGGCCACACAAGATTGATAGTTGTGGATATTTTTGAGGGAGTCAACGGTAAGTGCACTTCAGGTTGACATAGAATTATCAATTTTGGTTAAAAGTAAGGTCTTACAGCACAAGTAAAGGGAAAATTCTGAAAAATAAAAAAAGTTGAAAATTATGGTAAATTTTGGTACTCACAAGTTTTCGCGAAAATCTAAATTTGCTCATATCTTTTTATCGTGTTGACTCAGGACCTTGATTTTTATACACCTAATAGGGACTTTAGTATCTGAGTTAAATTTCAATTTGCTAGGTCTACCCGTTCCTGAGAAAATCGGTGGTGACACATGGACAGACGGACAAGAGAGTGATCTTGTAAGGGTTCCTTTTTTTTACCTTTTGAAGTACGGAACCCGATAAAGTAAAAAATATAACAGAAAAATACTTAGGTATTAACAATTCAAAATGGTTAAATGCAATGAAAGGAACTAGCCAGAAACAGTTTAAAAGGGATAAAAGATTTCCAACGTTTATAGTGCTCTACAATTAAAACAAAATGTTAAACGAACATTTCAAATTCAACCCGAAATGTTAAACAAAGAGGTCACTTCATTAGCAAAGAACCTTAGTTAAACCGTGCAAAGGAGACTGGGCTTACACCGCTTAAAACAAAATGGCCTGCCAAATATGTAACATACCATATTTAAAAGGGCTCTTCAATGTAATCATTTTAATTATGATGAATTTATATTCAGCTCTTATAGAACAATAATCTAATATGTCAGAATTTTACACCAACACAATAAAACGTCTGAAGAGCTAACTTAGTTAAGAATCAAGTCCATGTTTATTTACACTGTGGCCTTAAAATTACCGCATTTCATTATTTTTTGCTTACATTGTTGCCAACGCTATTGATAGTACAGTACTTAATAAATTTATATTTCGCCCGCAGGCCTACGCTGCGCTTTTCAGTGCGTGGTCTCCACTCTAGAACTTTTCTGCCCCAACGGCCGTCAGTTCTTCGAGCTATGTGCCCCGCTCGCTGTCTCAGCTTGCTAATCCATTGTGGTATGTCGGTGACTTTGGTTCGTCTACGGTCTCCTTATTTCTGATTTGATCTCAAAACCAAGTTGAGCCCTCTCCATATCACGCCGAGCTACCTTGAACCTTCTTATGAGAGACCACGTTCCTGTGCCATACGTTATCACTGGTAACACTGATCAAAAGCTCACGTCATCAGACACTGAGGTATTTTGGACGAGAAGACATCACGTAGTTTCTCAAACGCGACTAATTGGCAGCTTATTCCTCACTTTTAGCTTCCTATAGCCGTGTATATTCAGGTATAGAATAACAATATGCTCCAGCAAGATTTACGAACTTTTTATTTAAAAAAAAACTGTTTAACTGGCAGCATGCCTCGTAATCCATTTCTATTTTTAGTTTTGAGTTTATAATAGATTTTTCTTTTTTATGAGTACCTATGGTCTTAAATGCCATTTGAGCAGGAATATGGTAGGTAGTATTATGGCCTATTTTAGATTTATCTATTGACATAAATGACCATAACTTATAATGCGTCAACCAAATGGAGCAACGCGTCTTTCACCACATCACACTAATATTATAAGGCCGCACCAACACATTTATACATGTGTTGGTAACCTAGAAATAAAGCTAAACTCGCTGTTGTAATTTGACTTGACACCCCACTTTTATCCCATGGGAACTGATATGTGGGATTAAAGGTAGCCTATGTGGCAATCTATGTATTATATATACCAAATTTCATCAAAATCGGTTCAGCAGTTACGACGTGATTGAGTAACAAACCATCAAATAAATAAACAATCATCCAAATTTTCACATTTATAATATTAGTGTAACGCGTACGAAGTCGCGGGCAACAGCTAGTTTTATATAAATAAATAATTAATTAATATTTGTAATTTACATTTCACACAGCGCTATTTTGCCTCGAGGGGGGTCGATATTGTGCTAAATATGATCCCAAATGCACTGAATACATCGAAACCAGTGACTACACAGCTAACATAAACAATTTCTTTAAACTGAGACAGTAAGTTATCAATGCGCCCTTATCTTTATTTACCTACAAGCAAAATTTATCTCCAATGAATCTAATTTAAGAGCGTCATTTTAACTGCAAATTTATTTATAGACGCAATTATTCTAGTGTTTCCAAACTTAGCTAGAGATTAGTCGAGTCTAGGCCCAATTTATTTAGCTCGCGTTTAAGCTTAAACTGCGCGATAATTCTGAATTGTCTGTGAAATCCATTTGTCTAGCGACGGGTCTTTGTGTATGCAATTTAGAGTTACTGGCGTTTACGATGACACCGGAATTCTTTATAGTGTCGTTTGTCTTGGGTTTAATTAAATTCTAAAATAGGAAATCTTTGCTCAATAGTTTTATGCGGAAACGGCTAGTAGTTGTAAATCTAGAATAGTTATTATATTGTTTATTTTCTTGAGAATTCAAATAAACGAAGCTTTTCACAATGTTTATTAATTAAAAAATCTGTGTCTAAATTAAAAATAATAATAATCAAACTCAAAATGATCATACGTATTCGTATGATCATTTTGAGGTCTTTTGGTTTTGCACCCGCAACATGCTGAGTTAGGGTCCATTTTGTAATAGCTTTGTTTTTTTAGTTTATTCTTTGTTTTCTATCAATATCGCACCTTGTTTGTATGTATTTTTAGTTTTGTTGTTGAAAATAAATCGTATTTTATTCTATATTCATTATAACGGCCCCTATTCAAAGTCAAAGTATATATTTTTGTATTCATTAAAATCACAAGGATCACTTTGAAACGTCAATTTTACTGCCTGTTCCTTCGCGACCAATCCTGGAAAAAAAGTCAAGAAACAAGGCTGAATGTTTTTTTATGATCTTTTTAGAATAGGTACCTACATAACAATATAGAAAATAAATTACGTCTAAATTGTAACGTTTTGACCGAGTTGGAGCAATTTAAATCCCAAGCTTCTGTATCATTTAAATAATCCGATATTTATACATTGATACATTTATACATTGTAGGCTTTTTAAATATTGATTATAAATAAATAAATAAATATTGTTGGACATTTCACACAGCGCTACCTAGCCCCAAACTAAGCAGAGCTTGTACTATGGGAACCAGATAACTGATAGAATACTTATATACATTTTTTATTTGTAAATACATACTTATAATATATATAGAAACAACCAGACCCGGAACAAATATCTGTAGATCATGCAAACATTTGTTCCGCAACCATACCCTTCAAACCAAAACACAGTAACGCTTCTTGGCGGCAAAAATAGAAATATGGGCCTAAAATGTAGGCACATTCATCAAAGAAGTACCTGTGAGTAGATAGTACATAATTAGTTTTTTAAAGATCCCTCAGTAATTGATATCTCCTCAGTAACGATGCGATAAATCACACAGGCGTCAGCGTGACAGACACACAGACACACCGCCTGTGATTAATATACGGACTGGTACATTCAACGACATAAGTTCATTGACAAATTGTAACCTTTAGCTCGAAGAATGTTTTATGTTTTCAAAAATGTTTTAGAGTGGATACCACGCCACCAAGTATATTTTGAAAAAAAAAACTTGTTTTTAGGGTATCTTCTACATATCATTTAAGAGTTTAGTTTCTAGTAGATACTCTATAAAAACTTACACTTAAATATTGTGCAAAACACAATATTTCCCCTCTATTCACTTAGTTTTATAAAATAAATGAATATATTTTATAAAATAACAAATTGTTGATTAACTTCTGTCGCTGACAGTACTGCTGTGTATCTGTGGCGTGAGGGCAGTAACACTTATTTTTAACCGTTGATTAACTGGTACAGTTATTACACTTCTAGTTAGCTTTAATTTGAACTGCTACCGTGTACTTGATTATTTTTACGTTTTTTCAGCGCTAGCGCCTCGGGTTATATAATTTATAGTACATATTAGCTTCCGTACGCGGCTTCGCACGCGTGGATTGTGCATAAAAAGTAATGTATCAATCAATACAATCAATGTACCTTTACCAAATTTTATCGAAATTAGTTCAGCCGTTACGACGTCAAAGCGTAACAAACAAACAAATAAATAAACGATTACTTCGGGATTTATAATACATAAAGTATGATTTACATCAAATAATATAAATCTTTGCAACGATGGACGAAGGCAGCAAACTAGTGGTACGTGAAGGGCGCAGACCAGTTGGCAGACCACCAGCCAGATGGTCGGAGGTCCCTTGATCAGTCAAATTAATAAAAAATATCTGCTTCTCCGTCAGAGGCAAAGTGGAAATTCGATGGTCGGAAGACATCACGCGAGTTGCAGGAAGGCAATGTGCTTACCACAGGACTGGAGAAAGTGGCTTGATAACGAGGAGTGTTATACCTAGATTACTAGCAGTGGGGGGGTGTGTAGTGTATGATGCCATCTGGCTAGATGGAGAGACGATTTGCTCGCTGTAGCTGGCAAAGATTGGATAATAAGAGTTGAAAATTGGGCTCAATGGAGCACCCTGTGAGAGACCTACGTTCAGTTGTGGACGTAGGTTGTTAATGATGATGATGATGAGAGGATGTGGACTGACTTACATCTGCGGCGCCACTGAAAACTAGCGCATATGCGTATGCTTCTGCAGCAAATTTTGAGATTTATATTCGTAATACGTTTATTATGTGTCTTTTATGTTTACCGGCTTTTAGTACGAGTTGTTATATTACTCAAACGTCAATAGTTTAGAGGCGCTGCAAGTCAATGTATGAAAGGAAACTAAAAAGCTAAAGGCCCTGTATATCTGTACAGAAAACACTAACAGGAACAGTCAGTAAAATTTACGTTTTAAAGTGATCCTTGTGATTGTAATTAATAAAAATGTTTGACTTTGACTTTGAAATATATTTATTTACATTTCTACGTATATCTACTCGTCATACACGCCGATGAATAAACAGGTTATATCTAGTTTTAATCATAAAAAAATACGATATAAATAAATAATGCTGGACATTTCACACAGCGCTATCTACAAGAAGACTCACAATAAAAATTAACTGTTTAAAATCGTCTACAAAAAAACAGAGTTCTTGCAGCTTTTGCACACCAATGTTCAACAAATTCCTAACAAAAGGCTTACGGATACAACAATCGGTTTAAATTGCGATAATCTTTTTTGGACAAGCCGCGGACATCCCAATCCGTACTAAATATGGGATTAATTAACGATTAGCGATGTTCCATTATTGGTTCGATTAGCTCTTCTGTTGGAACAGTTTTCAATTAGGTTTAGGCATTAATTTAGCTTATTTCGGGAGTGAATCGGTTAGCTCATGAATACAACGATTGTTTGATTATGTCATACGTCAGTACAAAGCTCATTATCTTTAATATATTATGAGCCTATTATGACAACCATTTTATTGAATGAAAGCTCTTTTTAGGGTTTTTCCGTAATGTACCCGTGCCGATTTCTGACCACCTCGAGCTTCTTGGTACCTCATTAACACCCACTCTCAATTTCGGCTCCTACATTGAGTCGAAAGCCCAGCTGGCCGCTAAGAAGCTTGGAATACTTGCAAAGGTGAGGCAATACTTCACACCGGGACAGTTGCTCAACTTATACCAAGCACAAGTCCGATCATGTCTGGAGTACTGTTCTCACCTCTGGGACGGTTCAGCGAAATACCAGCTAGAGGCTCTAGATTCAATTGAGAGAAGAGCCAAGAAGCTCATTTGCAATGACGAGTTAGCAAATGCAAGGCTCCATAGCCTCGAGAATCGTTGAAAGGTTGCAAGCCTCTCGGTTTTTTATCGGATACATTTCCTAGAGTTTGCTGCGGAGCTTTTCAACCTGATCCCACCATCCCCATTCTATGATCGGACAACCAGACGCTTCGCCATGCGCCACCGCTACATGGTTTAGACCTAGCAAAAGCCTTCGACACCGTTTCTATCCCTACTTTACTCAACAAGTTAGAAAACATAGGCATACGAGGTAATCAGCATAAGCTTCTTACCAGCTATTTGAGCAGTCGTAGTCAATGCGTCAAAATAGACAATGTCATCAGCTCAGATCTGGGAAATACTTCCTTCGGCTTGCCCCAAGGAAGTATTTTATCAAGTACCGTATTTTTAATATACATTAATGACCTATGCAACCTCCAAATAGATCACGGAAAAATTTTATGCTATGTCGATGACACTGCTTTACTTTTCTCAGCTAGTACGGAATCGGAAGTGCATGAACTCGCATAACGTGGCTTTGAAACTGTAAACAAATGGCTCCAAGCACACCTACTAACCATTAATGCTGATAAAACAAAATGCATAAAATTTACTATGCGGAAATCACAGTCTGCACCAATGTCTAACCCAGATAAACATATTACTGCGCATCAATGCATTTATCCGATAAACAATAACTTGTGTAACTGCCCTGTCATCTCATTTACTAATAATATCAAGTACCTTGGCGTTATAATAGATGAAACTCTCTCATTCAAAAAACATGTTGAAACTTTAAGTAATAGAATTCGAAAACTAATATTTGTTTTTAAGAAGTTACGCTGTATTGCAGATTCAAGACTAGTTATGCAAGTATACCTTGCTTTATGTCAGTCAATCATAACCTACTGTATAACATCTTGGGGAGGAGCGTGTAAAACCTTTTTATTAGCCGCAGAAAGGGCACAAAGAGCAATCCTTAAGGTATCCACTTTTCGTCCCTTTCTCTATCCAACCAACCTATTATATAAGTCATGTAAAGTTCTAACAGTTAGGCAACTATTTATACTAAACGTAGTTTTAAGGCAGCACAGAGCACTTCCCTATAGCACTAAAAGTACTAGCAAAAGACGAAAAGATATAGTCCGCAGTAACAACACCCCAATAAAACATGCTTTTGCATCCAGATTTTTAATGTTCCTAGGACCATACCTGTACAAAAAAGGATAAATCGTAAATTAAGTATCCATTCAATGAATTTCTCAAACTGTAAAAGAGCCTTACAGTCTGCTCTATCCAATCTATCATACGAGGAAACTGAGGAGTTACTAAACGTAATAAAGTAGGATTTTAAATATTGTATAACACGTGTGCACTTAGTTTTTGTAGGTTTCTTTTTCATTATGTAAATAGATTTTAAGTTTTGTTAATTTGAGTATTCATTAGTTACACCAGTCCAGTTTTTTTTGCCTGAGATACAGGTCCTCCTAGTTCAGGCAATGTATAAAGTGTTACCTATAAGTAGATACTAATCCGTAATGTTAATCTCAGCAATATGAAAAATGAATAAAGATTTTTTTTTTTTTTTTTTTTTTATTATGGTAGACATACTTCCCATACGCACAAAGCGGTACTCTTCCACCTTAATTAAGCGCACCGCCAAGGAGTGGAACGCCTTGCCTGAGTCTGTGTTTCCTGATAACTATAACCTATGGATCTTCAAGTCACGAGTGAATAGGTTTCTTCTAGGCAAGCGTGTACCATCGTAGACTGCATCATCGCTTACCATCAGGCGAGATAGTGGTCAAACGCTAGCTTATAACTTAAAAAAAAATGTTCCTTATTTTTAACCCCATCGCAAATATTGCGGAAAACACCTGGATTTGAGACGCACAGGATGAAGGAGGCTGACAGAAGACAAGGGAGGCCTATACCCAGCCTATAAACTAGTGGGTGATTCCAGGCTGACATGATGATGATGATCGCAAAAAGATTATAAGTTTGACACCTATATCTGTGGCATCATAGCTTCCAAACGGATAGTTTGGGATTAAACTGGGATGATTTTTAGCTATGGCACTTTTAACCCCCAAAGCAAAAGGACTACATAAGGGGGGTGGGACTTTATAATAAAATGAGCCAGCAAAGCGAAAGCAATCATTATATTATGCTGAAACTTCATAAAAGCTAAACCAGCTTACAAACAAGGCCATTAAGTCTAGAATATCCCTGACGAAGTCTCAGCTTAACCCTAAATAGCACTCTGTTAACCCTAAATACCGTTAATGAGCTTCTGTACATTCTCCATGCGCGCGCGCACTGTAATTACTTTATAAATAAACCCGGAGAGAGCATGACGCATTTCTAGAGATAATTAAAGAAAATTGGACTTTAGGGCTATTGTTAAAAAATAGTTTTAGATTGTGTGCTAAAGAGAATATAAATGTGGATAATATAGGAGATCGATCACAAGGCCCATTTAAGTTACATCTGTATGTTAAATTACTGGCACAGATGTTTAACCTGTAAGTATTAGGGTGACTGGTGCATTACCATACCACCACAAAGTAGATAGGTACAGAAGTTAAGTTTAGTACAACGTACAGGCGCACGCACGCAGACATGCGCATACGAGGATCTCGGATCAAGTCAATCGACCGCCTACGCGAGTGCCGCGATTTCGGGAAGCGTAAATCATGTTTTGTGTGACATATTGTTAGCTAGTTGTGTAAATTCACAAATACTTGTGACAATTTACAAATGTTTACGTGACATAAACGTTCTGATCAAAATTGTCCTTACTTACATTTATTACTTAAATTTGACCTGTACGAGCATCATCGCAAATTACTAATCACTGAGGGTTCTTGCAATAAAAAATTTGCTAGTAAAATAAATTAATCAATTAACATTTTAACACAAACAAGTGATGGTACTTTTTACGCGAACATTTTAGAATATTCTATTCTTTTCTTTCATTTCTCTCTAAAATGTAAAAATAACATAAAACCATTAAAAGGAATGTACGATAATCGTATAATTAACTGAAACGATGCACGTTTATTGCGTCGGCTTAAGGTCGAGAATCTGCCAGCAGCGAACAATGACTACGGTATAATGAGAACAATCAAAACTGAAGTATCCGGTACTGCTTAGCGCGCACATTACCGAGCGGACGATATTCACTGGCTGGCAAAATGTAGGTATCTTTGTAAAGGACTTCATTTAAATTTCAGTTAGTCAAATACAATGATAGACTGGATTGTGACTGTAAGCTTACCTAACTGATGAGACCAGATTACCTACATAAGTGAGACAGGGCAAAAACTAAAAAACAATAAATTGGTCGGAACATGCACAGTGACTCTAACAAAAATAACCAACTTAGAGCTTCATAATTCGTAAACAGATTCATGCATCGAAAATTCATCTCTTAGCTTGTTTTAAAGGCTTATACAACGCGATAAAATCGAGTAAAAAAATCATCCCACTTCACATGTACATTAAAATAACAATTAGTGTAACACATTTCAGTCCAGAAATTGCAACTGGTTATGCTAGGACGTAAAGAGGGGATTTTGGCAGTGGAGCTTCCTTCAATAATCCCACCATCCCCACCTCTCAGCAAGTTCGCACTTGGTGAATACAGATACGAGAAAGGTAGATGGTAAAAGACCTCGTGGAAGAAGCCCTTAACAATGAACGGGCCAGGAATCCGAACAGCGATAGATGCCACAAAGCGCAGCTCTTAATCAGCTAACTAACAGAAACCTTTAGATATCCGAAGATGCCATTCAGCGCAGTCCTTCATCAGTCAACTGACCGTTGGAGACAAGCAGTGAACTTCACAAAGAGTCACGATCTTCAGCCATGAGAGAACGATGGTGGAAGAGGCGAATACAGAGTGTTGTAAAATGTGTTGGAGCTAAACTAAAATTAACATCTTGTAATCACATTTCATGCAATAAAATATCATTTCATTTCAGTGAACTAGCTACGTAGATATAACTTGTTTTTGGATTACATCTGTTCCTGCAAATAGTGAGCGTAAAGTACAGCGCAATCGAGTAAAGGGGAATAAATTGTAGAAACCGGCCCATCACGGCGGAAAAATGGACGTATTTGTCACCGCGGCTTTGGCATAAAGTAGCCTCTATGGCCGCGTGTGCAACTTATATTCACCTGACACTAGCGCGGAGTAAAGAGCTGGTGCCGTCCATAAGTCTCATTTTGTGCATTTTACGAACGAAAGATCGAGATTTATCTATACTAATAGTATAAACATTAAATCTTTAACTCTTATTTATTTAATACTTTCACGCAAAACAGAATAGTGCTAGAAGGACTAAAAGCTAATAGCATTATCTACCAGTCATCCTGGTCGTGCTAAAAGAAGGTAAAGCGTGACACAGGAAAAAAGGTATTTTCAAGCTAATTATAAATACAGACTCTAAATTACTAAATAAGAACATAATAATACAATACATAATAAAAATAATACATAATAAATACAAGATTTAAGTAATTTAAATAAATTTAAAACGATGCTAAAAAGATATTTAGTTGAACGTAGTTTTTATTCGCTGTAAGAGGTTTTCGAGGATAAACCCTAATGATTAAATTTTATGTAGGTATAGTATTTAAGCAATTTATTTAATTTTAATAAGTTAGAGTGATAAGTAGATTTTTACCCGCCGACTTGTTTTTATTTTCTGTTTTTATTGATTTTCTTTTATTTTTTACACAATCAATTTCTTTTAAACCTTTAATTAATGCACCTATTATTTAAGTACACTTCGCCACTAGCGAAAAATTGCAGTGCCCTTGCAGGGTTCATGTTTGAAACTGAAATACTTATAAGACCTATGTAAAACCACATGTATGCAATAAATATTTAACTAATAAATGCTTAACATAATAATTATAATATGTATATAAATACAGTTATACTCTTCTTAGAGTTAAGCTCGACTTTGTACATGGCCTCTATTTCTGTATTTTTAAATATATTTTCTAGTGTGCAATAAAGAATAAAGAAAGAGGTAATTACTTCTTTTGTAGGCGTAATTTTAAAAATTATTTATTCTGAAGCTGAAACTATTTTATGAGTGCTATAGTTTATATTTTATGGTTATAAAAGCCTGTGCGAAGCCTGGGCGGGTCAGCCAATAGTCATTAGACATCAGTCACACATCATCAGTACCCCAATTAACAGCATCCTACTGGTTTTTGTTTCACGCTCCTCATCAAAGAGCAGAATTCAATATAAATAAATTGTTTCTAAAGTATCACAATGTTTTTCATCTCTACAAAAGAAAAGAGTTAGAAAAAACCTGTGACGTGCGGTTCAGATTAGGTATGTTTTAAATAATTTTCAAATTTTCCAAACTTTAGAATAGTTATTGGATGGAGTGAGCAAGCTGTTCTGTTTGTTACAGTCTCATATAGCTCGCTTATACACACGTTAAGCATTTTATTCATTCGTTTTGCGCATTCCGTCTCGTCGTAAAAAGGAATAAATGCGCGCTTTTAAAAATTATCTCGTGTGCGCAGAACTGCCGCTTAACTGCCGACAACGCAACAACTACGCTGAATAATACGCTTCTAAATATTTAACTGTGGCTATTCTTAACTGTGGTTATAAAGTCCGTTTACGATGAGTCTGCATAACACTAGAGTTGTTGGAATTTTAGTTGGTAACATCGCAATGGGGCGTAACCAACAACTAGCGTTACAGTCGGTATTCACTGAGGCAAAGAGGAGATGCCATAATACCATTTTGACTTGATCATTTGACTGATTTAACATATCTCCTCTCCGCTAATTTAATTAACACAGCTATATACATATTCCTAAAACAATTAAATAAAAATAAATAAGCTCCGCCGGATGTCGGTCCCTGAGCGCACCAGGCTGGTCTTTAATACCTGAATAATGTATGTGTTGATGGAATTTAACACAAGAAATTAAGATTTTTGGGTATTTTAGCGCCAAATATATATTTTGTTAAAGTATTCGTATTTTTAAAGTTTTTTTAAGGGATAATATCACACTAATATTATAAATGCGATAGTTTGGATGCTTATTTATTTATTTGTTTGTTACTCAATTACATCGAAACGGCATAACCGATTTCGATGAAATTTAACATGTACCTACCTAGATTATAATTTGAATTAATACATAGGCTACTTTTTATTCCATAAATCACGTACCATGGCATAAAAATGGAGTGTCAAGTTGCAACAGCGAGTTAAGCTTTATTTCTAGGAGTGTAACGCGTATGAAGTCGCGGGCAACAGCTAGTTAGAACTTTTTTAAAGTAATCCACTTTATTCTTTACTTTAACTTTTAATGTGAAGAATAATATTGTTTTACTGTCTGCACTGCGCGATGATTACCCGTTTAAATCAGTAGTTATGTACAGTGATCGCGAAAGTTTGAAAAATACTATTTCATAACATGTTATTGGCTGACCTCTCACTTCGCAAACAATGGAGTAATTATTTGATCAATAGCCACTGTCATCGGATTTGGTAGTTTTTGAAATCCCTAACACCTCACTTGCCGCCTACGGCCAGAGTTGGATTTCGTAGTACATTTATACTAGTGGTTTGCCGCGAACTGAGATCTCGCGAGTCTCTCATAAAAACGCCTAGTGTAAAGCGTATAAAATCATGGGCAACAGCTAGTTTATAATAAAAATTACCATTTCTCTTGTATCTCTATGCACTAATTTTTGTTATATTTGTTATTTTCCCCACTATAGGGAAAGAGAACCTGATAAAGGTTGCTGGGAGCCGTTGGGTGTAAGGCGCACAAAATCGGTCGCTCTGGAAATCTATGATATACTCTATACGCTATGGTTTATGTTCAGCAGAGGACGTGCTTTAACTGATATGATAATGATCATTGTTATGCAGACTTAGCGTGTTCGTCCTATATCTCACAACATAGTTAAAGTACCGCAGAATGTTACAGCCAACAGCAATGTTTATTTTTAAAGTTGCGCTGCTTTTTATCATTTACTTTGTTTTATAACAGTGAGTGCAGACTAGCAGCGTGATAGATCAAATAATATTAATAATACAAATATGTACGCATAATGCGAAAAACGCAAAACATAAAAACCAAAGATTTGGCGTTTTGCGATAGTGACACAATACTTACGTAAAATCACACAAATAATAAATAATAGTAAAAATAAATAATGCTAGACATTTCACACAGCACCAAACTATCTATCTATCAAACTAAGCAAAGCTTAAAATATGGAAATTCGTTCTGATAGAATACACATGTTTTTTTTATTTGTAAAACGTACTTATAAGATATAGAGAAACAACTAGACCCGCAACAAATATTTGTAGATCATGCACATCATTTGATGCGCGGTGGGAATCGAACACGCAACCCCATCTAAGACGGCTATTCGCCCACTGCGCCACAAAGGTCGTCAAGTATTTACAAGATGTGCATACATATATTTGTCCCGGTTTTGGGTATTGTGGTATGCAGTTACTCGTAGCCCCTGATATTTACGACACAGGGAGTCAGAGGTCAGGACGATATGTGACGGATGGGTGATAGGAAAAATCGAACAATATCAAAAAGCATAAAATAATTAGAGAATTAGGTAATTATTATACCAGCCATAAGACATCAACAAGGCGTCTTCCACTGATAAGCATTTTTGATTCTAATTAATCACGAGTTTTAAGAATCTAAAAAAGTACGTCGAAAATTAAAACAACAATTTATTTTCGGTAAACTTTCGAAGTTTTAATTTAAACGTGATTTGAAAATTCGTTGATTGTTCTAAATTAGAAGCCCGATAAAAACACCCGAAGTTAATTTTGTTTCTACGTCTAACTTTTCTATTAGCATTTTATTTTACAGCTTTGTTATACATTTTCTTTTTCTTGTCTTTAATTTTCAGCTTTATTTATTTATTCATATTCATTTATTCTCCTTACATGTATGTACATATACATACATTTTTTAGCTTAGATGGTAGGTAGCTTAGGAGTAAGTAGATATACCCTGTAAGGGCACTGCAAGTTGGGTTTGCGCCTTTTCAAAAAGTACAGCAATTATACATAGAATTAAACATGTCAAATCAATTAAACTAGTGGTTCGCCCCGAACTGAGATCTTGCGAGTCACGAAATAATGAACCAACTTACTTGACCTGCAGTTTCATTCAAATTAAAGGTTAACGGGAGTTCATGTTAATTAGTTATACTTTTTTGGGGTAGGAATTGCAGTTATTCTGGATTTCAGACTTTTGCCTATATTTGTGTTCCTTAAGCTACACGCATACTAAATAACAGCACTGTGGGGTCACTGGTGTACACTGTGAATTTAGAGTTCAGTTTTTAATATGGCTAATAAATCAAAAACTGTAAGAACTTCACTAAAAGTAAAAATGAAATCAAAATGTACTTAAGACCTTTTTTTTTGACGTCCCACTTGTCCTAATAGTCTCATTTTCATTTTTTTTACCCCTCTTGAACCCCAATATCTCAACAAACCCCCAACATTTTTAGTTCATTTATGGCGGGTTCCTATATCCGTCGGTAACCAGCTACGGCTCGTTTCTCCTTGAAAACGTGTCAAAAGTTTGACACTAGTTTGACACTTTTTGAAGGAGATACGAGTCGTAGTCGGTTACCGACGGATATAGGAACCCGCCATTAAGTCACCAAAATTGTGCCATCACTACCTACCTATATATCATATTTCACGATGATCGGATCAACGCTTCGAAAGTTATCCTCGGACAAACAAACATACATACATACAACGCCAATTTGCCCAAGTTGATTTAGAGATCTCGCTTAGCTCAATCAATTAAAATAGTTTATGCGGCGTATGTCAAATAATACAGTAGAAGAACAAAGGTATGTCAAGCTATCGGATAATAATAATAATAATGTCAAGTAATTTCAAGATATATAAACTATATCTAAGCATGCTTACTTCTACTTCTATTTATTTATAGGCTTCTCAGTTATGAACGTAATATTTTTTTTTAAATCCATGTACATGAATAGGACTCAAGTATAGGACAGGACTCTTATACAGATAGATATTTGATTAATTTGTACTAATATGCCCTTTCGTACGAATTTTAATAACAAACAAGTTCGTTATTCCACTTTAATTGGAATAAGAAATATGTTTATTTTCCCACTTTATAAATCATCATATCAGAATATCTGATGAAACATAAGTCTCCCTCATTTCCAGAGTGATCGATTTTGTGCGGTACTTAACAGCTAATAGAGTATCAACCTATTTAGGGCGGTCGTTCCTAATGAATACTTTATCTCTTGCCAAAAAATACACTGATACCAAATCAACAAACAGAAAATTGATCTTATATTAATTGGATACCGAAATATCTTCGTAACTTCCGCCAAAAAATTTATCAAAAATTCTATCAAGTTGGGTCAAATTCGTTAGTCTCTGCATCCTCAATATGTTCCAGTAAATGGATGCAAGGAGAGGCTCCGTAATAAATTGTAGTGAAAAAAAGCTTCTTTGTGTTGGGCGGGCGGATCGCTCCAATGAATACTCTATGAGTACGGTGGAGGCTTTAGATACCTGTAATGAACTAACATGCTGCCCGTTCTACAGTTTAGAGCGTATACTATATGTATGGAAAGTCTAAATTAACACAGTATTTAGTAGAAATATTGTTAAATATTTTTTTTTGTAGACATGTATAAATGACTCGTATGTACAGCAGTGTCTTAGATTACATGCATGAGGAAAGTAAACTAGATGCATAAATGAAAAATAATGGATCCCACGTTATTCGGAAATTAGTAATAGATGTAGAAGTACCATAAGATTCGAATATAAATACGTACTAGACTAGAGATTGTGCCTTTAAATCCTTATTTTTAGAAATCAAGATGACGTTTTACAAAGATTTCTTCTAAGATTTGCAGCAACCTATTCATCTACCTTTTTAAACACTAGACGTACAGCTTACCAATTTCAACCAAACTAGACTTAATACAATATTGCGAATGCCAACATTGAAATAAGAAAATCAAATTAAAATCGATCCATCCACTGTAAATTACAAATTTGTACTGTCTATGGTGTATACCAAACACACACAGACAGAGAAAGGACTCAAATAAAACACCTCATAAAAAAACTGAACAACGGTTTTTTTCAACTACATTAAAATATCAAGTCCCAAAGAACACGTTCCCAACAAATTATTCGCAGGTAAAACTTTTTAAAATAGTATTTAAATGTGTTAAAAGTTCCATCCACATGTAAAATTCAGAATAATATTGTTTGAAAGCTTCCAACGTTGAAACAGAGGGTTAGCCTGTACGGCGAGTGATTATAAAATAAGATAGATAGATAGATAGATAGATATAGACATTTATTTCGACACAAGTAACAAACACACAGAAACTACATACAGTGGATAAGTGAAGACAGACAATTAAATAAACACAATAAAATACAGACAATTTAAAAAACATTACTTAAGCAAAAAATAATAAATAGTACTAAAAATACGTATCCAGTCACTGAGCCCTGTGCCGAAAAAGGGGAATGGCTCAGCATTATACTGAACAATAAACCTATTGCTCAGCGCTGGTTTACAACTGAACTGAACTGGTTGGTAATAACTGAAATTAAATGAATGAACGCATTAACACTTGCACAAAACGGTGAAGGAAAACATCGTTAACTTACTTCAGTTGAAGGTTTACCAAACGGGATTCAATACATGTAATATTTGAAAAGTTTACCAAACGAGACTCATTATATGGAATAGTAAATGTTTACGAAACGCTACTTTTGGATAGCTATGATATGAGGTTTAAGAAACGGAAAACTTACGAACGGGAAGTAGCCGCAGTTATCATAGCTATAGCCTTTTAGGGTCAGCCACTTGCGAGTGATGCCTTTAGTGTTACAAATTTCCATAGGCTACGGTAACAGGCTACCATCAGGTGGCCCGTACGCTTGCTTGCCTCTTAGGGTATGTTTATGGAGCTGCGGCACTTTGTGCGGTGCGTCGCGCTGTCAACTCGAGCATATGGTCAAATATGTGAGCGTTCGTACAGAAGCGTTTGATTGTTATGAAGCATTGCTCACGCTGCATTAAGCGCCACGTCTCTATAAAGTGCCCTTAGAATGCCTATTGACGTTTGCAATACCAAAGGCATCACTCGCGCGTTGTTACACTAAATTATTCTAGATTATTCTTAACAAACGTTGAAAGTTTCGCGAATTCCGTGAGAGCCTAACATTGATACAATATTGAGACTAAATTACTTCTAAACTTGTGAAAGTTCCATTTCTACCGCCTGTCACTAATGGATCCATTTTCAGACACCTACAAATTGATGATTTCATCCAACAAGTAAGTAAAGTTTGAAGTTTCGGAGAAAAAATAAATGAGAAAGATTATTCAGTCAGAACCGATTTTTAAGCTAAAATATCTGTTCAGTAAGCAGGTTAATGTACCCTCTGCTGGGCTATTTTAGGATACCGCAAAAACTTCAAACACAAAAACGTTAACATAAACAGTGGTTTGTTGGTATTATGTTTATGTTGAGAGGAAGCGGATGTTGTTGGGGTGTTATTAAATCTGTGGGAAGGACATTATATACCATCCTCTCGTTGAATTACTTTAATTGATCGAGCGAAGCGAGCTCTCCAAATCAACTTGGGATTACTGACGTTGTATGTATGTATGTTTGTTTGTCCAAGGATAACTTTCGAAGCGTTGATCTAATCATCGTGAAATTTTATATATAAGTACGTAGTGATGGCACAATTCTAGTGTGACTTAATAATTTAAAAATGTTGTGGGATTGCTGATATATAGGGGGTAAAGAGGGGTAAAAACATCAAAATGAGACTATTAGGTTAAGTGGGTATCACTAAATTGCAACTCTTTTTTTGATTTTTGTTTTATCCTTGTAGTTTTTGAGTTATTATCCATAGTAAAAACCCACAGTGCTAAAATTTGTTATTCGTATAGCTTTAGTAACACAAATATAGGTAAAAGTCTGAAATCCAGCATAACTGCAATTTCTACACCTAAAAAGAGTAACCAATTAACATGAACTCCCGTTACTTGTAATTTGACTCGCGAGATCTCAGTTCGGGGCGAACCACTAATAATAAATAAATTAACACTAGAGAGTCCTGCCCCTCTACAGCCTCTTCAATTATGATGATGTACCTAACTGATAACCACCGGACCACCTGCATGGTTAACGATTGAAATATAAACTTGTAGAAGGATAATTTCCAAAAAGTATTTGTTACACATGATGTGTTTAAGATAAAATCAATATTTCTTACTTATCTCTTACCATCTGTCACAAAGCCTTTTTTAAACTGATTAGTTTAGTGTGACTAAGAAAGTACTAATAACAAAAACAACAAACAGTAACTTTGAACAAATAAAGTACTCTTATTTTCTATTCATAGCAGAAATCCGGAGTTCGATCGAATTTGTTTACATTTACATAATGAAACTGGATAAAAGGTATAATGAAATATGAATTCAATTCATTTTACACAAATCAAAAGCTTATTTGCTTTCGACCAACAAACAATATTGAATTTCTCTGAAAATTAAATTACCATTTAGCTATTCATATTTTGAGAAGGCCAAAAAGAAGGCAGTTTATAGTTGAGGTGCACAACATGCGTTCTCATTATCATCCAATGTTTCCAAATCGTATATCGTTTATAAAGAAAGGTTATATTTTATAGATAATATGTAGGTTGTACAAGTGGGGTTAAATTTCTTATTTTTAATAGAACAAAAAATAAAACAAGTAAAAAACACGCTTTTGTAGATAACCGAACTAAAACGTAGAAAATAACTTTCGATAAATTTAAAATAAGAATAGTGTGATTAACAAATAAATGTATTATATGGTAAGAAAACATGGGGTGCTTTTTAAGATATTTTCAAAATGACTCTACTTTTACCAATATCTGTCAATAAAATATTTATAACAATTGACATCAAGCACCCCACGCTTGTTTACAATAAATTATTTTTTTTGTTAATCACATAATGCTTATATTAAATTTATTGAAAATTATTTTCTACTTTTCAGTTTGGTTATCTACAAAAGCGTGTTTTATTATTATATATTAATTTATTTATTTTTTAAATATTAATGAGGAAATTACGTTCTTAATATTTTTTTAATAACTTCGTAACTCCGCGGCGAAAGTGGCTAACTTGGTGCAAAACACTACCGTGTCTTCGGATATAAAAATAGCTAATTCTGAAAATTCTGGTCAGGATAATGGGACAAACTTATTTAATTATGATATTATCATCGATCCTTGATAAGTGTGCAAAATTGCAATTTTATTCGACATTTTGAAGTGGTTGAAAATCTAGTTCAAAGATTCCGTTGCATACATACATACATACCAAGCTAATAAAAGCTTGTTAATAACAAGTAGCCCTTTCAAGCTTATAAAAGCTGTTACCATTATTGATTGTTGTTTTTTATATTTTACTACACATTAGATCTTCTGTTAAATATCTCAAACTTTAAACACGTAAATTTTGTAATTACAAAAATAATTGAGGGCAGCTACAGGAACGGCTACTTATTATAAAAGCGCTATCAGGATATTATATGATTTACTTTTCACAAAGTTATCGAGGTTTGTTTTTAACCAAATACAGGATGTTTGGTAATATACTGACGATATTCAAGTGACGGTTTCTCAAAACATAAAAAAACTTCTTGAAAAAAAACTACTTTTATATTTTCAAATAAAAAAAAATCGACTAAGTTTAGGTGATTAATTCGATACTTACTGCATACTATTGCAATCAACGTCCAAAAATAAAGGCCGATTTAATATCTCTTTCGGAAATGGCTGCGGGTTTTGGGTTAGAAGGGGACAACAAGAGATATCTCGAGATGTCACCAATACAGTATCTATGGCAAGCATTATGCATTAGCACAACAAAGTGTTTGTTTTTACATGCCAAAATAAATTTCGCATTTCTATGGTAAACATTTCACAAATTTATTTATTATGCTCACCAAAATAACCCCTTTCATTCTGTGCGTATATTATCAAACATACGCACAAATTTATGACCACAGTACTTGAAATACTACAGTCAAGTCAATCTCGTACGCACTCCATTGATTGTCGCACGTCTAGCCGTGTTATCTCGCTCACACAAAGGTACGGTGGGCGGGGCGTGGCTTGCAAATACTTTTATTCATATTATTCGTACGGGCTTAGGACCAACAAAATTACTTTCAAATGCCCTATCGCTAAGTAGCGATCTCTACCAAATGTTTGAAACCGTACACAAGTTAAACTCCATTGTCCTATTTCCACTGTGATACTGCGAAAGCGAGCGAGTTCAACATTGGAGAGGGATAGCCCTCAGATTTGGCGGCGGTACAGATTGCCTAATTATGGCCCGGAGCGGAGGGGCGGGCTGCTAATGTGTGTATCCGGGCGCCTCTCGTGACCTGTTTGTGAATATTAGCGCCGCGTGGGTGACTGTACACTGTAACGCCAGGAGTGGTATGATCTTGCTAATTTCCTAGGTTACGAGAAATTGTGCATAGCTTACGTGATCGGCACTTAAACGGCTTCATTGATAACATTTAAATAGGTACCTAGTAATTAGTCACAGTTCTGACACCCGTATGCCAGAACTTAACTCAAAACTGAATTGCGACTAAAGATATTTGTCGGTTTTTTCATTGGAAACTGTCAAAATATCTACACTTATATCTCGATTCATGCTTGATCACAGTTCTAGAATACGGTTCTGAAAGTTGCATATCGATAATCAAATAGGTGTGTTAGCTGACAGCTGTAGTACTTCAGAAAATACCTTTATTTATTTATCCTGGCCCAACAAGCCTGTCGCTAACCTCAAAAAGTGATAATTCAGATATTTGTTTAACAAAACGAAACTAGTACAGAAAAATTCAATTTCGCATCCAATATCAAGAAACCTCTGTATTTTTGTAAAACCCTCACACATAACCTATTCCGAAATTCTGAGAATATTGCGTATATTTTATATCTCGAATAGAAATATACGGCTTGCACTATCAGTTGGTGAATACCTATTCTAAAACCTGTATTCGGTCAAACTGATGATTGAGCAATTTTATTCTTAAGATTATTTTATATTGCGCAATAAACAAAGGTCATCTGTAAGAGAATGCTCTGTAGCATTAAGTTTGCTTTTGTATTATCTTAATAAGTGCAGTAAAACATATTTAATCAATTCATCAATTTCTAAATTAATAAATAATGCTAGACACTTGAACCAGCGCTATCTAGCCCCAAACTAAGTAAAGCTTGTATTTTAGCTACAGGCAGATAACTGATAAAATACTAATAGTTTTTTTGTAATTATAATAAATGATTGATTGAAATTTCACAAAATTTATTTATCCTTAATCTTTATTTTTTTTTTTGTTACTAACATATATATAAACTAATGTAGTACTAACCATATATGGACATAATACGTCTGAAATAAATTTATTGTCTTGAATTTAATATAGAAAAACACCTAGACCCGGAACAAATACCTAGCGGTTATACAAACATTTGTTCCGTGACGGGAATCGAACCCGCAACCTCCTGCGTCTCAGCCAGCTCTTCGCCTACGGTGAGTTCTAAGGTAAAAATCAGATTGGTTTTGATTAAATCATAATTAAAACCTATCCTGTATCTAAGAGTAACTGATCATGCAGCAATAAATATATATTTCAATTTTATCGTCTTATTGATCGAGCGAAGCGAGATCTCCAAATCAACTTGGGCAAATCGGCGTTGTATGTATGTATGTATGTTTGTTTATCCGAGGATAACTTTCGAAGCGTTTATCCGATCATCGTGAAATTTGGTACATGGGTAGGTAATGACGGCACAATTTTGGTGTGACTCAATGAGCTAAAAATTTTGGCGGGTTGTTGAGATATTAGTGTTCAAGAACGGTAAAAAAAAAATAAAATGAGACTATTAGGTCAAGTGAGACGTCAAGTAAGAGGTATTCATTAGTACATTTTGACCCCGTTTTTACTTTCAGTAAAGTTTTTGTAGTTTTTAAGTTATTGGCCATTTTAAAAACTAAACTTTGACAAAATTCACAAGGTACACCAGTGACCCCACAGTGCTGTAATTTGGTATGCGTGTAGCTTATGTATCACAAATATAGGCAAAAGTCTGAAATCTAGAATAACTGCAATTTGTACCCCAAAAAAGAGTAACCAATTAACATGAACTCCCGTTACCTGTAATTTGAATGAAACTGTTGGTCAAGTAAGTTGGTTTTTATTTCGTGGCACTACTTTGATAGTCAAAGATTACGAATATTTTTTTTTGTTTTTATGGAAGACTCGCGAGATCTCAGTTCGGGGCGAACCACTAGTTTTTTAATTGAACCGTATTTGCGAGATGTGGTGTAGTTGCATGTAGGTTTAAGCCAAATGAATTCGGTGTGTGAACATGAAATACCTACCTACGCCTAAACTTCGACTAAGGAACAATGCGAAGCACCTGCAGTGCTAAATGGAGCTTTCTGGATCAACATCGTATATTGGGAGCGTTCTCAGAAACTTACTTAAACTTAAACCTATCGAAGCTTCTAGAGATTCTAACAGATTCTACAGCTTCCATCGGAGTGAAGAGCCCTTAAATAATCAGCTTGTAACGGCTGAGTAGGCTTTTGTGGAAGAAAAGTTTTCGAGTGTATAACGACACTCAGTGGACCGACTGATATTGAGAAGGTCGCGGGAAGGCAGCGTTGGGAAATGGAGGGTGATTCAAGACGGCTCGTTGTGTCTATGTCACGAACAAAGCTGTTGACATATAGTAGATACACAATCGATTATTCTAGACCATATTTTCCTATATTTTAACGACCTCTATGGTACAGTGGTACGGCGGCTGAGACGTAAAGGGTTATGGGTTCAATTTCCGCTGCGGTACAAATGTTTGCAAATTCAATCTAGATATATTCGCAGAATGAAAAAAAAAAGAACCTCTAAAAAAGTTCTTACAAAAAAACAAGTTAAAGTATTCTATCAGTTATCGGGTTCGCACAGATCAAAATTTACTTAGGAACTAGATAGCGCTGTGTGAAATGTCCAGCATTATTTATAATCTTTATGTTTATAATTTTCTGTACGTGTGTATGACACTGAACTTCTTCTAAACGGCTGAATCGATTTTGATGCACTTTTTTGTGTGGGTCCCTGGATAGTTTAGATTTACAAATGGGCCCGGTAGAGGGCGCTGTTAAAATGAAATGAATTAGATATAGTTATGAATAATTATTTTCACAAACTTCATCGCTTAACTCAAATACAAACAAAAAAATTCTAAATGATGTTATACATTAATTATAAAAAATATCATATTAATAGTTTAAACTGCCAATGTTTACATTATTAAATTAAACAGTTATTCATAAATTAGTTAACGCAGTAAAACTGGATAGATATTTCTTAATATTCGTTTTTAAGACCTTATAAATTGCTTATGCAAACATATATTTTGTATAATATGTGCGTACTTTCAATGTAAACATTTCTACCACATTTATCAAATCAAATATTGCTGTATAAATGGTGCATGACCGTTTTACATAGCCATTTGATCAATAGTTAGTTAAACCCTAAATCGAGTTGATTGATATTGAATATTGATGAAAAAAGGCGTCGCATTGAATTTATTCATCGCTGGCTTTAGCCCGTGATTCGCGAGTGACACTGAATAATGTACGCATTGTATTCGGGATTTAAAAGCTAAATGAATGGTGAAGCTTTTGATGTAAAGATCTCAAGGGATAAACATCAAATAGGTGCAAATTATATCGAATATTTGGGTGTGATCTTCCCTTTCGTTTATCAAAAAGCTTTTCACATAGTAAAAGCTTATTCTTAACAGTTTCACGATAAACAAACAAATCTCCATTTAAATTCGGCGCGCATCGCAACAATCAATTACGTTTATCTTCGTTCATTGTTCAACGTTTAAGTGAGAAAAACAATAGAAACATTTTTAATTTCCTGCCGGTCCTCGTAAAATATTATTTTAATCCGGCATAGCTCCGATGCTGAATATTCAATGAATGCGGCGGCCATATTTTATTTGTGAGTTTTTATGCAAAGTTCAGGATGGGTCCGGCCGGCGCCGGGTGCCGGGCGGCCAGGTTGCCGGATATTTTTAATCAACCCTGCAACAGCCGAGGCAATCGCCCGAGCGCTCGCCTCGCGCCTCATTACCTCCCATATCGCGTTTCACAGCGTTCACTGCGTCACTACACGCTCCCGACGCCGACGCCATGCGCCCCCGGCGAGTGCTGCCACCGCCGATGCCGCTCGACCGATAGTCCCTCTCAATAATGGTAATCGTTGATCTGAACTGTTAGTCTAATACATATCATGACATTTGATGATACTTAAGACAAAGTTCCCATATCCTACATACGTCACGTCCCTTACAAATCCGGCCAATATACCATCAAATTACAGAAGTTGGATAGGCGCAAACTTTTAAACTGGCAAATTGCGCGACACATACCAATTTACTGCTAAGATTATCGACGCAATAACTCGAGCTGGGATTCTTTACAAAAAGTTAAATCAAAAACGTGAGGAGGCGACAAACAAGAAACGATGGAGGTGGGGAAGGGAGCAGGGTGTAGAAAGCAGAAAAAGTGTCCGTGGAAGGATTTATGGTCTCCGCAGCGCGAGACGCGAGCGCGTGCCAACATCTGGGGTCAGCGGGACTTCGGCGGTGCAAGGGTTAAACGGTATTAGTTCAGTTATGTTGCATGCACGGACACATAGAAATTTTAATTAAGATATTTTCTTCTGTAAATCTACTACTACTTTAATATAAATACGATGTTGGCTGAAACATTTAGCTGTTGGTTACAATAGTGCGATTCTATTTAGATTTGTTATTTTAGTAAGACAAACAGTTTACGTTATCTGTTTGAAACAGATGTGTTGAGGTTTACCGGAATTTAGTTCAAGTAACCCTATTCTTTATTACAGGAGTGTTCTAGGCTCGTAGACCCGTAGCATCTCGTAGCAATAAAGCCTATGTGAGTGCTACGATTTGCTACGGCAGCGGTTACAGAGCTACGGACCTCTACGTAAATTGGTTTACTGAAGTGTGCTTTCATACAACCTCTCGAATATAATTGAAGAGGCTCTGTTGTCTTGTATCCAATTATATATAGATGTTTCAATGTTTGGGTCATAAATAATAGATGACTAAAATTACAGACACACGAGACTTTTCAACTATGTCAAGGGGGCGCATTGCAATGCCAAGTCAAGTTAAGTCGTAGTTGGGGTACATAGGCTCTTTACATCAGTTAGGCCAAAAAAGACCTAAAGTGCTTATTTTTAGGTATTCTCGTACTGTGAAGGCTAAAATGCAAACAGTATATGATAAATGTAAAAAATTGGAAAAGCGTGGTAAATTATTAATGTTTAAATTTATAAACACAATGTAAAGTTTTCTCAATCTTTTTATTGATATGTATCAAATGTACTCATTACTTTTAAAAATGGCTGGTAGTTTGCCTCTATTTTTATTAGGTTTCATAAGAACTGAAGTTCAAGGACTATAAAGTGGCGTCAAATATTTAATAGAAATATATTTGTATTTAAACGCGCTTTTAGTATCTCTTGTAATGTGTGGTAAAAGTGTTTTAGTAAAACATAAAAATCAACTGTAAAGCATTTATCTCTAACTAGCTGTCCCGCCGAACTTTGTACCGCCGTGACATGCATATGACGCGGGCTGTCAATGTATGTCACTCGCTGCATCTATGTATCAGAAAATGAATTATCTTTATTATTTGTTTGTGCGTGAATTTTTCCAATATTTTAATAGTTATTTTACTATTCGGGGCGGAGACAAATCCAACAAATCAAAAACCATCAAAATCGGTCAAGCCGTTCTCGAGTTATAAGTGTTCGAACAAACCCGACTTTGTTGTATATATTAAGATAGAAAGAGCTTTATCAGATACCTGCATGTGCATATATTGATTTCTGAATAGTCCTTATACAGCATTCTAAGTAGGATCCTAGCATCTAGGAAACCTAAAATAGGTTTGAACAGTTATATCAAATATAATCATAAACCCCTGCAGAGTTCTCCATCGAGTCTCGTCAAATTAAGCGACAATATTTATAGATAGATAGATAATTCTTTATTGTTACATCAAATTTCAATAATTTAACCTAAATATAATAAGGACTAATATAAGGAACTTTTAAGCGCTCAATACTCAATACATTTATTGCTTTGACATGGTGACCAAGTTGTTACAGGTAGATAGTTTCACATATAGATAGATAGATAATTCCTTTATTGCACAGTTGCACACTGTTCAATAAAAACGTATAAAAGAAAATACACTTTTAAATCATGATACATATGAACCCTGGCAGGGTATAGCAACAGGAAGGCAGACCATTTTTTCGTATATTCAGAGGGATTAGCCAAGTTACAGTCGATTAGCGATGACACTAGTCGATAAGTCCGAAAATGTACGGGATTTGACACATACTATAGAAATACCACGTCATACAGCGACAACAAATGTATGTAGAAATCGAATAGATTCGCAGCGAATGTAATTTGGCTACGGGCCCCTGGACCTAGTATGGCTTAAAAATCTCCAACAGCCCATATTCTGTATCCTGAAATCACCCGATTTAACAAGTTACAAAATTTTAAAGCTCCTCTCAAGAATTGTCAAATAACCTCAAGAATTGGTGGGCGACTCTCATTTATGGAATAGAGGGGGCTAGGCTTTGAGCTCAAAGAAACTTATTTTGTTCAGAAAACAATATCTACACCATAACTTGCAGGTAGGTACCCTAGCAGGACTTGGCAGGAGTTGGCAGGGTACGACAGGGATTCCCCGCGACGCTGCCCAATCCACTCCGCTCAATTATGCATAGCACACACTTGCGAGACGTAACAAGGTTACGGAGGACCGGACTGGCAGGCACAAAAGCGCTTGGTTGTAACGATTTTCAGATTCAGTGAGTTTTTAACAAACTTCAAAAAAAATTGTGGGTACCT
This sequence comes from Philereme transversata, assembly GCA_963924445.1. NCBI lineage: Eukaryota > Metazoa > Arthropoda > Insecta > Lepidoptera > Geometridae > Philereme > Philereme transversata. The sequence continues at coordinate 23,484,631 of OZ004342.1, read as the reverse complement.
CAGAACTCCGTCATTTATCAACCGATTTGAAAAATTCTTACAGTTTCGTTCCACAGAACTTTCATCAAAATTTGTTTAGTAGTTTTGTTTTTAAGTCTAAATAACTGGATTAGATTTTCTGTTTTCTGAAGTCGGTTATACATATTTTACAAGCTTTTTATTAACTTGTATGTATGTTTGTCCGGGTAGAATCTTGCAACTGAATTTTAAACCCGTTCCTCTCAACCGATTGAGCTGAAATTTGGAATACATATGTAACTTCGGTGACAATGCAATAATATGGTACCATGGAGGTGGTCTCATGATGGAGACGAATGCTAGACAACGGAACTTTTGAATGGATTATAGTAGGCTACTAGTGTTTGAGCTCATTTTAATCTGCTTGCGGTTCCAATTATGAATTTTATAAAAGCTTATTTACAAAAAAATATTTTTCAACACAAAACTTATTTGTTAAAAAAATACTGTTTTTTTATAAACTTTGTTCTATTTATTTTATATAATGAAGCAGACTTTGCTTAGTAATTAAGGTCTAATAATACTGTATAAAAATTTTGTTAGTTTCCTGTATAAAAAACAGAAAACTCTGTATTGGACTAGTCAAGTAATACTAAATTTTGGGTGTTGTAAAATAGGTGGTTATTATATTGTAAACCACCTTGGTTTATAAAAACATGATAAATAGAATAGGATAGCCAAGATATTATTGTGACTATCAGTCATAAAAAATCAACAATCAACAAGACATCAGCACACTTTTAATAAAGTACAGTTTTCGCAATAAAACGCAGCGTAAAAGTAAGCAGGATTCATTATGCAATGGCGGCGATTCTGTTGTTTACGCTGACTAAATAAAATTGTGTAAAAGACGAACGGTCTTATTTTGTTTACACTAAAGATCAAATTAGAATGACATTTATAGTGACATTCCTAAATTTAAGTATTTTTAAAGAAGAAGGCGTGTTTGCGGGCTAGTTTTAGTCAACACCAATTTGATTGATCACTAAAATTAGCCTTCAAACATGCCATCATTACAAAAATTACTTAATTTCAGAAATGTCAATTTAAATGTCATTCTAATTTGATCTTTAATGTGAACAAAATAAGACCGTTCGTATTTTACACAGTTTTAGTTAGTCAGCGTAAACAACAGAATTGCCGCCATTATCTGGCTATAGAATAAACTCCATTGTGAAAGAATAACAGAAATACAGCTGTAAAAATGTTGTTTAATCAGTTATTGCGATGAAAATCCAATTACTTATCGCGTACGCATGCAAATACACCGATATATTGAGCCATAATTCATGGTAATCCTGTTAACTGCACCATTTTTGATCTCTGACTGTACATTTAATAAATAAATGTATAATTTAATATTTAATTTTAAAATGTACATTGATCACTGTATTTAAATTACAAATTCAAAAGGATGTTGATTTGGTATTAACATAAATCTCTATTAGTACATTTCGAATGTTTGGTGTAGATAACGAGACTTGCAAATCATCATAGTTTATCAATACAACTTAGAGATGAAAGAATCAAAATAGTTCACCTGATACAAATTTATACGTCTTTTTTTTAACTAGCCTACATTTTCCCACTGCTGAGCAGAAGGCCTCCCTCATCTCCTTCCACCTATGAAGATCTACGTGGATATACGTCTTGACATTGTATTTTTTTAGTTTTAATGGATTTTGTAATTTTATTAATTGATTTATTAGTATACAATTGACAATGCTTTTGCAGATACTTCTAATTTTATTTATTATAATTTTTTTGTTCATTTCTTTTGTTAATGTACCTGTTTAATTTATCTTGTAAAATTTGTTATTCACTATTGACATCATATTTTAATTCTACCAATGTGATATTATAATTAAGTTAATTCTTTTTAATGGTTTATTATTATTACTGTTCTGACATATCTAAGAAAATGTAATTTGTTAAAAGATGAAATAAATGAAATTGAAATTGATGACAAATGGTAATCACAGCGCTAAAAATAAAGCATTGCCTTGTAAGTCGTGTGTGATTTCAATGGCATACCCTTTAAACCGAAACACAGCATCGTTGATTTGCGCCAGAAATAGGTACGGTTGCGGATTTGTGCCATAAAAACAAATTTATATCTTAATATTTAGTAAGGTGTATAAAGAAAGTTCGCGAGTGTACGCTAAAGGCATTACCCGCGGCCGAGCGATAGGCAACCGCGCGGCTGATTCAATACAACGACAAATTGTAGCGTATCAATAATAAACGAACCTGCTTGCTTAGGACATCTTCTAATACTGCTGGCAAATTTAATATCCGGTGAGCTTAGAGCCCCTGCAGACTATAGACTCACTCGCGATTTTCGATTTGTCATGGAAATTGTATTTCATTACGTTATATTACTAGTTTCCACCCATGGCTGCGTACGCGTGGTCTGTGAATAAAAAGTAGTTTATTTTTTAATCCAGGTCATATTCTACTTATATATCAAATTTTATCGAAATCGGTTCAGCCGTTACGACGTGATTGAGTAACAAACAAACAAATAAACATCCAAACTTTCGCATTTATTGATCGAGTGAGCGAAGCGTGTTTCGAGATTGGCCAAAAAATGCTTTTGTCCGTCTGTCTGTTTGTTCTCGCCTACAGGTCGCATTTTTCAACCCTTTTTGACGAAAATTAGCACACAAGTTCCCTGATTTATTTAGATTGTTTAGTCGATGTATTTATATTTTTATAGTGTTATCGGAACACTTACGGGAAATTCCAAGATTTTTTAACCATCTCAAATTTGAGTTTTGAGATGGTTTTCAAAATCTTGGAATAAGGGAGAAGTTTGCTGTAGCGTTATTTATCGACAGATTTCAATCAAATTTGAGAGACACACTAAAGACTTCTACGCATTATGTTGCGAAAAAAAAATCGAAAAGGGGGAGTGGAGAAGGGAAAGGGGGGGAGTTTGCTGTAGCGATATATATAGACGGATTTAAATTTCTGAAATTTATTTGAAAATTTAAACTTTCATATACCAATTAGACTACACAGTCCTCTCCGTCTTCACGAGGCGAACCCGAAGACACCTACCTCCTAGGACTCCTAGGACTTCCTAGGATTCGACCTCCTAGGAGCAAGGGAACGCGAGGAGGTCTACTGTTATCACAGAACCACTAGTAATATTAGTGTGATGAATGTAATTAGTCTCTTTATTCTATAAAAGGAGCGTCAGACATGATAACTTCACTTAAAACACCTACCAAGCCATAGTACTAACTTAATTATAGTTATTTTTATCATATTTTTTTCTAAAATGTAAAGGTTAACGATAGTTCCGTCGTAAAGCTTTATTTTTAGAGTGCTTTTCCATTAGGGTAAGCCAAGTAATAAATATGCTATCAAAATATTAGTGGGTTGTAAAGGAACCTTTCTAATAACTAAATGGAAGACATGACGTTTATTTTCATGAATACTGAATGAGTCTCAATTGCCCTTGTTATTAGTTAACAGAAAAATCCGCAATTAGATATTATATAGTTGTTTTTGCAGGCTTCATAAGATATTGTGGTAGGAGTTGACTTGCGAATAACGTGCATGTATTCGGTTAAAACCATACAAATAGTTATATAAACAATTTTTATCATTTAAGTTATCAAAAATAAAACGTATTTTTAAAAAATCCATAGGTATATCTTGTTTTATTTTTGAGAACAAAAATATTAAAGTTTTAAAAGTAAAACAGTCTATCAATCAAACGTTTATTGCTTCAAATGTTACAAGATCTTAAAATTCTACTGACATGGGTCCAACTTATTAGGTCTACTTTAATTATTAGTGTTACTTAATAGGGTTCACAGAAGCATGCAAATTATAATAGCTAAAATAAAAATAATCGATATAAACAAATTATAAAATAAGTACCTACATTATTTGTAGTTGACGACCTCCGTCGCGCAGTAGGCGTATAGCCGGCTGAGACGCAGGAGGTAGCGGGTTCGATTCCCGCCGCGGAACAAATGTTTGCATGATCTACAGATATTTGTTCCGTGTGTGTGTGTTATTCTATATATTATAAGTATGTATCTACAACAAAAAAAAGTATATAGTATCAGTTATCTGGTTCCCATAGTACAAGCTCTGCTTAGTTTGGGGCTAGATAGCGCTGTGTGAAATGTCCAGCAATATTTATTTATTAAATAAAGTCAAAAAAAAATCAAACTAAAATTTAGGAATTCAATGTCAAATAAAAACAATTAATCAAATTTACATGTGAGGCAATATTAATTCCAGTACGATTCAAATAAATAGAGCAAGTATTCCTGGATGTTGTAATATGCCTTCTCATTATAAAAATAATACTAAAAAATAATTGTTGTAAATTATTTTCAAACATATTATGTAATCAACTTCTAATATTGATTTTGGTAACTTAATATATAATCTAGGCGCCATACCCAATATGCTTTTGTCAAAATGAGCAGTTTTATGTGGAGACAACTGTTCCACATATGTATAAACAGGGAAAAGTTAATATTCAGAGTGGCTGGAAATGAGACTTACATGCATCAATGTTTTTACTTAGAAAACTTTAATGATGTATTAATCTGTTGTAATTTACAGACGGCTCTCTTATGAGCTTTAAAAGTTCGTTCTCTCTCTGTAGACCCCAAAAGATCACTCCGTATCGGAGAATGGATGTGACATAAACAACAGAAAAGACCGCATCAAAAATGTATATCACACTTTACACTAATATTATAAATGTGAAAGTTTGGATGTTTGTTTATTTATTTGTTTGTTTATTACTCAATCACGTCGTAACAATCGGTTCAGCGATTTCGATGAAATTTGGTATGCACATAGATTATAACCAAGATTATCATATAGGCATTATTAACAATCCACGCGTGCGAAGCTGCGGGTGGAAGCTAGTGTTAAATATATTGAAAACTTGAACTACCCCTAAAACTTGTCTGGAATATAGCGATAAGATTAACCATTATAAGTTAACCTTATTATTAAATGTTTCTTTGGTACCGTAATTTTGTTTGGTGTGCATTAAATCTGTCTACAACTCGCTATTGGAAGATCGAATTTCGAATATTCAAAGCAATCTGAACCAAATCGATCATTATATCAGGTTTTTTTCTACGACTTAGAGGTTTAACAAGCTTATGGTCCACCTGATGTTAAATGGTAACCATCCGCCTATAACAAAGTATTGCCTCTAAGTAAGTTGATGCACTGCTCTGCATTCAACTTGAGGAATACAGGTATAAAGCCTCCTAATGTGCCTGTAATTTCACCGGCAACCATAACCTTCGAACCGATACACAGCAATGCTGCTTGCCGGCTGAAATATATACGGTGGTAGTACTTCCTCCGGTCGAGTTCATTCGCAATGAACCACCACTCTTAAAATTCCAGGTCCAATCAAAATGAGTTGTGGCAATGAACCCTTTGATATCAGACTACTAAAGAGGTCTACTAAAGAGGTTATAACCAAACTCCTTACTCATCTCGACAATTTCAATCAGAGAGTTGGCAATTGGCATGCGGAGCATTCTACGACACGCGGCATTGCTAACATTCTCCGCGGAATTATGTAAATCATTATAATTATACAACGGTTACTCGTAAATTACTTAAATCTCGGGTAACTCGATAGAATTATGATTAAGCTAACGAGTGGCGTGGTTTCGGTTAATAGAGCTTTCGTGTTTTTAATGATACGGTAATTCTTAAATATGATTCTAAATCGGATAGACATCATCATCATTATCCACAGCCTGACTTTACCCACTGCATATATTCCAGAATGACCGATGCTGTACTGCCTGCACCCAACGTCTCCCAGCAACATTTATCAGGTCACCTTTTCATCTAGACAGTACATAATATTACAAAATTTTGTGTTATATTTTTTTCATTTGTTTATTGAGGGACAATAAACAGCTTCATTATACAAACATATATAAAAAGAAGGTATGTAACAAACGGTAACAATATCACTGCACGCCCACTGCATTGTGGGCACTCATAGTGATGACTGACATGACATAGTTGCCTACAAATTCCCCATTTGTATTGTAAGAGGCACATTTTGTCAGTCTATTTATCAAAGATATGACATTCACAATTTGCAATGTTTTATAGAAGGTTCACATACAGAAAAGGAGTAAACCAACTATCGTTCAATACGGCTATAATAGCAAAACTTACAGAGCTCGTAAATACACTCCGTATCTGGAAACCGGTTCAAACTAGATCATGATATTGTTAGGTCGATTTGATTTCAAATGTTTACGTTCAAGGCATGTAGTCATTGTTAGTTCTTATTAATCTTATTTATAAAAAAAATAATTCATGAAAATCAAAAGCATATCATTTAAATGTTTGAATTTAATTTTGTATGTTTATTTAATCATCTATCCTATTTTGTAATGTAATTGTTGAATTTAATAATGGAGTTACGGATTTTAACTAAAGTAAATAAATTAATAATAGTACCTATTCCTTGTATTTCGAATACAACCTGGGGTTCTGTGGCCACTTCGAGTAAATTAATCAATGAACATTATTGATCGAGCGAAGCGAGATCTCTAAATCAACTTGGGCAAATCGGCGTTGTATGTATGTATGTTGGTTTGTCCGAGGATAACTTTCGAAGCGTTTATCCAATCATTATGAAATTTGGTATAGAAGTAGGTAGTGATGGCACAATTTTGGTGTGACTCAATGAGCTAAAAATGTGAAGGGGTTGTTGAGATATTGGGGTTCAAGAGGGGTAAAAAAAAACAAAATGAGAATATCTAGTCAAATGGTACGTTTAATAAAAGTTATTTGTGAGTACATTTTCACTCTGTTTTTATTTTTAATTTAAACCTTGTAGTTTTTAGGTTATTAGTCATAATAAAAACTGAAGTTTGACAAAATTCACAGGGTACACCAGTGACCCCACAGTGCTGAAATTTGGTGTTCGTGTAGCTTTAATGACACAAATATAGGCAAAAGACTGAAATCCAGAATAACTGCAACTTCTACCACAAAAAAGAGTAACCAATTAACATGAACTCCCGTTAGCTGTAATTTGAATGAAATTGTAAGTCAAGTAAAGTGGTTATGCATTTCGTGGCACTATTTTGATAGTCAAAGATTACCAATAATATTTTTTTGATTTCATGAGAGACTCGCGAGATCTCAGTTCGAGGCGAACCACTAGTTTATTCTACCTTAAAAGCTAGATTCGTCAAAATGAGAAGCAGATAAATGTATAATGGGCGGTCTTATGGCTAATGAAAGCGATTTTTCTGTGTTCACTCCCAATATAATTTGGTTCATAAAGATGTAATGATCTGCTTCCTATTCATCTAAAATGAATGCCCTCTTTACCCATAATAGAGGATCACATTATGATCTGCTTACAAAACTGGTGATGGAACTTGAATAATAGTTCAAAATGGCGTTTTACTACACTGTATTTTTTGAAATAAAATTACTTAAAAAATATATATCGTGTTTGAATTTTGAATGACAAAACAAACTTTTGTCGAAGGTCAAAGGAGTTCTACAGTTCTTTCTTTGGGGCTCAATAAAAAAGTAAGAAAGGGCTGTTAAACCACCAATCAGCTTGAATTTGGAATGGCGAGAGCGTCACGCACGACGGCGATGGCACCGGCAGGCGGCCTCATTCTACTTCCCTACAATACTTTTGGCGTTTTGGCAATATCAATTGTCTATGAAATATCGCTGCTATTCTTTGATCTTATTATGGCCATGAATTTTTGCTAGAACCTTGGTTATTTGAATATAGGATAGAATAATAGGATAAACGATAAAATTCCCTTGATAACAACATAACTTACAAGATCTAATGACTTGCCTAATGAAGGTTTCGGCAGAAAAACAGCTCTGAGCTGTTGATCGGTAGATCGGTAGATGTTGAGCTGAGCCCCATTTGCTGCAGAAGCACATAAAAATCTATTTACCTCTTGTTAATCTTTCCCTGCTTATATAATGTATGCAGTATAATATAGTAATGCTGATTGGCGGCAGAAATAGGTATGGCGGTAGTACTTCCCCGGACGAGCTCTTTCACAAGAAACTCTACTACTCTTAAAACAATAAAGTCTTTTCATTAATTCATTTATCCCTGATGCGCCAAGTGCTGGGCAGCGCCAACCACCTGCTACCAGCTGGCAGGATGGACAGTGACTGCGCGTTCATTGATTACTGGACAATAGTGCACACTATCCACTCTTGGCCCAGTGCTATTTCACAGTCAAAATATTATAGTATTTAATTATTTAGCATTATTTCTTTATTTGTATTTATTTGGTTTTCTGATTTATTTTATTTAATAGTATGGCTGTAATATGTAATTGTGTGTTAAAGCTGAAATTAATAAATTTTATTTATATAATTTATTTATTTCAATTAAATATTGATTTTTCCTACTTGCCTTTAGATTGCACCGGATTTTTTTGCAATACATATTTTGAAATACCGTGTCTTAGTTGTGTGAACTTGCCTTATTTTACAAATTTAGTTACAAGCCGTTGTTTTTTGAGAAACTTTCAACTTTAAGAATATTATTTAGAAACGCAGAAATCTATAAATAAATTAATAAGTACTATTTGAAGAAACAATTTTTATTCATTCAGAAAAGAAGTAATTACAAGCTAATCTTTATTCCCTTTTAACCATAATCCCTCATTGACTTTGACGTTGTCAGAACGTGACAAAACATTGAATAGTAATAAAAAAAAATATATATCATCTACTGAAGTTTTGTAAATTTATAACTTCATAACCTACAAAAAACCTCGCTGAGATGATTAAATAAAAATACGAGTTACTCTGAAACTGAACAGCGGTCATAGATTGAGTGACATCTCAGCTAATTGAAAAAGTTGTACCTTGGCAGTCATTACAAGCATAAAACAAAAACATTTTGACGAGATAATTTAAAAATGATTATGTGCTTTATCTAGTAGATAACCTAACTGTTGGATAATTCATAAGAAGAAGGTACTTATGGGTATCGGGGATATAATCACGAAGGCATGCGAAATCCTTATCCTCAATTACATATCGATACCCAACCACAGCACTGTCACATGGCAATTCTCACAAACACTACACATAAAAACACAATTATAAAATAGGTGGTGTATACCCACATGCTGTATATATCTGTATGATGTATGTATAACGCGAAGCGCGTATTTTGTGTTCCAGACCGTGGTGAATGTAAGTCGCGGGAAGAGAGACACTCGCGTCGCGTACAGCGCCGATCGCGCACTGCCGGAGAGGTCGCGTTCCTCCCCCCTCCCCCTCTACCCTCCCCGGGAGGCTGAAAATCCCTTTCAAACGGGAATTTCGTAACTCGTATTGAATTAAAAATTATCACGGTGTGTTCATCGGAATTAGTTTATTAACGTATATTTGTAGGAAGGTTTACTAAAGGTTTTGAGAAAATAGGTTGGTACTGGTTTTTTCAGGCAAGTTTTCAGAGCGTAATTATAAATAGAAACGTTAGTATTTACTCGTGGTTTTGCTGCTTTCTGTATGATATTTTTCTGCAATGTTTACGTAGGTATTTTTATATACCGAGATACTTGAAAACTTTTGCTACAAAACAAAAATAGTTAATTTTCCTAGAACACCATTTTGTTTTGATGACCTGAGCGTCTTCCGGAGAGATTGAAAGAATTTATCACATAACCTAGACGAGTGGAAGGAAGGAGAGGCCCAGCAGTGGGACGGTACGGGCTAGTAAAACCCCTAGGTAATAGAATAGTGTAAGTTTTAACGTCAATTTAACAACTATATTTAAAAAGACTTTCTTTCTTCTATTTGTCTATCCGTAGGTAAAAGTCGAATGAAAACCTGTTCAGTAATTTTTGATATTATGGCAAACAGACAGGCAAATTTACGACCTCCGTGGCGCAGTGGGCGAATAGCTGGCTACGACGCCACAGGTTGCGGGTACGATTCCCACCGCGGAACAAGTGTTTGCATGATCTACAGAAATTTGTTCAAAGTATGGGTATTTTTATATATATCATAAGTATATATTTACAAAATAAACGTATATAAGTATTCTATCAGAAAACTGATAGATGTGTGTGAAATGTCCATCATTATTTATTTACTTAAATTGGGCAAAACTCTTCTTATCAACTCATGCAACCATGTTGAAATCAAACACGATGTTTTGAAAAAAAAACTACCTAACACGCACTACTATCTTTAAAACAAGCAAATCTAAAATCCCGTCTCTCATCCACAACAGATTCCCTTAAGTCGTAAAATTCTCAAACTAGATGGAAAAACCGTTCCATACATAAATGAATTTAATGAGGTTTGCTGGAAGAAAACTCTTCTTAGGGTTAAGCTCGCCTTTGTGCATGACCTCTTTTTCTGTATTTTCAAATGTATTTTCTTGTGTGCAATAAAGAATAAAGAATAAAGCTTAGTAAATAGTTTTCCATCCCGTGTCCTCGAAGGTGCTACAAGGCTATGTCCGGAAGAATGTTACCAACTGCCCCCACAATTTGGGCATACTGCTTATTTATATGAAATCGTTTAGTTTACCATTTACTTTTAAATGTAGTCATCTCAAACGATAAAGTAGAGTAGTTTGAATGCCAAACAATATATAAAAAAAAAACTCAAAAATAAGTTTCGTAAGTTAGTCACACTAATTTTATATGCGAAAATGATGATGTTGTGTGTTTTTTACTTATTTACGTCGTAACGGGTGGACCGATTTCGTTGAAATTTAGTATATTGTAATATCGCTCACTTTTTTATTTAGATTTGATCATGATATTCAAGTAATCTAATGTAAATACTTACATGGGGAGATATATTGGTGTTTCCTTCTACCATACTTTAACATTTTCATCATTATTTTGGTCAGAAAACTCTAAATTCATTCTCAAACCCTTAAAACACCCATTATTAGGTACATTTAAGCGGAAGGAGCAGAACTTTCTCGTCGCAAGAATATAAATTATGCTATATTTACTTATTTTAACTTTTTAGGGCTAGAAACACAAAAATAATCAGATTTGACATGGGTACTGACATGATATTTTAGACATATATTTCTTTACTGTCAACTCTTGGTAAAACCCTAAGGTTCTACATGGAATTTATATAGGACCTCTGAATGTGATGTATGGCTGTACTGGCCGCTAACTATAATATGCCAAATTTTTTATTTGGCAACAAGTCTGGATGACATTGGGATCATTGAAAAAGACAGTCTGCCCTTGGGAACAGCCGGAAAAAGATCTCGGAGAGTAACCGTTTAATCAGTCTCATTTTATCAATCAGTCAGCGCAGCCCGGAAATAGTTCGTTCTTGACGGCGAAGCCCTACCCGGCTTGAGCCTGGGAGCCTGGACCCCCCCCCCCGTCCCTCGAGGTTGGAGTCCTCGCGTCTCTTAGACCTTCGAGGCCGGAGACCTTTACTCAATACAGACCCGGAGGTCGACCGAGATCTGGTGGCCTAACCTTGGAATCGCCCACCGCATTTACCACTTTACTTGATCTTACTTCAACCAGAACACGGTGGAGTCACTTCGTTCTATCGGCCTCTTGTCGACGTTGGGGAGCTATTTCGTCCTGTCGGCCTCTCGTCAACGTTGGCTAGGGACCTCACTAGCCTTCAACACCAAGGGAAGCGCGCATTCTACCGGTCCTAGAGACTCCCGGATTTATCGATTGTGCGCACCATAGTGGGTCAAGTGTTTTGATAAGTAACGTATTCATAGTCAGTCATTGTATTAAATCATAACTCACAGTAAAATCCCTCTTTCTTTTCAAACCGTTAGATAGATCTAAATTCAACTTGGCTTACGGATCTTCTTTTATAGGAGAGAGTTGTAACGCTACAATATGTAGATAAATTATGATCTGGATTGAAACGAACATACTTTTTATTGACAATTCCTTTGTGCGAAGCCGCAAATGGTCTAGTCTAGTCTACTACCAAATTGGCCAGTTTACAAAAAATTTATCTCTATATATAACAATGAATTACGTTTGTTAGTGTCACAAAAACTCGAGAACGGCTGAACCGACTTGCCTAATTTTGGTTTTGAAATATTTGTAGAAGTCCAAGGAAGGTTTAAAAGGTGAGAAAATATAAAGAAATTGCAATTAAAATAGTAATAGAGTAGTAACTATTTGATTTTCCCATACAAACTTTTCGCGCCTGTCAAACAGGATGCGTTTATATTTGTAGACAATTGTGACATATGTTTGTTGTTAAATATTGGTGAATTCTTGTATATTTTCTTTATAATTTGTGTTTGTGAATTCGTGCATATGAATTGAATTGACACAAAATTAAAGTAAGTATATGATAAACAAAATACATATATTTCAAAGCAGGTTCATATTTTGTTGGTAGCAGTTATTTTTACAGCTAAGTTCTAGTCTAAACCTAGCTAATCCTCGAGCATTGCGCTCCTCTGAGACCTTGCAACTGAAAACTCCTGTACACTCTTCTAACTTTTATCATAACTCCTTCACTGTACAAGCTATCCGTCTATGGAACTCTCTTCCTCCACACATTAGAACTGCCAAATCCCTTTCCATCTTTAAAACAGGTGTAATTAAACATTTGTCTGCGCTACAATGCTGATTTCTCATTTTCTCATCTATTGTTACGTTATCGCTACTCTTGGTTTTATTTCACCCTTCTATTTATTAAGCACCTATATGTACCTACTTATTGACTTTTATTTAATATACCTTTTGTATTATTAGTATGGAATATTTATGTACTATACTATATTAATATGTATGTACCTAATCCATTGATTAACACTTATATATATATGTTTTTTGCTTATGTAAGTACACTGTTTATTCAATATTTTATTATTTTTATTAAAAGCTACCGTCCTATATCGTTCTCGTGAAATCCAGTCCATCCAAAGGTTCTGGAAGAGATCGTTTTTAGCTATAAGACCGCCACTTGTATTTTTGCGTGTATTCTTTGTTTTTTATATTAAGTGGGATTTACAATAAAGCGTTTTGGGTTCTATTCCATTCTAATGCATATCCCAAATCATTTATAAATTGACACAGAATTGATGCAAATTTTAACATCTTGTGAAGGTTTTTTTTTTGTTAAACTCAACCTTCTCTTAATATATCTAGTAAGGCTAGATCTGACTAATAAGGTGTCAAGCTGGTAGCTCCCAGGGAGCGATAGGGGGGTGTGACGTCACAGGCGGCCAGTCTAGGGCACATGGCGCGGTTTGTCTTCTCTGTTTCATTACTCATACCAAGTAAACGATGATATAATAAGCTGGAAAACATATATGTACTGCTGTTTAGGTAATGTCGGTTAAAAGTAATTTTTGAAAGACTAGATTTAATTACGTGCCAAAACACAAGCTTATTCTTTAAGCTTAGTAGTATTCTAAAACTTGTGTACTAGCACTATATCCTAAACAGCAAAAAAAGTGGTACTCCGGGAGTGCTGACAGAAGTGAAAACTTGAATAAAAGCATACACTACAGATACTTATATACAAAGGTGTCGGTAACGGTAACAGTGTCGCAAGTTCAATGGTTTTCATTCCCATCACAAAAATGCCCAACGCGACTAAAGAAATTTTCACTTCCGAAGAAAATTAAAATTTATAAAAAGAATACTTACGAAGAATATTCATTAATCCATATTCACCTTCGAAAATCATGCTAAAATGCGTTATGGTTTTTAGCAGGTACCATTAAAAGAGAGAAAGAGTACATTTTATTCAAAAACCACACAGTAGAAAAGAAAAATAAAACACAACAACAATAAATAAAATAAATATTGCTGGACATTTCACACAGCGCTATCTAGCCTCAAATTAAGCAGAGCTTGTACTATGAAAACCAAATAACTGATAGAATACTTATTTATTTGATACTTTTTTTTGTAAATACATACTTATAATATATAGAAAACATCCAGACCTGAAACAAATATCTGTAGATCATGCAAACATTTGTTCCGCGGCGGGAATCGAATCCGCAACCTCCTGCGTCACAGCAAATAAAATCTAGCATAAGCACTAACAAACTTAACATTGCCAAATTCTAGTATATGGCGGTGTCTTCACGGTATTTTCCTTCATAATTTTGATCGCCTATAAATGCCTACCAAAAATTTTGGAGGACAAATATCTATTGGGGCACGGCCGAGACTCGAATCCCCTGAAACGGAAGTCGGGTTACATCCCACTAGGTTGATAAGCGTTTTATTAGTCAAATGGTGGTTACAGGGAGAATTCCAGATACATGAAAAGGAGGTTGATGATCGGGGTGACCAAGAAAGAACCGGTCACGTTCAAACTAAACGGAAACAGAATTATAATCCCGGACATTTCAGAGATCTTCTAACTAAGCAAAGCAGATAAGATAACATATATTTTTTTGTTTTTGCAAACTCTTAGTTACTTAAATTATAAAGAGAATCATCCAGACCCGGAACAAATATCTGTAGATCATGCAGACATTTGTTCTGCGGCGGAAACGGAACCCACAACCTCCTGCGTCACAGGCGCACAGCCGGTATACGCCCGCTGCGCCACGGAGGTCGTCAATTATGTTATACTCTTGACATTTTGTGAAACTTTATCTCATCATTCGTACAAACAGCAATCACAGTGAAATTAGATTCGCTCGAAACATACTCAAGTCTACATTGCCTCGGGTTGCAGCATCTCTGTCGTATATTGCACATATACCCTTCATTTTGTATTTACCTATGTAAGCCATATATTATGTACTAGTTACTCATGTGCATACAGCTTATGCGACGGATGCAAGCACCGATATAGTTTGTAGAGAGTAAAGTAATCATATTACAAAATCTGAGAAACGGTTCTGATGTCATCCAGAGTAATAATATTTAATACGTTTATTCCAATTATGAATTAACTTTTAGGGCTCTGAACCCTTCTAATCCTAATCTAGATGTTTTATCTAAATGTATTTCATAAAACTGCTACTTAGGTTACTTAGATTACATAAATAGTATCACCTTTTTATGACTCCCGACGGTTTTCAAAATGATATTAATTTGAAGGATTACAAATTAAAATAATCAATTATAAAATGGTAGCATCAAAATAAGATTTACGAAAGCATTACGAGAAATTTCGCGTCTATAAATGAATTGCAATAAACGAAATTTGGTATTGGACCCAATACAAAATTCAAAAGATTATCGAGAAATTTTGATTAGAAAATAAATGGAGTAATTTACTAACGGCCTTGCGATATAATATGGATGGCTTGGTGCCGACGGCGGCGCCGTGACCGAAATACCATATACACATGTACGTACGAGTATATAGTACATGTTTGATTTAAGCACAGATTCATACACACAGCTGGAACTCTACGAGCTTCACCAACTTTGGCCTTGCTCACATAAAAAATATGCAATTAACTTTTGAAACTATCATGGTTATGCTGTTCTTAACCATGATAGTTTCAAAATATAGGTTGACACTATTTAGTAGGTACGTACTTAGTTGTTTACTCAATATTCTTGCCCCTAGATAACTAGTGGTTCGCCCCGAACTGAGATCTCGCGAGTCTCCCAAAACTCTAAAAATTCTATTCTATTCTAAATATGATTTAAAGAGTTGTCAAATCATACAAATACGAAAAATTTAAACATGTTTAGTCTCTAAATACGTTTAGAGATTGTTGTGCAAGCCGGCCTTAATCTTTGACTAATAAAATAGTACCACGAAATAAATAACCAACTAACTTGACCTACAGTTTCATTCAAATTACAGGTACCAGGAGTTCATGTAATTTGTTTTTTTTTTGGTGTACAAATTACAGTTTCTGTAATTTAGACTTTTACCTATATTTGTGATACTTAAGCTACACGCATACCAAATTACAGCATTGTGCGGTCACTGTACCGTGAGTTTTGTCTAAGTTTAGTTTTTATTATGGTTAATAACTCAAAAACTACAAAAACTTTACTAAAAATAAAAACGGGGTCGATATGTACTAATGAAGACCTTTCATTTGACGTCTTATTTGACTTAATAGTCTCATTTTCATTTTTTACCCCTCTTGAACCCCAATATCTCAACAACCCCCCCAACATTTTTAGCTGATTTAGTCACACCAAAATTGTGCCATTACTACCTACCTATGTATTAAATTTCACGATGATCGGATTAACGCTTCGAAAGTTATCCTCGGATAAACAAACATACATACATACATACATACAACGCCGATTTGTCCAAGCTGATTTGGAGATCTCGCTTCGTTCGATCAACTAATTGCCTGTTCTTTTTGTACTTAAACGTATTTACCATGATTTGTAAGTTTAGGTGGTAATAACCATCCACTTGCAAAGACTTCAAGTCACACGTTTACCTCAAAACTCACAAATTATGGTAAATATCCCGTTTTAAGTACAAATAGAATAGGCAATCAGTTATCTAGGGGCAAGAATATTGAGTAAATAACTAGGTACCTACTAAATAGTGTCAACTATTACTGACGGTGCATACATCATCGGCTCCCCTATTCTCTATCACCCGATGATGATTACCCAGTTGTCAACGTTTCTACAGTAAAATTAATATAAGCAGCTAAAAGTCAAAATCAATAATTGTCAAATGCCATCAAGAAATGTCAAACGTGTTAGTCACGGACTGATTTTTATGACAGAAATTAGTGGACTAGTCACTGGCCTAAGGCAGGTGATCCACAGCTCACTCTCTCTCTCTCTCTCTCTCTCTCTGTAAATGCAGCTAAAGGAATGAACTCATTAGTACTTTATATTGATACTAGCTGACCCCGCGAACTTCGCGCCGCCTTAGAATCAATAAATGTTGTGTTACTAAGCTGAGATAGGGATTGGTGGTAGAAGGGTAAAAATTTAGGGTTGTATGTATTTTTGAATGCTGTATCATAAAAAAATAAAAACAAAAAAAATTGTCTAAAAATAAAATTAAGGGGTGGACCACCCTTAACATTTAGGGGTATGAAAAATAGATGTTGACCGATTCTCAGACCTACCCGATAAGCACACAAAATTTTATGAAAATCGGTCGAGCCATTTCGGAGGAGTTTGGAACAAACACCACGACACGAGAATTTTATATAAGTATTAGATTGATATAGCGTTTATTTGTAACATCGAACACACGCACACATATATTAATTACAAAAAGACTTTTTAACAAACAATTTATAGATATACAAAGATATCACAAAACAGACAAGAGATATAAAAATGAACATAACTAATAATAAAAAAAACCGGCCAAGTGCGAGCCGGACTCAAGCACGAAGGGTTCCGTACATTAAATTGTATGAGCGCCCATACAACTCAGAGGAGTATCTTAATTGGCATCAAATATGTATGTATGGGGACACCCTTTAATTATCAACTTTTGTTATTTTTTTGAGTTTTTCCTTTATTTGTGCTGTAAGACCTTGCTTTTTGCTAAATTTCGTGATTCTAGGTCAACGGGAACTACCATATAGGTTTTAGATCCAAACTTCCGGGTACTTCCGGTTGACCTAGAATTGTCAATTTTGGTTAAAAGCAAGGTAAAAGCAGCACAAGTAAAGGAAATACTGAAAAATAATATAAGTTGAAAATTAAGGTTATTTTTGGTACTCACAAGTTTTCGCGGGAATCTAAATTTGCCCATATCTTTTTACCGTGTTGACTCAGGACCTTGACTTTTATACACCGAATAGGGACTATAGACTTCAGTATCTAGTATAAATTTCAACTTGCTAGGTCTACCCGTTCCTGAGAAAATAGGTGGTGATACACGGACAGACAGACGGATAGACGGACAGACGGACAAGAGAGTGATCTTATAAGGGTTTCTTTTTTATTTTTTGAGGTACGGAACCCTAAAAAGTAACATAATATGTATAATAAAATGTGAGCGTTGCGGTGTGACAAATTGGTCATAATTCAGCGGATAATTTAGCTCGAGGAGCAAACACTGATTTTCAGTTATAACCATCCGAGAAAACAAGTGAAACGAAATGCAATACGACAAAATAAGTAATGAGTCGACTCATGTGTGTTACATCACTATTGCTTCTGCTCATCTGTTAGAAACAACTAAAAAAAGAGATGCAGGTAAATACGATAAATCAGTGGCAAGTATTTATTACAAAAACTACCGAATGTTATACAATTCCTACAGTGCCTATTTAAGATATCCTTTAGCAACGAATCTATGGTGAAATAATAACAGATAGTATTGTCTTAGAATTCTATCAAGTGATCCCGCTATTCACTCCAGCCTGTGGATCTCTCCACCGCGTGAGATGCCTAGATCAGCAGATCGTCAATAGCTGAGGGAGTTGTGGCAAAACTAGAGTTGGAGGCTACACCCGCACAGGAATACTAACGTGTGTGGTTGACCGCATGTATCGGCCGACCTTACAGTATCCATACACATATAATTTTTAGTTTGATTGCATTTTATTGAGGAAGGTAATTGTTTTCCAGGTTTACAGGTCAATACCTGTAAACCTGGAAAACAATTACCTTCCTCTGGTTCTAAAACGAAAATTGGAGTTATAGAGAGGAATCAACAGTGTGTGGTAAAGGTTTCAATATAATTTATTCATTTTTAAATAGATATACAATCATTATATTTTCCAAATTAGGATCTAATTATGGTACAATTTCAGTACGGGCATCTTCATCGTGGATGATTATTAAACTCTCCACATAGACAGACAAATGTCTGTTGATAAATGGATAATATTATACGTGCTTAAAGAATGTTACAACATATCCACCACTGGGATAAGTCAAGAAGCCAGATAGAGAACAATGGCTTCTATATTGCTCCCACACAATGCACTCAAGTACCTATTAATACCAACTCTGAGAATGCAACTATTTATACAATTTAGCACCTAGAAACAGAACTCGTTTACTGTAAACATGATTTAAAATTTAAAACAAACAGTGGCATAAACATCCCATTAACAGCTCCGGTACGGCATGCAATTTGCAAGGAACATTTTAAGTCGGATTTTCTCTCAGAAATGGCTTATAAGATAATGTTAAGTTAGGCGTTAAAAGACGTTATCCCCTTTGGTACGCATGTGAAATAATAAAAGACGAAGCTTTTCATAAAGTCGTTTAGATAAAACGTAAAATAATTCGGGATTTCTGTTCACACGAACATTGAAAAGTGCGGAGTTGAGTTGGCTTACCTGAGAGATAACAAAATAGAAACATAGACTCCATTAAGCATTAGACATAGAGACAATCTTTTATTAACTACAATAACACAATACACAATACAAATTACTCTTTAAAACAGAGAAAAGCCATTACCAAAAACAAAGGCCGAATATCTAGTCTAAATTTAAAGTGATATGCCTTTTTAAATAGTTTGTTTTGGATTTTGCTGCATATTTTTCTATTTTTGGTGTCTTTATTATTATTATTGTATTTAAATAGGCAATTAAAAGTATTTAATTTCTCAAAACATATAAAAAGACTTCTCGAAAAAAACTACTAGTTATAAGATAAGATAACTCTTTATTGTGCACTAAAGTAAAATACACAACATAACTTTTACAAACAGATTTAGTACAATGGGCGGTCTTATCGCTAAAAGCGATCTCTTCCAGACAACCTTTGGATGGACTGGATTTCACGAGAACGCTATAGGACGGTAGCTTTTAATAAAAATAATTAAATATTGAATAATATATATATTTATAAGTATTTATCAATGGATTAGGTACATGTATATTAATATAGTATAATACATAAATATTCCATACTAATAATAAAAAAATATATTAAATAAAATACATTAAGTACGTACATATAGGTGCATAATAGAAGTGAAATAAAACCAAGAGTAGCGATAACGTAACGATAGATTAGAAAATGAGAAATCAACATTGTAGCGCCGACAGATGTTTAAATACACCTGTTTTAAAGATAGCGATAATAGATAGCGCTGTGTAAATTGTCCAGCAATATTTGTTTATGTATTTAGAAATGTCAGAAAACATTTTCCATAACATTTGGAAGCCACTTTCTTTTTGAAAATGTTTATGGTATCAACTTGTTTTATGACTTTTGGTAGGCCATTGTGTAATTTAGCTCCTTGAATTAGTTATAATGTACAATGTTAATTGGTTTTACTTACTAAGATTAATAAGCTTTTGAGCAACTGTTCCGTAATATTGAGACAATCAAAAACCCACAAATCATGAGAAACATCTCATTTTTACTGAATTCTATGATAATTCCAAAGTTATCAGAGAATGTTTTATAAAAACACCAAAATGTACCTACTTCCTGTTTCACAAGAAATAAATTGTTCATTTCATTTCGTTTTCTTGAAATCGTTTGAGTCAAAATTCTGTCTCAGATTACTCTGAAGCATCTTTGTGAGTAGGTAACCTAATTTTATTTTGATCTATTTGCCCAACACATTTAATCCTAATGGCCCTTGTACACGCCTCATCTACAGGCAACTATATATTTATCTATCTACTTCACAAAAAGATCAAAGCCCAGATTCGTCTATTCTCCGTCTAATTGGATTCGGTTTAACCCTCGTGACGATCCCGACGTAGGCACTTCTTATTTTAGCCAATGCCGTTTCTTTCGGAGATTACTGAATGTCTTAATTTAGATCAGGGTTCGTTTTCTCGGAAACAATCTCCACCATGTGATGACGTCACGTATACACATACATAATGTAAGTTTTTTTTATTGGTCAAGAGACCTTATCTGCTGGTAAAGTTGTGGTCGAAAATGGAACACGCCTGCCTAGAAGGAACCTTTTCTCTCTTATGTGAATACTACATGTGTTGTCAACTCGTACACAAGAATCATTCTCCAAGCTCTTACCAAAAAACAATAGACTTAATTTTGGATAGAAATAAATCAATAATTCAAACACTCAATAAATCTTCAAGCCTTTGTCCTCCTTTTTCCAAACATGGCAAACCCCTATTTTGCAACTTGCAAATCACCAACGTTTGAAAAGTAGCTGACAAACGTTACTATCAAAAATTTTCAAATCCTTACAAAAAGTTTTCCAATACAGTCCCCCTATAGTAAATACCAATGAATCGAGCTCGAACGATCAATCATAAACTAAATCGGAAAGTAATTAGACGATTCTCGATTCTCATCGATAACATATTGCTAACTTGAATACCAGTTTATTTCAAGGATTTTGTAACAAGAGATTAAGGTTCGGGTTCCAACCTATTAATCAGCATTTCAAAATAACTAGGTACTTGTGCACTATTGATATAGTTTTACTTAGTAGTAATTTTGGAGTCTTCAAGTCCAGAGTGAATAGGTTCTTTCTAGGCAAGCGTGCTCCATCTTCGATCACATCTTCACTTACCATCAGATGAGGTAGTCAAGCGCTTGGCTACTATCAAGAAAAAAAAGTTTTAACATTGGTTCTTAATCGCTGAGTCACTACAACCATACAAAAATATATCCGCGTGATCCTTGACGAAGTAATATAAGTCATCAAGGCTTTTTTTAGAGTCATTAAGACGATATGTAAAAAAAATAGAGCCGCTAAGTAACTGTCGTATTCAATAACGAAAAATTGTACTGATCATATTTAAGCAATATTTATTTGAATATTTAAACTACATAAATGAAAGTCAGAAACGCAATTGGTGGAACTTTTCTCGATACAATTATTTGTCAAAATCAGCTCTCCTAAAAAAAATATTTCTAGTATTTTTTTAATAGTTATCTAGGTAATTATGGTACCTGAATTAAAGGAAAAGCATTTTTTTTTATTTGTTGGATCTCATGCAATTCGAGATTTTATCTTTTGTCGCTTACGTCATTTACTTCTGCGGCTATGATACATGTTTGTTTCGTTCTGCACTACTGCAAGTAAATAGCACTCTCACTTTTTTGCATTTCTGGATGCTCCGCCCAATCGTCACCGAAATTAAATTTGTATATCGTCTTAAATCTCATTTGTCATTAATTCTCGTTATTTACATTTCAGTAAACTCCGATCGCATTACGATCTATAGTGACTGCATTTTTTTTTCAGTACATTAAGCTTTGCATCGACAGGCATCGACATTAGTTGACTGCTGCCCTCGAGATGGTGAAAGTCGTAACCGTTTACGTTAACTGGAAAACTGTAGACCTAATACTCGATTTTGCGATGCTTCATTCTCCCCTGAGTGTTCAAGGTCACCTACTTAGTCATGGAACTCTTGGCAGAGTGGTAGTGGTCATCATGTCAGGGTTGTGGTGCATCTAAATATCCTTAGCTACGCTTTTCGCACCGCTGGCTGCTCTTATCTCTTATCTCATTTAAGGGGAACATTTTTGACAATATTTAACTGGTCCGTCCATCTCATGGGTAATCTGCCACGCACCCGTTTGCAACTTCCTCTGCAGTCTACAACTCCAAGCATTCAACGAAGAGCTCCCAGCGCCGCGACACGTATCCAAAAAAGTGAGGATGCAAGATCGCCCATGTCTATAAAGCATATAAGAATAAGATCACCATACATCATCACTAACTAACATAAAAACAAATTAACACCTATACATTGACAGACTCATCGGTTTCCAAGCAAACATTAAACTGTGCCTCTACAGAAACAGGGCTAACCACGCAAACCAAACTGTATGTGTCTTATAACTAGTATCTAAGTAGTTAGACGTCTCTAAGTATACTTATATATAATTTACTAGTAGAAGGCTTCACCCACGCATGATTGTACCCACTTTAATCAAAGCACCAAAGTTTGGCGCATCTTCGAAACTACGGTAACAGTCGCTTTGATGTTACGTATCAAGAATATATTCCGTAATATTCATACGCTTACTTAGGTAACTGTCTGATTAGTTGGTAATATGGATTTGTTTATTTTGCACAAGCGATAAGCCTCGGCTTTACTCGCTCCCACGCGATTAATATAATTTACCGCAGTTACCACTATTCTTAAGAAAACAGCTGTGCTTATTAGTTTATATGAGCTAGTCTTCGATCAACAATACACCTAGATAAAGGGTCGGCGCAAAAAATCCGTCTCGGTAAATAACAGCTCACTTGCGGCGTGAGCTCTTATTTTGTTTAGTCAGGTTGAAACACAGCCAACGTCAACACGTACGACAATGCCTCAATGCGCATTTAAAATTTGCAAAAATAATGCCCGGAAAATCAATTTATCAGCCAGAGTGTCTTACTTTCGGTAAGTACATGTGGAATATGTTATATTTTAAGCTTTAAACTGACGATTAATATCAATTTTAAAAAAATATTGCTGAATTAAACCACCGCTAAGAATGTTTGGCCAACGTTAAACGTATGATATAGCGTTGGGCCAATAGACGCCAATAGCAAACAGAAACGAAATAGAACGATGTAGCTCGCATGACAATAACAGGAAAAAGTACTTTATTTATGGCTGCATAAGGTTGATTTAGCAATAAATGTTATATAACCTACGTCTTTTAATTTTTAAATGACAGGTGTAATTTTTTACTTTGTTTGTTTTTTGAGACGAATGATTGTAACATTTAAAAGATTTGTGACTTTATTACAAGGTGCTGTGGTTGTGATTAGGTTGAATTGAAATCTTTTGTCTTATTCTATTGGTAAACGAATGTAGCTGTATATTTATATGTTTACGCGGACAGCATTTAGCTTTGATTTTGTTTATGACTCGTAATCTAGTTGTATTGTTGATCGAAGGAGCTAGTGCTGAGTTGGCCCGGTGTGATGTACCACAGCTTCCTATCCGGAGGTTGTGGGTTTGGATCCTTGCATACATCGCGCATTTTCATGTACCTACTTAATATAATGAAGGAAAATATCGTAGTGTTGTCTAGGCCGAGAGAATGGTAAATATTCTCTTATATCTAAATCGAGCCATCTCAAATTTGGTCCCAGCCGCTACAGCGGTTGGCAGTTGCGTCTTTTATAAAATAGAATGCAATAGAATAATATTTATTTGCAATAACACCAATACATAATTAGAACAAAAAGAAACAAACTTAAAGAGCTAAAACCAAGTGCATACGTATTACTGGTTACAAAAATAGCCTTAACTCAGCATTTGTTGGTTGCAACAACCAAGTTCGGGGCTAGATAGCGCTATGTGAAATGTCCAGCAATATTTATTTATTTATTACACACACGCCACGCCTCACACACGCATTCGGTTTGCACGAAAAATAAGAATATGTGTGCTATAAAAATCCATCACTACAAAACATATTCAATTGAACACAGACAATAAATAATTTGATTCAATTTAATACGAAAATTTTAATAGAATCATAATAGAATGCAGAGGATAGTACAAGCTCCCAGGTGTCTTCCAAATCCAGGCATAAAATATTCAATTGTAAAAACGGTATGCAATAAAAGAAAATCGAAACACCTTCCATTCAGAGTTCATTGGCAGTTAACAATAAAAACAGTTAGGTCGCTTATACACCTCGCCCTGCTTGTACAACGATCCCTAAACGTATTTAACGAATAAACATGTTTAAATCCTCACGATATCAACGTGATATCCTCATTTTTAAATGGTTCCAACGGAAGATCAGCGTTGTGCCAAAAGCACAACAAATGCTGAGTTGGACGCCTTTTTGTGACGTCGGTCGTTTAGATATAGGTAATTGTGAGACACACATTTGTTAGGTATTGCTATTCTTGTGTGCATGAACATTTTATCTTGTGTGTACCTTACTTGTGTGCTGTGTGTGTTGTGTACCGTCACAAATAAATGTTTTTTCTTTCTTTCTTTCTTTCTAAATTTGACGTATTTGTATGATTTTACAACTCTCTAAATCATATTTAGCCACTAAATACGTTTAGGCATCGTTGCGCAAGTCGCCCTTCGTGCGTTTGCACTGACTTTTACTAGCGGTTCAAAACTCTCTTCTCAATCTATTCTCAATGTTGTACATTATTTTTGGGGGCAGATGTTACACGCCTCGCCTCGACATCTCGCCATTTGTCGCTGTTGACAGACATATTTTTTTTATACACTAGTGGTTCGCCCCGAACCAAGCCATCGCCCTCGCCATCTCGCGAGTCTCCCAAAACACAAAATTAAAATATTCTTAGGGCGACTCGCGCAACGATGCCTAAACGTTGTCAAATCATACAAATACGTAAAATTTAAACATGTTTAGTCGCTAAATACGTTTAGGGATCGTTTTGCAAGCCGGCCTTAATCTTTGACTAATAAAATAGTGCCACGAAATTCTAACCAACTAACTTGACCTACAATTTCATTTAAACTACAGGTAACGGCAGTTCATGTAAATTGGTTACTCTTTTTTGGGGTACAAATGGCAGTTCTTCTGGATTTCAGACTTTTGCCTATATTTGTGTCACTAAAGCTACACGCATACTAAATTTCAGCATTGTGGGGCCACTGGTGTACCCTGTGAATTTTGTCAAAGTTCAGCTTTTATTATGCCTAATAACTTAAAAACTACAACGCTTAAACTAAAAATAAAAACAGGTTCAAAATATGCTCACAAAGACCTTTTATTAAACATGCCACTTGACCAGATAGTCTCATTTTTGGTTTTTTTTTACCCCTCTTGAACCCTAATATCTCAACAACCCCCCCACATTTTTAGCTCATTGAGTCACACCAAAATTGTGCCTACCTACCTATATATCAAATTTCACGATGATCGGATAAACGCTTCGAAGTTATCCTCGGACAAACAAACATTCATACATACATACATACTTAAATACAAACAACGCCAATTTGCCCAAGTTGATTTGGAGATCACGCTTCGCTCGATCAATTATATAACTTGCGTTTGACAACAATCTCGCCTGATGGTAAACGATAATGCAGTCTACGTTGCTACACTCTTACCTAGAAGAAACCTATTCACTCGCGACTTAAAGATACCCAGGTTGTAACTATCAGGAAACACAGATTCTGGCAAGGTGTTCTTCTCTTTAGCGGTGCGCATAATAAAGGTCGAAGAAAACCGCTTTGTGCGAATGGGAGGTATTTCTACCACATAGCGGTGGCGCACCGCAGGGCGTCTGGTTGTCCGATGATAGAATGAAGATGGTGGGGTTAGGTTGAAAAGTTCCGCCGACACTCCCCGAAATGTACTCGATAAAAAACCGAGAGCCTAGCAATATTTCGTGGATGCTCCAGGCTGAGGAGCTTTGCATCAACTAGCTCATCGTTGCCTATGAGCTTCTTGGCTCTTCTCTCAATTGATTCCAGAGCTTCAAGCTGGTACTTCGCTAATCCGTCCCAGAGGTGGGAACAGTACTCCAAACTCCATCGGACTTGTGCTAGGAACAAGTATTCTCGTACATTCTCGTGCAGTTTGCCGCCCACTGCAGCTTTTATTTGATCGGCCCACCGCATGGGCGACCTTCAAACTAAGCGTGGTTTATTATAAAAACATTACCTTTCTTCTATGTAGTCGGGTAAAATTAGCCTGTGTCCCCGTCCCAGTCATAATCTATGTATACTAAATTTCATCGAAATCGGTCCAGCCGTTTAGTCGTCAAAAGACAAAGAGACAGAGAAACAGAGTTACATTCGAATTTATAATATTAGTATAGATCTAGAAAAACAAAGGATAAAACTATTGACTACAGTCTCAGTAATAACGCCACCTTCCAATCTCTAGCCAAACTGTGATATTACGTAATCGTTTTCGCGTGAAATGCTTCGTTCACACCACTAAATCTCCGTCGTATACATCTTGGTTCGTTTACACTATCCTAGTTATATCATTAGCGCAATAGTAGAAATCATTATCATTACCGTTTAGTTAGTACTTAGTACCAAAAAAAAAGTCAAATATTTTTATTCATTAAAATTACAAGGATCACTTTGAAACGTCAATTTTACTGCCTGTTCCTTCGCGACTAAGCCAGGAAAGAAAGGCAAGAAAACAAGGCTGGTTGTTTTTTTTAATGATCCTTTTACAATACATAATACAGAAAAGAAATTACGTCTAAATTGTAACATTTTGAACGAGTTGGAGCAGTTTCAATCCCAAGCTTCTCTATCATCTAAATAATCCGATATTTTATAGTAGGCTCTTTTATAAAGATTGTGTTTCATTACGTTTTTAAATTTGTTAATTGTCAATTTTTGTACATCCCTTGGGAGTTTCTTATAAAAGCGCACACTTTGCCCTTTAAACGATTTACTAACTTTATGGAGTCTACAAGTGGCAACAGCGAGTTTATCTTTATTTCTAGTATTAAAATTATGATTATCGCTATTTTTCTTAAACAAATTAATATTTTTGTGAACATACATTAGATTTTCATAAATGTATTGACAAGGGAATGTCATAATATTTATTCCTTTAAACTTATTGCGTAATGATTCTCTGGGGCCCAGTCTCTACCAGTTTATGTACTCAAAATCAAAATGAAAATTGTATCGTCAACAGTCTAGTATTGTCCATGTCCCGCTTGATTAACTTAACTCAGTTCTATTTTAAATTTCCACACATACAAACCACGTGTGGACAGGCCGCTGCGCCTGTAGAAGTAATAGGTAATCAATTTAGTTTATATGGAATGTCAAGGGCCTGCTATTACAGTAACACCTCCAGCTTGACCTCTTATCTCTTCACCTGGTTGCACTAGTAACAAGTACTGTCCTGGTTTAAACAGCAGCTGAGCCTTTTGACGAGTTCTCACAAAGCCTCGAAGGGCCCGATGGTTATTACACGGCTAGGCCGGTACTTATGCAAAGTCACTCGGCGCGAATATTAAATGTAGACGAATGAAAACTTATACTGAACTAGCTATGTTTGGTTTTACCCGACAGCGATGAAGCGGGAAGAGAGGCCTGTTGAATTAATACGTATTTTCTGACATATGTATTACTTAACAATATATAACAATATAACAGTTATCTGGTTCCCATAGTACAAGCTCTGCTTAATTTGGGGCTAGATAGCGCTGTGTGAAATGTCCAGTAATATTTATTTATTATTTATTATTATTTATTTATAACAATGACTATAATTAATGGTCATGGTTGTTTAGGCTGACTTTAGTCTTACGCCGACGGCACGCGTACCGTCAGCGCTGATGTCCGAGATATATGGACTTCTAGGAAGCGTTTTTAAATAACGCGTAGCTATCAGCGCGCACGGTGGTCAGCGCTGATAGCTACGCGGCCGTACGCGTCGCGCGTCGGCCTCGCGTAGCTGTCGGCGCTGACGATCGCACGAGCGCCTCTGCGTTCAGTGAGCGTTCTTGTGTCGAGCGGAGCGGACGTCGTCAGGGCGTACAATCATGGCAAATCGCCATGATTGTAAAAAATTAAAGTCACCATTAGTCGTTCAATCGGTGGTATAGGTACACGTCGTAAGCTGCAATGGACCAGTTTATCCTGTATCTTTGCCAGTAATTCGTCAAAAGTTCTAGTTGACATTCGAAAGTAATTAAAGAATTTACTTTCGTCAACCCTCAAACTGTCATATAACAAGACAAAGTCTCCTGCAACGGCTCTCTGCTCAATTAATGGATGAACATAGAGTCTTCGTCGCCGCCGGTTTTTATTTTTTTGGGATAGATAGTACAAAGCAGCAATCATTAATACACTCCGCATTTTGGTCGTCGTCTGTACAGTAAGGCGGTCAGTACGATACTAAAACGAGCCACGCTGAGCCTCAGCGCTGAAAAACTACGGGCTGAGCTATGAGCGCTGACGGTGAGCGTGAGACTAAAATCAGCCTTAACATCAGGATGCCCGTCAGCTTGTGTGTCTACAAGTTTAATATAAAAAAATATAAAAAAATGGTGGATATCCTTGGATCTCATACTACGCAGACCTGTGATGATTATCCAGCAAGGGTTGTCAGAGATAATACACGCACAGATTTATTAGTGTGATGCGTTTAAACTAAGAATATTATTATTTATTGATTTATTTGTTACTCAATCACGTCGTAATGGCTGAACTGATTTCAATGTTTAGTATGTACGTAGATTATATCCTGGATTAAAGCATAGGCTACTTTTTATTGACAAACCACGCGTGCGAAGCCGCAGGCGGAAGCTAATTATTTATATGTTTTTGTGAAGTTTTATACAGCAGTCAGTGTACCACAAATTAACACCAAGTCAAAATATTGATTGGTGCTGTTCGTGGAATAGTAATGGTGCTATGAAGGTAGGTGCTTATCAAATAGGTGCTGTTCGTGGAATACCGCGCCAGAAGTCCTGGCGAGACTACAATATTTGAGAGTAATGCAATTATTATAAGCAGTGATAGTTAACATCAAGTGGGCCTTGTGACGTAACTTCATCTTATTTAACGAATGTGACGTCACACCAGCGGACGATTAAGACGCTTCCAACGATATTTCATTTGTCAAATTATGATAAGTAGTTTAAAAGTTATGAGGGAATAGTTAAACATACATACATACCCACATACATAATATATATACATACCTGTCAAAATTATAACCCTCTTTTTTGCTTCGCCGTAGTCGGGTAAAAAATTTACACACGGCTACACATCAAGCTATATATTTCCAGTCTTTGCTGACCTCTCATTGTACGGAAAACCTACACAATGCGAGGTCAGCTTATACTGGACATGTATAACTTGAGGTGTAGCCGTATGTACACTCTACAAAAAGCTACTATATTCTTCCGTAGAGATAAATATTTTCTAGGGTATTCTTGCTAGCCTGGCTGTTCTGCCTGTCTGTCTTTAAAAAATTCTAAATACAAGTATTTTTAAAGCAATACCAGATTAGTACTGTATCGTAGTCCCTCGCAGTGGGCATCATTAGACGGCTCAAGGTCGCTCTGCCAACAATGGAAAGGGACCTGCTTGACGTTTCTCTGCGAGATCGAATCAGAAATGAGAAGATTCGTAGACAAATTAAAGCTACTGACATAGCTCGTAAAGAAGCAAGTTGAAGTTGCAGTGGCAGACCATAGCTTAAAAATCTGACGGTCGTTGGAGCAAAAAGGTTCCTGGACATCACGCATTGTAAAGCGTAGCGCAAGACGGCTTCCCAGTAGATTGAGATGACCATGGACATATATTCTACCGATAGACAAGTTCTTTCTTGAAAAGTGTTTGTTCAAATGCTGGTGAATTAGAACTAAAGTTCGCTGCAGCGCTAAAACAATATTTATGTGATCTAACCAAACTATTAATCCATGCAGCGCTAGATCGCAGCGATAGTTTACTTGCGACCAAAAAGTCGTAAGTGCCATGGAAATTCATAGCACTTACGCGTTCCGTTCAACATAGTGTAACAACCTGTCGTCCTTATAGACTTGACATCACAGAAGTGACACAGCTTTTGTACCTACAAAACTTCATTAGAATTCATACTCTATTTACGAACTCCGTGGTACAGTGGGCGAATAGCCGGCTGAGACGCAGGAGGTAGCGGGTTCGATTCCCGCTGCGGAACAAATGTTTGCATGATCTACTGATATTTGTTCCGGGTCTGGATGTTTTTCTATATATTATAAGTATGTATTTACAAAAAAAGTATATTAGTATTCTATCAGTTATCTGGTTCCCATAGTACAAGCTCTGCTTAGTTTGGCTAGATAGCGCTGTGTGAAATGTTCAGCCATATTTATTTGTATATTGCTAAATGTATAAATAGTTAAATAAATGAAAAAATGGTAAAGTAGAAAAGTAAAAGAAAATGAATTGTTATGCGTTTATTGAAGCTCAAATACATAGTTTGAAATAGAATAAACTGACACCTGATGATTCACTGACATTTCTTGATGTATTTTTGCAGTATCGAAATACGCAAGTCGTCATATTTACGACCTTTGACAGATATTGTATACTAAAAACAAAGAACAAAATAAATATAAAAAAATATGAAACTGGTTAGAAGACATTTACTTTAAAACATTAAATCACTTTCTAAAAACACCACGTCAAGTCCGTGTAATTTTGTAATGGAGCATCTGTATATTTTTAATCTATGATTTTAGATGGCGTGGCATTCTAATGAACAATTTTTTTTAATGTGGTATTACGATATTATCACCTATTTATTCACTTGAACAACCAATAATTCTACTTACTTGACTACTGAATTGTTATTGATACTGATTTGTATGTCCCAGCTTCACACTTTGATCGGAAATCTCGTATTATTAGTGCCGCTCCGTACGCACCCATACTACTTGAATGTCGAAGCCGCACTTAATTAAAGTGTACGGATTGCAGTACAGTTCAGTGGAACAGAGTGAGTGTTCGGATCGCGTAATCTAGTACGTAGTACATATATATCGATGGAGATGACCTAATAAAAAGTTGGTTTGGTAAAAACCGTTTGGTGCAGACTGCAAAAATCAGACGCTTTAGAAATCAATTAGGCTTACAGTATTTTTCAAACTTTCGCGATCACTGTACATAATTATTGATTATGTATAAGAGCGGCTACAGCTACAGTCTATCTTAGAGTGACAGTGGCCGCTCATACATCGGGCAAACCAAATGTACCATAGCCAAGCGTGTCAAAGAGCATATCGCAGCTGTCAAAAATCGACAGGTAAACAAGTCAGCGATAGCAGAGCATCTGGTAGACTCGGGACCGAATCATTGGATTGAGTTTCATGATCCTAAGGTTCTCTCTAGTGAACGCCATTATTACAAGATTCGTGAAGCGATTGAAATCAAGAAATTTCAAAATTTCAATCGGGAAGATGGCTATAGACTCTCAGCGTCCTGGAACCCGGTGATTGCTACGTGTGCGCGTTGTGATCGGTCGTCTCAGTGCGTAGATCCAGTTAGTGTAGCGTGTCGTAATATGAACGAGGACATTTCTAATTATGATGATCAAGTGAGGGTAGTTGCAGCAGCTGCCATCACTTCTCGACGCCTGTTGCTACACAGCCGAAACGTCGGGATAACAAATGAAAAAGGTACATACGCAATAAATACCCGTTATAATCAATAATTAATGCGGCTAATGTTAAGCAGTGGTTGCCCTTAGGCAGGAATTGTTTATTAGAACAGTTTCAATCAACTGCGTCAAAATTCTAAAATTGCACTAATTTAGAGTAATTAATTGCATTAAGCATATATGGTAAAGTTTGACTAATTATGCTCGGCAATTTAACATCCTGTTTGTGTGTTTGTTTGTAACAAATCAAACAAAGCGTGTATCGCCCGCGGTATTTAATTAATTTACTGTGAAGTTTCGGGAACAAACAAGCGAGGCTAACAATAGCATATTAAACTATAGACGAGTGGGTTTTGATTGGGAAATGGCAAAGCGGACTTTTGTTGAGTCATTGGTTTTTTCTTTGTTACCTTAAATTTAAGTCTTCATCACATCAGGCAAGGGTCGACAAATGTGAACGTAGGTCTCCCCATAGATTTCCAGAGCGACTGATAATCTTCTGAAGCCTGCACCAACTGCAACTGCAGGCTGAGGGCTCAGATTCAGGAAAATTCTCTTTAATTTAATTTATTAACATTGATATCTTAACTACCTCCGTGGTGCAGTGGGCGAATAGCCAGCTGAGACGCAGGAGGTAGCAGGTTCGATTCCCGCCGCGGAACAAATGTTTGCATGACCTACAGATATTTGTTCCGGGTTTTGATGTTTTTCTATATATGATAAGTATGTATTTACAAAAAAAAGTATATAAGTACTATATCAGTTATCTGGTTCCCATAGTACAAGCTCTGCTTAGTTTGGGGCTAGATAGCGTTGTGTGACATGTCGAGCAATATTTATATTTATTTATTTATTTATATTTATTAGGCTCATCAACGAAATTTACATGAGTAATTTACTAGGTATTAGGCTATTATTACATGCACTTTCATTAATAGACAAACACAACATGCAAGTTATAATTAAAACATAACATTTAACATTAATTTAATAACTATCTTGGTTATTAAGTTAACAAGCATAGTAAAGTTCCATTACTAAAATATTGAACACTGTAAAATTTAACATCGTATTATTCTAATAATGGTCGTGCGAAATTAACAAACAAACAATAGGAGATTATTAAACGAGGGGATAAAGCAGTGTCTTGCGTCACGGGCGCTATATTGAATCCTGAACGTAACAAAGGATTCTAGAGTTAACTCACGAGCGGAGCGAGGGAGTTACTAGAATCCTAGAGCAGAGAGGGATATAAGAACGCCCAAGATACAGACAGCGAGGAGAATACTCTACTTTTCACACTTTCTGCGAGACAATAAAAACCAAATCTAGGTGCATTCTTTGCAGAGCTTAGTTCGATTTGCGAATAAGTTCTTATTGTGTGGGTCACTTTGGTTCAAATTTAAATACAGATGGGGTCCAAATTCAAATCACTTTCCATAAAGAATATGATGAGGGCATAATGAAATTCATTATAACTTTACTCCCAGCTCAGCCGTAGGGATTTAATCACCTACTTTCGATGAGGTTTACATGGCATATAAATTGTCATTGTCGAGCAGGTGGTGTGAAAAAAAAATAACGAGAATTAAACTACGACACAAAAAAATATATAAAATAGGTATATATTTGATAAATAAATTATTAAAGGGAGTACGATGATAAAGTGGATGGTGGGTTTAAGACCCTATATATTCAGTATAACTTTTATCTAAAACTAAAAAACCAAACTGATGGTTTTACATCTATCGATTAAAAACCCTACATACGTGTTTAGATATTTATAATCCAAATCAATGAACCTACTTTTTTATTACATAAATAAATTATTTGAAGATGATTTATCTGTACAATTGTCAAACCTTATTACCTTACATTACCACATTATTAAACGAACCTAAAAAAGTCAAACATTGTTTACAACTCAATTTAATCTTTACTGCGGTCCTGAATAGCAGTATCATAACTCGACGTAACTTCCTAATAAAGGAAACCCGTAAAAGCAGAATAGCAAAGGCCGGTTAAACTTAACCGAGGTTTAACAGCGTGATTAAACTGAACTCATAAAACTTTAAACTAAAGGTGGTGTGATAGACATTAAAATTATGCAAAACTGGTTATTGCGCCTTTCTACCGGCGATGTAAAGAGGCATGATTAGGAATCAGGTATAACCTCGCATAATGAAGGTAAAATCCTTTACATGGGCAGGCTTAAGAGACTCGCACTCGGTTTGCTAATAGGTACCTACCATTGTTTTTATGTGACCACGGTTAAGCTCGTCTGGTATCAGAGGAGGCAGGAATATTTACATGAGAGTTCTTTTCAGATTAGAAGCCTCGTGGCTGTTTGAGTAACTAGATTAGATAACTCTTTATTGTGAATCAATAAATTACATAGCATAATTTCTTACAAATTGAGATAGTACAATGGGCGGTCTTATCGTTAAAAGTGATCTCTTTCAGACAACCTTAGGATGGATGGGATAACACATAATCACATGACTGAACTAATTGTTATCAGATGAAAATAAGGTTTAAAATATAATGTTCTCGATAAGAGCATGAGATAGCGCCCATGATCAGAGGGCTTAGCCAAGTTACAGTCGATAAACGATGACGCCAGTCGATACGCCCGAAAATGTATGGGATTGACACATGCTATAAATTTACCACGTGGTCTGTCGACAACGAACATATAATTCCTAGCCAAGTGTCAATAACAATCCATTCCATCAAACGATTCGGCGGGGTCAAACTTACTTTCATACAAATCCGTAGCCAAAAGACAATTTTGACAAGCGAAAACGTCAGCTGTCGAATCTATTGTGGAATTAAAATGTATGGGATTCACACAATGCCACGAAAATATCACGTGACCCATCGACAACAATTTACATCAAACGAATCGACTGTGTCGAACGATTACTTTCTCATACATTTTCGTAGCCAAAATACACAAACGACAAGCGTTACCGCTTTGTCATCGATTTTCTTGCCAATAATCAAGCGAACGCCAGAACCCTGTAGACAACGACACAAAATGGCGATTTATTATCAGCTGAGCTCAGTCTTCAAGTTAAGTTTTCTGTATTGCGTTGTATTTTCTCGGTTAAATGGTATTTTTTGTAAAGAAATATAATTATTTTTATTTATTTTGTTATCTTTGTTAGTGCTTTATTACGATATAACTTATTTGTCTTTACTTTCACAATTTATCAAACTTTCATAACTGTTGATGACAGCGCCACCTAGTAACGAACGGTGGAACCAAGTAACACACGGATATGGATTTACTCTACTTACTTAAGTGAACTACGTGATGGTTCAGACATGGTAACACAGATGGCGCTGTGGATAAAAACGCGCGTCAAATCTCTTGCGCATATCTAAGATGGCGGCCTTCCACTGAGGGGTATTTAGTATTTGCTGACGAAGGGCATAGACAAAACATAGAGCTGACGCACAGACCAATGGAATTAACGTTCGATACGACACCTGTAACTTGGCTAGGCACAAAACTTCATTTACGACAAAGCGACAACGACTGCTAGAAATCTTTCCATAGTGTAATGTAATACTATGCTCGTTATTTGAGACGAATGATAGTAATATTTAAAGGATTTGTGACTTTATTAATATGTGCTGTAGTTGTGATTAGGTTGAATGTTTTGACTCAGTCCGTTGGTAAACTAATGTACCTGTATAAGTATGTGTTTACGCGGCAGCATTTACTTTGATTTTCTATGAGAGACTCGTTCGTTATTAATTCCACAGACTATTATGATGCTAATGATCACCTTTGGTAGATTTCTACTTTTTTTGTAGATTACGAGCGTAACTTATGATTCTTTAGTACTTAGGTCAAAACGCCTTCGTAGAATTTAGTAGTTTTGTCAATTTCGTAAGTATGTGTGATGGAAATACATTTAGGTACAAGATCGCAATACTCATGAAATTGATCGGGGATTTCCCGTAAAGCATAATTAAATGATAACACTGTACAACATAATGAACTTTATTGCTTTGGTAATAATGATTAGTTTTAATAAAAGTGTCTGTGGATTTCTATCCTCACAGTACAAACTTGTATATTTTGATGAATATTATTACCATTCCGTTCATTCGGTTCTGTGACTTATGTGAAGTATGATTAATTATTTGACGGCAGTTTAAAATTAAATGAATGCTGAATGGGAAGAGAACCCATTATTTTGCACGCAAAAGAAGGTTTGCAGGAAGCAGGAAATTGTATAAAGTTTCAACCTGATAAGTACAGGATGCAAGTGATGGAAAATGAAAAAATGGCACTCCGAGAGTGCCGACTGAAATGAAAACTTGAACAATTATGACATACCTACTTATATATAGAGGTGTCGGTAACCGTAACGGTAACCACCCATTAGTGACCCCGCAGGGCTGTAATTTGGTATGCGTGTAGCCTAAGTGACCCAAATATAGGCATAGGTCTAAAATCTAGAATAACTGCCATTTGTACCTAAAAAAAGAGTAGGCCAAGTTACATGAACATGAGGTTACTTGTAATTTGAATGAAACTGTGGACCAAGTTATCTGGTTATTCATTTCATGGCACTATTTTAATGGTTGAAGGTTAAAGGGGTTGAAATGGTTTTTACGATATATCTCTTAAACTATTAATTTGATAAAAAAAATTTGTTAACATTTTTTGTTGCAAATTAAATTCTCTACAACTTTGGTCTAGTAACTTTTTGTCGTAGAACTATAAATAAAAAAGTTATAAGCGAAAATGTTCAGAAATTCGAGAAATAAATTATATTTTTCGATATAACTTATTTTTTTATCATTTTACGAAAAAATTATATCAGACCATTTTTGTAGATCGTTTTTTGATAACAACTTTTATTCGCAACATTTTTTCATTAAGTCAATAGCTAAGGTTTTACAGCGCTCTGAAGTGAGTACTATTTTTCAGTACTCTTAACTATACCTATATTATACGTGTGTACTAATAATGTGTCATCAGTTATTGTTGTTTTTTTTTATTATGTTATTATAATTTTTTTAAAAATAAAAAAATAATAACTGATGACACATTATTAGTACACACGTATAATATAGGTATAGTTAAGAGTAGGTACTCAAAAATAGTACTCACTTCGGAGCGCTGTAAAACCTTAGCTATTGACTTAATGAAAAAATATTGCGAATAAAAGTTGTTCCTCAAAAAACGATCTACAAAAATGGTCTGATATAATTTTTTCGTAAAATGATAAAAAAAAATTATCTCGAAAAATATAAACTTTTTTCTCGAATTTCTGAACATTTTCGCTTATAACTTTTTTATTTATAGTTCTACGACAAAAAGGACCAAAGTTGTAGAGAATTTAATTTTCAACAAAAAATGTAAACAAATATTTTTTATCAAATTAATAGTTTAAGAGATATATCGTAAAAACCATTTCAACCCCTATTTTCAAGATCGCGGCCGTGGGACAAGGGTGGCGACCCCACAAACTTGGTTTTAGCTTTACACTGACCCCCCTACACATCAAAAAAATAAAATTGCGTCCTCTAAAAAACGCAAGGTAAGGCCTAAAAAATGTAACATTTCAATGGACTACATTACAAATATAGTTTTAAAAATCCCCATCGATTCTATGTGTGCTACAAAAGTTATTCGGGGTCAAAGGTCAAAATTTGAGGTTTGTTGTATTTTTCTCGAAAACGGTAAGTTTTGTTATATAAAACCTCGAACCAAAGTTGTAGATCTTAAAATTCTCTACAAAAATGATCCATATGTTTTTTTTCCAAAGAGTTACCATTCCTGAGATATCGCGATTCTAAGAGTCACATTATACATGATATGCATATATACAGGGTGTCCCAGAACTCAACGTCAAGCCGAAACGGGGTGACAGGATTGATCATAACGATCACGAGAAAAATCTGAAAAAAAAAATATCCCATGCAGTTTGAAAATTATGGGCATTTTAAGAAAAACCTAGAAATTTGATCAAACTGTACCATTTTTCGGTTATTGTGGTTATTCTTTTTTATTTTTGTTCATTTGAACTTTGGAGACGTAATTCTAAATAACATTTCTAGAATCCCAATAAAAAATAATGACACAATTGCCTCAAGTTTCCGAGAATTGAGACTATTTGTTAAACTACGAATTTGAAATGTTCAAGATTCGTCGACTTTGACAGGCCCTCCTTTAAAAAAAATCTACTAGAGTGCCTTGGCAAGTAGCATTAAAAGTTGGCGCATTTAATCAGAATTCTAAAATGATACGATACTTGTTAGTTCCATACAGTAAAAAAGAGTAAAAAAATTAAAACCTCAAGTAACCCGATTTTTGCTATCTCAGTTAAAATGTTTTTGATTCGCACAAGCTCTAGGTAGGTTCTTAATTTTAAGGCAAAATGATGAGAGAGATGGATAGTGGGTATGTTTGCCATGAGTGAGCGAGACAAATAGTGACGCCACTTTTACCAAAGTGAATAAAAGTTCGTAAAATTATGTAGTAAAATAATGAAAAATCTTGATCTAGTTTAATTTAGGTTTGCTGGAATAAAAGTCAGATAGAGAAATAACATTTTTTATTACAATAAATGTTCAAATTGTTTACCATCAGCCTTAATACAAGCCCTACATCTTCTTAAAAAAGATCTACTTATTAGTCGGGCATATCTTCGAGAGTTGATCTCCTCAGCTGCTTGAGAAATACGTTCACGCAGGTCGGCTACGTTCTCAATGGGCTTTGAGTAAACTTTTTCTTTGAGAACTCCCCAATAGAAAAAATCCAGGGGATTTAAATCTGGTGAACGGGCGGGCCACGAGACAGTGCCTGTACGCCCAATCCAACTTACCGGATATTCCTGGTCAAGGAAATCTCTTACTTGCACTGCGAAATGCGCTGGGCAGCCATCTTGTTGAAACCACATGTAGCGAAGATCTGCTAGTGGTACGTCCTCTAACAGGGTTGGTAAATCTTCTCTTAAAAAATGTAGGTAATTAGTTCCATTCAAGTTCTGAGGCAGTTCAATAGGCCCAATAATTTTACCGTTTAAAATTCCGGTCCACAGGTTTACTTTAAAACGATACTGCGATCTATCTTTTCGCATTAAATGTGGATTCTCCACATGCCACTCGTGATAATTGTGCAAGTTTATGTAACCATCTTTTTTAAATGTCGATTCATCTAACCAGACAATTTTTTGGATGAATTGGGGATTCTCATTATGCCTCTGTAGCATCGTTCTACAAAAAGAAATCCTTTCCTGATAATCTCGAGGTAGAAGACTTTGAACTCGTTGTACGTGAAACGGATGCATTTCGGCTCTTTGCAAAATACGATGAGCCTTTGTAAATCATCATTTTTCCTTAAAATTAAGAACCTACCTAGAGCTTGTGCGAATCAAAAACATTTTAACTGAGATAGCAAAAATCGGGTTACTTGAGGTTTTAATTTTTTTACTCTTTTTTATTGTATGGAACTAACAAGTATTGTATCATTTTAGAATTATGATTAAATGCGCCAACTTTTAATGCCACTTGCCAAGGCACTCTAGTACATTTTTTTTAAAGGAGGGCCTGTCAAAGTCGACGAATCTTGAACATTTTAAATTCGTAGTTTAACAAATAGTCTCAATTCTCGGAAACTTGAGGCAATTGTGTCATTATTTTTTATTGGGATTCTAGAAATGTTATTTAGAATTATGTTTCCAAAGTTCAAATGAACAAAAATAAAAAAGAATAACCACAATAACCGAAAAATGCTACAGTTTGATCAAATTTCTAGGTTTTTCTTAAAATGCCCATAATTTTCAAACTGCATGGGATATTTTTTTTTTCAGATTTTTCTCGTGATCGTTATGATCAATCCTGTCACCCTGTTTCGGCTTGACGTTGAGTTCTGGGACACCCTGTATAGGAAATAAGTTGATGGACGCAGGGCAGTGCATCGTAGGGCACATTTCTAGCGAGCGAGACCTACGAGGCAATTCTCTGTTATAGGCGATGGTTACCACTTAACATTAGGTGGGCCAGAAGCTTGTTTCATATGCATGTAATAAAAAAAAATAAAAAAATCGTTACATGGTAAATAAAATAAATTATTATAATATATTGAAAAGAGCATAACGAGAAATAATAATGTCAAAAATCTCACATAATTTAAAGAAAATAATTGTCGATATCAATGAAAATGATTAATAAAAGCATGTGTGTAATTCACATGTGGTAGAAGTGAAACCTTCAAAAACTTTGGTTTCAAGATAATGAGACGAATGTAAAATTTCGGTAAGATGATAATTGTAGGTTTTAGTAATGATTATAGTGATGCAAAGTTAGATAATTACTTTATTCGTATATATTACATAGATTTATTCAGACTCAGTTTACATTTTCGATAAATGATACAAGAGGCTTGATGATGAGGTCAGTTCCATAATTGTTCACAGTAATGAATAACTACACAGCATCCTCCTTCAGCAGGTCGTATCTGGACCGGTAGAGCATGTTAGCTGAGTCAGATGTTTTAAAAAAGATTTTATATAAAAAAAATTATATTAGAAAGCTTGTGAGTGTAGGTATTAAAAAAAGCATACATTTACTGTACTATTTATAATACAAATATCTATTCAATTCATAGACCTACCTTGAAAAAGTTTAGGTAAGAAAAATACAACTGAAATTTTGCTATTGTTATTAGTAAATATTTAGCAAGCTACATTATTACAACATCACATAATTACAAATTTACTTATGTAGATAAAGGTAATATTACAAAGCTTTTGGATAAGTACATATGAATAAACATTGGTGTTTCAGCCTATTATGTACAAAACCAGGATGCATTCAATCTAATTCTAGGGTGGGGGGAATAAGAGATCTGCACTGGCGTCCCGCATTGGGGTGTATTGTGTATTACCCCCTTCTAACCTGACCCCAGCCATCCTCTGTGAAATAACTAACGGAGTAGGACTTTGTGTTGGTGGCAGCAGCTTTCCAGGGTTCCCGTGGATATTGATGTAGTAGCGGTGTTGGTGGAGGATGAGGATTCGATGACCCCTTACAGATCTGTTCTCAGTCTTGCATCGTTTGTGGCAGTGCAGTGGAGTATCACATGCTCCAGTCTCTTCCTCCCGAAGGCATCTGTGGCAAAGCCCACTGTCCATGGCTCCAGTCTTCAGGTGATGAGATTAAGTTTGTAGTGTCCTGCGATGATTCCCACCAGCATCCTTAGATCTTCGTGTTTCTTTTTTAACAGGGTGTTTGTTGTTTTTCTGTTTTTTGCCAGAAGCATTGTCTTTGTTTGCTTGCAGTCGGTTTTACGTTCCCAGTCTTTCTGGTACTCCTTTTCAGAATTAATTCTCAATCTGTATTTGGAACTGTGAGCTTTAGTCCATTTGATGGTTACACTATGTTTTTCGGCCGATTTCTGTAGAGCACTATAGCACTTTGAGACAGATTTTGATCAAGTATCGGGTCATCTGAGAGTGTTTAATTTAATTTCTATTTCTATTCCAGTAGACATGCTTAGCAAAATCATTTTATTTTGATTCTGAAACAACATTAAAAACATAAATAAGTGCATACATTAATCACACAAACATGAGTTAAAAGTATCCTTTGGTGCACAGGCAGGATTTGAACCCACAACGTCTAAACTATTGCATGTAAGGGTATATCCCAATATAAATAAATAGCTGGCTTTGCACGTCAGTCTGACAGCCAATTAACATGAACTCCCGTTACTTGTAATTTGAATGAAACTGTAGGTTAAGTTAGTTGGTTGTGCATTTCGTGGCACCATTTTATTAGTCAAATATTAAAGCCAGCTTGCACAACAATCTCTAAACATATTTAGCGAATAAACATGATTAAATTTGACGTATTTGTATGATTTGACGACTTCTTAAATCATATTTAGCCACTAAATAGCATTGTTGTGCAAGTCGCCCGAAGAATAATATTTTTTTGTTTTTTAGGAGACTCGCGAGATCTCAGTTCGGTGCGAACCACTTGTTTAGAACACCAATGCAGCGCTTTACGCCAAATTGTTATTAATTAATATTTAGTAAATTCTGATACAAAGATATTTTTACATACCTACATTGAATAATATTTTTTCCTATTGAAATAGATCTTCTCATGTTCATGTGTTCTCACTATAGCCACATAAGTGTCGTCAATGCACCAGACTACTCCAGGAAATACCATTCTTTGTATAAATCTGCAAAAAAGAAACTTGTTAAAATTTTACTTTCGAGGTTATGTATGGTTTGTTTACATACATTTCTTAGGTAATTTGGCTGAAATAGTTAGAGGCTAGTCTCTCCTAACTTACTTACGCGTTGTTTACAATGTTTTGTCATATTATTGGTTATGACTTATGAAAAGCAAGAATACTTTGTCAAAATACGTAGGACTTCCCTTGATTTTATAGGCAAAAAATCTACATCAAACAAAAGTAGGTATATATTAGGCTTACATGTTAGGCCGCATTTCACTTCGAGTTTGGCTGAAAAATGATGTAACTGCATTAAAAATGTACACCACTTCGTTTATTCGAGCTCATCAAATAAATTAAACTAAGAATCGCTAGGCAATCGAATAATTTATACATAACATATTTTCTTTAATTTGTATTCAAGTACAAGTAGGCAAGGCAAGTCGAGCAGTGTTGCCAACTGCTATTGTAAGAAATGCGCTAAACGAACCCTAAAATGCACTAGGGTTGTGCTAATTTTGATAAAAGAGCACCAAATAAATAAAATTAATAAAAATATTTTAAAAAAGAAGTTTTTTTATTGAGAATATTAAGTAGTTATTACAAAATTAGATCGTCGTCCGAATCAGAATTGGAATCATGGTCTGAATTCACGGTTGCTGTGGTGGCTGTTTCAGAAGTTGAGGGACCAGGAGTTGATTGTTGGAGTTTATACTTGTAATTTAACTATAAATTGTTTAAATTTAACCGTGTTTCAAAACGCGCTATTGATTGGTTTTGTTTTTACCAATGTGCGTAATAAATTGCAGACTTTTAAAAAAGCGCTAGTTAGGGCACTAGGCACTGTTATGGAATTTTGAGCGCTAAAACATCAAGAAATGCACTAAATCTAGTGCCGAAAGCACTAAGTTGGGAATATTGAAGTCTAGAGATCCCTGCTTTGCTTGACATTATCATATCAGCCGTCATTCGGATGTCAATGAAGCTGAAATTTATCCTACACAATTCGAAATAATGCTTCAAAAGGGTGTTTCATTCGTTCATCTCGGTTTCGTTTTGACAGGCTCTTACACAATGCGAATTTGACAGTTGATCCTCGAAATAATTGTCAAAGTCG
The DNA here is from genome assembly GCA_963924445.1 of Philereme transversata. Classification (NCBI taxonomy): domain Eukaryota; kingdom Metazoa; phylum Arthropoda; class Insecta; order Lepidoptera; family Geometridae; genus Philereme; species Philereme transversata. The sequence continues at coordinate 23,441,367 of OZ004342.1, read as the reverse complement.
AAATCTGTCAGATAAATCCAACTTGGATTTTTTTAGAAAATGTTCCTGCAGTTTTGTGAAAGAATCACTTTCGAAATATTGCTAGAAGTGGCTAAATTATTAAGCAGTTTTAGCCTGCTTCATTATCCCATACTCGCAATCGGCGTCATCCATTGTCGTTACGCCATCTCCGTGGTGGTCTACCGCGTGGCCGTATTGCATTAGGGACCCAATCGGTTGTTATCTTTGCCCATAGATCTTCGGGCATGCGGCAAACGTGGCCAACCCAATCCCACTTGAGCTGTGCTGATTTTTTTTGTGATATCCATAATCTTTATTTGCGAGCGCAGTACGAGTTCGGTATTCGGTCTGATAACCGGACACCTAAAATACTGCGCTCCATAGTCCCCTGACATACCTCGAGCTTGGACGTTTGTTGAACAGTGAAAGACCAAGTCTGCGCACCGTAGGTGAGTATGGGTAGAAGCCCTAAACCTAAGCGCATGGACGTGTGTCCATGAGTTTAGTTTAAATCATTTAAAAAACGGCTTAGTCGGTAGACTTTTGGCAAAAGTTATATAAATAGTAATGATTTAAAATAATACTAGAAGTACATAGCTAGATAAGTTTTGGTGGCTAAAATTAATTATTTTTTGGCTGAAACCATTGAAAATCTGCTAGATCTAGCCACAAAGTGGCTAAAACGGTAACACTGGATGACGTAGCCGCAAAATTCTGGGCTGCCACATCATACAATTTTTACCCCGATTCTAATCGTGCCTCGTGCATTCTAATATTGTATACTAAAGCAACAACCAGCAAAACAGTATGAACCTTGTATAAATTTGCCAACGACAGACGTTGCAGGGCAAATAAAAACAAGTAATTTTTTAACTTAATACACCTATAATTAATGTGCAAATTTTCGAGAGTACCTATCTATTTATTCTTAGCAGTAACATATAGAAAAAAGACAGGAATTGGATACAAAAATTAGGCGCATAAATTATTCTACACAATATAATTAACAAATATGCATTTTTAACCCTGACTTTTTTTAATTATCTTGGTAGATAGGATCTATTGATTTTAATGCATCAGCAGTCTGTTGTTTGATAAATGATCCAGCCTGAAAGTTCAGCATTCTTTTTCTATAGTTGCCAATTTTTGAAGCGCAGTATTGTTATTTTCCGAGCAGTATTGCACATGTCAGGTGTTACGTTCAAATTGTTCATCCAAGTTCTGAAACGATTAGAAAAAAATTGATAACAACTATATTATATTATGATAACATAGCTAGCTATATTTTTTACGATTAAATGGCATTTTTAACATTAAAAGGATTTTGAGACTTTAATAAACAACAAAAACTGTGCCGTCTCAGGACGCTCGGCAGATGTGAAACATCTAAATAAATTATGATAAATAATATAATTATTGAAAACCGTGTCTTATCTTATCATACGCAATATAAATAAGTATGACGGTCCAACCAACGGCCCAACACCCCAATCGGCCCAACTTCCCAATTGATAGATGACGATATTACTCGTATCTTATGGCATCGCTCTGAAGCCATGACGGTTTCACATCAAAAACTTTAACTTACATGTACATAATATAGCTTCGGAATGGATCCTACAGTGTTATTTTTTAGCCCGTCTATAACATTGAGTTTGAAAATGTCTCGAGCAGACGCGCGCGGGTTCCTTCAGTTGGTTGCCAATCTCGGTGACCCGTAGCTTTAACCCAGCAATTTAATAAATTTAACTCTTTGGGAAATCTGTAAAACAAACATGTAGGTTAATTGTGCTGTTGTTGTGTAGTCTAAGCCATAGAATAGGACCCTTTCAATTCCTGTGAGTTACTTATCACGCGACTAAAATGATTACAACAGGGGACGGCACAATCATCTCACTGAATATTTAACACCAATAGTACCTTATCTACTGCGCTCACCAATCTGGATTTTCAATAAATCTATGGTACCTACACATTTTATACAATAAACTTTAACTAAGAATTTTCCCTTGAAATCATGGTAAACCATTGAAAAAAACAGGATTTCAATCAGTTAAGCCCATTTTGACCTGATAAATTCTTATTGTGACAAAACTGAAAACAAATTAATGGATTTATATAAAATTCGATATTACCACGGACGCGTTATGTTAAGATTTTTGGGAAAATAGGTTTGTTCTTGTTGGCAGCCCGAAAGATCGTATAACCAAACTAAAGAATACTTTTTTGCGAGATTTCAGCTGGTTTGGGAGATTTTAGAATTTAAAATATAAAGAAATATACGAATAGCAATAGAAAGCCAACTAAAGTATTAAATATTTAAATAGGGAGACTGCGCATACTCCGGCATTATGTTTTATTGACAAATATTATCAAACACGCTACTTACCGATGAAAGCTTACATTTTCTTCTTTCCGTTAAATTATCACTTTTACAGTCTAAAATACTACAACGTACCATATTACCAAGTTCACTGGTCATAGGCAAATATTAATAAGTAAATAATATCAACGAAAATCACCAGAAATTGCGCTTTCTCCGTCTACGGTCCGAACAATGACGCAATGACAGCGGCGATTAATGTACCTACATACTTTACTGACGGAATTCCATAGCTAAACATAGAGTTAATGAACAGACGAATGGATTTAGCGTTCGTCAGGGTAAACGTAATACGACTCTTCGTAATACGATCTTTTATCTTCGCTTTTGATAAAGCGTTGACGACTTTCGAAAACGATTTGTATCGTAGCGAATGTAACTTGGCTAAGCCCTCAGGTAGTGTCGTGGAATAGACGCTATAGACGATATTAGTGTCAAATGCCAATTATTTCAGACTTTTAGGTAGGTACTAAGTACATCATTGCTGTCATTGCCAAAATTTTACAAGGATAATTCACGTATCTATGTAATCAAAATTTAGTTCCGACATAATATTGATAGGCATCAAACTCGTAATAATGAAAGGTGATCTCTATAGATCTTAACGCGACTGAAAGTAGTTTCAGGGTTGCAGATTGCATACTCGTTTGCCTTTTGTTTTTTGTTTTGGGTGTTTTTCTATATATTATAAGTATGTATTTACAAAAAAAATGGATATAAGTATTCTATCAGTTATCTGGTTCCCATAAATAAATAAATATCGCTGACATTTCACACAGCGCTATCTAGCCCCAAACTAAGCAGAGCTTGTACTAAGGGAACCAGATAACTGATAGAATACTTATATACTTTTTTTTGTAAATACATACTTAAAATATATAGAAAAACACTCAGATACTGAACAAATATCTGTAGATCATGCAAACATTTGTTCCGCGGCGGGAATCGAACCCGCTACCTCCTGCGTCTCAGCCGGTTATACGCCCACTGCGCCACGGAGGCAGTCCATAGTACAAGCTCTGCTTAGTTTGGGGCTAGATAGCGCTGTGTGAAATGTCCAGCGATATTTATTTATTTAACCGTTTCAGCCATTTTTCGTTTTCCAAAACGTTTATCTCCTGAACCATGACATTGGTAAATCAACAGCTATATCCGAAGCCAGTCCTATTATAAAATTTAATAGTGTATCTCGATAATGCTAAAGTTATCACAGTTTCGTGTAAACATTGTAAATAATATATCTTGTGTCACCCCACCCCTAAAATAGGGTTCCGCGCGAAACACGATTTAATAATTAAACACACGAAGAACTACAAGCTGTTTTGTATTCATGGAGCTAATTATTGTCCCCGACTCCGCCTGTGATCTCTCATTTATTTAGCAGGTGAGGTTGACGGTGTGACTTGTTTGTATTTTGATATAATAAGCCACCAGGCTATGTTAAGAAAGCTAAAAATGAAGGTTTCAAATTTCCCCCAACAATCATTTATTGTATGGTATTCATATTTAGAAGAAGAAGAAGAAGAAAAATATTTATTCAGACCACCACATATGGACTCAGAAACAAATGATACAAAAGAAAACACTATTAATAAAGTTACTAAAAATATACTAACTAAAAATTATAAGTGTGGTGGTGAAAGGGTCCTCAGCTCAGCATTAACTACAGCATGTTGCCAAACTGCAGCGCTGGTCTTCTGCTGAGGCCAGTGTTGACCTCACGGACACCCTGACTGAATAAATTATTTTACTGGGTTGTGTACCAATGGAAATTGGGATTCTAAGTTGTAGGTAACCCACCAATCAAGCCCTATTAAAATAAAATACGATTCATATCAGACAATACTGGTATTAGGTATTACAGTCCATTATTGTTTGTAACTACTCAATTCGAAAAACTAGTTCAATGGAAAATTATTTTAAGCGTATCGCAGTAATCGGTCAACAATTAAACACGAGACTAAAGGTCACAGCTTACTACATCAATCCGGCATCCGACCCGCACCGCCTCGCCGCTCGGCGTTCACTCATTGACAGCGGGTGGGCCACGGCCACGGGTGGACGCCTCGTTATTACCAGTGAATGTCGCGTGGTCAACCGGTGGTCCTCACGCGGTCAACGGGTGGACGCCGCGTGGTCAACCAGTGGACCTCGCGCGGTCAACGGGTGGACGTCGCGTGGTCACTAAAATCATACAATAAATTATATTTTCGAACTTCTTCAATAAGTCTTTCTTTATTTATTTTGAAAGCAAAAACCATACGTCCGACACGTTAGAAAGAAAGGCTGGAAATGACGGTTAGGCGGGGAGCGAAGCATCGCCGCCGCATTGTGCTTGCGTGAATCACTCGAGGGCCGCGCGGGGTCACCGAGTGGTCAACTCGTCGTCTGCGCGTGAACAGCAGATGTCAGAGACGATCCGGAGGCGATGTAGTGAGCGCACGTCCATACAATTTAATATAAAGTTTATTCATAACTTAAGGCATACATTCGTCAAATCATCATCTTTTGTCAAATCAACAAAGTAAGTTTTGAAAATAAGTAAGTTAGTATTTAGACTGCCTCCGTGGTGCAGTGGGCGTATAGCCGGCTGAGACGCAGGAGGTAGCGGGTTCGATTCCCGCCGCGGAACAAATGTTTGCATCATCTACAGATATTTGTTCCGCGTCTGGGTGTTTTTCTATATATTATAAGTATGTATTTACAAAAAAAGTATATAAGTATTCTATCAGTTATCTGGTTCCCATAGTACAAGCTCTGCTTAGTTTGGGGCTAGATAGCGCTGTGTGAAATGTTCAGCGATATTTATTATTATTTACCTTTGTCGATTGTCTGCTGTTTTGAATGTGATAAGTAAACTATATCAGACATAAATATTTTGTTTTCGTCTACTTCTGTCTACCTCTTTTATTGTACAGTAACCTTGATAAAAAGTCTACTCGCACTTTTCTTGTAAAACGAACAAATCTAGTCCCCCAAAAAACAATTCCAGAAAAACACTTGGTGCTAATAAAATCTTTGTAAAGCAGCCCTCAAATGAAAACGTACCTTTTATATCTACCCCGGAACAACGTACAAGCCCTTCGTCAGTTTTTCCCCAAATTACGAGGTTTCATTGCGTCTCACGTAAAAATCCTCCACTCACTATGGAGATGAGGTCTTATCTAAAAGGGCAGCGTCCCGAGGTACCCGCATCTACCTTCGAAGCCTTAGATACTGAAATAAGTAGAACGAGAAAAGATGTCTAATATGCAACTAACGAATGCTCGTTTTTAGCGTTCGTTCCTTACGATTAGTGATCATAGTAAGTTATGGAGTCCTCAAAAATCGAATTGGATTTCACTGACGACAATGAGGATTTGTGGTGTTGTGGGTGTCAGGAATCATGGGTACCACACCACACACCTAGATCCAGAACAAATATTTGCAGAATCATAGATATCATATCATTTATAGAGATCGTGCAAATACTTGGCGAAAATCAAACACGCAATCTGCATGCCACTCGGCTGCTTGCCCACCTCGTCACAAAGGTCATCATCACACTTGAAAGACAGCATTTTACTCCTGTGGGTATCATCGTCTTTCATTTTGTTTTTGTATAAATGTTTTAAAGTTATAATTAAAGATATTTTGATTTTGAGTTCACGGTGAAGTGAAATTACTGTTTAAAATTACCACACTCTTTATTCTTCTCATCAATGATATGCTGCATATAAGCGGCTTTCATTGTTATGCGGATGACAGTACAGGTGATACTTTCTACTCTGGCCGCCCTAATGTCTCTCGGTCTGAAGTGGAAGACAGCAGACAATGGCTTGTTTCTGAGATTGAAGGCTCTTTGGAGCGCTTATCAGACTGGGTTAACCTTAATCTGGTCACCTTTAACCCAACCAAGACGCAAGTCTGTGCGTTCACTACAAAGAAGGCCCCTTTCAAAGTAGCTCCACGGTTCCAGGGCATTTCTCCCCCGTCCCGGCGAGTATAGGGATTCTGAGAATCGATATTTCTAATGAGGTCCAGTATGGGAGTCACTTAAAAGCAAAAGCTGTGCTCACCTCTAAAAAACTTGGAGTGCACCGTGCCCAACACTATTTTACGGCACAACAACGGCTATTGCTGTACAAAACGCAAGTTTGTCCGCACGTAGAATACTGTTCCCATCTTTGGCACGGAGCTTCAAAGTACTAATTGCTTCAGATCGCTCAGTGTATTCTACCGCCTGTAAAATAGGGAATGTTCTGAGGAGCTATTTGATCTCATTCCGTCGTTGAGATTTTACCACAGCACTTCTCGACAACATAATAAAGTTCATCCACATATCGTCGACAATTGGGTATCGCGCACCACACGCTTCACGCGATCTTTTCTACCCCATATTTGCAATATGTGGAATGAGCTACCATCTGAGTTTTTCCCTTTAGGCTACGACATGGCACGCTTCAAGAGAAATGTAAAGAGATTTCTACAAGGTAGGAAATGCATCGACAATACCCCGGGTGTTGCCGGTGTCAATAGGCGACGGTGACCGCTTACCATCAGGTTGGCCGTAGCCTGTTTCCCTACAAAAAAGAAATAGGAAAAGGAGGCAAAGTAAATTATACAACAGCTCAAGTTGAAGTGCTCAGCAAGCTGAAATGGCAGTGAGAGGGCTCATAGCTCGAAGAACTGACGGCTGTTGGAGCAAAAAGGTTCTCGAGTGGAGACCGCGCATTGCAATGGAAAGCGCAGCGTAGGACAGCCCTGCACTATATGGAAAGACGACCTGATAAAAGTTGCTGGGAGCCGTTAGGTTTGCATCTAACGGCTCCTACAAGATCGGTATCTTGTCTTGTGACGTCCTATGGCTGATGATGATGTTAATGAAAGCACAAACCGTATCTACCATTCGTTAATCTCTGCCCCGTATCTCGAGGCTAGGACGAAGTGAGGTGAAATCCCGCGAATTAATTCCTGCGAGTTACTTTTATGCTTCTTTGCACCCAACGCGTAAAAACATTACCTTCCTTCAGTGCAGTGGGGTAAAAATAAAAGATGAGTGTATTTCCGCCCTTCGCATTTAATGAGGTTTTGTTTTCGACAGCTTGTTCAATCGAAGGATTTTATGTCTACTTCTGGTTTGAGAATTTAATATTTCTTTGTTTATTGTAAGCGCGAACCTTTTTGAGCTTCCTAGTAGTAAAGATAAGGGGAATTATATTTTCTAATTAATACCATAAGAATCATTTTGTAATGATTAATAAATTTATAAGGAAACCCAAGAAGTATAGGCTCATTATCTAAAAATTAATTATAAAATATTATCTTATGAATTAGGTATCTGATCAAAATCAAGACCTCCAGGCGGCGATACAACTCGCCAAAATTTACCACTGCTTTCTTTAATAATCAGCGTCCATTTTTAAGTTACAAACGAACCCTGATTATTACATAAAACGCTACCTTGTAGTGCTCAATAAATAACTCCTTTGAAACTTACTAGAGTATATCTTTTGTTTTTAGGAAAATAATCAAATAAAAATGTCCCTATTGTTCTGTCAAATTAGAATATAAGAGAATTCATTATTCTGCGGTTGACGAATCTAAATAAAGTAATGGATTGTTTTCCAAACAAAACAAATTTATTTATCTAAACTACGAAGCTAGTACAAAGGTAAGGTGCGTTGGGGTAAGTTCGGACGGTTTTTAGTTGTATTTGGAAGATGTTGGCAAAATTTATTTTGCACGAAAGTTACAATAGTTAGCACAATAAATTATAGTTAAAATTGATTGTTAATAAATAAGCTATAGATAGAATGTGTTTTATGTAGTTATAAATGAAGCAACTACTATTTATGAGGTGTTTAAAATACGAATAAAATTTTAAAACCTTGGGTAAAATCGGACGTTCATGGGTAAAGATCGGACTATCTTCTAAAATCGCCATTGTGGCATAAAACACAGAGTGTATAGAAAGATAATATCCGTTCTTATACGTCCTACAAGATTATCTTTGGAAATTTTTGTTTTGTAAAAAAAGTCACTTGGAACAGTAATTTATTATTTTTTTTTGTTTCGGACGTCCGATCTTACCCCCCTAGACCAAATCTCAAATTGCCATGGCTCTCAAACTTTCATGTTCCTGACCCTGATAAGCTTTTCTTTCAGTCAAAATTATTTATCAATTAGCAGATTGCAGGATGGATAGGTTATACTTTTATGTGTTGGATAGGTATATAAATAAAACCTTACAATTTATTGCTGATCAAACTTTTATTAAACTGCTTATTTATATTACATAAGAATATCATCATAAGAAATCTCAAAATCATATTTGTCTGTTTGATTCGCGCTCATCCACTCATTGTACATGTATTTACCTTTGAAAATTATCAAAGGAGACAATTTCGTGCCAGCCGCATTGACGGTTGTTAATACTGTAATATTTTCTTTCCCAGAACCTTGTGTAGTCCTTGTGCATGGAAGGCCTTTGCCGCCAACAACTTTAGTTTTCGTTGGATCTAGACATACCGATGTCTCATCTAGGTTCCAAATCTGCTCAGGTTTGTGTATACCTAATTCCAGTAGCGTCTCTTTCAGTAAACCTTGTGTAGTCCTTGTGCATGGAAGGCCTTTGCCGCCAACAACTTTAGTTTTCGTTGGATCTAGACATACCGATGTCTCATCTAGGTTCCAAATCTGCTCAGGTTTGTGTATACCTAATTCCAGTAGCGTCTCTTTCAGTAAAGTAAAGTATTCAGCGATCACGAATGGATCTGTCATTCTTTTTCTAAGATGCTCTACAGATTGCGGTTTTTTTATTGACAGGTTGTGTCTTAATCGAAATGAGATGAACCAATCTGGCCCAGGTCGGTTGTCTTTAAAAGGTGTAATAATTTTGTTTGCCCTAATGAATTCTGAGACAAAGTCCAAAATTTCTGTCCTAGATAAGCCCCAGCCCCATTTTTCCAAGGTTCTAAGACAAGATGCCAGCTTATTCTCCATCTCTATAGGGATTACAGGGGGCCGGCCAAGTGTTTCACTTAGCAAGCCTGTTTTTTCCTTAACATGGTCATTAAGTGTAGAAGTAGGGATACCGTAAAGTTTTGATGCTGCATAATTAGAGAGTTCTCCGCTTTTTACTCGTTCTACTGCCGATCTTAAATCCTCCTGCGAATACGATGTTGCCCGCAGTGACTTTCTCTCATATTGTCGCGGCATTATGACCCTACAAAGAAAATGCTTAAATGAGTACAGATAGGTATTTATTAAACGAAATCTATACATGTAACATGCTTTGTCCTGAATGACTGACTGACGGATCAACGCACAGCCTAAACCGCTGATCGAAGAGACCTGAAACTTGAAGGGTGTTTTCTTTATATGACGTAGGCATCCGATAAGAAAGGATTTACTGAAATTTTACCCCTAAGGGGGTGAAAAAGGGGAGCAAAGTTTGTATCGGACAACGTGATTCCTTGGTCCAATCTACTTCAAATTTTGCATAAACCTTTTTGAAGAGAATTAATGGAAGACGTGTTTCGCATTTTATTGAAATTCATCCCCTTACGGGGTTAAAAGAGGGTAGAAAGTTATATCAATACTCCTTAGTGCTTTTTATTTAAATTACATTTTATTTTGACAAATATTTGAAAACTCAATCCGATTTTATTCAAAAAAGGTTGAACTCACTTAAAAACATAAGCAAATACCTACTCTTTAAAATTGGAATGTCTCTAAAGTCACCGTACTATATTTGTACCTCATTTGAAGGTTTCTAAGCTTAAAGAGGTTAATGCACTTTAGAATCACTCGCAAAAAGAATCAAATAAACAAAATACAAAACACCAAGATCATGAGAAATTTTGTTTATCAACCAGCTCAGCTACATAACGATAGATTGCAACACCACGAAACATCGGAGGTTTAAGTTCGGATTAAAATAAAGTTTGACAACCACATGCATTTTCACTCCAGTTATGATCGGATTATTTTTAGTCCGAACTTCACCTATTAATATCTGCTTGGGGAAAGTCCGGATCTCAGCCTACATCCCTATTTAGCATATTTTAAACAGAAATATCAAAAGACACCACATATCCTAAAAGCTCAAAGATTTATTATTTGAAAAAATAGCTAATACTTACCAAAAAATCCAGCAAAATGTTGTTTGGGGTAAATCCGGATCTCGTTATTTATCCTTTAAGACGACACTCCCAGTATAACATGCATAACTCACACCTGATGCGTCGAAATGACCAACACGGACTGAGACGCGGGGCAATACAAAATGGCGTCTCACGCTTTGTTGCCAGATTAGAAAAATAACTACTAATTCGGAAGATATTTAACAAATACGTTCTTCCCCCATTTACGATCTTACCCCAACGCACCTTACTAACTAGCTTTTGAGTGATTGTACTTTGTAGAAATTTATTTTTAAAGTTATTTGTTTATTCAGGACTAAAAGGGGCCATATTCCTAACTTTTCAGGTAAGCTGTATGCATGTTGCAAAAACCGTGAATGCAGGTTTGCAGCTGCCAATCGAATGGTTAGAAAAGCCGACATATCGATAGGCTTTTACGGACGCGCGTCGGCTTAACACGTCGACCGCGACGGACGAGTCGGCGTGTCGCGCGACATGTCGCTTGTCGCGCAGTGATACATAGCCACAAACAGTGCCTAGACTTAGCTCGGCTTGCACAACGATCCCTAAACGTATTTAGCGACTAAACATGTTTAAATTTGACGTATATGTAGGTATAATTTGACAACTTCTTAAATCTTATTTAGCCACTAAATACGTTTACGGATCGTTGTGCAAGCTGGGCTTAGTGGTAAAAGTGACATGTTTCAATGATTGCCATTTGTCAAATCGCGATCGACTACAAATTTGAATAAATCAAGGAAATTTTATATCAATTTTCGTCAAAATTGGTTGAAAAATGCGACCTGTAGGCGAGAGCAGACAGACGGACAAAAGCATTTTTTGGCAATCTCAAAACTGAGATGCTTCGCTCGCTCGGACCTTTACCCTAAGCACGAGCACTATAGTTTGTATAGCCAGCTGCAGTCATCAAAGTTTGTTTTAGAAATATTAATATAATTAGTCCCTTATAGGTATTGGTCTACTTAGTCTGAAAGTCGATTAGATTAGATCTGACGTTCAAACTCCAAAAACCTTCCGAAAGCTTTCTTGGGAGCCAGGAATAATAAACTAAGCTTAGCCTATGTGAAATGTGTTGGACGTAAACTAAAATTGTAATTTAGCCACATTACATAAAAAACAAAACATTTGATTCCATTCCCCATAATTTTTCTGCGCACTACCGACATATTTATATCCGAAATACACTAAGGTTATCTGGAAGAGATAGGTTCGCCTTTGTACTATTTGTTATGTATGTGCATTATAGTATTTTCAATCAAGCAATCAATCATTTCAAATTGATTCAAGTTGAGAGGATTGTAGCATATTGCTGATGGGCAAGCATACTGGATCTAAAGTGTTGTCCTATAAATTCTTAAGTAACTCTGTCTCTCTCTCTCTGTCTGTTTGTTACGTTTTCATGACTAAACGGCTAGACCAATTTCGATAAAATTTGGTATACATATAGATTATGACCGGAATTGGGCCAATATGACTTTATTTCATTGATAAACCACGCGAGCGAAGCTGCCTGCTGGGTGGGTCAGCTAGTTGGTGAATAAACAGAAAATAACGTAAATTTATTGAACCACACTTGAGTCAGCTCCATACAGGGTGTTTGGTAATATACTGACGATATTCAAGTGACGGTTTCTCAAAACAATAAAAAACTTCTCGAAAAAACTACCAGTTATATTAACAAATTTTAAAGAAAATCGACTAAGTTTAGGTGATTAATTCGATATAAAACTGCCTATTCTTGCAGTCGACATCCAAAAATAAAGGCCGATTCGAGGATCTCTTTCGGAAATGGCTGCGGGTTTTGGGTTAGAAAGGGACAACAAGACATATCTCGAGACGTCACCAATATAGTATCTGTGGTTAGATGGCAAGCATTATGCAATAGCACAACATAACTTTAATAAAGTGTTTGTTTTTACATGCCAAAATAAATTTCACATTTCTATGGTAAACATTTCACAAATTTATTTGTTATGCTCATCAATATAACCCCTTTCATTTTTGTGCGTATATTATCTAACACCCTATATATGTATATTTTTCTTTTTATTACTTTCTGAAAACAATTTTATATATTCACTATTTAAATTGTGTTCATACAAAATGTATTAAATTATTGAGATATTGCATGATAGATGTTATTGAGTTTATTGATAGATGCTTTAGACTGTTTTTATGTGGAATATATGATATAATTTAGCCTTCATAGTAGGTATAAACATCACTACAATAGAGATAAATCCCCCACCACAAATTACAGAAGCCTCAATCGTTCACTGGCAACGTGACGCGACGCGACGCCACGTGCGATCTATGGCGATGCCGGATCACGATTTATTCGTGTTGGTTTGTCAGCTCCACTAAACATTCAGGGGTTAGAATGTCAGTTTGTTTAGAGTAAAAAAACTGTCATCCATTAACAAATGAAAGTGAGGGTGGTACTCGTAGCAATTTATTATATGGGCCCCAGAGAATCATTACGCAATAAGTTTAAAGAAATAAATATTATGACATTCCCTTATCAATACATCTATGAAAATCTAATGTATGTTCACAAAAATATTAATTAGTTTAAGAAAAATAGCGATAATCATAATTTTAATACTAGAAATAAAGATAAACTCGCTGTTGCCACTTGTAGACTCCATAAAGTTAGTAAATCGTTTAAAGGGCAAGGTGTACGCTTTTATAACAAACTCCCAAGGAATGTACAAAAATTGACAATTAACAAATTTAAAAACGTAATTAAACAAAATCTTTATAAAAGAGCCTACTATAAAGTATCGGATTATTTAGATGATAGAGAAGCTTGGGATTGAAATCGCTCCAACTCGTTCAAAATGTTACAATTTAGACGTAATTTATTTTCTGTATTATGTATTGTAAAAGGATCATTAAAAAACAACCAGCCTTGTTTCTTGCCTTTCTTTCCTGGCTTGGTCGCGAAGGAACCGGCAGTAAAATGGACGTTTAAAATCACAAGGATCACCCTTGTGATTTTAATGAATAAAAATATTTGACTTTGACTTTGACTTTGTTTCCTGGAGTCGTTGAGTGCAGATAGGCCTATGTCCAGCAGTGGATGTGTTATAGCAGATAATGTTAATTCGTAATTTTTGTATTTACCTATACTTCGCATGTTCGTAGATAGAAAACGTCCCTAAATGCCTGTCAAATGATCGTGGGTAATTTTTATTGTATTGTTATTTATATTGTTTCATCGTAATGTGCATGTCTGCATGTGACAGACCGAAACGAACACCAATGTTATTGGGAAAAACCAATTATTGTAATATTTTTGAAACATGCTACAACATAGTTACTACATCATAGTTTCATTGTCCTGGTAGACAGCAGCGCTTATTGCTAAAATAATATAATTATTTAATTTAATTCAATACAATAACCTCGAAAGGGACGGATGAAAGAACGGCACGCGGCGGAAATGCGGATGTTGAGATGGATGTGTGGGGTAACGAGTATATAATATTACAGAAAGTTTAAAAGTAGCGCCAGTGATAGAAAATTGAGGAGTATGGACATGTCATGCGTAGGGAAGAAAATCATGTGACTAAAAGAGTGAGATATGAATGTAGATGGATGGACTGTGTGAAAAATGATATGGGTAGGAAGGAAGTGACAACGGAGATGACGGCTGATAGAGATGTGGAGGAGGAATACATGTTGTGTCGACCCCAAGTAATGTGGGAAAAGGGCAGGAAGAAGAAGAAAACAATTAACACAATACTTACAATCCTATGAAAGAGTCATGGGTCGGCATCGTCAACTTAACCTTGTACGTACCTAATTACTGATTTTAACGGGTATTTATCGCGTATACCCAAATCAGGAAGCAATATCATACAAACATTTGTCCCGCAGCAGGAACCCGCGACTGCTGAGACGCAGGCCGTCTCAGTCTACTACGCCACAGAGGTTACATAGGGATTTGTTTACAATCACATCGAATTAAGCTCAAGTATAGTTACGCCTCTTTGTCCAAAACCAACCCAATCCGTAGCGGTCTCCCAAGTAAAGAATATAATCCTCATATATTCACAAAAACCTTTCAAATAAAAGCCATTCAGGAGTTATGCGGAATAAAGCGGATGTAGTGTGCCGTGAAATACCTAGAGGCGGCGTTCAGAGCCGGATCCGGCGTCCGTTTTACCAGACACGGTCGTTATACCACCCGATACGATATTGGGACGATATTAATACTAGAACTAACATTTCACTTGCGAGTGTAACTTTTACTTTACGTCCTTTCGAAAATTTAAATATGATATTTTTTTGGTGAAATTTATCTCGAAACTAGTATTTTTGTTATAATTATCATCTCAAACCCCCGTGAACTATATAAGACACTTTTCGAAACAAGGTATTTTATCAGGCTACGGTGCAATAAGCCTTGGCAAAGATAGAGAAAAGAGGTGGTAACACGCTCAAGAAAAAGTTAATTTATGATGAGTAAAATGTGTTTTGAAATGTGTGTTTAAAGTTTTGTTAAAAAAATCTATCGTTTAGTATTTGTAAAATTTTCCTTCCGAGCTTCATATTGTATATTTTCGGAAGTGTAAAAGCCATTGCTAACAACTTCTGCATAACCGTATCGAGCACGTTTAAATACGCACGTTATTTTATCTAGTAGAAAAATCCAGGCTAGGATTCGAATCCACCTCCGAATCGAAAATTGGCGTACATTATACTAGCCCAAGTGCTCGTCCAGTCGCAGTGTCCTTCCGTTGTACGTCGCCAAGGTCAGTTGTTTTTGTTTTTGGTAGCCTACCGTAGCCCGGGGATTCCTAGCACCCCCTGCCCCGCCGTTACCATGACCGCCACCTTGGCCAGGAATAGCGGGGCGGCCGGGAACTGGGGGCCGTTGTGTTGTTGTATTTGTCATTGGGAGGGTTTGCCCATAATCGCCACGCTGGGCATGCGGGTTGGCGATCGCAGGACACAGTTTGTCGCGCCGCTGACGCTGCTGCCCGTCAGCGGCCAGGAGATTTAATTGTGCCAGTTTAGGGAGGGCTATACCGCCACCAACCGGTCGCCAGAGCCTCGTCCGCTAGTCGGCAGGATGCACCACGTGCAGGTGAGGTTGACTATTGGGGCATTAGGATGTTGGGCTGCCCCCTTGCATCCCTAGCTGACTCCTCTCAACGAATTGGTTTACGGATGAACTTGGACAAAACCAAGGTTATGTTTAATGTTCATATACATCCGGAACCAGTTGTCGTACAAGGTCATCCACTCGAAGTAGTTCAAGACTACGTATACCTCGGCCAGATAGTGCAATTGGGTAGACACAACTTCGAGAAGGAGGCCAAGAGGAGGATTCAGTTGGGTTGGGCAGCATTTGGGAAATTAGGTCGAATCTTCTCGTCACCTATACCACAATGCCTGAAATCTAAAGTGTTTAATCAGTGCGTCCTACCCGTAATGACCTACGGTGCTGAGACGTGGACGCTCACGGTAGGACTAGTCCACCAATTTAAGGTTGCGCAGCGAGCTATGGAACGGGCTATGCTTGGAGTTTCTCTGAAGGATAAAATCCGTAACGAGGTTATCCGACAGAGAACCAAGGTCACCGACATAGCTCAGCGGATTAGCAAACTGAAGTGGCAGTGGACTGGCCATATATGCCGGAGAACCGACAACCGTTGGGGTAAACGAGTTCTTGAGTGGAGACCGCGTCTCGGAAAACGTAGTGTGGGGCGCCCCCCGGCTAGGTGGAGCGATGACATAAGAAAGGTGGCGGGCAGAAACTGGATGAGAAGAGCCGAAGACCGGGCTCAGTGGCGCGTATTGGGAGAGGCCTATGTCCAGCAGTGGACTAATGTGGGCTGATGATGATGATGATGATACTAGCCCAACACAACTCTAATCATGCTAAGCTTCTGTATACTGTCACGTGTCTTGACTGCAGTCATTGCGCATGTGTCGTACCGTAAACTATAAATATCTTTCCTCAGCCGCTACTCCTAACTATAAACTAGTGAAAGTTTTTATTTGAACCGTCGCGAGTCGGTCGTCAGGCTATTCAGAAGTTATTCTACTCACCCGCACCGGATGCAACCAGTTTATTTCTAGAGATTAATAGTACAGGCTTGTTCAAATAAAAATGTTGTAGAATAGGGTGATGTTGAACGTTGGTCAGAAGTGACAGCTATTTGATGAATATCTAGATATATTTTAGACACATAGCATAGAAATAAATCTAATTGTTTTATGTTTATTGTAATTGTGTATGTTAGTCTTTAAGGACTTGTAATCATATTTTATATGTGCACATTGTTGCCTGAAATAAACGTTATATTATTATTATAGCAATCTGTAGCATATCATGATGATGATGAATATACAGGGTGGTTTCGAATACGTATGTTAATTCTAAAGGCTGATTCAACCCATGAAAGTCAAGAACTTTTCCTTAAAATTACAGGAATTTCATATCCATACACTATTGTAGCCCGCCTTTCCATCAGTTTCCTAGATATTGTGCTTACCTTCTGACTTATCTTAACTGTACAAGAGGTAGAGTAGGTATTTCAAAAAAGCTAAATTCAAAGTTTTTCACTGAAAAAATAAATAAAGCTTTTATTCCCGCTTAATAATTATGTACATAATATTTAATATGATAAGATAAAATAACTCTTTATTGTACACCAAAGTAAAATACAGAACATCATTTTTACATACAGATTTAGCACAATGGGCCGTCTTATTGCGAAAAGCGATCTCTTCCAGACAACCTTTGTATAGACAGGATTATTATTTATCACATGACAGCATCTATATAAAATTAAAAACATACCTACATACTATAAACCTAAGATACTAACTATTATTAAAAAAAAATGTCACCGCTCCTGTCAGTCGAAATTTTCTCTGAGATTGTTTACAGGAGATTTTTTTTATTATTATTATTATTATAAGCCTGTTGTGCCCCACTGCAGGGCAAAGGCCTTCCTGGTCAAGATACTAATAATAACACAAACTTAATTATAATAAAATAAGCTATAAATAACTATAAAAATGGTTAAGCAGTTACAACTTCAGATAATGGGTGTGTACCTACTTATGTTTTAAAATTACTAATAGAATTAAGTTAAATCATATGAAATTTAATCATTTCATTCATTCATTAAAATTAATATCATTCAATTATGTACATTACTTAGTGCTATTATTATTATTCAATTATATTAAATATGTCGCATCCGATCGTGAATAGCGACACAAAACGAAATAACAGCAGTCGGCTGTGATTGGTTGGAACGGAACGCAAGCGATCATACGACGTTACGCACAGTCTACTATTTTAAACGGCGGTTTTACCGAGCGAAGCACAGTTAAATCCTCCGTCGTCCGAGACACGTTCTTGGAAACCCGGATGACGAAATCACCTCCGCTAACGCGGAAGCGATCTCTGAGTCATCCACATCAGACAGAGCAAACACTTCACAGATACACCGACCTCGCCGGCGAGGTCGACGAGTCCCTTCAGTCGCCGCCTATACGAGGTACAGACATGTACCCGGGCGTTTCTCTCCTATCCCCACCCCGGCAACTGCCCAAGCTGAGACTCGTACCTAAGTGGTGCCCTTGCGCTAGTTGCCTCTTCAAACAACTTACTGGGCTGAGCGCCATGTGCGCTCGCCAAAAGTTCGGTTAAGCTGCAACGGCCTCAGAGGCCAACAGCGAGATTAGTACATTCAAAAAAAAAAAGAAAAGCGAAGCACAGTCGTTGTTTGTCAGCCGTACACTATAGTTGTAAGAACTGCCCGCGTTCCGTGTCTTACCTTCTTGTAGCTCTAGCTATGCGTGCTTAGTTATACAGTGTGATTAGTGAAGTGTCAATTTAATTTTGTAAAGTTTCGAATAGACGTTGTTTCTGTAATTTGTCTGCGTATCATTTGAACTGACATTACCCACTACACGCCCACAAGTAAATAGACTATCTGACTGATGGAGACGGTGCTGGCGTGCCTCCTGCCCAGCCGCCCCCGATAAATATATTTCACTTAAATTATTGATTTAGAGTACCCAGAACTGGGTGTAGGCCTCCTCCATGCAATACCATGTACGGCGATCTTGAACGAGTCGGGTCCAGGTCTTGCCCGCAATCTCTACCAAGTCGTCACACCATCGCCTTTTCGGTCTTCCTCTTGCGCGCACCGCGTCTCGTGGGTACCCATACGTTCGCTCCATCTTCTATCCTGTACTCTAGAGATTTGGCCTGCCCACTTCCACTGAAAAAATACATGAAAATAATGACCATATTTTGGGTTCGTCTTTTAACTACATATCTGTACGAAACAGAATTCCTTTTCCATTTTTTATAACACAGAAACGAAATATCTTCCGTAGGTAGGTACTTAATTAATTTATATCATATTTTCCACAAAATGTGTTTCGTAAAAGATTTTTTATATCATTTTTCAGAACCTTTAATAATTCATTCCACGATTTATTAAGTTCATTAATAAGCCATTTGAATCCATTTGAGTTTATCGTGGAATTGGGGAAATCTTTTGCCTGAATTCTCCTCGCCACTAGAGGAAATGACATTTCAGGAACACTTACGGTGCTTTTCCGTTTTTTATTGCCAATATTTTTTAAATGTACCACGCTTTTTCAGTCTCTACTTTCATCAGCGTGACTTTAGTACCTCACACTAGTGGCGAAAGTTTTACAAACTTCGACCGTGCGCCGCTTAACTCAACTGTTCTGTAATGAACGAATTATCAATCTACACCACGAGCGTGCGGAGTGATGAGAGAAGAGGAGGATGAACGCGATCCCTAATCCAAAAAACCAAATACAAGGCCGCAAATTAGGAATAGCGGCGAAGCGTGCAACGGAGCGTTCAAGCGTAGTACTATCGTGCATTGCTACCTGCAGTGTAAATGGTATACGTTACACGTATACGTATTCGTAGGATTTGCTATAGTGGTAGCCTTATTGATCGAGCGAAGCGAGATCTCCAAATCAACTGGGGCAAATCGGCGTGGTATGTATGTATGTTTGTTTGTCCGAGGATAACTTTCGAAGCGTTTATCCGATTATCATGAAATTTAGTATATAGTGATGGCCCAATTTTGGTGTGACTCAATGAGCTAAAAATGTGGGGGGTTGTAAAACTGAACTTTGACAAAATTCACAGGGTACACCAGTGACCCCACATTGCTGAAATTCGGTATGCGTGTAGCTTTAGTGACACAAATATAGGCAAAAGTCTGAAATCCAGAACAACTGCAATTTCTACCCCAAACAAGAGCAACCAATTAACATGAACTCCCGTTACCTGTAATTTGAATGAAACTGTAAGTCAAATAAAGTGGTAAGTCATTTCGTGACACTATTTTGATGTCAAAGATTACGAATATTTTTTTTTCTTTTTATTCGAGACCCACGAGATCTCAGTTCGGGGCGAACCACTAGTTATGTAAGCCAGACGCTGTCGTCCGCTATCGTTCGGGTCAGGCTGTCCCTTTTACGCCAAGAGCAACTTGCGCTGTTGCGCAACGATACCTAAACGTATTTAGTGGCTAAATATTGATTATAGTGTTGTCAATTCCTACAAATACATCACCATTTAAGCATGTTCAGTCGCTAAATACGTTTAGGCATAAATACGTTGCGCAACAGCGCAAGTCACTCTTGGTGTTACAAGCCGGCCCTACAGTACGTGTATATGAGACGGCCTGACTCGAACGACAGAGACTTACACCGGACATTCAGTGTCACTTGACACACTGAACTAAACACCACCTGTAAAAGCTTGTCGAAATTCGAAAACGCTGATTCTTTATCAAAAACGCCCTAATGCATTTAAACACGTTATGTGAACCGTGAACCAGCGGATACGCTTACTCTTCCATTAGATGCATAAAACACAGCGACACCTCAAGCATAGCATGTTATATGTGCCTCAAGACAAGTGTGTATGTGAATTGTGAACTCCCCACTGCTGGCCCAACGCCCGTAGCGAATTCGCGACCACTGGCATCGTCAAAACCTAGCTTAATTTTATAAACTGTGAAAACACACATTATCTAGATGCCTACTCTTACAAATTAATCACGTTTTACCCAAGTAATCTGGGGGATAAATGAATCAAATTTATCTTTTGTTTGCCCTTGGTTCACTTGCGAATATTGCCATTAAGATTTTCGTAATTAGATTTAATAGTTTCTATCTACGTTGGGTCCAAAATAAGGCGATCAATAGTAATGGATGATAACTTTCGTAAGAGCAACTCAATATGAGTTGCACTTACGCAACAGTTGAGTAGCTAAGCACAACAGATCTCGCAAGTCTCCCAAAACACAAAAAATATATATTCTTAGGGCGACTCACGCAACGATGCCTGGTCGTGTTTAGTGGCTAAATATGATTTTAGTTGTCAAATCATATAAATACGTAAAATTTAAATATGTTTAGTCGCTAACTGCGTTTGGGGATCGTTGTGCAAGCCGGCCTTAATCTTTGACTAATAAAATAGTGCCACGAAATGCACAGCCAACTAACATGACCTACAGTTTTAATCAAATTACAGGTAACGGGAGTTCATGTCAATTGGTTAGTTTTTTGTGGTATAAATTGCAGATATTTTTAATTTACGACTTATCCCTATATTTGTGTGACTAAAGCTACACGCATACCAAATTTCAGCACTGTGGGGTCACTGGTGTACCCTGTGAATTTTGTCAAAGATCAGTTTTTATTAAGGCTAATAACTTAAAAACGACAAAATTTAAACTCAAAATAAAAATAGGGTCGAAATGTACTCACAAAGACCTTTTACTTTTAGTCTTCCGGATAGTCGACCGAATCGGATAAACGCTTTGAAAATTATCCTCGGACAAACAAACATACATACATGCGTACAACGCCGATTTGCCCAAGTTCATTTAGAGATCTCGCTTCGCTCGATCAATAAAAGTTAGTAAAAATTGTTAAACCACTAATTATTTTACAACTGTATATTTAAAACACGTATTGTCTTCACGCTTGAATAAACGCTTATCAGTTGGACCACGCCTCACCTCACGCTAAGTAATTTTGCCATACATCACTACAACTCAAGTTATCGTACTCATAACTTGTAATTGTTTAACTGCTTTCACTTAAGATCATATGCGAAGCTGTTTGGGATAAGTGGCACTTGACAAGTGATTACATTGTTTAAAATTACGTGTTGTTCTGATGTTCAAGTTAGGCGTATAAAGCATTTTGCAAGATTTTGGCAAAGTTTTCGAATTGTAGAGTAATATAAAACCCTACTTATTTACAAAAGAGATCAATTATGTGCAAGTATTTTTATTTTAAGTTCTCAGTGCTATTTTTGAATAACATTTCAAATCTATTTGTACTACTAAATAAATAAATTTAGTTTAGTTAAGCACAAATTCTGTACAAGTAACGGGCATACCCAGAGCAACAAACAATTAAGTTAGTTCTTGTATCTATCTATAAGATCTCAGTTCTCAGACTTCTCAGCTACGCACCGCGCATTTGAACGAACCCCGACGCAAAGGGTTCAATGATTTTAATTAAAGTATGTTTACTTTACTCTCAGCTGTAAGTCTGCTTTTTACTTGAAATACTCCACGACAATCGTACAAACTCAACTTAACTTTTGTAAGAGTTCTTTCACCAAAGTTAAATTGGTGTAGCGAGTTTTAAGAATAAACACCTATTTAAGACTCAAAAAGGTTAAATCAAGAGTAAAAAGGTAACGAGTTTTGTTGCTGGAAAATATGAATCGAAATGTCACGTTGTGAGAACAAATTCTGAAGAAAATAAGGAGGTTTAGGAAGAGTCGCGTTGTAATTTGTAAAAGTTTGTAAGTAGGTAATAACAAAGACTCTCCCGCCCTTTTGAATACAAGCGACAGATCCGTTGATTTATTTTCTGTGTGATTTTGGTATAATTAACCAAGGTCTGCCAAAGTGTATGAAAAAAATGTTCGAGGTTCTCAAAGGATCGCTATGCTAAAACATTGGCTTGCCTGATTCGATTTACACAGATGTCAAGAATGCTGAATAAATCAATTTCACAACTTTTTTTAGCGATAGTGTTGCCTTAACAAATATAAATACAAACATATTTATTTTGTGCCCATGTTTACATTCTATGTTATACCAAAGACAAGACAACAAAATAGGTCGTCACTCAGCGGTGTGCCACTGTAACGTATAACTACCGTAGCGCCGTGACGCCTTGTAACACTATCGCGAAAAAAAGTTATATGAAATAGATTTATTCTGCATGCTTGAAACCTGTATTAAATTTGTTTGTGACTAAATGATGTATAATGTATCTGTGTATTTATAATAAAGAGTTTATTTATCCATCTTTATCTAATAAAACGCAAGTGTCACGCGATAATTATAAAAAAAAGTCAGGTTTTAAATATATTTGGTTAATTCGATTTAATTTAAAATTCATCGTCTCACATCAAGGTAAAGTTGTTAAAAACTTAGAACGAGGTGATTGCTCGCGCGTCGCGGTCTCACTCAACTTACTTAATGAGTTAGACGAAATCTGAACATATGATTAAGCTTATAAAGAATAAAGATTTGCAATATTATGGAGTAAGGATTAGGTTCAACATTTATAAATAGATATTTTAGGATGTACAGTACAAAAAATACCTAATTAAGTAACTTAATATGAAAAAATTTCATAAGAACTAATGTTTACCTGTTACGATGTTTTGAAAAAAATATTATAAGCAATACTAAATTATGTTGTCAGGGCCTACTTATCTTTGCTCTAGGATTAAAATATCGTGTTGCGTGCGTGACCACAGTAAATGTAAAACCGCGCCCATTTCCGCAAAGCGCTCAACGCTACCGCCCCTCGATCGCGCCCGCTGATAGTCGCACCCCGCCCTTTGACGATGTTTCTGATTGTGTAATTTTTTGGACTCGTATTATTTCTAGAAAGCATTTTTAAAAGCTTTGCTATCTACTCTTTTGGCTTTGTACGAGACTCTGAAACTACGAATTAAATAAGTAATATATTAAGCATACAATATACATACATACGCGTTAAATACCAGTTTTATATATCAGGGATTATGTGTATATGATCGCGAAAGTTTGAGGCACTGTAAAGGCAAGTAGGAGAAACTCTAAGTGCAACTCTTTTTAATAACTTAAAATACTTAGTATTCATGGATAGTGCATTTTCAGAATCTATTCAGTAGTTTTTGAGATTTTCTCTACAAACTTACAAACAACAAACTTTGTATACTAATATAGTTTTGTTTTTTAGTGATGTTAATACTACTAGTGGTTCGCCCTGAACTGCGATTCGCGAGTCTCCCATAGAAACAAAAAAAAAATATTTGTAATCTTTGACTATCAAAATAGTGCCACGAAATGAATAGCCACATCTTGGCCCACAATTTCATTCAAATTACAGATAACAGGAGTTCAAGTTAATTGGTTTTACTATTTTGGGGCAGAAATTGCGGTTATTCTGGATTTCAGACCTTATTTTTTGTTTTTTTTTTTTATTTTGCGTTCATACAAAGTGGATTAAAATGTTACATGTCAGATCTTATTGACTAGTCAAGAGTCCAGCACTTCATATCTACCCTGCAAGTAAGGGTGTAGGAATATTAAAGCTAAATAGGCAGGTCTAGTGGAATCAAAGTTGATCGATTTTATGTTTTGAATTTGATTGCAGAATGAAATCATTATTGTAGAAAATTATTTACATGTCTTGTCGTTCAAAAATCGTCTAATGTGTAGTAACTCTTTTCCATTAGTATGTGTTTTCATCTATGTTCAAAGAGTTTGTCGTTTTCTTGTGCGTAAATTTGTTCTGGAATTTTGTTACATATTTTTACTCCCATTACATTCGGACCCGAGCTGTGCATTTTAATGTTGATGTAGGTAGTTTCAGGTTGTACTTGTACCAACATTGGTAGGTCAGTCTTTTTTTGAAAAAATTGCGGGTACTTTCTGACGAATTTACACATTTCTTTACGTATATTGAGGTTAAAGTCAGTATTTTAAGATTAAAAATTTCCCTATATTTGTATCACTAAAGCTAAACGCATACCAAATTTCAGCCCTGTGGGGTCTCTGGTGTATCCTGTGAATTTTGTCAAAGTTGAGTTTACATAATGGCTAATAACTTAAAAAACTATAAGGTTTGAAATATAGATAAAAACGAAATCGAAATGTACCAATAAAGATATTTTATTGAACGTGTCATTTGACCGGATAGTCCCATTTTAAACAACCCCCAAACATTTATAGCTCAATTAGTTACACCAGGTTTGTGCCATCACTACCTACCTATATACCAAATTTCACAACCACCGGATCAATGCTTCGAAAGTTACCCTCGGACAATAAAACATAAATATTACATACATACATACACACAACGCCGATTTGGCAAGTTCATTTGGAGATTTCGCTTCGCTCGATCAAAAATTCAAGTTTTCCGTTTTACAAAGTTAAAGTTTCTACTTTTGTGTGTACTTGTAGGTAGGTTAGGTACGTGGAAAATATTCAGAAATTTTGAAACTAAAGTTTCTAACATTCCAAATTCCAAGTCACAATTTAAAGTTCCCGCAATAAAGTAGGGGGAAGCTCCTTAATTCAAAAGGCTGATAGATTCGGGAAGCAGTGGCTCGCCCTAAATCCAGTGGCTGATAACGTCAGATAGCCGAGGATACTTTGGATTGCATTCCGTAAATTTATTGATATGTACCCGCAGGCCACCCTTTTACTCAGTCACTTCACCTTTGTTGAACTTGGGAATCGACGTCGTTTGTTATTTAAATTAGTGTTTATTTTAGACCACAGGCACAGAACTTTCGACCTCCGTGGTATAGTAAATGAATAGCCCGCTGAGACGCATGAGGCTGCGGGTTCGATTCCCGCCGCGGAATAAATGTTTGCATGATCTACAGATATTTGTTCTGAGTTTGGGGTTTTCGGTATACTATATGGTATGTATATATACCTATATATGGTGTGGTATATAGTATGTATTTACAAAAAAAAGAATAAGTATTCTATCAGTTATCTGGTTCCCATAGTACAAGCTCTGCTTAATTTGGGGGCTACGTGCCCCTAATCTTACTATAGAGTTAAACAGGACGATGTGTTTATGACTTATATTCGTTAAATCCCAAAATTATACGTAAACAGTACGTATGTCTTCCACAATACATTTTAAAAGTATGTTTAATTTTTAGGGCTTCGTACCCAAAGGATAAAACGGGACCCTATTACTAAGACTCCGCTGTCTGTCTGTCCGTCTGTCACTAGGCTGTATCTCATGAACCGTGACAGTTAGACAGTTGAAATTTTCACAGATGATGTATTTCTATTGCCGCTATAACAACAAATTCTAAAAACAGAATAAAATTAATATTTAAGGGGGCTACCATACAACAAACGTGATTTTTTTGCCGTTTTTATAGATAATGGCACGGAACCCTTCGTGCGCGATTCCGACTCGCACTTGGCCGGTTTTTTACTTTAAAATTCGTAGTAAAATCTACGCAAGAACTAGCATTTTAAAAAACCAAATTAAAATTCTAGACATTTCTACTGAAACATCATCCCTTAAAACTAATTAGAAAAGTTCGGTTACACTACTCGTTAATGAAAATTTCATAAACTTTATCAGTTGTTTGATTGTTTTTAATTGAATAATGATACCTTAGGGTCAAATTCTAATGAGTTTTAGTCCATTACTTTGAACAACACAAAATACAAACCTTTTGGAAAGTCTACCAAGTTCTACACTATAACATAATTTAACTACATGTGGCAAGTAATACTCGAAGTAAGTATTCTTTGCTTTAACCCTTTTCGGTCCCTTTTGTAAAAGGCTTATATCCAAGAATAATTCATACTCTTGTTACGCCGAGGCTGTTACAGAATAAGTAGTAGTCGGCGTATCTCGAAGTTATACCTACTGTGTTTTTTTAATGAATTTGAATTTTATTATAATTAAATTAATAACTTTATTGGTGTTAACTAATTGTTATTTTTTTATAATAACAAGTTACTGTTGAAAATGACTTGTAACTATGGAGTTATTAATAAAGTATTGTATTGTATTGTGTCACAGAATAGGTAATACTTGGTGTGGAATATACCTACGTACTACGTTTTTACCTACAGTTGCACAGAATAAGAAAGTAGTTCTGTCTAAATACCTATACAATTATAGTTGCTTGTAGAACCTTCTAGGGCGTTCGCGAATGCGTCTAGTTGGGGCGTGCGGTATAAATAGAGCGTGGAGGCGCCCGGAGAGTCAGTTAAAAGTAAAATGTCCCTTAAAAATAAGGTGACTCTTTACAAAGCGTGCATTCGCCCCATTATGACATACTCATCTGTAGTATTTGCCCACTCTCCCAAAGTTGGTGCCATTCAGGTTATTCAAAATCGCTTCTTGCGAAAAGCCTCAGGCTCGCCCTGGTACTTTCGCAATAAAGACCTACATCGCGATTTGAAACTAGAATCAATAGCCAGGTTCATGAAGCTCGCTTCCAAGCGGTTTTATGAACTCGCCTCTATTCATCCGAACCCTTTGGTACACACCATTCCGGTTTACCCGTTGGATCCGCCCGCCAACAAAATCCTCCGTCGTCCGAGACACGTTCTCGGAGACCCGGATGACGAAATCACCTCTGCTAATGCGGAAGGTGAGTCATCTATATCAGACAGAGCAAACACTTCACAGAAACACCGACCTCGCCGGCGAGGTCGTCGAGTCCCTTCAGTCGCCGCTTATACGAGGTACAGACATGTACCCGGGCGTTTCTCTCCTATCCCCATCCCGGCAACAGCCCAAGCCGAGGTTCGTACCTAAGTGGTGCCCTTGCGCTAGTTGCCTATAAAACTTACTGGGCTGAGCGCCATCTGCGCTCGCCAAAAGTTCGGTTAAGCTGTCACGGCCTCAGAGGCCAACAGCGAGATTAGTCCATTCGAAAAAAAAAAAAAAAAAAAAAAAAAAAACCGGAGAGTCAGTTCCCAGGCAGTCACCCATCCAAGTACTGACCGCGCCCGACGATGCTTAACTTCGGTGATCGGACGAGAACCGGTGTTTTCAATGTAGTACGGACATTGGCGAAGCGCTCGCCAAAAGTTCGGTTAAGCTGTAACGGTCTCAGAGGCCAACAGCGAGTTTAATCCATTCGAATAAAAAAAACCGGAGAGTCAGTCTGGTTTTGGCTAAAGGTGCGAATATTTCGGTGACTTTTAGTGGTTTATTATGCAACAGTGGTGTGAATTAGTGTGTTGTGATTACTTGTGATTAAGTTCGTGTATTTATCGTTTTAGTGTTGAATAAAAGTGTTATTTTGGTTAGATTGATTTTCATTATTTTATCCCGAACCCTCAGCTCGTAACACTATTATAGAAAAAATACTAATCGTGAAGACGCGTCTTTTTGTAACGAACTTTTATTTATGGCCTGATTTAATACGCTTTAAATGATTTTGTTGCTTATAATACTAAGTCGCACTACGTACTAAGTTATCTTCAAGAATAAGACATTCCTAGTCATGTATCGCATGCTAGATGTATTATGTTAAAAAAAATCATAATATCATAATTTATGCACAGAACTAACATAAACCTTTTGTTTTCCTTTCAGCCACTTCGAGACCTTATTCCCGGCGCTTAGCTTTAAGATAATAAGAAGAATAGTACTCATTTAGGATTATTAATCCAGGCAACAGAGAGGGGTTTGCCTCTCTATTTTTGAATGTTATGAAATTATGTTATGAAAAAAAAATTATGAAGTTGCTCTCTATTTTTTTTTTAAACTTTACTTTCCCACTGATGGGCAAAGGTCTCCCCCATGTTTCTCCACATCTCACGATCACTCGCCACGTCCCACCAGCCATCTTGGAATGCATCGAGGTCGTCACGCCAACGCTTCCTCGGCCTGCCCCGGCTTCGACCCCTCTCTAGTAGGCTAATAAAATTTAGTGGTCAAACAGCCACTGACACGAAAGAAGAAGAATCAATTCAAGTCTTGTCATAATCAAATCCATTTCATTCTAGACGATTATAAGCATTTTTGTGATATTTAGATTTAAATCAGTAGTAACATTTAATTCGTGCTATTTTATTTGTCGCGATATAACAACATTACTATTTCATTAACTTCTACAAATCATTTACACAACGTAGAATAAATTCGATTCCAGACGATCACACTTAAGATGGCCAAAAGTATTGTTAGGTTAATTTAGGTTAAGAATAGTTAAAAGTTTATTAGGCTCAAGTTAGGATTTATATTTTCTTTAGAAAGAAAGAACAAATATTTATTTGTGACGGTGCACAACACACACACACACAAGTACGGTACACACAAGAGAAAATATTCATGCACACAAGAACAGCAACACCTAACAAATGTGTCTCTCACAATTACCTATATCTAAACGACCGACGACGTCACAAAAAGGCGTCCAACTCAGCATTTGTTGTGATTTTGGCACAACGCTGATCTTCCGTTGGAACCATTTAAAAATAAAGATATCACGGATGACTGCCTGCGCAGCACTACAATTATAAAAAATATAAATATATAGTTAAATATAAGTTACCACACTAAGAAAATAATAAATAAAAAAAAATAATAAACTAGTGCTTCGCCCCGAACTGAGATCTCGCGAGTCTCCAATAAAAACAAAAAAATATTATTCGTAATCTAAGACTATAAAAAAAAATCAATCGACTAGTGACACGAAATGAATAACCAATTAACTTGACCTACATTTTTTCTCTTTTCTGTGCACTATCTACACATCTTTATCTACAATAAACAAAGGTTATCTGGAAGAGAGTGCTCTTTAGCATTAAGTTCGCCTTCAATCAATCATTCAATCAACTTACAGTTTCATTCAAATTACAGGTAACGGGAATTCCTGTTAATTGGTTATGCTTTTTTGGGGTAGAAATTGCAGTTATTCTAGATTTAAGACTTTTGCCTATATTTGTGTCACTAAAGCTACACGCATACCAAACTTCAGCATTGTGGGGTCACTGATGTACCCTGTGAATTTTGTCAAAGTTCAGTTTTTATTATGCCTAATAACTTAAAAATACAAGGTTTAAACTAAAAATAAAAACGGGGTCAAAACGTAATATATTTATAAATACCTTTTATTAGACGTGTCAATTGATCGGATAGTCTTATTTTGTTTTTTTTACCGCTCTTGAACCCCAATATCTCAACAGCCCCCGCAGATTTTTAACTAATTTATTCACACTAAAATTGTAAAATTGTGCCATTACTCCCTACCTATATACTAAACTTCACTATGATCGGACAAACGCTTCGAAAGTTATCTTCGGACAAACAAACATACATACTTACATACATACGTACATACATACAACGCCGATTTGCCCCAGTTGATTTGGAGATCTCGCTTCGCTAGATCAATAAAAGCTATAAGTTACAACAAAAAAAAAATTCAGATTATTGGGGAGAACTAGGCGAGAATGTGCATTAATCAGTCCCACTGCTAAGCAAAGGCCAATCTGCTAAATAATCAGGCTGCCAGAAGAGAGGAAGGTGTGATAAGAGAAGGAGTGGATAAAAAGGGAAAAACTACAATATTGAAATTTCGTTTCTGAGGAGTTCAGAAACGTTTCTTTAGGTAGGGGAAGGTTTGTTACAGTTTGTCAATTCCATTGGACATTACCTTCCGGCTGCGCAGTCGGATTAAAAGTAGCCTATTTCTCAATCCCGGCCATAATCAATTTTATACCAAATCTCATCAAAATAGGTCCCGCCGTTTAGTCGTGAAAACGTAACGACAGAGAGACATAGTTTCTTTCGAATATACTATACTAGTGGTTCGCCCCGAACTGAGATCTCGCGAGTCTACCATAAAAACAAAAAAATATTATTCGTAATCTTTGACTATAGTGCCACGAATTAAATAACCAACTACTTGACCTACAGATTCATTCAAATTATAGGTAACGGGAGCTCATATAAATTGGTTCCCTTTTTTGGGGTACAAATTGCAATTATTCTAGATTTCAGACTTTTGCCTATATTTGTGATACTTAAGCTACACGCATACCAAAGTATAGCACTGTGGGGTCACTGGTATACCCTGTGAATTTTGTCAAAGTTTAGTTTTTATTATGGCTAATAACTCAAAAACTACAAAAACCTTACTAAAAATAAAAACGGGGTCGAAATTTACTAATAAAGACCTTTCATTTGACGTCTCACTTGACCTAATAGTCGCATTTTCATTTTTTTTTATCCCTCTTGAACCCCAATATCTCAACAACCCCCCAAAATTTTTAGCTCATTGACTCACACCAAAATTGTGCCATCATTACCTACCTTTATACCAAATTTCACGATGATCTGATAAACGCTTCAAAAGTTATCCTCGGGCAAACAAACATACATACTTACATACAACGCCGATTTGCCTAAGTTGATTTGGAGATCTCGCTTCCCTCGATCAATAATATTAGTACATAAAGATGTTTTGTTACCTGTGGTGTGAGTAGTATCGTTATGACTACTGTATGTTCTGTGGCGCAGGTGGTGTAATTTCCGCAACACTGCTGTTTTCTTTGTTTTCCACTGCACTGTATTGACTCTGGTCCAGAAAGGATTGTACAGCTAGTTTAATAAAAACACTATTCTAAAAATATACGTTAACTAACACACGGTGACCTAGAAAGAAAAGTGAATGACGTAACAAACAAACAACCAAACCACAAAATACAATAAAAAGAAAACATTTAACTAATATACATTTAAGCATTAATATAAAGAATATACAAGACCTCCGTGGTGCAGTGGGCGAATAGCCGGCTGAGACGCAGGAGGTAGCGGGTTCGATCCCCGCTGCGGAACAAATGTTTGCATGATCTACAGATATTTGTTTCGGGTCTGGTTGTTTCTCTATATATTATAAGTATGTATTTACAAAAAAAATGTATATAAGTATCCTATCAGTTATCTGGTTCCCATAGTACAAGCTCTGCTTAGTTTGGGGCTAGATAGCGCTGTGTGAAATGTCCAGCAATATTTATTATTTATTATTATTTTATATATACATTTATCATTTTCATTATCTTGAAAATTAAACACAAAACAAAATAAAAATAGAAGATGGTGCACAAGTATTTTTCTAAATCCTATATTAATTTGGTTCCCAAAAATAAAACAATTAACAAAATAAACCTCCTTGCATAAATTAGAAAAATCCCTATTTCGTTCCCTTCCAATTAAAATTAAAACTTATCTGTTTATTTCCTGCATTCTCTAGTGTTTTAATTACTTGCTGCGACGCTCTTAATTGTTTTTTAATTTGTGTAAGCACCGCCTTAATAGGGACGCTTATCACCGGTTTAACTTCCTCCGAATTGCCCCAACTCGTAATTTATGTTAATTTTCACTCATCTTGGGCGGGACTTGCGATTTGTAGAAGCTCTATTTCTTGCATGAATTGTCTCCGCGCGAAAACAAAGGGTTCAATCAAGAAGTGTTCTATTTCAAGAATCATAAAGGAGGTAAGCTTTCGGAACCATGACCACCGAATTGGGATGTTGTACGTTGGCATCTCGGCTGTCAATATATAGGGTGTTTGATAATATACGCACAAAAATGAAAGGGTTTATTTTGATGAGCATAATAAATAAATTGGTAAATGTTTACCATAGAAATGTGAAATTTATTTAGGCATGTAAAAACAAACACTTCATTAAACTTATGTTGTGCTATTGCATAATGCTTGCCATCTAACCACAGATACCGTATTGGTGGCGTGTCGAGATTTATCTCGTTGTCCCTTTCTAACACAAAACCCGCAGCCATTTCCGAAAGAGATATCAAACCGGCCTTTCTTTTTGGATGTCGACTGCAAGAGTATCTAAGCAGTAAGTTTTATATCGAATTAATCACCTAAACTTAGTCGATTTTCTCTAAAATTTGATAATATAACTACTAGTTTTTTTCGAGAAGTCTTTTTTATGTTTTTTTACGGTTTCTCAAACCGTCACTTGAATATCGTCAGTATACTCGTATTACCAAACAGCCTGTATTTTTGTAACTACTCAAAAATCTACTTATTTTCTTACTCCAGTTTATAACAGTGAAGGTAAGCATTTTGAGAATACACGTGCTAAAACAAACACGCTTTGATTAAACCAAAAAATATAAATTGGTTCTTTTCCACTGCAAACAGAGTGTAATTATTATAATCAAGTTATACTGGCTTTGTTTAGTTATCAGCGTCGGTAGATTGGCTTTCTTTGATCAGCCTCTATTGAGTAGTGTATCAAAAGCCTGTTGCTATTCTACGTAATTATGAGGTACGTTAGTAACACGGTTTAATAATAAATAATAAATATTGCTGGACATTTCACACAGCGCTATCTAGCCCCAAACTAAGCAGAGCTTGTACTATGGGAACCAGATAACTGATAGACTACTTATATACTTTTTTTGTAAATACATACTTATGATATATAGAAAAACCTCCAGACCCGGAACGAATATCTGTAGATTATGCAAATATTTGTTCCGCGTCGGGAATCGAACCCACTACCTCCTGAGTCTCAGCCGGCTATTCGCCCACTGCACCACGGAGGTCGTCAAAGTTTGAGTCGGAGTTTGTGTTTGTTGTTGTTGTGGTGTGTGTGTTGAGTGGTTCGTTATTGAGTTACTGAGACCTTTGCATTATTAGTTGAAAATGATTTTATACAGCTTGCAAATTCTTGCACTACAGTGTGAAGAATACAGCCTCAAATAATATACAATTATGTATACTGGTATAGTAAAGTAAAGTAAAGTAAAGTAAAAATTTATTTATAGACATAATTAAGTATGGCATAGTCAAATTTGAATCCATAGGCTCCCGAACTAGTTAAAAAAATGTATTTCAGGTGCCAGTGGCTTCTCCCATCATGTGTATATTTTAAATTATGTCTAGCAAAGATAGGATAGTTAAGTTTAAGCATTAATTAAAAATAATAAATCATATGACTAAAAAAGTAAGTATTCAAAAGAAATACCTAAGTATACTTATCTCCTATCTTAAAGAACGCTTCCTTTTCCTCCATTAATCCAATCCATCGAGTATTGCGTTCATCTGACACACTCCAACTCAGGACACCTGTACACTCCTCCTCCTACTTTGATAAGGCTTTTACAGTGCAGGCTGTCCGGTTATGGAACGCGCTGCCGGTGGCTATCAGATGTGCCAAGTCACTTGCCATTTTTAAACGTATGCTCAGAGAACACTATCTGAGTATTTGTCGCTAAATATATATGTATTTATTATTAATTATTTGTTTCTGAAATAAGTCTAAGTATGTAACTATAAATTATTATGAGTAGTTATTATTTAGATTCATGTAATTTTCATTTATGTAAGTTTTATAGTTTTTATTTTTATATAATTAGTTTAGTCTGTAAGTACCTACATGTAGTATGTTAGGTACACCATTACACCCCAGGTAATGTCTACACAGTCCATTCCATCCAAAGGTTGTCTGGTAGAGATCGCTATTTAGCGGTAAGACCGCCAATTGTATCCATAGATTTACGTAGTTGTTTTTTATATGTATTTGTTTCGTGGTGTGCAATAAAGTATTATCTAATCTAATCTATACTCCTCTTATTCGTGTTCTTCTTTGCTGAAGATTGTGCCCGTCTATAGATCGGACCAAGTCAAGGCGTTGACAGGAGCCCCTGTGTGTACCGCCCTATGACAAGTCTACGCCCTAAGACTTGTGCAGCGTATTAACGCTTAAATATTATATTCCATTTAATAATTTTAGTACAACTTTCACAAACATTCGATTATTATTTCATTTCTCATAATCCCATGACATTTGAAACCGATTTAAATTTCATTTGCATACCAAACGTGCCAAAAGTAATCGCTGCAGGCCTAAACCCTGTCGATAATAATTGCCCTCATTTCTGTTTTTACACGAAATCATAAAACAGCCCAATTCAAAGAGCACTTCGTAAAATCTGATTGATGTAAAGTGATTGATAAAATCTGATGGCATTTTCTATTTAAACCCTTTTCAAATATCAAATTAATGATTTAAGGGTCTGTGGTAATTCATTTAAAACATTTACACTCTCTAGTACCTACTTTATTACTTTATTAACTACCCTTTTCCAGTACGTAGGCGAAACACAAGTAATTGTATGAAAAATTACATTCCTTTCATTAAAAGCCCACTATAATAGTAAACCAAGTTTATCTCAGGTCTGACAAGAAGAGGTCAATTATGATTTTATTTTGACAACGAGTGTGCGACGAACGGAATTCACAAAAGAGCGGGAGTATTTTGCGCTTCCCTGCGCGCTCGACCGCGAACCGATAGCGAAAAATCGTAGCGCTGCGAAAATGCTCGGTTAGGTAGAGTTTACAAGGATTTGAAAATGTATTTGATTATTTTGAAGTTAAACTTCTTTTGACGCTTTTGGAAAAAATATGAGGCTAAAATTTTTATGATGCGCGCGCACACCTACAGCCAAAAAGCAACATGATGAAGTTAGCTGATAACTGTTTTATGTGAGCGCACCCCGACAGCTTAAAAGCGACATGATGAAGTTAACTCTACAAACAAAGAGTTGTGGAATACAGGATGAAATCTTTTGCTAATTTTGAAGATATACTTCTTTTGGCGCGTTTGGAAAAATATATGAGAGTAAAATTTTTACGATGCACGTGCACACCGACATCGGTCAAAAAGCGACATGATGAAGTTAGCTAAAAGAAAAAGCTTTGGTAGTCCTCGGTACAGGCAAACACGCAACGCTTACTGTGTCTCTACCAGGTTCACCCACTCCTATCGCTTGCATCATGAAGACATGGCATCCAAGCCGGCAGCGGCGGTAGAACCCATCTTCTATCTCCATTAAAGTTCGGCACACGACTTCTTGTCGGTCGTAACACCGATAAATCCCCTATTTATAATAATGATTACAATATTTTCATATTTTCAGCAGAGCATAAGTATTTATAAATTATGTTTAATATAAGTCTTCAGTTAAATTTATTCTTAATCCGGTAATTTTTGTCTGGAAAACACACTGAAAAATGACATTATCTAACTCCACCCTACCTGTCACAGATAAAGCCACAGTAAGGGCGTTTGTCCACCGCCGTCGTCACCAAGATGTCACCGAGGATGAGATGACGATGCCGAAGCAGCGATAAAATACATTTAGTATGGGCGCGTGGTGGACACGCGCCCATACTAAATGTATTTTATCCGCCATCACCGGAACGTCACGTTCGGTTCGAATGATCTCGTTTCTCGGTAACCTCCTGGTGACGGCGGCGGTGGACAGACGCCCTAACTTGTTAGTATTATATATTCCAGGACGAGGCGAGGTGGTAAATCAGTCGACACGCCCGCGCCCGCGCCCGTGGAAAGGCTTAGATAAACGAAAACAATTCCGAGAATAAATTTATTTGACCCCCTAATTAGATTACACCCTGTCTTTCTGCAGCGAGGGGTTTCAGCCCCTTCAGCGGTAAGGCAGGTTAACTAGACGCATAAAATTATAGATAAAAAGCATTATGCATTTATTAAAGTGATAAGTTGTATTATAAAACTTTTCATGGAATTTTAGTTCAATCATGCGAAATAAAAATAACTGATAGTTATTTAGTGAAATCTAAAACTACCCTCATGCATTTCAAATCGTTATTTTTATAATAAACTGACCGACACCTATTTTATATTACCGTATCAAGGGCAAGGTTGTGAGTTCAAATACCGTTTGGTTTATAAATTTGGAATACTATAAACCAATCTTAATACATTTGAATGAATATAATAAGGGAGTATGTTATGAACTTTTAACGGTTTTTCATAACACTAGTGGTTCGCTCCGAACTGAGACCTCGCGAGTCTCCCAAAACACAAATAAAATATTCTTAGGACGACTCTCGCAACGATGCCTAAACGTATTTAGTGGGTAAATATGATTTAATATGTCAAATCATACAAATACGTAAAATTTAAACATGTTTAGTCGCTAAATATGTTTAGGGATCGTTGTGCAAGCCGGCCTTAATCTTTGACTATTAAAATAGTGCCACAAAATACGCAACCAAATTACTGTTGACCTACAGTTTCATTCAAATACAGGTAACGGGAATTCATGTTCATTGGTTACTATTTTTTGGGGTAGAAATTGCAGTTATTCTGGATTTAGATTTTTCCCTATATTTGTGTCACTAAAGCTACACGCATATTAAATTTCAGCACTGTGGGGGTCACTGGTATACCCTATGAATTTTGTCAAAATTCAGTTTTTATTATGGCGTATAACTTATAAAGTACAAGGGTTAAAGTAAAAATAAAAATGTGGTCGAAATGTACTCACAAAGACCTTTTATTATATGTGCTATTTGACCGGATAGTCTCATTTTGGGGTTTTTTACCCCTCTTGAACCCCAATATCTCAACAAGCCCCCCACATTTTTAGCTCATTTAATCACACCAAAATTGTGCTATCACTACCTACCTATATATAAAATTTCACGATGATCAGATACACGCTTCGAAAGTTATCCTCGGACAAACAAACATACATTTACATTTTACATACATACAACGCCGATTTTCCCAAGTTGATCAATAACAAATCTGTATGTGCAAATAATATGTGGTCGAGTTTTCCTTCCCCCAACGTCGTTTTTACTAGGCCACAACGCTTTAGTAATTAATAAACAAAATCTTCGATCAAAAGAATAAAACAGATATCGAATTGTTTACCCAAAGTCTGTGTCAAAAATATTGTTTGCGAAATTAATGCCAATTAGTTAGTCTTGAACGGAATGTAAACAATAATTATTCTAAATGGCAGACAGCGTAAACAGTTTAATGCAAAGGATCGCCAAGTTTGTAGAATTGGCGATGGCCGCGGGCCCAAAGCGAACAAGAACATAGCTTAGCCAATCTGTTCCAATATTATAGAGAGGTAAAGCTTGTTGTTTGTATGCTTGTAATCTCAGAAACTATACAGAACCGATTCAGGAAATTCTTTCACTGGTAGGTGACCTTTTCTTGAGTGCTGCTGTATTTTACTTTAATGTTACGCCGAAGCTGTTACAGAATAAATAGTAGTCAGCATATCTCAAAGTTGTACCTACTGTGCCACAGAATAGGTAGTACTAGGTATGATATATACCTATTATGTTCTTACCTACAATTGCGCAGAATAAGAAATAGTTATCCTGTCGAATTATCTTCACTTTTCTTGTTGCCAGTGGAACCATCGAGAACATTCGAGTATTATGTACTGTGCGCGGTATAAATAGGCCAGAGAGACGCCCGAAGGAGTCAGTCTGGATTTGACTATAGTACGTGCGAACATTTCGGTGACTTTTAGTGGTTTATTGTGCAACAGTGGTGTGATTTAGTGTGTTGTGATTACTTGTGATTTAGATCGTGTATTTATCATTTTAGTATTGAATAAAAGTGTTATTTTGGTTAGAATAGAATAGAATACTCTTTATTGCACACCAACAAAATTAAAAATACAATAAAATTAAGGTAAGTACAATGGGCGGTCTTATCGCTAAAAGCAATCTCTTCCAGACAACCTTTGGATGGACAGGACAAAACAAAATCAAAAAGACGGCGGTGTAAATACGAGTATGTTCATAAACCTACATAAACTACCTATACTTACTAATAAAATAAATATGTATACTTACAAATATAATAATATATACTTA
The DNA here is from genome assembly GCA_963924445.1 of Philereme transversata. NCBI lineage: Eukaryota > Metazoa > Arthropoda > Insecta > Lepidoptera > Geometridae > Philereme > Philereme transversata. The sequence goes on along the minus strand of OZ004342.1, from coordinate 23,403,071 downwards.
TATATAAACTACAATAAAGGAGATAAACATAACGATAAACTAGCAGTGCGTAGACAAAGAAAGGAAATGGTTGTATACCTTAGCTTTAAAGATAGGAAGAGATTTAGATGATCTAATAGAGAAGGTAAAGCGTTCCACAGCCGCACACCTTGAACTGTAAAGGAGTCACCATAAAATTGAGAACTGTGGACAGGGGTTTGGAAAGCTTCAGTTGAGTGTAGGTTTCAATCATGCGCCTGGTGCAAGAACACAAAACGCTCCTTTAGATAGGATAGTGAAGAAGGATTGAAAAGAAGGGACAGAATATGTGCATTCCGGCGAAGACGGATAGGGAGCCACTTGAGTGGTTTCTTTTAGGTTAGATTGATTTTCATTATTTTATCCCGAACCCTCAGCTCGTAACAATAATATCCGTGCGAAGCCGGAATGAGCGGCTTTCAAGCAAGCGTTGCCGGCAAGTATGGTCGGTAATGTTTCGATAGTTTGTGTTCATGATGGTCGTCAATATTGCCGCATTGCCTAACCATATGGCCACGATAATTAATGTCTATAATTGTCGAGTATTATGAAGATTTCCGCTATTTTGATGTTGTAGTTGACAAGAAATTTGAAATATTCTCAGAAAAAAAGTTCCCAAATATTCTATTTGTCATTTTTGTACACCAAGTGCATAATTCTCTTGCTCGTATGTTTGCTAGGCTACGTTATTGTAATTTGGTGTAACGATAAATTGTTATCAATCAATATTGACACCTCCGTGTTGCAGTGGGCGAATATCCGGCTAAAGCGCAGGAGGTAGCTGGTTCGATTCCCGCCGCGGAACAAATGTTTGCATTATCTACAGATATTTGTTCCGGGTCTGGTTGTTTCGCTTATGTTATAAGTATGTATTTACAAAAAAATGTTTATAAGTAACTATCAGTTATCTGGTTCCTATAGTACAAGCTCTGCTTAGTTTGGGGCTTGATAGCGCTGTGTGAAATGTCCAGAAATATATTTTTTTATTATTTTATTTAATATACTTGCGAAGCATAAAAAGGGGCGTAAGACAGGGCGACCCGCTATCCCCAAATATATTCTTAGCCGTTCTTGAAGCCGTCATCAGTAAGCTAGACTGGAGCAAACTAGGAATCTATATACAAGGCAACGACTTAAACCATCTGAGATTCGCAGATGTCATAGTTATACTCTCTGAGACGAGCTCACAGCTACAGGTCATGATCGACATCTCACTAAGACTATGGTAATGACAAACAGCTATCGAATACCAATAAAAGCTAATGGAAATCCAATGGAATACACAGAAAATTACATATACCTGGGAAAATCCATTAGTTTCGACAGAAAAAACAATGACTTAGAAATAGAAAGGAGAGTACAGCGAACATGGAATAGATACTGGAGCCCAAAAAAGAAATATTTAAAAGTAACATGCCAATAAGTCTGAAAACTAGTATCATGAACTCAAGCCTCCTACCATGTCTGACATACGGATGCCAGACGTAGGAATTTACAGCAAAGGCAAAACAAAAAATCAGCACCTGCCAGAGAGGACTAGAGCGTAGCATGCTAAAGATAAAGAGACTAGTTAAAATACGACACACAAAAATAAGAGAAATAACAAAAGTCATAAACGCCTTGAGCTATGCACTAAAGCTAAAGTGGAAATGGGCAGGACACACACCAGAGATGGACTGCAGAAATAACCCTGTGGAGAAGCCCACACGGCAAAAGAGGCAGAGGAAGACCTTTGACACGATGGGAAGACGACATTATAAAAACAGCCGGGCCAATCTGGGGCCAAATAGCACAAGATAGAGACAAATGGGCATCTTTGGAGGAGGCCTTCACCCATGCTGGGGTTCTTGCAAAATAACTTAAAGAATTAATGAATAAGACACATAATAGTTAGTGGTTCACCCCGAACTGAGATCTCTCGAGTCTACTATAAAAAAAAATATTCGTAATCTTTGACTATCAAAATAGTGCCACGAAATAAAAACCAAAAAACTTGACCTACAGTTTCATTCAAATTACAGGTAACGGGAGTTCATATTAATTGGTTCCCTTTTTTGGGGTACAAATTACAGTTATTCTAGATTTCAGACTTTTGCCTATATTTGTGATACATAAGCTACACGCATACCAAATTACAGCACTGTGGGGTCACTGGTGTACCGTGTGAATTTTGTCAAAGTTTAGTTTTTATTATGGCTAATAACTCAAAAACTACAAAAATTAAACTAAAAATAAAAACGGGGTTCAAATGTACTAATGAAGACCTTTCATTTGACGTCCCACTTGACCTAATATCCTCATTTTCATTTTTTTTTACCCTTCTTGAACCCTAATATCTCAACAACCCCCCAAAATTTTTAGCTCATTGAGTCACACCAAAATTGTGCCATCATTACCTACCTATATACCAAATTTCACGATGATCGGATAAACGCTTCGAAAGTTATCCTCGGACAAACAAACATACATACATATATACATACAACGCCGATTTGCCCAAGTTGATTTGGAGATCTCGCTTCACTAGATCAATAATTAAATTAAATACTAACCAATAACTAATTTAACAAACAATTTAAAATTCCTAATAGCAATAAGTCACAAGTGTAAAAATGTAAGAAGTAAAAGGCTTTTATTTTAGTTATTTATACTTGCGAAGGAACTTGTAGTTCAGTTTGAGTCAATAAACTCACGTACCTTCTCTTATGTAACTAAATATAGATAGCCTAGGTACTGCCTCTTTCTATTCTGTGCCTTCGCCTGGGTGCCTTATAATTTTCTTACAATTCACACTTGGTTTCTTTGAACAGCAATCTTCCCTTTTCTAGGAAACGTAAGCCTGCTCACATTTTAAATTAGATTTTTAACAACCTTCACAAACCAACGAAAACATTTCTCGCTTTGCTCGCTTAGGCAATAAAGAAGGCATTCCTTGGTCTACCAACCTTTTACCACTCCAAGTACAGCTTTGTTGTAAATTGAGTTTTACTGACCTTACATAAGATTCTATATAGCCTGAATCTTTATCACTCTCACTTGTGCTACCACATGGTAGGTTCGGACCTCTGATGCCTGGTGGTTTATCAAACATATACCCCGCTGACTTTAAGTTTACTAAAAACTAATTTAGTTTAAGTTGTGGAGTAGAATTGCTTCTATACAATCTTTCTACTCATCATGTACGATCCTGGAGTAGTATCACAATGATTTGCATAAATAATGCAGCCGCGCTACAGGGACGAACTCGGACATTTATTATTTATCCAGATGTGTAGAAGGGATGAGAATATACGGAAAACTAGTTTTGGAAACGGAAAATTTTACGGAAGTATTGCTTGTGTTAATTAACAACACTTCCATCCTGAGGTTTTCTGGAATAATGAGCTTTAAATAAACTGCTTCTATGGAGTCAATTGTTTCCAAAATATTAAAAGTTCGCATCTGGTCACGTCTGCTGCATTATTGGTGGCTTTATTGTAATCGTGCTAATACATAGGTACATTAAACATCAATAATACATACCTACTTATAATATAAAAACTGAATATATGTGGGTTCGATTCCCACCGCGGAACAAATGTTTGCATGATCTACAGATATTTGTTCCGGGTCTGGTTGGTTTTCTATATATGTTAAGTATGTATTTACAAAAAAAAAGTAGGTATTCTATCAGTTATCTGGTTCTCTACAAGCTCTGCTTGGGGCTAGATAGCGCTGTGTGAAATGTCCAGCAATATTTATTTATTTATATTGCTTATTTGTCTAGTCGTCCACCCCTGCCCATGTAGTAAATACATCTCTGGCGTCCCCATGGGCGGACTGAGTTTAGTTAGTTATGAATTTTGAACAAGGATTAATGTTATTAACAGTGCGGTGTGGGACGTGTGTCACGGGTGTGTCCGCCCGCGATATGTGTAGCCTTAGTTTACACTTGACTAAGTATGTTCCACAACATTTTACATAGGTACTAACTAGTCTTGTAGCATGAAGCTAGGTGGCGCAGGTGTTGGTGGGCGACGAAGTTTTTAACCTGCCTAAAGGCCTTTGACATCTCTTGACAGTTTATCACAGTGCAACTTCGTAGTAGAGATAGTAATGGGAGTAATTTGGGCCCAGGCCCGCGGGCCCAGTCGCCCTACGAAAATATTATTCTTGCCTGGACATTTAGGCCCATAAAAATATGAGGTACCTATCATTGTTACAAATAACAGTAGTAGGTACTTTACTCGCATACTAAGGTACTATTTACAGTAAAGTTAATTCCGCTAATCGCAATAACTCCAACATTTCACCTTAATTATTCCTACAATATTATCTATAAAAATAAAATGTTTCATTTCTGTGTTTGGTTTAATTTCAATATTGATAGATGCGCCCACATCCGCGTCCGGCTGAGTGCACTAATCGCGATATCAACCCGGCTCAAAGTCCCAACCAGCCGGAGCGGAATGAGTTCCATTTGTTTTATAAATTTCCATTCATTCCCTAAAATAACTTGTATGTTGTTCCTAATATATATTGGTTATAACTATGTATGACCATTGATCGAGCGAAGCGAGATCGCCAAATCAACTTGGGCAAATCGGCATTGTATGTATGTATGTATGTTTGTTTGTCCGAGAATAACTTTCGAAGCGTTTATCCGATCATCGTGAAATTTGGTATGTAGGTAGGTAATGATGGCACAATTTCGACGTGACTCAACGAGCTAAAAATTTTGGGGGTTGTTGAGATATTGGGGTTCAAGAAGGGTAAAAAAAAATGAAAATGAGACTTTTAGGTCAAGTGAGACGTCAAATGAAAGGTCCTTATTAGTACATTTCGACCCCGTTTTTACTTTTAGTAAAGTTTTTGTGGTTTTTGAGTTATTAGCCATGATAAAAACTGAACTTTGACAAAATCCACTGGGTACACCAGTGACCCCACAATGCTGAAATTTAGTATTCGTGTAGCTTTAGTAACACAAATATAGTCAAAAGTCTGAAATCCAGAATAACTGAATTTTGTACACCAAAAAAGGGTGACACTTTATATGAACTCTCGTTACCTGTAATTTTAATGAAAGTGTAGGTCTAGTTAATTGGTTATGCATTTCGTGGCAACTATTTTGATAGTCGAAGATTACGAATAATATTTTTTGTTTTTATGAGAGACTCGCGAGATCTCAGTTCGGGACGAACCACTAATTATGTAAACTATTTATAAACCCAACTACAAACTTATATTATATTTTTATTAAAATGTTTTATGTTTTATTAAAACTTGTTTTAGGGCGGGTTCCTATATCCGTCAGTAAGCTACAACCCGTTTCTTCTTGAAAACGTGTCAAAAGTTTGACACTAGTTTGACACTTTTTCAAGGAGATACGATCCGTAGTCGGTTACCGACGGATATAGGAACCCGCCAATAGTTTTTGTATCATAATTTACTAGGTGACACCAAATCATATCATCATGCAAAAATTATAGTCTACGAATAAAACGGTTATAAATGGTCGGACCAACAGACAGACAGACAGAAAAAACTAAAAATGTTTCTAATGGAAGCCCAAATACAACATGATAACATCAATGTCGACCTCTCTTTGATCTAGTCATCCAATTACTCTTCTTACATATATATATCTAAATCAATATATTTTAAATAGTTACCCATATTTATTTATATATAACCATTTACCTTCATAACCTTTGGATTCATATGCCATATATATATATTTATTATTATTTTAGAAAAGTATGTTTAAAAATGTATACCCACATTTTAATAAAACTGCACACCTTTTGTTTATTCACTTCTTTATTTATTTTTATTTTACTTCGTCGCTGCTGCACTACCTTTTGCTCCTGGTTTCAGCTGAAAATCAGTGTTGGATGCAAAACATCCAACATTATGCTGAGCTGAACGCCATTTTGATACGCAGACACATGAGTCGAACTGTCATAATGGATTTAATTGTATGTTCCTTAATATTGTTTCATGTGTCATTTTGTGTGTATCAAATAAATGATTATTCTATTCTATTCTATAGACAGACTGACAGGAGGACAGAAGGGTTCCTAGTCCGACACAGTATCCTAAAAAAGAGCGTGTGACACAAAAGGAAAGCTTGATATCCAATTTTATATGCATTTCCTGTTTTTACGCCCGTTTATCTTCTTGTTAAACCATAACCAACAATGCTGTTGCAATGGTTATGCTTTCAGAAACCATCAAAATCCACATAGAGCATTCGACAACGCAATAATTAGGCTCTTACACGGCCCCATCTACTTATCTACACGGTCGTATTAATGTAAGTAACACGTGTAAAATTTAACGTGGATCGAATCACTTCAGTTTCATAACAGTCTCGTATTACAAAGGGCCGGGAAAACATACAATATTATAAGAAGCCGGATATTTTATCTGTCCCTCCGACCATATATACCATACTAGTTAGTACAATTAAGGGTGTTGCCTAGGGTTCATTCCCGGGAAATCCCGAGCCGAGAATTCTCGGGAAATCGTTCGGCTTTGTTCCCGGGAAATTAAGCTCGAGAAAAGTCGAGAACTCGAGAAATCATATGTGGAACTAGTTTTGTTACTCGATGTCAGAACTAAATGGAATTCAACGCTGACGATGATTGAACGTTTCTTGAAATTAAAAAATTCCATCACAAAGGCATTGATAGATTTAAGATAGCTCATACAAATGGAATGAAGAAAATATTACTGTGCTTCAAAAATTGCAGATGATATTAACACCAACGAAACTTGTGTTCGAAAACTTCAATTTCAGAAAATGTAGTAAAATAAGGAACCGGCTGTCTGATAAAGTTATAAATGCTTTACTTTTTCTAAAGGCATATTTATCAGACAGAGTAAGCAGATCTAATTATTTGCATGTATGTTCAGATGTTGTTTTACTGATCTTTCAAAGTCTTAAGTTGATTTTCTTCTTAATTAACCTATCAAAAATGGTGCTGTGATTTTAATTATAAGTCAGCATAGTATTAACTTATTAATGTTCAGATTCTTTTTTGTTTTGTTTGAGAGAAGCTAATTTTGTTGAAAACTGTCAATAAAAGTTTTATGATTATTTTGATACTTTTATTTGAGAGGAAACCACTTAATTTATTGGTTTAAAATATATTAAGATTTTTTTTATGATGCACAAGTTTATTTTTGTGTCGATTTTTTATACAAAAAGATATGCAATAACATACGTAAATGTAAATTTCTCGACAAATCGAGAAGATCCAAGAAAGAAGAATCCCTCGAGAATTCTCGAGACCCGAGAAATTGATAAGCTCGAGAAATAATGAACCCTAGTGTTGACAAGCATGTAAGATGAATAGGGAAAACAAGTAATCAAATATAAAATTTACATTTTTATTTCAAGTACCAGGACTCATACTGTAGGTAGAATAGAAATAGGAATATAAAATATTTGATCGAGCGAAGCGAGATCTTCAAATGAACTTGGGCAAATCGGCGTTGTATGTATGTATGTACTCGTATGTATATATGTTTGTTTGTCCGAAGATAACTTTCGAAGCGTTGATCCGATCATAGTGAAATTTGATACATAGGTAGGTAGTGATGGCAAATTTTGGTGTGACTGAATGAGCAAAAATGTTGAGATATTGGGGTTCAAGAGGGGTACAAAATGAAAATGAGACTATTAGATTAAGTAGGATGTCAAATGAAAGATCTTCATTAGGACATTTGAATTCCGTTTTTATTTTTAGTTTAATCTTTGTAGTTTTTGAGTTATTAGCGAGTAATAAAAACAAAACTTTGACAAAATTCACAGGATACACCAGTGACCCCACAATGCTGAAATTTGGAATTTATGTAGCTTTAGTGACACAAATATAGGCAAAAGTCTGAAATCCAGAATAACTGCAATTTGTACCCCAAAAGAGACTGACCACGTTACATGAACTCCCGTTACCTGTAATTCGAATGAAACTGCAGGTCAAGTTAGTTGGTAATAATTTCGTGGCACTATTTTGATAGTCAAAGATTACAAATAATATTTTTTTGTTTTAATCAGACTCGTGAGATCTCAGTTCGTGGCGAACCACTAGTGTTATAAAAAAAAATAAAAATAAAAAAAAAAATCTTTATTCATTTTTCATATTGCTGAGATTAACATTACGGATTAGTATCTACTTATAGGTAACACTTTATACATTGCCTGAACTAGGAGGACCTGTATCTCAGGCAAAAAAAACTGGACTGGTGTAACTAATGAATACTCAAATTAACAAAACTTAGAATCTATTTTTTTTTTTTTTTTACTAACCTATATTGTCCTACTGCTGGGCAAAGGTCTCCCCATCTCCCCTCCATCCATCACGGTCCACAGCCAAATCTGACCAATCTGGTTTGAATGCATCCAGGTCGTCTCTCCATCTTTTTCTGGGCCTACCACGGCTGCGTCGTCCGTTCGGTATCCACTGGGTGACTAGATTCGCCCATCGTTCTGGATGCATTCGAACCACATGGCCTGCCCAATCCCATTTTAAGCGGGCGGTCTTAATGCCTACATCGGCTATGCCGGTTTTGGCTCGTAGGTCGGTATTTCTGACTCGATCGATTCGCTTCACTCCAAGGATGCTTCTCTCCATCGCTCTCTGGCAAATCTTGAGTTGGGACTTTTGTGCTTCTGTCAAGGACCAAGTCTGAGCTCCGTAGGTCAATATGGGCAGGATACACATGTCGATGAGTTTTCGCTTCAGTGTCAGTGGAAGGGAACCCTTCATAAGCTGCTTCATGGACCAGTAGCTCCTCCAAGCGTTTTCAATGCGACGATTGATTTCTGTGTCTTGGCGGTTTTGGAAGGAGACTAGCTGGCCCAGGTAAATATACTCATCGACATATTGTATGACCTGCCCATCGACTTCGACCCTACGTTTTATACTGTTGGTCATGACTTGAGTCTTTGATCTATTCATGGCCAGTCCCACCTCAAGACTTGCTGTGCTCAGGTCTTGGAGCATTTGTTGAAGTTCTTGTGCGGATGGAGCGAAGAGAACGATGTCGTCAGCAAAACGTAAGTTTGTGAGTCTTTTGTCACCGATGCTGATCCCTCTCATGTTCCAGGAAATTGCCAACTTTTTAAAAATTTCCTCAAGCGTACTTGTGAAAAGCTTAGGCGATAGAGGATCACCCTGTTTTACACCTTTTTCGATTTTAAAAGATGGTCCGCAATTATCTAGCTTGATGGTGGCTGTGCTGTTGTTATAAATGTATTTTAGAAGGTCTATATATGTTTTTTCTATTTCTTGATTACTTAAGGCTGAGAATATGGATGAATGTGACAGACTATCAAAAGCTTTTGTATAGTCAACAAATGCTATGTATAAGGGGATGTTGAACTCTAGGTATTTTTCTAAAATTTGGTTTAGGGTATGGAGGTGGTCAGTGGTGGAATAGTTTGGCCGGAATCCTGCTTGCTCTGGTGGCTGATGTTTATCGAGCGTTTGTTCTATTCGAGCCAAAATAATCTTTATAAATGCTTTATACAAGTGGGAAACCAGACTTATCGGCCTATAGTTACTGATGTCCGATTTTGATCCCTTTTTATGCAGGAGAATGATGTTTGAGTGGCACATTTGGGAGGGAAGTTTACCTGTTAAGAGTATTTTGTTAAATAGGTTAGTAATATGGGGTAAGAGGGTGGGTGAACCTATTTTCAATGCTTCAGTCGTAACACCATCATCTCCAGGACTCCTGTTGTATTTCAAGCTTTTAAGAGATTTATGAACTTCAAGACCAGTGATGTAGGGGATGGTATCAGGACGAGCATATTCCGGGTCTAGGATGTTCTTAGTCGGATCAGAGTAGAGTTTATTGTAAAACTTAGTACATATTTCTATTAAGTTATCTCGGTTAGTATGCTTAACACCTTTGTCATCCAGCAAGTTGTTGATCCAGGATCTCCCTGGAGATATTCTATTTACATAATGAAAAAGATAACTAAAAAAACTAAGTGCACACGTGCTATACAATATTTAAAATCCTACTTTATTACGTTTAGTAACTCCTCAGTTTCCTCGTATGATAGATTGGATAGAACAGACTGTAAGGCTCTTTTACAGTATCTCTTATACAACTTTGGTTTATAGTATTCCAAATTTATAAACCAAACGGTATTTGAACCGGTAATTTGAGACACGGTCATACTTACACATAAAAGTACACGTCTTTACAAACAAAATATTGTTATATTGGGACATATATAACAAAAATACTTCAAAAAGATGGGTTTGTGAAGTATTGGCAGTTAATAGCTTTTTCAGTTTTAAAAAACTACAAATAAATGTATATTACAACTTATTAAACCATTTTGAATTAGTACCTATCCTTATACAATATCAACTGCGGATTTACAATGACTATATAATGACTATACAATGACTATCTATCTCGCGACCAATCGATTTTCATTCCCTTGCATCATAATATAGATTTATTCTCTCTGGATAAAAAACGGACTAATCATTCATGTTACTTTTAACCAACTTCAAAAAAGGAGGAGGTTCTCAATTCCTCGGAATCTTTTTTTTCTAATGATAAAATTCTAGATTCTAGTCGACATCGATCAATCAAAAATACAAATACTGTGTTTCCGTAAGAATCCTTTGCTCAGCAGTGGAACACTAAAAATATATCTTATAGCGGGACAAATCTTTGCATGATCTATAGATTTTTGTTCAGGGTCTGTAAGTTTTTTCTACAAATTATTACAAAGAAAAGTATATGTGAAAGTATAAGACGACCTCCGTGGTGCAGTGGGCGAATAGCCGGCTGAGACGCAAGAGGTAGAGGGTTCGATTCCCGCCGCGGAACAAATGTTTGCATGATCTACAGATATTTGTTCCGGGCTGGTTGTTTCTCTCTGTATATTATATGTAATATATGTATTAAAAAAATTTGTATGTAAGTATTATATCAGTTATCTGGTTCCCATAATACAAGCTTTGCTTAGTTTGGGGCTAGATAGCGCTGTGTGAAATGTTCAGCAATATTTATTTATTTTATGTAAGTATTCTATCAGTTTTTTGGTTCCCATAGTAGCTTTGCTTAGTTTGGGCTAGATAGCGTTGTGTGAAATGTCCAGAATCATTTATTTTATATTTATTTATAGCCGGACTGTAAACTCTAACTTCAGTTCAGCATGCAGCAGCCTAAACACCTAGTTATGAGCCGGGCTCAACTGGCAAACTATTATAAAGGCAATCTCAATGGCATGGTGCATGGCGGACCGTGTTAACGACTTCGACATGGGTAAATAGAATCGACTAGAATGGCTTCGAACCTTGTTTGCAGTGTGTAATGTAAGACCAATAGTAGCTCAGTATTATTTACCTACTTAAAGGTACATAGGCTTAAGGGTTAGCAAGCTGAAGTAGCAGTGGGTGGGGCACATCGCTCAAAGAAATGACGAACGTTGGAGCAGAAAGGTTATCGAGTGGAACGCACTGGAAATCGCAGCGTAGGACGGCCCACTAGATGGAAAGACCTCAAGTTAAAGATTGCTGGGATCGGTTGCTCTGGAAATCTATAGGGGAAGCCTTGTGTTCAGCAGCGGACGTCATGTGGCTAGTAAGATGATGATGATACTCTAAGGCACATAAGGCTAAGTTCATATGACCGAGCGATACCGCGTGGAACTACTAACCGCGTGGTACAAAATCAAACTAAATAATGTTCATACTACATTACCGCACGTTCATATGAACTTAGCCTAATACTCTATACTCTTTCAGTTTATGTAAGGATGTATAAGGAGATGAAAATAGGATGTAAAACTGAAAAGTCCTGACGAAAAGCCTGATTTCTATTAAAAGATCCTGACTTTTTTGCAGCGAGCGCGCGCAATGCTTGTTTTGTGAGCGCCAGCGCCGGCTCACACGGCAATTTTAATTTTATTTGGAATATCTAAGAATGTAATAAGGATTATTACTTAGTTTTATTAATAAAAATAATATAAATATACAGTCATTATTACATTTAATCAAAACTCCATCAAAATATTTTCATAATAACGCTGGAAGCATGAAAGTGCCTATAAATCCTGACATGTCCTGACATCTGGTAATAAAGGGTGAAAATGCCTAATATCTTTTGGTATCTAGGTGCCTAGCTAATAACCGAATAACCGCGTGGAACTATAGGTAGTTATTATCTTAGACCGTAGACACCCACTTGTATTTTTACGCGTCTAGTTATTTATTGATCGAGCGAAGCGAGATCTCTAAATCAACTTGGACAAATCGGCGTCGTATTTATGTAAGTATGTATGTTTGTTTGTGCGAGGATAACTTTCGAAGCGTTGATCCGATCATCGTGAAATTTGATAGATAGGTAGGTAGTGATGCCACAATTTTGGTGTGACTAAATGAGCTAAAAATTTTGGAGGGGTTGTTGAGATATTTGGGTTCAAGTAGGGCAAAAAGAAATTAAAATGAGAGTATTAGGTCAAATGGGATGTCAAATGAAAGGTCTTCATTAGTACATTTAGACTCCCTTTTAGTAAAGTCTTTATAGTTTTTGAGTTATTAGCCATTATAACAACTGAACTTTTACAAAATTCACAGGGTACACCAGTGACCCCACAGTACTGTAATTTGTATGAGTGTGGCTTTAGTGACACAAATATGTATAGGCAAAAGTCTGAAATCCAAAATAACTGCAATTTGTACCCCAAAAACGGGTAACCACAATACACGAACTCCCGTTAATTTGAATGAAACTGTAGGTCAAGTCAGTTGGTTATTTATTTTGTGGAATTATTTTGATAGTCAAAGATTACAAATATTTTTTTTTGTTTTAATCGGAGACTCGCGAGATCTCAGTTCGGGGCGAACCACCAGTTTTAATATAGTTTGTTAATTTAAGCGTGATGTACACTAAAGCGTTATCTATCTATCTATCCTGATCTGTATGATCATGAACACTACGAGTTCTATGACCGCTTTGAGGTAAATACAATAGGTATTTGGGTAGGTATCTATATCCTATTCTGTTTGTAGTGGTCAGGGTGAAAATAGCTCAAATTTAACTATTAATTTTACTACTATGTAAAATGAATCGTTAAATTTAAACTACGCTGAGCTACGGTTAGTACCTATCGTACTGGACGCCGCATTGTTTACTTTTCCCGGTATTTACTACATAAGTGTTTCTCTAACTAGAGTATTTCAATTAATTGCCGGCTAGAGGCAAGAATGTGGGTTCCACTCCCGTTTGATCAAATTTCTTTAATAAATTATATTAATATGTACCTGTAACCCACCTAAAAAAAAAATTTTTAGTTATGGTTTGTAAAAATTTTTTCAACACAAAAAAAAATTATCGAAACTTTTTAACCCGTTAACCAACAAAAACATTTTTTCCTCTGAATATGTAGGCTACACCCAGGATAGATGCCCCACTTTTTGAATGAGCCTCATAATTTTAAAACTATTAATTTACCACGAATAACTCCTATAAATCTTATATCTTGCATTACGAGCTGTCTTTATTGGCCTAACAATTACTGATTGTGCAGAAATTTAGTTTTCGCAGAAACATTTTTTTGCGGATAGCTGCCTACGTAAGGTGCGTTGGGGTAAGATCGTAAATGGGGGAAGAACGTATTTGTTAAATATATTCCGAATTAGTAGTTATTTTTCTAATCTGGCAACAAAGCGTGAGACGCCATTTTGTATTGCCCCGCGTCTCAATCCGTGTTGGTCGTTTCGACGCATCAGGTGTGAGTTATGCATGTTATACTGAGAGTGTCGTCTTATAGGATAATTAACGAGATCCGGATTTACCCCAAATAACATTTTGCTGGATTTTTTGGTAAGTATTAGCTATATTTTCAAATAATAAATCTTTGAGCTATCAGGATATGTGGTGTCTTTTGATATTTCTGTTTAAAATAGGCTAAATAGGGATGTAGGCTGAGATCCGGACTTTCCCCAAGCAGATATTAATAGGTGAAGTTCGGACTAAAATAATCCGATCTTAAACTAGAGTGAAAATGCATGTGGTTGTCAAACTTTATTTTAATCCGAACTTCAACCTCCGATGTTTCGTGGTGTTGCAATCTATCGTTATGTAGCTGAGCTGGTTGATAAACAAAATTTCTCATGAAGTTGGTGTTTTGTATTTTGTTTATTTTATTACGTGAATTGATTTATATAGCATTACCTTTAATAATGTTTTATTAAAATACTATTGTTAATAGATTTTTAAGACGAACGGGCCGAACATAAAATGTAATGTATATTTTATATAATGTATGTTTTACTAGATACAGATGTTATACCAGAAGAAAAGTATGATCCAGCGGCCCTAAGAAGATGGAAAGTTAAGGTGTCTCAAAATAAATCAAAGGAGTTGAAAACACTGAAACAAATGTGCCTCGAAGTAGTAAATAAAAACATGTCTTGCAACACTACTTCTACTACTCAGATTGGTATCAGCAATTCGCGGATTCAGTCGCAATACGAGACCTCATTTGAAGAACTAGTTCTCCAAAAAGTTTCCCAAAATTCTAAGAGTGGCTCTAATACAACAGTTAAATTAATACGTGCCGCAAAAGGAAGCGAAGTCATCACACGCACATACTTGGAAAAAATGAAAGAAAAAGAGGCACAGAATACACAAAATACTAATATAAACTCAATAGAAACATCTGCTTCTCAACCCAACGATAATGAAAACCCCGGCCCATCTGGCATATCAAACAAAAAACTTAAGAAAAAGAAAGAAACTCGAAAAACTAGAAGTCAAGACAAGAAAGTAACGATTGATGAGACAAACGACCAAAAGAACATAATTATTACTAAAAAGGAAAAAGGCCTGGGCAAAAAGCTTAGTATTTTACTTAAAATTTTGGAAGTATTACGTCGGTGTTATTGAGCACATACATAATGAGACAGAAAAAAAGAATTATTCGATATGCTATTACAGAACAGTTGGTAAAAAAGACCATGTAAAATTTGTTGTACCTAAACGTAAGGACCAAGACTGTGTGCCAATTGTGAAGCAAATATAATTACTTCAAATAAAAGAGAATCCGGTTGAATTTACTAATAGTGCTATTGTTATCTAGTTTTGAGTATTAGCATAATTAAAACAATTTGATATTTTGTTGCTATTTTAAATGCGTTGGTTGTAGTCTTATGGTAGTATGAATAATTTTGTTAAAAATCTTTACTTTTCTCCAAGCACCAACGTACAAATTTATGTTACTTAGTAAGCAAGAAGAACTTTTTTATATAGGTACTTACTTCTTAGTCTACTTCGATATATTTTCCAAAGAGTACAATGTTAAAGCCAAAATGTATTATTTAAAGAGTGATTTCTAATTAGTTGCTGATAGGATAGGATATGCATGCATCATGATAACAAACAACTTTCCCGAAGGAACATGGGTAAAAAAAGGAAAAAAAAGTTTATTTTATTTTAATGTCAAAAGACAAATAGTTGGTCTCAATACCTAAGACTGATTAGTAATATAAATAAGCAGTTTAATAAAAGTTTGATCAGCAATAAATTGTAAGGTTTTATTTATATACCTATCCAACACATAAAAGTATAACCTATCCAGTCTGCAATCTGCTAATAGATAAATAATTTTGACTGAAAGAAAAGCTTATCAGGGTCAGGAACATGAAAGTTTGAGAGCCACGGCAATTTGAGATTTGGTCTAGGGGGGTAAGTTCGGACGTCTGAAACAAAAAAAATGAATAAATTACTGTTCCAAGTGACTTCTTTTACAATATAAAAAATTCCAAAGATAATCTTGTAGGAGGTATAAGAACGGATATTATCTTTGTATGAACTCTGTGTTTTAAGCCACAATGGCGATTTTAGAAGATAGTCCGATCTTTACCCATGAACGTCCGATGTTTCCCAAGGTTTTTGAAATTTTATTCATATTTTAAATACCTCATAAATAGTAGTTGCTTCATTTATAACTACATAAAACACATTCTATCTATAGCTTATTTATTAACAATCAATTGTAACTATAATTTTTTATACTAACTATTGTAACTTTCGTGCAAAATCAATTTTGCCAACATCTTCCAAATACAACTAAAAACCGTCCGAACTTACCCCAACGCACCTTATATGGATAGATGCCCCACCATGAAAATGCTAAGGAGCATAGATGCCCTGTAGCATAAACACAAGTAAAATACAATATAAAATGTTTTATTTGAGTATCTATATAGAATATTAATTGAACTTAAGCATTTGTCTAACAAAAAGTGCAGCCACTTCCGGCGCATTATATATTAAATCCAGTCGGATGTTGACTTTGCATTATTGTAGTCAGCAAAGTATTCAATGAAGTAATTTTTGTCTGTCTGTTTACTTTCTTATTTGTAATTTTTAGTTTTCTTCACTGGCAAGCCTTTTGTTTCCTTTCCTTTCGCTTTATTGTAGTTATTGGGTGAGTTATTTTCATTTTTGCTGTTTGAACTGGGAAGCAATACTAAATTATCTGGATATTTCATAGATTCCCAAATTTTTTTTACTATTTCATTAAAAGATGTCTGTTATTGTTCTGTAGTCCAAGAAATTACTCGAGAACGTAGTCCTGCCCTTCTTTTGTATTTTCGTGGCATGGTTCACATTGAATAAAAATATGTACACATAAGATATAATAAAACAACAAAATATTTCCGACGTAAAATATAACAAAAGATGTTTTTCAAAACACACTGACAATTAATAGAGCTCTGGGGGATAGATGCCCCTAAGGGCACCTATACCGCGAATAATTGGGGCGACTATTCTTTTTGATATGGATGGCCTTTAGAAATAAACTAAATACAATAGAGCGGTTATCGACAACTAAGTGTGTAAAGTAACAAAAATTTAATGAAATGTTTGACTACTTATAAAGTTATGCAACAGTGAATATTCACGTCTGAAACTTTGACGCGTTATCTGCTTCGCCGCGGAGATGATTGCTCGCACAAGCGAAATACATCTATTCTGCGCAACCGCCTGCGAGGGTTGAGGTGTGTGGCGCGTACGCTCCTTATTTAACCTTGTAACGTATATTGTTAGATATGTACCTACTCGCCTACCTACCTAATTTATAATTCCGCTGGATTGGCGTAGAAATGACATTGGTTCTTATTCGTCACTTGTAGTCTATGGTCGGATATTTATTACGTAGACTATACCAGTGGATCATTTTTCGTTCTTTTGAACATAGCGTTGAGTCAACGTTTCCGAGCGGCCTTACACCTAGCGTCGTCACTTGCCCGCTAGCACCGCCCGAGCTCGCACACGCCACATTACTGGCGTGTCTTTAAACGACTCTGGCAAATTTTATAAATATTTTATTACTAGTGGTTTGCCGCGAATCTCCCAAAATAAATATTATTCTTAGGGCGACTTGCACAACGATGCCTAAACGTATTTAGTGGCTAAATATAGTTTAAGGAGTTGTTAAATCATACAAATACTTCAAATTTAAACATGTTTAGTCGCTAAATACGTTTAGTGATCTTTGTGCATGCCGGCTTTAATCTTTGACTAATAAATTGGTGCCACGAAATGCCAACCTACTTGACCTACAGTTTCATTCAAATTAGATGTAACGGGGGTTCTTGACACGGGTTATATTTTTTTGGGGTACAAATGACAGTTATTCTGGATTTCAGACTTTTGCCTATATTAGTGTCACTAAAGCTACACGAATACCAAATTTCAGCATTGTGGGGTCACTGGTGTACCCAGTGGATTTTGTCAAAGTTCAGTTTTTATGATGGCTAATAACTCAAAAACTACAAAAAATAAAAACGGGGTACAAATGTACTTATGAAGACCTTTCATTTGACGTCCTAGTTGACCTAATAGTCTCATTTTCATGTTTTTGTACCCCTCTTGAACCCCAATATCTCATCAACCCCCCCCCCCCCCCCCCCCCAATATTTTTAGCTCATTGAGTCACACCAAAATTGTGCCATGACTACCTACCTATATACCAAATTTCATGATGATCTGATAAACGCTACGAAAGTTATCCTCGGACAAACAAACATGCATACATATATGCAACGCCTATTTGCCCAAGTTGATTTGGAGATCTCGCTTCGCTCGATCAATAACTTACTTGCTCATTGCTAGCAAGCTGTAAAGTTAAATTCAGTTTTACAACCCGTATATCGGTAAGTGTTGAAGAATTCTTTCCACAAAAATAGTGTAGGTAGGTAGGCGGTTCGGAACGAACTTTTATTTTGTGTTAACCTTATTTTCTTACAGGTTTTTGCTACTTACGCACCTCACAGTGTAGATAGGTATCTAGATACTTCATCTAGATATCCTACCTATTTCTATTTTTCATTGCTCATTACTCAAATTTCATTTATTCATTTTCATAGTAGCTACTTTTTTTGTCATTGTATAACTTTCATTTTAGAATCATTCCATTCACCTTTTGTAAACTCCGCTCTGATTGTGGCATTCACACACCACCAGTTCTTTCCTCATCCATCACTTCATGCTTGCTTACGCTGTGGTGGTCATAATCAGAGGGAGAAGAACCTGGAACCTACTGTGACACCTTCCATATTACTTTCCAGGGTTCAAAATTTGAGTTCAAAGTTTGAGTTCAAGTTGGAGTTCAAAGTTGGAGTTCAAGGTCCCGGCTTTGCCACACTCCAGCCTTTCTGGCCTCGCTGACTGGCTTCCTTGACCTCGGCCACCGCAGCACCCAGAGCGAGACCTCCACAGCTCCACGGAATCCGGACCATCCAGTACCCGCCGTAAAATCAGTGACCAGGGTATTAAAGAACCGTTTTAATAAATTTGTATACTGACTTGGTGTTCCTATTACCACCCAACACTAGTCGTATCAACCTATTAATTATTTTTTGTGATTTCGGTAAGTTATGTTTTTTGAAAACGAGGCACCTATCCCACTGGGGCATCTATCCTGGGTTTACCCTATATTTTGATGAATATAATCACCCCTCCCCCCCCCCAGGGTCTAATAATACACCCTATACAATACCTTACTGGTTTCGTAACCTAAAATAATGAAGCCTTTGTAAATAGTAAAGCTTTCAGTCGGATCGACAAACCGAGGGATTAGTAACTACCTAATTAAAAAGCCTTCCCATCAGTAGAATGTGGTAGAAAGGTACTACATAATACCCACATAAGGTAGAAACACAAACACTTCAAAACTAATCAATCCTCGCTTCAATCCAATTACGAGAAGCAATCAAGAAATCGGCAGTTCCGATCGATAAATCACGCGAACGTATTATTAATTTGTCTAAACGTTGCGCGTTGTCATTAGCTACACGAATACTCGTAGCTACCTAAGCTGTCTTTACTTTAAATTTACGCGACCGTCCAACCTTCCAACACCTTCTGTAAAGTTTGGCCAAGCTTGCGTACATTAAGTACGTACTTAGTATTTGTACTTAATAATCATAAACACCCGACATAAAAAGGGGACGTTTATGGTTGAAACTTTTGTCTGTTACAAATATTCATAAGACATTGAACAATTAACCAATGAAATAAATAAATATCGCTGGACATTTCACACAGCGCTATCTAGCCCTAAACTAAGCAGAGCTTGTACTATGGGAACCAGATAACTGATAGAATACTTATATACTTTTTTTTTTGTAAATACATACTTATAATATATAGAAAAACACCTAAACACAGAACAAATATCTGTAGATCATGCAAACATTTGTTCCGCGGCGGGAATCGAACCCGCTACCTCCTGCATCTCGGCCGGCTATACGCCCACTGCGCCACGGAGGCAGTCAATAAAAAAAAGTCAAAGTAAAAAGCTTTAAACTTTATTGTGATAATGCAAATCAAATAATTATCTTATTTTCTGTTGTACCAATTTCAATACGGTATTCTTGAGGTGATTACCTCTATTTCTGATCGTATGCTTGGTTTTTCTTGAGGTAAAGGTTGGTATAAATTAGAAATGTTCTCCTTTCCTTTTACATTAACTAGTTTTAACCGAACTAAATGAATCGCGATGGTTGTCAACTTGCGTCCAACGTGTACGGCCAACCTTCGATTTGTAAGTGTACAATAATGTACATTACATACTTGTTACTACACTTTACACAATAGTTTCGATGCGTCGAATATTGGACCAGCCACTTGAGATTTGGAGGTTCTGTAGCGGCAGCATTAGAATAATTATTAGAGGAGCAAGAACAGATCTGCGCTTTATGGCCCAACTTGGTAAGAAAGGGAACTGTGTGAGTGTGTCATGGTGCTAGGGGTGTGGCATGCATGTGACATAGTTTGTTTAATTTTAGAACTACCGTGTCTTTGGATAACACACACCAAAATTAAATAGTCACTCCATAGCCTTATCTCCTGACCCCAGGACTCCCTGTACGTGAATATCAGAAAGTACCTACTAGGGGTGATCCAAAAGTAGTGATAATCAGTTATTTCTAGTGCACACAAAAATACAAAAAAATATCAGTCACTTGCTCAGTTACCCACTAGTTCAGGAAAAAAATCATATAAATAGGCCACGATTCCCGGGAGCTACATTCATTTGAATACGGACTGTCAAGGAGTGAACATAAAAATGGAAAAACACGAAATCAGAGCAGTCATTAAATACCTCTGCTTGAAAAAAATGTGTACCAAAGACATACCTACACAGCGACTTGGTGGAAACATTAAGGGACTCTTCTCCTCCATATTCCACAGTTGCACGCTGGGCTAAGGAGTTTAAGCTGGGAAGAACATCGACAGAAGACGAACACCGCGAAGGACGCCCATCGACGTCCCTCACTGAAGAAAATGTGAAAAAAGTTGAAGAAGTTGTATTGGAAGATCGAAGAGTGACTATCAGGCATGTAGCTGAGGTCACAGGGATCTCATATGGCAGCATTCAAAGAATCCTTGCGAACGAATTGCATATGAGAAAGGTCTCCGCGCGTTGGGTACCGAAAATGTTAAACGACGAGCAAAAGAAGAAACGAGTCGACATGTCAAGAGCAAATCTCGAAAAGTTTCAGGCAGACAAAGATAATTTTTTGTCACGTTTTGTGACCATGGACGAAACCTGGATCCACCATTTTGATCCTGAAACAAAACAACAATCGATGACATGGAAACGATCCGATGAACCGACGCCGAAGAAATTCAAAGTGTCAAGCTCAGCAGGGAATGTTATGGCGTCTGTTTTTTGGGACGCTAAAGGAATAATCATGGTGGACTACTTGGAAAAGGGGGCCACTATTACAGGCTCCTACTATGCAGAACAAATAAGAAGATTGCGGGAGGCTATTAAGGAGAAAAGGCGAGGCAAACTGCGGGCTGGAGTGCTGTTCCATCAAGACAACGCACCGGTTCACAAAGCTGCAATTGCCATGGCTGCCATTCAGGAAGCGGGCTTCGAGCTGGTGGAACACCCCCCCTATTCACCAGATCTAGCCCCCAGTGACTTCTATCTCTTTCCACGACTCAAAGAACACCTCCGAGCAAGAAATTTGACGATGATAGCGACGTGATGGCCGCGGTTGAGGACTTTTTTGAGAGTCAAGATAAAGATTTTTTTCTAAGGGAATTTTTGGTTTAGAAAAGAGATGGACTAAATGTATAGACTTGCTAGCAGACTATGTTGAGAAATAAATTTATTTTTTTATTTTATTCATTGTGTTTATTATTGATTATCATTACTTTTGGATCACCCCTCGTACTAATACCATTAGTGTACTAATACAACACCCAAACCCAAGATCAAATATTGGGCAGAACATGCAAACATTTGTCCCAGCGGAAATCGAATTCGCAACTTTTTTAACCTCAGCTCAACAGCCGGTCACTTGCCCAACGCGCCGCAGAGATTGCATTGAGATTAGAATATTTAGGTAGGAGATACCTTACCTACAGAGACTGATCGCGGTCAGGTCAATAACGTATGAGAGAAAAAAATATTATTTATATCCTCGACAATTGGGTATCGCGCACCGCACACTTCACGCGATTTTTTCTACCCCATACTTGCAAGATGTGGAATGAGCTACCATCTGAGGTTTTCCCGTTAGGCTACGACATAGCATGCTTCAAGAGAAGTGCAAAGAGGTTTCTACAGGGTAGGGTACGCATCAACAATATCCCGGGTGCTGCCGGTGTCAATAGGTGACGGTGACCGCTTACCCACAAATAGCATAAAATAAAATAAAAATTAGATTAGATTATAAAATTCTTTATTGCACTAATAAATAATACATAGGCGAACTTAATGCTAATTAGCGTTTTCTTCCAGCTAACCTTTGTGTAGTGTAGATTGAGTGGTAGGTAGTGCTTTATAAAAAATAGATTTAGAAACATTAGAAACATAAATACTAATACACTTACAGTGTAAAGCTTGTAGAGATCCCAAAAAGAACAATAATCATACGGGCATGTTTTTTTTATAATACATAGATAAATAAAGAGTATGAGTTTCCTGTGCCTCAAAAAATTCGATCATAATATAATAATAAATATCACTGGAAATTTCACACAACGCTATCTAGCCCCAAACTAAGCAGAGCTTGTACTATGGGAACCAGATAACTGATAGAATACTTTATATACATTATTTTTTGTACTACTTCACACTATTAATATCTAAGAACACACCCAGACCCGAAACAAATATCAGTAGATCATGCAAACATTTGTTCCGTAGCGGGAATCGAACTCCTGCGTCTCAGCCGGCTATTGGCCCACTGCGCCACGGAGGTCGTCAAAAATCATCAAGGATCATAAAATCACAAAATCGGTTTATTCTCAAAATCCACACTACTACGTCCCGACCTTGTAGCGCTGGGGATTTCGAGAATATACCACAAAATCTTATTCAATTACTTAGGTCAAGGAACTACCCAATCGTACGTAATCGTCTGCTTGTGGCAACCCTTACCATAAAACTATTGATATGAAGAATTTTGGAATGCCTAAGTTTTTATCTCCTCAATTTATGAAAATGGTTTTTGTTTATTTCGCGTTTATTCCAATGGAAGAGGGAAGTTTCAGGATGTTTGTTGTTTTCAGTCGGGCTTCATGATTCAGCTTTAATTAAAAGTTTCGTTTGATAGGCACTTTGATTATGAACCAGTTTTTTTTGTTTAACTTCGGAATAGTGGAACATGGTACAAGTAGGATAAAATAAGGAAGGAGTCTTGAGAAAGGTTTCCCTGCCGAAGTTTTCCCTAAAGACTTAGGTAGGTATAAAGTTCTTTAGAAGGCGGCGGAACTACAACAAACTTCCATAGTGGTCCATACAATACTGACAGCCGTGCCTAGGCCTACACAAACGGCGAATTAACCTCAGTTTTTCACGGCAAAAAACGTGTAACCTACAAGCGGCCGGCCAGATCGGCATGCGCGTGTTGTTAGGTCCATGTCCATAGCCTAGGCTATAGTACCTAGCAGCTTATAATCAGAATAGTGTAAACCACCAATGTATATAAGTATTTATATTTACACACAATATGTATATTAGGTACTTATAAGTGGTAAAATAAAAACTCATTTTATGCAGATCAATTTTTATTAAAAAAAACTACCTCTTAACTATTTACTTAGTACATTTGACATAAACACTAATCGATCAGTCTTAAATAACATAAACCAAAACTTCTTAGATTTACTTGTTCTCACTATCAGTAGACTTGTCCTGGATAGGGATGCTCCTCTCCTCCAGCGGTTCAGCTCTGAATGCCACTAACATCAGCTTCCCCTTATCCAGGTGGCATTCCACGCGCTCCGGCGGAAACCCTTCAGGCAGCAGGAACTTCCTCTCGAAATGACTCCTTGTCCAACCATCCTCGCGTTTTACCTCTTTCTTCCCTTCCACCGTGATCTCATTTCCAACAGTCTTCACATTAATCTGATCCGGAGTAAAGTTCTGAACGTCTAAAGAGACTTCCACCTTCTTCCCGTCGACCTTGATTTCAGAATCAGAGTAGACACCTTCGATACCGTGGTCCAGAGGCGCAGCTTGCTTGATGAACTTCAACGGGTCGCGGAAAAACGGGTCTCGAGCGAACA
This sequence comes from Philereme transversata, assembly GCA_963924445.1. Lineage (NCBI taxonomy): Eukaryota > Metazoa > Arthropoda > Insecta > Lepidoptera > Geometridae > Philereme > Philereme transversata. Next base: position 23,378,993 of record OZ004342.1, on the reverse strand, counting down.
CAGCGAAAGGATCTTCGAACACCCTTGCGATGGGATCCCGTTGCGCCACATTGCGCAAATGACGAAGCCAGTACGGTACAAGAGACATTTTAACTTTCCTATTTTCTCCTCGGGTGCTTGTTAGTTTACAACTGATGCTACTTCTGCTCGCCGTCTGGCTTTTATACTAATACACGTAGCTCCACCTCTCGTCTAGAAACTTATAGAAAGTTCGAGAATATTCGAATTGGTTCTTAAAAATAATGAGAAGTTAGAGACATCTAGTATGCGGTAGCAGAACTTATTATTATTTAGGCAATGTAATGCAGCCAGTCTTAGGGCACTTCCATCTGGTAGTGATCAGGAGCAGTTGAGCTAGCTATAGATCGTTTGCAACTGTCTTTAGATAATTCAACGTTTTCTTATGTATTTTTAGTCAAGTAAGTATTGAATAATTATCCTGTTAGCTATGTTTTTATTTTTATTTAAATGTAACTACACTGTCATCTATTGAATTTTTACGGAACCAACAAACAGTTGCTCTCTACTACCGAAAATTATTATTCTTTTTATTATGCAATCGCGCCATCTATCCACGAGTAGTAAAACTGTTAAGTTCCGTAAAAAGTCAACAGACCGCAGTACATATATGCAAGTTTGATAAAAATTTAGTTATGCTACCATATCAAAGATGTCGCATATCAAGTTCCACATTGTTCCATTAATTTCAAGAAGCGATTCGAATGTTCTGGACATTACATTATAGCTGTGATAAACAGCTTCTAGACGAAACGAGAGTGGAGCTTCTGATACTGATATTTTGGTCCTTCTTAAAATAGAATAGAATAATTATTTATTGTACACCAGGAATACTTAAAAAAACTAATTTAAGCTAAGTAAAGTAGAATGGGCGGCCTTGTCGCTGAAAGCGATTTCTTCGAGGCAACGTTAGGATGGAAAGTAATTAGCGAAACAGTAATGGACAGCGGTGCACAGAGTATAATTTACAAACGAATGAAAAAAATATATAAAAATTATATCTATATAATAAAAACTGTAGGTACTTAGGTACTTATAATCCTAATACATAAATAAATACCTAAAGATAGACTAATATATAATATATTACCTATATATAGGTTACCCTTAGGGTGTCATAATCGCATAAGCGACAAAGCCCTTTTATTAATAGATTTAAAAAAATATATACGTACCTACAACGCATTGGAAATTTCTTCTTCTTCTGGCCTTATCCCATTTTTCTTTAGGGTCAGCTCTCTTGATCATTTTCTCCATCCAGAGCTGTTATTTTCTGGGTCATTGGGTCAAAATGACCCTGACTTGCATAGATCTATGCAAGTCAGGATCTTCTACGATATATTCGTTCGCCTCACAATCACAACCATACCAAAATGTATTGGCGTGATTCTCGACGGGTATTGTCCTTGACGGGATCTGTATAATTTTAATTTAATTTGTTTTGATTTGATTTAATATAATTTAATTTAGGTAAGTAATTCAATTTCTATTTATATTTGTACCGTGTATGAGTCAATGGCTTGAACGATTTTTATTTTTATTATAAATAGGTACGAGATTTATCACGTACCTACCGTTTTATCGGTGTATTTATAATAATTATTTAAATAAATAACGAACGTTTTCTAAGTATTTTTTTATTTATTGTAGGTACTTAGTAACTAGTGGTTCGTCCCGAACTGAGATCTCGCGAGTCTCCCATAAAAACGAACAAAAATGTTATTTGTAATGTATGACTATCAAAATAGTGCCACGAAATAAAACCTACTAACTTGACCTACAGTTTCATTCAAATTAGGGGAGACCGGGGCAAGATGGGATATTTAAGAAAAAATCCGTCATAGTATGAAAATCAAAACGTTTATTAAAAATCTCTTAAAACCAAGGAACACTTACAGTTTTAATTAAAATAATTATAATCTTTTATTACGCTAAATCACATAATTTTTGGCACATAAATGAACTAAATAACACATGTCAAATATCCCGTCTTGCCCCATGATCGGGGCAAGATGGGAAATACAATGGGGCATAATGACGACACATTTAATCTGGTTGGCAACGTTCACATATATGTGCCTCTTCATCGTCATCGTCTACACCTGCGCAGGAATTATGAGCCCAGCCATGGCACACGCTACAAATAACCCATCCTTCAGTGGACTCTGAATATAAGTACCCGCAATATATGCAAGGACAGTCATTTTCATCGTTTTCAGATGAATTAGTATCCGTGTCACTTTTATTTTTGCGTCTTTTGCTTTTATTCTTTTTTTCAGGCTTCTTTTTTTCAGGTTTTTTCTTTTCAGTCTTTTTATTGTCAGGTTTATTTTTTTCAGTCGGCTTATTTACTTTTTGTATTTTATTTATATCTCTAATGAGATCATTCTTGTACGGAGAAGCTGTAAGTATTGCAGTTTTACCGCGTTTTCTTGTTTTTCTCTCTTGGGTTCTTACTTCCTTGGGTATGGCTATGATATTTTCTGGGGTCACAGAAAACGAAGATTTTGCTGGCTGTATTTGTCTCTTAGGGGTCTTCTCTTTAATTAAGTGTGCAGAAGTTGAAGGCTGTGGTATAATCTCAGTGTTCATTGATTCCGCAGCTGCACGATCAGCAGAAGTATCTTTTTGTTGTCTCTCAGGGGTCTTCTCTTTAATTAAGTGTGCAGAAGTCGAAGGCTGAGGTAAAACCTCAGTGTTCATTGGTTCCGCAGCTGCACTATCTTTTTGTGCATTCGATATAGCAATCTCTGGTTGTGTTGCCTCTGAAGGAGTTGACGTTGATGTTGTTGGAACCAGAGATGTTGAGTCAAGGTTTACATTTTCAGAAGGCAAATTCGTTGTGTTTGTTGTTTCAGCCGCTATAAAGTCTGCGTCTGTGAATACATTTCTGTCAAGTGGCCATATTCCACATTTCCTAAACCCGTTTATAGCTGTCAACATCGTAGCTGCTTGTAAATATGCTTGCCCAAATAGCTTTGCCACTTGGTAAGGTGTAACTACGCGTCCGGGATGATTTCTTAGCCACTTTTTCACTTCTGCACCATAATAAGTACTCAGCGGTTTCATGAATGCCACGTCTAAGGGCTGTAATTTGTGTGTACAATGGGGTGGTGTACACAACAGTATTACATGATGCTCCCTTGCGTAATCTATCAAATCAATATTTTTTGTGTGTGACGCATGACCGTCCAATAGCAACAAGACTGGTTTTTCTTTAGTGGGTTTTACGATTTCTACAAACTTTTTGAACCAATCATAGAATAATTGTGAAGTTATCCAACCATTGTCACTACAGGTCCCCCAAAATCCCGGTGGTGCATCATCCAGCAACTCATTCTTCATTCGTTTTCGGGCGTAGATCAGCATTGGTGGTATATATGTTCCAGCGGCGTTAAAACAGATTTCAGCCGTAACTAATTGCCCTCTTTCTGCAGATGACAAGCAGCCAACTTGCTTTTGACCCTTAAGTGACAATATCTTTGACTGACTTTTTGGCACAGTACTAACGGCGGTTTCATCAACATTATAAATCCTGTCAGCGGTAAAGCCATGCTCTTCTACAACTGTTTCTAATAATGTGAAGAACTCATTTACTGCCACTTTGTTAAAAGCCATAGCTCTAGCAGCAGAAGTTGGCTCTGGTCGTCTAAATGAAAGTTCAGGATGCCTTTTTAAGAATCCACTGAGCCAGTCTTCTCCAGCCATTCCAGTCTCTGCGTTAAATGGGTTCTCAATATGATTTCTCTCAGCTAACTGGAAAGCTAAAATCCGAAGCTCTTTGCCAGTTATCCCAAAAAGGCGTGCTTCCATTGATTTAATGTACTGTGATAATTGTTCTTCTTGTTCTTTATTAAAAACTGTTTCGTAGCGTCCTAATTTCTTTTTTCCGTAGTCATTATCTGAATCAGTATCGGCATCTTCAGCACATCGAGCCTTTCTCACTCGACGTTCCAAGGTCGATTTAGGTACGTTATATGTAGCTGAGGCTCGTAGAAATCCCATTGTCTCAGAAAGCACAGCTCTAACAGCTCTTCTCATATCGTCTTCTTCCCATGTTCCACGATCCGTTTTACGCTTATAATTTCGTACCATTTTAACTGCAAAAAAAAAAATGTCATTAAATAGGTGTCAAAAAATTCTACACGGGGCAAAACGGGATACTATCCCATTATGCCCCGACCTTTTTGCCCCAACAGACACATTTTGAAAAAGTAATAATAGTTTTATCCTACAAAATTATTCAACGAAGAATCTGTTGAAATTCTTTAGTTTTGACACTATTATAACAAGTATGCGTAAAAACGTTACATTAGCACTAATACCTACCTTCGTGCACATCGATTAAACACAGAAAACTTCGTAAAAATCCGCAAAAAAACAGTTTTTTCTCGCCGCGCAGCCAAAACACGTAGTGACACGTACGCACCGCTCGGACTCGTGTGACGCGACTGAACATCGCGCGAATGGCGCCGTGTTCGGCTCTGTTGCGTTCACAAGACACGCACACAAGCACATTTCCCGTCCTGCCCCGAGCTTCGTCTTGCCCCGGTCTCCCCTACTGGTAATAGGAGTTCATGTTAATTACTTGTTCTTTTTTGGGGTACAAATTGCAGTTATTCTGGATTTCAGACTTTTAACTATGTATATCTGTGTCACTTAAGCTACCCGCATACCAAATTACAGCACTGTGGGGTCACTGGTGTACCCTGTGAATTTTGTAAAGTTCAGTTTTTATTATGGCTAATAACTCAAAAACTACAAAAACTTTACTAAAAATAAAAACGGAGTCAAAATGTACTAAGAAAGACCTTTCATTTGACGTCTCACTTGACCTAATAGACTCATTTTCATATATGTGTTACCTCTCTTGAACCTCAACCCCCCAACATTTTTAGCTCATTTAGTCACTCCAAAATTGTGCCATCACTATGTATCAAATTTCACGATGATCGGATCATCGCTTCGAAAGTTATCCTCGGACAAACAAACATACATATATACATAGGTAGGTACAACGCCGATTTGCCCAAGTTGATTTGGAAATCTCGCTTCGCTCGATCAATAAAGTAAATTAAATTTAAAAAAGCAGGTGGTTTATGTAGGTATACTAAAACTATTAAGTTGCACCACCTACACTACGACCAACCCGTGTCGATGCCCAGAGTGACGACTTTTAAAGTCGGGGCCATCTTGGGCCCCGAAGCGATCCAAGCGCTCTAAAATTGTATTTTCAATAACTCTTGAATGGCTTTGTGACTGCCTACACCTAATAGGTATGTACATACCTACTTATTGGATAGTATTATGAAAAATATTATCGGATACTGGTGAACGCTAATGATCATCGAGTTATCACTCCACTCACGTGTTTTGGTGCGTCAAACAAAGCGATTTGTACCAGTTCTGTATGCACATTTCTAATAAACAAGTGCTGAAGTTTAAACAAAGAAAGAAACATGATGATGAAGAAAGGACATAGGTACCTACGTACGCTATTGTGAATCGTTAATAAAACGATGTTTTTTAGCTGAGGCTAAGACAATTAAAACTATTATGATTATGATGGTAACATACATAAGTAACTATCAAATTTCATCGAAATCGGTCCAACCGTTTAGACGTGAAAATGTAACAAACAGAGTGACAGTTACTTTCGAATTTATTATTTTAGTGCATATGTAGGTATGTATGGATATGACACTGTACTTTACCTACCTATATTATAACCGGATTGAGACGTAGCGTATGCTTCTTTTTATTGACAAACCACACGCGCGAAGCCGCAGGCAGTAGCTTGTTACTTATAAAATAGATCAGGAAACATTGGGCCATGGTCCTAAAATAGCTCACTTCCTACAATTTATCTAATTCGTAAGCATATTACAAGCCTACAACAATCACTGTGTGTGTTACCAATTTTCTGGTCCCACGTAATTTTACTACATATTTGTATATGATATTATATGTGAGAAGCGCGTAATACATTCTGATATATCTTAGGGTGCCTCGGAATATGTACATTAATCCCTAAAGGGGTCCCTAAAGGGATCCCTGTCCTTATTATTGATTGTGCCCATCAGGGTCCATAATGATCATCTAATTACCTAATTACTCTAAATTAACTTGGGCAAATCGGCGTTGTATGTATGTATGTATGTATGGCTTTCGTTCCCGAGTCCCGGGAATTGGGAAATCCTGGGAAAAATGTTATTCCCGGAACCGGGAAAAATGTCTGATTTCCCGGGAATTCCCGGGAATTTTCAAAAGTATGTGATAGGTCTAAAACTTTGTATTTTATAGTCATATTAAACTCAATGTTGTCCTTAAAAAATCCTTTCATATTTTTCTACAGCTTGTCAGCCAGCCATCTCACTTTGCAGATGAGTAGTTTCGTGGTAATTTTTCGAGGGAAAAAAAATGTTTTTCATTTGTTTTGTCTTTATAGAACTGTCAGAAAAAACTAGATAAATAATAAATAAATATTGCTGGACATTTCACACAGCGCTATCTAGCCCCAAATTAAGCAGAGCTTGTACTATGGGAACCAGATAACTGATAGAATACTTATATAATTTTTTTAATTAAACTTTGTCTGTGCCCTTCCCCTCCCCCTTCACCTTGCGCATTTAAGTATAACTAAACAAACTGGATCTGTTGTTTTATCAGATCGACCGACCAGTCAGTGACGCACAGCGCAGTGTGGTGTCTGTGCCTATTAAATTAAGTGACATTTGGCATTCGTTCGCCGGTAATATCTCTTTGTTAGTGAAAGTTTGTGTGTGTTGAAACTCTGGTAAGTAAACCCTGTCGCATTGATTGTTTTGTCAATTCAATTTTACTACATATTCAATAAGTACATTTAATATTTTCAACTTGTTATAGGTCAACATGGAAGGTAGACTTTTATCCGAAGTATGGAATCATTTCAAGAAAAAAGGCCTAGATAAAGCACAATGTAATCGCTGTCCAAAAATATTGAGATGTAAAGGCTCATCGACCAGTGGACTTGCAAGGCATTTGTTAATGGTGCATAGCATACATTTAAAAGATCAACCCAATGAAGCGTCCTCTGAAACAACACGGGCGTTGGCATCTTCACCGGCGCCAAGTACCTCCACAAGTTCACCACAACCACCAAAAAAAAGGAAGGGCCACATAACACAGACTTCTATAGTTGAACATATCAAGAAGCCCTATAGTATTGCTGAAATCGTCTCGAAGTTGGCATCTAGTGATGGACTTTCGATTCGGATGATCACGCACAGTGAAGTGATTCGAAGCCTTGTTTCACAAGCTGGCCTAAATATTCCAAAATGTGAGTCACAGGTTATGAAGATAATTGTAGAATTTGCTGAAGAAAAAAAGCAAGATATCAAGAAAATCTTAAATGAACACGTGAAAAATCATGGACGGCTCAGTATCACGCTAGATGAATGGGCCAGTATCAGAAATAGACGCTATTTCAACATAAACTTACACAGTGGAGATGGAAAAGTGAATAATTTGGGTTTGATATACATACCGGGGAAATGTGGATCACAAGAGACGAGAAGAATTGTTGATACAGTCCTGACGGAATTCGGAATAAACTTCTAAAGAGACATTGTAGCCGTGACAAGTGATGGTCCAAATGTGATGAAAAAGTTTGGCCGCGAAAGTCCAGCAGAAATGGTATTATGCATGAATCATGCTATTCATTTGGCGATGACAGATGTTTTTTATAGAGAAAAGACCACCAAAGAAAGTAAAATGGATTCCGAAGAATCAGAATCCAACGTCTCCGACTCCGACTCATACGACGATTGTGATCAAGAACAATCAGCGGTGGAAATAGGAAACCATGATATCCGACCAGATCTGAAGAAAGTACTGAAAGATACACGAACCATAGTCAATTTGTTTCGCAGAAGTCCATTAAAAAATGCGAAACTTCAAGAATATATAAGATCAGAACATAACACAGAAAAATCATTGTGTCGCGACGTTAAAACGAGATGGAACAGCATTGAAACAATAATAAGCCGGTTCGTAGAAGTTAAAAACTATATCAAAAAAGCTTTGATCGATTTAGATACCGTAAATTTATGGCACGAAGAGAACTTGGCTGTTTTAGAGGATTTATTTAAAATTTTAAATCCCATCAAATTAGCAGTTGAAGCACTGAGCTCCCGAAAAGCAGATATCTTGATCTGTTAAGCTATCATTACGACACTTCTAGAAAGACTGAAAAAGTTGGAGTCACCTATTGCTTTAGAGTTTTCAGATTTCTTAACGCAAAGAATAAGTGAGAGGAGGGATTCTACTCTATACCTTAATGCTTTTTCTTCAAAACCCAACAATTAGACGCAATGAATACTTATCACAAAGTGTTGAAACTAATGAAATAATAATACGCTATGCTGAGAAGCTATTTCGCCGATTATTTCCAGAAAAGTCTGAATCTGAATCGAGCCCGGAAGAATCGCTTCATGCTGTTGCTGAGACGCAAAAAAGAGACATTAGTTTTGCTGAAGAACTTCAAGACGCTATTCAAAATGTTTTCAAAGGCACTCCTCCATCACGAACTCGATTTCCTAGACTGAAGAAAGACTTCGATCTATACATCTCTTCTGGTAAACGGACACCTAATTTGGAACTGCTATACAACGCTCTGCGTACGATCATGTCTACATCCACATAAAGCGAACGTACATTTTCAGTATCGGGAAATATTGCTACTAAAATTAGAAGCCGATTAAGCGATAAATCACTCAGCTCTTTAGTTTTTCTTAAGATTACTTTATGAAATAATTTAAGACTTAAACTGAAATAATGGTTTACGTGACTGTTACATAATAAGGGCATAAGTTAAATTTTGCCAACGATGTGTGGCCGCTGTAAGAGAGTAAATAAAATATTATACGTAACTGCTGCATAGAGTTAAGGTATTTAAACACTCGAATCATTTTATGGTTAAATTAAACTCGGATACGCTACTTTTGATAAACTACTCTCGTGTTTACATTCCTTAATTATGTGCAGTTACGTATAATATATACTTTATCTACTATTGTAAAGCCGCCACACATCGATGGCAAATTTTGTTGGTTATCATAAGAGCGTTTCGCAATACTTAATTACTCCGTTTATACTACGTTTATATCATTGTGTGTGCTGAGAAGTTTTATATTATAAGTTTGATTTTGCATGCCTGAAACAAATCATTAAGTTTCTATTATACTACCTCTGTTTATGATCGATCTAAAATGTTATTAAGAAGAAATAATTATTTCTGAATCAAATAAATATCTTATTTAATCCATGTGTTTTCTTGACTTTTTGTATTTAAAAAAAACTAAAATAAGGATTTTAAAATTTTCCCGTCTTCCCGGGAATCCCGGAAAACTGAAAATATTATTCCCGGTTCCCGGGAATGAAAAAAACCCGGGAAAGCCGAAACCCTAAGCCGAGGATAACTTTCGAAGCGTTTATCCGATCATCGTGTTATCGCGAAGTTTGGTATTTAGGTAAGTAGTGGTGACACAGTTTTGGTGTGACTAAATGAGTTAAAAATGTGTGGGGGTTGTTGAGATTTTGGGGTTCAGGAGGGGTAAAAAAAACAAAATGGGACTATCTGGTCAAATGGCACGTTTAATAAAAGGTATTTGTAAGTACATTTCGACCCCGTTTTTATTTTAAGTTTAAACCTTGTAGTTTTTAAGTTATTAGCCATAATAAAAACTGAACTTTGATAACATTCCCATGGTACACCAGTGACCCCACAGTGCTGAAATTGCGTGTAGCTTTAGTGACATGAATATAGGCAAAATTCTGAAATCCAGAATAAGTGCAATTTCTACCCCAAAAAAGAGTATCCAATTAACATGAACTCCCGTTACCTGTAATTTGAATGAAACTCAACTTTGACGCAGGAGGTTGCAGGTTCGATTCCCGCCACGGAACAAATGTTTGCATGATTTACAGATATTTGTTCCGTGTCTGGGTGTTTTCTATATATTATAAGTATGTATTTACAAAAAAAAAGGATATAAGTATTCTATCAGTTATCTGGTTCCCATAGTACAAGCTCTGCTTAGTTTGGGGCTAAATAGCGCTGTGTGAAATGTCCAGCAATATTTATTTATTTAGATGTAGGTCAAGTTAGTTGGTTTATTATTTCGTGGCACTATTTTGGTAGTCAAAGAGTACAAATACTTAATATTTTTTATTTTAATCGGAGACTCGCGAGATCTCAGTTGGGGGCGAACCACTAGTAATACATTGTGAAATACAATACATGATTGAATATTGAGTGATTCTCTACTCGTATGTAGGTAACTGAACATTTTAGTTAACTTATAAGTTTTATTCATTTTATTCAGCGTGCTGCAGTGACACCCGAGCAACGTCAGACGGAACTGCCTACCATGAGCTTCTTCCGAGTTAATATAAGTACTTATTTCGAAGCACTGTGTATTAAACAGTGAGTGGGGTGGTATATAAGGTAAAGCGCAGGGATCAAAAGGTAATTTTTGGTTGAGAATAGATAAAAACCTATAGAACCTATAAAAAAATGGAATATTTGAGTTTCTTCTTTGTAGTGGTGTTGGCTAGTGCCGCCTGCAGTTTACCTTTAGAACAATCAGAAAATGGTAAGTTTTGTGAAAAACTAGTGGTTCGCCCCGAACTGAGAACTCGCGATTCTCCCATAAACCAAAATAAATATAATTCATAATCTAATAGTGCCACGAAATGCTCTGCCATCTAGTTGACCTACAGTTTCAATCAAATTACAAGTACCCGTTACTTGTAATTTGATTATATTAATTCATATTATTAAGTTCATATTAATTGGTTAATTTTTTTAGGAGTAGAAATTGCAGTTGTTCTGTATTTCAGACTTTTCCCTATAGTTGTGTCACTAAAGCAACACGCATACCAAATTTCAGCACTGTGGGGTCACTGGTGTACCCTGTAAATTTTGTCAAAGTTCAGTTTTTACTATGGTTAATAACTTAAAAACTACAGGTTTAAACTAAAAATAAAAACGAAGTCGAAATGTACTGAAGACCTTTCATTAAACGTGCCATTTGACTGAATAGTCCCATTTTGATTTTTTTTTACCCCTCTTGAACCTCCTCATCTCAACAACCTCCCCCCAAAATTTTTAGCTCATTTAGTCACACCAGGATTGTGCTATCACTACCTACCTATATACCAAATTTCACGATGATCGTATCAGCGCTTCGAAAGTTACCTCGGATAAACAAACAAACATACATACATACAACGCCGATTTGCCCATGTTAATTTTGAAGATCTCGTTTTGCTCGATCAAAATGAAACTAAATGGTTCCTCAGGCAGTTTCTCTGTAGTTATGGTTTTGAATTTTCTTATACTGACTGAAATGAAACAATGTAAATGTACCTAATGTTTACGATTTGTTCTGTTTTAGAAGTAGATATTCCAGCACAGCACACCATTCAGAAAAGGTTTATCAACCCACTGTTCAGCTCGGGCACAGCTGTGAATGACGATTTAGTCAAAATCAGGACTAAAAGGAGGTAAGATCCAATGGAAAATTGGAAAGATGTACTTGAAACGTACCTCGGTATATGGAAGACTGCATCACACCCGCGCACAATAGAATGGAGTGGAAGGAAGAAAGGTATTTGTCCTGCAGTGGGACAGTACGGGTTCCAAATAGTAATATTAATAATACAAAAATTTGCCCTACAGTAAGAATCGGACTTGACACCTCCTGCGCCTCTTGCGCCATAATGCACGCCGGTGAATGGGGTAGAGTATAGTGAAGCTACGAGTAATTTAAAAGAAATTTGACATCTTTTAACATATATTTTGGCAATAAATGATTATGATGTTATTTACACATCAATACAGGATTAAACTAATTTAAAACGAATACTTACTACATAAATTAAATAATGTAAGTACATATTATTTATTATATTATATATTATTTAGATGATAGAGAAACTTGGGATTGAAATTGCTCCAGCTCGTTCATAATGTTACAATTTAGACGTAATTTATTTTCTGTATTATGTATTGTAAAAGGATCATTAAAAACAACCAGCCTTGTTTTCTTGCCTTTCTTTCCTGGCTTGGTCGCGAAGGAACAGGCAGTAAAATTGATGTTTCAAAGTGATCCTTGTGATTTTAATGAATAAAAATATTTGACTTTGACTTTGACATAGGTACCTTTACAAATTCGTTCAGTGAACATGGAATACAGAACTTTCGTTAAAACCAATAAATGAAACTATACCTACTATAATAATAGGTTGGGGAAAAAGTATTTTCGCATTATAGTATGTATGAACTTGTAATAAAATATATTTGGCTATACTATTTGTATCTGGCTGGTTTTGGTATCATTCAAAGTTTAAATTTTAAAGAAGATAATTCCAAATTCAAATTAGGAAAATGTGTGATTTTTATTTGTTTTTCGTACTGTAAAGATGAGTGAATCTAATGAAGAAATTCGATACATTTTAAAATCTTACTACAAAAAAGGAAAAATTCAACGCATCCGCGAAAAAAATTTGCGATGTTTACGGACCTAGTGCAGTGTCTATGAGAGTAGCACAAATTTGGTTTAAGCGTTTTCAATCCGGAAATTTTGATGTCAAAGATACACGTCGCTCTGGTCGCCCTATTACGGATAAAATTGATGCCATTTTTGAAAAAGTGGAGCAAGATCGGCATATCAGTAGTTACGACGTAGCTGAAGAACTGGGAATTGACCACAAAACAGTTTTGGCGCATTTGAAAAAAACTGGGTACACAAAAAAGCTCGATATTTGGGTACCCCACGAGCTCACTGAAAGAAACCTAATGAACCGTGTACTCATTTGTGATTCTTTATTACGACGTAATGAAACCGAACCATTTTTGAAGAAGTTGATAACTGGTGATGAAAAGTGGATCACGTACGACAAGAACATGCGAAAAAGGTCGTGGTCAAAGGCCGGTCAGGCTTCACAGACTGTGGCGAAACCAGGGTTAACTCGCAACAAGGTGATGCTGTGTGTGTGGTAGGATTGGAAGGGCATTATTCATTATGAGCTGTTACCACCAGGCAGGACCATCGATTCTGAACTCTACTGCGAACAACTGATAAGATTAAAGCAAGAAGTTGAGAGAAAGTGGCCGGAATTAATCAACAGAAGGGGTGTAGTTTTTCATCATGATAACGCTAGACCTCACACATTTTTAGCCACTCAGCAAAAATTAAGAGTTTGGCTGGGAGGTGTTAATGCATCCGCCGTATAGTCCTGACCTTGCATCTTCAGATTTCCACCTATTTCGGTCTTTTCAGAATTCTTTAGGCAGTGTCAGGTTAACATCACGAGAGGACTGCCAAAACCACTTGTCGCGGTATTTTGATCAGAAGCCCCAAAACTATAGCAATGGGATCATGTCCCTACCTACAAGATGGCAAAAAGTTATCGAACAAAATGGTACCTACATACTTTAGTTAAATGTAAATAAACTATATTAAAAAATGTTTTGAATTTTCTTAAAAAATGCGAAGAAACTTTTTCCCCAACCTAATATACAGTGTGTCCCTGGATAAAGTGCAACCCCGAAAGGGGGTGAAACTAGATCAAAAATTATCGACAAAAAAATAGAAAAAAAAATTAAAAAAAAAATCGTATATACTTTATTGATGTATTAAAATTTTTATTACTCACTAATTACTCTATTTAATAAAAAAATTATTTCTTCCAAAGTAGTAGGTCTATTTTGTTAAAATAAAAACCATAATCATGTCAGATATGTGACGATGACGATAAAATAACAAATAACTCACAAACGAGTGGCTATCGTGACTTAAAGTTTAATTTTTGTATTAAAATTACATTTTTTAGGCTGTTTTTTTCCAATAAACTCCAAAAATCTTAAAATTAAGCCTATAATACTAGAAATTTTTATGACTTTTTATTATTGTCTATCATAATAGCTTTTAAATAAAAAAAAACCTACGTTCTAACATAAAAAATGTGCTGGCTAGGAGCTTTTAAAGTTGACCACTAATTACGTCACCACTCAGGTAGAGACACGTTTTTTTTTGCTGCTCAGGTAGTATTAAAAATCAAATTTTAGTTACAACATTTTTATTTAACTTATTACATGTAAGTATGAAATAAGGGTTTTGTTTAATGCATTAAATGCTCAAAATGGCTTCCTTGTTGTTGTAGGCACATTGCCGCACGAAGAGCGATTTGTTGTGTGGCTCTAAGCACCATCTCTGGGTCACTTCTTATCTCATCGGCACATCGCATGATTTGATCTTGTAACTCTGCCTCGGTGTCTACGGTCGTTCTGTAGACTCTTTGTTTCATAACACCCCACAGAAAATAGTCTAGGGGTGTCAGGTCAGGAAAACGTGCCGGCCACCCGACTGGTCCATCCCGGCCGATCCACCTATTAGCGTAGTTTTCGTTTAAAAAACTTCGCACATTGCGCCCGTAGTGCGCAGGGCATCCGTCCATCTGCAAATACATCTGTTGCCTTGTAGCCAGCGGAACATCTTCCAGCAGTAGTGGCAGATCGTCTCTTAATAAGTTTAAAAAACTTTCGGCATTTAATGTTGCGGGTAAAATAACTGGCCCAATCAGCGTGTCGTCTATTAGAGCTGCCCATACATTAACTGAAAATTGCACTTGAAAAGTAGACGCCCTCTTTAGGTGTGGATTTTCCTCGGACCATACATGTAAGTTTCTGCAATTTGTGATTCCATTCCGGGTGAATTTCGCTTCATCCATCCATAAAATATTTTTTAGGAATTGTGGATTATTTCTAATTTTTTGTTGAATCCACGTAGACATTACGCATCTTGCACGATTGTCTACATTTTCATGCAAATGCTGTACTCGCTGATAATGGTATGGATGCAATCCCTTCTTTTTCAAAATTCGCCATACGGATGTTTTTGATATACCGTGACGCAAAGCTAAGCGTCTAATGCTGGTTGTGGGATCAGCAAACAAATCGTTTAAAACGGCCTCTTCTATGGAATGGTCAATAATGGTAGCTTGTTGCTCACGGCGATCTCTTGCTAATCCAAGTCCGATGTTGGATAACTTTCGGTGAACTTCTTGGAAATTTCGTGCTGACGGTATAAGTCTGCTCGGAAACGCATTTATGTATGCAGAACGAGCGACTGTTGTGTGTCCACGTGACATACCATAATAATAATGGATGTCAGCGATTTCTCGCGGAGAGAACTCAGTCAATCGCGGCATCTCCACAACACAACAAAGTACAGTCAAA
This sequence comes from Philereme transversata, assembly GCA_963924445.1. Lineage (NCBI taxonomy): Eukaryota > Metazoa > Arthropoda > Insecta > Lepidoptera > Geometridae > Philereme > Philereme transversata. The sequence goes on along the minus strand of OZ004342.1, from coordinate 23,363,692 downwards.
AACGTAACAAAAAGTCAAAAACAAAACAAAAGCAAAACAACGTAACAAAAACTTGAAGGCGCAGTAAGGTACGGTAGGCGGTAGCAGCGGCGAGAATATCGGAGCGACTGGCGTGCCTTGTTGTGAGTCCTGTTTCGATCCCCACCCTTCATCTTTCATAGAACAGGCCCAGCGACCATAATCTACAACAATATAAGTTAAAAAAGGGTCTCTACCTGAGTGGTGACGTAATCAGTGGTCAACTTTAAATGCTCCTAGCCAGCACATTTTTTATGTTAGAACGTAGGTTTTTATTTTATTTAAAAGCTATTATGATAGACAATAATAAAAAGTCATAAAAATTTCTAGTATTATAGGCTTAATTTTAAGATTTTTGGAGTTTATTGGAAAAAAACAGCCTAAAAAATGTAATTTTAATACAAAAATTAAACTTTAAGTCACGATAGCCACTTGTTTGTGAGTTATTTGTTATTTTATCGTCATCGTCACATATCTGACATGATTATGGTTTTTATTTTAACAAAATAGACCTACTACTTTGGAAGAAATCATTTTTTTATTAAATAGAGTCATTAGTGAGCAATAAAAATTTTAATTCATCAATAAAGTATATACTAAATTTTTTTAATTTTTTTTTTCTATTTTTTTGTCGATAATTTTTGATCTAGTTTCACCCCCTTTCGGGGTTGCACTTTATCCAGGGACACACTGTATATTACTAGTTGCTAAGATTACCTTATTGCCCATCATCATCATCACTTGCGCTTAGGCTCAATTTACATTGCCACGGAAAGGAAGGGTAAATTTTGCCTCGCTGCCTTTCCCGCGAGTTTCCGAGAATGCTCGACAACTCCCGCGACTGCGCCGCGTTTCGTAGACGCTTGACGCCGCACTGCGCCTCCCATTGCGCCACTTCCCGCCGACAGTAGCTGCGGAAATTCACGACAATTCTCAAGAATTCGCCGGAAGACGCACGACCTGTTTTTCTGCTCATAGGTAGGGAGTTTTTACGTTACACAATTTAGTGTGTGATATTCTATTTCGTTATAAAATAAAATCGCTTCCATTCTATTCCGCGGCAATGCAAATTAAGCCTTAGTCTCAGTCGGTCTTGGTCGAGATGTATACCGTATAGCTTAGTATTTAAAAATTTCAGAATTTTAGGGCTGAACTAACCGCTTGCGTCCCTAGAACATTCGCCGGGTCATAAAATTGTGTCTACCATAAAATGGCGGCACAGGCGCGCGGGTCGACATCTGGGGGTTTATTGGCATGTGGGTATTTTCTATTCAGGTTGAATTAGCGCTTCGAATGACATATGTATAAAGTTTGGATAAGGAATAAGGCATATTCGAAATACCTATAACAATTCATAACCAAAAATAACGAAAAAAATAATACCACGAAGTTTTAAAATGGTATTTAAAAAAAAATTAAGGCATAAATTATATTTTATATGTTTAATAAGTGTTATTAGATTCAATCTGAAGGACAACAAAATAAAAGAAAACACTCCCTAATACAAAAATATTGATTTACAAGCTTTTAAACAAATATTTGTTTGTGCGGAGTTTTTTGCTGACATATTGATTTATTTCTAAGTAAATCCGACATTTATAGTTATTATATTAGTATTAAAAAATTGCTTATTTCAGCCCCGAAGCCATTATCTAAGTGTCATAATCTCAAAACAAACAAAGTACATCAAAACATGAGAAAATAATACCGCGGTACCAAAATCTTAAAGTTGGCTTTACGACTATAATGTTTGTTTAGCAAAATTATATTGTACAAAGCTACTTACCGAGATTATAATCCGATAAAACATACAAACAAACACGTTTTTAATTCACATAACAACAAAATTCGTCAATTGCGCGGCAAAAAAATGGCGCGGAAACAGCGCAAACAAATCGACTTATTTATAATTTTTCTGCTATTGTTTCGTACAATTTCGTATTGTTTCAGTGAGGATGAATGTGAGAAATTACAACTATGCAAGTTGCACGCGCGCGCCAATCGCAACTTCTTCGCAGCCTTTGAACTGTATTTTGTGAAGTAAGTTATTAAATTATATTTTTAACCTCCGGCGCAAAAAGAGGAGTGTTATAAGTTCGACGCCAATGTCTGAGTTCCTATACTGATGATCCGATTTGGGCGCGGTTTTTTTAAATAGAAAGCTAGTTATCTAGTGGTGGTCCTCAGCCATGTCAGTTTGACGAGTTTTTATAATTTTACTTGTTCTAGGTAAGTAAGTACTTTTAAGTTAGGTAGGTACTAAAAGTGTGAAAAATTTTATACCATCAAGACTGAATCGAGACTTAACAGTTTTGAATTCAAAATGTTAAAAAATCTACATTTAGGTATGTACCTAGTAGGGCATGCTCCCGGGTATTCCCAGTATCAAAAGTCCCGTGACTTCCCGGGACTCCACAGTCACAGTCACAACATAAGTAGGTATTCGGTCCCGGTTCTCCACATCATGAAACCGGTACTTTGGAGACTTGAAGTCTCCTAGTTACTTTATCGATTACTATTACAATTCTGTGCGCTGGTAAAGCCGCGGTTTTGGCCAATTTAACAATATTTTTTCTTTCAAAATTCGGTTATAGGTATAATAAAAATTAATAAAATGACGATGTTTTAACTCTATATCTATATATCTTAGGGATCTTCAAGTCGCGAGTGAATAGGTTTCTTCTAGGCAAGCGTGTACCATCGTAGACTGCATCATCGCTTACCATCAGACGAGATAGTGGTCAAACGCTAGCCTATAATTTATATTAAAAAAAACTATAGAATAGGGTATCTATCTTTATTTCAGTTTAAGCCAAGACTTACCTAACAAGAATTATTTATTTATTTTAAGTATTACTCTTATATAAATTGTAAGGGTATAAAATCATAAGTTTTGCCCACTTTTCGCCTTGTTGAGGCCATACCAGTGCAGCAGTTTTGGCCATCATTTTAAATAGAGATAGGTATTTGAAAATAAAATGAGTAGGTAATTGACTTATTTTGCCACTTTTAAAACCAAACCATTTACCGATTTGATAGGCAGCTTAAAACCATAAGAAACTAAGTGGCCAAAACTGTATCTAAAAAGTCCCAAGACCGAGATGGTATCGATAGGTAACTGCATGTCCTAATACCTACCTAGGAGTCTCAATCGATTTTGTATAATAAGGGCTAAAAAGATTAGAATTACTTCTAGAACTTGAAGAAAGGTTAAAACCATCGATATATATAAGTACTACGCACATACATATATATCGATTATATCGGAATATATAGAATATATGTCTATGGTTAAAACATAAATAATTTAAAATGTATATTACCTTCCAGCAAAGAAAATGCGCAGCTATGGGACCACCGAGCGCACTCATACGCGGACTGTAGGCAGAGATATGGAGACTGTTACTACAACTAGTCCATACTACACGAGCGGTTCTCCCGCCCCGCGGAAAATCGCATGTAAACCGCAGCAAACACAATTTACCATGAACGTTGTATATCTACACGATTTCCCGCCGCGGCCGCTCGTGCAGAACAAATGTTTTCATGATCTACAGATATTTAGACTAGCTCCGTGGCGCAGTGGGCGAATAGCCGGCTGAGACGCAGGAGGTAGCGGATTCGATTCCCGCCGCGGAACAAATGTTTGCATGATCTACAGATATTTGTTCCGGGTCTGGATGTTTTTCTATACATGATAAGTATGCATTTACAAAAAAAAAAGGTATATACCTAAGTATTCTATCAGTTATCTGGTTCCCATAGTACAAGCTCTGCTTAGTTTGGGGCTAGATAACGCTGTGTGACATGTCCAGCAATATTTATTTATTTGTTCCGTGTTTGGGGTTTTCTGTATACTATAAGTATTCTATCAGATATCTGGTGTCCATAGTTTTCTCAAGTACAAGCTTTGCTTAGTTTGGGACTAAATAGGCTGTATGAAATGTACAGCTTTATGTATTTATTTATATTTAAGAGCAGTTATCATTGGCGGATCCATTTTTAAGAATGAACAAACGATAGCGGTATACCGCAACCCGCGTAGTATGATGTTCTAAAACAATTTCTCTAGTGTTACCCTACACTACAATAACGGAACTAAGAAATTACCTAAGTTTGTTCATCCAACAAAATAACAAGAAAAAAGTTGTTGCTAAAAAGAAAAAATACACACATTGTTTTAGTTTCGCTTCTGAGCCTCTTTCATTTTAAATATAAAATAAGAATTTGTCATGGAGGTTGTATTTCATTAAAAGCATATTATAAATGTGACCTCTTTTCATTTTTACAAGCTTTTTTTAAATAGAGGTATGTAGTTTATTTCCAATTACGTACATCTATTTTTACAAGCCTAAACCTAATACAATAATGTAGTTAATACATAAGTAAAATATTTATTAGATAGATTTTTTATATATACTTAAATAAGGATTTTTCACTGAGATTGTATTTAATTTTAGCATTTATGAATGTAACCTCTTTTATTTTTAAATAAAAATAAGGATTTGTCATGGAGATTGTATTTCTTTTTGGTCTATTATGAATAAGCCTCATTCTATTTTCATATTTACTTACGGCCCTGGGACTGTATATCGCATTTACGGAGCCGTTATCCAGTTTGCAATGACCAACTTTCAGACGTTTGTTTTCATCCCCTCATTACTTCAATGTACCTTCGAAATTATTTTAACTCAATAGGACTACCCTAGATTTAAAACCCATCAATTAAAAAAAGAATCATCAAAATTGGTTCACCCAAAAAAAGTAATGCGTGAAAATAAAAATAAAAACGACGAATGGTACACCTCCTTTTTTTTGAAGTCTGTTAAAAATAAACCTAGATAGGTAGTTCTTTATGTACTTATTTATTTTAAATCTTGTAGAACATAATAATATCCAAAATAAAAATACTCAATACAATAACAGTCCATTTATTTACCCTTACTGTACAATACTACTCATTACCATAAATGCATAAAATTATACAAAACAACCAACAAATAATTGAAATAAATAAAATAAAGTATTTGGAATAATAAATAATACATTTCAACTTTCTCGCATCCAAACATCAGACAGACATCATTTATAACATTACTAATTAGTAATTACTTAGATTACGAAATCATGATAAATAAGAAAATCCAATACCAAAACTGGGACAGTCATCCACAAAAAATATTTTTTTTGACTAATGCATTTAGACTTAGATTGCACATGTATAGGAATAACGGTTCATCTATTTATTGAGCTGAAAGACAAACTATATGAGATATCTGTTTGGGCGATAGTTTGAGGTCAACCTAGTTAGAACATACCACAGAATAGAAACAGAGTTAAAGATTAGTACGAGCCAAAACAGTCGCACGCAATGACGACCCGCCGACACAGCCCAGCGGCATGTCGGCGACACTTGTTGCCGCGTAGCACGCGCTGGTGCAAGTCGCCGACAAGAAGCCGCCGCGCTGGGCTGTGTCGGCTGCTTTAGTATGTAGTCTGCTTAAGAGGATATCGGATCAATTTGATCGAAGCTTCGACGGACGTAACCCGAGATCCTAGTACGCGCACGTCTATGTTTGCGTGCGACTGTTTTGGCTCGTACTTAACATCTGTTCCTATCTAATTTGTGTATGTACCCTTAGGCTTGGAACCCGTTATGAAAACATTATGATAATAAGAGATATTCAATCCATATGTATCAGCAAACGCTGAACATAAACGAAAATGTACTCAAAACATGAAAAATCTGGAGGTTATCAATAACCAATAATTCACTTCGTAAAAACACAAAAACTTGTCACGACAAAAGAAACTGGGACGTTAATTTGGTATTCACTCACAAATGCAGCGCTGCAACCATCACTTCACTACACTATATGCATGAGCTAGTGTCGAACTGTGCTAAACACTGGCTCACTTCAGTCTTTACCCCCGTTCTATAAAAAGGCAGGCTTCTTCTTAGTAGTTTTCTTGGGAGGGTTGACAGTGTTGAGGATATGGTCGATGCTGGCCTTGTCGAGGACGTCAGGGCGGGGCGGTTTGGTCGCGGCCTTCGAGCCGGCCGCCTGGAGGCTGGCGAGGCGGGGCAGCGCCGCGGCGAGGCGCCAGCGCTGCGTGTACAGGAACGCGAGGATGCCCAGCAGTGGGATGACCAGGAGCGATGTTTGACGTAGCTCTTGCTCCGATGATTTTACCTGAAAATTTGAAAATGAGTTAAATTACCCTCATACCCAATACGAGCGAAAACAGTCAACTTTAGTTAGAAAATATTGATTCTTCGCGGCATAGTAGTTTCGTAAAATTTTATGAATGCAAAAATTTGTCTAACTTAATTACGCAATAACAGCCGAACAGATTTGAATAACATTCGAATAAAGCTTACAAAAATGTCCGGTAAAGGAGGAGCATCATAATATTGAGCCACAAACCTGCTCTGGAATCAAACCTATGACTTTTAAATAAACATGCACTAAGCAAAGCGTACCTTAGGCAAGAACTCGATGTTGAAATACTTGAATTTTCCGTCAGAGTTGAAGTAGAACGCCTGCTGGCTGTAGGAGTGCGTCGCCTTAGAGAGAGTGGACTCTAACGCAAGCACGTACGTCTTATTATCGGCTGGCAGGCGCGGCAGCACGTACATTAGCCCAGGGTTCATTTGCTGAGTGTATCCTGAAATTAATTATAATATTATTCCCCCACTAAAAAGCTTTTAGAACACACCAATATATTCGACCTCCATCTCAATGCTCTTTGTATAGCATCCTTATTAACTCTTATATAACAAAGTCCTTGTTCAAAGAATACTCGACATACAAACTACTTTGTGATTGGTCGACATTTTCGACAGAGTTTAGCATTAGGATAAAAACTGTTTTGTGTTCTTTGCTGTCATTAGTAAATTGGCGCTATTTTGAATACTAAGTTGTACGAACACAAAATTTAGTACTCTTAATTTTAGTAATTGAGTAATTGTTAATTGTTAATATGTGCATTTTAATTAATTTAACCCTCCTGTTTTTTTCATTAAATGTCTATTTTCCCTTAAATCTTTCTTTTCTCGTAGTCATGTTATAAAGTTTAGTATGCAACTCTAGAATAAAACGGATTTATATCGAATCACTCGCGTCGCTCCGGATTCTGACACTTGAATTACTCGCTACGCTCGTGGCTCGTGATTCAATCATCACGAATCACTTACGGTCGTGATTCAGTTAGAATCCTTCACTTGCTCGTGATTTACCTATGGCCTTAGCTTTAAATCCGTCCTTTATTCAATAATTGCTTAATTTTTTTTTATACTACTGGAGATGGAACAAACCTATGGCCCACCTGATGTTAAGTGGTAACCATCGCCTATAACAAGTTTGCCTTGTAGGTCACGCTCCTTAGAAATGTGCCCTACGATGCACATCCTTGTGTCCATCAACTAATACTTAATACTACTACTACTTAATATACTATGCACACATGGGACACATGGTATGTGTTAATCTCGATATATTTCCAAATCCTACTTTTTTCACTGTGTCTCAAAAACTACATCCTAGAATAAAATAAAAACCGTTTTGAAATGTAGTATAACATAGTCTTTTCACATGACAAGTACCTTGATACAATACCTAATTTTATCACTTAATTTTTTATCCTCCTTTGGACCCCAATATCTTAATAACCCATCCATCGATTCATCTCATATACCGATCGACAAAATTTCCCAGCACAGGCTGTCGACCTGCTAAATTCCATGCACATCGAGTCAACCAACGGACCGATAGTTAAACTAGCATAAATATAAACATACAAAGCAAAATCGCCTAAGTTGCCACTGAGCACTGAGTTTTTTGCTAGCTCGATCATTTATTATTAACTAGCTAACGCACGAATTTCAAAATAAAATATAGCCTTTAAGGTTTTGAGTTCATACAAAAATCCCATAGAAAAAAACCACTAAGTTTTTCAAGAATTTCTTAATTTTACGGGCCATTTTTGGAACGAAGTTCCTTATCGCGCGTTGTGAAAGGGGGCTAGACGGAAAAAATTCTTACGAAAAGTTGTCACGACACTTTTTGCTATAGTAAGCTATTGTAAGCTGTGCGGCGTCGCATGTTTCTCTGTCTGTCTCTCTCTCTCTTATAGAAAGCAAGCCAGATATTTTCATTTCTATTTCGCATTGAACAGTGTGGTGTCGCGACGATTATTTTTGTTGAGTGTATACAGGTTTTTTGTAAATAATAAATAATATTTTTTATTAACGGAAGGAATTATGAAAGGAACTTTGTTCCATCCGGATGTCCCTTGACACCTCTCAAGTTTTTTTTTTAATTTTTTTTTCCCGTAAAAACCTATAAGGCACTATAAGGACCATTAAAAAATTTACAAATCTGGTCAAGTTTCATTTCATTTTCATTTATTGATCGAGCAAAGCGATTTGGATATTCCAAATCAACTTGGGTAAACCGGCGTTGTATGTATGTTTGATTGTCCGAGGATACATTTTGAAGCGTTGTTCAATCACCGTGTAACTTGGTAAATAGGTAGGTAGTGATGGCTCAATCCTTGTGTGACTAAATGAGCTAAAAGTGTGGATGGGTTCTTGAGATATTGGGGTTCAAGAGGGGTAAAAAAAACAAAATGGGACGACCCGGTCAAATGGCATGTTTAATGAAAGGTCTTGATTAGTACATTTGGACCATGTTTTTATTTTTATTATGTTTAAATCTGTAGTTTTAAGTTAAAAACTGAACTTTGACTAAATTCAAAGGGTACACCAGTGACCCCACAGTGCTGAAATTTGGTATGCGTGTAGCTTTAGTGACACAAATATAAATAAAAGTCTGAAATCCAGAATAACTATAATAGGTATCTACCCAGAAAAAGTATTACATGAACCTGTAATTTGAATGAAACTGTAGGTCAAGCATGCTGGTTGTTGCACCAGCGGCACTATTTTGATTGTTAAAGATTACAAATAATATATTTTTGTTGTTTTTATGAAAGAGTCGCGAGATCTCAGTTCGGGGCAAACCACTAGTATAGACTAGTATAGATATAGATTGGTGGCATACCCGCGGGGTCGAGCCGGGTGGAGTAGATCGGTGAATCCGGCGTGTGGTCGAGCGCCAGCGCGAGGCGCAGCGTGCGGTAGTGCTCGAGCGCAGGCGTGTGCACCACCACAGTGCTGTCCGTAAGCTGCGTGGCCTGCACCGCGATCAGCAGCACGCCTGTTATATCCTTATTGTCCTTTACCTGGAACACATTTATACTACACTACACTAGCTGATCAAATGAAATTACATCGCATTTACGGAGCCGTTATCGAGTTAACAATTACCAACTTTCAGAGCATGAATGAAGCAATCTCCTGCCTCCGTGGCACAGTGGGCGTATAGCCGGCTGAGACGCAGGAAGTAGCGGGTTCGATTCCCGTCGCGGAACAAATGTTTGCATGATCTACAGATATTTGTTCCGTGTCTGGGTGTTTTTATATATATTATAAGTATGTATTTACAAAAAAAAAAAGTATATAAGTATCCTATCAGTTATCTGGTTCCCATAGTACAAGCTCTGCTTAGTTTAGGGCTAGATAGAGCTGTGTGAAATGTCCAGCGATATTTTTTTTTATAGTAGATTATTAAACGAGGGGATATGGCAGTGTCTTGCGTCACGGACGCTATATTGAATCATTGTCGAGCAGGTGGTCTGAAAATATATATTACAGCCCATAAAAATCATAACACATTACGGCGCGGCGGTATACAAACAAAATAATGTATTTTTCACACCACCTGCTCGACAGTGTCAAATTATATGTCATGTAAACTTCACCGAAAGCAGGTAATTAAATCCTTACGGTTGAGCCGGGAGTACTGTTGGTGTACTGAGTAAGTTGTACTGAATTTCATTATGCCCTCGCGGGTATAATTTGATTTGAATTTGGAACCTCATCTGTATTCAAATTTGAACCAAAGGGACCCACACAATAAGAACTTATTTGTAAATCTAACTAACCTCTGCACAGAATGCACCAACCTAGATTTGGTTTTTATTGTCTTGCAGAAAATGTGAAAAATAGAATATTCTCCTCGTGGATAAAGCTGTCTGCATCTTGGGCGTACTTTTATCCCTCTCTGCACTCAGGATTCTAGTAACTCTCTCGCTCCGCTCGTGAGTTAAACTAGAACGTAGTTCGGGATTCAATATAGCGCCCGTGACACTGCTTTATTCCTCATTTAATAATCAACTATTACCACCCTGTAACTATTTAATCGTTGCCTGAAATAAAGATTTAATTATTATTATATGATTATGTTTTACCCAGTTCATTAAAGGTAATCTGGACGAGGCCGCTTTTAGTGATAAAACCACCTATTATAATATATTAATTTCTTGTTATTTGTATTTTCTTAAAAAGAAGGAATTTGATACACATTGCACAATACAGTTTTAGGTGGATGTAGTTTAAGCAGTCAATCCATTATTAACAATGATAATCAAGCATTTAGTTTTGACTTCGAACACTAAGCTCGGCTTGCACAACGATCACTTAACGAATTTAGCGACTAAAAATGTTTAAATTTAACGCATTTGTATGATTTCACAATTCTCTTAAACATGGACATGTCGCCCCAAGTCTTAAGTTTTATCGATCTATATTAAGTTTGCTTATTTGGACGTAAAAACTTCGAGCACGTATTCACGTGGGGTGGGGATTTATCAATAGAAACTAATATTAGACGAAACCTCCTTTTTTGAAGTATGTTGTCAAGCAGAGTTAATATTTATTTACTGATTTAAAATGGTATATATCGCGTATGTACTTTTTTATTTGTTATCCCGACGTTTCGACTGGTTACAACAGCCGTAGTCGCGGGTAGACTGGAGTACTTGGTTATTGCATCACAGTCGGAAGTTAGGGATAACAAATAAAAATATAAAACATAATAAACGCCTGTTTAAATCAGTAATTATGTACAGCGATCGCGAAAGTATGAAACAGTTTATAATAGTGAGATGTGAACTTACTTCGAGAGTGGGCGGTGCCTTCGCCAGCTTCAAGCCGTGCAGCTCCGGCGCTGCGGAGTCCTTCAGCGCGAGCGTGTACACGCACTCGGGTAGCAGGCCGCGGATACTGTACGAGAAACACATATACTACATTCACGCATTTGCATTATCTATTCAATTACAGAGTGTTTTTTGTTAACTGGGACAGTATGGGGAAATCTGAAACCTTAGCAGATACGGATAAACTGTCTAAGAAACCATTTAGTCTTTAGGGTTCCGTGCCTCAAAAGGTAAAAAAGGAACCCTTATAAGATCACTCTCTTGTCCGTCTGTCTGTCCGTGTGTCACGACCGATTTTCTCAGGAACTGGTGGACCTAGCTAGTTGAAATTTATAGCAGATACTGAGGTCTATAATCCCTATTAGGTGTATAAAAATCAAGGTCCTAAATCAACACGATAAAAAGATATAGGCAAATTTAGATTTTCGCGAAAACTTGTAAGTACCAAATTTTACCGTAATTTTTTAACTTTTTTTATTTTTCGGAATTTTTGCTTTACGTTACGTACGAAGTTTGGCAAAAAGCAAGGACAAATAATGGAAAAATTCATAAAAATAAGTTAAAAATATAATAAAAATAAGTTGAAAATTAAAGGGTGTCCCCGTACATACATAGTTGACGCCAATTAAGATAGTCCTCTGAGTTGTATGGGCGCTCATACAATTTATCATAGATAATGGTACGGAACCCTTCGTGCGCGAGTTCGACTCGCACTTGGCCAGTTTTTTTATGGAAATAATTGTTTTAAGCAATAACTCACGCTTGACCAAAAAGTTAACTAATCAAAATTATTTCTATAAAAAATACTAAATGGTCCCTCAGACAGTTTTCTGTATCTTTTATGGTTTCAGATTTGCCCATATGTGCCAGTTAAAAAAAACACTAGATCTATGGAGGAGGCGTACGTTCTTCGGTACGATGATCAGTACTATAGTATAAAACCTGTTTTGTTATGTCCGACATTAATTTAAAACACACATCCGGAAGCGTATTAACTGATTTTAGAGGTGGGTTGAATACCGGTAGCTTGAATATTTATCTAGTAATCGATATATTTCCAATAAACCATTTTTAACGTGAATCGGCGGCGCCTTTCCGATGATTCAGATTCATTTATTCCACTTTGATACAACTGTAGGTACACTTGGAAAAGTCAAACAAACATTACAATTACCAAATAACATAACTAAAAGGTTTTAACAAGTAAAAATAATAATACATAACAGTTTTAAATTAACACGAACACACATAAAAAAGAAACATAGTACAAATAAACAATTAAAGTAAAAATAATACATTAACAGTTATGTATTTAGGTCATCAGCGAGTGCATCGTCAAAGGTATAATAAGATTTTGTCATTAATAATGTTCTAATCTTAAACTAAAATGAGTAGGATCTGTATTCTGCAGTTCCTTAGGCCGTTTGTTATACCTTTATGTTTGTTAACCTTATGCTCATACAAACAAAACTTTTCCAACTTTGGCCAGTCTATGTTTTGAGAGGCAAATGTTATTTTTATTTCTTGTATTGTAATTATGAATGTCACATTTTATGTCAAATTTATTTTATACCATTCCCCCTCTAAAAAGCTTATTTTATTCACTGGAAAAAGTGAATAAAAAGCACTTCTAATCACTATTTTGGTGTTTGAACTTTGAACAAGTAACCAGTATGTATTTAAGTTTAAGTAATTTTTTCTTTTTCTATTATTAAGTTTATTTTTTTTATACCTCGGCCAATCCTCCATTAAGCAATGATCCTCTCCATCCAAAGGTTGTCTGGAAGAGATCTCTTTGTTAAGCGATAAGATCGCCCATTATGCTTGCATTTATTTGTTTTCTTTTTATTTTTATATCTGTTGTGTCTAGCTTGTAAGGTATAATGAAGGATTTTCATTCATTTCATTCATTCAAAGACCGTTACAAACGATCTATAGATAGCTCAACTGCTCCAGATCACTACCAGACGGAAGTATCCCCAAGACACTGACTGCATTATTGTTAATCATCCATTATGTTCATGTCCTAAAAAAAAGTTTACACTTTTCGTTTTATCTACATTTAGTAATAAATTATTAGTACTAAACCATTCTTCTAAGTGCATCTAATTTGGCACACGTCTTTTTTTATTTTTGTCACTCACTACTACAGTAGTGTCGTTGGCAAAAAGGACCATATTCATCACATTTTCAAGACAAACTACAATGGCATTTAAGTAAAGTATGAATAGAAGTGGTTTAAGAAAAGATCCTTGAGGTACGCCAGTGCTATATTATTTGCTTTTGACTTATGCCCATCGCATTCCACAATTTGTTTCCTATTTTTCAGATACGACTTAAAAATGTATTGTTCTCTATTTCTGACACCGTAATGATCTAGCTTTAACAGAAGAATCTTATGGCAAACACAGTCGAAAGTCTTTAATAAGTCACAAAACAAACCATATGTGTTTTTGCTCCAATCCAAATCTCAAAAATTCTCTCTATGAAGGAAACTATTACCTAATTTGTGTTATTTTTCCTTTGGAATCCAAATTGTCTATTATTTAAGATTAGTTTTGTTTTTCGATGAATATTTATTTATTATTTTATGGAAAACCAGCAGCTATATTAACTTAACAATTAACTAGTACAAAACAGAAAGCCAATCATTAGGTTTTCACGTATAGCAACTTTTTTGCAACATAACTAGGTAAGAACATAATTTATACCAACACTCGGTGCAATAGATATCCAACATAGTAATATGCTATTAATCTCTTAAGTCAGTTAAACCATACTAATATATCAAGCTCATTAGAAATATATACATATTTCGAAAATGTTAGGTATTGAACACTGGCAAAAGAGAAATTGGTCTGTAATGATTAGCATGAGAGCAATGAGAGCCTTTCTTGTATAGTGGAATCACTTTTGCCGATTTAAGGTAGTTAGGAAAGATGTCCTCATGTATACATTTATTTATTACTAGCTGACCAATCCGCAGCTTCACACATGCAGATTTTCAATAAAACCATCACCCTCCTTCTGCGCAGTTGGTAAAAAGTAGCCTATGTTACTCCGGGATGATGTAGCATTCTAATGGTGAAACCAGACCAGTAGTATTTGAGTTTATTCGTAAAAACATACAAAAATACATATATTTTCTCTTTGTAATATTAGTATTTAATTTTCTTGATTAGTAATGTGGACACGTCTCAGAGATGTCGATTAGTCAGTTTAACAGGTACCTACCTACTTACATGATAAATTAATATGATTTGTTTATGTACCTATTTTATACAGGCTGTTTCATTGATATTTCAGGACTTTATATTAAGGTTGTTTAAAAATTTCAGATTTTCTATTGTAACGAATTTGGAAAAAATCTATTTTACTACAATACTCCTACCACTACTACTACCATCAGCCCTACCCGTGTTTTCATTTAATGTCGTACATAACAAAACACGTAGTGTATGTCCCGAGGAAGCGTACGTTCAGTAGTGTAGTAGTATGTGTGTGTACTGTGTAGTGTATAGTTACCGGAAGGCTCCGTGCGCGTCGGTGAGCGCGTCCTCCTTGGCGCAGTGCGCAGGCTGGTGCGGGGCAGGCACGGCCTGCAGCAACGCGCGCGCCCAGCCCACGCCGCCCAGCGACACCAGCGAGCCGCGGCACGAGCTCGCTACTCTGGTGCCTCTGCAAATACCAAAACAGCGTCGCTTTCACTCATCAAATAAACCATATCACTCATTGTATTTTTGGTACTATAAATAATAGATAAAATTTTTAATTTTCTCAATAAAAATAATTTTTGCATTTTTCATCATGTTCTTTGAAACTTTTTGATGGTAGAATTGACAAACACACCGTTACTTCGTTGATTAGGTTCCTAGTCGCGATTTAGATCTGTTCTAGTCACCTCAGTGTTAGAGAATGGACCTTCCCCTCTTCGACTTGCAGTATATGGTGGGAGGGGGCGAAGCGGAACTCCTTCATGTTGGGCTTCACGTAGTACTCGCCCGGCGACAGCGACGCGAAGCGCAGCGAGCCGGACGCGGGTGACGCCGCGTTGCGTCGGTACGCGCCGCCGCTCACGGACACCAGCCCACCCTGCAATACACAAATATTTACTACTGTAGCTGACCCGCCCAGACTTCACACGATTTTCGAAAATAAAATATAGCCTATCTATATGGTCTTGAGTTCATACAAATATCCCACATAAAGATGCATTTTCAGAATTTTACAATTTTCCGGGCAAATATTACATTTCATTCCCCTAAAACCCTTATTCGGACGAACATTTAGGTAAGAAAATGTTTGCCAAGGAAAAGGGAAGATCTTTCACCGAGCGGGCTTTGGCTCGGGATCCTAGGACTTCTACTAGCTTTAAATAAAGCTTATAATACCTGCAAAGGTGTAGAATCGGCATCATCCACCAGATTAACAATAATCTCGGCCAGTTTATGCGCCTTGATATGGCCCTTATCATCGGCCTCCGAGAACACATAGGACTCCTTCTCCGCTACTATCCTGTATGCTGTGGTGGCGTCGAGTGGGCCGAAACTGTACGTGCCTTCGGATGACGTCACTTGGCTCAGCTTCACGTCATCTAAAATGAGAAACGATCTTTGAGTATTGTTTTATAGGTTTACAGTATACGCCAAGACTCCTGGCAGACGGGGACAACCAATAAACATGTTTGTTTCCTTTTCAATACAATTTACTGGTAATTAGTATTATCGATAGATACTCGGCACATCACTAACGTCTCCAGTAAGGGCTGCAGGGGAGATAATTGCGCGACGCCCACTAGCTGCTGCCGAGAGCACATTACGTACCGGCGGTGAGGGTGAGTGTGACGTCAGCGACAGGCGGCACGATCTGTCCCTTCAGAGTGAGCGCAGCTCGGGCTCGCAGCGTGAGCGCATCGGGCTGACATTGCGCGACGCCCACTAGCTGCTGCGGATCCGAAGGTGAGAAGAGGAGCGAGCTAGAGAAGGCTGATACAGTGGCCACTTCACCCTAGAATATATTAAGAAAATCTGTAAGATATAAAGCACTATTTATTTTGCTACAATTTATGGAAAGACTAAGACGTGTGAGACACCGCTGCGGTCCCGCGACACCGTCAGCACGAGGTCACTGACCGGCGCCGGTGACGTCACTCACTCACCTCAGTCATATGCAGCGTGTGAGTGTAGACATACATGCCAGCATCTTTCACATGCGACAGTGGGCCGGGGTGAGAGACCCCGCTGCGGTCCCGCGACACCGTCAGCACGAGGTCACTGACCGGCGCTGGTGACGTCACGGTCACAGTCACTGCGTGGGCGACAGCTACGAAGTGTACGGTCTGCAATAGAGGAAAGTTTATTTAAAATTTGTTGATGATGTTGAACACTTTTTAATAGCTAAATATAGTCAAAACTAGTTTGGTAACTTTTAATGATTTCTTGTGTAGTATTCGTATGAATGATTCCTAGTTTCTAAGATATTCGTTTAGTTGCTTACTTTAAGGTCTTTGGAAACGTCCACCACAGCTTGCGGTGGCTGGAATGTGTGACATCCTATTGGCTTAAGTGTGAATACTTCAGCAGTGTCCACGCACTGGGAGCTGGGACCAGCGGTGATCTTAAACACGCCTTTGGAAGATGCACTGCTGAATTCCACCTGTAGAAGAAAGTGCATTAAGATGTGATAACTCTTTATTGTAATTACCACACAGAAATAAATCACTAGACTAAAATTAAAATGGCAATTTATGGGCCGTAGAGTAAGTTCATTACTATCCTGTAACTATTTTATTGTTGCCTGAATTAAATGATTTATTATTATTAATCCAATGGGCGGCCTAATCGCTGAGAGCATTTTTTAAGTCATTTGTAGATATAAAGTTAAGATTTAATGTAAAATGAGTTTTGTAGTCAAAGTCAAACGCGATACTACTGATGAGACAAATTAGGCTTATTGACCACAAAAAACACGACTACAGTGTACTTACAGTTGAAGTTTATCTGTCGAATCGTGGCATAATGTCGGTACAAGCTTGATTGTCTAGTAGAGAAAAAAAGCCTTATTTACATACAAAATCCCTTAATACGAGTTGATTATAGACTTGACGTCATTATAAAATGTTGCAATAAGCATGATTGTCTAATGAGCGCGTATTTTGTCAATCCAGGTCATAATCGACATACCAAATTTAATTGTAATTTTTTCAGTAGTAATGACGTAATGAGTAACAAAGAAACATACATCCAAGCTTTCGCATTTATAATATTAGTGTGATTCTATTCTTTTACACTCCCTACATCACCCGCACACTGCAATCACTTTTTGCCAAATATTTCCAATGTAGTAGTTCTACGGTTTACCTAGATAGCATATATTTTACTTGTCTCTGTCCTGTATCTGTATCTCAACTGACCTCATGTTCGTGTGAGGACTGCATCCTCAGCACATAACCAGTGTGGTGGAAGGTGGGCACGTCGGCGTGAGCTTGAGTTACCGCCACATTGTGCTTGGAGTTTCTCCAGCACAGTCTCTCAGAGGCTACCGATATCTCCACACTGCCCGGGAGGACTTCTTCGAACTTGTATTTACCAGCTGTGCGTGAGAAGTGACAGCTTATAACAAACTTTTAAAGATATAAAACCTAATTTTATTAATCCTTAAGGACTCCGGGCACCACTTGGAAGCTACTTTTATTCCTTGTTTAAGATTAAGGCTATTTAAAATACTTCGAAAAGTCGATTTTTGATCTAAATTTATTCATCTACTTTGTCGTCTATACATGCAAAGTACACAATGCTAACGAGAGAAGCGAGTTCCTTTGTCCTGGCATATGGAAAACTAAGAAAAGTGCTAAGTCAACTTACCAACAGCCATTGTATACAAAGGCTGGCCCACGTAGACGCCGTCAGGTGAGAGCGGCCTCAGAGTGACAGGGAGTGAGGCGCAGTCCGTTTCTCTCTTGCACTGGATGGTCCCGGTCAGAGTGCCTTTCAGTTGGGAGAAGTGAATACCGTCGACGGGCGAGCTCGCGACTGTCACTTTCTGGGTTAGAGGGTAGAACCTGTCAATAACGATCATAAATCGTTTAATGAAGGCAACAATAAAATAGTTACAGGATAAATAAATATTGCTGGACATTTCACACAGGGCTATCTAGCCCCAAACTAAGCACAGCTTGTACTATGGAAATCAGATAACTGACAGAATGCTTTTTATACATTATTTTTTGAAAATACATACTATTAATATTTAGGAACACATCCAGACCGAAACAAATATCAGTAGATCATGCAAACATTTGTTCCGCGGCGGGAATCGAACCCGCTACCTCTTGCATCTCAGCAGGATAGTAAATGAAGACTTAAATCTAGCCACTGACAATGCAATACAAGTGGCAAATTTTTATTCATACATGATTTGATTGTGAAGTGAATTGTTGGAGAAGAAGACTGAGAGTCTTCTGTGTTAGTATACTCCTAATCATAATATACTTCTAATATGTTCCTACTCCTAATCACAAATCAAATCACATATGACACTACAGTCAAAACCGTTTATGGCGACATCGTTTAGAACAACATACCGGTTAAATTGACCAAAATCAAAGGTCCTGGCTGAATGTTATATGACCGCCTTATCGAAAACATTGGTTTTTACGACATTGTTTACTACGACATACCGCATTAAGCGACCACATTTGGTTAATGTTTTCGGAGAATTATATCTGTAGAACGACCGGCTCAGCTGTATTGTAAACAATTTGAATAGGTAACTGTATCCACATCTGGCACAGTATAATAGTCAATGGCTATTATCGTAAAAGTAAACAAAGTTTAGGGTCTTTTGTAATTCTTAGAAACAAAGCACATGCATGCCGTAGCCTCAAGGCCCGCTTCGTCATATCTCTTAAGTCAGTTTGTTACTTATCTTTACACAAGACGCACCAAAACATATTGTTGCGTTAACTGTGAAAATTGTAACATGTCGCAAAAATGAAAACAAATCAATATCGAAGAAAAATCGCGTATTATTTCAAAGCTAAAGAAAGGAATTCCAAACAAAGACCTGGCAAAAGAATATGGTGTATCACACTCGACAATTTCAACCATTTGGAAAGAAAGGGAGAAAATTCAAATCCTTTTTTGGAAGAATTTTTTTAAAATGAAACGAGCCAGAACAACGCGGCATACGAAGATTGAGGAAGCTTTGTTAAAGTGGTTTAAATATCAAAGGACTATGTGCTAATAAATGGGCCAATTCTTCAACAAAAAGCAAACGATTTTGCTCAACGTTTTGGTGAAGATTTTGTTTGCTCGTCTAATTGGATTCAACGTTTCCGGGCTCGACATGGCATTGTCGGCGGGAAAATGAGTGGTGAAGCTGCCAGTGTGGATAAAGATGCTGTAGACGAATGGATTACGCAAAAGTGGCCTACATTATGCGAAGGCTACAGTCCAGAAGACATTTATAACGCAGACGAAACCGGACTTTTTTACAATATGACACCAGACAGGACTTTAAAATTCAAAGGAGAGAATTGTTCGGGAGGAAAAATGTCCAAGACGAGACTAATGATCATGGTTGCAGCAAATATGACAGGATCCTGTAAAAGGAAGCTTTTAGTTATTGGGAAATCTAAGAAACCAAGATGCTTTAAAAACATACGTATATATATATATATATATATATATATACACATTATCTTTCCTATTAATACCTGTCACCGGTTGTTACAACTATCGGTTTTTACGACTCAATATGAGTAGTCCCTTCGATGTCGTTATAACAGATTTTGACTGTATTTTAAAATAATATTATTGTATTTTATCTGTGTTGGTGTCAAATCGTATTTGTGTTTTGTTCAAATAAATAAATAAATTGAAATGGAATTGAAAATAAGTAAATAACTTGTTCTACAGCCCATAAAGATATACCATAAAAATATAATAATGTATTTTAAACTAAAGTCACATATTATGACTGCCTCCTTGGCGCAGTGGGCGTATAGCCGGCTGAGACGCAGGAGGTAGCGGGTTCGATTCCCGCCGCGGAACAAATGTTTGCATGACCTACATATATTTGTTCTGTGTCTGGGTGTTTTTCTATTTATTATAAATATGTATTTACAAAAAAAAAGTATATAAGTATTCTATCAGTTTTCTGGTTCCTATAATACAAGCTCTGCTTAGTTTGGGGCTAGATAGCGCTGTGTGAAATGTCCAGCAATATTTATTTATTTATTATATTATATTATAATAAAAACGTACATTTCATCGAAATCGGCCCAGCCCTTTAGTCGTGAAAACGTAACAAACATACAGAGAGACAATAGTTACTTTCGAATTTAAATTAGTATAGATTGATGAAGCATCAATTGTTTATTTTAATAATTCTTCAATTCGATAATAAGGTTCAACCCCACGTAACATTTATCCCGCCGGCTGGTAGCCGCTGTATTCACTATCTAAACACGTCTGTGCCGTAAAAATGTCCTAAAAACTAATTACATGCCGTTTTTGTGTAGAGGTTACCGAATATACAGTATATTATTTTCATAATATATATATTATTTTCATTGTCATATTGATTAGCTCTACAAACGCAACATTTTTAATGGATGATATTTTTAATAGGATGTGCTGTGAGGATAAACATCTATCAATAATAATGTATACTCACTGTAGGCCTTCACTCTGTTCTTGTTCGGACACTTCCACTTTGGCGGTGTAGGTACCGGGCGGGAGTAACGTGCACCATTTACCTACAAATCGAAATCATAATAATTCACTTTTTTATTAACAAATGTGAATCTTTGACATCTGAAAATTGAATAAATGAATTGAATAAACAATATATGACCATGAAACTACTTTTTTTGGAGTGCTACAAAGAGTATACATATCTGACTACCGCGGCGGGCCCGAGGGGCCTACCTCTAGTACTCTCACCTTGTGTGTCAGGAGCCACGATAGCGTTCCTGGCGTGCGGCGCGGTGAGCGTCACGTGTCTCGGCGCGGCGGCGGTTGGCGGGCTCACGACGCCGCACACGCGCCAGCGCGCCGCACGCGACAGTAGTCCAGCGCGCGGGCCCGAGGGGCCTACTTCTAGCTGCACATCTTCTAGCTCGCATTTTTCTGTAAAAATAAGGTAAATAACATTCAAAACTCGAGCTTTCCAAAAAAACCATCAATGCCTGACGATAATAAGGGGTAATAATGAGAAATAATATATAAATATAAATATTGCTGGACATTTCACACAGCGCTATCTAGCCCCAAACTAAGCAGAGCTTGTACTATGGGAACCAGATAACTGATAGAATACTTATATACTTTTTTTTTGTAAATACATACTTATAATATATAGAAAAACACCCAGACACAGAACAAATATCTGTAGATTATGCAAACATTTGTTCCGCGGCGGGAATCGAACCCACTACCTCCTGCGTCTCAGCCGGCTATACGCCCACTGCGCCACGGATGCAGTCAGAAATCGTAAGATGTTATACAAAAACTTTTAAAATATTGAATTGCAATTTAAGAAAACTCACCATGCTGAAAGCTGACAGTGTAGACTGCCGGTATCAGCCCAGTCAATGTATATTTTCCACTAGCATCGGAGTTACCGACTGGCGTGCCGTCAAGAGAAACCCTCACTCCTGACAGGCCCTTATCAGCAGCAGACTGTACTGATCCAATTACTGAGAAACCAGTAACCTGGAAACAGTTTTCTCCGATTAGCATAGACAAAATAAGTTTAAAACTCAAACATTTGCTAGCTGCTAGAATTATATTTGAAGAGGTAAAAACTTGATTTTAGGCACATGATTTTCATTGCCTATATATACGTTTGTATAATTATTATTGATAGACACATGATCACAATTATTTGTGACTCCTATATGAGCTTTTCTGGCACAGTTTGTCTATATTATGTCTTGTAAGGTATTGTAAATATGAGCCTTAGAGTAGTCGCATATGATGTGTAACATCTGATCACCGCGCGCGCTCATTACTCAATTCAAATAGCGCGCGCTTCCCCGGTTTCCTGTCACACATTTCCGTATCTTTTGCCAAAATTCCTCCCACAAACCGAGAGGAAAAATGTTACACATCAAAAATAGTTTAGGTAAGTTCATTTACAAGTCAAAAGATGAAGCTGAAATCTATAACATACCTCAAAAGCATTCTTGATGAACAAGCTATCATGTCTCACAGTGAACGGCACTACTTCTGGCTTCACATTATAACTGACAGCCGGTAGGCCGGGAGTGGTGGACATCACTCGCAGCTTGTACTCTCCAGCCGGGACCAGGCCAAATGAGAACTGGCCATTGCCGTCGGTGGTGACGTGACAGATGGGAGCATCTGGCACACCTTGGAGTAAAGCTGTCTTGCATCCTTCTACACGCAATTTGGAACTTTCCTGAAATGTTTAATTTTGTAAATTTTGTATATGACGACCTCCGCGGTGCAGTGGGCGAATAACCGGCTGAGACGCAGGAGGTAGCGGGTTCGATTCCCACCGCGGAACAAAATGTTTGCATGATTTACAGATATTTGTTCCGGGTCTGGATGTTTCTCTATATATTATAAGTATTAATTTAAAAAAAAATTTATATAAGTATTCTATCAGTTATTTGGTTCCCATAGTACAAACTCTGCTTAGTTTGGGGCTAGATAGCGCTGTGTGAAATGTCCAGCAATATTTATTTATTTATTTTCATCTTTTGGAACATGAGTTCATCTATTTAAAATTTTATTACCAATTTCTTTCTATCTTTGTTATGCATGTTTGTTGTATTAAAGAGGATTATGAGTATTTGCAAGTGAAAGTACCTGACTATAATTATTATTTGACTTATGATTACAGTTAAAACCGTTTATAACGACATCGTTTACAACGACCTATCGGTTATTACAGCCAGATTGTATGGTCCCTTCCATTGTATATTTATACTGACTGTATTGCTTAAAACGACTATCGGATATAACGTCGGCAACTATACGGTCCCCTCGATGTCGTTATAAACGGTTTTGACTGTATTTTGTTTTCTTTGTATTGTTTTTTTTTATTATTTGTGTAGGTATATGAATGTATTGAGTCTTGTAGTAATTGTAGTGGTAGTAATGAGTCTGATAACTAAATTATAAGTTGAATTAACTAAACACACTTGTACTAACCCATTGGACATGTTTAATTAAGTTTTTTATTTTTACTAACAAATATGGATCTTTGACATCTGAAGTAATAAATGAATTGAAAATTTGTTGTTGGTTGTATCAAATGAATGTATTTTCTTTGTTTTTTTTTTAGTATATCTTCCATAGCTGTTTGCCAGCTCATGCTTAAGGGAAATTCTAAATAATTATGCATGTTTATTAAGTGACTTGTTGTATCTGCCAATCCTGATGTAAAATACCATCATCTGAGATGCAACCAAGAGCTCAAACAGGCTGTTGACTATTTTAACTGAAATATTGTTTAATAATATTTGTTACTTAATAGTTACCTCTTTAGAATACAACAGCACATACAGATTCCCAATAGTGCTGCCAAATGAGGTTATAGTTCCAGCGACATCATAGCCCTTCACTGCAAGTACTCCTGCTGGCAATGCTGTGTTACCTTCCTTCACTTGCACTATAGCCTGGGCTGGGTCCAGCTTCCATCTGGAAATTTGGAATGAATTATAGTGTGATTAACAAGAGTTCAAGACACTTAGCACTTTACAAGCCTTATTAACAAGACAGAACAAAGGGACATACAGGAATCAATTGTGAAATGAAAGGAAAAATCTCCTTGAAAAAGAATTACTCAGAAAATATTCAATATAGATCATTGCTGGACAAACTTAGAAGAAACCTCCCTACCTTGGGTGAGAAGCTTTCAGAGTATACTTTCCAGGTATAACTGGTGTGAAGTGGAAGTCTCCACCCACTGTAGTAACTGTCTTCCTTTCATCCCCCTTATCATTCACAAGCTGCACCGCAATTCCACCAGGTCCCTGCTTCTGACCGGCCGTGATCACTCTACCAGTGATACCAAAGCCGTTGAAATCGAAGTTGATGTCTTGGCCTGTAGAGCATTGGTCTGCCACTCCATCTACTGACAATTCAACCTGGGAAGGCTCGAAACTCCATCCCGCGGGAGGGTGGACCTTAAGCATGTATTCTCCCTTTTCATATAGCGGGAGGAAGTAGTAGCCGTTGGTAGGGGCGCATTCTGTCTTCTCTTTTAAACTACCTTCCTTGGTATACCTAAAATTAGATTAAGATGAATAAAATCAGTGGCAGATATGTACTACCATAAGCTATGGCATTTTTAAGGCTTCGAAAGAAGAATGCCAATGCCAAGTAAATAGTTGTTTGATAAGGAAACTAATCCAGAATTTTAGGTTACTTACAGTCCAATTTCGATTTTAGAATAATCCAAGCTGACATGACTTTTCACGAATCCACCACAACCTAAGATATCATTAGCACTACTTTTAGGAGTGGTAATTACTAAAAGTATAGCTAAAATTAGCAATTTTAAATTTAACTCCGCAAACGCCATTTTCCCAATTTATGAATGGAATGACGGACGTGTGACTTGACAAGTTGAATGAATGGTGCTCGATATAAATCGATATGTGATACAATATCGATACATTAATTTGATATGTCGAATCATTTGTAGTCAATAATAATATTAATATATTTTATCCGTTATGAACATTTACATCATAACTACATCTTTCCTACTTCTACTTGGAGAAACGAAACATACAGACTGATAGGGTCGGCGAACTTGAACAACAAAATTTTTGTAATCTTGCTAATTTTTGATTAATCGCTTAGGAAACGCAAGGTGTGTTCATTGCTACTTGCAAATAATAAAAGAAATGCATCCATTTGAAACCTTCTCTATACTAATAATTTCTCTTTACTATTGTATTATTCTCTACAAGTATAAGAAATCAATTTATTACATATATTTCAGAACTCTCTCATATCAATGTTCAATATTATAAGCTTAGGTAGGTACTTTATTTTAATTTTTATGACAATTTTCATTTGCATTATTTGTGATTTAAAAAACGCTTTAGGATATTCAGGACCAATCATTATTAATTTATTTACCTACTTATTTACTTCTAATATAGTCTTTTCCTACCTACGATACGAGTTTAGTTAGGTTAGTTAAGTATTTTACTTTATTTTAAGATATAAGTTTATTTTACGATACCTAAGCTAAAGTTTAACTTGCTACTTTCTCGCACTACCACTTCATCCACACTACACAAAGATTAGCTGGAAAAAAATGCTAATTAGTATTAAGTTCGCCTATGTATTATTTTATTAGTGAAATAAAGATTTTTCTAATCTAATTTAATATATCGAAATATCGATGTTTTTGACTGTTATATCGTTCGTAAATTTCAGTATATTAAATCGGAAAAATGTTGATATTTTTTGTACATGGACATCACTAGTGGAATGACATGACATTTCTAATTTTGACATTCGATTCAACTGACAGCTGCGAAAAACACCTCGGTACCTTCCAGACGAAATTTTTCGTTCGGTAATGGAGGATCAGAGGACCTTTTACCTACCGTAGTTCAATACGCTGTTATAATAATATAGTTCAAAAGGACGTATGTCAAAATTCATTTTTAATTCCAAAAGGATCTATAGTCCCAAAAATCATGTTTCAAGCGAAATTTGTTAGCATGCACCTTACAAATCCATACAATTGTTTAATTTAAAGCTTGTCCCTGAATATTGTTGGTCTATGAGTCCAAATTTAAAAATATACAGTTTTTTGTCTCTTGAAAACCTACTGTTTTATCATACAACCTTTTGAACAAACAGCGACGATGTTTCATTATTCTTTGATAGGTGAGGCCCTGCGGGGCTGCGTGAGAGGAGGGCCCGGGGGAGGATGGGCGACAGATGGCCTGATAGGTGCGGGTTCCAGGTTCAGATGGTGGAACCAAACTATAGGAATTAGGATGCTTGGGAATAGTTTGAGTGCGAGCCCCTGTACATTTTCTCAAACTAGCATTGTATAATATGTAATCAAACTGATTATTCTCTTACTATATATGGTTCCCTTATTAATTATTATGAAGTTAGTTTAACTACCTAGGTACACAAGATATTACTAATAATTAGTGTTCTTGGCATACAGATAAACAACTATATCAATAAAGGTATGTAAGCGTTGTGGGATATTAATGCAACAACTTAATATTTGTGTGCTTTTATTCATTAGGACATAACAATAAATTCAGTATCAAATTGAATGGGTGTAGATGTACCTACATCTAATGATACAAAATAAAAATACACTTAAAATACATTTACTAAGCTGTGCAGTCACAACACAAAATAGGTTTTATACTATTTTACTGAAATTTTATGTAGCCACAGCAGTTTTAGCTTTGTTTTGTATTGGAAGGAACAGTTTAAACTCCGCAGGTAACTCATCTTCGGAGTACAGCCTATCAGAGAAGTAGACTCGTCGAATTCTACAGTTTGCATGAATTTGCACCCTCAAAGTCTCCACATAGTTGGTTCCGTAGGCTCTCCTGGTAAAGTCTGCTAAATTGAACTGAATTTGGTTCCAGCCTTCATCAAGCCGCATAGGCATGGTGCAGATGAATGGTTTGACGCGAGTGGTAGACTGGTAGTTACTCGCTCTGAACCTTCTCCGCACATTCTTATCATCCAAAACCTGCAAACAATTAATTTTAAGGTTATTTTATCAACCCTCACATAGCAAATCTTATCATATCAATAATTGCTAACAAAAATTAGGCAACTAGGTCAAAGGAGTAATAATTTATTTTTGCTTACCTGAACTTCGAATGTGAAGTACTTTTTGAGGTTCTTTATAATCATAACCAGAAACGGCAGCTTGATACCCAGGGTCTTCTTAGGGTCAGCTGGACAGGTAATGTATGTGGTACTGACATTGGTCCCCACTATTTCCAGCACGAGGCTCTGTATGTCGTTATCAGTAATCCTCTTTATGTGCCCATTGCGGACTTTCTTGTCCCAGATTTGCAAAGGTTTGCTACCTATGCTGTAAAGAATTGACAAGAAACCGGACTGAAAAGTGTTCTTGAACATTTCGCTTGAATTCACTCGCACGTAACTATCTGATACCCTTACTTGTACAGACTAATATGTACAAATTGTTTAATCAATAATTATTAATTCGCGGCTGCATTATTCCTTGGCTTGGTTGGCAGGATGACAGTAAACAAACTGTAAACACAAGAATTTTGAACCGGCCATTGATTGGCCATGCTTTTGTTATCATCAGTCAGTGCAAGCAAGGTTACCATGGCAACTTGAGTGACAGCACAGTTATTTCGTTCCAATCTACTTTGATGTAATTCGTATAATACCTACACACATTTCGAAGAGCTTTTAGCACAAATTATATAATAAGATATCCATTAATTAAATAATTGAACATCATAGAAAATTATTTATTAATTAAAAATACAATAGTTAAAACTACAATAATATGGATAAGTATGATGCTAAAATACAATAACGCGACGATACTGATCTTAAAATATGAAATTTCTGCGTAAGATGAAGCGTAACTTCTTTTTGACAGTGATATTTGTTCTGACTGCTGACAGCTATCATTTTTTATCTTAGCATTTATCAGAAAAAAGTTGCAGGCGGTGCATTGCATGTGCTTGTGGTATTTTCGAATTTTCTTTGTAATTTTCTGTTAAAAAGTTTATGTTTTACTGTTATACAATGCTAAAATAGTTCTACTTAAGGTGAATAATATTATGCACTACTGAATCGGTTTAAAAAACGTTTAGTTGGAGATAATCTTCGGCAAAAATGACGATGGAAATGTCTTCAAAGAGGCAAGTAATTCCATAAATTTTGTAATGATCCTAAAAGTTGAATACTAATTACCGTTCTGGTGGTCGATTGGCGGCTACGATTTCTATCATGAACCCTTAACAAAATTTAGACTCGAATTCATATTTTTTATCTAAGACTTTTGTGGACCATCATTTGGTTTGAATTCAACTTGCAATATAGATAATGAAACAACAATCTCATAACATATCTAAAATATTCAGGTAATGCGAATTAATCATAAGCAAAAATCTTTTAATCTGTAAACAAGACAGATTAGAGATTGACCTGAATTCAAAAATAGAACCTATTTTGTTTATTTTTTATCAGGCCACAGATAGTTTTCAACTCCTTTCTTGCTTCATACACCCAAATCGAATTTCTACTTTGTTCTTATTCTTGTACCTACTTTACTTTAAACACATGTTTATGAAAGCAGAGACTTTTTCGAAATTGTTTAATTCTTTAGATATCTTTAACAATGCTGGTTTCATATTTTCTGGTTTGCTAACTCATTTTTTTTTTATTTTTTTTTGCGACTTTAATATCACTCATGTTAACTCATACTTCCTTGAATAGTATTCCATTATTTAACTTAAGGGCATGTAAGTATTGTATTATTCCCTTTTATTCAAACAATTTCTTTAATTTCTCAAAAGGTATAATAATCCGTACAAATATTGTAAATAAAAAATAGTGAATGCTCTAATTAATACTGGTAATATACAGACAATGAAACGCTATTGCTTTATTTAAGTTTATATGAACCAGTGTTCATTAAAACTTATATAAAAACCATACAAAAACCCATACTAATAATATAAAAAGGTAAAGTTGTAAGTTATGTTTGTATGGTTGTAGAGGGTAATCACAGAAACTACTGAACCAATCCTGAAAAAAAATTCACTGATAGAAAGCTGCACTATCTCCGAGTGCTATCCATACTAATATTATAATATTATAAATTTGAAAGTACCTCTGTCTATCTGTCCGTTTGTTACATTTTCACAATTAAACAGCTGAACTGATTAAGATGGAGTTTGGTGTATAGATAGACTATGACCTGGATTGAGACATTGGCTGCTGCAGGCTATTTCTACAGATATTTGTTCTTGGTCTGGGTGTTTCTCTGTTTATTATAAGGATGTATTTACAAGTAAATAACCTATATAATTATTGTATCAGTTATCTGATTCCCATAAGCTTAGCTTATCTTGGGGCTAGATAGCGATTTGACCAGCGTAATTTATTTAGTTTTGCTCTGTGGCTAGAGGGATGCTGATAGGGAATAAGGTGGTCATTGAAACTCCTCAAATGTGGATTCAATGATTGAACAATAATTGTACTCCACATAGTCTGTAAATGATTGATTTGGTTTATATTGTGTTAAGTAGATAATGTCTTTTTAGGGTTCCGTTCCTCAAAAGGTAAAAAGAGGAACCCTTATAAGATCACTTTCTTGTCCATCTGTCTGTGTGTCACCACCAATTTTCTCAGGAACGGGTGGATCTAGCAAGTTGAAATTTATACCAGATACTGAGGTATATCGTCCCTATTAGGTGTATAAAAATCAAGGTCCTGAGACAAGACAATATAAAGATATGGGCAAATTTAGATTTTCCCTGAAAACTTGTAAGTACCAAAAATTTCAACAAATAAAAAAGTTGAAAATTAAAGGTTGTCTCCATACATACATAGTTGACGCCATTTAAGATAGTCCTATGAGTGGTATGGGCGCTCATACAATTTAGAGGACAATGGGTAGGTACGGAACCCTCTTTGCACGAGTTCCACTCGCACTTGACCGGTTTTATTTTATTTTATTAAGAGTAGTCTTCTGACTGACTGTTTCCTCACCTGGTAGAAGAAAAAGCATGTTACATTGTATAAGAACAGTTTTTTTTTAGGTTTACTTTAGCCACTACTGTGGCTGAATGCTTAACTCAACGGTTTGTATCTATGATAGGATAAGTGGATATGCTTCCAGTGTGGCTGCTAGGTACTTATGTGCTTATCCATTTAACACTGTTTGACCTACTTCAAAAATATCATCATAGCACTACCTTATATGCATGGCAGTTGTTCTAGTTGATATCCAATGAATATCTATTTGATTTGAACCTTTTGTTTCCCTGTAATCAATTTAGTGATCGGATATTCCGTTGCATATTTACCTAAAGTAGATTTTTGGCTAGCAAATTATGGAAGCGACTTCTTAGAATATTTTTATTATAAATAAAATCCCTGGATACCGGGATTGGATGCATATTCATGTAACGTTAAATATTAAGCAGGTAGAATTTGCCATCTCACTCGCACACTTACAAAATTGTTATATTCCTTGAGGTTCTAATAGGCCCGATCTGACACTTGTTATTGTCATAAGGTTGTTTTCGCTTCGTCAAAAATTAATGACAGTAAAAGTGGGGAAAAGCAACCATATTACGTTGTAACGAGGCATTATGTATACCTAATATACCTATGTGCCAAAGTGTGCTTTGTTTCATACAATGTTAATTTAAAAAAATTAACACATGATAAATTTGTTGATCCAGGAATCACAGAATTTTTTCGATAAAAAAGTGCTATCCATACTAGCCAACTTTGAACTTTAGGTAAATATGCATCCGAATATCGGATCACTTGTTATCATACATATTGTCTTTTTTATGCACCCGTTACGATAATAACTGAATTGGGGTAGCTACTTACCTACCTCTAATACAATGTCTTGCGACTAATGATATAAATAAAACCCAGTGTGGTGAAGGCGAAAGCTGATAGTGCTTACCCAAATTTAAGTACTAACTTAATTGAATAACTTAAAGCAGCTACATACAGTATAATAATCGCCAAAATTACGAGTTGGGCGGGAGTTGGTGCAATTATTTTAACATCTTAAGATTTTCCAGTGTAGGATAACACTTTAGATGAAGATAACATACAGTAAGATGTTGAACTGAGTTATCATCATACCAGCCATAAGACATCCACTGCTGAACATAGGCCTCCCCCGGAGATTTTTAGAGATGAGCTCAGTGCGGTGTACCAATAGAAGCTAATATAAAACATTAATTACTGCAGTTATTGCTTGCTCTCTTATTTCTCTAAAGAAATCGTGGTAGGTACTATCTACCTACTGTTGCTAATCAGACCCCGTACAGAGCTTTGCAGTAACAATAAATACCGGGGTTTACGACGGCAGCGTTGCTTCTTTTTTGTTCCGCGAATGAGAGGAAAGGAGTTTTGATTCACCTGAGACACAGAATAAATAATACGAAAGGTCGCTCAACTCGGGGGCTATTCTGAAACACCTGCGCCTGCTTTGTCGAAGGTATTTCGTAAATATGAAACACTTAGGTAAGTAAGTCAGGCGTCATGTGGATGTCGGTTTAGTGACTATTGTTATGCTTTTTCATAGGTTTTTGTCTCTTGCATTGACGTAAACTTTAAAATAAGATTGAAAAATACAAACCATGGTGTATCAAGAATAATGCGTTTCATGCACATCTGCTTCTTTACATAGTATAAAATGAAGTCGCTTCCGTTGTCTACTTGTCTGTTACCTTCTTAGAGCATTAAACTGCTCTAAGGTTACCTTAGATCTTTTAAACTACTCAACGGATTTTAATGCTGTTTTCAGCAATAGATAGAGTGATTTAAGAGGAAGGTTAATATGTATAACTAGCTTCCGCCAGCGGCTTCGCACGCGTTGTTTGTCAACAAAAAGTAGCCTATGTGTTAATCCAGGTTATAATCTACGTAAGTACATACCGATTTGAAAGTAACTCTGTCTCTCTGTCTGTTTGTTACCTTTTCTCGGCATAACGGCACGACCGATTTCGATGGAATTTGGTACCTTTTTCACGGGTAAAGCTACGCTTACGGAACAACGTATTAGGTGCTCGTAGGTACCTATTCATTGATCGAGCGAAGCGAGATCTCCAAATCAACTTGGGCAAATCGGCGTTGCATGTATGCATGTATGTTTGTTTGTCCGAGGATAACTTTCGAAGCGTTTATCCGATCATCGTGAAATTTGGTATATAGATAGCTAATGATGGCACAATTTTGGTGTGACTCAATGAGCAAAAAATTTGGGGGGGTTGTTGAGATATTGGGGTTCAAGAGTGGTTAAAAAAAATGAAAATGAGGCTATTAGGTCAAGTGGGACGTCAAATGAAAGGTCTTCATTAGTACATTTGAACCCCGTTTTTATTTTTAGTTTAATTTTTGTAGTTTTTGAGTTATTAGTCATAATAAAAACTAAACTTTGACAAAATTCACAAGGTACACCAGTGACCCCACAGTGCTGTAATTTGGTATGCGTGTAGCTTATGTATCACAAATATAGGCAAAAGTCTGAAATCTAGAATAACTGCAATTTGTACCCCAAAAAAGAGTAACCAATTAATATGAACTCTTTTTACCTGTAATTTGAATGAAACTGTAGGTCAAGTTGGTTGGTTTTTATTTCGTGGCACTATTTTTATAGTCAAAGATTACGATTCATTTTTTTTTTGTTTTTATGGTAGACTCGCGAGATCGGGGCGAACCACTTGTTAAATTATGTATTGTGAAATAGTTCAAGAAACGGGAAGTAAAGCGATGTCGTGTCGTAAAGTCATGAATTTGCCCATTACCTATTGCAGTTCTGGAAAACTTTTTATTTGTATTGCTGCGTCGCGCGTCGTTGTTATGTTCCTATTAATTCAGTTCAAATCTTCATTATAGTTTTCACTTCTGTTTGTCTATATTGTTGAGGTGGAACTCCATTACAATTTAGAGTATCTTCGTACGTGCTATCACAAAAATCTGATCAAGTCTTATCGTTCTATTACTTAGCTCTACAACCTTGATATTACCTAGTCGCAAACAAAATCAGCATTCTTGTTCGCTGCCCCCATTTACATACTTACAACTCGAAATAGGATATGGCTATCTGTAATTTCATACAAAACTGTAGATCTAGAGCGTATGTGTGACCGTAGCACCAAAGTAAAATTCTTAGAATTTGATTCGATTCAGAATACTCCGAAACCCCTCATCCGGAAACCTCCCATTGTTCTCGGTTTTTGTGCGTGAATTATAATTCTCATCAACCTGATATTTTTATTTTCTGGTGAAATCTAAAACGAGTTCCGCCACATTCGCTCTATTTAGCATATTAGTATCAACGGATTTGTGATAAAATGTGTCTAGTTTCTTGACCTTTTCCGATAACTCCGATAAACATCTCTTCCAAAGTTTTAAACTCTTGGTTTTATCTACTAAGGTATTCTAAAATCCTCGCAAAATGTTGTAAATAGCATTTGGAATAAGGAACTTCCGTTCGAAAAAAACTTTATGCATGTTGTGCCCATGTATTTGAAAGTAGGTTTTCCGATTACGCATAGGCACTGCATATTTAATGACTCCGTATTGTTGGATGCCTAGAAGGGCTTGAATGTGGATGAGTCAGGTCGAACGATGCCCATAGCTGCCCATAGCAGGATGTTATGTCAGTATTTAAAATTTGCGCTTCTAATCTTTGCTAAATAAATCGAACTTAAGCGTGGTAGAGTCCCATTTTTCTAGAAAACAATCTACAAACAATGGCTACTGTATAATACTTCGGAAAACCACTTCTTTCTAATCAGCTATACCTATTATGGGCCCCACACACGTCAACGATTTCTTCAAAGGCTCCTGAGGAAGAATTTGTTCAAATGTCGAAACTTGTGCAAGGTTTGGGCAAGCGTCTGTGGAAGTAATTGTTTAGTTTTCTGGGTATTCAGGCTTGCGCAAGGAAATCGTTGATGTGTGTGGGCTCCATTAGTCTCTTCGCGAATCATGACTTGGCATAAACGTTTGAAATCCAGCCCACTCGATATTGTGAAAGTATAGAGTGGAACGTATTGGTGACAGTCACATCAATTATCGAATTAGCTATTCAAGCGGGCAATTACTTAGCTATTGTACAAGTTTCTACATAATACCTACTTACTTTTAAAAACTCCTTAAATATTATAAGTAGGTAAGTTACGTCTCGTTTTATTATAGCAGTCTATATGGAACCCGGAACATATAATTTAGCATGTGCAAGATGACTCAATGCCTCGCTATGCAGATGTTTTATAAACAATCGTTTATCAGACGATCAGCTGCTTCCAATTGAGATTGAATTATATTATTATGTCATCGATACCAATAGATACTCCTGGCGACTATTCTAGGCAATAATATCATTGAATATGCTCCCATAAGTCACACACTAGCAAGGACTCAAGCAATCTACCACGCAATGCTTTTGCATTATGGTTGAAAGTCAAATAAATTGGTCTACTGTTACCAAGTTACTGAATTGATTTCATGACCTTTAGTTAAAACCAGGGACGATTCCCTTCCTTCCACTGTACTTCTCCTGCCCTCATACTAGCAATGTTTGATTTTTCGCATCGAAACTGGTTCACGTTGCAAATAGCGAGACGCGTGGGGGGTATCGGAAAGCGGGATTATGAACGGCTTTATTTGTTCGGTTTCTGGGTCGTCGATCTGCGCTGACCTGTCTCGTTTCACTACCAAACTCCTTCGCCGTTCACCCCCTTGCATATTTCACGTCAAATGAATACGGCTATCATGAATCTGTGATGCGAAAACTTGTGCTATTTGTAGAGAATAATACGAGCTTTATATACATCGTTTTACCAATGAATGAACTCTGTGACTGTAAATCGATGTAGTTTCGCTGCCGTGAGAGTCTTTGTAAAGTAGAAATTGAAATAATGGCTCGTATGTATGGCTGTGTTAATTGGCTCGATATCGCCAGACAGTGTGTCTTCCAGTTCATTGTACGTTATAACGAGGCCGCAAAAATAACACAAACGGAAACTCATGTGTGTCAAACGCGCATGGTATGCGACATCTTGCACGTCCACAGAGGAAACATTAAATAAAATGAAGACACTCACTGCTACTGGAATATAATTCTTATAGAAATTGGTATGAGAACCTATTGTTTTCGGTGTATACTTTCTCAGTAGCTTACTGTAAAATATGTAAATCATTCCAGCTAGAATTGTGAGAAACAACGGTGAAAATGTTTAATAAATTGCAAAGCGCATTGAAGTAGGAAAAGCTAGAAGAATCTAGGATCGTACCCATATCGAAATGAGGAAGACACCCGCAGTAAACACACAGTGACTAATCATTAACTGTAAAGTAATAAAAAGGTCACAGTGTCGATGTAACTAGCAGGATCCGTATTTATAGATGGACCAACACGCGGTTTTATTTATCTAGAGCCGTCCCCGCCTCCCGGCTGAGCATCCCGGTTCTGAGAGCGTCGCACGAGCATCAAAACTAAATCCAATCCACACGCTAAAAACTTAATGTAGCATAGTGATTTATGTTTCTTTCACGAGCTATGCGAACAATATTTACATTTTTTTATGACGATTGTAAAACCTGACGGTGATTCGTTTGCAAACAAAAAGGAAAAAAACTGCATCGTACGATTTCACTGCCAAGCGAAGTCTGCCAATGCAAAAACTTGAAGATAACGTCAAATAGTAATTGTGCCTACACGATACCTGGCTTCCAAGAAACAACGTAAAATGTCTGAATAAATGTTATCTGGCATCAATTACTTTAAAGTTCAGGATTTCAACTAAATCCTGGCTCTAGCATGTTTGAACTTGAAAGCTTGGCTCGTTAATATGAGGAAAGGCAGTGTCGTGAAAATCGTCACACGGGGTAGACGTTTCGTCTCGACTGACTAAAGCTTGTAAAGGATGCGAAAGTTTATTTCTAGCCGGACTTAACTTTTGTTGATCACTTTTGGATAGTTGCCGCGGACTCCGAGGGTTACGTAAATTGTGAGAAGTGCGTGTGTTGTTAGTTCGGCTTTAAATATGCTCACTATTGCTCATTTAAGCTCGCATAAAACGTTACGTGAACATAATTAAAAAAGTTATCGATACCCGAAGATAAACTATCATAGTACACGGCACCATATGGATCGTAACCCCGAGATAGAGACCGGGTGACTGTTTACATGATAAACAAACTTTCGGCTCTGATTGCGTGTGACGTAGATATCACATTTTACTCAGAAAGAGTGATTATCAGAGTTCAATGTGATGTTCAATATAATTCCTAGAACATATTAAGTGGAAACCGATGAGGCTTCTGATGAGGTACCGAATGTAATGATGCGTTTTCCTCATGGATAGTGAAGGCCGATTAGTGTTTTGGAAGACTGGTTTGTGGGAGGGTGAAGCACCTACGCTAAATTGCAACACCTGCAAGAAACGTCGAGCAGACAGGATGAGTGCAAACGAAGAGCGACCTCTGGGGTGAGTTCTTGGGCCCCTACCTTACAATATGTAAACTTATAAAGAGTGTCACTTTAACTAGCAAATAAGTAATTACAATGCGATTATTAAATTGCCATTAGCGTGTATTTGAGCTGCGTCACTTGAAGTTGTCTGCACAATGTTAGACTTATAAATAGGCTGCTGTTTCAGTTTAAATTCTTGCATTGTTGGTTGGATCCACAGTTAACTTTCTCAGTGGTCTGTTATGGTAAAATATGATTCATAAACGTCAATAATGTTATTTTTAATGCATTATGTTGTTGTTGTAAGAGTATCTGATAAAGTTAAATATTTATTGTTTAATTACATTATTAATGTCGCTCAATCATATTATTTGAACAGTTGCATAAACAGACGAGAGATTCCATCTGTATTTATATTGATAAAGTATTATACATATTTCATAACACGATTTAAAAGAACTCTTAATGTTATGTTGGTTATGAATTATGATGAATGGTGGCGATGCGAACTGTGTATCTTTTTGTGCGGTTCGTAAATATTATGATGTCCTGGTTATGCTACCACCACAGGCGTGCTTTGATGATTTGTTGTTTTAGTTTGAATAATTTAGTTAATTTCTGACTCAAAACACGTTATTATTCTTTTTTATCAGTTGAATTTGTTTTTTTGTTGAGTACCTCCGTGGTGCAGTGGGCGAATAGCCGGCTGAGACGCAGGAGGTAGCGGGTTCGATTCCGCCGCGGAACAAATGTTTGCATGATCTACAGATAGTTGTTCCGGGTCTGGTTGTTACTCTATATATTATGAGTACATATGTATTTACAAAAAAAAAGTATATAAGTATTCTATTAGTTATCTGGTTCCCATAGTACATGCTCTGCTTAGTTTGGGGCTAGATAGCGCTGTGTGAAATGTCCAGCAATATTATTTATTTAATTTATTCTTTTTCTTCAGAATATACGTGTTTTGCACTATTATTTGGATCATCATCAGTTTTTAGAAGTATAATGCTATCTTCTCGGCTCTTGTTCACTTGTTTCGAAAGTATGTCTGTACATTATTTTATTAAATGAACGTTTTGACCACATCTGGCAGTTACGAGCTGTTGTCTCCTTCATAAAAATGGCATGCCACCTCGGACGAAAGGTCAAGAGTTACGTAAATAGCTGCGCGTCTTTAAATCATAACTCCCGCTTGCCGCGATATATTTAGACGAAATACTAACTGTTTTCCATCTGTGGTATTTGTATAGAAACTGGTAGGTATTCTGTAGTGGAGGAGACATTCCACAAGTCTTCGTATTTAATTACACTATTACCGTACGGCTACATTTATTTTAGCTCTTATCTACAGTTCGTGTTGGAGTGAATACCCATGTGGTAGTTTTTCCTTGATTGAAATAGAATCGCTTGCGTACTATTATTTTGTATGACGGATGACTTACATACAAGTATCATGTATGACACACTTATTTTCAAATCGAAGTTCTTTAAAATAATATTGATTCAAAAGTGGAGGACAGGCATCATTTTATTAATTAAACAGTTATCAAGGTAAAATTAGGGGGCGTCATCATGATCATTACTAAATATCCAAAACTTATACAATGTAAGATAACACTAAACGTGAAAATAATATGGGAATATAATAGGATTATATTTTCCGTGGAAGTCGTAAAAATATGGTGATTACCATCGCGTGGCTCCCCTTTCATATGATAAGGGTTCATTACCACGCGTTATACCATTTCATTTCCCTTGTATGTAGTCAATTCCATGTCATAGTTACACAAAAAGCATAGGTTTCACTTCAATTGACGTTTCAAAGTGATCCTTACGACCAAGACGATCCAAGACGACCTCTGTGGCGCAGTGGGCGAATAACCGGCTGAGACGCAGGAGGTTGCGGGTTCGATTCCCACCGCGGAACAAATGTTTTCATGATCTACAGATATTTCTTCCGGGTCTGGATGTTTTTCTATATATTATAAGTATCTATGTGTTTACAAAACAAAAAGTATATAAGTATTATATCAGTTATCTGGTTCCCACAGTACAAGCTTTGCTTAGTTTGGGGCTAGATAGCGCTGTGTGAAATGTCCAGCAATATTTATTTGTTATTTATTATCCTTGTGATTTTAATGAAAAAATGATTTTTTACTTTGACTTTGAGTATTTTAATCGAATCACTGGTTTTTTCTTAATTACCCAGCTTTTAGTTGACCCTTTATTTTATTTACGGGCGATTTTATACTGGCTTACACAATAAATAAGGCTACCGGATTGTAGTCCTCATATCTTATCATCATACTAGCTACCACCAAGGCTTCACACGCGTGGATAGTCAATAATAAGTAGCCTATGACTCAATCCACGTCATAATCTATGTTCCAAATTTCATCGAAATAGGTTCAGCTGTTACGACGTCTAAGCGTAACAAACCAACAAATGAATAAACCAACTCACTTTCGCATTTATAATGTAAGTATGAAGTATGTTTTTTGTATGTTTTCATTTTAAACGTAAATTCGTAAAAATAGATAAGGAAACTACATATTTTGATAGGTCCATTAACGTAGTGATGTTTTAATCTGCGCATAAAATATCCTGTTTTGGCTCATCAACTACTACTACTCGTATATCTAACAATTTTAATTGTCATTATTAATATAAGTACCTACAATTTATTTGCCAAATAACTGAAGCACCATGATGCTGTATAATAAATATTGATTTTCTTGAATATGACTAGTATCAATAAGTAGGTATGTCAACCTTAAACTCATCATTGCCAAATAGTCCACGTAAGCCAAAAGTTACCATCACAGATCTTAAAGGTATTCAACATAATCAAATAAAATTATTGAGTGATGTTAGGTTGTCTTTATCGGCAGAATTTTCTTGATAAATCATTAGTTCAATTTACTACGGTCGGCCTACACAGCATCATTCATAGCACTTAAAAAAAAAAGTGAATGACTCACGGCCAGTGAACGCATGTAGTCACGACTTTATGTTGGACATCCTAAGATCTCTTACTCGGAACAGATACTTGACTTGCATTTGCAGAGAAGTCCAAACAATGTAACTATACGTTTTGCATAGTGGTTAGGGTCCCATCTTCTTTTGAGTCAATATAGTCACTTCTATTGCGCTAACAGTGGCTTGGTTTAGGTTATCTTTTGTGCAGATAGTAGGTCACAAAGAACAGTCAAGCATGGGAGGAATGCTTTGGCTGGATTCCCCGCATTCGCAGCCAGTTAGCGTAGGTTCTCGCATTCCTCATCTACTCAAATTCCTGCACCGGCCAACCTGAGTACGAAGTTGGTTCATAGATTGCCAAACCGGCCCTGGAGGGATTTGTTAGGGCTTAGTTTTGCGGCATACGCAGTCAAAAAGATCCGTCTTTTTACAGACGTAGACACAGCTAGACTAGTTTTCTTCAGCTACTTCCACATCATTATGTCATACGGTATACTGCTGTGGAGGAGTGCCGCATATATAAACACCGTTTTTGTGCTGCAGAAGAGGGCTGTTCGTGCAATTTATAATATGAGCCCCAGAAAATCATTACGCAATAAGTTTAAAGAAATAAATATTAAAATATTCCCTTGTCAATACATCTATTAAAATCTGATGTATGTTCATAAAAGAATTAATTTGTTTAAGAAAAATAGCGATAATCATAATTTTAATACTAGAAATAAAGATAAACTCGCTGTTGCTACTTGTAGACTCCATAAAGTTAGTAAATCATTGTAAAGGGCTAGGTGTACGCTTTTATAACAAACTCCCAAGGTGATGTACACAAATTGACAATAAACAAATTTGAAAACGTAATTAAACAAAATCTTTATAAGAAGCCTACTATAAAATATCGGATTATTTAGATTATAGAAAAGCTTGAGATTGAAATTTCTCCAACTCGTTCAATTTGTTACAATTTAGACGTAATTTATTTTCTGTATTGTTGTGTATTTTAAAAGGATCATTAAAAAAAAACAACCAGCCTCGTTTCTTGCTTTTTTTCCTGGCTTGATCGCGAAGGAACAGGCAGTAAAATTGACGTTTCCTTGTGATTTTAATGAATACATTTTTTTGACTTTGCTTATGAGATTAATGTTTTGTTGCAGTGAGCTGAAGAAGCTGTCAGAAGAGAGTCTGACGCGGCAGCCCGAGGAGGTGTTCGATATAATCTGCAAACTTGGCGAGGGCTCCTATGGCAGCGTTTACAAGGTAATCTTGGTCTTGATCATCCTTACTAATATTATAAATTCTAAAGTAACTCTGTGTCTCTGTCTGTTACGTTTTCACACTAAATGGCTGGACTGATTTCGATGAAATTTGGTGTATAGATGATGACCGGGATTAAGACATAGGCTACTTTTTTCTGACGGGGCAGAAGGAGTGTAATGTCTTTATTAACAAACCACGCGTGAGAAACCGCGGGCGGACGTCTGAATTGTAACTTTTTTGACCGAGTTGAAGCAATTTCAATCCCAAGTTTCTCTATTATCTAAATAACCCGATATGGAAGCTTTTTTATGTAGTTTAAGTTTAGTTATGTATTTAATTTTCGTATATTACTTGGGAGTTTGTTATAAAAGCGTATACTTTGCCCTTTCAACGATTTACTAACTTTATGGTCTAGAAGAGGTCGAGTTTATTTTTGTTTCTACTATTAAATTTACTAAGTTTAAAACAAACATGTAACAATCACATCTTTTATCATGAAAATGTAATTTATTAGATTTTAAACGTAATAATATTGTCCGTTTATTCCAGGCGTTGCACAAAGAGTCAGGGCAAGTGCTGGCCATCAAGCAAGTTCCCGTCGACACAGACCTTCAGGAGATCATCAAGGAAATATCCATCATGCAGCAATGCGACAGCCCCTACGTCGTCAAGTACTATGGAAGCTATTTCAAAAACACGGACTTATGGGTAAGTCCCAATTCCTTCACTAGTTATTTTATAGTAACTAAATATATCTTATGGTGTTGCAATTATAACTATAAATAATAATGAAGTATATTTTTGATACCAAAATAATAAATAATAATTTTTTTATAACGTAATATTTGAGTTTTTGTGTAAATGTAGGTACATACTGCCCTGCTACCGATCGCGCTATGTTTACTAGTTGGGTTCTTTGGCCGGGACAGGTAATTGACTGAGTGGGGTCATTGAACGGGCGGGGTTGTTGAACGGTTCGTAGTAAATTTTTAGTAATCTGTGGCATCGCCACGCTAGTTCCCTATCATTTTGTCGAGCAGTATTTTAGCAATTTTTACGAGTTTTTGATAACAAAACAAGAAAAGTTTATAGAGACATTTAGTTTTTGTGTATAATTTAGTTAAAATTGCAACACTTTATATTTATAGATAACCGCAAAGAAAGAGGAGAATCCTCTAATACAGGTTATTGCACCTTTTTATGGTTTTCGTCAATTAATCCGGTTTAACCTATAATGTAGGATTGGAAAGGAGCTTGCGTTTATGGTGAAAGAAATAATAACAAATACAAAGTCTTAATCCCAATAGAATTCCCTATATCGGTGACTAACTAACCCGCCCCGGATTGTTATCAGAATAAAATAACTAGGCTAACAAGAGGTCTCAAACGGCCTCTCGCATGGACACCACTAATGCACTAATTCAAATGCATCAGTAGACAATCAGATCGGTACGATCTTGGCTCATTTATGAGGAAGTAACCTGGGAAATCCAAGACCTTTCACCAAACCTGCAACTGACCGAAATACTTTGATGTGGGCAGGAGTTGCTAGCAGTTAATCTGCGGCAGCGCGCAGCGGTGTCAATGTAAAATGTTAATTGCGCCGACCTTATTCCGTTTTGAGGACCGTTATGTTAGTATGATAGCATTGTCCGCTTTGCCAACATTTTGTATGAATCTCGTATTAGCTGAAGTGGTAGTGGGCTGGTCATA
This sequence comes from Philereme transversata, assembly GCA_963924445.1. Classification (NCBI taxonomy): domain Eukaryota; kingdom Metazoa; phylum Arthropoda; class Insecta; order Lepidoptera; family Geometridae; genus Philereme; species Philereme transversata. Next base: position 23,321,458 of record OZ004342.1, on the reverse strand, counting down.
TACGCCGGAGAACCGATAACCGTAGGTGTAAGCGAGTTCGTGACTAGAAACCGCGTCTCCTGGCTAGGTGGAGCAGAAAGTATGTAAAAGATTTATATGTCACACGATAACAGCACAGGTAACATAAAACAAGAGACAATATTGAAGTAGAATCATGCACAAGTACATATGTAGGTATTACAAAAAATAAAAACAGAAAACATTGGAATACAGATAAAGATATTATCAATGGTAAGTAGGACGGCACTAGAACTTAAAAAAGCATAGTAGATAGCGCTGTGTGAAATGTCCAGTAATATTTATTTATAACCTACCCATCAGCTTTACCACTACATACTGGCACCTAAAGGAGTGGGCGCCGAAAGCTCTGTGCTGTAGTGGACCAAAAAGGAATCAGTCTTGGCACCTAGAGGAGTGGGAGCCGAAAGCTCTGTGCTGTAGTGGGCCAAAAAGGAATCAGTCTTGGCACCTAAAGGAGTGGGCGCTGAAAGCTCTGTGCTGTAGTGGGTCAAAAAGGAATCAGTCTTGGCACCTAGAGGAAGTGGGAGCCGAAAGCTCTGCTGTAGTGGGCCAAAAAGGAATCAGTCTTGGCACCTAAAGGAGTGGGCGCTGAAAGCTCTGTGCTGTAGTGGGTCAAAAAGGAATCAGTCTTGGCACCTAGAGGAAGTGGGAGCCGAAAGCTCTGCTGTAGTGGGCCAAAAAGGAATCAGTCTTGGCACCTAAAGGAGTGGGCGCCGAAAGCTCTGTGCTGTAGTGGACCAAAAAGGAATCAGTCTTGGCACCTAGAGGAGTGGGAGCCGAAAGCTCTGTGCTGTAGTGGGCCAAAAAGGAATCAGTCTTGGCACCTAAAGGAGTGGGCGCTGAAAGCTCTGTGCTGTAGTGGGTCAAAAAGGAATCAGTCTTGGCACCTAGAGGAAGTGGGAGCCGAAAGCTCTGCTGTAGTGGGCCAAAAAGGAATCAGTCTTGGCACCTAAAGGAGTGGGCGCTGAAAGCTCTGTGCTGTAGTGGGTCAAAAAGGAATCAGTCTTGGCACCTAGAGGAAGTGGGAGCCGAAAGCTCTGCTGTAGTGGGCCAAAAAGGAATCAGTCTTGGCACCTAAAGGAGTGGGCGCCGAAAGCTCTGTGCTGTAGTGGGTCAAAAAGGAATCAGTCTTGGCACCTAGAGGAGTGGGAGCCGAAAGCTCTGTGCTGTAGTGGACCAAAAAGGAATCAGTCTTGGCACCTAAAGGAGTGGGCGCCGAAAGCTCTGTGCTGTAGTGGACCAAAAAGGAATCAGTCTTGGCACCTAGAGGAGTGGGAGCCGAAAGCTCTGTGCTGTAGTGGGCCAAAAAGGAATCAGTCTTGGCACCTAGAGGAAGTGGGAGCCGAAAGCTCTGCTGTAGTGGACCAAAAAGGAATCAGTCTTGGCACCTAAAGGAGTGGGCGCCGAAAGCTCTGTGCTGTAGTGGACCAAAAAGGAATCAGTCTTGGCACCTAGAGGAGTGGGAGCCGAAAGCTCTGTGCTGTAGTGGACCAAAAAGGAATCAGTCTTGGCACCTAAAGGAGTGGGCGCCGAAAGCTCTGTGCTGTAGTGGACCAAAAAGGAATCAGTCTTGGCACCTAGAGGAGTGGGAGCCGAAAGCTCTGTGCTGTAGTGGGCCAAAAAGGAATCAGTCTTGGCACCTAGAGGAAGTGGGAGCCGAAAGCTCTGCTGTAGTGGACCAAAAAGGAATCAGTCTTGGCACCTAAAGGAGTGGGCGCCGAAAGCTCTGTGCTGTAGTGGACCAAAAAGGAATCAGTCTTGGCACCTAGAGGAGTGGGAGCCGAAAGCTCTGTGCTGTAGTGGGCCAAAAAGGAATCAGTCTTGGCACCTAGAGGAGTGGGAGCCGAAAGCTCTGTGCTGTAGTGGGCCAAAAAGGAATCAGTCTTGGCACCTAGAGGAAGTGGGAGCCGAAAGCTCTGCTGTAGTGGACCAAAAAGGAATCAGTCTTGGCACCTAAAGGAGTGGGCGCCGAAAGCTCTGTGCTGTAGTGGACCAAAAAGGAATCAGTCTTGGCACCTAGAGGAGTGGGAGCCGAAAGCTCTGTGCTGTAGTGGGCCAAAAAGGAATCAGTCTTGGCACCTAGAGGAGTGGGAGCCGAAAGCTCTGTGCTGTAGGGGGCCAAAAAGGAATCAGTCTTGGCACCTAGAGGAAGTGGGAGCCGAAAGCTCTGCTGTAGTGGACCAAAAAGGAATCAGTCTTGGCACCTAAAGGAGTGGGCGCCGAAAGCTCTGTGCTGTAGTGGACCAAAAAGGAATCAGTCTTGGCACCTAGAGGAGTGGGAGCCGAAAGCTCTGTGCTGTAGTGGACCAAAAAGGAATCAGTCTTGGCACCTAGAGGAGTGGGAGCCGAAAGCTCTGTGCTGTAGTGGGCCAAAAAGGACTCAGTCCCAGATTTGTGTTGGTCCACGCCGCCTACGCGCATCCCAACGCTGGTTTTCAGACTGTCCTTGCATAGTGACTTCTGCTATATTTTCTAAATTTCCTAGTTGTTGCAATGTGGTCGTGTGGTTGGTGTGTCTCTACCGCTCATTCAATAAAGATATATAGAATTATTGATTGAAAATACTTTATTGCATTTATAAAACTAATACAAAGGCGAACTTAATGCTAAAGAGCATTCTCTTCCAGATAACTTTTGTAACCTGTAGGTTTGCATAGAACTAATAAAAATAGCATAATATAGGTACATACTACATAAACAAACCTAATATATGTTGTGGAAATATATTTTAGTAATTACAATACTCTCGGCAGATCTAGGCAATCGTGAAGTTAGTCGAGGGAACTCCAAAAGTATTTTATGTCACTGCTAAAGATCGTGATGTGTCTGCCGCGGTTGCTTAACCCGCCGACCGTACCGTTAAAGCTGCATTTTTTCATTTTATCATCCTCAAGAGTACAGTTGTAAGTGAGTACTTAGAGAAAATAATAGAAAATATATGAATGATTTCAGATTGTAATGGAGTATTGTGGAGCTGGCTCGGTGTCTGATATCATGAGGCTACGGAAGAAGACGCTTTCAGAAGACGAAATCGCTACGATTCTTTGTGATACTTTAAAGGTAAGGAAAATCTATAGTATGTTACAGCATGGATGTAGATAAAAATCATTGCCTATATATGGCGGGTTATAATCTTAAATTTGTGTGAGTTTCTGTTAGAATTTTATTCATGACACAGAATAAGTAATAACTACCGCCCCCAACTTCTCCCAGCTTGCTCGTAACAATATGGTATTTTAAAGCAAATAAAGAAATTCTATTTTATTTTATTTTAGGGTCTTGAATACCTCCATAGGCGACGAAAAATACATCGTGACATAAAAGCAGGAAACATCTTACTCAATACAGAGGGGCACGCTAAGCTGGCTGATTTTGGCGTTGCGGGACAACTCACCGTAAGTTTATCTGACTGCGATCGGTCCTGGAAATAGTGCAGTAATGTCCAATCGAAGGTTTTTATTTTATTTTTATTTATTTGAGACAACAAACAATTATGCCTAAATATTACTAGACTTAATATTTATTACAAGATGTCTTACTACAGGCATAACCAACACCGTTGTCCACAGATTAAATACATATAAAAATATAAGTATATAAATGAACCTATATTATGCAGGCAAGCAAGTGCCTAGATACCTACCTACCTACACAATACAGGTTAAATAAATAATAAATAAATATTGCAGTACATTTCACACAGCGCTATCTAGACACAAACTAAGCAGAGCTTGTACTATGGGAACCAGATAACTGATAGAATACTTAGTATATACTTTCTTTTTTGTAAATACATACTTATAACATATAGAAAAACACCCAGACACGGAACAAATATCTGTAGATCATGCAACCATTTGTTCCGCGGCGGGAATTGAACCCGCAGGTTCATAATATAGGTTAAATAGGTAATATAGTAGGTTTATGTGTTTTAGTTAAAGAATGACTCTACTATTGGAGTTGTAAACTTTCCACGGAGACAGTTTCAATGGCAATCATTCTAACAGATCAGTGACACTTCTAACGATGACTAAAACTTCATAATTTTGAATAGGAAATATTTTGTTGTTCTCCATTTAAAGTTTCAAAAAGTTTCAGTGAGTTCGCACACTCCGATAAATGAGCTTAGCTAAATAAAGCCTAGAGATACATTTTCTTAAAATATTGGTTTCTCTTTACTTATCCAAAGTTGACGTGTACAGGACACAATGGCGAAACGGAATACGGTAATCGGCACCCCGTTCTGGATGGCGCCCGAAGTGATCCAGGAGATAGGATACGACTGCGTGGCCGACATCTGGTCGCTCGGCATCACCGCGCTCGAGATGGCGGAGGGCAAGCCGCCCTACGGCGACATACACCCCATGCGAGCCATCTTCATGATACCCACCAAGCCGCCGCCCTCCTTCAGGTGAACTACTCACGTTCATACTAGAGACTAAGCACACGACCGACGCTGTCGAGGCTTTAACTACATCTGGATACGATGTAACCCTCGTAGAATCCAATGTAGAATGCTGCGTGTTAAAGTCCTCCGTTACTCTATGAAGTTGGAATGCTTGGAGTCAAGTTAAGAATACAAATGATAATGCGTAATACCCCGTTGCTTTACACAAGATTTACAATAATTCAGTGTTTTATTTTCCGAGTTATAATTTGTATTGAGTGTCGGTGTGAGTCACTTTGTATCGATGTATTCTGTTGTATTAGATGGCTTATTTGACTTGCAGAGAACCAGACCAGTGGTCGCCGGAGTTCATCGACTTCGTGAGCCAGTGCCTCGTGAAGATCCCGGACGAGAGAGCCACGGCGGAGTTCCTGCTCAACCACGAGTTCATAGGTATTACACAATACTATAACTATGCTAGATCGTAGTGCGTAACACAATTTAACAATTGAGACGAATCATTTACTTTATTAAGTCATCAAATGCTTGAATTTGGAATTTTGAAATGTATATTTTACTAGCTGACCCGCCCGCGTCTTCACACGGGTAGTTTTTCAATAAAACATTACCCTCATTTTGCGCAGTGGGCTAAAAAGTAGCCTATTTCCCAGGATATAATCTATCTCCTTGTAAAATTTCATTTCATTCGATCCGTTCAGCCGTTTAGTCGTGTAAAGGTAACAAACAAACAGAGTTATGTATAATAAATAAATAAATAAATCTATCTATTGCTGAAAACTGCATTAAAATCCGTTCAGTAGTTTAAAAGATCTAAGCGAACAGACAGCGGAAGCGATTTCATTTTATACTAGGTAAAGATACACCACTAGTTAGTGTGAATAAAAAAAACAATCACACCTTAGTGATTACGTGCTCTGTCACACTGCCCAGCAAAGCCATTTATGTCGCAATCTTTTGCAAACTCTCATTCAATATAAGTGGTATTGAAGTAGTCATCATCATGTCAGCCATAGGTCATCCACTGCTGAACATCTTGTGCGGTCTGCACCCAAAAGCTCCCAGCAACCTTTATCGAGTTTAATATATAACCTACTAGCTGTCGCCCGCGGCTTCGCACGTGGTTTGTCAATAAATAGTCGCATTTGTCTCAATCCAGGTCATAATCTTTATCTCTCAAATCTCAACAAAAACGGCTCAGCCGTAACAAATAAACAAACTCACTTTCGCATTTAAATTATAAGTATAATGTCATATAGATATGTCCTTTCTTGGTGACAATAAATTAAAAAAACGTCCATACTGTTTTATCTTTTAGACGCAGGCAACGCCAAGAACCCAACCATCCTCAGCACTATGATAGCCGAGGCGCGCGAGATCCGCGAGACGCAAGCCTTCCGGAACGCGCACCAAACTAACAACGCCAAGACATTCGGAGCGGTCAGGAAACAGGTGCGTCATTCACATTCTAAACTAAACCTTAGTGTTATAGGAATAGAGTCTGCTATACTTGATGCGCGGTAGCTTGGCAGTAGAGGTAATTCACCTTCCTTCATCACGATATCCCAAAATGGTAGAGATGTATCGCTATTTCTGTCGCTCACCATACAAACATGTCGCAAAACTGCTATCGCTAGAATCTCGTAGTACAAGGCCTATAAGAAGTCAACTGGGCAAACTGTACAACTTGAAAATATACAAAATCGGGTAAAATCACTGCATAAAATTTTATGTTTTCAATGTTCTATTCACGTATTTTATTGTTTTAAAATACGAAATATATTTTAAGCCAGTCATTTTATATTGCATTTATGAATGTCCGATAAAATTATATGATTTGCGAATTACTATTAGAATTTAAGTATCGAAAATATTTTTAAATACAAAATGATATAGATCTAAGTATAATTAAATGCGTAATAAGCTTCAGAATTGTGAAGCTCCCAGAAAATGCAAAATTTTAAGTTGTGGTAGTATATTTTCTCGTCACTGGTCAGTGAGGTGAATGACCTCTATTGCCTTCTTATTCCGCACGGACCATAAACAAGACAATCGTTTGAACAGCACCTGATCTTATGGTAATCGATGGTGCAATCTGTTCACACTGGACTTGTCGAGATTATGATGGTCATGGTCTGGAAAATGACGTCGGTATCAGCGAGCTCTCTTCACTCGCACAAGTGATTAGAGATGAATCAGATTGTTTATAAAAAACAAATTTAAAACAATCTTGTATTCAAGTGCTCTTGTCATAATGGTGGAACTTAAATCGGGCTATCATAGTTAAATGCGTAGACAAAGTTTCGTGTCAGTGCTGTTGACTGTTGAGAAGTTCCTTCGTCTGGAGCCAATCCAGGTTGTAGAATCAGGTCATGTTTACCATAAAAATGCATTGTCATCGGAACTGAACCAACATGTCAAATTTCGACTCCGTAGGATAAGAGGAAATGGTTCTAATTCAGCTCGCAAGATTTGACCTATTTGTCGTGTGGTTCCCAGGCGGGCGAGTACTCGGAGGCGACGATGCGCGCGGTGTCGGACGGCACGCTGGTGCCGAGTCGCGACGCGACGGAGCTGGCCGCTGACCTCGGCACCATGGTCATCAACGAACCCGACGCTGATCTGCAGACTATGAAACGTGACTCATACTATACTATACTATACACCCTACTACTACATATCGATCAAGTTTCCATATCAACTTGGGCGAATCGCCCTTGTATGTATGTATGTTTGTCCAATGATAACTTTCGAAGAAGATTCGATCATCGTGTAATTTGGTATATAAGTTATTAGTTTGGTATAAAGGTATTTGAATAAAACTGTTGGTCAAGTAACTTGGTTTGAGTCTTACATATAAACAAAAGAAATATAATTTGTCATCTTTAACTAATAAAATAATGTTATGAAATGCACAAACCAAGTTACAAGCTGAAGTGAGTGAAGTGAGTGGGCATATAACTCGAAGAATTGACGGCCGTTAGGGCAGAAAGGTTTTTTAGTGGAACCCACGCACTGGAAGACGCAGCATAGAAAGGCCCCCCACTAGATGGAAAGAAAATATAATAAAGGTTGCTGGGAACCATTGGGCCCAGACCGGCGGTCCAATCAGTGTGTTACAAGGAGCACGATTTAAGTTGGTGTGCTCGGGAAGGTCTCAAGTGGTGTTTCATTGTGTTGATGTGTGTATGTGTATATTCGTAACATGTTTGTATGAATGTTTGCAGGGCACGACACAGACCCCATGGATACCAACAAGCCGAAGTACCGGCCTCTGTTCCTGGAGCACTTCGAGAAGAAGGAGGGCAACCACCTCAGCATCGGCAACACCAACGGCACGCTCGAGAGCCGCGTGCCGGCCGATGACCCTGTCAGGTAATATCACTGTTCATCTGTTAAGGTGTAGGAAACGCAACTTCTCTTATGTGTGAAGTGTGCGATCAGCACCTAAATTAGTTGTCACCTAAAATACATCCATTAATCAGTGTAAAGATGTTTGTTTCTCATTTGAAATGGTATACACACCATTTTTCCACGTAAGGTAGGAAAAGGGAGAGAGGATGATGATGACACCAAACGCAATTCCATACCCCCTGTGCGGTCCCGTGCCGCGTGTCGCGGTGTGCGCTGGCGCCGGTCTCATCGTTCAGAATGTGCTTCTACCAACTACCAGGCAGAATAGACTAAATACATTTTAGCATAGAGAGTAGAAACATTTGTACGCGAGACCGTAAAATTGTTTCTTCGTGGATAAGGTAAGCTGAAGTGGCAGTGCGCGGGGCACATAGCTCGAGGACGGCCGTTGGGACAGAAAGGTTCTCGAGTGTCCTCCCACTAGATGGAAAGACAACCTGATAAAGGTTGCTGGGAGCCGTTAAGTGCAGGCCGCACAAGTTCGGTCGCTCTGGAAATCTATGAGGGTGGCCCATATTTAGCAGTGGAAGTCCTACGGCTCAAATGATGATTATAATAAAGAGCAGCGCGATAACGACGATGAGCTTACGCGATGTAAAAAAGTCTACTATATCATATAGGATTATTTAGATGATAGAGAAACTTGAGATTGAAATTGCTCCAACTCTGTCAAAAATGTTACAATTCAGACGTAATTTATTTACTTTTGTTACGTAGAATACGTAAAAGTAAAAGGATTATTGAAAAGAACAACCAGCCTTGTTTCTTGCCTTTCTTTCTTGACCTGGTCGCGAAGGAGCAGGCAGTAAAATGAACGTTTCAAAGTGATCCTTGTGATTTGAATGAATAAACTATTTATTTATTTATTTATAATTTTGCATTTGTGTATATTTCCAGCGTGGAAGGCGAGCCGGAGGGCGGCGCGAACCCCGCGCTGTCGTTCCAGCGCGCGTTCGTGGAGGAAGGCAACTTCGAATTCGTAAGTCAACTGCACGTCGTCACTCTGCTAGCGATAACCGCGCCGCGTAAGTGCAGCCTACACTGCCCACTCTATATGCCCGTGCCCATGTCTCTAACATTGCCTACATTATAACGTGGCGTTGAGAAAGTCTCAGAATGATGATCGATGCTTTTAACATAAAATCAAGGAAATCTTATAGGTCTAATGACGTCTATCATTTTGCATGCCGTGATAACTTCGTACGCGGACTTGTATGTGTGCGTGCGCCTGTTATCGTTGTACTGAGATTAACTTCTGTAATATTCTGTGATTTGAGTGTGTTGAGATGACAACTGATACTTTTATAGGTAAAAATTACAATGATTTCAATTAACTCTCTACTCTCTAGTAACAAATGTTGATGATCTCTTGCTAAAACAATATAACCTGTTGTGTTGTCACCAACAAAACTTACTAATGTAATTACATATTTGTTTTATGTATATAAATTTGCAAATTAGATAAAAAAAATCATAAAGATGAGCTTGCAACCCTATCACGTGCTTAATTATGTCGAATGCTCAAATATAAATACATAGATATACAAAAACAAAATCACGTTCTGTTTTTAAATCGAAAATAGTAAGCTCTCGTTAGCAAAAAAAAAAAAAAAAAAAGTATGACTCACGACTATAATAATCCCCATAATGGACATCCTCGGATCTCTTACTCAGTTCGCAACACAGCCCCGTGAAGATATCTCACAGGAGGGTAGTCAGAAGCAAGTCCATATTTTACCTTTGGTACATGCCCTTATTTGTATAGAAATTAGGCATTCACGTGACAGGTTTCAAGCTCATCGCCGTTTACCAGAATACTAACTTAATGGCTTCCTTACAACGTTTTCCTTCACCGCTTTGAGCACTTGTGTGCACATCATTTTTTGAGTAGAAAAAGCATTGGACAGCCGGTATTCGAATCCACAACTTCCCGATCGAAAGTCGGGGTACATTCTATTAGGTCACCACGGCACAAAATGAATGTTTAATCACAGCGAAAATCGAACCAAGATCAAGACGCAATCTATGGCGTCCGAGTCGTTACTAGTCAACCTGTCATCGTACCTACCTGCACCTGCGTTTATCTAATAAAATGACGACTTCCGTAGCGCAGTGGGCTTAAATAGTCGGCTTCGAGAGGTTGGTTTGATTTCCGCCGCGGAATAAGTCGACGCGGCTCGTGTTAACGCGCGACAAATGTTTTTGACGTCTGGAACAGAGTGGTAAATCTTAAGAGAAGTTGGGCAGGACAACTGGCCAGGCGTGGTGGTGGCCGATGGAGCAAAGCCTTGACTGAGTGGTGGCTGAAGTCAGGTCAGAGAAACCCGGGTCGTCCGAAGGAGATATGAGTAGACGACATCGCGAAAATCTAGAGAATAACCTGGATGAGAGACGAGATAGTTGGCAGAAACAAGGGAGGCCTATATCCAGTGGTTTGTGATTCCAAGCTGAAATGATGATGATGAGTCGCCCATTATGTTTTTTTACGGACGGTGTGGCTCGTGCTGTCACGCATCTGAAGTACATTCAAGTAGTCCTAGTTCTCATAAAGCTGTGATTAGTTCGAGGCTATATAGCGCTGTGTGAAATGTTCAACATTATTTATATATATAGCTTCCGCCGGCGGCCACGCAAGCGTAGTCTTAATCCAGGTTCTATCTATATACCAAACTTTATAGAAATCGGTGCAGCTGTTAGGAGGACGGAGGACACAGGGGACATAGTATGTGGGACGGAATGGGAGCTCCGCAGACGCATTCTGTCCGGAAAGAGTCACGCATTCCCCATTTGCAAGCTTTCTCATTTATAATATAAGTGTGTGTATTTGAAGTAAAAACGGGATATTTACCACGATTTGTGATTTTTTTTTGTATTCCGATATTTCGACGCAGTTGCATACTCCATGATCACGGGTAAACTGAATTCTTGGGTGGTCTCTTACTGGGAATGATTCCACTAATAGTATTTCTACCACCGGTTTAATTCTAGATCAGGACGCGTAATTGGCACGTGAGTGGTTCGGTGAGAGGATTGTTAAGCATGGTGGACGTTGTGTTTCAGCTGGCGATCCTGCCGGAGTGCGAGCTGGAGGCGCGCGTGTCGCGGCTGGACGCGGAGATGGAGGCGGAGATCGAGCAGCTGCGCGCGCGCTACGTGCGCAAGCGCCAGCACATACTCGACGCCATGCAGCTCAAGCGGACCCGCCAGCAGAACTTCTAGCAACGCAAGTGTTCTGTGACTAATCTAGGTGCAGTGAACGACTTCCATCGGAGATGTGCTCAGTTGCTAAGCGGATGTGTCTCACATACACCGACAGCGAATAGTACCTTAGCAACTTACCACGCGTGAAGGATGTTTATAGTGGAGGGGGAACTCATAATATGTCGGAGTGCACACGTGTAGAGATGATATGTGGACATACTGAAGGTCTGGAGACATCGAATGGCTAATCATATGTAAAATAGCTAGGAAAGAATAAGTTGCCAATTTGTAAAACACGAGTAACGGCAACCCTGGAAAGGGCCCAGCGATGGGGAAAGAGTTCAGTACGTCCTTGTTAAGGATGTGTGATGTGCTGTATACATCCTGTAATGCTTTACTGGTTGTAGGTAAAGATATCACCTATTTAGGCCTACTGTTGTATGATTTTACTAGAAATAATTTCGTTTAAACTATTATAATAAGGTATTTGCTCTGCCCCCCATTTTGTAAACTTTGTTATGTCGACTTATATTTATTTGTAACAATTTTGTGGTAACAAAATTTAAAGGTGCTTTTCGCCAGGAGTAGTGCCAAACGACTAATCGATTGTTTGGAAGTCAATTCGCAAGTTCCTAAAATTTTTAAAAACATTATTCAGAGGTGTTTTTGGCCTAAATAACTTTTTTATTTTTTAAATTATTGGCCAAAGATCGTGCCTCAGAAATACAAGAAAAATTTATCTATCTTTTTAATATAATTTTTAGTATCAAACATTCAACAAAAATAGCAGTGAAAACATTTATATACCTACATGTTTTAAACACCTAATAAATTAATTTTTAAGGTGTTATGTAAGAGATCTTTCAAATGTAGTTTTAACTTGTTAAAAAGTAGAGGTATTGCCCCAAAAAAGTTAAAAACCCGCTAAACACTGTTTAAAAACAAACCCATACAAGACTTGTTAAGGATTTTTTGAAACAAGCGTTAAACAGTGTTTAACTTTTTTTGTGGTAATATGGTAGATTGTTAATCTCTAGACAAGGATTAAGTTAATTATAAGAACGATACAACATATCTCTGTTGAAATATCATGCGAGGTGAAGCTATTAAGTTTGACAAAACATTAGATACTGTTGATTATACAGCTTTTGATAAATCTGCGCTTAAATAGAACAAACATGCTCTGAACGAATACTTGCGAGGCGCATCACCGTCTAACTAAAGTTTCTCTTTACGGAAGTAAATAGTATATTGTTGTACAAGGGCTGAAAGCGATCAATTACACCCAAGATATTTGGGTGTACGAGCGAGCAGATATGGGCGAGGACGCTAAGAGTTCGAGAGCGTTATTGATTGCTTAAAACCGTGACCCGAGTGTATCACGAATACGAAGAAATTAAAAAAAATATTTTAAAATGAATTTTTATTAGTCTAGTTTGGTTTAATTAAAATACAAATAAGGTTCTGTCTTCGAGATTGTATTTCATTATTGCATGTTATAAATGTTCGCCTCGTTCTATTTTCAAATTTACGTTCGACCCTAAGGCCGGAAAACATTTTCGGAGCAGTTTCTACGCGAGACAGTACATTTTTTTTTATATAAAGATATAGACATAAGCTATCGGGCCTCCAGATGTTAAGTGGTCAACACTCGAGGTACCGCAGTTGCGTTACCTAAAACTTAATGCCTTATTTTGCACCTCTCTTGAAAGCGTTCATGTTGAATGTACGCTAAACTGTCATTTTAGTCTATTGTTCCGTATAGATAAACTTTTGTTGGACGGCCATGCTGACTCAGCTGTATGCACCACATACAAATGCAATTCATATCGCGTCGTGTGAGTTACCCCACCGATACGTTTGAGTGTTTGATTTCCAATTTTATGCAGGAATTAGTGCTTATTCAAATATTATTATTGATATTTTTATTTATTATCAGCGATTCGTGTCCCACTGCTGGGCAAAGGCCTTCCCCCGTTTCTTCCAGACTTCGCGGTCCTGAGCTGATTGTGGCCAATCTGTTAGGAATTTATCCAGCTCGTCCCGCCATCTACGTTTCAGTCTGCCGCGTCGCCTTCTCGCTGGGTCAGGACGACAGACATGCCCAGCCCAGTTCCTCTTCAGCTGAGCGGCTTTGGTGGCTAAGTCAACAATTTTGGTCTTTTGATTGCAGTTCAGTGTTCGCTTGACACCCAAGGTGCTGCATTCCATCGCACGCTGACAAAATTTGAGCTTGGACTTTGAAATGCTGATCAGTAACCAGTTCTGCGCACCATATGACAAAACGGGGAGGATGCATACGTCCGTTAGCTTTCTCTTGAGCGATAAGGGAAGATCTCCCATGGCCCAATAGCTCCTCCAGGCATTTTTGATTCGCGGAGCGATTTCCTTTACCTGCCTGCCTTTATTCAATTATATGTACACAAAGTTTCAGCCAAAGTATTAACGACGTAAAAAAAACTTTATCCCAAAGTATTAACGGTGGCTGTGTTAACCGACCTAATTCGAATCGCAGGCGTTACCCCAAACCTGCTATTTGTGCAATCCCAATTTGTGCATTCTAAACCTTGAATGCACAAATTACCAGATTTCGCGCACATTTACACAAGGCAATGCACTAATTCCCTGCGCTTTTAGAAGGAGACAACTTTTAGCTGGAGTAACGCACACTATTGAACAAGCCATATGGCTTAGTAAAAGATTTCAAGTCGCAACGTCATTATTGGTCAATACTTGAAATTTTGACGTACAGAATAGAAATTCGTTGATATTATAGAATTGCATAAATATGTGGTTCATACTGTAACAAAGCCCGGTTTTCAAACTCAGTAACTGACCGGTAACTGATCAGTCTGCTTAGTCTGGTCAGTGTTGACCGGTCAGTTGTTCAGTCTGACCTGTCTGGTCAGATGACTGACTGATCGATGAAGTTTATTTCTAATGTTGATCTTTATACTGATAACTTGTTTGTTTAAAATCGTATGTAACGTCTCATCTAGCGAAAAGGTCGCGTATTTTTTTTATCTATGATATGAATCGTTGAATACTGTGCAATGGAAAAGTCACCGCCTGTACGTCTGTCCGTCCGCGGTACACAAACTAATACAAATAATTTATTAATCTCTTCACTTAGTTGTTAATATTTCATAGGTAAAGAAAATACGGTGTTTAGTATTGCATTAAATTCATGACAATATTATAATGTAGATACGTAGTTACTATTATTTACGTAATTTTAGTTTAGTTTTGATGTATTGTGTTTAAATGTCGTTACTATAAGTTCCTTATCGTATTAGATCTCAAATGTATTATCTCGCTGTATATAACTATTTTAAAATATCATATGTGTGCAGACTTAGGGTGGCTTTCAACCAGAGCTGTGCGAGAAAGCTTATTGCTGACGATAATAGAATCCACCAATAGAAAAGCTGCGTTATTCGAGGTACGACGAATAACGAAACGATGCTATTGGTAGATTTTTTCTCGTTGATCTCACAGCTGTTGGAAAGTTTTGGTGATGCATTTTTAGTTTGAATTTCATTCACGCATTCTAAACGCAAAATGACTCGTACTTACATAGATAATTATTGTCATCAACTGATTACCTATAGCGACACATGGCTAAAATTGAGGTCGATTCGAATTTCTTATTTACATTTGAATCTGTTAAATCTTGTGTGGTCCTTTCTGTGGGCAAGTCATTCCCCTCTATGTATGTGCGTGGTATATGCATAGTGTAGGCTAGTGTGCGTGTATAGTGTAAGTCTGCATACACATGTATGTATGTATTCACTGTTTGTACACTGTAGTGGGTTGTGAGATATGAATTTATCAGCTGAAGGTTGAATTATTTGATGCAATGAGTACAATCTCAGAATATAACGATATTGAATGCATTTTATTCGAGATAATATAGCAAAGATTGTGTGATCTCTAGTTTAGATATTATATGTAAAAATATTTCCGCCATACGAAAGTATTTTTGAGTACAGTAGAGTCGACCGATTTGATAACTTAGAAGTGCCATTATTAAAGAAAAACATAGTATTTTCATACTGAGAGCAACACTTGATCCGAGATCTACTTCGATCTTTGGAATAATTTTGAGAGAAGAATTGGAAATGCATATATTTTTGTGCCATTGAAATTATTAAACCCTTTGATTATATTTTGATATTGGAAATTGTAGAATGATTTATTTGCTATATCCTTGATTTAGTAGTGAATTGTACGCTGCTTCATTAACTGCTCTTTAGCTAAAAACTATATTTTTGTATTTGAAAATATCGAAATACATTTAGATCGAATACCGGGTTTGCACATGCGTGCGAGTGGCGAGTGGCGAGACAAATGCACGCAGAATTAGATTATTTGAATTGTAGCTTTCTGCTAAAATTGCAGTTCAATTAGAACAGAAAGCTTGTTTGTTTAATTTGATGGCAACATACAAATGTACAGGGTAAAATTATATTCTTATATTGTAAGCTTGGTCGCGATTCGCCGCTTCAACATTCATTCGTCCTCTCGAGTTTACTTTCATCTACACGAACTAATTAATTTATAATAACAAATTAGAGTAATGGGAAGTCAATACTTACTTACGGTGTTAGTTAAGGCTTTTAAATTTTAATCGTTTTACCACCTGATCCATTAAAAAAACCCGAACACTCTATAGTTAAAATAGCTTTATAAAGCAGAGGATAATTGATTTTGATTGTGAAATTCAAATGCAGATTAAGGGAGTTAAAAGTGGTCATTTTATATCATCTTTAATTATGTTTAATTTGCACCTTTGTGATCAATGATTATTTTAAGTTCATCTGTTGTAAAATGGACATACATACGATGAATTGTAATTTAATTGTAAAACAAAACATATTTATTTGTACTAAAAACGGGATATTTACAATGGTTTGTTTGTTTTTGAGTATTCCGATATTTCGACGCAGTTGCATGCGCCATGATCACGGGTAAACTCAGTTTATCCCGTTTTTAGTACAAATAGTGTTCATAACCATGTTAGTTTCAAAAGTTATATCAAAACATATTAGAATAATTTGAAGTACTTTTTGTCACAACAAAAAAAAGGTCTGTTAGATTTGAAATACTACATACTATTTATGGTCGGTTCCTCTAAACGTAGTTAACCGCCAAAGACACGTTTTTCTTTAAAGGTATAAAATCACCTTATAGAATGATTCGTTATCGGTAACCGATGTTTAACGGAACCGGCCATTAACCCACCAAAGTGACCACTTGAGACCGCCAGCTAGATTACCTGTTAACTCAATAAACAACAAATTGTAAGAATAGAATATTGTAAGTTTAGTAATCAATTGAATCACGTAATGTATAAGGTTTAACTCCGAACAAATAAGTAGATGAAGTTGTTACGAGATGGTTTTGTTTGTGGATGGACGGAGTGGCTTCAAGTTTGCGTACTTTAAGGCCACTGATCTAAAACTGGGGGCCAATTCACGTAACATAAAATAGTAAAATTCGAGTATCTATCTAGTCTCGTTATGTTAAATGTCCTAAACGGTATTCAAGTAACTGGCAATACAATGGTATGAGGTGAACGACATGCGATTATACACTATATTTATATCAAGCTAATATTGTAAGTGTAGCAGAATGCCAAAACATTCAATTCATAATCCAATCTCATTTGGGTCAACTGTCGATAGGTTTTTAAAATAATATTAGGTGAATTGGCCACCTGGTCTCAAGCGTAGAGATTGGCAGCTGTAAGAACTGTCAAACGTGGACGCTTGAGGCTCGATTCAGTGATGCGTTTAGTTCTGGTGTGGGCTGAGGCAGACGACACGCTGAGATGCACTACATATTAACAGTATGGCGCAGCCCCGGGGGCCCGCTGCACACGGGGCGGAGACTTGAGGTGACGCCCCCTCTCCTCCAGCGTTTGAGAGCGGGGTGGGGGGAGGGTCTTAAAGTTTGAAGCATTCCAAATCAAATGAACAGTCAGGTTAGACTGCGCTATGAAGTTAGTTGTATATCATTTAGCCAAACGGCTAACCTCATGTTTGCCTAGATGCGCTAGTAAGCTCAAAGTTACTATTAGGGATGTCCTGATTACGGTTTTCGCGATAGTTTTGCAACAGACGTAAATCTCTCATTATTGACATTGCATCCAAACGTTATCTGGATATGTCATCAAAAGGTGAACATCATCTGACCTAACTCTAACGTTTTTTACGTCGCTCTGCCCCTTTCTGTCGCACGTTAGCTAGAACGAGAAACAATATTGCGCTCGATTGAAGAATCCGTTTGCGTCTGGTTAGATGAAGGCTACCCTTTATTAATCAAACACTCAATGTTTGGTATTTGATTCCTTGTCTTTATGGGTCGTCCTTTAATCACATGAGGTTCGAACTGGGGGGGAGGGCGTTGAATAACATCACGATAGGGGGGGATGTTGTGACAATCACGTGTATATTTTCCGCGCGACCACGTGAAATCGAGCAAGCGAATTTATGTCTAAAAACGTAACAACAATATTCAGGTAAAAGTGGATTAAAAAGCTCACGTGATTAATGGACGACCACTTAGACGGTAAGATTTGAATGTTTTCTTTTTTAAATGAATATAACCTAACAAGAACAATTCTCTCCAAAATATTGTTGTGTTCAACAGGATCCATAATGATCATGTACCATTTGTTATTACTTGTGGAGTACATTAAACGATTGAGTAGTTGTATTGGTATGATTGATGTGAATGTGCATCTCAGCGAGTCAGTGTGCCGCCTCTAACACCTGGTACACTTAGTGTAAGGTAGTATGAACGAAGTGCACTTTGTAATTCTGTAGCGTGATGGTGTTGATATGTGCGCGTACGCATTATATTTTTGGACAGACTCACTCATTAAAAGATTCATTATAAAGTATGAACTTTTATTTCATAAATCCTTATTTTACAGAAACTCACCATATTTTACAGAAACTCACCTTATTTTACAGAAACGTAATTCTAAGAATCAATTATAAATAATAGGGCGGTGATTTTTGCAAGACATTAAAACTAGATAATGACTAGTACGAGGCATGCCTTTTAAGTTCTGTCGTTTCCATATTTTCCGGCAATTTTGAATTTGGAACTGTTCTATATTCGAATGTGTTTACATTTTGAATCTCAAAACAGTTGAAAGTATTAGGATTAATGCTATTGTTTAGTCACAGTTTCGATTTGAATCTGTCAGGTCACGTACGAAAATGAATCTTTCTAAGGAAAATGTTCGTGCAATAATTTTCTACAACTTTAGAAGAGGCCTGACACGGCTTCAGTGTTTAGAAGAGCTAACATCTGTGTTCAGTGATGTAGCCCCATGTCTGCGGACTGTCGAACGCTGGTATTTAGAATTCCAGCGTGGACATACTAGTGTTAGTGACAGATTTCGCGAAGGACGCCCAAAATCCGCCTTCACTGAAGATAACATCATTGCTGTGAGACAACTAATTCTCGAAGATCGTCATGTGACGTATCGAGAGATAGAGGCTCTATTAGGCATCTCAGGGACAACCATTCAGAAGATCTTGCATGAAGCGCTTGGTGTGAGAAAGCTAGTTTGCCGTTTGATACCGCATCTGCTTTCCGACGATCACAAGGCGACCCGCGTCAGATGGTGTAAGAAAACTCTGCAAAGGTTCAACCGAGGAAAGTCAAATCACGTCTACGGCATCATCAGTGGTGACGAATCTTGGATCTATGCCTACCATTCTGATTCCAAACAACAATCTACAATCTGGGTCTTTCAAGACGAGCCAAAGCCGACTAAAGTTGTTCGTTCTTGAAGCACTTCAAAGAAGATGGTGGCCACGTTCGTTGAAAAAGCCGGCCATGTTGCGGCTATTGCACTTGAAGATCGTAGAACGGTTAACGCAGAGTGGTATACCGCAGTTTGTTTACCACAAGTCATCGCCGAACTTCGAAAATCTAACTCAAAGCGATGCATCATCCTGCACCACGACAACGCAAGCTCACACAGCGCTCGTCAAACGATTGAGTATTTGAAGCAGAAAAAAGTAGAAATTCTTGACCATCCTCCATACAGTCCTGACATAAGCCCCAAAGATTTCTTTACATTTCCTAAAATTAAGAAAAGTCTTCATGGTCAAAGGTTCCAGTCCGGTGAAGAAGCAGTCGACGCTTTCAAGTCAGCCATTTTGAACACCCCCACTTTAAAGTGAAATAAATGTTATAATAACTGGTTTGAGCGAATGGAAAAGTGCATTAAGCTACGTGGTGAATACTTTGAAAAACAATAAAAAGTACTATAAGGTTCTAGTTGTGTTTTTTTCTTCAAACGACAAAACTTAAAAGGCATGCCTCGTAATTTGGAATTTAGGAGATAACTAGATTTTTAATTACACATAAATAAAGGCTAATAAATCTTGGTAGTCAAAATAATCAAGTTAAAAATCATCAGAGTATGAACTAAACTAAAGCCTCTTCAGTTACATTAGTATTGATACAGTTAAAACGCGTAAACATAACGCGTAATAAACTCGCTGTAGCTTTGGAATAGTTACACTGTGTTTTATCTTTAACATTGACAGGCAGTTTCAAATCTGATAGACAAAATACTGTGTAATCATTCTCCCAAAGATACAAACATCTGGACCGTTGTTGACGCCGCTGGTGGCTCTTGCCACCGATATATTATAACTAAGGATAGCGCAAACTGATACTAACACTGCGAAAAAAGTGGCATGATGCTTGATTATAGTAATTACTGTTTTCGCTTATGGCTATTCAAACAAATAGCAACTCTTAAGGCCGGTTTGCACAACGATCGCTAAACGTATTATGCGATAAACATGTTTTAATTTGACATATTTGTATGATTTGAGAACTCCTTAAATCATATCTAGCCACTAAATATGTTTAGGCATCGTAGCGCAAGTCGCCCGAAGTATACTAAAACATGAATTTTCACTTTCGGTGCATCGCTGCGCGCCGGGCGGTGTGCGAAATCCATAGTTTTAATAAATCAATAATTGCCACGTATACAGGCTGTTTGGTAATATACTGATGATATTCAAGTGACGGTTTCTCAAAGCATAAAAAAGACTACACGAAAAAAAACTACTAGTTATATTATCAAATTTTAAGAAAATGGTCTATGTTTAGGTAATTAACTCGATATAAAACTTACAGCCTACTCTTGCAATCGACATCTAAAAATAAAGTCCGATTTGATATCTTTATCGGAAATGGCTGCGGGTCTTGTGTTAGCAAGGGACAACAAGAGATATCTTGAGACGTCACCAATACAGTATCTGTGGTTAGATGGCAAGCATTATGCAATATCACAAATTAAATTTAATAAAGTGTTTGTTTTTACATGCCAAAATAATTACTATGTGTAGAAATGTGTTTCTATGGTAAACATTCCTCAAATTTATTTATTATGCTCATCAAAATAACCCCTTTCAATTTTGTGCGTAGGTATATTAACAAACACCCTATATAGTTCTAGTGTTGTACCTGTCGCGCTCAGTACTAACACTGGACCAAATAAGATAGTGACCTTGTGCTTGTGCCAATACAAAAATACCCTAATGGACACTATAAATAAGGACGACATCAGATTACATACGTCACGTGTTCGTAGACTGCAGCTGTTTAGTTATTTCAGGTCCTAAAATATTTATACTAGCTTCCGCCTGCGACTTCGCACGCATTTTTTGTCAACATAAAGTAGCCTATGTATGAATCCAGGTCATAATCTCAACACACCAAATTTCATCGAAATCGGTTCAGCTATTACGACGTAACAAACACACATCCAAACTTTCACATTTATAATATCAGGATTAGGGATAGTGACACTATAATATATACTGATAATCTGGTAGAGATCCACTTCTTTACGTCAAATAATTAAATATAAATTTAAATTAATTGCCGGTTTAATGATCATTTTGAAGTCTTATAACTTCACGTATGTATATGCTGTGGAAAAGCGTCCAATTTAGGTAGGACACATACAGTCGAAATTCCATTACAAAATCAAGAACCTTATCTATCACACACTTACGCAATTACACGTTCGATTTTTTTTAGATATTATATGGATTTACTGCTTTCAAAATTCCGAAACGGAATTCCAATATGTTATGTGACCGGCCTTATAATTTGAATATCTCTACTCATTCTGATAACCACGATACAAATCCTGGGATTGAATATGGTGTCACTTTCTTAGATTAATCGGTTCATCCAGTGGCGTGATTGAAAAGTACAATCCAAAATTCCATATTTATTTAAATAGGAAGTAAAACGTAAGTGATGTCATCCGAACAATAAAATAATAATCGGTGGGTAGGCATGCTATTGATATCAGTCATTTAATTAGCTAACTACAATTATGTAACATCTTAACTAACGGATGCTGCCAACATACTCAACTAAAGGTAGGTAGGTACTCATTAATACTTGTCTTTTCTTACAATTACAAAATACTTAAAATAAATCAAAGAACATTTTTGTTTAGGCAAGTTTAAGTACTAACAAAAACTAAATAGAATTCTTAATCATTATCTTTTACGAAAGCATTCTCTCTCACTCATTTTCAGGTACTTACTTTTAAACTAGTAATTATCAATTTCTTACCAGCTTGACAATCAAAGTATCAACCAATGGAATGCAAAATGTTAAAACGTATGTTCTGTTAGCACAGTGTAGGTTTCTAGATTACGATCTTTAATGAGACAGACAATGGTTGGAGTTACAACCACGTGGAAGCAGTTTAGCACCACGTCACGCGTCGCGATAGTATGCGGCCGTCTAAAGGTAGCTTCCCATGATCTGTGATTTTATGGATGATACCACGGACGGCCAAAGACCGCCACGCACCGCACCGAGGCTCTACCCGCGATGCGTGCCCAGGCTCGTAGCTATAGTTGGATTTAAGGAAGTAAAATTGTTTCTTGCTATTTTCGTACTTGACTTGCGGGTGTGTGAGTGTTCCTACAATCAACAGAGGCAATCGAGCGGAATTTCCTCCCTGTGTCGTTGCAATACGGGCACATATCTCACACATACTTTAAATACCATCTATGGGCAGAATCAATAATTAGTATATAATGATCGTGACATTGTTTAGATGTCGCTACCCTGCTAGTAGTAATTTTTGTTATCTTAAACATTCTATGAACAAACTGCTTACTTCTTAGTTAATGGTATTTGTAAGGTAGAGCATTGGCATTTTAAGGTAGAGCATTGCCCCTCATTGCCCCCCCCCCTACCCCTAGCCTGGCCATGTGCGTACCTGTCTGTGCGAATCCATTTTGTCATTTGTGGATCCAACAAATCGCTACAGACGTGTCTGCGATACCACGAACGGAACCCTTCCCACGCAAGCCTACTGTTTATCTTCCCAAATAAATAAAATAAAAAGATAGAGAAGCTTGGGATTAAAATTGCACCAACTCGTACAAAAATGTTACAATTTAGACGCAATTTATTTTCTTTATTGTTATATATTCTAAAAGGATCATTAACAAACAACCAGCCTTGTTTCTTGCTTTTCTTTCCTGGCTTGGTCGCGAAGAAACAGGCAGTAAAATTTGTGATTTTAATGAATAAAAAGATATTTTTATTTTGCTGCGTTTTTTCTGCGTCTGCAATATCACAGACCGTGGGAAGCCACCTTTAGAATGCAACTTTAATGCGACATGGTACTTGTAACATATCGCTCTTGACTGTAAATGCTTATGTAGGTACAATTGACATATATTGAGAATCTTATACTCGTATTAAGGATTATATTCGATACCATAACATAATAGTTTACATAAATAGAGTATTTTATTAACTAACTAAATAATCTCTCGTGACGTAGATAGGTAATCTTACTTGTTTTATGTAGCACCTTGTATGTGTAAAAATATATTTCGGACCTTAAAAGGCTGACCTCTGATACTTTTAAGTTATGCCCAACTGTTGGCTTAAGAGTGAAAACTAAAGAAATCTGACCACGTTAGTGCTTATATTAAGATTACAAGATCTTCAGATCATTATGTTAGAAGCTATTTTGTACCCAAAAACGTTATGGCAAATAGATATAAACATGGTAATTTATGGCGGGTTCCTATAACCATTGGTAACCAGCTACGATTCGTTTCTCCTTGAAAAAGTGTCAAACTTTTGACACGTAGGTATTCAAAGAGAAACGAGTCGTAGCTGGTTACCGACGGATATAAGAATCCGCTATTAATCTATCCGGATATATAGCAGAAAATGACATGACTAAGGTACTCTTTCCGCACACGAGCCACGCTCCGCAGCTACAAAACGCCGCCATTAGGTACATGTTATATGAACTTGTCGCACACGGGCGACGCCTGTGGTCGCTACGTGTGGCCGCCGCCGACCGAAAGTGAAGGATAAAAGTAAAAAAGTACCTGTCGGACGCTGCCGCTTGTGGCGGCGTTTTGTGAACCGTGTGCGGCGACGCCAAATAAATCTATAATTTATACCTAGGACTGATAAGGTGCACTCTAACTTTAAGAATTAAGTCTGAAATAAAAATTAAGTCAAATTAGAATGCGGGATGTCAGAGCAGATCTTATTCCCCCCATCCTACCCTGCTTCGTGCTCGGACGCAGACGTGGCAACTTACTGATCGAAATTGCTTTAACATTGAGACATCGATACGAAAGAAGGAGTGAAGCAGTGCTTCCTACTTCTATGTTACCCTTGACATTACTGCTACAAGTACCATCGTCCGTCCTAAGGACGACTCTATACTATAAGGAGGATAAACAGCTCGACAGAAAACCCTTTCTCATTGTTTCTTGAGAATCACTTGACAATACAGCAAGGAGTCCAACACTGGAATACAAACAATATGTTAGTAGGAAGATGTGTTATGTATAGTTTCAACAGTCATGGTAACAGTGTTATAAATTTGACGACTATGTGTGTGTGTGTGTGTCTGCCTGTGTGTGGCATTGTAGCTCCCAAACGGATGGACCGATTCGGACGCGGGTTTTTACAATAGAAAGCTAGTTTACCTGGGGTACTTAGTTATGTCAATTTTTAACCCCCGCCGCAGAAAGAAAAAGAGAAAAGGCAAGAGTATAAAATTTTGTAATAATTCACCTGCTATTTCAGATGATTCCTTGAATTACCTATTGGTCATTCTTTTACAGATTAGCCAGCCAATATTCAGTAAGTGAAAATCATTACTAACATCAAAGGGGTGATCAAAGGAAAACCATGCTTTTTCCCCATGTGTAGTTAAATACATAATAGTATATACATATTTTATACTAGCTTCCGCCCGCGGCTTCGCACTCGTGGTTTGTTGATAAAAAGGAGCCGATGTTTTAATCCAGGTCACAATCTATCTATATATAAAATTTCATCAAAATCGGTTCCGTCGTTAAGACGTTATTGAGTAACAATGATAACAAACATCCAAATTTTCGCATTTATAATATTAGTGTGATTAAAATTATTTGTTTGATAGATTATTTAACATTCAGACTATCTGTTGTGCGCTAACTACCATTAAATTTGTATAGTTTGAGTTACTTCGAGTTACAATGAATAAAGGATGTTCTATCTATATGCATACGTACAGTATTGGGCACCGCCCAGGATCATATCGGACATATGAACAGTCCCGACACTGCGCAGCAACACCTCACTGATGAAGAGGTACAGCACGCGTGCGGTCTCGAACAAGGAGTCGAACAGCAGCCACTTGGTGATGTTCTTCACCGTGTTGAGAGGAGTGGGACGGAACATTACAATGCTGCTGTTGAGGAAGCCGATGACTGAGGTCGCTGTTATGAGACCGCACACGAAGTAGTGCAGTGCTGGAAGAACATTGGTTTTTTCTTCTTTTTTATACTTCATTGCCATTTACACGAAGTATAAAAAAGAACTGAAGAAAGAACTTTTTTTATACTACATGGAGATGGAATAAGCTTATGGCCCACCTGATGTTAAGTGGTAACCATCGCCTATAACAGAGAATTGCCTCGTAGGTCACGCTCGCTAGAAATGTGCCCTCCGATGCACTGTCCTGCGTCCATCAACTTGAGGCATACAGGTGTAAAGCCTCATGTGCCTGTAATTTCACCGGAAACCATACCGAAACACAGCAATGCTGCTTGGCGGCAGAAATCGGTATTGTGGTAGTACTTCCCCGGGCGGGTCCTTTTACAAGGGCCTCTACTACTCCTATGTTTCTATTATCAACAATTCATTACACTATTGTTGCAGTCTAGTAAATTACTGTAATGATATTTTGCTTTAAAATCAAAAATCTTTTAGATTTTGAGCTAAAATTATTTCGTGGTGGTTTACCTAATAAGCTTCCATTAAGTTGTTGCTGGTAAAACAGATGTGGGTTCTGCAAGCGAGTCATCGCAAATGAAAATGCTGTGACTGCAGAAACCTGAAAAAAAAATGAAGTTAAAAGATATGGGTATGAATAGCATGTATGGAGATATACTACTGGATGCATTTAGGCTGTTGTCACCAGGGTACTCATACTGGGAGGCATTTTAAGATGGACAAGCAGTTTATTGACAATTAACTAATAGTCATGATATCAGTATCAGCCATAGGACTGCAACCAGTAAATATAGTTAGGCTGTGGCTATTTGGGTTACTTAATGGGGGGAGCCTCATTGATTGTACCTAGAACCTGCCTACCTACCAAATATTTTTAATTAAAAATTATTGTATGATCATAATGCAGGGCTGTACTGTATTTGATGTATATATTTGATCTGGTTAAAATATGTTAATGTGCCTTAGACCAGTGGTTCCTAAACTTGATTGAGCTCCGACCCACCTAACAAAAACTGCCAAATTCGGGACCCACCTCTTCGCAGCCTTAAAAAGGGGGCATAAAATAATGGTAACGCTCAGATTCCCTAGTCTCTGTGGTCAGAGGGGAAAAATATTCGCCGACGCAAGGCCTCACGATGTGGACCGACTGAAAGCTTGTTTTATAGTACCTATTTTTTTTTAATTTGACAATAATTTGTTATCATCACAGACAACATAGGTATATATTGTAACTTAGTAATTTTAGTTAGCTCATAAACAAAGGAAATTTAAGCATCACCAATATGGCTGGAGGACTGTTCAAATAAGAAAAACAACTTTAATTTAGAATATGAAAAGAATGCGAGCGCCCCTCAGTGGACGTCCGGCTGTTAGCCGGATTGGTTGGGTTATCTTATGTTTCAGGACCCACTCAATATTATCTCGCGACCTATACTTAGGGCACTCCTGCCTTAGACTTTAATTTATGTTATGTCAGTATTTCTGTTCTTGTCAGTTGTGTATATTTGAACAGCAAATGATAAGAAAAACAAATACCTACATACTTAATGAATTGTCTACATTGTAATTATTTAAATGACAAGACAATAAATAAATTAGGATCAAATTAGGAATGGATGTATTGTTATGTAGAAGTAATAAATCAGTAAGTATGCACACAACTCATAACTCTTTGGATTAAGTAAATAATATATTATTTAAGTAAGTAGGTACACCTAGTATTATTTTAGATACCTACCTAAACTTAAGGTAAGTTACCTACAACACTTTCTTTTAGGTTGTTTGAAACGAGTCGAAAACCATACATGTCTGCTGCGGTAAATGCGGTATTCCCGAGGGCCTGGCATGTTAGTGGCTAACATTCCAGGCCCTCCCTTTTACGTAGGAATTTAACGAAAACAGTAGCGTGATCAACTGACCCACCGGCTTAGTTACAATAACTTAAGACAATATTATTTCGGAATGTATATATTACTTCTAGAGACTGGCTTTCGCCTGTATTTATTTTCGTAAATAAAACAATAATTACTTACGGAAAAGACCACAGCAACAATTCGCACAAACATCGCATAATCTACCTTGCCCATTGAAGCAGATATTTGGGAACTGCAACTATCTACAATTTCTAAAAACACAAATCGCTTGCAAATTAGCGAAAGAAAATCAATAAATAATCCGTATTTACGCGCTCACATCAAAATAGTCGCAACTCAAATGTCATATACAGTGTTGCCAGTCAGGTGAGTTTTTAGAACTTTACCACAGACCACTAAGATGAACTTTACCCAGATTTGAAATATTGTTACGCCAAAATTAAATTAATAGGTAGGTACCTATTCATTATTATAAATACGGGATTTATCACGTACTTACCGTTTTATCGGTGTTTCGACCCACAATGGTAGATATTTCCAAAGTTTATACCCAAAAACCTATTTAAAAATATTGTTTTAGATTGCAATAATTTAAATTAATTAAACTAGAAGCAATCAGAAATTCATTCCACTGCTCTAAAATTTTAGTAATTGCTCCTAATGCCTTTCATTCCTGGTTTGTTCGCGGAGGAACAAGCTGTAAAATTTACGTTGCAAAGTGATCATTGTGATTTTAACGAATAAATGAATACTCAGATACTCAAATACAAATACAAAATCTTTATTGAACAAATAAAAAGCAACTTAAACTAACATAAAACCAACCTAAAAATATTAGTATCTAACACGTTGGGTAGGCAATTAGGCACACAGGCACACAATCCTGAACCCACACTAGGATTTCCACTAGGATATTATGTAACATCCGATAATATGTTGTGCTAAATGATGTCGTGGATATGAAGTTAGATAGTAGGATGGTTCTCTAAACTCCACACTAGGTTAGTACTCGTTGGCTCTATAGTCAAACAGGCACTTTTGAATAGAGCCAACGAGTATCTGACAGACTGCTAACTTTTTTATTGAAGTGAAAATTTCTTTAGACGCGTCGGGCATTTTTTGAGATGGGAAAAAGCTATTGAACTCGCGGCACTGTTACCGTTACCGACACCTCTGTATATAAGTATCTGTAGTGTAGTCAGGTTCAAGTTTTCACTTCTGTCGGCACTCCCGGAATGCCACTATTTTTTTATGTCATCGTCTCATGCCTCAGCAATATTCAATTTTTTTTTGCTACAAGTGAAGAACCAATAATTTGTGACATTTAACTAACTTTAATTATCTTATTCATGTAGATATAACCTTCACAGGCATTCTTTGTTTTTGTTTGTTGTTAATTGGGCACCTACGCGTACAGGCACCTTCATTTTAATTCCAGAAAGAGCTGTAAGCTATGTTGGTTTCATGCTCGCTAGTAGAAAATAAATTACCCGAAATTTGCCATAAGATTATTTTTCTACGCAACCTTTTCTAATTATTATTAAATTTCACCAGCAACTATATTTTCACCCCGAATTACGAAAAAACACCTTATACTGAGAACCCTGGTCATTGATCAAAACAAAATGTCAAGGTCTGCCTGTGCTAGTTTGCTCTTGATTTTTGTGCTGCCATCTATCGTTAAACGGTAAAACTAGCAAAAGTTGTCTTTAAAGTATCAACAGATGACTATACGGCATTATTGCATGAGCCTGCCGTCTATAAATTGCTGTATGGCAGCACTGCTGTCTAATTGAGATTAATATCCCTAGATGGCACTTTATTCCCTTTTTGAAGAAGCCTCGTAACCCGTAACTAGCTCGTAGAGCTACGAAACGGTTTTTATTGTTTTTGATAACTCATTCATTTCTTTGTTAACTGTTCTAGACCAAATTATTTAGGTTATGTAATTGAAATTAATCAAAAATGTTATAAAAGAAAGGTTTCAAACTTGGCTGAAATAGTTTTACACCTACCTACCTATTTCTTTTTTATCCTACCTGCTGTTAGATTATTGTTCATCCCGAAATGTATAAACTTGTACGTATTATAATAAAATCTCTTTGTACAACAATTAAAAGAATAATATCTCTGATTTCTAAATCAACATTATGAAATGTTTCTAATTTTAAACCATGCATCAAATTGAACATGATTTACAGTGGTAAATTGCAGAACTTATGTATGAACAGAGACCAGTAATATAAATATAATATAATATAATTTATATTACTGGTCTCTGGTATGAAGAACGCAGCCGCTGCGTGTAGGCTTGGTACGTACACCTATATTAAGTCATCGTCTGCAGCAAAATCAATAAGTGCTGTGGATCAATAATAATATATTGATCCACTTCAGGGATTCGAGTCCACAACTTCCAACTCGAAGTCGGAGTACAACTCACTTTATAGTCCAACACAGAAATTTCATACTAATTCGATGCAGCCATCAAAATTGTTATCAAATTGAGGGCGAAATGTGAGTGCAATTAAAATAACTTCACCAATTTTAAACGCTTGTCACAATCGGACATTGAATTTGCATAACGACAAAAATTAAATGCTAGAAGTAATAATTCAAAACTTATTGCTTTAAGTCAAATTAATAACATCGTGGGCTGACCCTAAAACTTTGCTAACCCTTTCAACACAGCTATAATACCTATCTTCCTATTTTAGTTAGTAGGTAAGTATTTTTTATACGACCTTTAAATGGAACAAACATTGACCATGGCCCACCTGATGTTAAGTAGTAACCATCGCCTATTTTTTATACTACCTGAAGATGGAACAAACAATCATATGCCCCTCCTGATGTTAAGTGGTAACCATCGCTTATAACAAAGTATTGACTTAGGTCATGCACCTTAGAAACGTGTCCTACGATGCACTACCCTGCGTCTATCAACTAAAGGCATACAGGTGTAAAGCCTCATGTGCCTGTAATTTCACCGGTATCCATACCGTAACACAGCAATGCTGCTTGGTTGGCGGCAGAAATAGGTATGGTTGTAGTTCTTCCCCGGGTGAGTCCTTTCACAACTCTACTACTCTTTTACAATAATTTATTTTAATTATTTGAATCGTTTTAAATTAGTTTTATAATTTGCTAGGGTAGTGGCCCCAATAACTGACGCGCAATCATTAGCTTCCATTCATTGGACAACCGAACCGATTGACTCGATTGTAAATCCGATTAGTTTACGATTTGTTGCTCGTTGTAAATTTTATTAATA
The DNA here is from genome assembly GCA_963924445.1 of Philereme transversata. Classification (NCBI taxonomy): domain Eukaryota; kingdom Metazoa; phylum Arthropoda; class Insecta; order Lepidoptera; family Geometridae; genus Philereme; species Philereme transversata. The sequence goes on along the minus strand of OZ004342.1, from coordinate 23,291,436 downwards.
TTCCTTTTCTGATTATTGTTATTCGTATTTATGATTTGGTTACAACTGGGACACTTTACGGTTACAGTTTTATGGTTATTATATTATTACTAGCTGACCTTGCAAACGTTGTCCTGCCATATAAATTATCAAAGAAATCAAATGCAGAATGAAATTTCAAAATGACGCGACACTTCATGTTAACGAACGACGGTTAAATTATGATATTGTTCATACAAAAATACTAAAACCGTGATTAAAAAATGGGTCTGGAGGGAGGGAGGGAGGGGGGGGGGAAGGGTGCAAATCACTTTACAACCTATTCTCATACCTACCGAATATACACTAAAAAAATCTTAAGATTCATTCAAGATTCACTCAAGATTATATCAAGATAATAAAAAATAATGTTGATATGAAAGAGCAAGTACGCTAAACTATTGTTACGCCGAGGCTGTTAAACAATGAGTAATAATCGAACCTTCTCGAACGCTTTTGTCTTGCTGTGTTATTGTTGCTATTGTTTGTGGTTTCGCAGAATGGGGAGTGGCCATTGTGTCGAGGGACCGACCCTTTCCTGGTTTCCTGGTTCCTTTCCATCGACATCGTTCTCGAACAATCGAAATGTGTGCGATATAAATAGGCCGGAGAGATGGCCGGACAGTCAGTTTCAGCGAGTCTGAGTGAGTGAGTCTCAGCGAGACCCTGGAGGATTGACGTGGAGCAGGGTCTCGCGTGAACAGTAGTTGCTCCCGAGTCAGTCTGGATTCAGCTATACGTGTGAACATTTCGGTGACTTTAAGTGGTGCAACTGTGGTGTGAATTAGTGTGTTGTGATTACGTGTGACCAAGTTCGTGTATTCATCGTTTAGTACTGAATAAAAGTGTTATTTTGGTTGGATCGATTCCCATTATTTTATCCCGAACCCTCAGCTCCTAACAATTTGGTGTCAGAAGTGGGATAAAATAATGCCGGTTCTACCAATGAATAACGTGGACGGTGTCAGGACGAGAGGTCAACAACAACAGGAAATGGATGAAAGGCGGTTTGGAGATTCTCCGGTTCAAGAAGCTCGGCGGAGTCGTCAGCCGATGAAGATGGAATCAGCCGCCGCCGAATCATTTGGAGCACCATCATCATCATCCGTGGGGCAAGCTCCTGTGACAGGCGATCTTGCTGCTATTATGGCCATGCTTTATCGTCAACAAGAAGAGCAGCGACGTTGGCAGGAAGAACAGCGACGTCAGGAAGAAGAGCAGGCTCGGTTGCAGGAAGAACAGCGACGTCAGGATAAGGAAGCGCAGCGTCGTCAGCAAGAAGAGCAGGCTCGGTTGCAGGAAGAACAGCGACGTCAGGATAAGGAAGAGCAGCGTCGTCAGCAAGAAGAGCAGGCTCGGTTGCAGGCAAAACAGCGACGTCAGGATAAGGAAGAGCAGCGTCGTCAGCAAGATGAGCAGGCTCGGTTGCAGGAGGAACAACGCCGTCAGCATTAAGAAGAGAAGCGTCGTCAACGGGAAGAGCAGGCTCGGTTGCAGAAGGAACAGCGACATGAACAGGTGGAGCAGACTCGGTTGCAAGAGGAACAGCGACGTCAGGATAAAGAAGAGCAGCGTCGTCAACAGGAAGATCAGCGACGTTGGCCATAAGAGCGTGCTCGACTGATGAGGGAATCGTTCGATTCATCTGGAAAGGAATTCCAGGAAGTGAAAGAACAGATAGAGATCATGAGAGCCGTGTTTTGGAGGCTGGAATTGGGATCGCTGATGAGAAAGGGACTCTGGGTGTCCTGAAGTACTGGAGATGGCAATGTGGCTCCTCTAGTTGCTACATCTTCAGCGCGAGGTGCGCCTAAAATTGTTCGTGTTGATCGGCTGCCGCGATATGGGGCTAAGAATGCTCGGGACGAGCATGTTTTAGGAGGGGGCAGTGTTACGCCGAGGCTGTTAAACAATGAGTAATAATCGAACCTTCTCGAACGCTTTTGTCTTGCTGTGTTATTGTTGCTATTGTTTGTGGTTTCGCAGAATGGGGAGTGGCCATTGTGTCGAGGGACCGACCCTTTCCTGGAAGGATCGACATCGTTCTCGAACAATCGAAATGTGTGCGATATAAATAGGCCGGAGAGATGGCCGGACAGTCAGTCTCAGCGAGTCTGAGTGAGTGAGTCTCAGCGAGACCCTGGAGGACTGACGTGGAGCAGGGTCTCGCGTGAACAGTAGTTGCTCCCCAGTCAGTCTGGATTCAGCTATACGTGTGAACATTTCGGTGACTTTAAGTGGTGCAACTGTGGTGTGAATTAGTGTGTTGTGATTACGTGTGACCAAGTTCGTGTATTCATCGTTTAGTGCTGAATAAAAGTGTTATTTTGGTTGGATCGATTCCCATTATTTTATCCCGAACCCTGAGCTCGTAACACTATGAAATGGGAAATGATCGATTACGTTAAAAATAAAGAATTATCCATTCTTGCTCGGAACAAGTAGGTACATTAAAAACAAAAATTATGTTTTCTCTTAGCATGCTTAAAACTATTTTTTTTTGCTGGAAAAAATCGAGTAGACATTACCTAGTGTAGGAAATAGAGGACAACATCTCAGTGGGGCATTAGGGTGGGGAAAAAGTACGGGACTTCCCGGAAAAACGGGACGGTTGGCAATCTTACAATGAGAATTGAAGCAGTTGTTTATGTAATGGATATTATATCACATTGCCACCTGCTGTGATGTTCCACTGACTACGACGAATCTGCACTGTTGTTTTTATTGACCACTTGCCTCGGTCAGTTGCGTGGTCACTTTACTTACGATAATGTTTTTCTATCTTCATTGTCGCTTTAGATATCACCCTATGCAATGTTCTGTAGTAAAAATGAACCCTAATCATCTGTAATAAAGTTAAAATTATGATAGCAGACTTCATGTGTTGGTTTTGAGTAGGGTAGGTAGTAATTGTTGTGCAATAAAACGGTGTGGTCAGCTGAGGGCTTGCAATTCACTTTATTAAATTATAATAGAACATTTACTGCAACTGGACTGTGCGATCTTAATTCTATTAAAATAATTCGAGGCGTAAATATTTTTTGTTGGCATAACGTTGAAATTAACATAAAACAATCAATAATTTGGTATATATGTAATTGACACATACACTTAATATAAAAGTTTGGTGTGGAGAGTTATTTGCGAATAGTTGAATTTTGGAATTATTGTAATAGACAAGACAAATAATGTGACGAGAGAGGCTACAGCACTCTCAGCTGGCGCCTGCGGCCACACTTTTTCATCTGGAGCGGCGAAGCGACTGAGTGAGTGGTGGGATTCTTATACATTGCAATTTTCGTGGTGATCCTGAAGTCTGTTGACAGCCCTTGGCCAAAACATTTTTCCAAAGGGCCAACTTACCACTTATGCCCCCATATTTCTTAATATAAAAGTGTTCTCATAACTATTTAAGTAGTTCTAAGTATATTTATACGTTTAGGACTCAGCAATGATAAACTAATCAATAATAAATACTTTAAAGATAGGTATATTAGTAGAATTTAATGTGTTAAGTATTTTTTGTATTGTATTGATATTCTTAATATTATTGTCATAATTGATTAGTGTAATTGGCTATGATAGTTCTAGTTAATTAAATACGTTAAGGAACATTTTTGTCCTTCCTATGTAAATGCAAATGCTTTAATCGGCATCACAAGCCACAACCATACAAAAATGTATTGGCGTAGCTAATCCTGGAGGGTTAATTAAGGTACTTGGGATATACTTAACTTGGGATATTATGAAGTCATGCGTCGATCCTGAATAAAAACCTTTGAAACGTTTCAAAGGTTTTTATTCAGGATCGACGCAAACAAGGAGTTGGGCAGAAGCTTTATAAAAATAAATAGGCCTTTGCCTATCCCCTACGTCTTACTCAAGTCCGGCATTGTCCACACAAACGTGACAATACAACGAATAACGACTATTGCATTCATTTCATATTGCACTCAAAATGTTTGCGGACATAACTCAGCTGAGGTCAATGAGGCGTGCCGCAGACATATCATAAACGCACATGTCAATAGACAAACATACCAATAATTGGAAAGTTATATCGTACAGTTGTTGCATAAATTAGGGATCTGACCCTTGGTTCGGGTTCGCGATATTAATAAACTTGCAAAAAATTATTTTCGTGTGCTACAATTATTTTGGGTTGAAGTCATGAACTTTGAAATAAATACTCCATCTAATGACTTGGCTTTGCCATCATTTAAACAAGAGCTCAAACATGGTACCTACTTGGTAGAGGATCTACAGCGTCGAACTGAAATTGCTCCAACTCGTTCAAAATGTTACAATTTAGACGTAATTTATTTTCTGTATTATGTATTGTAAAAGGATCATTAAAAATCAACCAGCCTTGTTTCTTGCCTTTCTTTCCTGGCTTGGTCGCGAAGGAACAGGCAGTAAAATTGACGTTTCAAAGTGATCCTTGTGATTTTAATGAATAAAAAAATATTTGATTTGAACCATTTATGTAATCTTCTAATACATATATAAAAATATCGTGTCACGGTTTTAGTTGTTGCACTCCTCCGAAACGAGTCGACCGATATTAATGTTTTTTTTTGTATATTGGGTAGAGAATAGGAATAGGAGAATAAGTATTTTTCACCTTCCTACCACCCCCCCCCCCCCCCATATAAAAACCGTCGTTCATTGTCGTGAAGTTACATGAAGTGTTGCGTCACTTTGACATTTCATTCTCCATTTTGATTACTTTTAATTTATATGGCAGAACAACGTTTACGGAGTCAGATAGTAACATAAAAAAATACAGATATAAGTGTTATGTCAATTATTTAGATGCTAACTTTTATATCATATAATAATTTAATTTAGACTAGCTATTTGCCGGTGCACAATGGCCGAAATTCAACCGTAATTAATTTTTTGCTACGCTCTGTCTAACGTTATAACGATTTAGGGTGAACTCATCTAATTCTGTGACTCGCCTAATTCAGTGGTATTTGGTTTGAGCTCTACCATAGGCCTGTACGAGCGAAATCAATGATTGGAAATACAACCTTATGCCTCTGTAATAATGTTCAAATTCGTCTGTAAAGTTTGGGGACGCTCGAGTGAGCGAGATAGTAACAACGAATGGTTTTGTCAGTCCGCGCGCAAATCTCGCCGGTTTCGGCAGTGTCTGTGAATTGGTGGCGAACTTTGCTCTATTTATGTAAGTATTTAACCGATTTCTTAGCTTCTTTCTATTATAATGAATTGTAAATGATATTTCCTTGATGTGGCAGTAAAAAATTCGTCATAGTTCTGCGTCGTTTTAGTGTTAGAGCTTATTTTGTTCGTCAAAAATATTAGCGTTTTAGCAGTTGAGTGGTTTTTGTGCTATCACAGAATTAGAGTAGTTATATACAATTATTTGTGGTTTTCACTGAAAGTATTGACTTATTTTGAGTTTAGTAGACAAGATTGATGTTATTTGATTAGTTTTATCTTGTCTCAATTAAAATGATGACTTTAAGCCAATATTATATGTATATTTTGCTATCACGGAATTGAGTGAGACTTTTTTGCACTTGTCACGTAATTACGTGAGTAGTTTTATTACCAAATTTCGCAGCATTTGTTTTATTAATACGAGCTGCAAATTTAAACAGACGCTAAATCTAAGCAGGTATGTAATTATTATTATAATTTGCTTGTTTACTTTCAGATTTCATGGAAGACAAAAAGAACCGAAAGTATTCGGAGTCTGATCTGAAAACCGCCGTCGAAAATGTTTTGAGTTCAACAATGACAGTATACAGAGCTTCTAAGGAGTTTAAGATTCCATGGACGACGTTAAAAGAGAATGTGACTAAGTACAAAACTCTACGAGAGGATAATCAAGATGCACAGATCGTCATGTCCTAATGCGACGATTTTTAAGTGTGATATGTGTTTTGCCGAAGAATAATTCTAGAAGATATTACTAAAATGTATATCTTGTTTTTTTATGTTTATATGTTAATTTTAAGATTTTAATTTTGTACAACAAAAATAAGTTAACTTGCCTAATTCCGTTATATCGGAGTTAAAGTAGTAGCTATCACGGACTTAAAGAGGTCACCACGGAATTAGGAAAGTTGACTTGCTTTAGTAAATTTGATATAACTTTTAAGATTTTAGAAAAAACTGTGATTAATTGTGCCTATATTCCTGATAAAAGACTGATTGAAACTCATGCGAAGCCTGAATAAAAATAATTAATAATTTATTGGTATTTTATTACTCAAATGCCTTTATCACGAAATTAGATGAGTTCACCCTAGTTCAAGTTTCATAACCATTTTCAAGTTTGATTCATGATCTGTTCAATATAATCATGATAATTGTGTTACAATCGGCACATGTTCACCTCTTCCTCGATACTGTCAAATTACATGATCGATTGACAATATTGTCGAAATCGAATTTTATATTTTCGTTGATTCGATTGGGTGCAATAATTCGAAATAAATCATCAATTTTGGAAAACTTTCATTTTTAAAATGCACTTGTTATGATAATTTTGTTATTTTTTATCGCACGTCTTAAGCTGTTTTTATAAATAAGATCGTATGATTATACTGGTCAACTTTTGTGTCAGAATTTATAGGCCACCCAAACGCCTCCGACATGGCTTGACCACTTTTATAGCCAGGACCGACACCTTAAGTGCTCTGCGAAGCACGGACAATACAATTTATCATAAGCGAATCTACTTAGGTCTAATGAAATTATCGATCGATAGGTAGATTTATACAACCCGAATGGTTGGTAAAAAAAACCGACCAAGAGCGAGCCGGACTCGCGCACGAAAGGTTCCGTACCATTATCTATAACGGAAAAAAATAATGTCTGTAGTATGGGAGCTCCACTTAAATATTTATTTTATTCTGTTTTTAGTATTGGTTGTTATAGCGGCAACAGAAATACATAATCTGGGAAAATTTCAAATGTCTAACTATCACGATTCATGAGACCTGCCTGGTGACAGACGGACAGATAGACAGACAGCGGAGTCTTAGTAATAGGGTCTCGTTTTACCCTTTGGGTACGGAACCCTAAAAATGTAGAGTTCAACGGTGTGCAAAGAACTAGGGTGCTTATTTTAAAAAAGAATTTACTTATTTACTGTAACACTTATTATAAAACGCTGTTTTGAAATACACGTACTAATCCGCAAACTATATTTCATACATTACGGACAAGTGTGAGTCGCGCGTCGGCCACGCGCCGCCACGTGGCAAGCCGCGGACGACGTATTCTACTTTTTTGTTCAATGCGCAAAAATGTTTAATTGCTCTTTGCCATTGTGCTCATGCGGTAATCTTGCTGAGTGTTTGCTTACTGGAATTGAAATTGACTTTGTTTAAGCTGTCTAGGGAAGCACCTAAAATAAAGTGCAAATTAAACTTTTACATTAGAAACCTCCTCCTACTTCAAATAAATGAGAAATTAATATATTTCCTATCACCAGTGTGAAAATAGCAGTTGTTTCTTCACAACATTTTATATATATCCTTATTAATTATAATCATTTTAAAGTTTATCTTATATATTCGACTGTTTGTTCTGTTAAAATATAATGTATGTACCTACTTATAACTAGTAGTTTTGTGAGAACAATAGATCTCGCGAGCCATTATAACCATGCAATAACCGACACTTTCCCCTTTTCCCTGGCTTAGCGATTACTCGCGTTCCCTTGGTCCTAGAAGGTCGAATCTGGTGTCTTATGGGTTTGTCTCGTAAAGGCGGGGAGTACTGCGTGGTCAACTTTCCGAAAAAAAATTGAAATTTGAAATCCGACCATATTGTATAAAGCTACAGCAAACTCCCCCCCCCCCCCCACCTATCCCTCCACTCCCTATTTTGGATTTTTTTCGCAACATCTTGTGTAGAATGAATTACTTAGTATGCCTCTCAAATTTGATTGAAATCCGTCGATAAATAACGCAACAACCCCCGTTTTCCCCTCTATTTTCCCGCGACCAAAAATCGCGATCGACTAAAAAATTTAAATAAATCAAGAAACTTGTGTGCCAATTTTCGTCAAAATCGGTTGAAAAATGCGAAAATGCGTAGGTGAGAACAGACCGACAGACAGACGGACAAAAGCATTTTTTGGCCAATCTCGAAACTGAGACGCTTCGCTCGCTCGGTCAAGAGTTTTTTTTAAATATTATATACCTACAGTTAAAACTCATATGTACTCGTATAAATATAAACAATTCTTCATTCAATAAATCTAAGTTACGTACGTACTTAGGCTATTCAAATAATTATGAATTAAGTCGTAAATTGTCTTGAGGGATTTATCACCCCTGAAAAAAAAAACGAATGCTATGAGAATTGAGCTATGAGAAAATCCTGCGAGGTAATTATAAAATACAGTTTGGTGTCTTAGAATGTGGTCGACTAAGCCCGCAGGCTGAGTTGGCCTCAACTGAGGCCGCGAACATTTGTGGGTTGACTAATAAAAAAAAATGTGGCTGTCACGGGACGCCCGCCAGATATGAAACATCTAAATTGATGGTTTTTGAAAGAATTTATTGATCGAGCGAAGAGAGATCTCCAAATCAAGTTGGGTGAATCGGCGACGTATGTATGTTTGTTTGTCTGAGGGTAACTTTTGAAGCGTTGATCCGATCACCGTGAAATATGGTATATAGGTAGTTAGTGACGGTACAATCCTAAATGAGCCTAAAATGTGGGGCGGTTCTTGAGATATTGGGGTTCAAGAGGGGTAAAAAGCAAAACAAAATGGGACTAAATGGGTCAAGTGGCACTTTTAATGAAAGATCTTCATTAGTACATTTTGACCCCATTTTTATTGTTAGTAAACCTTGTACCTAGTTTTTAAATTATTAGCTATAATAAAAACTGAACTTTGACGAAATTCACAGACCACACCAGTGACCCCACAATGCTGAAATTTGGTATTCGTGTAGACTGAACGTCACAAATATAGACAAAAGTCTGAAATCCAGAATAACTACTTTCTACCCCAAAAACGAACTACCAATTTACATGAACTCCCGTTACCTGTAATTTGTATGAAACTGTAAGTCAAGTTCTTTGGTCATCATTTCGTGTCACTATTTTGATAATCAAAGATTACAAATAATATTTTTTTGTTTTTATGGGAGACTCGCAAGATCTCAGTTCGGGGCGAACCTCTAGTATAAAAAACAGTTTGGTATCTTAGAAAGTGGTCGACTAAGCTCGTAGTCTGAGTTGGCTTCAACTGTGCCTGCGAACATTGTGGTGACCAACAAAAAAAATTGTGGCCGTCACGGGACGTCCGTCAGATGTGAAACATCTAAATTGAATTTATAAGTATAGAAAACCGTTTTAATCATCTTATCACACGCAACATAAATACGCGTACGCAACAGTACGCATAATGTTTACGTTTGGCTTTTGACTTTTGACAATTATTGATACACCACATCTTACCCCAAAAATTGAAAATAAAATCATAAAAAAATATTTCCCTAATTCTGTTGGACGCATGTGCAGTGACGGCATACGAGTCGGTCTTACGCCCAAGGCGTGCCAATAGATGTTTTTGGGCTGAACGGGCTGTGGGTTAAGTTGACTATATAGACTATTTCACTCGCGGTTCAAATGATTGATAGCTTATCACTTCAATTATCAATGAATTACTTTCAAAAATAATTGCTGGTTGTTCTCAAGCTGCTTAACCATGCACACAATAAATCAAACCTTATTACAACCAAATAAGACACATACTCCAAAATCAGGGTAGATAGAGGGTGTATGAAACCGAGTATTATATTTGCAGTGGCACGCGTAGCGCCCCCTCGTGAGAGCGGCGCGCGCGCGCTTTCCCACGTAATTCAAGGATCAATACCAATTTGCAAGATTTTATAGCGTACCTAACTTCGTAACGTTCGTATGGTAATAGAGCACACGCTATAATACATTACATATTGTCTTCCAAAAATATTTAGAAATCTTCTTATATCTTGAAAGGATTCGAGCCCCGAGCCGTTCAGGGCCTTACAACCAGTTTTTCAAAAGTTGATCAACGGTAAAATATTAACAACTAAGCAACGTGGATATATCTTTGAGCCCGTGAGTTATCAAATGAATAAACTATGAAATTCCACCGATCACTACGTATTTTTTTATATACTGTGAAATGCTTTGCCAAACTATTGTGACTTTATACAGGGTATTTAGTAATATATTGACGATATTCAAGTGACGGTTTTTCAAAACATAAAAAAAAACTTCTCGAAAGAAAAAAACTACTAGTTATATTATCAAATTTTATAGAAAATCTACTAAGTTTAGGTGATTAATTCGACTTACTGCCTACTCTTGCAATCGACATCCAAAAATACAGGCTGATTTGATATCTCTTTCGAAAATTTGGGTTTTGGGTTAGAAAAGGACAACAAGAGATATCTCGAGACGTCACCAATACAGTAGCATATGTGGTTAGATGGCAAGCATTATGCAATAAGTTTAAAGTGTTTATTTTTACATACCAAAATAAATTTCACATTTCTATGGTAAACATTTCACAAATTTATTTATTATGCTCATCAAAATAACCCCTTTCATTTTTGTGCGTATATTATCAAACACCTTGTGTGTACAATATTTCTTTCATACAATTGTTATGTTATTTCTGGAGTATTAAACGAATTTTAATTAGTAAAATAATTTATTTTATTTTGGAAGCGAACAGATATTTTGTACAACATCTATATAATACACAATCCAAACAAGTTTACACACAAGTAATATCGAGTATGGTGTTCTACGCAGTATCAAGAAATAGCAGTAAATCTGTTTGATTTGATTATGTGCAATCGCACTCCAGCGGTAGCAATATGTCCACCCACGGTACACAAACCCGACTGTGCAAATATCGCACGTACGAGCTGCGACTGTCTACTGCGTAGGAGATCTACTACGAAATTATTAGATCAACGCCGCCCTTAGCTGGACGAGACTGCCTCAGGAGCGTGGTAGATGCCACAAACTATGAATGATGATGATGGTCAAAGTGTCAAAATTCAAAGGTAAAGACAAGACTTTCTGTTTCCTGTTCTTCGAATTTTTTTTATGAGACAATCAGGTCAAATGGGACGTCTAATGTAAGTCTTGGTCAGTACTTGTAACTTCGTTTAAATTTTTTGTTTTGGTATTATAGTTTTTTAGTTAATAGCCAAAATAAAAACTAAACTTTGACGAAATTCACAGGGCAGCAGGGCAGTAACCTCACAGTGCTAAAATTTGATATGCGTGTAGCTTTAGTGACACACATATAGAAAAAAGTCTGAAATACCGAATAACTTAAAGTTCATCCCAAAAAAAGGTGGTTAACCGTTTAACATGAACTCCCGTTACTTGTTATTTGAGTGAAACTGTAGGTTAAGTTATGTTAGTCGCGTATTTTGAAGATATTAGCGGAATTGATTGGGATTTTTATTCAGACTCGCGAGATTTCAATTCGGGGAGAACCCATCACGTGAATACTGAAGTTTTAGCTGTATTTTCTTTTATCAGTTTCCTCACGATTTATTATATTTGATTTGTTTATACAAGTAGGCTCTAAATATAAATAGTTGTCTGAGACAAACGTGATACTCATTTAGGCCATGATTCCAATATGTTCTGAAGTTGAATACGAAAATAAGGTAAAGAGGTAGGTATTACATTACATTTCAACGGGTTTCAGTTGAATAGTTCTCAAGAGGTATTTTATTCCCAATATTGGAAAGAAATATTGTTTTGTAATAGAATATTTTCTTGACATACATAATAAAGAATTCCACAGACTGATACTTGAAGGGTATGTATTTTTGCCGATTTTATTGCCCCATCCAACACCTACGCGATGGATGACAAGAACGCGACAAGGGGGCTCGGGTTGGAGCTTTGGAAAAATAAACGTTACAAATTCCTGAAATAATAGGGTTACTTTATTAAATCTACTAGCTGCTGCCCGCGACTTCGTACGCGTTACACTACTAAATGTGTTGGCAAACTAGAAAAAGGCTAAACTCGCTGTTGTAACTTGAATAACACACCATTTTTAGCCGTTACGACGAGATTGTGTAACAAACAAACAAATAAACAAACATCCCAACTTTCTCGTTAATAATATTAGTGTTATAACTAGAAAATTATTTTTCCGTTGGAAAACTATAACTAGAAATAATAATATTTACAATTTACATTTTTCTGGTAGGACTAATAGTAATTCTGAAGAGTGCGGAGTCCTGTTTCAGCATCGCCTCGCCAACAATTTACCTAAGTGTTTGCAGACGATATGGCGATGGGATTTTATAGTCTGTTTTTTTTTGAGGTCACAGGCAATACAATTGTTTAATTTAGGTGCAAACAATAATTTAATTGGAATGTTCAGAAACACATACAGAAAAAAACCCTTTTGGTTTATTGTCTAATGCAAAACTCTGCGTATGTTTGTTGTTCAAGCTTTGAACATAGGCATTATCATAACTCCTTCACTGTACAAGTTATCCGTCTATGGAACTCTCTTCCTCCACGCATTAGAACTGCCAAATCCTTTCCCATCTTTAAAACAGTTCTATTTAAACATCTGTCTGCGCTACAATGTTGATTTCTCATTTTCTCATCTATCGTTACGTTATCGCTACTCTTGGTTTTATTTCACCCTTCTATTATGCACCTATATGTACCTACTTATTGTATTTTATTTAATATACCTTTTTTATTATTAGTATGTAATATTTATGTATAGTACATAAATATTACATTTGTATACTAGTGTACTGTTATACTAGTGGTTCGCCCCGAACTGAGATCTCGCGAGTCTACAATATAAACAAAAAAATATCATTCATAATCTTTCACAATCAAAATAGTGCTACAAAATAACTAACCAACTAACTTGACATACAGTTTCATTCAAATTACAGTCGTTACCTGTAAGGAGTTCATGTTAATTGGTTACCTTTTTATGGGGTACAAATTGCAGTTATTCTAGATTTCAGACTTTTGCCTATATTTGTGCTATTTAAGCTACACGCATACCAAATTACAGCACTGTGGGGTCACTAGTGTACCCTGTGAATTTTATCAAAGTTTAGTTTTTATTATGGCTAATATATCAAAAACTACAAAAACTTTACTAAAAATAAAAACGCGGTCGAAATGCACTAATGAAGACCTTTCATTTGACGTCTCATTTGACCTAATAGTCTCATTTTCATTTTTTTTAGCTTTCTTGGACCCCAATATCTCAACAACCCCCCCAAAATTTTTAGTTCATTGAGTCACACCAAAATTGTGCCATCATTACCTACCTATATACCAAATTTCACGATGATCGGATAAGCGCTTCGAAAGTTATCCTCGGACAAACAAACATACATACATACAACGCCGATTTGCCCAAGTTGATTTGGAGATCTCGCTTCGCTCGATCAATTAATATGTACCTAATCCATTGACGAATACTTACATATTATATATATGTTTATTTATTTTTAAAAATCCAGTCTATCCAAAGGTTGTCTGGAAGAGATCGCTTTTAGCGATAAGACCGCCACTTGTATTTCTGCGTGTAATATTTGTTTTTTATATTGTTTTTTATTTTAAGTGTGAATTACAGTAAAGCGTTTTCTATTCTATTCTATTCTTATCTTTATATCATAAGCAACTGATCTTGTGCAGCCTGCACCCAATAGCTCCCTGCTACCTTTATAAAGTCGTATTTCGAACTAGTGGGGGCCGCATGCCAGTGCGTGGTCTCCAATCAAGAACCTTTCTGCACCTACTACCAGCCGATGTCATCGTTTCTTAGAGCAATATGTGCTCCAATTACTGCCACTTTAACTTGCTAATCCTCTCAGTTAAGTCGATGACTTCATTTTGTCTATGGATCTCCGTATCTCAGGGCCTGTAGCTACGAGTAAGTTACATTCGTTTCGAATCGATTCGATTTCTACATAGGTTTGTTGTCGATATATCACGTGATATTTCCATAGCATGCGTCAAATCCCATACATTTTCGAACTTATCGATTAGCGTCGTCGCTGATCGAATGTAACTTGGCTAAGCCCTCAGATACGATTGCACAGATAAACTAGTAAAACATGCGACCGAAACGCAACTGAAGGTACAAGAACTGAGGTACTGAAAAAATCTATACTTGGCTAGTTTTTATTTGGATATCACGTGACTAACGTGGGAGGCAAATGTTAAAAATAAATTATCTATAATAGTTGACACTGTCTCTACCATTCATAGAGCAGTCACGAGGCAAGTAGCATGCTCCTATGTCTGTAGTAGGTGTGTAGGAAGGTACTTGCGTATTCGTGGTATTGACAGGTTTATGAATGAATGATTTTATAGATTCCACTTACCTTTAGTCACGTGACGTAGCAATGTGCTTGTCTGAAGAAAGTTCGCTCGTTCGTTTCACTGTACTGTAAGTTAGCAGAAGTTTATTCGAGATTGATAATAGCAATATGCTAGATATTCTATGTAAATGAACCGTAGAAGTTGTTTCTACAGAAGCAGTAAAGTTTTATTACAAGCTATGAGTAATATTGAGAAGTCATGTGCATTCCAGCCTTGGCCTAGACATTGGTATTCCATGCGGCCCTCTTATTGCACTATAAATGACGCAGTAGATTATTCTAATTGTGGCAAAATTTGCCAAAACACACAAGAATAGGATAAAAAATGAAAAAAAATCGTCTTTCACTATATGTTAACCTCGTGTCGGGGTAAAAATAAGTCGTAAAAGTTTACTATAGTATTGATTTTTACTATAGTATTAGATTGTTAAGTAAGGGGATAAAGCAGTTGCTTACGTCATTGGGCGCTACATTGAATCCCGAGCATAACGGAGGATTCTAGAGTTGACTCACGAGCGGAGCAAGACACTAGAATCCTGAGTGCAGAGAGGGATATCAGCACGCCCAAGAGGAAAACAGCTTTATTCACGAGGAAAATACTCTACTTTTCACACTTTCTGCGAGACAATTAAAAGCAAATCTAGGTAAGTAAAAATAATAAAATAAATATAAGCGTTAAAACGTTTTTCGGCTTTAGCGTTATTTTTCTTTTATGCACTTTGCAGAGCATGGTTAGTTTTCGTATTGAGGTTCCAAATATAAATTTAATTATGCCCTAGGGAATAAGTAATTCAACATTACGCCTGGCTCAGCCTTTGCTTTCGGGTAGATTTATGTGACTTATAATTTTGTGGGATTGGGCCGGGCACGTGAGTCGAATGCTTCCGGAGAAATGGGCCCACATTGTAACAGATTGGGTACCGGAAGATGGACAGCGACGTCGGGGTCGGCCGCGAAAGCGTTGGCGTGACGACATCAATGGATTCGAGAAGGAATGGTGGGAATCTGCCAAGGATCGTGATAGGTGGAAGGAGTTGAGGGAGGCCTTTGCCCAGCAGTGGGAAAATGTAGGCTAGTTAAAAAAATAATAATAATTTGACATTGTCGAGCAGGTGGTGTGAAAATAAAGTAACTTTGCTACGCTTTCGTAGCTGCGTGCTACGAAGAGGTTTACGAGCATATAAAAAACGATAGTTCACTCAGTAGTTACGAATATCCATATAGGCTGTTACACACTGGTTACCTATTGAGCTGACCAAGATAACCAGATTGTTTTGTCTGCTGCCATTAATATCGAGACTACTATAGAGTTGACAATCTACCCAAAATGGTGACAAAAACGCAGTACGTCCGGTAGCCTAGATACATCATTATTTCCTGGATGGATCGCGAAGGAAGAGGCAGGAAAGGATAAAATTAACATTGAATTGTTATTTAGAAAGCGTCGCGAGGAAATAGTATGGGTTGTCGATAGTTCAGACCATAGTAGATGGCACAAACTGAACACTTATACCCAGCAGTGAACAAGTCTGATGGATGATGATGACCTACATAAAATGAAACAAAACAAATTATTAAAGAAAGATAGTTTAGATATACATAGAACAAAGTTCGGGAAGGTTGCGTGCGTTCTCTGACGTCAAGAGTTCACGGCATAGCGTAATTACGTCATTACTATGAAAACTAATTATAGGCCGTTTATAAACATGCTGTAGTTTTTATTAACATTTCATGTTTTTTACTGCTGTAAAGGTATGTGCTTGCTAGACTGCAAGTACGAGTAGAACTTTTATAATAAAAGTTACGTAACTAATTATTAAAAGTGGAGTAACGGCAAATAATGCTGAGTGTTACCGCGCACTAAATAACTTTTCCCCCATTTTTGATGTGTAACAGCTTTCCTTTCCATCATCTTGTGGGAGTGATTTGACCAATGAGCGCGCGCTATTTGTTTTGACTAATGAGTGCGCGCGGTGGTCAGTTTTTCACTACGAGACTATATTATGGCCTCTTTCATTTAATAGAAATAAGGATTTGTCATGGAGGTTGTATTTCATAGCATATTATGAATAATAATGAGCCTCATTCTATTTTTAAATTTACATACGGTTAATCGCATTTATGGAGCCGTTAACGAGTTTTCAATGACCAACTTTCAGAGTGTAAGAATATATTGTTTCTATTAAACAATAGTGTGGATGTGAGACTGCAATGGGTTCCCTCTCACGTTGGCGTTGTAGGTAACGAGGTGGCCGATAAGTTGGCAAAACAGGCTATTATAGAAGGTTCAGAAACGTTTGTTATCCCTGAACATACACAAGTGTTGTTAAAATATAGATATAAAATATTTGAAAAATTGAAAAAACCTTATTTGGTTGCATCAGAATCAAAAAAAAATTGGTATAGAGTAGTAGAATGTGAACCTCCGCGTATACCTTGGTTTGTATATATGTAGTACACTTAGAAGAAGTTTGTTTGTAATAGCTCACAGGCTGCGCTCGGGACATATTCCTCTTGATATGTTTAAACATCTTATGAAAATATCTGACTCCCCCAATTATGCTACATGCGGAGGAACAGATTATGTTCATCCTCTTCTGGTGGAATGTGTTCGGAGCCAGCCTTTGAGAGGCCATATGCGGACTCATTATAATGTAAATTTGTTAGATGTTGGCGTATTTCAAAGTATCCTGTCTGCCCCGCTATGCGATGCGGCCAGGGTAGGTACTTTATAAAATGGTGTATGATATAATTAAGTCTAGTTGCTAAGGATTTCATTGTAAGATTTAACAGGGCTGACATAGTAGCAAACGACTCAAAGCCCTTATAAAATAAATGATAAAAAAAAATAAAAAAAAACTTTCAGAGTGATGAATTCGGTAGATAAGATTAAGATTTGCTTTGTATTTTCTATTTTGTTTGTATGGTGTACAATAAAAATGATGTTACAGATCATATGCGACCCATTTGTTATTTCACCGAATATTTATGTTCTATTTGCAAAAAGCAGCGCTAATTGGAATCTACCTTTTAAGTTCACTGATAATTTTTTACCAGAATCGTAATAATAATTTTATCATACGAAAAACAATTTTTTGGTCAAACAAACTTTTTGGAAATAATTTTTTTTGTTTTTATTTTTAATCTTAAAATATACAGCGGGTACTATTAGCGCTCCTGTCTTTACCTACTTAGTGAAGCAATACCTCTTTATTTCGCCATCTCCTATTATCTTTGTGTTTGTATGTCACCGTCTCGTGCTAAATAAATGTTATCATTTTACACAATAATTTTGATAACCATTAGGATATCTAATGTGGCAATTTTGGGTGTATTTTTAATGATAATTTTTGTCACGTGTGTTTTGTTTACTTTTTAAGATTAATTAATATTAGTCTTTTATTAAAATAATAAGGTGTTTTTGATTGTGTTTTGTGTAGATATATAATTGTAGTTGGTTTTAATTATTTAAGTATGTACCTTTGTTTAATTCACAGTGTTTTTTTAATTTTTTGATCCTTGTCTTTAAAATAGGGCATTGGAAATCTGTAATGAAAGAAAGTGTAATAAACGAATTTTAATGCGTTTTAGGTCCCATAGAGTAAATCTTTATTATTGCTTACTATCAGGCGGGATCGTGGTCAAACGCTAGCCTATAATTAATAAAAAATCAAATAAATAAAAACTTATTGTCAGTCAAAGTGATCCAAATTCGAGCATAATTAATTTTTTTAGCTTAATTTTATAATTCACCCCTCTTTCGCTGTATAAATTTTAACTATGCCAAATCTAACAATCCTCCGTGCGCGCAATAACATTAAAAAGGGTTACAAAGTTTTGTCTTCACGTATATTATATATACATTTGTATATAGATAACAGAAAGAATATTTTTTCATTAATTTCCTCTAAAATGTATAAACCAAAATGTAAAAGACGAAAAACTATGATCTGCTTACAAAGCTACAGTTGAAACAATAAAGATTCATCTCAAGTTGTTTAATTGACATACCTTGGTCACTAATACTCGCAGAACCAAGGATCAATGGCGAACGAACCGAAAGTCAAAGAAACCTTGGTGACGTTTCAGTTTTTAAATCAAGTTCCGCCTTCCTTGATGGCGCTATGTGACGTCAATGATAGATCCATATTATAAATGCGAAAGTAACTCTGTTTGTTTGTTACATTTTTACGACTAAACGGCTGAACGGATCGTAATGGGTAAAGAGATAGATTATATCCTGAGGAAGGACATAGGCTACTTTTTACCTGACTGAGCAAAAAGAGGGTAATGTTTTTATTGGTAATCCACGCGTACGAAGTCACGGGCAGGTAAGCTAGTATTAAATAAGACATTCAATGTCATTGTCTGATAAAGTAATATTTGTATTAATTCCATAGAGCATATAACGTGACGTCATGAGACTACGTAGAAGAGACGTCACTAGTTCAAGATGCGGAAATGACAGAAATCACGGCCTTCGTCTTTGCCTTCGAATAGGGCTGGTGGATATTGTTAACTACATATTTATTTTAACAAAAGCCTACCGCCACTTAGGTATTGTGGTTCAGTACAAAATAAATACAATTTTATGATTATTTTGTCAGTTTTTACAGAGCAAGTAATTTTAACAGATGCAAGTTCTCTAAAGTTTAAAAAAATATATAATAACGGTATTTGCACTGAAACGCAATACAGATGGTGGTTGGCATACTGTAGCTCGTCTACTCACAAGCCTTTCACACGTAGGTGGTTGTTCTGGGCCTGGTTTCTAGCAATATAATTCTAATTATTTAATTTTCAAAGCTCTTTTTATTATGCCTGTTTACTGTATTATATTTTTATTTTTAATTGTTAATTTTCAAAACTATTTTAATTATGTCTGTTAACTGTTTATGATTGTGTATTTTCATGTTTTGTATGTTTGAATAGTTCGTAAGTAGGGAGGTACCTAAACGAGTCCGAAAGTTTATATCTACTAGTTATATGTATCGATAGGTAATTGTAAACACAGTTGGTGCCCTGCACACACAAAAATGGCACCACGGAAGACCAACGCTGTAGTAGTATAAATATGCTACTATAGCACAATGCTGAATGGTGACCGTTTCTGCTCACAAATTTGTTCATTAATTTATACCCATTTGTCTAAGCCAGGGGTCGGCAACCTTATGCTATAGCCGGGCCACATATGTTGCCAGAGTATCAGTGCGGGCCGCACTTATATTTATATGTTCGGGCATGTATTTTTAATATTTGAAATAAAACGCATATATATTCATACAATTATCTCTTTTTTAATTGAACTACTATACTAACATAAAAGTAAGAACTAGTGAGATTTTTGAGGCTGCATTTGACTTGCAAGTTTTTTAACGTCTGCTTTCATTTTAGTAGTAGACACGCGCAGTATCGCGTCTAAATGTTCATCCGTTAACCGCGAACAATTCTTATTTTTGCGGTAGTTGAGAATTGAAAAAGTCTGCTCACACAAATATGTACTACCAAACATAGTTATTATCTGCTGAGCAAACTTTTTCAATTCTTTGAAGTTTTCAGAACTCAAACCTCCGTAGAACTGTATCAAGTCAGTGCTTTCCTTAAATGCCGTTTTAAGTGTGCTATTACTTTGCAAATCTACTATGTTCATTTGCAAATTGCTTGGTATCTCACTAATATCAATTGCAAAAGGGTTTTGGAATATTTCCATGTTAAGGGAGCTCTTTTTAAAGTCGGTGAATCGATTTACAAACTCAGTTTGTAGTTGTGTTAACACGTTTCTCATTGTAATATTTTGCCACACAAAATTATCTCCAGCTTCTTCCACGGCTTTCTTGCAATTAGGAAAATGGTCAAGCTTTTTTTCATCAATATGCTTGATAAACAGTTTCAGTTTCATTTCAAATGACTTTACATCTGTATACATATCGCAAATCAATTTATTTTTTCCCTGCAAGCGTTTGTTGAGCTGATTCAGGTCCTTAGTCAAATCAGTCAAAAAACCAAGATCGATAATCCACTGTTTGTTAGTAAGCTCTTCTACTGGCTTTCCTTTCATCTCCATGAAGTTGCCAATTTCTTTCCTCAAATCAAAAAACCGTTCCAAAACGGCACCTCGACTGAGCCACCTCACTTCACAGTAGTAAACCACGTCACCATGTTCAGCTTCCAGATCTTCCAAAAACTTTTGGAACTGACGGTGTGTGAGCCCATTTCTTCTTATAAAATTAACAGTGGATGTTACAGTATCCATTATTTCTTTCCAGGATATAACTTTGGAGCACAATGCCTCTTGATGGACAATACAGTGAAAAATCAATGGCACAGTAGATCCAGAATCTTTCACTTTGCTGATGATTCTCCCAACAACACCTTTGTTTTGACCGCTCATGTTCTTGCCTCCATCGGTAGTGACACTTGTTAACTTTTCCCAGCTTAATTGCAATGAATCCAGAGCTTGTTCCACATGGTGAAATAAATCTTCTCCCGTAGTTGTACCTTTCAAACTGCACATTTTCACAAGCTCTTCGTAAACAGTAAAGTTTTCGTCAATGCCGCGTACAAATATGAGTAACTGTGCTGTATCCGACACGTCCGTACTTTCATCCATCGCTAAAGAGAAGCAGTCGAAAGACTGCGCCTTATCCCTGAGTTGTTCACACAAATTAGCACCCAAGTCTTCAGTACGTCGGGTGCAAGTTCTTGCAGAGAGACTAAGACTTTCAAACATTTTTTTCTGCTCTGGGCATATTTCTTCTGCGATAGCTAAGACACACTCTTTTACTAATTCACTATCGGTAAACGGACGTCCACTTTTTGCAAGAATCTCTGCTACCCTGTAACTGGCCCGAACATTCGATTCGCTGTTGTCTGCCACAACCTTAAATATGTTTTGTTGATTTTGTAATGACGATTTCAAAGTGGAAATTTTCCTTTTCCGTATTTCTCCTTCAAGACAGTCAAATTTAGCTTTGTGCTCGGTGTCGTAATGTCGCTTCAGGTTATATTCCTTTACTACAGAAATACTCTTTTGACAAATCAAGCATAACGGTTTTCCTTTAAACTCGATAAAAAAGTATAATTCTGTCCATAATTCGTTAAAAACTCTTTTTTCTTCTTCTATCTTCCTTTTTCTTGAAGCCATGTTTATATAATTATTCTGTAACAATAATGAAAAAAATTAAATTCGTTGTAAAATTATATGTTCCAGTTAGCACCTACAAATTCAACTCCACATTCAAATAATAATTAAAACATGACACACTCGTAACTAACTTCATGTCATGTAACTACTATCCCCGTCCTTATAACATTTACCCATCAATCTGAAGGTTCACATTAACAAGCAGTAAATAAAATAAAACAAAATGCTCGCGAGTGCATACAACTTACCTCATACGTCGTGCGTGAGAAGCTATCAGCGAAGGGAAGAAAGGTGAAACGAAACGCGTAGCTAGCAACCAGATGAGACGTGAGTTTCCGGCGAATTTCCACAACCGAATGTGGCGAGAGCTGCGCGCGGCTGTGATTTTAACTAAAACCGGTCGCTTTGAATTTTTTCGCCGCCGCACACCTGCGTCTAATCAAAGACTGCCGCCCCGCCTATTGTCTCAAAGGAGCCGCCCGCCGCCGCACGTGCGGCGGATAAACGCAAAAGAAATTGCCAAGAATTGAATAAGTACAGCAAATATTTATTTTCGGTAGAAACAATACATAACATCACAGTCTTGATAAACAGTTCTTAAGAAATGAAATAGAGGTACATTTTTATCACCCCGCGTGGGAGCGAGCTTTCAAGAATACTCTCATGGCCCAGCAGCATGGCCGTATAAATTCTAGTGAATTTATATGGCCTTTTGCTTCGGTATTTTTTTCTTACGGACCTCAGGGTTGCGGGCCGCACCGAGATAGTCTACGGGCCGCATGCGGCCCGCGGGCCGCCGGTTGCCGACCCCTGGTCTAAGCCATTGTACACTTGTGATACAAAATAAACGTTTTTCTATTCTATTCTTCTATTTTATTCTATTCCTTATCGGAGAATGCAAGCAATTGGTTTCATAATTATATTTTGTTATTTATTTTCAAATACTGGGAGCTCAAAAATAAGTCTTTCCATTCGTCCTTGTCTATATCTATCTAGGTCTAGAACAGTGAATGGAAAACTCCATCTAGTTTGACCTACATCACTGCACCTGAGCCTATTGAATTATTTGCCTATCTCAGTTCAGAGCAGCCGGCGCGTGCGTGCCCTATCTTAGATTACAAAGATAAAGCTGGTGAAGTGGTGATGTACAACGTCTGGGACAGGTTCCGTAATCATTAATTACCGGTTGCTTAATCCAAACATGCGAAAAACATGTCAAGGTTTTTGTATTTAGGATAAAATATAAGGTGCTTCAGATTAGGTATCTTAATCTTACAGGGGGTCATTGCACTCACTTATATCACAGTAAAAGAAATCGTAGAAAATGTTTGTACTATGATTTTTCAAATCAAATTAATTTATTTGCTGAATGTTCACTTAAAAATGTGTTTAACTACAATCAAAAATTTAATATTTAGGATAAGTACCTATATTAAAAACAAACGTCAAATAAAATCAAAATCAGTATAATAATATGCATTGTAATAATTGAAAAAAAAATCTAAATTCGATTTTTTGAGGAAACAATTAAGTAGCTTTCGATGAATATTATCATAATTGGTCATGATTTGCTGTTTTGAAAAACCTATCCTTTTTATTTAAATGTAATAATTAAGTTTGTTTTTAGCAAAAGTTATTTATTTTCATGGTTAGAATCACCCTTTTTTAGATAAGAAATTTCAAAGAACTCTATGTTCTTGAGTTTTGCAAATGTTAATAAAAGCCGTCTTATTTGAGAAACATTATAAAGCCAAATTATCATTGTGTGGTACAGAAACCCATTTTAGTACAAAATTCTATGTGAACGCTAGATTTCCTCGGGGAGCTTGTTACGAAATTTCAAATGCATATTTTACATTCTTTAATCTATAAAGCTAAACATCGAATAGCAAAAACATTTATTAACTTAAGTATTTAACTTTGGTTAAATAAATAACAATAACGTACTTGGTTCTAGGAGCGGGACTAGAGTGGCCCGTTTTGGTGAATCAGCAAATGTTTCATCAGCAAGTAAGCAGATAATATTATGTGCCTTACTCGTTTAGTCAATTTAGATGATTTGGAAACATACAATTTCATAATCTCAATTATGTAGCGAACTTTTTTTGTTAGACCTAGTAAATTTTGAAAAGTCATCGGAAAATCGGAAAATTAACGTGATTTTTTCTATGAGACTTTTGTATAAATCGTGCAAAACCGGGGCGGTTCAGCTAGTTTATAATAATAAATGGAGTCGCATAATAGTTAGCTTGACATCTAATTTATAAGTATCGTACCCTGAATAATAAAGTGCTTCTAACAATAAAAACAAAAGTACTTGGAGAAGCAAGATAACGTAATACACACAGGGTGTGTAATTAAAACAAGGTTCTATCTACGTTAGTGTATGACCACCGCCGGCCTTTGATCAGGGTAGAGCGAGATTGTCTTTCAGCGCCTTTTAGTCGACGCTTTCACTTCACGTTAATTCTACTTCGGTTTTATGTTAAACTAGCTGACCCGACGAACTTCGTACCGCCTTAGAATCAATAAATTTTGTGTTTACTTATTAGCTGAGTTTTTAGTACTATCTCTATCTTCAAAGGTTTGCTGGAAGAATACTCTTATTAGGGTTAAGCTGGCCTTTGTACATATCTATTTTGTAAGCTGTTTTTGTCTGTAATCTATTTGTATACATTAAGGAACAAAGTCATTGCATCTTGCGCATGTTCATGTAAATGACGCGGGCTGCCAAATCTGTCAATGGTCGCCGGTAGAATTGTCAATCAGCCATCATTAGCTGCATTTATGTATAGAAAATGAATTTTCTTAATATCTTTATTTTGCGTGAATTTTTGCGATGTTTTAATATTTAGTTAGTAGATAAATTTAGTTTGCTATTCGGGGCGGATATAAATACAACAAATCAAAGATCATAAAAATCGGTCCAGCCGTTCTTGAGTTATAAATGGTGTAACTAGCCCGACTTTATTTTACATTTATTTATATATATGTATAAAAGATGCTAAGTTAAACGTAGCTGTCACCTATGCAATTTTACAAGAGACGCTGTTTACGGACTAGGCTTGTCTAGCCGCTCCAAACAGTCAAATTTAGCTTTTAAAAAAGTCTGTAGATCTACTACGGATTTATCTAGAGGCCACCTACTGGTTTTTCAGCATCACGCGACGGATTAAAAAAATCTGATCTGGCATCACAACACTGCTCGCGGGCCTCTCAAAAGACGCCATCAAAATTATATTTTGTGCTGGAAATTATTTTTCGCATTTGGCTTTTTGGCGCCCCTTGCCATCTGGTGCCTAGAGCCCTACCCTAGGGCTGGTGCTGTCCACCATCAGGAAAAGAAATAGTCAAACGGTTAAAAAAAAATTTAGTTATGGTGAAATTTTAAATCGTTAATGATAGAAAAAACTTTCGAAGGAAGCAATGTCGTCGATTTTAGTATTAGGAGCTCGAAAAGTAAATCGATTCTCAGTAATGCAAATTCTCGAATTGCACGATGCATTCACTAATGCAGTTTACTAACTCCTAAATCAATATCTCAGTTCCTCCATTCGGTTTGGCCTGACTTTACAGTTTTGCATTTCTCCCTACCATCTTAATTACACCCTGTATGTTGTTTATATCAAGGCTTAAAGACGTTAGATTTGAATAAGCCCATGAGCCATGATGTCTTCGCCATCCCCAGAGGGTTTATTGTTATGTCTATGAATACGCAAGTATTGTGTACTTGACATTAAATAGGATCTAACGTTTGTAATGATACTCGTGATAAGATCGGGGCTGGTTTCTGTTTTTACTCGCCTTCGTCGCAAAAGAGTAGTTATGAGTTTGACGTGTTGTCTAGTTCCCAAAAGGATGAACCGATTCGGCTCAAAACTTGGATTCGACGTAATTAAACAAAATTATTTTTTTTTATAAAAAAACCTACTATAAACATATCGGATTATTTTGATTAAAAAAAGCTTGGGATTAGAATTTCTCCAACAATGTTACAATTTGGACGTAACTTATTTTCTTTATTGTTATGTATTCTAAAAGGATTATTAAAAAGACCAACCAGCCTTGTTTCTTGCCTTGCTTTCCTGGCTTGGTCGCGAAGGAACAGGCAGTAAAATTGACGTTTCAAGGTGATCCTTGTGTTATTATTAATGAATAAAAGATTTTGATTTTGGCTGCGACTAGTTTAACTGGGGTGGTTTTTAGCTGTGATAAATTTGATGTGTGGTAAAATAGCAGAAGATCAGGTTAGTTGGTCCAAAGACTATTAGCACTTCTTCTTATTTGTGAAGGGATGCCAGCCGTAAAATGTTTTTGTTACAATATGATGTTTTTTTTTATTTATTTAAAGATACACCAACAGTACAAATATTTTATCACTTTATAGTTAATCACTATATACTTTACCAGATTTATGACGATAGTCATAAGCACATTTCTGTTACATGCACCAATTACAGGTGTATACAACATTTGCCAGCGACGGTTTTAAGGAGCCGAAGTTTTCTTTTAACTTAGTAAAATAAATATTGCGAAATATGGCGAGATTAATTTTACGGCCTAATAACATCTAAGAATATTCAAGATTTGACATTGACTATTTTATAAATGTATGTTTATAAAACAAACATTTAGGACGACTTGCGCAATGATGCCGTACCGTATTTAGAGCCTAAATATGATTCAAGGAATTGTAAAATCATAAAGATACGTCAAAGTTAAACATACTTAGTCGCTAAATACGTTTAGGGATCGTTGGCAAGCCGGCAAAGAAATACACAAAAAATACAGGTCTTATCGCTAAAAGCAATTAGCGAGAGAATTTAATTCATTTTGAAATTTCTCTAAGTGCTAAAGAAATAGCTTTCTCAGAAATGCATAGGATGGAAAATAATAGTCAAGTAGATCAAATAATATTATAGCTGCAAAGCTAAGTGACAGTGTGGGGGGTACTTAGCTCGAAGAACTGACGGCCGTTGGGGCAGAAAGGTTCTTGAGACCACGCACTGGAAAGTGTAGCGTAGGATGGCCCTCATCTAGATGGAAAGGGTTACTGGGAGTGGTTGGCTGCAGGCCACACAAGATTGGTTCTCTGGAAATCTATGGTTCATGCAGTATGTTCAGCAGTGGATGTCCTTTGGCTGGTATAATTATGATGATGAGGTCAAATAAGGTTTATGTACGAGTTCGTGAAGATGCGTAGTTTATTTTGGGAGGAAGAACTGACGATTTGTTTGCTCTGTATACAGGGTGTCTCAGATTAATCTATGATACGCCGAAGGGGGTATTTGTACTCACTTACATGGATAATCTTATATATTATATTGTTATACAGAGGATTAAGTAATTGTATATTATTGAAGTAAAACTTCTTTAGCATCGTTGTGATTTGAAAGTCGATGAAACGAAAAAGCGACACTAAAAAGAGACAGACACATAAATTCATAAGATTTAACGTGGGAGAAAATGAAATAGGAAGCATTATACAGTGTTTCTTATGTTCGTGGCTTTATTTGTGCTTTGCTTCGTACTCCCTCCACCCGTGTTAATAATTATCTAACTTTGCATCACTATGATCATTACTAAAACCTACAATTATCATCTTCCCGAAATTTTATATTCGTCTCATTATCTATAAACCAAAATTTTTGAAGGTTTCACTTCTACCAATTGTGAATTGCATTTTTTTTTAAATAATAAATATATACCCTACTATAAACATAGTTCTGTAAGTTTTTAAGACTTGTTTTCACTATTTTCGAAGAAATATCGACTATTTTAGATGCATATATTTATAGATGCAGGTGCATTCAAACATTTTGTATAGCTAAGTGTCCACTAGCAAGAAAACTTGCAGAAGTCAGCTTTGGCAAGTCATATGGTTAACTATCAACAACCGAGATTTAGGCCCACTTGTACAAGGATCCCTAAACGTATTTATCGACTAAACATGTTTAAAGACGTATTTGTACGATAAAAGAAAATTGAAGTCATATTATCATTTTCTTTGTTACTATAATATCAGCCTGAACAATTTAGTTATTCAGATGTTTTCAAGCACTTATTTGTTTATTGCTTCAGTGAAAACAAGTCCGAATTATTGAAAACATGTTTATTGTTATTTGATTACGTAATTTATAATTATAAACAAAGCACAGAGGAAGGGTTCCGATATATTTATAAGGAGGTATTATTATTACACTATTATACATATTATTTCTTTAAGAAATAATCGAAATCATCATCATCATTAATATGTAACATCTCTATGATGATTAAACGATACTGATGATGATGTCATCCAGACCGATTTCGGCCACGGCGACATTGTTTCTGCTATGTTACGTTACGTTGGTAATCTTTAAATATGCGTGCACATAGAGTGTAAGTCAGAGCCGTTAACATTAGGTATTTGTATGCTTGCACGCGGTTTCTCATCAC
This sequence comes from Philereme transversata, assembly GCA_963924445.1. Classification (NCBI taxonomy): domain Eukaryota; kingdom Metazoa; phylum Arthropoda; class Insecta; order Lepidoptera; family Geometridae; genus Philereme; species Philereme transversata. Next base: position 23,263,446 of record OZ004342.1, on the reverse strand, counting down.
GGTCACGTCTTCTAGTTGTATGTTGAGTAGGCACTTACGCTCATGGCTAAGGCCTATATAGAAGAGACAGCTACGACCACTGCAGGTCAATATCTCTGTAGTTGGCAAGGGAAGTACACCATGTTGGTGTCTTGAACCACAAAACAGATAGTTAAAGAAGTTAAGTTTAGTGCAACGAGCGAAAACAGGCGCACGCCCATATAGACTGCGAGAGCTAGTGATTATTGATTTAATACCTACTTAAATTTTATTATGTATGTATTCCCTATGTAATATAATTTATAGTGAACCTTCAATTGTTAATAATCTATCTGAATGCATGTATCAATGAATTTGTGTGAAATAAATAAATCAATAATTATTATTATTAAATAAATTAACCCAAAACACAGAAAAAACCTACAAACCTATAGACAGACGCGCGCGTACGAGTATCATCAGGTGGGCCTTAATATGCCTGTTCAATCTGCAGGATGTTTAAAAAAAATATGCCAATTCGTTCGAACTTTCGACCGATTTAATCCAAGATAGTACACGTGCGTCTATGTTTGCGTGCGCCTGTTTTCACTCGTTGCCCTAAACCCTATGTGTTTTGTGCTTGAAGTGCGCATCTGAGACAAAATATCGAGCTAAGCTCGATCACGGGCAAACACTATCAAATATGTATGATCCTAAAATCAACAAAAAAGAAATCAAGCAATTATGATAATTGATATAACTCACAAAAAAGTAATTTTCTAAATTGCTCTACCATAAAAACTCTTTGCCTCAGCGGAGTCCCACAGTTACAAGTTACGAATTCAATCCGCAATTCAATTAGTTGATTGCACCTTTGTCATATTTTAAATTCGATTAGAAATATTCAAAAAGGCGAGCGTGCTCAAAGTCCCAGCGGTCAAACCACCACGGGCTGTTTAGGGGAAGCCACAACAAGGGTGTTTAGGGGTGGTGCGGGAGTGCGTTTGATAAAACGATAGGCGCCCCTCCTCCGACGCCATTCCCTCTGCGGCCCTCGGAGAGTGAGCACGTCTGTGCAAGAGTGAAATTTACGAAGTTATTTCGAGTGAAAATGGTTCTTTCTGATTTTTTGACTGAAACTAGAAGGCGATGGCTTAAGGTAAGTTTGTTACAACTTAAGTTACTTAAATATTTACAATTAGGACAATTATTTAAATAAAATTATAAACATAAGTAGAAATATAAGTAAATACATATTTTTGACAAAAAAATAACCAATAAATAAAAAAATGTAATACAGAGCTGTATCATAAAAGCTTCATTTATTAACAAATTAATTAATTATTGATACCAACTATTTTTAGTATTTTTTTTTGTACATAAACCAATTGAGACACGATGTCTCTTACCATACGTGTATCTGTCGCTTTTTATTAAATTTTCAATACAAATATTAGGTCTTTACCTATAAAATTGCCGTTCTTCAGTACTGGTCATTTCAAATAGAAAAAAAGTTTGGAATGGCTTTGTATTCTAAATTCAAATTAATTTTGTTTTAAAAACATGACATTCTTTTTATAAACTCAGTCTTTTGTTTATTGATTAGCGTTGTATTTTCATTACATTTGAACATTTTTCGTCATAATGGATACTTTAAAAATTCGTGTAATTATGGAATATGAGTTCCGTCGTGGCACCAACGCGACACCAACGGCACGTAACATCAAAAACGTTTACGGAGAGAACTGTACAAACGAACGCACAACCTATTATTATTATTTACCTATTATTGCCTATTATTAATTATCTTTTACCTACATTAGCACATGTTCTCTCATTTTTTGGGAGGTTTTCGTGAACATATCAGATTTCACTCAAAAATCAGACATTCTGCTATCTCTGTGATAGTGAAAGTAAATATATATTTCTAATGTTATTCATTACATAGTACCAGACGTGTTTGATTACGAATCTGATTGTGTATTTATTAGGTATACGAGTACACATAATAAGAACCATTATTAATTACGCTGCCACAATAGAAGGAATGTTGGAAAGAATCTAGTAGAATAATTTTATTATGGACAAAAACATAGGCCGTTTATAAATAGTGGTACTAAGGTAGATAAATATACGTTACGTAGCTAGTGCTCAACTAAGCCATGCTCACACTTGTGCCAAAACACACGTGGTAGGGACTGTGTCGTAACTACGTTATAAGTATTGTAATAGACTATTTATCTCAGCCTTAGGAATTCTTTGAATACCTGCCATCAATTTGTCATTTAATACTGAGGTTTAAGTCTCCATCTCAAGAAACTTGATACATTCCTCGTCACTCTGGCTTATCGTAGTAAACGAAATTATTTATAATATAATTTTTGAATGTTTGGTCTTGCCTTGTACTTATACTATACTTTGGATATCTTTATTTGCGTACTGAGTAAGATTTGATTTTAAGGATTAGGCTCGGACTATATGGCATCCGGGTCTCCCCGATCCTGCGAATCCGGAGCATGTCTTGGTTGCTTCCAGGTAAAAATGCGAGTCGGATGGCCAGGATCGTGTGTAGTAGATGCAGGAAAAATTCAAATGTTTGGTTGTGCGACGGATTGGTCTGGTTAAAAAACGGTCCCTGACTAGCCCGGATGCCATGTAGTCCGAGCCTTAAGCCGAGGCCATCCGACTAAGATTTTTACCTGGAAGCAACCAGGACATGCTCCGGATACGTAGAATCGGGGAGACCCGGACAGGCTCGGACTATATGGCATCCGGGCTTGTCAGGAACCGTTTTTTATCGGCCCCTGACCAATCCGTCGCACAACCAAACATTTGAATTTTTCCTGCATCGACTACACACGATCCGAGGCCATCCGACTCCGATTTTTACCTGGAAGCAACCAGGACATGCTTCGGATTCGCAGGTTTGGGGAGACCTGGATGCCATATAGTCCGAGCCTAAAAGTCGTTTTTTATGTTGTAATGAAATTATTTATTTTCATGCTGTGTGTAAGTACGCAAGGGTAGGTACTAAAAACTATTGACTTTTACATTTTCAGAGCTCTGTTTTTAATTGCTACTTATATAAAATCATATCTTTTCTCTAATCCCTTAAGCTCCTACGTAGATTCGTATAGGATAGGGCATTGAACGTAAACTTAGTTAGCAGGCAGGTTAATCACTTTCAGAAGTTCGCATGATTTGATTGATATTAATACGAACTAATACATTTATTAGGAACTTGCTTTATCTATTATTCGGTAGTACATTATGTAGTTACATGATTTGCGAATATTAACCTATTGATAGTACCGAGTCCCTTCGTGTATTGAAAATTATTTCTGGGCGACTAGTCGAAATTACCTCATGCATAGCTGGGTTAACATAAGCATTGGATTTCAGCAGGGCATTGCAGCCAGTGTTTTTGGGAAACTTCCGCCTGGTAGTGATCTGGGAACAGTTGAGCTATCTATAGATCGTTTCCGTCTATTTTATTTTGCTTTGTTAAGGATCAAACAATTTTACTTAGAAAACTTTCGTGATTATGACGACCTCTGTGATGCAGTGAGCGAATAGCCGGCTGAGACGCAGGAGGTAGCGGGTTCGATTTCCGCCGCGGAACAAATGTTTGCATGTTCTGCAGATATTTGTTCCGGGTCTGGTTGTTTCTCTATACATTATAAGTACAAAAAACAAAAAAATATAAAAAAATAAAATAATAATGAACAATAATAAATACAAAAAAAAATGCAAAAGAAATGTGTATAAGTGTTCTATCAGTTGTCTGGTTCCCATAGTACAAGCTCTGCTTAGTTTGGGGCTAGATAGCGCTGTGTGAAATGTCCAGCTATATGTATGTATGTTTTTATATGTGTAATACGGGATTTATCAAGTACGGCCTTGCACATGGCAGGCGAGACGTTATTCTGAGCAGATCGCACTCACCGTGATGAAGGTTCACGAATTGAACTGAAATATTGTCAGTCGAAACACCGATAAGACGGTACGTGATAAATCCCATATTTAAAATAATGATCAAACAATTATACAAATATATGTTATACAATACCTACCTAAAACTAAAAAAAGCCACGGTGTCCACAAAACATACATAAAGATTCAATTATTTCTTTTGTACTTTGTAGAAATACTCGTATGTATATAAATAATTGTATATAACAATTTATTCTATATATTATTACCTTGCACATATTTGTAATATTATTGTTTTGACAACTATTAATTAACCGAGTTCGTTCGCATCCATTATCACTTGACATAATACGTTATCATTTTACAATACAGGCAGCATCAAAAGTTAATTTTCATTGTACTTCAAAACTTATGGTGCCTCTACACAACAGTTGTTAGGTATATAACAGATAATGTCTAACATTTTATCGTTATATACTAACATATTATAGTTATACTAACATTTAATCCCTTTAGACAAATGTTACAAAATATTATCGTGATAAATAGTTCTATATCGTGCACCATTATAATAACTAGTGGTTCGTCCCGAACTGAGATCTCGCGAACCTCCCGTATAACGTATTTAGTGGTTAAATATGATTTAAGGAGTTGTCAAATCATACAAATACTTCAAATTTAATCATGTTTAGTCGCTAGTCGTTTAGTGATCTTTGTGCATGCCGGCTTAACCAACCTACTTGACCTACAGTTTCATTCAAATTAGATGTAACGGGGGTTCTTGTTAAGTGGTTATATTTTTTTGGGGTAAAAATGGCAGTTACTCTGGATTTCAGACTTTTGCCTATATTTGTGTCACTAAAGCTACACGAATACCAAATTTCAGCATTTTGGGGTCACTGGTGTACCTTGTGAATTTTGTCAAAGTTTTGTTTTTATTATGGCAATCAACTCAAAAACTACACAAATTAAACAAAAAATAAAAACGGGGTTCAAATGTACTAATGAAGACCTTTTATTTGACGTCCCATTTGACCTAATAGTCTCATTTATATCTCAACAACCCCCCCCCCCCCCCCCCCCATATTTTTAGCTCATTGAGTCACACCAAAATTGTGCCATCATTAGCTATCTATATACCACATTTCATGATGATCGGATAAACGCTACGAAAGTTATCCTCGGACAAAGAAACATACATACATACAACGCCGATTTGCCCAAGTTGATTTAGAGATCTCGCTTCGCTCGATCAATAATAATGCCGGACATTTCACACAATGCTATCTAGCACCAAACTAAGCAAAGCTTGTACTATGGGAACCAGATAACTAATATAATACTTAAATACTTTTTTGTAAATTAAATACGTACCCACTTATAACATATAGAGAAACGTCCAGACTCGGAACGAATATTTGTAGATCGTGCAAACATTTGTTCCGCGGTGAAATCAAACCCGCAACTTCTTGCGTTTCAGCCGGCTATTCGCCGACTGCGCCACGGAAGTCGTCGTGTTAGAGAAGCAACTCTGTTACTAAAGAAAGTTCTGTATTCAAATAAAATAGAATAAGTAAAATCAAATTAAATAATTGTATTTTTTTTAATTCACATACGAATACGTGAAAGGTACCGTAAACCCTTTTTGTGCGAATAAATTACCCATTCAATCAAATATATTTTTTTCAAGCTCCATTAATTCTGTAACTATTAGTTTTATGAATAAATATTGAAATAAAAATGGGCTGAGGGATAATTTCCAAAAGTTTAACTAAAATATAGATTTTATCAAACACACAAAACTTGATTAAAATTGAAAATTGTAATTTTTGGACAATTTTTTTTGGTTAATTTTTGGGAAAGTTAGATGTTTGTTTGTTACTCAATCACGTCGTAATGGCCAATTTTGTAGATTATGACCTGGATTGTCGTGAAACCCAGTCCATCCAAAGGCTGTCTGGAAGAGATCGCTTTTATCGATAAGACCGCCACTTGTATTTCTGCGTGAATTGTTTGTTTTATATTGTTTTTTTATTTTAAGTGTGATTTACAATAAAGCGTTTTCTATTATATTCTATTGTCACATAGGCTACTTAATACTGATAAAACACGCGTGCGAAGCCGCTGGCGAAAGCTAGTCTTTCTATAAAATAATCTTTGAACTTTTTAGGGTGTTGCCAATAAGCGCTGCAAATACTCACTGATCGTATAAACATTTGTTATTGTTGTTAACAGATATTTGTTCCGTGTCTGGGTGTTTTTCTATATATGATAAGTATGTATTTACAAAAAAAAAGTATATAAGTATTCTATCAGTTATCTGGTTCCCATAGTACAAGCTCTGCTTAGTTTGGGGCTAGATAGCGCTGTGTGAAATGTCCAGCGATATTTTTTATTTTTTTTTATTTGTCCCGTAGATACGAACCGGGATATGAACCCGCAACTCTTGCGTCACAATCGGCTACTCGTTTACATCAAAACAAAAAAAACGTGTGTGCGTACTTATGTACGCACGTAAGAAGTTATACTTATTTAGCGTAACAGAACAGAAATAGCTAAAGTCGAATTTTTACAATAGCCTATCATTCACCACCATATAATTTAAAATCACATACATACATATTTATGAATAAATATAATTTTTGTATCTCTACTAATATAAAACAGATGTTGTAGATTTATGCATATTTGAGAAACTTCTGTGAATATAATTATGAGTTGTCACGGAAACTAGGGAGACAGTTATCAGCTAACTTCATCATGTCGTTTTTTGGCTGTCGGTGTGCGCGCGCATCAGTTATCAGCTAACTTCATCATTTCGCTTTTTGGCAGTCGGTGTGCGCGCGCATCATAAAAATTTTACCCTCATATTTTTTTCCAAGCGCGCCAAAATAATAAGTATCTTCAAAAATCTTGTTATTCTCTTAGAAAATTCGATAACATAAGTCACATACGTCGATAACTCTATCGGCATATTTATTGTTGTGGGCCTGCTCCGAGATGTCAACACATTAATAATTTGATTTAGAGTTGTGGAATCGGGCTGCCCACTCAACTTTGAACTGTGATTTATATCCCTTCGTCAGATAGTCGGAGAATGCTCCCAACTGTCTACAGATTCTATCCTTACTGACAATTTGCTACATTATATTACAGTTATATTACATTCTATAAAATAGTACACATTAATTCTCATCACGAATACGAGGAAATTACAAAAAGTCTTTCTCATAACAGTGTTAAAAAGAAAATTTGCGTTGGTGGCCACTGTTTTTTTTTCACGACCGGACAGTGGCCTCCATTTTTAAATAGAAATAAGAATTCATCATGGAAATTGCGTTTCAATGTAGCATATATGAATAAATAAATAAAATAAATATTGCTGGACATTTCACACAGCGCTATCTAGCCCCAAACTAAGCAGAGCTATATATTTTTATTAACACTTGTTAATAAGGTTTAGGGCCGGTAGCCAAATTACATTCGCTGCGAATCTATTATTTTCGGACTTATCGACTAGCGTCATCGCTAATCAACTGTAACTTGGCTAAGCCCACAGATAATATACATACTAAAATCTTCTTAGAATTGATAATAAATACTTCAGTCACTTGAGAAAATTGTTTACTAAAGCTAGGAATAACGACCCTATGCCGACAGTATTAGGTTTATTTTTGTGAATTCTGATTTACAAGTTTCCGCCTGTGGTTTTGCACGCGTGGGTTGTCAATAAAAGCAGCCAGATCTAAAAGCTTAGTACTTATACTACGTGTTTTGTTATAATAATAATATAACGTTTCAGGCAACAATCTGCACATAAAAAAAATGATGAGATGCCCCATATCTATAAATACCTTAAAGACACATACATAAAACAATAGACATAAAAACTAACTTTATTATTTATTTGGGGGATTTGCTTCATAGCCGCTTCCCTGTAGCGCCTGTAAACGATGCCGACTGCCCAGAAATCCGGATTAAGTAGCACATCCTTGTGCTTCGCCAGAATCTGGAGAGTGTAGGGCTTGAATTTAGTAGTCCTACTGGACTCCAGTCTCTGGAGAGACCTTCGAAACGTGTCTGTAATCCGGACCTGGGTCCTCTCTCTCACGAATTGGAGTACATCATCCCCTGAAGTACCCTCATCTATTCGGGAGAGATAGATCTTGGTGGTCGGCTCCACTGCATGCAGTGTTGTCGACATGTTATGTACGATATTAAATGAAAACACTGGTAGGGTTATTGGCTTGCTAGTATTGTTGTAAAATGAGTTTTTTTTTTAATTAATTGACATAGAAAATTTTAAATTTTCAATCAATCCAGTCCTAAAAAATCAATGAAACAGCCTGTATAAAATGCGTAAACAAATCATATTAATTCATCATGTAAGTAGGTACCTGTTAAACTGGCTAAGGGCGGCATCAGCGCAAAGGCGTCGCCGATTTACGTGTAAAATTATTTATTGGAAATGTATCGATTACTGGATAAATATTAAAGCTACCAGTATTAATCCCACCTCTAAAATCCGATGATAAGATTCCGGCTGTATGTAGTAAAACAGGTTGTATAAAATAAAGCTTTAGGTATACACATACGATTTATCATTTATCGCCTTTGTTCGATTTCAACACGCAACTTTTAATTTGAAAGACACTTCGATCAAACAAATGAGGTGAAGCCTGAATGGTTCTGTGCCAGTGACTCTGAGTCTACCATCATACCTGACCTTGGTGCGTGCGTCACTATGCCAAACCAGATGAAAACATTGTTTGTATACTTTTTATAGTGAATCAGTAAGAAATAACGATTGACAAAACATCAAAAAAAAATTATACAAAATGTGTCTTGTAATTTGTAAAAAAGTGTACGAGATTTGATTGAGCTCTTTACCTTTTGGACTCAGGTGAGCGTTTTGATGTTCAAATTAAGTTATTTAAAAATACCGTTGTTCTAGAGCCGATAAAATACTATTTATGGGTACATAATCTAGATTCAAGATTGTCTTTTTATCATGTTAACACCCTAAGATTTTTAAACCATCTCAAAAATTTCAAGTCTAGACGGGGCTTGAACTCGCAACCTTCTTCTTGATAGGAGGATGCACTATCCAACTGTGCTACCAGCCCATGTCACGTCAGGGTCGTCAAGTTTTCTGTAGATGGAGCTAACGGCGCTTTAGTCATAATCTGAATCCTCTCACTAATTTCGACCCTGACATGGCCTGCCAGCACAGTCGGATAGTGCATCCTCGTATCATGAAGAAGGTTGCGGGTTCAAGTCCCGTCTAGGCTTGAAATTTATGAGATGGTTTTAAAAATCTTGGAATTTTCCTTATGTGTTCGGATAACACTATAAAAAATGAAAATACTATACACCCTATCTACTAAGCCTAAGATTAAAGGAGGTACTTATTATAATTCCAAATGCTACATTTTAAAATACGCAGTTCAAGCAAAAATATCTACATATATATATACTACATACATGGTTACATATAAGAGAATAAACAACGAACAATTGCGTAGCGCGTAAATCCATAGATTAATAAATAATAAGTATCGTAGCATGCGTATCGTCACGGTAAGCCAAATATAAAAACCACAGAACAAAATATTGTTAGTACGAAAACACAGCTGGAAGGAGCCACAGAAAAAAAGATAGTTCGTAAAATATCATTATAATGTCACAGTGTGTAAAGCAGACAGGTGGCGAAGCGAGTGTGACCGCCCTTACTTCCCACGGGATGTAAGCAGCGTGGCAAAAACATTATTTATGAGGGCGTAGCTAATAACTGCTAAAAATGGCACGCCTGCTTTATTTAAATTTTGATGAAGTAGCGTGGCCCACTTTGATGCCTTTTACGTTCAAGCTCTTCGATGGCTTCGAACGAGGCCCAAAATGTAATCAAAACTCCAACGTGTAATGTTGGAAGGTCTTTGTCATGATAATAATAATATATTCCCAAGCTAATTAATATTAGACGGGTCTTTACCGTACCGGTAATTATGTAGGTACCTACCTTATTTATTCATAGTACCTATCTTACCTCTATATACCAATTAGTACAGTGTACTGACTGATAATATTTGAACAAATACTTCACACTAATTAACATATAATATTTTCAACAATCTTTTCCGTAAAATGTTACTTATTTCATGTATTTCATGTAATAAAGTTTTTTTTATTATCCAGGGTTCTTTTCATTCTTTCCATAAAATTTAAGTGTTTTACTGAAAACTAGATTCTAGTTACATATTTTTAAAACATTATTCAAAAGGTCCACAGAAACAGTATTTTCCCAGTCAAATGAAAAATCCACAAAAAATATTTTCGTACGAAAATTTAGATAAAGCTGGGTATTCGTTATATTTGACAAGGAGAAGTTGGAACACATTACGCGGGTGGAATGTCTGTCACTGATAAATCTTATTTTAGTTTGAGCACATCATGAAACAAAGCTTTATTTTATTTAAATACTCATATTTATTCAGGTTATTTATGAAGGTAAACTAGACATATCTTGCATAATATGAATGATGACACATTTTCACCTTCACAATGACATGTCTTGTGTCTAATTATTTTAGTGACGGATTAGCCATAAATAAATGATTACACATAAAATGAATTAAATTAAAATAGTCAAAGATAGAATATGCATTAACTTGCGACAACAACACGCAGGTGTATATAAATATGTAGTTGGAATACAGGGTCGCAAAATGGACCATAACTCAGCATGAGCTGAGGAACTATAAGTCGAAATCCATTTCAACTGAACTTAAAAGCTCTTTATTAATGTATGTTTTCGTTCGTTCCAGGCCTTCAAACTGTTCAAACGCAGCAAGAACCGCAAACCCCCCCGCAACCGCATCTCCCCCGCGCTCGTGCGCAGTCCCTCCTACAGCGGCACCGTCGACGCACGCGCAGACATCGACATCCAACAGTTCTGCGCATGCCGCGCCTCCGTGCCGCCCGTGCCCATCGAGCCACACGAGAATGAATCCTACTACAGCAGCTACAACAGCTTTAATAGCTCGAGGGTCGATAGCTTTGAGAGCTACGGAACCAACAATTCTAACCGTTCCGATTCTGCGTACGATTCTGCGCGCAGTAGCCCGGCGCGTGCCAGGGTCTGCTACGCTACCGTCACCTACTTCAACGTGAACGATAGTGAAGACAGTAGCAGCATCCTGACAGAGTACACGCTGCTGGATGACACTGAAATGGATAGAGATCTGGAAGAAGATGAGCTGGAGAGAACCCAGAATATGATAAATGAGAGCCTGGAGCTGGTGAGCACGTTATGAATGAGATATGGATAAGGACTAGTTTGTAAGTGTAAATATTTTCATGGTATCCATGTGTTTTTGAAGCGTATGAATAGGCAGTTTAATTTATCAGTACGTTTAGTTTAGTGGTTTTTCGGTGCTCTGGGCATAATTTATTTTTCCTTCTGAATAATTATCTTTTTTTACCTCTTAAAAGATTTACCGGACTTTTTCTTCAACATACTGTATTTTTAACAAAAAATATTATTTTAATATGTATTTTGCAAATTTATAAAATAAAGCAGATACTAATTCGATCTTCTTTAAGTTTTCGTGTACTTTGTTTGATATAACGAAATACGCAACATTTATGTAACTGACCAAAGACATTAATTATTTCTATGTTTCCAAAGTATTTGTGATAATTTAATTTAGACCTAAGATAATAAAAATTAAGAGTAGGTTTATGTCTGTTGATCTCAAACACTTTAAATATATTTATTTAATTCAGAATTAATTTGTGAATTGCGAACTTTCTGTAATCAAGAACAATTAGCCTGTGTTTATTTCAATGTAACTACTATTGAAGCTAAAAAACCTCAGTTCCTTAAAAACCATACTGTTTAATGACTCCGCAATATACTAGGTGGATTTTCCACTTCATTATTGGACGGGAATAAAACAGATTATTGTTGTAAATCCGTTTCTCAAACTGTGTCGAATTCACTCTGTATATCGGTAAACCTACCAAATATTAAATCATAAGTATCTAAAATAGAGCTAATGTTATTTGTATAATTACCTTTACATACGATAGAATTACAATAAATTAAAGTTATTATATTTCTAAAAATATTTTTGGTTTCATTTAACTCCTATGATCTATGATCTTAGGTACCTAGTCGATCCTATTTTCAACAATTTATAGATCAAAGTAGGTAGACATGTAAACGTTTATCTCTCACAACTCCGACGAAATTAGTTGATAAATGTTAGAGCACCAGGAGCAGCCCAGGCCCCAGCAACCGCTGGTCCAGCCGCCCAGACGTGCCCAGCAACCGCTGGAGGAGTTTTTTACTAATAAAAACCCTCTGAAAAATAAATGAATGTAAGCATAATGGACGGTCTTATCGCTTAACAAAGCGATCTTTTCCATACATTTTACATATATTTTTTTTCGAGGAATAAATTTGTACCCAGATACCCGTATTGCATGCAGGGTACAATACGGTTTATGTGGGGTTGTCGTACTTGACGACCCACTAAAACCTCCCCGGTGGCCGGCCTCAATGCATGTCAAAGGGTTCTGGGATCTCGCAAGAAACGCACCAGAGTCCCCCTCATGCATATCGCCTATAAAAAGCACGTCCCAGGGCCCGTAGCCAAATTACATTCGCCACGAATCTATTCGATTTCTACATACATTTGTTGTCGCTGAATGACGTAATATTTCTATAGCATGTGTCAAATCCCATACATTTTCGGACGTATCGACTAGCGTCATCGCTAATCGACTGTAACTTGGCTAAGCCCTCAGGGCTGTCGCCTCAAGAACCCTCGCGGTGATATATTTTTTAACCTATGCTATCCCACTACTGGGCAAAGTCCCTTCAATTCTTTAATTTGTCTCGATCTCCAGCCAACTCTATCCATTTCCTGTCAAAGAATTAAATACATAAATCACTTTAAAAACTTTTAAAATAACATTTACTAAAGTGTACATAAAATAAATTGACATTAGGTGCTAAATACAGGATTCAAACGTTCGAAGTGATTTTCACATAGAATTTTTGTCAGGGAAACCAAGAATGAACATGCTTTCGATTGGTTGATAGTATTTTGCCAAGGCTGAAACCTGAAACCTGATGAGTTTCTTGCTTAGTATAGGTTAGCTTGTTCGTATTAGACTAATGGTTCGCCTCGAACTGGGATCTCTCGATATCCCTCACATACAACTTTTGTAATGATAAAGAAATAAAAACACGCTTTCGTCATTGTAACTAGACAGGTATGCGAAGTCAATCAGTCATCAGCTCAATCGAACAATTTGCCGAGGACTTCATCAGACCATCATCAGACATCATTAATGTTGCATTTTCATCGAATTACAGGCACATGAGGCTCTCCTGTATACCTCAAGTTGATGGACGCAGGTCAATGCATCGTAGGGCACGTTTCTAAGGTGCTACGAGACTATACTTTGTTATATACGATGGTTACCACTTATAATTCTTGCTCCATCTCCAGGTAGTATAAAAAAATACATTCGCAAAATTTCAACTCGATACGCGCATTAAAAATTTTTAATCACAACATGAACTATGAAGTCATTGAAACTCTAACAAATGGGAGCTCTCGATAGATTGGTTTTGTCTTTTACTATTTTCATAGTACATATCCTAAAATTATACATCCTAGAATAATAATAAAACCCGTTTTCAAATGAATACATAAAGCCTTTTCATGCGACACGCCTCTTGATATATTTGTATAGCGACGACCTCCGTGGTGCAGTGGGCGAATAGCCGGCTGAGACGCAGGAGGTAGCGGGTTCGATCCCCGCTGCGGAACAAATGTTTCCATGATCTACAGATATTTGTTCTGGGTCTGGTTGTGTCTCTATATATTATAAGTATGTATTTACAAAAAAAAATGTATATAAGTATTCTATCAGTTATCTGGTTCCCATAGTACAAGCTCTGCTTGATTTGGGGCTAGATAGCGCTGTGTGAAATGTCCAGCAATATTTATTTATTTATTTGTTCCGGGTCTGGTTGTTTCTCTATATATTATAAGTATGTATTTACAAAAAAAATGTATATAAGTATTCTATCAGTTATCTGCATCCCATAGTACAAGCTCTGCTTAATTTGGGGCTAGATAGCGCTGTGTAAAATGTTCAGCAATATTTATTTATTTATTATAGCTTTTATTTTATATTTTTGGAACTTCTCGAAATCTCAACAACCCCTCGATCGATTTAGCTCATGCTTTTACAGCAAAACTTCATAGCACAAACTGACGACTACTGAATTTTAATAATAATAATAAATAAATAAATAGTAAAGTTTATTTCAGAATGAGACAAAAAATTATGTATCCCTCCTACATAATTTTTTGTTAGTAACACAGAAAAATCTTACTTTTAAAAATATTGATAGTATGTAGGTACACAAAAAAACAATATAAAAAATAAATGCGGCTATATTGGAACATGAGCGCATCTACTGAGACACCAAGGCCCGTAGCCAAATTACATTCGCTGCGAATCTATTCGATTTCTACGTACATTTGTTGTCGCTGTATCACGTGGTATTTCTATAGCATGTGTCAAATCCCATACATTTTCGGACTTATCGACTAGCGTCATCGCTAATCGACTGTAACTTGGCTAAGCCCTCAGGCATGTGATCAGCTTAAGCAAAGCCATCTAGCGCCTCATGATAGATTTTATGCAGATCGAATGAACAGTTCGAAATGCTCGGACAAACATACATACAAAAGCAAAATCGCCCAAGATGCCACTGAGATCTTCGCTAGCTTCTTATAGTAGAGGAGACGTGGAAGATCGACCTTCACCGATCTGATAACCAGATGAGACATATTTTTTATCTAATATAATGTATAAACAAATATGCCTCTAATTACTTGCCTATCTAAAAGTGCTCATGGCTATTTTTAATTAAATTAACTTTAATCGATTTTTTTTTCATCACTTTCATTCTTTTGATAACCAAATGAATTTTATTTCACTGTTAGTTTTTAACACACAGAATATGCCTCAGTAGGCTTGCCTACTCATTTCTGTGTATAGCTACCTGGCAAGCCGATGTGAACAGGTAAGGCAATATAGGTGACTCCATCGTTCTGCTAACTCATCGAAAGTTATATCAAATTTTAAATTACTTTATTACAAAATCAGTCATATTTCAAAATCATTGCCTGCAAAAAATCATACTTATAGTACTGTTGCCTAGCTAAAAACTTTTAGATAGCACTTTTAGATAGGCAAGTAATTATAGGCATATTTGTTTATAAATTATATTTGATAAAAAATATGTCTCATCTGGTTATCAGATCGGTGAAGGTCGATCTTCACCGGCTCTTAGACCATTAGTAATATTTTATTTCATTTTGAAACGCCAATTAACTCCTATTCCTTGCGAATGATTACCAGTAAGGCTCAGGCAACAAACGCAGCTGGTTATACGTTTATGTACAACCAATACACTTGTTTAAAGTTACTTGGCTATAATAGTACTAGTTGAGATAAGTTTCAAGTTAAAGTTCAAAATACTGTCCATTAAAAAGAACTAGAGAGCTTAATAGAATTCCATTTTTGTATGTCATTAGGCACCCCATCTCGTCCACCCTTCGAAAACCCTCTCGATAGTCAATGAATGTATCAATAGGTAGAGTCAGGAGTCGGACAAATAAGATAAATCCCATAACAGGTATTTCATGTTTTCAGAAACAGGATTCCGATATTGTTAGTATTATATTCGTAAATATTGTGGAAAGGATTATATTTGGCGAAATACAACACAATAGATATATTGTAACAGCATTCAATATTTGAGAGGTAATGAACTATGCAAAATAAGGACCAGTAAACAAGTTTTCCTGCTAGATTTCAATGCGATAAGCTATTTTGCTTACCGTGTAATACTGTGGTAATGAGGTTTAACGTTTTATTAGAGTGCTTCAGAATATATACATATGTGTCAACTAGAGATGTACCGACTATGACTTACTAGCCGATTAGTCGGACGATCGGTCGAGCCGATCACGGTTTCGGGGGTATTCGGAAATTTCAGTGTCGCTTCGTTTACAGCTGATTCGCGCACAAGTCGCAACCTCCACCAGCGAGCATTTGTTTGACAAATGTTATAGATATTTTTTTTAGAAGTAAGTAATTTTAGAGATGAATTACCAAAGTAATGGTTGCTTAACATTTCAAAAAGTGTAAGACTGATTCTAAAATAAAAATATTAATTAACTATCAAGGTTTTTATTTAGTGTAATTCCAATATTAATGTGTAATTAATACACACTTTATTGAGAAATACATTCAAAGTATGTAGTAGTATAAGATAGTCGACGCTCTTTGCCGAATAGTCGCCGACTAGTCGCCGACAACGAAAGTGGCCGGATAGTCTGCTTTACCGACTAGTCGCAACATCTCTAATGTCAACCCGAAAATGGTCTATAATGCTTTACAAAGAAACACTGTAAATAACAGCTACTTATGGAGAAAAATCAATACATAAATCAGTTTTTTTTTCAAAACCCCGAAGTCAAACATCTTGTAAGTTTAAGTTAATTAAAAAAAAAACCATTCATTCCAAAAACCAGCCAATGTTCAGTTTCGTAGATATTATCATCCGTTTGGGTTAACATACATTTTCAGAAGCAAATCACCACAAATGCACCCAATACAGGGTGTATTGGTCGATGGTTAAAAGTATGCGCGGCATGAAAGCAACCGGTAGCCTTATTACCTAAGCCAAATACTGTCACTTCGCTATCGCTACTCAGGCCATCCCTTTCACACGTACAGTATGTATCTCATGTACTGTACGTGTGAAAGGGATGGCCTGACTAGCGATAGCGACACGAAAGCAATTTGGCTTAGGTAATAAAGGGGCCAGACTCTACCCACTACGATCTACATTAGCTTCAAAAATACGACGGAAATTATTGTGAGAAATACCGAGTTCCGATTTCCAAACACAGGACCTTTGCAAACATCTGACTAAAATTTTGCGACTAAGTCCAATTGAACTCTGAAATGTTCAATAAATCGATTTATTTACCTACCCGAGTTCACACACCTATTTACAGCGGTGAAAATACCTTTATACCAATATTGAAACAAGAAACTCAAAGTGTAATGATGCAAAATATCCATTCACTGATTTAAAGGGATATTGAAATCCATATTGCCTGTAGGTATGGACCTACATAGAGTACGAAATACATATTATTCTGAACTTGAGCATCGATTTCTCTCAAAGGCGCTTGATTGTAAGAAAAAACTTAGCACACGCCGGGCACCAATTTTTGTGCCGACACAAGTTTCCCAAAGTGTTTGACTACGACCTTTTTTGGATATACTATACATAGCCTATAGATTCTAGGTTGGTGAATTTAATAACGATACGCGCTTAGACAGCAATCATTGGAGATATTTTACTGTCACGGAGATAAATAAGAATATTTTTCACACCACCTGCTCGACAATGTCAAATTATATGTCACGTAAACCTCACTGAAAGCAGGTGATTAAATCCTACTACGGCTGAGCCGAGAGTAAAATTGTACTGAATTTAATTATGCCCTCGCGGGCATAATGTGATTTGAGTTTGGATCCTCAGCTGTATTAAAATTTGAACCAAAGCGACCCACACAATTAGAACTTATTCGTAAATCCTACTAATCTCTGCCCAGAATGCACTAACCTAGATTTGGTTTTTATTGTCTCGCAGAAAGTGGGAAAATAGAGTATTCTCCTTGTGGATAAAGCTGTCTGTATCTTGGGCGTGCTTATATCCCTCTCTGCGCTCCGGAATATAGTAACTCCCTCGCTCCACTCGTGAGTTAACTCTAGAATACTTCGTTACGTTCGGGATTCAATATAGCGCCCGTGACACAAGACACTGGTTTATCCCCTCGTTTAATAATCTACCATTCTTCAAAAGGCGACAAACAATATTGGTGTTATTTCCCGCAAACCTCTTGCTTAGGTCCTAATACATAAATGTATTAGTTTATGTGTATAAATTATTAAGTTCGTCCTTCATTAATAGCCGTAGATAATTTCTTATTTTAGTATTCCCAAGATAAAAATTTAATATATCTAGTAATATGTTCCACGTCACGTATCCCGCATGGACTATATATCTGGACTCCGCAAATTGTGTTATCGCAAGCGTCAGAGGCGCCCGAATTGTTTACCAACCGAATTGATAATTATACGAAGGAATAGGTAGGTAGGTACTAGGTTTCTTTTAATAGTCCAATTACTTGTGTGTTGTACTTACGACCTGGGTACAAGAGGGAGATAATTGTAACAAGGTTGATATACATGGCACACAATGCATTTTCAAAGGGGCATTTAGCGAGTATCCTTTTCAAGTCTATGTCTACCAGCCAGAAAGTAAGTTTTTTTATACTACACGGAGATGGAACAAGCATATGGCCCACCTGATGTTAAGTGGTAACTATCGCCTATACCAAAGTATTGCCTCGTAGGTCACTCATGTTCCATCAACTTGAGGCATACAGATGTAAAGCCTCATGTGCCTTTAATTTCAACAGAAACCATACCCTTTATACTGAAACATAGCAATGCTGCTTGGCGGCAGAAATAGGTACGGTGGTAGGTACCCCGGGTGAGCCCTATTACAAGAAACTCTTGTTCATATATTATATTAATATATATTATATTAATATATATAATATATATGAATATATTTAGCAATATATTCGTAAAGTTCGTGAAAATGGTAATGTTGCCCGGCCATATTGCCACAATATTGCCATAAAGACGAGCGTAATTCGTGGGAAATTTTAGATAGATAGCGATTAATTACTAGCAACAATTTAACGACACTTTACAAGGCGACTATTGCTCAATAGATAAGAGTTTGTGGAGCTATACAATGGTGCTGGGCAATCTGGGCAATGTTGGCTTTTGTCATGAAAATGTTAGATATAGGTATATCAGTTTCTTTATAGTGGTAAATCAAATTCTTTATAAACCGCTAATATCTACCTTATTAAAAAAACGGTTACTATTCAGATCACTATAACTTTTTTTTAATGTTATTTGTGGGTATACATGCTTACGGCCCACTTGATGGTAAGCGGTCACCGTCGCCTATTGACACCGGCAACACCCGGGGTATTGTCGATGCGTTCCCTACCCTGTACAAACCTCTTTACATTTCTTTTGAAGCATGCCATGTCGTAGCTTAATGGGAAAACCTCAGATGGTTAGCTCATTCCACATCTTGCAAGTATGTGGTAGAAAAGATCGCGTGAAGCGTGCGGTGTGCGATACCCAATTGTCGATGATATGTGGATGAGCTTTATTGCGTTGTCGAGAAGTGCGGTGGTAAAATCTACTTAGTATATTATGGAATATACCTTTTTTACACTTAGCAATTCTTAAAGTTCAACTTTTAATTAACAAAAATTCAAAACACTTTTGCCCTCAAAAAAAATGTATTATTTACGTTAACCTGATCAAGAGGGCAGCAATTTCTGCATATAAAAAGTTAAAAAAATATTCTATCTAAGTATAACGATTTCAATTTAAGTTCAGTCAACCATTATGAGAGTAAATAGGTACATAAAAGGGTTGTTTATATTCTGATATCAACGTTCTTACTATATAGGTAGGTGCCACAAAAAATTAAGTATTTATTATGTATTTTTTTACAAAGGCTGCTTAGCTATTTAACGGTGGTAATGCTCGCTCAATGGAGCCTTTGAAAAGGTTTCAAATTCCACAGACTTCCATTGACCTCAACCACGGTATAATAAAGAGTAATGATGACCTTAGATAAGTTTCGTTTGCAAGCTTAGTAGGCATTTAGCCAACTTCAAAAAGCTTTGGGAAGTTTTAAGCTTGGAATAGGAAAATGTTGAAAATATCTAAACGATCTAGAAAACACGATAAGTACTTATAGGATTATTCCACGTTGTGCACCTGGGAGGCAGATTTAATCGGCTCAGACGAAAATATAAATTTAGAAATAAATCATAGAGATCTTTATTCGATTTGAATTTAATAATATTGAAGTCACACAGGTGGAAAGTCTCGACTGTAATTTCACGTAAGCTACACAAAAAAGCGGCACTCCGGGAGTGCTGACAGAAGTGAAAACTTGAACAATTACGAGATACTTATATACAGAGGTGTCGGTAACGGTAACGGTAACAGTGTCGCGAGTTCGATGTTTTTTCCCATCTCAAAAAATGGCCAACGTGCCTAAAGAAGTTTTCACTTCAAAATTATTTCGTAACAGTTTTCAAGTCAAACAAAAACGGTAAAGTTCAACATGCACCTTCCGTAAATTGAAACATACCGACACACGGCTCACACACGCACCTACAAAAACTGTTTTGCACCCTGTCTTCCTACGGAAGTACGACGCGGGAGGGAGTCAGATATACTCTCTGCCAACGTGTGAGCGAGACAGCATCGTGGGAAACATAGGGGTGGCGATATCCCAAGCATTGAAGTGGCACGACCATGTATTGCATTTATTTAATTTGACCCCTGAGTCATTATTGTAGTTTTCTAACTTTGCGGGCATCTGGCCAGTACTAAGTTCGTGTTTTTGCGACACCTGTGTGATGCTTATCGCTTTATCGCTAATTTATGAGCTCATGGTACGAGGGTGTGTAAATGGTCAGTTAGATAATAATTAGCCACAGGTGTTACAGGAGTTAAAATGGAAGAGCATTACGCTACATAGGAGTAGGCAGTGTCAAGGTGACAGTTTATAACGCAATAAAACAGGAGATAAGTACGAAAAATAATTTATTTCTCCTTGCAAACGATTTATACAATATTTACATATATTTTTCTTATGATTTCCGTAGGCGGAAAAGCGACAAAAGGCGTTTGATCTACAAAAGCTTATTGCGTAGCTCACAACCTCAAACGAAGTATTAATATCATATTTCGTAATATAAATTCTACAATTTGGTTGGTAACAGTGCCACTTTCTATTCTACCAAAAGATATAAAGTGGGACTAATAATAACTCTATGCAGGGTGGAAAGTAGAAATGATTTTGAATTTGGAATCTTTTTCTTGTTGGAATAGGTGACGGCACAAGCCCATGGCCCATCTGATTAAGTGGTTACCATTGCTTATAAAAATTCCAAACTACACCTACTACGACCTACTAATTAGGTAGGGAAAGGCGACCTATTAAGACGATATACAAATTTAATTTCAAGAAGTGACAGTGCTATTTACTTGCTTAGGTGTAGAACGAGACAAACATATATCATAGCCGAGCCGCATTGTCGCAGGAGTAAATGACGTAAGCGACAAAAGATAAAATCTTGAATTGCATGAGAACCAACAAATAAAAAAAATTATTTTCCATTAATTTAGGTACCATAATTACCTACATGACTGTGTAAATAAATACATTAAATCTTTTCTAGAGTCGGAGAATGAACGATATTAGTGTTTTAGAAGAGCCGATTTTAACAAATAATTGTATCGAGAATAGTTTCACCAATTGCGTTTCTGACTTTCATTTATGTAGTTTAAATCCTTAAGTAAATACTGCTTAAATATGAAATCAGTACCATTTTTTGCTATTGAATATGAGTTACTTAGCGGCTCAAATTTTTTTACATATCGTCTTAAGGGTTGCTGGGAGCCGTTGGATGCAGGCCGCACAAGATCGGTCGCTCTGGAAATCTATCAGGAAGGCCTATGTTCAGCAGTTCAGTTCTGTGGCTGATATGATGATGATTATAATCTGAATTGGCCTGAAGGTGACGTCACCTCACAGATTAAAAGTATCATGTGCTTGTAATTTTAAATTTCATCGTCACCCATAATATGCATTTACAGATTTGGAGTAAAAATCTGGGAATGCAAAAGTAAATTTCTTCTTTGTCTATATTTTCCACCCTGTACAAAGGTTTAGTAATTTTAATATTGTCTATACTTATTGATAGAGGAACAACATTCTAACCACAAAGTATAACCATGTATGTTTTTTTGTATTCTTCTTGTTAATATAACGAACGTGTTGTTATTTCTATGTCACTGCAAAAGCAAAGTGGCTCAGAAAAGTACGAGTATGTTGTGGTATGGCGAAAGGGATAATATTTTACAGTTTTGTACATTAAAGCTTGTTTTTTGGTCCCGATAATTCGAGTGACTCTTAACATAATAAATATAGCTATCACACTGGTATTCATATAATTTTCGACATCATATACTTAAGTATCCTCCAAATACATATTTTTGCAAATTAAAGTCTGAGATCCATCACAATAGATAAGGTTCGATTACAAAAACTTTGACCGGCCCTTAAAAAATAAAATCTGTAGTTTTCATACCCTCAAAAATAATTACAGGCCCTTTTCTTAGTAATATCATTTAGTGATAAAAATCACTTTTTGAGAAATTGCTTTTCAATTCATTAATTTATTCTTTATATGCTATTGTTTCAGCTGAAACTTTCAAAACAATATTTTATTGTTCTTACAATCCAACTAGATTCGTTTGTTACTTTCTATCAAAACCTAAGTTGTGTTTTAAAAAATGCTTTGTAAATGACATTCCAACTTAGTTAGAACTTCATAAAACCACTTTTACTTTACACCAACTTTACAAAGTCGGAGACGAAAACTTGTCCAATAAATAACACTTAACTAATAAGCAAGTTCAGCTCCCCATGGTCGATACGGCTTGGAGGTGTTCTGCGAGTACTGATGATGAGGTGGATGAGGGTAGGGAGCGGGGTAGTGCGGCGCGGGGTGGCCGGGGGGTGCTGGGTGTCCAGGTGGTCCCGTAGGGCCAGGGGCTGGGTAGTGGGGGTAGCTGGGCGCGGCTGTCAAGGGAGCCGCTATAGGCTGTGGAATCGCTATGGTGGTAGTCGCTGTACTGGCTGGTATCTCCTGTCTCGGGCATCCTATCTCCGTGTAGTGTTGCTGCGTGTGTGAGGTCTGTGGGTACCAGTTGGCGCTCTTCGCGGCGAGTTCTCTCTGCGCCGCGAAACACTGCAAGTGGCTCATGAGGCGCAGGCGCAGCGGGTCCTGGATATCCAAGCCTTCGCAGCTGACGAGGTACCGAGCCACCTCCGCCGCGCACTCCCGGAACCCGATGTTGTGGTAGTCCATAGCGTAGCGTTGGGGGTCGTACGCGAATGTGTCTAGACCTGAAAAGATGGAGATTAATGCTTAGAATATTGCAAGATAAATGATTAAGGAACTTATGTTGACCATTGTAACAAAGAAAAAAAAAAAACGGAGGAAGATTCGCTCTAGGCCTTGTTTCCTTAAATGCCTAAGCTATATTTTTTCTGAGCTATTACTTGGTAGGTTTCGTATACAATGTTGCTTTCGGGTCCAAAATTAAGTTAAATATGTATTTTAAATACAAATGATTTTAAACATTCCCAGACATGCCCCGCTTGAATGCTTATGCAGAACCGGTCAGTTCTTTTCAATTTACTTTGCACGGATCCCTTCAAAAACACAATAACTGCAGATGCGTAGGTAATCGGGGCATTCGGACCTAAACTCCAAATTTGAGTCACATGGAATTAATTTGCTTGTGAATCAAATCTCCACAATACATCGGAAACAAGACAAGATCAACCCTCGTACGCAACAAGTTAAAAAGAGATAGCTGCAGACTCAAAAGGAATAAAAGAGAAATAAAATACGGGAATGTGTAACGGGAACCCTAAGTTTCCGGGCTTCTTCCGAGGGATACCCACAACCAATATAAGATGAACCGAGGACTCTTTACTGTCTGTTGAAGACTGTATTGTAAATTGGTGGTTCATTCAAGGCTGGAGTGTCTAGATCTATTGGCTGAGTTAGTGTGCCACCGGGCCAAAGGCGAAGGGTACAAAAACACGTTAATGTACCGGTACTTGCATATTTTTATTACTTACGAAGGCATTTGTTATGATTTACTGCGGTACTTGCGACACGCGATTTATTCTTGAAAGTTTCACTGTATGTTGTCTGTTGAAAACGACAAAAGAGCTATTCAAGCTTAGCAGTATCTTGGTCTAGAATTTTTGGTAGACAGGCAAGTCATTTTCTATTTTAATTTCCTACCATCCCCTCGGCTTTTATCGCTAGCCAGTATGCCCAACAAGTATTGGATAATTACTGATTAAAACGGGTATCGCGTTTTTTAACCTTTTTTATTTGTTATCTTGACGTTTCGATTGTGTTGCAACAGCCGCGGTCGCGAATGGACTAGAGTACTTGGAGCTACCGCCGAGAAGGTAGGTATATACGCGATAAATACCCGTTTTAATCAATAATTATGTATAGTGATTGCGAAAGTATTAGATCTTAGATTATACAAATTCTTAGAATCACCGACAACACTTTTTAACAAACATCTCAAAAATACGCATCTAATTGTGTTCACTTCCTCTGCTTCCTGCAATGCAATTGTTTTTTTTCCTTGCAGGTGTGGCTCTCTAACCCTTCGGCGTTAGACGACGATTCGCTTCCGCCTGCCACAATGCACAAAGCGTGATCTTATAATGCGAATGTAGATTACTGGGTTGGCTTATTTAATTCACTTTTTTATTAAGGCCCTTGAAGGTTTCTCAATGAATCATTGGTTTCGTTTGGGACTTTCTTTGATTGATTTGATCGAGGTGTCTTTTTGTGGGCACTTATTAAATTCTTCCGATTCGTGCTTTACCCCATATCAATGTCATTGCTTTGCTGCATTTAAAACGAATTGAAATAAACGATATTAATTTGATTTTTTATATTTTTCTGATATTTTTAATAAAAATAAACTATTTCTCAGGACGATTTGGACTTTTCCAATCAATAAAGATATCTGGTTACTCGCTAAACTACTACCATATTGTCCATTCGCCACATTTGACATAACATTTCATATCAGGACATAAATCCGCGTTTACAGTAATCCTGGAGGGTCCCACCCCTCAGAGCCAGAGGGCAGGGTGAGACGGCAAGTCCGAACATGTTCCCACGACTGGTGAGTTGCACTACTGATTGATTTGTTTACACTGTGCTAATCCGAGCTGCGTGGAAAGATAGCAATGGGGATAATATATTCATGAAGTTTATCTGATGAAAATTAAGCTGTGATTAGGAAATTAATAAAAAGGAAAACCAAGATTTGATTTTATAATTCCATATTTTGTTTAGGCTCCTGAAAACTGCATCTAGATAGACCAAGATTGCGATGGGACGATGTGCATTCGTTTGACAAGGAGTGGTCCTTAATGTCAGGCCTTTGCCCAACAGTGGGACGACCCACGTTAGGAAAACAACTTTTTGTTTTTTTTGTCATGATTGTCAAGATCAGTACAATTACCTACGTATTTATTAATTAAAGCTCAATATTTACTAAAAACACGAGTATTATTTGTACCGCCAGTCCTTCCGCGATCTTACACAAAATCAGACTCAGTCTATTCATTTTAGATGAAGGAAAGATTCTGGGCTCAAGAATTTTCCCTTGGAGCTATGGAGGGTTGTTCACAAAGGAGTGAACAACCCTCCATAGCTCTATAGTAAAGTCACTCACCTTAGTCTCGCACCCGTCAATACAAAAACTAGACACAAAAACTTTCACCTACCTACTAACTGTCAACTAATCTACGACACTCTTTACCTACTGCTATATAAGCTATGGTATCTCTCCACCCATAGTAACTTCTATCTAATCTATATCTTCCACCCTTTTACTACTATATAATCTGCGACGCAGCTTCCTGTTTGTAAGTTTTTGTAGGCGCCAGGTGTCTGGCCGTATGTCCGAGGCACGGAAAGATCTAATAGTAACTGATACCTGGAGAAACGATGGCTATTGTGCTCGAATATTTAACTTGTGGTTTTCATATGCTTTGGTTTTTAATAGACTGGATATTGACTCCTTTTGTTGTGAAACTGGGTGCTATTTTTAGGTCGTATTGTCTTATCAAGGAAAGTAATCCGTAGTTTTGCGTCAGAACCTAACTCCTAAAGGAGTAATTATTTTAGTTTATGTACCTTTCTTCATATTTGACATTATAATGTCGCTAGGAGCTGTTGGTTGCAGGCCGCATAAGACTCTAGAAGTCTAGCGGGAAGCAGTGATGATGTTTAAAAAATCCAGAGTAATGAAAGTTGACACCCATTTTTGTTTATTAAAACAGTTAATAATTTGTACAAAATAAATAAGGATTATCCTTAGAAACTTACAACAGCAAGCTTAAAGGCTTTCTGTGAACATAATTTGAATGCGAAATTGCATTTTTATGCAAATCTATGCTGTTAGACATTTTTATACCACCGTAACATTCAGGAATAACTGCGGGTAGATAATAACCAGCGACACGCGATCTTTTACGTAACCTTTATAACGATTTCCTATAACTCTTACAACTATAGTAAAATATATACAAGGTGATTTACTGAACGGATCAAGCAAGGGTAGATGACCTCTAGATCTATACAGATCACTCCTATGTATATAATTATATGTTGTTAAATTTGGCCTATATAGCATACATGTATATCTCAAAATATATATAGCAAATGAAAATATATTATTACAAGTATCCGCCCGCGGCTTCACACGCTTGGCGGACAATGTCCTTTTCAAAGTAAAAGTCAAATATTTTTATTCATTAAAATCACAAGGATCACTTTGAAACGTCAATTTTACTGCCTGTTTCTTCGCGACCAATCCAGGAAAGAAAGGCAAGAAACAAGGCTGGTTGTTTTTTTAATGATCCTTTTACAGTACATAATACAGAAAATAAATTACGTCTAAAATGTAACATTTTGAACGAGTTGGAGCAATTTCAATCCCAAGCTTCTCTATCATCTAAATAATCCGATATTTTATAGTAGGCTTTTTTATAAAGATTTTGTTTAATTACGTTTTTAAATTTATTAATTGTCAATTTTTGTACATCCCTTGGGAGTTTGTTATAAAAGCGCACACCTTGCCCTTTAAACTATTTACTAACTTTATGGAGTCTACAAGTGGCAACAGCGAGTTTATCTTTATTTCTAGTATTAAAATTATGATTATCGCTATTTTTCTTAAACAAATTAATATTCTTGTGAACATACATCAGATTTTCATAGATGTATTGATAAGGGAATGTCATAACATTTATTTCTTTAAACTTATTGCGTAATGATTCTCTGGGGCCCATATTATAAATTGCACGAACAACCCTCTTCTGCAGCACAAAAACGGTGTTTATATCTGCAGCACTCCCCCACAGCAGTATAGCGTATGACATAATGCTGTGGAAGTAGCTGAAGTAAACTAGTCTAGCTGTGTCTACGTCTATAAAAAGACGGATCTTTTTGACTGCGTATGCCGCAGAGCTAAGTCTCTTCGACAACTTATCAATGTGGGGGCCACATTGAAGCTTATTATCTATGCCCGTAGCCACCACTATAATCAACTATCTCTATCTTCAAAGGTTTGCTGGAAGAAAACTCTTATTAGGGTTAAGATCACCTTTGTACACGTCCACTTTGTAAGCTGTTTTTGTCTGTAATCTATTTGTGTACAATAAATAATACAGAAAGTGGTTTGTTAATAAAGAGTAACCTTTGTTCCAGGTTATAATTTATCTAGGTACCTTTCATTGAAATCGGTCCATCCATCGTGGAAACGTAACAAACAGACAAAGATAAACATATAGATATTTCGAATTTATAATATTAAATAAAAATAAAAATATAAATACAAATCTTTTAGTACAAATAAAACATGGGAACAAAGAAGAGAGAGTTCTCTGTTTTCTTCTTTATTTTATCATGAATTTTATTCCGCTATATTAATACCCATATTACTGAGGATGACGAAACTAATCATTACAAATTTTACTTTTACTCCAATCGAATAATTATCTGCATTCTAACTTTGGTGCTTCATTCGTTAACATGTTCCTGCTCAAAAAGCATCAAGCCGCACAGAGGCCTTCAGGTGATCTTAAAACGAATTTATTTTATCATATGTTTTATTCTACTATATTAATACCCATATTCAGACTATCACCCTGTAGGTATAGTAACTATCTGATAAACTATGAACGCCTTACTACTTATGATTTATATATTTGACCTTTAGACGGTAACTAGCGGAAATGGTCACTGAGACGTAACAATACTAGCAATTACATATTCTGTGGTAGGATGCGGTCACACCGAGTCACACGTGACCACAGTCACATCCATACCTGACCACAAGTTAATTATTTGACTCCGGATGAACCAAACAGACAATACTAGTTTGTGAATATTATGTAATTAGATAATTAATATAAATTGAGGAAAAGTATTATTTAATTTTAACCAAATATACTTCAGTTACAGATAAGATAAGATACATTTATTCAGGAACAGAAACAGGTTATTGTTGAAACAGAAACAGGTAAAGAAAATGCATATTAGAAAATACAAAAAAAAAGTGTTTGTATGCCAGTTAACTGTGAGCTGTACAGACCAAAAACATCCCACAAAAGGTCTTGTCACGTTCAGAATTAAAAACATCTTACGCCAATCACGTATGAAAGAAGCATGGAATCCACAGGGTCACAACCACCTGCCTGGACCCGGAAACTAGACGAAGTGTGGGAACCAGGACGAGCCGGGACGATCCGGGATGGACGACACCCGCATCTAATAATATTATGCAGGACTTTGCACATAAAAATATTTATAAACTTTGAGAGGTTTTTGATGTTCACGTTAACAGGAAATGGTTCTTTGTGGTTGTTTTTCTGGTTATTAAAGGTACCTATGACAATATTTCTAATCTTCTTCGTCAGCACAGCGTCAAGCATTTGTTTACTATTTTTATTTATATATGGAGAATCACGTAATTATACATTTAGGATAAAAATAGAGAGGCAATAGCTATATCTTTTAACAAAAGATAGTATATCAACAAATATCATTGGATAACTTTGAATCGTCATTAAACATTTTTTTTGATAACTTTGTTGCTAATTTGTATACTCTACGGTAAACGCGTTGAGCATGTGACTATGAACAAGCAGTAATGACTACTCGAAACTGACCGGTAAAAATCTGAACCCATGAAAAACTTTAACAATATCTAAACAAAATATAGCTCTTCTATCTATTATGTCTGAGAGTATTAATAAAAAAGTTTCTCTTATCTACCAATCCAATAAATGTTGATGTCAATCAGCGTTATAAAGTTTCCTAAACTCCGACACGCCGCCCACACCAAGTTACGAGTAGCTTAGATTGCAAAACTTATTCCTTCGATAGAACCCTTTTAGTCGTAAAGTTACCCCTGACTAAGCATTCTAGAACTTAAAACTAGTTTCAATTTGTATACAGAAAACAAAAGTAACGGTAACTGGCAAGTGTTGCGACTTTAAAGGGCAAAAAACCTTTGAAAGGACCGGAAAAGCGAAAAGTAAATTCACTTTTTAAATTTTTTACGCAATCCGTTACGTTTTATTAATTTAGAGGAAACGGAAACAGGTTGTTAGACAAGTTTAGATTTAATTGTCTTCAATAACGGGGCTTTTCAAAAGAATTGATACCATCTGGTTTTTATAACGATAACGTTTAGCTCGGAATTGCAAAGGAAAATATCAAATCTATAGTATCTTTTGTCGAGTACAAATTTACAGATTTTATTAAATACAATTTATTACCCCCGGGATATGTCTACGAACAAAAAGTAACATGTGATATTATGAATTAATTAATTATATTTATTTTCTAGAATATCATCATCATTATCCACAGCCTGACAGCACCCATTGTTGGGTATGACTCCCCAAGTTTGTGCCATCCACCACGATCCTGCGCTAGTCTCATCCACTGACGGCCCGAGACCTTTACGATGTCGCCCACCCATCTCACTGCTGGACGTCCTACCCTTCTATACCCGCTCCTCGGCCACCATTCAGTCGCTGCCCTGCTTCATCTGTCATCCCCACGTCTAGCCAAGTGTCCCACCCAAGACCATTTGACTTCCATAACTAGAATCCCAACGTCATGAACCTTCGTTCGTCTACAGATCTCGACGTTTGAAACTCGAACTAACAGTCTGATGCCGAGCATGGTACGCTCCATGGCTCTAGAATATAGGTACCTTAAATTCAAATACCTTTTTTAAACTAGAAAAAATGGCTGTATTCTATATATTTTCATCAAAACATATTAGTAATTTGATTGTATAAAAAAAAACTATTATATATCCAATAATCCACATAAACCATTCCCAAATCATAAGCATTAAAATTTATTCCCGTCTAAATATTAGGAAAAAAGAACTAAGTAAAAGAATATTATTTCCCGCAACAACAGTAAATTCAGTATTTTAGATTCCAGCAAATGAATTTGTATTGTAGTAACTGGTGGTGACATTTTACAAAGTTCACGGCCTTTCACAGAACATTTGTGCTTACAATTGCAGAGTGAACACAAGAGTGATACTGCATATCAAAACGTTTCTTACCAAAGGTCAGCCCAGTGGGAGTGGAACAATCATGTTTAGAAATAAAGGGGAAAATGACAAAAACACTCTAATGGACTGCGTGGGCAGGTCATCTGCACGATCTTCAATGTTCTTTTATGTCACGTTTTTCTTACCTTAAAATGTGATTTATTATATTCGTCAAAGGTCTCTATTGAATGATTGCTCTCTGATAGATGTCTTGTTAACTATATACCCTTATTAAAACAACATTTGTAAGTCATATAAGCTGATAGTAAACACGGTCACAATTAATAAAGAAAGAACGCACGTCCATATTCTAAAACAATTCTCAGCATGAAACGATACTCAAGTGTAGCTTTTTTGTCAGTATGAGAATACGAGGTTAAGATTTCAGAGTTTTACCAATAACTTAACGAAATAGGCTCCAATTATACAGTTATTACAATTTCAGAATGTCTAGGTATCTATGTAACTCAAAATGTTTTAAATTACTAAACTATTTTCTAATTTTGATTTAGCTATCCAACAAAACTTCAACTGACCTTTAGAATGTATCATCTTCAGATGGTCGACAGTCAGTTGCAGTATTTCTGCTTTTTCCAGCTTGGCACTGCCTTGCTTCTCGCAGGCTGCGGGGACCAGCCTCTTCAGCTCCGTCAGTGAGGTGTTGATGCGGTCCCGCCGCTTCTTCTCGATGACACCGCGACGACGCTTGCGAGTCATGAGCTGGCACGAGTCGCCACCTGGCGATCTGGGGAAGGAAATCATGCGTAAGGAAGAAAGATAATTCATATAGCCTGTTTTTGAAGTGAAAACTTCTTTAAGCGCGTTTAGCATTTTTTGATATGTGTAAAAACCATTGAACTCGTGACATTGTTACCGTTACCTGTTACCGTTACCGCAACCGACACTTCTGTATATAGGCGCGTTGGGCATTTTTTGAGATGGGAAATAACCATTGAACTCGCGACACTGTTACTGTTACCGTTACCGACACCACTGTATATAAGTATCTGTAGTGTACACGGACTTCCTCGTAGTGTAGTCTGCTTTTATTCAAGTTTTCACTTCTGTCGGCACTCCCGGAGTGCCAATTTTTTATTGTTCGCCAATAATAGTAACACGTAATAAACATTAATCTTAAATCTTACGATCTTATGTGTCACAAAGAAAATTAAAGATGAACGAATAAGAAGTTAACCTTGTAGATATCATATCATTTTGGCGTTCTATTAGTCTTGATTAAGACGTAATTAAACAAAATCTTTATAAAAGAGCCTACTATAAAATATCGGATTATTTAGATGATAGAAAAGCTTGGGATTGAAACTGCTCCAACTCGTTCAAAATGTTACAATTTAGACGTAATTTCTTTTTCTGTATTATGTATTGTAAAAGGATCATTAAAAAAAACAACCAGCCTTGTTTTCTTGCCTTTCTTTCCTGGCTTGGTCGCGAAGGAACAGGCAGTAAAATTGACGTTTCAAAGTGATCCTTGTGATTTTAATGAATAAAAATATTTGACTTTGACTTGCTATTTTGTTATGTAAGTATTTCTGCTAAATAATGACCTCTGTCAAGGATCAAGCCAGTAGATAATTTTAATATGTTTGTGGTGCCCGGCCGGTACAAAATAAACCCATGGGTAGTGGTAATAATTTTAGTAATCTGCAAGTAAGTTACACATTAATTACGAGTATTGTACTCTCTGTGTTTGTACATACTTCAGTTTCTGTTTATTTTCAGAGTACTACATATACGTTCGGCTTCATCTTGATACTAAAGAATAAATCAAACTAAAAGTTTAAGTTCAAGAAATCTGTTAAAAATAAAACTAATTTTATGTCATTGAAAAGTAAAAAGTTACAAATTGTTTAATTTAACCGTTTTATTCAGAAATTTTTATTGCAAACTGAAGTGGCAGTGGGCAGGGCATACAACGAACTGAAGGCCATTGGGGTAGAAAAGTTCTCGAGTGGAGACCACTCACTGGAAGGTAGAACGGCCCCCCACTAGATGTTAAGGCGCCTTGTCAAAAGTTACTGGGAGCCGATAGGTGCATGCCGCATAAGATCGGTCGCTTGGATATATATATATATGTATAATGTGTTTTATAATTATCCTTGGATAGTATGACGAACAGTAAAACTATAACCAAAATTGAGTTGCTCTGAAAAGAGTGGATTTTATTTAGTACATAAACCAGTTATTACACTTTTACAAAACATTCTTTACACAACATTAATTAATCACAAACTCACCTGAAAAGAGAAACAACATTTAAAGCTATTGCTTCACCAGTTCCTATTATTTTAATTATTCAAATTACAATATAATTTCTTACTTGTACACAACATAACCTCTCTCTTTATCCTGCTGTCATTCATTCAATATGACAGACAGCACCATAGATACAAATGAGTTCACATATAAAGTATACATCAAAGTTATTACGCGGCTAATTCAAACTAAATGAAGTGTCATGCATTTCGTTTACATATGTTCAGCAAAGGATGTCCATGATCCAATATGATGATGATGATTGCGGAAATTAAGTTACAACATGAAATGAGCGACTGATGTGCAACGGTTAATTCGTAGCAAAGTGCTACGAGCTACGTAGCGCGTACCGCGTAGCACTTCGTTATTTTGAAACGAATATAGGAAATCTTTTTGTAAGTTGTGAGTCTTTCTTTTTATTAAAGGAAAAAGATTCGAATAAGATTTTACATTAGAATAAAATACTCTACTTACGTTGCGTCTTTACTGCTCTCTTCAGAAAAGGCATCGTCTTCACTCTCAGAGTGGGCCCTCTTGCTCCTAGGTGCCGGCACGGGGGCCGAGGGCGCTGGGGGCCCCCAGCCATACTGCGGGGCCCACTGAGGAGCCTGGCCGGGGCCTTGCTGCTCCAGACTGCTCTGCTCCATATGCCGGTGGTGGTAATCCATGTTTATTTTACAACACTTTCATATAAGTTAAAAGTTTAGGAAACAATAATGTTTAATGTTAATTAAGAGCACTTTTCACTAAATAATCGATAAAAAAGCTTTCACTAAAAACCAATTTTTATCAAAGATATTACAAAAAAAATTGTAAGAGCAAGGAAGTTCAAAATCACTGTCCTACTTCCTTAAGATAATTTGGGTCAGTTATCGTCATTGATAAGACGCATGCGTGGACGTGCGCACGCGTGGCTCGTCGCTCGCCGAGTGTGCGCCGCGTGCGGCCGTGTGGCCCGGCCCTAGGCGGCCCTCCGCTCATGCACACCGCACTTTAACACACAAAATCCTTCCAGCACTCACATCACGCTAATCTCAATCTTATAATCATGTAGTAAGGTTTATTGTGACGGTAATTAATTAGCTGGCAATTTGATATAGTGAAAACTTTCAGATGAACGAATGTGTGCTTTATCGGTTGGGGTATAGCGATCATGCATATTCGATGGTCCATCAATATTTGCTATGATTTTTAATTGAGTTTTTTCGCACGCTATTCTGTGCTTTATGCTGTTGTGTTAAAGGTGATAGTTTGTGGATTGGAGTGTGAATAGGGAGTTTCTTGCGCCGCGTGTCGGGAAGCAGGAGACAATTAGGAAACGCAGTTTTATTTGGTGGGACGTCGCTCGGGCGTGTGTCGGGGGGAGCGTGGGACCCTTTGAAGGATTTAGCACGCCGCATTAGCTGTAGTGTTATATACTTAATATTTAAAGTTAGTGTTATGTACGAGTACAACTATAGTGGTAACTTAGAAACTAGTTAGTTGTGATCCATTGATGAACTTATTTCAAAATTAGTGGACAAATGTTACAAATTCTAAGCTTGTATAATGGTAAGTTAGGATTACAATCAATCCTCTCTTTAGACAATTACAAAACACTTTTTTAATTCAAGAATTGCTACTACCAGCTAGTCACGTGACTCACAGGTACTTGCTGTACTAGTTAAAGATTATTCTTTAGGTCACCTCACCAGTGTGTTGTGGTTGTGTAAGATGGCCACGTGCCTTCGTTTGTACGTGTGGCCTAGCCCTTGGATATAGGCACCGGATGCTGGGTCACGCGACCCACGCAGTGCATCCAAGATGCCGTCTGGTCTCAACACTTGCTGTGAGAGATTATTCTGTAGGTCATTAAAACACAGGGCAAGCTGTTCATACGAGTGGCCTAACCACCAGACGTTGACACCGGACGCTAGATCACTTGGCTTATGCAACGCTAACGTCACAGTCAGCTAGTGATGTTAAGGTAAAGAAAACTAATAGCTGCAAACCTTACTTCACTGAACTTAAGATACTTACGCTTCCCTGCCTTTATATTTGTGAAACAACGACATTTGTTAAAAACAATATGGATCTTTTTAAAACCCGTATAAGTAAAAGACACAACAATAAAATTTGTTTCCCCCGAAACAAAACGGCTTTATACAATAAAAGTGTAATGTGCATGGCTGTGCGTTTGTACAATCATCTCCCAAAGAGTGTGCTAGATGCTCCTAGTTTAAATTTATTTAAGTTGAAATTGAAAAAGCTATTAATAGAAAAAGCATATTATAGTGTTAATGATTACCTAGCCGATGACAATTTTGTATGGCGCATCATAATTTTATTTATTTTGTTTTAATTTTAAGTTTGACTAATTTTATTAATACTTTTTTATTGTTTTAAATTTTATATTAGGTAAGAGCTGCGAAAATTATGATTATTATATATAAATAACGTACTTAATAATAAAATTAACATGTAAAGCCTTGACATTGCATGCGTTAGCGCTGAATATGGCTGTACCTACACAAAAACTGTACCTACACCTTGTTTGTCACCCATATTACGCAATAAATACAATTTGATTTGATTTGATAAGGTAGGAAGACACTTGTTGTAAGAGATTTGTCTAAAGAGTGATGTTAGGCAGTCTATACCCGTGATTCAGCAGCGTTCTAAGATGATGGTCTCTGCTGAGTATCTTTAAATCCCTTGTTTTATCGGCCATGCTTATGCCCCCTGCAACAAGTGATTTACTAAATAATGAGAAGTGCTTTTCGCACTCAATATTTTTACAATAAGTTAGACATTAGAGGTTAGTGAGTCTTGTTTCTTGCCTGATTCTTCCTGAATTATCCTCGCAGAAAAACCGGTGGTAAAATTGATGTTTCTACATTATCCTTGTAATTTTAATGAAAAAATTCATTTTGAAAAAAAAAGAAGTCTATGAATTCTGTCTGCCTTAGTTAAACCAGCTTTAATAGAACAGACTCTGTCTGTTATTTACTTTAGTTTTCTCAAAAACAGTATTTTTGTACCTGGATTATCAATAGCTAGTCCATCTTTTAAATTCAAACCATAATGAAGAACACCCTGACAGCAGGACTAAAATCTCGACGACGGTAACGAGGCAGACCACGAAAACGTTGTCTAGATGATCCGGATGAGTTTCACCCAGACTGGCTGGAGATTTCTAAAGAACGCAAGTACATGGAGAAGACCTCTTACCACAAATAAGACAGTTAAGGTTATAAAAAAAATGAAGAACAGTCAACGAGTTCGACAATGCACATTGACACACTTTTTATACACTTACACAAGTCTCCGATAGAATATTGATAGAATAGGTCGCGTATGCCCCGAATTATTGCACTAGTGACCTAAATGAAGTACGGAATCGGGGCATGAGATCGTTATCAGAGAGCGTCCGATGTAGCGCCGGACGTTGAGACACGTGGCCATGCTTCCAAGATGCTGTCAGCACGTGCCACGTGTTGCATTTGATTTATAAATGACTAGCTGACCTGCCTCCGGCTTCGGGTTGGGTAAAAAATAGCATATGTTACTCGGGGATAATGTATCATTCTAATGGTGAAAGAATTTTTAAAATCAGACCCGTAGTTTTTGGGTTTATTCGTTACAAATATACAACAATATAAATCTTTCCTTTTTATAATATAGGTTTGAGAACTTTCGTGATTCATTTCAATCATTATTATAAATATGTGATTTATCACGTACCATACGATAAAATGGTACGTGATAAATCCCGTATTTACAATAACGATAGGTTTGAGCCTCCGAAAAACTGAGGCTTTATACCTATCAATTGAATATGATTTATTTATTGGTTCAGCGCCTTGTGACAAGTTACAGCATTAGCTAGGCGAAGGACTTAACCGTAGAAGTGGTGGCCGTGATTTTATATAGATAGATATACTCTTTATTGCACACAGCTTGAACTGTAAATGAGTCACCATTAAATTGAGAACTGTGGACAGGGTTTGGAGACTTAGAGCTTCAGATGAGAGTAGGTTTCGATCATGCGCCTGGTGCAAGAACACAAAACGCTCCTTTAGATAGGATGGTTTAGATGAAGTTTAGGTCTTCAGAAGATCCTAAGTAGGTAATGCTTTTTATAAAGTTATCTTTCAAGTTAGTGTAAAAAAAATTGCATCTGATCTCAGCATTCAACCAATTATTATTAATGCTAAAATTTAATCGTCTTATATCCTTAACAGGACCACCAGGGCCACAACCAACTTTGATAGTTCACAGGCGCTAGGTAGTTACTAGCTGAAGCTTGAAAGTTTAAATAAATACCGGTTGAATCTCCTTCATATCCATATTCATTATATTTCCGAGAGATCTAGCTAGCAAAAAGCCTCACAAGTACCAAGATTAAGTATATACAGATCAAGTCATAAAATCAAGAAGTGAAGAAACTTCATTGTAAGCTAAATTACCAACTTTTGTTTACTTAGATCAGTTTAGTAGAAACACGCCTCTCTACCTGTGTTTGAAGAGCCTTACGCAAAAGTCAAGCCAGGCGGCAAAACATTGATCCTAATCACATTTGGAAATCACTGTTTTGGCTTTAATTCAAAAGCTCTTATAATCTCAGGATCATTTTGCTACGATTCTTATCTACTTTTACAAGTCCTTTTTACCGACAATAGGTATAAAAGTCTCACAGACTCGAGTTTCTAATCCCATCAGGATTAGACATGGAAAGAAGCAAATTCCTTCAAGTATTGTGCGAATTAATCCATTTTTCGCCTTCTTGTTGTAGAGAACATTGTAAAAAACCCCTTTTGTGGGTGTCTATAGGTACCAACTTACCTGTGAATGTCATCAAAACAAAAGCATTGAAGCAGAGCTCGTCTTTTCAGATGAAAGAGCCAGAGTTGATAGGTAAATAAATAAATATTGCTGGACATTTCGCATAGCGCTATCTAGCCCCAAACTAAACAGAGCTTGTACTATGGGAACCAGATAACTGATTTGATGTTTCAGGATGACTGTGGCTTTAGTAATTTTACTTAACTGTAACTAGCTCGCTAAAATTTTAGCAACCTAAAAAAGCCAATCTTGTTAAATATTTTTTGGGTTAACAGAAGGTAATTTGTGACCTGTATCCTGCGACCTTGGGCTTACATCCTGCTCATTACGCCGGGCAATCTTAAAATGACCATGTCCCAGATACGAACTTAGAAAAATAAATTACTTGTTACAGTTTTTTTTCTCTGATACAAAAGGACAGTTTTTTAGAATGCGTGGGGTTTTATCTTTATAGGCTAAGTAGTACTACCCCATGAGTTAAATAATTTTAACATTTTCAACATTGATTTATTATGTGTTTCACGTGACATAATTAAAACGTACTAATGAAATTAAATGAAATAAAAAAGAAGAAAATATTTATTTGCAGCCAAAAACTTGTCAATAAAATTACTTTGAAGACAATTTACAATAAACATGATTATACAAAGTAATCAAAATTAATTAAATACAAATTAATAACGTAATGGAACCAGTTATCGACATGTTTAGGTCCGTACGTGAATTAAAAATGATAAAGGATACGTTAAAGTTACATGAGTAATAGCATTTATTACTGTCTGAATAAATAAAAAATAAATGATAATTCTGAATACATTTTTATTCTATTCTATGACGACCTCCGTAGTGCAGTGGGCGAATAGCCAGCTGAGACGCAGGAGGTAGCGGGTTCGATCCCCGGCGCGGAACAAATGATTGCAAGATCTACAGATATTTGTTCCGGGTCTGGTTGTTTCTCTATATATTATAAGTATGTATTTACAAAAAAATGTATATAAGTAGGTATTTTATCAGTTATCTAGTTCCCATAGTACAAGCTTTGCTTAGTTAGGGGCTAGATAGCGCTGTGTGAAATGTCCAGCAATATTTATTATTCTATTCTGAAATATGTGCTTACGAAAAATTTAATAAAAAGTAAAATTTATTGAAATCACAATTAACCGACACTGAATCTCCATAAATCGACTTCCAGTAATCAACTATCTAAGTACTATCGTACAGTACAGCTCTATTTAAGTAAGCCTTTTGAACGTATTAGCCATTACGCTTTTCATGTTTCTCACTACTTTCAAAAACAGGTATAATTTATAAATTAAAAATATTCCCATAATTCAAGGTACCTGTTGTAACAATTAAAGTACGTAGAATATCGATCAAACCCAACAATGGATACTATTTAATATTCTCTTCAATACATTCAAAAATATCGCATAAAAAGTCATTCAGAAAAACTCATGAGTATGATTTTTTCGATTTATGTAACCCGTTTTTTGTAGGCGTGAGAAGTCCTGCGTCCCTACGGTCTATGGGACTATGAGACAGGTGGCACACTATGAATCTATTGTGGCGTACTACTCGCAAAATGATCATAAAAACTGTTATAGTCGAGAGCCCCTAGTTGTATGAGTTTCCATTATTTACAAAAGTTATTGGTTTGTGGGAAGTGATCAATATTATTATTTGGTTTTAGTAAAGCGTTTGTATAAATAGCCTCCAGGTTCACCCGAACTAATGTTTGTAGTTTGATTGACTTGTATATTTTGTGGTTTGTTTATTTTGTTACGGTTTAATGTTCATCAAAGGGCTACATAAAAAGAAGATGGCTTTTGGTACTCTATAGCAAATTATTTTATTATTTTACATTCATGTTTATCGGTTCTGCGGCAGATATGACCAGCCCACTGCCACTTCAGCTTGCTGACCCTCTGAGCTATGTCGATCACCTTGGTTCTCTGTCGGATAACCTCGTTTCTGATTCTATCCTTCAGATAAATTCCGAG
Source organism: Philereme transversata (assembly GCA_963924445.1). Classification (NCBI taxonomy): domain Eukaryota; kingdom Metazoa; phylum Arthropoda; class Insecta; order Lepidoptera; family Geometridae; genus Philereme; species Philereme transversata. Next base: position 23,223,970 of record OZ004342.1, on the reverse strand, counting down.
CATAGCCCTTTCCATAGCTCGCTGAGCGACTTGAGCGAGCGTGTACTGGAGTGGAGACCACGTCTAGGTAAGCGAAGTGTAGGACGCCCTCCGGATAGATGGAGTGACGATTTGCGCGCTGTGGCTGGCAAGGATTGGATGAGAAGAGCTGAGGATCGGGTTCAATGGCGCACCCTGGGAGATACCTACGTCCAGCAGTGGACTGCTATAGGTTGATGATGATGATGATTCATGTTTAATAAGGCAGCGAACCCATCAATGAAGTTAAAGTAGGCTGAAGAAGGGTTTGTTCTCGAAATCCCCACCGCTACGTAATAAATTGCCCGTGTTAAAGTATGTATGTTTGTAGTAGTTGTCCAGTTACAAGACCTCTAAGCACTGGTGGGGATTTCTAAAATAAACTGCTGAAGAAGTTTTTATTATGATAATATTTTTATTAGATAGATTCATATATTTTATGGCAAGTACTTATTTTCATAGGGTCTAGAGGCTGAATAGTACGGCTTCAGCAGAATATCAGCGTCTACTGTTTAGCTGAGTCAAGGTCCGTTTGCTTCCTGTGAAAGATTGTCTGTTTGAAAAGTAGTTCAGTTAAGTTTCCCACCACAAGATTGATTACAAGGTACCGCAATATTTACCCTCAGCTACCCTGAATTACAATTACGCACCGCTACATTACCGATCAAACAATAAAAAACATTACTTTTACATTACTGTATTTGGTTTCAAAATCTACATCCTACCCTTATACCTGATCTTTATTACAATCGCATAGAGTTCAAATTGCTGACACCAAAAAGTATGTGAGGGTGTTTGTAATACCATAAAACTCTTCCTATTTATCTAGTCCGTATCACAAGAGGATAAGGCTTAGTTTTTTGAAGCTATGTATTTTAAAGGGTAGTAGTGGACAGTTCCCGTGTGAACTTAGTCGGGGGAGGTTAAGGGGTAGTTATGTTTAACTTCAGCAATCCCGTTTGATATTCTATTGTTGAGATATCATTAATTACTCGGATAGAAATTGCGTTTAATTGTGACGTCAGAGTGCAGTGCAATGAAAACATTTGAATGATAATGCACTAAGAATAATACGTTTTGATTATGATTAAGATATTTTATGGGTTTTTAAGCTCGTTCATTTATGTTATTTAATTTGACAAATATGCGCTGTAAGACCAAATCTAGCTATTTTATATACTAACTTATCATCTAATCTTATACCTACCTAGACTTACAATACATAAATTATTAACGAATTGTCTTAATTAATATTATTATTTCGTCGTTACATTGGTTATTTCTTCTGCAATATCATCATCGTCATCATATCAGCCATAGGACGTCTGCCTCCCTCATACCTAAAATTCAGAGGCAATAATTCATTTTTCGTAATTTCAACTACAGTCATAGTAAAGTGTTTTTCGGTCGCATTATGATCGCAAAGCCTACTACAAACGTTTTCTTGTAGCAATCAATTCCAGAGCTGGTCTTTGTCTGAACTTTCCACCCTTTAAAAGAGGCAGCCAAAACCTTTCAGTTTCCGTCAAACGTAGCAATAACAGGTATCGAGGTTAGATCGAAACCTTGAGTATGACTAGTCAGCGTTTTAAAGTCTTTTGCAAGTGATCAATACCATTCAATTAGGAGCCAGAAATATAAAGTTCCGATCTCCCCTCAATCATAGGTTGTCAATAGACTCACTTCCCCTTGATCGATGAGGTCGCGTGTGAGCGCGCGCGCACGCCGGTCGCACGCGCCCGCGCATCGTTGACTCGGGAATACGCGGGATTGGTCGAGGGGGATTCGTAATTTGCGCATCCAAATAGAATAGGTGTGCTTATTCATAGGTTTGAATGATCTCCGATTAATTTTGAATCGTAAGTAGCATGTGAAAATATTTTTCATCCACCCATCTCGGAAAGAGTATTTTTGCTCTTCGATATCTGAGTGCAAAAGCCGTTTTTATCCGCTAGAGGATAAAGTAAATTGAATTTAGAACATCGTGTGCACTAAGTTTGTGAATTCAAAACATCATTAAACCTATTTACTTCTACCTCCATGGTGCCGAATTTATCATACAACTTTTTTTAATTTGTTAAAATCTCAGACTCGGAACCTTCTTGGTGTATTACTTTTTTTAAATTTTGTTTACGCGCGCCATTCGTACGTCCTAATGTTAAAACCTTAGGTTAAAAACAAGTGAAAAACCGAAAATTAGTCATTCTAGCGACGAGGAAGTTGAACCACCAGAATTGACTGAAACTATTAAAAATGTGCAAATAAGCTTTCTCCCTCAACAATCACGCGAGATGTATTTCAAACAGTATGATATGTTTAACACGTGGCAACTACCTAAAAGAGCCACAACTTTCTAAGAAAACGTTATACGGGCATATTTTATTGAATTATCCAAGACCAAGAAATCAAGCACTCTATGGAGTACGTATTCAATGTTAAAAGACATAGATAGACATTCATTTGCTACCATAGCACACACAAATTCACACAGTATATTCAAAAGGAATAACATCAAAGAGAAAGCACAAGTAGGAGATAACAGAAAATTACATACAACAAATATATAAACAATATAATTAAATAATAAATATACAATGTAAACAGGGAAAAACTTATCGCTTACCATCAGGCGAGATAGTGGTCAAACGCTAGCCTATAATTTATAATAAAAAAAAAAAACTAAAAAGAGGTAAGTTGGTATATACCTAAACTTGAGAGCAAAAAAATCGCACATTCATGATTTTTTGACATAACTAAAAAAAAAACAAAAAATATCATGTTTCTGTAATGCAGATTCATAGTCTATTTTAATACCTATCCAGTGGTATCTGATTTGTCTTTCAATCATTACATAAAAATGCTTTTGTGGATCAATAACAAAAATGCATGTTTAGTAAAAAATTCTTTATTCAAGTATTGGTGTCAAAGTTATGAAATTAAAAGATAAAATTAATTTAAAGTTTGTTATTAATACCGAGTGTTCCCTCCCCTAGCCTGAATCACTGACTCCATCCGTGTTTTCATTGATGTTACTAGACTTTTGATAAAGTCTTGAGGAATAGCCTCCCATTCCTCTGCGATCGCCTGTTGCAGCTCCTGTAGAGTCGATGGAGGAGCATCTCGGCCTCGAACTCTTCTTTTCAGCTCGTCCCATAGATGTTCGATGGGATTGAGGTCTGGGCTTCGAGCTGGCCACTCCATAACGGTCACATCCACCTCTTGAAGGTACTCGATCACTATGCCAGCAGTATGCGGTCTTGCATTATCTTGCATAAACAGAAAGTTTTCGCCGATAAACCCAGCAAAAGGTACGACGTGGCTCTCGAGTACTTCCTCAATGTATCGTATGGAAGTCAATCCTCTTGATTGGCGACCAGTATTCGGTCCGGTGATGAAGGCAAGCTCGGTTTTTGCTTCCATAGACATGCCTCCCCAAAACATGATTGATCCACCGCCATAGGCGACACGTTCTGTTATGCAGCATTGGGCAAATCGCTCTCCCGATCTTCTATACACCTTCCCCCGTCCGTCGTTGCCATGCAAGCACATCCTGCACTCATCAGAGAACAGGACTGCACTCCACTGCTCTTCGGTCCAATTCAAATGGTCTCGAGCGAACTGAAGGCGGGCTTCTCGGTGGGCTGGGGTCAATTTCGGCCCGTTTGCTGGCCTGTGTGCAGTCAGGCCACCTTCTCTCAATCGTCTTCTGACTGTCCACCGGCTAACTTCTACTTCACGAACTTCTTGAAGTCGTTGGCCCAGTTGAACTGCGTTCAAACGACGATTTCTTAAAGATGTCGTTATAAGAAAGCGGTTATCACGCTCTGTTGTAGCACGGGGACGGCCCGATCCTTGTCGCCGTTGGTAGCCACCAGTCTCTTGATACCTCTGGTATACACGCCGAACGGTAAATCGGCTCAAACTCAATTGTCGAGCCACTTGACTTTGCTTAAGCCCCGATTCAACAAGGGCAACCACTTGAGCGGCTACTTCTGGTGTAGTATCCATTTTCGTGTTCCGTTTGAAGCCAATATCAATAGAGAACCTTTCACACTGTACGTTGGTATGCAAATGATGACCATTCCCTCAATATGCACTCTTTTATACCTGCGATAAATCCCGCCGCCGGCCTTACCTGGATCGAGCGACATAAGGGGGTCTATTGTTTTGTTGCTAATGAGTTGTTTTTAAAGGTAAATGTCAACCCTTTATCAGTTCTGCGAATGCCTAGATTATGCACTTTAATTTAATTTGATTTTAATTTGCTGTAAGCTCCAAATAAAAAATAATTTAACTTTTAAGTAAAAATGTGCGGATGTGCGATTTTATTGCTCTCAAGTGTATGTGCTACTGCAGCAAATGGGTTTCAGCTCAGCATTATGCCTCGCCACCGATCGACAGCTCGGCGCTGTTATTCTGCCGAATCCTTTAGTAGGCAACGTAGCAAAGTAGGTAGTTAAAAGCAACAATAAAGATGAAAAAATACATACATATCGATATTACACTCAACTTAGGTAACTGTAGCAACGTTACTTTCAATTTTTCTTAATTATACCTAGGTATTATTTGTTATAATTTAAAGATGATTCTGTAATACTTACCTATCATAATGTAGTAGTTAATGACTGACTGAACTTAAACTGTATCTTGTGATTGTAAATATTTTTATTTTGCATTTAGTCATTTCCTCCCTGAAATTGCTGCCCTGTTTGACCCCCCCCCCCCCCATAGACCCGGGGCTGCTACATAGTGTTAGCCAAGGTCAATAGGATATCAAAATGGCAATCGAGGCGTTCGCCACCTGCTGCGCGAGCGCATCAACAAGCGGCGCGTGTGAGAGCGCATGTGCATAGACTCACACGCGGACACTATCCGTTGCATAGGGGGAATTTGCGAGTGCAATTTGGATTGTAAAGTCGATTGTAATTCATTTTGCTTTTTATGAAACGCTCCTAGTGTAGTTTCCTCTCACACGTTAAAAACTTGGATGGGTGACCGCTGGTGGCATTTTCAGCTGAGAGCGCTTTCGTGCTTCGGAAGGCAAGTTTTTTTTTTATTGATGATAGTCAAGCGCTTGACCACCTGATGGTAAGTGATGGTGAGATCGAAGATGAAGCACGCTTGCCTAGAAATAGCATATTCACTCTGGACTTGAAGACTCCGAGATTATACTGGTCCGAGTAATGATGATGTTGGTACACCAGCAGTATAGATGGCCACTTATCTCATACGAAATTACTGATTATTAGAATTATAGGTAATGGTACTGTAGTAGAGATACCTCCTCTACATAAAGTTTATTTATGTTATAAAGGTGTTGGTTGAGGTGTTATACAGTATAACCTACTTTTTTATATAATAGTAATAATGCTGGACATTTCACAAAGCCCTATCTAGCCCCAAACTAAGCAAAGCTTGTAACTATGGGAACCAGATAATTGATCGAATAATGGTATATATTTTTAGTAAATATGTGCATACTTATAATTTAAAGAAAACTACGGAAACCCGTATGTAATGTTTGCTACGAGCAATTTATTCGTACAACCCAACCTACTCACGCCAGAATATTATTGTATAACTAGATAGCTTCTGCCCGCATCTTCGTCTGCGCAAGATTAATACGAGTGGCCTATTTTCTTTAAATGTATGCTTGTAACTGTTACGGGTTTTGCAGCGCACGCCATATTGGCTCGCAGATAGATTTTTTTCCGACTTACATGACACTTATTGTTATATTTTGGCCAATTTATTCAATAGCTTTACAAATTATAGTCTATACCTATGTTATTCTGACGTATGAGCTATATTATTGTAAACTTTCATTAAAATCCATTCAATAGTTTTTGCGTGAAAGAGCAACAAATATCCATACAAACTTTCGCGTTTATAATATTAGTGGAATGGGATGGTTGTGTGGCCTGCAAAGCACAGAGAATATGTGATGAACTTATTATATTTCATGCGCGTAGCTCTATCTAGTGAAAACTGGGAGAACTATGAAACCGCATAAACGAGATCCATCAGATGGCGCTATATCAAAGAACTACGCCATCTATGATGAACTAGCTGAACTAACACTAATTAGCTGCGGGAGAGACATTAAAGGTATCTTTGTATATATAAATAAATAAATATAAATAAATATTGCTTGACATTTCACACAACGCTATCTAGCCCCAAACTAAGCAGAGCTTGTACTATGGGAAAATATAACTTTAATTATGCTTTCTTACAATATAATTAGGACCTTAAGAATTTAAATATAGAGTTTATGTTCATTTGTCGTGGCTGGACCGCGAGTCGGGGTCCGAAGCGGTGTCTCGGGGTTCATGCATTTCTTCGAAATCGTCCACCGCCATTGGAGTATCTGAAAACAATTACTTTAAATTTAACCATAATAATATGAAACAATATTTATTACATAGTCGAACTTAATGCTAGATAGCAATATCTTCCAGTTAACCTTTGTGTTATCCGGACAAAAAGTTAATGCATGTATAGTAGAGGGAGAGCTTTAATTTAAGTTCTGAAACAAATAGATATAAATAAATAAATATAATTAAACCTAGATAAATACAAGATATTTCAATAAACCTACTTTTTAATACTTAAACATCAATAAACCCAAGTAATACAATTCATAAAGTAACTAACCAGTGCCAACGGGCCGTGGATAGCTCACCAGGCCCGTTGGCACGATTTTTCAAATCTGGCCTGGTACCGGGGCAGGGCCACCGGGCCAGATGGGACTAATCCATAAAAATCGTTATTATATTATATACTACATAGACTTAAACATATCACAGGTTATGAGGTAAATTTTGAGCTTGGATTTAATGGCTAATCTCCGCAACTACTAAGACATTTTTCAAAATTCTTTAATTGATTGAAAAATAGCCCTGAGTGATATAGGCTATGTTTTATTTTGATAAGCATCTTGTACCAAATGCTGGATATTAGAAGATGTGGAGATCATCCAGGTTAGTTTATAATTATATCAAAATTAGAATTCTATGTCATACCGTGTCTGGTTTGATTTGTATTTTATTAATATTTATAGCAGTTTCTTTAAAAATCTTAACAAATAATGTGATTATTTCCCATGACGACCTCCATGGTGCAGTGGGCGAAAGGCCGGCTGAGACGCAGGAGGTAGCGGGTTCGATTCCCGCAGCAGAACAAATGTTTGCTTGATTTACAGATATTTGTTCCGGGTCTGGTTGTTTCTCTATATATTATAAGTATGTATTTACAAACAAAAATATATGTAGGTATTCTATCGGTTATCTGGTTCCCATAGTACAAGCTCTGCTTAGTTTGGGGCTAGATAGCGCTGTGTGAAATGTCCAGCTATATTTATTTATTTATTTTATGTGATTGATGAAGAGTTGACGCCCCGAGACCAATAAGAATAGAATAAGAATAATTTATTGAGTGTATTTATTAAATTTTATGAAAAACTAACAGCTATATTAACTTAGCAATTAACTAGTACAAAACAGAAAGCCAATTATAGGTTTTCACGTTTAGCAACATTTCAGCAACATAACTAGGTAAGAACATAATTTGTACCAACACTAGGTGAAACAGTTATCCAAATAGTATTAAGTAATAAATCTACTAATTAGTAAGTAACACCATACTAACGTTACCGCCAACAAAAAAGTCTTTGCTCAATCGCTGTCTAGCAGAGTTGACACTCATGCTGAATAGATTGAAATCATTGCTTTTGCACAATTTATAAAAATTGTCGCTTGCACGCCACAGAATTAAATTCTGCCTGTAATTTGTTCCAACAACAGGAGAATAAATGATGGGATTAAACCGTTTTATTTTAAAACGAACATTAATACCGATTTTGCTTAGCAACTCCGGACAGTCGATGTTATTGGAGGTAAAAAGGATATGTCAGCTATTTCGCGTCGTTTTTCAAGAAAATGAAATTTAATACAAAGAATAAGATATTTGAAATACCTATAAGGAATCTTTAAGCGGAAGCAGAGGTACTTCATAAATTTAATTTGGATTCGCTCAAGTCTTTCAATATAAATATCATAGTGAAGGTTCCAGATTTAAGATGCGTATTCAAGGGTGAGTTCTTAAAACTGTTTGGTACTAGTATATAGCCTACAAAATGTTAGCCTAAATTAGCAAATTAATAACCAGATGACAATTTGATGTGGCATGTAATGCTATTATTATATTTGAGCAGAGTATCTGACGTAGATGTTTCTCACATTAGGTCTCTAGCGAGTCTGGGTTGTGAGGATTACAATGACTCGCTTCGGACTCTCGTCAAACAGAAGTAACAAATTACCCACTTGCACATAAGTTATAATCTAAATTACAAGCTAGAATTAAAGTACTTAATTACAATGAATTCAATGATTACAATGAAAGTAAGAAGTGTGTAAGGTCCAACATATAGGTAAGTACACTGAAGTAATGTGTATTGGAAGTGGCGCGAACCGCCTTGGGTGTGCGAAGCTCCTTAGGAAAGTACTATCTGAGTGTCTGAGGTTATGTGAGCGTGATTGACCGAGCAAATGAAGCGTCGAGATTGGCCAAGACATGCTTTTGTCCGTCTGTCTGCCTACAGGTCGCATTTTCAACCGATTTTTACGAAAATTGGCACACACGTTCCTTGGTTTATTTAATATTTTTTGTCGATCGCGATTTTTAATTGGGGGAAAATAGGGGGGAAGTTTGCTGCAGTGTTATTTATTGACAGATTTCAATCAAATTTGAGGGGTACATACAAAGGACTTCATTCTATACAAGATGTTGCGAAAAAAATTCCAAAAGGGGCAGTGGAGTGGGGGAAGGGACGGGGGATTTGCTGTAGCGTTATAGATGGACGGATTTCAAGTTTTGAATTTTTTTCGGAAGACTGAAAAATAGTTCAATAGCTTGGTAGTAAATAGCGTAGTCTGATTGGAATATGCCATGCTGCACAGGCACACCTGCAGCTGCTGCGCCATCTCGTGCTTCGCCCCGCTCACGCGCGCCCCTGGCATTCACCTAGATGGTCGAGCGTGACGCCCATGGCGCGGCGCAGCACGTGCGGCTGCACGAGGCTATGCGGCGGCACGCGCGCCGCCATGCAGCGCAGCCTCGCGCTCCGCCCTGCTCGCGCGGGCCTCTAGCACTCACCTAGATGGTCAAGCGTAACGCCCATGGCGCGGCGCAGCACGTGCGGCTGCACGAGGCTATGCGGCGGCACGCGCGCTGCCATGCCGCGCAGGCACGCTTGCAGCTGCCGCGCAGCTTCGCGCTCCGCCCCGCTTGCGCGCGCCACCAGCGACAGGTGCCAGGGGGGAGGGGACGATAACCTGCAACAAAGAACAATTTAAGTTAAAAAAAAATTTGTGATTTATTTCAATCATTATTTTGAACAATATCTTGAACTCGATCTTGAGAGAGAAGTTCCTCGCACGATACAAATAAGTCGTGTGCCGAACTTTAACAGAGATAGTGGATTCTACCGCCAATCTGGAGGCCATGTCTACATGATGCAAGCAACAGAGGAGTGAGTGAACCTGGTAGAGACATAGTTAGTGTTGTGTGTTTGCCTGTGCCGAGAACTACCGAAAAGAACAGCAGTGTAGATAATGATGATGATGTGGCCTGTCAACAAGACGAGCGACCTGTTGGTCCTAGGACCCCGAGCCAAAGGTTGCTTGTTAGGATTTCTCCTTTTCCTTGGTAGACACTTTTCTATTTGTCGCCTGTCAAAAGTTCCATGACAATCCACTGCGCAACTAAACGCCAAACGGCTAACTTTTGAGCCGTCAAATTAAAACGGCCATAACAAAATTATCGAAATCAACCTCTACTAAATACCATGTCTGTATTAGTAGCATATTATTATGTTCATTGACTACTTTTGTCGATTTCAAAAGTGCTTTAGATATGAATAATCTACATATAAATAAACATTAAACTTCTTATCGTACTGGACAATTTTAACGGAGTACTCGAATCTGTTCTATGTTGATTTTCAACGTATCTGCTAAGGCGGTCGCAAGTTGCCGTGGATGGTTGTGAGTCTCACATTTACTTTTCAATATCAGGCGTTCTTCAAGGGTCAGATCTGGGTTCAATTTTGTTCATTCTATTTATAAATGATTAATTATTCATTTACTCGAGTTCTCCAATGCCAATGTTTTATGTAGGTAATTTAAACTCCCTCGATTCATTCGTTTTTAAAACGACATAGACATTCGGCAAAGCAATCTTGACAAGATTTACAAATGTAATTTTGTAAACTCAGTGTATATAAATGCTTAATGGTTAGTAATTACCGGTCCCACTGTTCCTTATAGAGCCTCTGCACGAGTTCTGCGGTGTGGCTGAGCGCGGGCGCGATGCCGTAGTCGCGCTGAGAGGCCGCGATGTCTTCCTCCGCGTCGTTCAGGAACTCGATGTCGATGCCGAGTGAGCTGAGAGAACGCAGCTCCTCGACGTCTACTTTCACTTTGGATATATCCTGGAAAACATTACAAATTTCAGTTTTTGGCCAACAACACTGTGTACTTGTTTGTGATAAATTCAAAGGGGGTAGCGGGTTAAGGCGGGTCTGGCGGCCCCCACCGAATCTGGTAAAATCGTTCCAAAAATCTTGAAGAGGGTCGAAAAACAAGCAGTATAAGCTTTTTACCGACATTACAACCCCAAACGAAAACACAGTAATGGCGAAAAATATGATTTTATGTGATTTTTTTTTTCAAGCAGTTTAATTTAGTTTTAAATGGTTTAAATGCAATTAAAAATTTGTTTTGGATGTATGGAAGTCCCCTGAATTTTTTCAGATTTTTTGGTCAAGTAAAAACATGTGAATTTTAGGTTTAAATGCGAAAAAATCGTGAAAACGCGTCATTTTCAAGATTCAACCCTCTAAGTTTAGGGTTGTTTTCATTTTCCCGAGAGGTGCTGTATAGTATAGATAGCGGCAATCGTCCTCTTTTAAAAACAGGCAACTGGACTCAATTTGGTCAATTCTGGTGAGCGAGGCGATTTTTTGAAAAAAACTCGAATTTTCAACTTTCGGTAAATTACGGCGCGTACTTGGTATAATGCGTCTTTACTATAAAAAATACATCTCTATAGGGGTTTTTGAGGTCGCTGATCACGAATTTGATGTCAAAAAATTTTTTTTACAACAAATTCACCCATAAATATTTATTAACACAGGTTTGATAATGTTATTTTTATTATGTTAATGGGAATTAAAAAAAAAAATAATAACAAAAAATCATATTTTTCGCCATTACTGTGTTTTCGTTTGGGGTTGTAATGTCGGTAAAAAGCTTATACTGCTTGTTTTTCGACCCTCTTCAAGTTTTTTGGAACGATTTTACCAGATTCGGTGGGGGCCGCGAGACCCGCCTTAACCCGGTACCCCCTTTAGTTCGTGATTCAAAAAGTTGAATTGAAATTGATTTTAGTGTGTGCTTAAATGTTTTTCCTCTGTTCTTTTGGCTGTAGATAGGATCTGGCGCTGTCTTAATATTACAAACACGATCATTTTGTACCTACATTGTTACTCCGATCCACAAACAATAAAGATTTATGATTTAATGTTTTTTTTTTTTAATAATAAAGCCGATCTTGCCGAAGAAAACCTGTCTTACTTTTTTTCGAAGCTTATAAATAGAATAGAATGTTGTTCGAACTCACTGCTTCTTCCTTAGAGGGTGGTACTTCCGCCTTTTTATCGGGGAACAGGGCTTCCATGTCGTAGAACAGCGCCCAGGGCGAGTCTGGCGCGAACCGAAGCAACTCCTCATTGCCTTGCCCGGTTTCTGATGCTGGAAGTACAAATACAACTTATATTTGTTAGCGTAAAGTAGCGTATATTCTAAAATGGATGTATACATTTCTACTTGAAATTTCACCCTTGTGAGCAAACACACTTTTTGTGTGAAATCTTATAATGTTAACAAAATTGATTAGTCAGAAAATTAAAAATTATTTAGATCATCATGGTTTCTTTAATTTTTTCTATAAGGTCTATGGAGATCACAGGATGTTATACATTGGCATCAATAGCTATAAACACAGCATTTAGCATTTTTAGCATTGGAGGCGTTGGAAGTAATCTGATATTATTTTTCTTTATAATTGTCACAAATCCTCACATGATATTAATGTAAGTACTTACGTAGAGTGTGATATATTAGATGAGATTCTTCCTTAGTGAGAGTTGCGAAGGTGGCGTCGTAAGATGGCGCGTACGAACTGAAGGGCCCGTATAGAAGCGACTTCACGCCTTTAGCGATGTTCCTGCGATCTTCGCGTTGCGCTGAGGGGAAATTACAAACAGTTGTGTAGAATCGTTCCACAGACTCAATCATTTGAAACTCAGACATCTACACAGAGCATGTTTTAACCAGAATGATTGGGTCACTCACTGTTCTCACTTTCATTGAAGGAACACTAAGAAAAATGGTGCTGTTTTCAGTGATAATTCAGTTAATAAGCTGTTTATAGTGGATAACAGCATAATCTGAAGACAAACGACATTTAATTTTTTTTATTTTACACTGATCTTCGTTTGACCACAATCTCACCTGATGGTGGGCGATGATGTGGTCTAAGATGAAGCACGAAGATCTAAAAGAAACCTATTCACTCTTACCTTCAAGAGACCTGGATTGTATTCTTTAGGAAAAACAGACGACGGTAGTGTTTCATACCTTAGCTTGTAAACATCAAGAACGTGGAACCAAAACGGTGTCTGCGAATGGGTGGTATATCAACTAGGTACGGATGGCACTGAGCCGTGCGCCTGCTTGTCCTTCGATGGAAAGGAGATGGCGGGGTCAAATCGTAAAGTTCCTGGACACATTCCCCAAAATGTATTATATATTGCTCACCTATAAGCCTTAAGAGCTTTTAGCTCTACGTTCTATCGAGTCCAAGGTAGCGAGCTGGTGTTTAATCTTGTGTGTAATGTAGGCACAAAGTTCAAGATATCATTGAATTCTAAATCAAAATATTTTAGGAAGAGCTATTCGTTTTTGCATAGGTTCATTTAATTTTCTCTTTAACTTAAGTTGTATTAATGATTTGTAGAATATTGAATAATACTCACTATGTAGCGTGCCGGTGCCGTGGTTGAGTTTCCCCATCAGCTGTCCGAGTGTGATAGGTTTTTCGTCAGACGTGGGCGCCGGCCCCGCCCCCGGCCCGCCCACCGTGTGCGTCACGAGGCAGAGCGTGGTCTTGCCTTCCTGGTCCATGCGGGGGAATGCTGAAAGACAAACTCATTATTAAAACTTCAAAATTACTGATTACTGATAAAATCTATTCTTGGACGTCTTGAAGACAGTGGTGGCGGTTCGTAGTTGCAGGATAGTTTTAGTCACCAATCAAAATGGTGTTGCGAATCTTACCCACAAACACGACTATTTAATCATAATAACTTAAACATTATTATGAATACGGGATTTATCACGAAACATTGTCGGTCGAAACACCGATAAGACGGTACGTGATAAATCCCGTATTTATAATAATGTTTGAAATCAATCACGAAAGTTTTCTATAATAATTTAAGTTTCGAAATCTTCGAACTTTCGCTTTTTAATTAGTAAACAATAGAATCACCACCAGTTGCGCTCCTTTTTTTTGTCCATAGATCTTTGGCCTTCGTACTGTAACCAACTTCGTTTACCATCGCGTCACCGTAGGATTCTACTTCAGAAAGTGAGATAGTAAAGGCCAGATTCATTCCATTTAAATAAATCTAAATATATAAAACAAAGTCGGGTTAGTTACACCATTTATAACTCAAGAACGGCTTGACCGATTTTGATGATCTTTGATTTGTTGAATTTGTCTCCGCCCCGAATATGGTACGAAGTTCGCCGGGTCAGCTAGTTGGTACATAAAGAAGTATTCTTAAGGGATGCGTTTTGACGTAAATTCTGAATCAAACTGGCTAAAAAACTCAAACAGGATACAAAATTGTTTCAAAGTCAAAGTCAAATATTTTTATTCATTAAAATCACAAGGATCACTTTGAAACGTCCATTTTACTGCCTGTTCCTTCGCGACCAAGCCAGGAAATAAAGGCAAGAAAACAAGGCTGGTTGTTTTTTTAATGATCCTTTTAGAATACATAACAATACAGAAAATAAATTACGTCTAAATTCTAACATTTTGAACGAGTTGGAGCAATTTCAATCCCAAGCTTCTCTATCATCTAAATAATCCGATATTTTATAGTAGGCTTTTTTATAAAGATTTTGTTTAATTACGTTTTTAAATTTGTTAATTGTCAATTTTTGTACATCCCTTGGGAGTTTGTTATAAAAACGTACACCTTGCCCTTTAAACAATTTACTAACTTTATGGAGTCTACAAGTGGCAACAGCGAGTTTATCTTTATTTCTAGTATTAAAATTATGATTATCGCTATTTTTCTTAAACAAATTAGTATTTTTGTGAACATACATTAGATTTTCATAGACGTATTGACAAAGGAATGTCATAATATTTATTTAACATATTGCGTAATGATTCTCTGGGGTCCATATTATAAATTGCACGAACAGCCCTCTTCTGCAGCACAAAAACGGTGTTTATATCTGCAGCACTCCCCCACAGCAGTATACCGTATAACATAATGCTGTGGAAGTAGCTGAAGTAAATTAGTCTAGCTGTGTCTACGTCTGTAAAAAGCAGGATCTATTTGACTGCGTATGCCGCAGAACTACGTCTCTTCGACAACCCATCAATGTGAGGGCCCCATTGAAGCTTATTATCTAGGGTTATACCTAAGAATACGGTGGTGTCCACAAGAGGCAACTCCTCGTCTTTGATTTTTATATAATTGTTTGGTGATTAAAGCATACTTACCCTTCTTCGCAAGTCGTCTTCTATGTTGTTCCCTGGCGGCTTCCATCTGCAGCTTCAAGCAGTCTCTATCATCCGTGACGGTTCCATCCGACACAGTCTCGGCCTCAGAGCCGCCGCTCTTGAGCGGGGAGCTGCGCTTCAGCACCTTCTGTTGAACAACCACAATTAGTCGCAGTAAGGGGACGGGCGGCGAAACATTCTGGAAATGTGCGGTCAAAATAATAGTTTTGGTGGGACTTTTAGAATACTATTTACATAGTGTTTTGGATTGGAGTCTGAATAATTTCGGTTTTCTAGATTTGGGTAGCGGAGTTTTTATTGGATGGGCGATTCATGCGTGTTAATAAATGCGTTTGAGAATGTAACGGCCTCAGTGTCAGAAACAGAAGCTTGTCTCTTGAATGCATAATATTTTCGGCAATAAATAAAAATAAATTCAATCAAGGTCTTCAGCATGTGTTGTCTAAGAATTCGCGGATTTGCTAAGGGAATTTGAAGTTTGCATCTAACACTTTTCCAAAAGGTTTCGCCCCCGCGTTCGGGACTAGGAGCATGCACGCGCCTTCACATCACACACACTCTTGAACTTCATGACAGAAGCAAAACATAAAGTGCTATCGCTAAAACATGACACTACTCAACTAGTAATATTATTATGTGGATAAAGTGTCACCTTTCTGCCGTATGTCCTAAGCGGCTGCGTTGCAAAAAGTGTTTTTATAAACAAGTTTTAGTGGTTTTGGAGGACACAACAAATGACACAGTTCAATGACATTCAGAGTAGAGATGGGTGGATGATTTCGGAACATTTGTGTACTTTTAAAACTTAACCAGGTATTCAAATACAATTTATGCACAGAGATTAGATCGAAATATTTGCATAGGAAAGTAATACTTACTTAATCAATTGGCCCACTTAAGTAATTTTTAAACTACTGACTGTTTAGGAAAACTATGTTCTCAATTGTTATATGAGTCTGGCTTTACTCTTAATAGCTTACCATTTCTTCTTAAAACTAAACTCTCAGATAAATCCAACAAATTGCAGAACTCAACATACCACATCCATCTTGCCAATATCAAATCCCAGCTCCTTGATCGGTATTTCATACATGTATGTGAGCAAATCTCCCATAGGCCGGAGTTTCTGCGGGGTCAGCTGCTTGAGGCCAGCGTGGAGCAGCCTCTTAGCTGCTTTGTGGTACACTGTACCGTGCTTGTTGTACTTCATCGCGTTGTTGCACATCAGCTTAAAGTCACTCTGGAGAGATTGAATGTTGCTTAAACACCACTATTCACTAGGAGATGTATGGCTTGGGGCATGTTTTTCAAAGACATGTGGTTCATTCTAATTCTGGGATAAACGATGAACAACCAAAAAAACTTGATACCAATGTTTCTAGCAATGATGCACAATTTTTTGCAACATTAGAAGATGACACAATATCCTCAATTATTGTTTTCTAGTAAAATAAGAGAATTGTGACCCAGACATTGCTGTCTGATACTTACAATGAAGCAGTTCAGACTCTTGTACTCATTATCATCAATTTTTTGCTTAATAGTGGAGAAGTCCATGGGTCGTTTGATAATGTTTGAGTAATTTGGTGCAAAGTTATCATTAACTGGCCATGCGAAGAACTGGTTCGGATCCCGTTTCTCAAGGTTCCGAAGTAATTGTTCTAGTAAACGGGAGAGGGGGCGCCGCTTTTGGCTTGCCTGAAATGATGGACAAGATAATATAGCTGTGAGACATGGCCACAAGTATGATTGTTCTGCAACTAATAAGTATTGATCTACCAAAATAAAAACTAGAGTTCACTGTTCTTAGTAATTATGTAATAAAACCATAGTAGTTGATAATAAACTATGGATATACATTTGTACTTAATTCTATGACACATCTAAAATAGTATCACCTTTTAAATGAGTATGTGCTACTTTAGCGTTCAGAAGACTTAGCTAAACTAACCAATATTTATAACAATAAATCTCCTGCACTAGGGCTACAGAAACACAAAAGCAGGAATGTGCACTGCATACCTTGAGCACACAAGTACGGGGCTCCCTATGTGAGGCAGGCGAGTTGGGGCCGGGACTCAGGTGCCGCCGTAGTTTCTTAGGCAGGCCTTCGTCATCCGTCTCATCCTCATCCAACTGCTATGAATAAACAAATCTTTACCATTGTTTACGTTTGTACAAGAAGCAAGAAGAAAGTTATTGATAAAATATTATAGAACTTGTTGTTCTCTCACCAAATCTAGTTCTCGGCGTCTTCTGGTTGCCTTTTTCTTCGGCTTTTCTCGAGGCTCCTTGTAGTCATCAGTAGAATTTTCCATATCACTTAAATCTATTTCCTCTTCTGAAAAGGCGGCGATTGTTATAAAATCAGCACAAATTCTTCGGAAAACAAACACTTTGTTTTTACTTACTACAACTCAATTTCTCTAAGTCATCCATTGTCGCGAAGAAACTGTTAAATAACTATAGTTTGGTTAATTTTTCGAGCACTCATTAATACATATAATTAAGAAAATGAGAAAAGGTATTATAATTTTGTATTTGTAATGTAACATCACTACTCCGCCTCCTACGTCGGCCACCCACTCGATCGAAGCGAGCGAGCGAGCGAAAATGCCATTTTGAAAGCCGAATTGACATTGACATACAAGTTAAAGAGAAACTTGACATGAGCAGATTTGGCAGTGACTGTTGTTTAAACTGTCAAGTAGCTTTGGCAAGTTTTGGTTGGATCATTCCACTAGCTATTATCCTCTAACCCTTAGAGAAATATTACGACGTTCAACATATTTTTATGAATAAAGTCTAGCCATAAAAATATGTTGAACGTCGTTATACCAAGTTGTGTAAGTACCTAAGTATGGTCTAGTCTAGTGCACTAGCACTAGCAGGATTTACCATCTTTTAGGTATGCGGACCTACACATCAAGCATCTCCAGTTAAGCTGACTTCGCATTGTGTACAGCGCCGGCCGGCCCTAGCCTTTGATCAGGGTAGAGCGAGATTGTCTTTCAGCGCGCTTCACTTGACGCTTCTACTTTCGTTTTATGCTAAACATTTAATTAAATAATACCTAATTCCCAAATTTTCAAAAATAAATTTTTATTGAAAATATCAATACTTTTTGAATTTAAATTAAATTTAGCAAATTATTTTTCGTAAATTGATTTTCGGCGCCCCTTGCCATCTGGCGCCAAGAGCGACCGCTTCTCTCACTCTACCCCAGGGCCGGCGCTGATTGTGTAGGCTTTCCGTACAATGAAATGTCAGCTGCCAATGTATAGTTTGATGAGTAGCTGTGATATGCTAGCTTATATCTAATATTTGATTAAAAACCAGTAAACTAGTGGTTCGCCCCGAACTGAGATCTCGCGAGTCTCCCATAAAGACAAAAATATAATAATCATAATCTTTGACTATCGAAATAGTGCCACGAAATAATAACCACGTAAGTTGACCAACAGTTTCATTCAAATTACAGGTAACAGGAGTTCATGTTAACTGTTACTCTTTTTTGGAGTACAGATTGCAGTTATTATAGATTTCAGACTTTTGCCTATATTTGTGTCATATAAGCTACACGCATACCAAATTACAGCACTGTAGGCTCACTGGTGTTCCTTGTGAATTTTGTCAAAGTTTAGTTTTTATTATGGCTAATAACTTAAAAACTACAAAGTTTTGACTAAAAATAAAAACGGGGTCGAAATGTACTCACAAAGGCCTTTTAATAGACGCGCCACTTGACCGGATAGTTCCATTTCATTTTTATTTTTACCCCTCTTGAACCCCAATACCTCAACAACCCTCCAACGTTTTTAGCTCATTTAGTCACACCAGAATTGTGTCATCACTACTTATCTATGTATTTTTCACGAATTCACCAATTTCACGATGATCGGATCATCGCTTCGAAAGTTATCCTCAGACAAACAAATATACATACATATGTAGGTACCTACAACGCCGGTTTGCCAAAGTCGATTTGGAGATCTCGCTTCGCTCGATCAATAATCAAATAGAATATCATAGAAATTATAATTTTATATCAAGAAGTCCCTAACGGTCCTAACTAATACAAATGAGCAGGAAACAGGCATGCTAAGTCGTATGAACTTATTGGTGAGCTCGCGGGCCGCGCGCGCACCTGGCAGCAATGATCCATCGCCCTATCGTCGCTATCAGCTCGCGCAATTAATTGCAGACAAGGGCACCGATGCACTAGGATTAAGTAGGTATCTAAGTACCTAGGTACTTAGTTTAGTTATTTAGTACCCACTTACTTAATTTTTTTTAGGTATTTCTTCACCTAGATAGGTACTTAGGTTTCTTCCTTCTTTCATTAGGTCTGCCAAATCCCTTCATATCTTTAAAACGCTATTGTTTAAGCACTAGCAAAGCGGTACTCTTCCACCTTTATTATGCGCACCGCCAAGGAGTGGAACGCCTTGCCTGAGTCTGTGTTTCCTGATAACTACAACCTAGGGATCTTCAAGTCACGAGTGAATAGGTTTCTTCTAGGCAAGCGTGTACCAACGTAAACTGCATCATCGCTTACCATCAGGCGAGATAGTGGTCAAACGCTAGCCTATAATTTATATTAAAAAAAAAACTATTTGTCTGCATCAGAGAGCTGAGTCATCTTATTTTGTTAATATTTCTGTCGCAGCGATTTCATAATTTATTTATTAATCGTATTTTAATATTATAAAATGTTTATATTACATTTATATTAATTTTACCTACCCTGGTGTCTATTTATTTTATTTTAAGCATTTTATTTCGCTTATGTTAGTACACGTTAAATAAAAAGCTTATGTTGTAAAGCTAACGTTAACGTTCTAGTAAAATCCAGTCCGTCCAAAGGTTGTCTGGAAGAGATCGCTTTTAGCAATATGACCGCCAATTGTACTATCGCGTATCTAGTTTTAAGTGTTGTAAATATTATTTGTTAATTTATGTGTGGTATAGAATAAAGCGTTTTCTATTCTATTCTACTTTGTTGGTAAGTATTAGGCACATCTACAGTCTACTTACTTGATTCGTTCGGATGATGCCCCTACTTAGTAGGCCTTACTAGGTAGGTAGATAAGGCACCGACATACTCTATTTATTACTTACATTCTGAGGAAACAGTATGGTATAGGTGCTGGGCAAAGAATACTCTATCAAATATCCTGTCACACACAGGCCGCGGCTGTCCTTCAACTGGCTACTGCTGAAACTTCCCGCCCTTTCAATTATTGATAGGTAGATGTATGTAAGCTCGAAGAACTAAAGACCGTTAGGGCTGAAAGTTCTTAGAGTGGAGACCACGCACTGGATAACGCAGCGAAGGACGGCCCCCCACTAGATGAAAATACGACCTTATAAAGGTTGCTGGGAGCCGTTAAGATCGGTCACTCTGGAAATCTATGTGGGATGTCTATATTCAGTAGGGACGTCCTATATAAAATATAAATATTGCTGGATATTTCGCACAGCGCTAGCTAGCCCCAAACTAAGCAGAGCTTGTACTATGGGAACCAGATAACTGATAGAATACTTGTATACTTTTTTTTACTTATAATATATAGAAATACATCCAAACCCAGAACAAATATATGTAGATCATGCAAACATTTGTTCCGCGGCGGGAATAGAACCCGCTACCCCCTGCGTCTCAGCCGGCCACTGCGCCACGGAGGATATGACGATGATGATGAGATGTATTGTCTCGGTTTTTGCAAGTTCAATGCGGTAGTTTCCCACGAACTATCTGCCTTCCTAATCATCATTCCAGTACACCACCAACCTTAGCAAAATTTAGTTTGCATTCTGTTACTGCCTTTCGTGTGATCGGCTAATTAAATTGGCCAGTGGCCGCGCCCGTTAATAGAAAATCGCGTTTAATAAATCGTTGCGTTTCGCTCTTCCTGCTTCTCGCGAGATGTATTGTTAGATGGGCCGTGAAATTGCTGCTGGCGTTTAGAACCGGACCTCCTCTTGTAGCCAACTAATAAAAACAGCGGGTCTTACCACACACACACCAAAAATTAAACCCTGTTTAGTGCGTGTTTAAAAAATCTTATACAAAAATTGATAAGGATTTTTTTAAACACGCGTTAAACAACTGCTTAACCTTTTGTGGTAACGGAGAGACTCGAGGGGGTTTTCAAATGATTGATTTAATCTTTATAAACCTTATGTGCTAGTCCCGTTTAGATTTAATGGTACCTACTAAAAAAAATACTATTTCACAGACTGGTGGACAAATGGGGACTCACGTCATCGTAATTATTGATTAAAACGAGTATTTATCGCGTATGTACCTTTTTTATTTGGTATCCCGACCTTTCGGCTGTGTTGCAACTTGTTTTGTTGTAACCTATGTTGTCCCACTAAAGGGCAAAGGCCTCCCTCTCTTTGTTCCAGTTTTTTCCTCAGTAGAAATGAATTTAATTATGAATTAGAATTCACGTCATCGTAACACAAACTTATTAGATACTATTTACTAAGTACCTACTTACTAGGCATGGAAATGGTTGCTGCTTTTAAAAGCTTAAGAAAGTAGCAAGTGTAACGTACAATTATATGATTCTTCACATGCCACTTGTGAAATGTTCCATCACTAGCACCTAGACTGCCTCCGTGGCGCAGTGGGCGTATAGCCGGCTGAGACGCAGGAGGTAGCGTGTTCGATTCCCGCCGCGGAACAAATGTTTGCATGATCTACAGATATTTGTTCCGTGTCTGGATATTTTTCTATATATAATAAGTATGTATTTACAAAAAAAAAGTATATAAGTATTCTATCAGTTATCTGGTTCCCATAGTACAAGCTTTGCTTAGTTTGGGGCTAAATAGCGCTGTGTGAAATGTCCAACAATATTTATTTATTTATTATTATTATTATTAGTGTACCTACCTCCTACCTATAATTAGAGACTAGAGTTTCACATCTATGCACAAAGTATTTAGAGGAGGCGGTACGGAGAGGAGCCGTCCTGTCGTGTTTAGATCATTTAGCACGCAGTCTCCGGTGTAGCTGTAGGATGTTATTATGTGAACTAAAGCTATGACCGTTGTGAGATGTGTTTTAGTGACAAACACCATGTCCTTAGATTGAATCCCCACTAAACTGGAGCTTTACAATAAGCTAAGCCTGTTAGCAGGAGACCTGAACACGCTATCATTCAAAAGTGATACTTTTGAATTGTGTCATAAAATCAGCATCAGTTTTAGCCGTCGATTTATACTAAATTTATATATATGTTATTTATATGTTATATATGTATATATATGTGTATATGTTATATATATATATATATTTATATATATATTAATATATATGATTTATACTAATAATAGTAATTTATTTACTCTTCGTTGGGGCCGGTGCAGCGGCAAGTTTAGCTGAAGATCTCAAGCGGAGCAAATATGGAAGTCTCGACAGAGCTTGTGGCTCAAATGCCATTTGGAGTCGAGACCCTGGGTTCATGGGGTACCGGGGCCCTGGGGAGGTCGAAGCGACGTGTGATCCGTAAGTTGGGTCTTATCTGGGTCAACGCATAAGCATTGTAATTCAGCGGGGCAATACAGCTAGTGTCTTAGGGACACTTCGGCCTGGTAGTGATCTGGAGAAGTTGAGCTATCGCGTTTGCAACGGTCTTTAGATGATTCAACTGTTTCTTCTGTATTTTATTGTAAATAATTTTACATGGTTTCTGTTATTAAAGGACAGTGAGTTGTCAATAAATAAAATAAAAAAGTGTACAATAAAACTAGGTAATGTTTCAAAGTGAACCTTGTAACTTTGTCGTTTTCGATCAACTGGATAACCTGGTAAACGTATTTATACCTATCTATCTAAGTAATTAGAATTTTACCAGATTCATAACAGAGAAATACTTATTAAAAGCTAAAGCCAGAATGTATCATTCCGAAGTGAGATTTTAAGCACAGCATTCATCAACCAATCTTTTGTGCCTTTGTCCCCGTGCATAGAACTTTAATCAATGGATTAGTAAGAATTTCGCATCTTAGTTAGCGGGTGAAAACTTCAATGGACGCTCTCTTATCTGTGAAATTCGAAGGCTTCGTCCCAATTAGCACGTGCGATGCCATGCGTGCGACGTCCACAGAATAATATAATAGTGACATGACGGACAATACGCGATGCGATGCGATAGGCTTGCTATAGTCTATGCGGTAGATGAAGGAATGCTTCTTCCCGTTTATGAGATAGCATTAGATGCCGGTTAACGGTACATACCACGGACAAATAAAAAACATTTTTAACTAATTAGTGATAACCTACTTTTATCGAATTATAAAATTTTGGATAAATGAGTTTCTGTGTCCTTTAACTGTGATAAGTAAGTTTCCTTCGAAAAGTTTTAAAACTTGTAACCCCTTTATTGTTAGGATACAGCAGCCATCTTCACTTGTAACTTGTTATATTTACGAAACCACTTTACAATAACAATTAAATTATTCCGTAACCCACCATCTTGAACAATAAAATTATGTGAATTGACAGCTTTAAAGAAATTTTCTAATTCAATTATTAAATTAATATTATGCCCTGTTTGAGTCATCTAATAGAACGAAGATAAGACTCTATTATTATGGTTTAGCAACTTCTGACGCAATGTAATCCAAAATGTGCGATTTGAGCAGTTTTGTTCCACGAATCGTATTGTGAAAGTCTAAATTAATTTTATTGGTGTGAGAACGCGATTTGTACTCTATTTGTGAGGCATCGTAAAATGATATAATACATAGCCACTCCGAATAGTTTTATAATTTTGTTTCACATACATACATACCTACGTTGCTTCACAAAACTATATTCTGTACTTACAGAACCTGTTTTTGATTAGTGACTAGTGTGACAACGCAAAAAAGGTTACATTTTAGTTTTAAAAAAGCTCAAAATAAAGAGGGTATTGTTTTCAGGATTTAACCTTATCTATACTTACCTACTGCCTCTTTGGAACTGATGACCATAAACTAGTGTGGAGACAGGTTTTATAAAACTTGCAGCTTGTGCTAATAAACTCCTTTTATTTAACGTTATGCAAGGATTTCTATAAAACTGATTTGTAAAATGAATTTTAATTTCGCCTTGGCTTCTGTGGTCGGGTTTTTATATAACCGATGAAGATATGATAATTTAATTTTTTCCTGTTTCGTTTTCATATTCCGTTGTAAATAAGCTTTCAGTTGGCATCGTAAAGTAAAAACAACTACATATTACAAAAGGCAAGAACCAAGAGAATTTAACAAAATTATGTGTATTAAGAAAAATAATAGACAATTTGTTAAAACCGATACTGCCTGCACCAATTTTACCAAACTTATGAACCATCTCGCAAACAAAAGTAAGAAAAACTATGCATTGAATTCGGTATATCCATTGCTATGATACCACACGCAGACACAAAAATCACACAACACAAAGCCTTCTGACTTACACTGAAAAAACGAATAGGTTGAATTCCATAATGTTGATCCCATTTAAGTTGCGTTAACTTAATATTATGTTTAATCAACTATTGTACGATCACATTTCAGAGTATCGCCACAGACTTAAGTGGTTACCTATCCGTCTTCGCCGGAATGCGCACATCCTTTCCCTCCTTTACAGCATCCTTTTCATCCCTTCTACTCCGTCCTACCTCAAAGAACGCTTTGACTTTCTTCACCTTTCCAACTCTCGACCCTTACGTTCCTCTGAAACCCTTCAATTAAAAACTCCTCATCATACCTCAGTATTTTATAGTTCCTCTTTTACTTTGCAGGCTACCAGGCTCTGGAATGCCCTACCTGTCTCAATTCGTCACGCTAAATCTCTCCCTATCTTTAAAAACTTGGTCAGACAACACTATATGTCATCCATCGCTCACTAGACCACTTATTAATTTTACATTTTTATAATTTATATATGTAGGTATGACAATATATATTTTTATGTATTATAATATTAATATTTATGTAATTTTATGATTATATTATACATTATAATTATGCATTTTATTTTATATTATCTATATTTTTTATAAATATACGTGTGCTATTAATATCGGATTTACGCCGCCGTCCTTATTTTGTTCACATAGATCCTGTCCATCCAAAGGTTGCCTGGAAGAGATCGCTTTTAGCGATAAGGCCGCCCATTGTACCTATTGTTTAAGAGTGTATTTTCTTATAAATGATTGTATTTAAATGGTGTGCAATAAAGAAATTATCTATCTATCTATCTATCTATCTATTATAGTACATTTATTTCTACAAAAATTAAATTGTTAAAATTTATAGGTACTAATAGGTATTTATAGGTACCACTAAAAGAGGTTAATTACAACACAACATTTTTGGTATATTCGAATCTAAGTAAGTCTAACTGATAATTTAGTAAAAGTCAACATGTTAACGAAGTTGAGTCAACAAAAAAAGTTTGGTTGAAAGAGGTTGAAAAAAGGTTAAAACAACTTATTATTTCTTTCAGTGTATAATACTTTTTTTAGCGTGGGTTAAAACAAGCACCAAATGCACTGTCAGCATTGACCAATTATTCCCGAAGCTTCTAAGCATTCCTGCGGGACCCTGCCCTGGACATTCCCTCCGCATAGCTGGTCCATTCCCGAGTACTTTAACTATTTAATTTCATCCTTTACGAGATAATCTCCCCTTTGTTTCAGCCCTTCATAAACATAATGCAGCGCGGAGTTATCAAGAAAAAAAATCTATTGAGTAGAATGTTTGGAATGCAGAATGCTTGGGGCATGCCATGCAAATTAGATTGTAGGTAAGTATTTACTTTATCTGGCTGAATGGTATTTTATATTTATAAGAGTCATTATCACCATCATATGAGCCACAAGACGTCCACTGCTGGACATAGGCCTCCCCCATAGATTTCCAGGGTAACCGATCTTGTGCAGCCTGCACCCAACGACTCCCAGCAACCTTTATCAGGTCGTACTTTCACTCTGTGGTAGTGTTTAGTGACTTATATTTAATAATACTAGCTGTTGCCCGCGACTACTAATGTGTACGCGTTACACTACTAAATGTGTAGGTAACCTAAAAATAAAGCTAAACTCGCTGTTGCAACTTGACTTGACACCCCATTTTTATCCCATGTGAACTGATTTATTGGCTAAAAGGTAACCTATGTGGTAATTCAGGTTATAATCTACGTATATACCAAATTTCATCGAAATCAGTTAAGCTGTTACGACGTTGAGTAACAAACAAACAAATAAATAAACAAACATCAACACTTTCACATTTATACTATTAGTGTGATTGCTTAAGGTATAAGACCTGCTGGACCTTAATATAAACGCTGGACCTAATAACAGCTTGCTGTATTTTAAAATTAGTTACAACAAAATACCGTGTAGCCTATCAGCCTACAGGTGGTCAAAGAGTACCACAAGCACTAATTTGACGCAGGTTAACTAATAAAGATCTAGTACCTAGTACAACTTATCAATTTTTAAACGCTCATTATTTGAAAATAGCCTAAGTAATAGTAGGATTTCCGCAAGTTTTCCATCGATGTAACAAATAGTCTATAGAACTGGTTTGTATGCGTCTGAATAATCTGATTACAAGATTATTACAAAACCTTATTACGATTACAGCGATAACCCATTATACGTTAATGAAGTACCTTTTATAGAAGCGAGCGTAGGCAAGTACGAAATCATTAGATGAAGTCAAGTATGAAGTGATTTCTTATCGAATAGTGGATTCATACGTCTTACGTCTCGATGTCACAAAGTCATTTTGCTCTGAAGTCCACATCTACGACGGCGACGACATCTACGGCCGGGCAGAGATCAAAGACTTTCCAAATGAAATAACTAGTGGTTCGCCCCGAATTGAGATCTCGTGAGTCTCCGATTAAAACAAAAAAATATTATTTGTAATCTTTGGCGATCAAAATAGTGCCACGAAATAAATAACCAATTCACTTGACCTACAGTTTCATTCAAATTACAGGTAACGGGGGTTCATGTTATATGGTTAGCTTTTTTGAGGTTATTCACTGAGGGTAACTGCAGTTATTCTGGATTTCAGACTTTTGCCTATATTTGTGTCACATAAGCTACACGCATACCAATTTCACTGACTCACCAAAATTGTGCTATCACTACCTAGCTATGTATCAAATTTCACGATGATCGGATCAACGCTTCGAAAGTTATCCTCGGACAAACAAACATACATACAAGTCCACGCCGATTTGCCCAAGTTGATTTAGAGATCTCGCTTCGCTCGATCAATAATAAAAAAATATATTGCTGGACATTTCACACAGCGCGATCTAGCCCTAAGCTAAGAAGAGCTTGTACTATGTATGGAAACCAGATAACTGATAATTGATGCATGCATGCAAGGACGCGTGCCATCAACACTACTGGACACAGGTATCTGCGATAAATTTGGATGACCAACGATGTTGAGCAGTATTTGTTGGCTGATTTTCCATGATCTACTATGACATTGGTCTACCCCACACTCAGTATGTTGGTTCTTGGTCATCGTATGAGAACCATTATTTCGCGAAAATTGGCGGTTCTTGAAGATTGAAAAATTTTGTTACCACTATATCACATCCGCTATGCGATGGTGTCCACAACTGATACGCTGAAAGTACTCAACAATTTTGTCTTAGAAAATACTTCGTAAATAAAACTTGCTCGCCATACAAAAGACATCAACGCATGAAAGAGGAGCTTGCATTGTGCGATCGTTTGTCGGGCCACCGTTTCTTTCTTAGTCACCCTACGTTAGGTTAGTAGGTATATATTTCTAGTACCTAAATGAATAGTACTTACCATAAATGAGAAAGTACTATTCATGAATACTATTACTATGGTATTTTGCTTTTATAGTGTTGTCTAAACATCATCATCATCATCATTCTCAGTCCGTGTCGACCCACTGCTGGGCATAGGCCTCTCCTTGTTTCTGCCACTCTTCCCGATCCTGTGCCAGTCTGAACCACGTACACCCCACGGTCTTATGGATGTCGTCGACCCATCTCGCTGGTGGACGTCCCCTATTTCGATGGCCAGTTCTCGGCTTCCACTCTGTTAGTGCCTTAGTCCACCTGCGTCACTACGTCTGGCCAAGTGTCCTGCCCAACTCCACTTGAGCCCCAATATTCGCTTGCTGACGTCTTGTACTTTAGTCTGCTTGCGAATTTCGGTATTGGGAACTCGATCTAAAAGTGTGATGCCGAGCATGGCGCGCTCCATGGCTCTCTGTGCTACACTTATTTTGTGCACAGCCTCCTTTGTGAGCCTCCATGTCTCGGCACCATAATAGTTGTCTAAACACTTACGGAAAATTACAAGATATTTAAAACCATCTCAAAAATACTTTTACTCGTACTATAAATACTACTTCATGAATATATGAGTACTATTCATAAATTAATACCTAAAAAAAATGAGAAGGTACTGTTCATTTATGGTAACACTGAAAAAGGATTTGTAGCTGATTATAGTGAACAAAACTAATGTGAAAAAAAACAAATTCTAATTATAATGAATTCAGTGAAGAAAACGTATAAGTATTCTTTGCTTCTATCGATCGTCCACTTGTCATATTATTTAGATTTATTTTATTATTTGAAATGCCGGTTTCCTCACAACGTTTTTCTATAGTTTAGAAGCACGTAATATTGCGCACATATTATTTTATATCGAAAAAAGAGATAAGTGCACGACTGGGCTTTGAATTACTGACTTCAGAGTCAAAAATCGAACTATGATTACCTACACTAACAAATCTTAACTACAGAATTTGGAAAGAATACTTTTTTTTGTTATTTATTTGTTAACCCTTCAGCGGGTTAGTATTTAGTAGTGTCCGACCGAAACAGGGTTTTCAGCCGAAACCGAACCTTCGGTCTTGCTCTCAGTTTCGGCCGAAACCGAAACTTACTTAAATATATTTAAAATTTATATTGTATACTGAAACCCAGTGAATTTTTCACACATTTGTTTGCATATACAATGTATGTTATACATGCATACAGTTGGACTATGCGACATGGACCCGATTGGCCCAAGAAAGAGGGGATTGGAAGCGATTGGAAGAGGCCTTTGCCCACAAATGGGCAAACCCATAAACATAATTTAGAAAAAAAAACTTTATAAAAACATAGATAAACATATTTAATATTTATTTGGGAAATAAAAAGGCTTAATAATAAAAGCTAAAACAAACAAACTTCTTAAATCAGTGTTGAGGGTACCGCAGCTGCACGCAGTCGGCCGCAGAGGCATCGTCGCTCGGAACAGTACCTTAATGCATAAGTACCTTTATGCATAAATTATTTATTAACATCCTTAGGTTCATGACGACCTCCGTGGCGCAGTGGGCGAACAGCCGGCTGAGACGCAGGAGGTAGCGGGTTCGATTCCTGCCGCGAAACAAATGTTTGCATGACCTACAGATATTTGTTCCGGGTCTGGTTGTTTTTCTATATATTCTATTAGTTATCTGGTTCCCATAGTACAAGCTCTGCTTAGTTTGGGGCTAGATAGCGCTGTGTGGAAAATGTCCAGCAATATTTATTATTTATTTATTATTCATGTATTTCTATTATGCTTAAATAGGCAGGAAACTTTTGTGTGTTAGGACAAACACCTTGTTTTACAGTTGTCATTGACCACGGATCCTTATTCAGTCGATAATATCTTGATTCGATCAGGAATCCCTGCGTGGGTGCCGATTTATCTTGGATTTTTATAGGGCTGGGCTTTGAAAGTTGTGGCATGTAAAGTGCCAAATATAATGTTGAAATAAACACAGATACTTATATATTTATTTATTTTAATAAAATACATCGGTACCTCTTTCCAGCGGTACCGCGGGCGTCCAACGGCTCGTGGGCCGACGGAGCAACCGTCGTTTTACCTACACCAAACTTCCTTCTCCCTAAGGTCCTTTGAAAATTACTTCAGGTTTTCTGATGGTCTACAAACATGGTTGGGCACTTGCGAACTCATTTACTTACCCTTGAATTCATAATATTATATTCAAGTAATGACTTTAATATAATATTATTAATGATAATGTTTTTAGGGTTCCGTACCCAAAAGGTAAAACGGGACCCTATTACTAAGACTCCACTGTCTATCTGGCCGTCTGTCACCAGGCTATATCTCATCAACCTTAACAGTTACAGTAACTTAACCGTAACAGTAAGACAGTTGAAATTTTCACAGACGATGTATTTCTGTGGCCGCTATAACAAAAAATACTAAAAACAGAATAATATATATATATATTGAAGTGGGGCTCCCATACAACAGACATGATGTTTTTGCCGTTTTTATAGACGGAACCCTTTGTGTACGAGTCCGACTCGCACTTCGCCGGTTTTTTTTTCTTTCAACGGCTAAAGGTTTTGTCAGCTTTTGCCATTGCTCCCCATACTATTGTGACAGTATGGAAAGCAAATCAGTATTAGTAAATATAAAAAAATGTAAGTGGTTCTTTGGTAACCCTAGCTGTGTGTGGTCATATAATTAGATCAACAACAGAATGACGTAACCACAGAGTGAATGTAAAAATCTTTTATGGGATAACGGCTCCGATCGATGCCATTAAAGGACTTTTCACTTGACCTTGCTTTTAAAGTGAAGATCTTCTAAGAAGATTGACAGAGAGCAAATGTAGAAAATGGGTATAGGGCGCTTCTCAATAGAATTGCTTGTCCTTTCGTGTAACGAGGATGACCGCACTTACAAGTTTTGTTTCTTATTTTTTTGTGTGACTTGCAAAAATGTAAACCCCCGTAAAAAATGAGCCGTCTACCGTGTCTAAGTTGAATACTAGTATTGTCATATTTAGTATCGAAGTTATGGCTTGTCGAAGACCGTTTTACAAAGTTGTACATTTCATTGATAGGCCGATGATGACTCATAACTAGAGATCTGATAAACGGATGCTTATTTACCTAAAGTTAAAAGTTGGCTAGTATGGATAGCACTTTTTTATCGAAAAAATGCCGTGATTCCGGGATCAACAAATTTATCATGTGTTAATTTTTTTAAATCTATTTATCTACTTAATCTAGACATCCCTTAAAGCTGCATAGGTTTTTATGGAATGTCATTCATCCCTCATACAGTCTAAAGAAATTTACATTCTATGAAAAAACGCACACTTTGGCACATAGGTATATTAGGTATACTTAATAATATGTCTAATAATGCCTCGTTACAACGTAATATGGTTGCTTTTCCCTACTTTTACTGTCAGTAACTTTTAACGACGCGAAAAAATCTTGTATAACAAGTGTCAGATCGGGCCTATATACCTCAGGGAATATAAGCATTTTGTAAGTGTGCGAGTGAGATTGCAAATTCTACCTGCTTAATATTTAACGTTAAATTAATATGGTTCCAATCCCGGGATCCCGGGATTTTATTTTTAATAAAAATATTCTAAGAAGCCCCTTCCATAATTTCATCTAATGCGGACGTACATGAAAAGTACAACAGACGGAACAAAAGTAAACTTATCCTCCCCATCACTATAATACAATCCGTAGGCAGAAGCCCTAACTTCCGAATGATTAAAATATATAATAAAATGCCTGACTATTTAAAAAACGAGGAAGCACATAAAGTGTTTTGTAGGAATTTTAAATCATTATTAATAAAATAATCATACTATTCAGCTGACGAATACCTATCGGACAACCTAATTAACAAACAAAGTGACGACCCTAGCGAACATTACCAGGTAGGTACCTAGGTAGTATGTAAGCATGCGTAGATATAGTTTTATACCTTGAAATTACTTGACATTATGATTATTTTTATTTCCACTTGACATTATTATTATTACCCGATAGCTTGACATAACTTTGTTCTTCTACTGTATTATTTGACATACGCCGCATAAACTATTTTAATTTAATTGATTTGACATGTTTAATTCTATATTCAATTGCTGTAGATACTTTTGAAAAGGCGCAAACCCAACTTGCAGTGCTCTTACAGGGTATATGTGTGTACCTACTTACTTCTAAGCTACCTACCATCTAAGCTAAAAAATGTATATGTACCTACATGCAATCAGAATAAATGAATATGAATATGAATAATTTTTTAGCCAAAAATCAACTTTAGGTAAATATGCATCCGAATATTCGATCACTACTCTTAACCCATGAACAACTTTAGACTTTATTAAACACATATTTTAGTTCCCAGGAGGATAGTATGACATAATATACAGGAGCGCCCACGCACCAGTCCTAAATGATTACTATTGGTATGAAGTTGTTGCCTGCATTACGTGGCAAACCACCTCTGATAGTGGGCATAAACTGTTGGTTTTATTGGCCTGAAGCTTCCTTGTTAGGCAAGCTGGCGCTGGAATCTATCGGGGAATTAAGTTTTACTGGCTTGTTGACAAAAGATTAACTTATTTATTGTGAACAACAACTTTAGACAAGGATCGGATTTAGCATAATTTTGCGGAAATCTGTTCTAAGATACCGGAATGTTTCTATAAGAAAACGTTTAGTATGGCTGTCATAACGCTTACGCCCTAAGTTTCTTAAATAGGTACTTACCTAAGTAAATTTTCAGTTGAGCTCTTCTGTGCTTCACAGTTGCCATGTTGAACGCCCAATACTTATATTTGGAATAAAGATGGTAGACTTTATTTAATTCTTAATTTTCATTTAATTTTTGCAATTTACTACCCATCTTGAGGGATGAATGGGGATGATCTTTCCATCAATGATTTTTCTGTGAAAAAGCTCGGAAGGTTCCGTTCGTTAACGCTAAAATTTAATTTCAGATAATTCTTGTTTCCGATTAAATTTATATGTTTCTTAAATAATAAAAGAATCTACACTTGGTTTCACAATAAGTTATTTATTGGAAAACTCGACTGAAAAATATTTGCCATTTTATTTGGAAAATAATTTGGGGGCCAGGGTGCCTCCACTCCTTCGTTGCCCCGAGGTCTCCAGACCTCTAAATTCGGCATTGGGGTAAACCGTTATTTTTATCCTATTGGACCTGATTTATGGGATAGAAAGTAGCCTGTGTTAATCCAGGTTATAATATACGTACATACTAAATTTCATCGAAATCGGTTAAGCCGTTACGACGTGATTGAGTAACAAACACATAAATAAATAAACAAACATCCAAACTGACGCATTTATTGACAAAGCGAAGCGAGATCTCTAAATCAACTTGGGCAAATCGGCGTTGTATGTATGTATGTTTGTTTGTATGAACTACGAGGATAATTTTCGAAGCATTGATCCGATCACCGTGAAATTTGATACATAGGTAGGTAGTGATGCCACAACTTTGGTGTGACTAAATAAGCTAAAAATGTGAGGGGGGGGGGGTTATTGAGATATTGGGGTACAAAAAAAATTAAAATGAAACTATTAGGTCAAGTGGAACATCAAATGAAAGGTCTTAATTAGTACATATAGACTCCGTTTTTATTTTTAGTAACGTCTTTAGTTTTTGAGTTATTAGCCATAATAAACACTGAACTTTGACAAAATTCACAGGGTATACCAGTGACCCCATAGTACTGTAATTTGGTATGCGCGTAGCTTAAATGACACAAATATAGGCAAAAGTCTGAAATCCAGAATAACTGCAATTTGTACCCCAAAAACAAGTATCCAAATAACATGAACTCCCGTTACCTGTAATTTGAATGAAACTGGAGGTCAAGTTAGATGGTTATTTATTTCGTGGCACTGTTTTGGTAGTCAAAGATTACAATAAAACTTTTTTGTTTGTATGGGAGACTCGTGAGATCTCAGTTCGGGGCAAACCACTAGTAGGTAAATTAGTGCGATGAAAAACCGGGAAGCACTAATCATTAATCCTATGTGTTAATTATACAGAAACAAACGTGTCATGAATGAATGCAAACCGAGATTTCTCCCATAGCAAGCAACTAGTAAACAATTTGCAAATCGAAAGGATCTAAGGGCATTACCATACATCAGGCATTCATGCCATGCGTGGCCTTGACTGAGCTGAATGCTGATGAGGAGCATCCTGGTGGCTCGTTGGAGGAGGGCCACGAGAAACTGTGTGAAAGAGAAATTGGTGGAGTCATTGGAAGAAAGTACCTAGGTATAGACTTTTAGTCTAGGCGGTACTCGTATTTTGTAGAGAATTTATTTGCCTTTTATTCTGTCACTTCCTACTGAATACGTAATTTGGCATAAGCTACGACCTAATGTCTTCAAAATGAGCTCGATCGCGTCAGCATTGTTATTTCTTTCATGTATAAACGTAGTATATATTTTTATATTTTAGATTAAATATGTATAAATCATTATCAGTCATATTAATACATATGTTTACAATCTACTTGGAATTTAGAAATTAATTATTGTTGAATCTTACTGTACTTACGCACTGGTAGCTGAGATAAGGGTATAGGCTTAAATTAAGACACTTTAAAGTTTCTACAAATTTACCTACTTTTATTTATATTTACATGATCCACAAACGACATCTTAATGAGAAAGCTATGGTGTAGTGAAAGGTTCACCAAGCCACAAGTATCCACAGTGGTACTGCCATAACCCGCGCTTATTTGGCGCCGGTCGGGTCCACTTTCCCTGCCTAGCTGCTTCTCGGATAACATCTCCCATCTTCATTTATAAAATAAAATAACATTTATTCATTTCATCATCATGGACGTCCACTGCTGAACATAGGCCTCTCCCATTGATTTCTAGAGCAACCGAACTTGTGCGGCCTGCACCCAACAGCTCCCAGCAACCTTTATCAGGTCATCTTTCCATCTAATGGGGGGCCGTCCTACGCTGCACTTTCCAGTGCCAGATTTGTTAATTTACCCCAAATTAAAAGTAATTGCAAAATATAATAAGCTGAACTTGTCTGCCGCATGTCAGGCGACCAATGCCAATTAAAAGTGATCTAAAAGATTTTATAAAATATTTTTTTTTTAATATGAGCTGATGACCGAGTGGAACCCTGACACTGCCCGAAGACATCGTGGCAGACCAAGGACGAAATGGAGCCCAGTCCGAACCGTTTTGGCACAGGAAAGGAGAATGGTGGGCGATCGTTTTTCAGCCTTCTCTAATTTTTTTTATCTTTCATAGGTATTTCAATCAGCCTCTTTTCGACTGAATGGGAGCGGTTGGGTTCAGAAGTCGCACAAAATCGTCGTTCTGCCACTGTCCCAATTGGCAGTGGAGCTCAGCAATGACTTTTCGACTTTACATAAACTAGCTTGCAGTATTATTTTGACGATCTCTATGGCGTGTTGGACGAGTTGCCGATAGAGTTGCGGGTTTGATTCCCACTGCGGGATCTGCAAATATTTGTTCCGGGACAAAACAGGGGATCCTAGTGTCAGGTCAAGACGAATGTAATGTGTTATAAATGTGCTATAGTTTATTTATAATATGGATAAAATTTATGTCAGATATTTATCCCCAAAAACCTAACATGAACATTAATTATCAATACATTCCTGTAAAACCTGAAAGATCTCACCACGATCAACAACATGCTTCTACACGCTATTTCAACACAAGATGAGCAACCTACTCAGCGAAACGCTTTCGACTGCCGCCGCCTGCGCACTCACCGCGACATAACGGCATGAGAGAGCTGCGCGCGCGCACGTATCGCTACTCACCTCACCTACCGGGACACGCGAGTGACAGTGGACATACTGAATATTTACTACTGTGACCGTGTTGTGTACTGAAAAGTTCTGAAGCCTGTGATTATTGCGACCCTTTGACCCTGTAAGTTTTAGACTTAGTTGATGTAAAGTTTACATTTCTGTATTGGAAAATAGAAACGAAGTGTTCTAGGTCTGTGGCTCGAACGGGATGTGGAGATCGCGATGAGAAATGAGACGTTTGTTATGAAAGTCTACCCGCAATGCTTTGGGAATGCTTCTAGGTCGTTTTGTTACTGTTACTTGATGATCAATGCAATGATGGTTTGCTATTTATTTGGAGGAAAAAAAATGTTTAAAAAATTCCATAGTTTCTGATATCATAAATATTTCTAACACGTGGGTAGATTTTTATGTATTGGTTGGATGCTTTTGATTCAATTTCTTAAATATATTCTCTACGTTCTTGTGTCTGTACGACTCCCGCGCGCGTACCAAGATAACAAATTCAAAAATTAATTATTATCTATAAAAAAAATCTATGTACTATCGCAAAACGCAAATAAAAAGTATTTATTATGTATTCATTAATAGGGTATTATTTTCAAATAACTACCTAATAAGAGCAGAAAACCGGAGCGTTCTGCTATTGTAAAAGTTGCCCTCATTATAGCACAACAATACATTAATACTACGGTTGTAATAGTAGTACCTCCTAGCTAATCTGTTGATTCATTCTGCAGTTCTGTTTAGAAATGCCAGTAGGTACATTTATCTATACTATATAATATTATAAAAAGGAAAAATTTGTATTTTTATATGTTTGTAACGAATAAACTCAAAAACTACTTGTCCGATTTCAATTTTTTTTTCACCATTTGAATGCTAAATTATTCCTGAGTAACATAGGTTACTTTTTACCCAACTGCGTGGGAGGGTAATGTTTTTATTGAAAAAATACGCGTGCCAGATTAAAAAATCTAAATTCTGGAGTAAATTCCTGATGTTTGATGAAAATTCCGGACTTAATTGTAAATATAACATTAATGTCGTTAGAATCGTGCATGGGGATGAACGAAGCAAATTCTCGAATTTTAGGAGCAATAAATATCAGTAATGATCAAAATGACAAATAACATAAGTTATGTTGATTGTTAGTTTATTTGTCATAAAAGTATTTATTCTATTTTATGTTTTATTTTACTCATTACCTACTTAAATTGTAGAAATTCCGGACGGTTTAGGATTCCCCCCGCATTCCGGACAAAGATCTATATTACCGGACTTGTCCGGAAAATTCCGGACGTATGGCAACCCTAGTTAGGGATTAATTTGAAAGTTCTGGCTTCAGGCACGAATATAGCTACTATTGAACTAATACTCAATATCATCCGAAAGTTTAATGTAAATCTTATTTTATAAGGCTAAGTTAGAGTTCGGGGGCCATATTCATAGCACCAACACAGCCCAGAACTTATCAACTGCTATTGTATATCAGGGTTACGAGAAGCTTTATTTAATTTGACTTTATTTATTTTTTATTTTTTTAATTTATGATTTTTTATTTGATTTGAGTTGACGACCTCCGTGGCGCAGTGGGCGTATAGCCGGCTGAGACGCAGGAGGTAGCGGGTTTGATTCCCGCCGCGGGACAAATGTTTGCATGATCTACAGATATTTGTTCCGTGTCTGGGTGTTTTCTATATATTATAAGTATGTAATTACAATATATATATATATAAGTATTCTATCAGTTATCTGGTTCCCACAGTACAAGCTCTGCTTAATTTGGGGCTGTGTGAAATGTCCCGCAATATTTATTTATTTATTTAATTTAATTTCCACTCCCCTATACACTTTTCTGATCCAGGTTTTACCCGCTACCTACTTGTCATTGACCAATGCCACAATTCTTAGCCAACTATCGCATAGCATCTATTCATAGCTCCATTATTAAAATACTGTTTCAAAACATAACAAATGTCGCTTATATAATGAAGAACGAAACACGTTTTAATTAAACTGTCTCTACGAGTCTATTAACCAGCTATGAAAGCAAAAAAACTGTAATTACCGCAAACGCTAAAAAGTGGCTTTTACTTTTATTAGAAACTAAATTTTTGGCAACGAAAGTAGTTTCGATCCTCGCAATTAAATTAATTAACTTAACAGTTTAACGGCTGTGTTTATATTGCTCGTAATATTTGTATTGGTTTTCAACACCTGTGTAGATACACGCATGGAACTGTGAAGTATAAGGTAGGTGGCAATCTGTTAGAGATCAGTCGCTTTTAGTAGTTGGTTGGTTTTCTGAATTAAATATATTAGTCTCTAGAGCTGGAGCTGGAATGCTAAGATACCGGGAAATTGCACATATTAAACCCAAAATATATGAAATTTGCCGAGAACTTAATTTAAAGATTATATTTTACCCTCGTTGGGGTGGATACCTAAAAGATTAAATTTATCAGGGAACTAAAGTATGTGAGGTAGGGATTTTCATAAACCTGTTGTTGCCGATCGTTATGGTTGAAAAATGATTCATACTTATTGTTCATAGAATTCATAGATGTTGTGGTTCTTTATAAATATATTATTATAAATAATAGTAAATAAATAAATACATCGTCTTATGGTTTAAATCAAGGCTATAATATCTTGGTAATTTTAATGTATAATCCATAACCGTTTAGTCAAGTCACAACTTAACATAAATCATAACTTTCTTGCATGGAATCCAATTTGTTATGCGAACAGCTGGGGAATGTTTACTAGTAGGCATTTTAGAAAAGTGAAAATTTTGAGACAACACTTTCATAATTGAGTCAGCGTTTCCGATAGATAAAGCTGACCTTTGAATATTAATAGAAATTATAATATTGAACAGAAGCACCATACATTAACAGCAGAGAAAAAGAAAGATTTTACAAGAATTTCTACTTCTAAATACATATATTTTGATCTCTTAAGAGTTTTACATGGTTGAGCGTAAATATATTGATTTTAAAGAGATCGATTTTTGTTTAATCAAAGGAAAAACAGCTATGTCTCTGAAGCGTTTATGACAACCTAGTAAAATAAGCAAAAGTTAAACAGATTAATGTAAGAACAATTAAACAATTCAACAACATACACAATTTGTAGATAGACCCTGTTACTACAGGGTCTATCTACAAACTTAAATATTTCTATGAAAAGGAATTTAAGGAAGTTTTGGTGCTAAATAAGTATAATCTTAACATTAGTGAGAGATTGATGTGTGTTTGTACTTCAATAAATATGCGAATCACGTTGATATGACTTCTATAAATATTGAATCGAATAACTAACTTGTATTTAGGTAAGTACACACGGCTACACCGCAAGCTATACATTTCCAGTATAAGCTGACCTCGCATTGTGTAGGTTTTCCGTACAATGAGAGGTCAGCATAGACTGGAAATGCATAGCTTGATGTGTAGCCGTGTGTACCTTTATTAGAGATGTTGCTGTTACCAAACAAGTGCTTAGCTTACTTAGCACGTACTCGCACCTTCCGTCGGATATGTGACCATTCTAACTTACTTCTTGGCATTGCTTAATCTGTTAACTTTAGCCGAGTAAGTTACTATACAAGGTTTACACAAGTTGTTTTAGGCATGTAAGTTATTCCGAGATATTTCATCAATTAACTACATATATTTTCGTTATATTTGCTTTAAAATTCGTGACTAATTTGATTTATCCAACTGCTACTTGGCTCTGACGTTTGTATCTACTCACTTAGTAAATATTTCTAAAGCGTTTTTCATTACTTCCCTGTTAATTAAATTAATTTATTATGTATACATTCGCTTAATATCAGTCAGATAGATTTTTCAGTCTCTTAAATTAAAAGTAACGTATAAGAAAAGATACCTTAATTTCCTACTGTTACCTTAATTTCCTTTTCCCCATTTCATTGTTCCATATCCATTTCCAATAAAAAACCGTCCCCAACTTCCCTAAAGGGAAGGATTTTTTACGATTTAACTAGATATTAACAATGTTCAATTTTATTCCTTGACTTGTGCTGGGAGACCTTGCTTCGTACCACATTTCATGATTCTAGGTCAACAAGAAGTACCCTATAGGTTTTGATTTATTTGTGAGCAAAATATATAAAAAGATTGTGAGCATAAATGTTGCGTTGATATAATATATATGCTTGATTTTTAGCAGCTTCAAGGAATCGTCGGCTTACGTATTTTGATAATAATTTGGACATGATATCTTTACGAGTTCTTGAGAAAAAGGGTCTTGACAGACAGACAGACAGAAAACGAGGTAATCCTTTTTTTTCTTTTGAGGTACGGTTCAAACTGACAAAAATAACATAAGAATTTATTAAGAACATAAGAAAATATTACCGACCTAAAACAGTAAATTTGCGCACTCATTTCG
This sequence comes from Philereme transversata, assembly GCA_963924445.1. Lineage (NCBI taxonomy): Eukaryota > Metazoa > Arthropoda > Insecta > Lepidoptera > Geometridae > Philereme > Philereme transversata. Next base: position 23,183,959 of record OZ004342.1, on the reverse strand, counting down.
ATAGCAAAGCTTCAGGTAGACCTTAAGGCTTGAATGAAGATACAAATCAGAAGTCAGACTGTCAATGACGTTTGATGGATCACACACTGCTATCCCCCGGTTTATCCACTATCGCAGATCGCTTCCACGAACCCATTACTGACTACCTCTGGTGGAATGCGATCAGGACAGATGCACACGGAAATCTAGGTTCTGTTAGCTTTCAAGATGGCCTACGGAAAATCCCTACTAATAGGTATCTGTTTGGATGTCCTTCGATTATGTCTGGATTGATTGATCTTATTATATATTAATAATCTCAGAATAGTTACGTTATTATTCTGAGTTAATTATTATTATTAGCCCGTAGAGTCCCACTGCAGGGCAAAGGCCTCTCTCCTTCCACGAATCCCGGTTATTGGCTAATTGAGGCCACTCTTTCTGGTATGCATTCAGTTCATCCCTCCAACTCCGCCTGGGTCTACCACGAGGCCGCCGCCCGTTTGGAACCCATTCATTTCATTTCCCCCCCCCCCCCCCGCATTTCTCAGCTAGTACGGAATCGGAAGTGCATGAACTCGCATAACGTGGCTTTGAAACTGTAAACAAATGGCCCCAAGCACACCTACTAACCATTAATGCTGATAAAACAAAATGCATAAAATTTAATATGCGGAAATCACAGTCTGCACCAATGTCTAACCCAGATAAACATATTACTGCGCATCAATGCATTTATCCGATAAACAATAACTTGTGTAACTGCCCTGTCATCTCATTTACTAATAATATCAAGTACCTTGGCGTTATAATAGATGAAACTCTCTCATTCAAAGAACATGTTGAAACTTTAAGTAATAGAATTCGAAAACTAATATTTGTTTTTAAGAAGTTACGCTGTATTGCAGATTCAAGACTAGTTATGCAAGTATACCTTGCTTTATGTCAGTCAATCATAACCTACTGTATAACATCTTGGGGAGGAGCGTGTAAAACCTTTTTATTAGCCGCAGAAAGGGCACAAAGAGCAATCCTTAAGGTATCCACTTTTCGTCCCTTTCTCTATCCAACCAACCTATTATATAAGTCATGTAAAGTTCTAACAGTTAGGCAACTATTTATACTAAACGTAGTTTTAAGGCAGCACAGAGCACTTCCCTATAGCACTAAAAGTACTAGCAAAAGACGAAAAGATATAGTCCGCAGTAACAACACCCCAATAAAACATTCTTTTGCATCCAGATTTTTAATGTTCCTAGGACCATACCTGTACAAAAAAGGATAAATCGTAAATTAAGTATCCATTCAATGAATTTCTCAAACTGTAAAAGAGCCTTACAGTCTGCTCTATCCAATCTATCATACGAGGAAACTGAGGAGTTACTAAACGTAATAAAGTAGGATATTAAATATTGTATGGCACGTGTGCACTTAGTTTTTTAGTTATCTTTTTCATTATGTAAATAGATTCTAAGTTTTGTTAATTTGAGTATTCATTAGTTACACCAGTCCAGTTTTTTTTGCCTGAGATACAAGTCCTCCTAGTTCAGGCAATGTATAAAGTGTTACCTATAAGTAGATACTAATCCGTAATGTTAATCTCAGCAATATGAAAAATGAATAAAGATTTTATTATATTTATTATTATTATTATTTGCCATGCCCCCCCCCCGTTAATTATATTATAATATTTCAATACCCATACCTACAGGTTCCATTAAGTATAAGTGTATGTTTTTATATTCATTTTAATGGTATTTGGGGGAAACTGGCTTACGGCCCATCTGATGGTAAGCGGTCATCGTCGCCTATTGACAATGGCACATCCGAGGTATTGTCGATGCGTTCCGTACCCTGTAGAAACCTTTTAACATTTCTAGAAACCTCTTTACAGTTCTCTTTAAGCGTACCATATTGTAGCCTAACGGGAAAACCTTAGATGGTAGCTTTTCCATATCTTGCAAGTATGGTGTAGAAAAGATTGCGTGAAGCGTGTGGTGCGTGATACCCAATTGTCGTCGATATGTGGAAGAGCTTAATTTAATACACTTCATGTAGGTATGTGTGATGTATTTATAACACGGTATATAAAACGCTGGAATCGGACAAGTAAGATCTGACATGTAATTACCCAATAAGTTAACCCACTTTGTATGAACGCAACAAAAATACTGAATACTAAATAACCGTACACCTTTTCTTTAAAAGAGAAGTATTACATAACATCTAATAGATACATACTAAATACAGATTTATCGGATTAGTTTTAATCCTCTTTCTTCATACAAGCACCTTCGTTCATCTAAACCCAAATTAACCTCCTACTTTTAAACATGAGCTTTTTAAATACATTTCGAATATTTACAACTTAAGTAAAAAACGTTAATAACTTCCAAAGTGTCATCTAATTATGGTAATTCTACATCAAATACTTACAATAAATAAGCGACTTGCTCTTGGAAATCTTGACTTTCTATTTACTCGACCGAATATGATGTGGTTCCGCGCCAATGAGTAGAGCCAGATTGCGCCACACACGTGCAACTTTGTTATAAGATATTTGTTGCGACAACTTGGCAAATATTTGTCGCAAGAGTTGCAACTCGAGGGGGGTTTGTCAGTCCTGTGATTATTTAGTAGGTAGTTTGGTGTAGCGTACTACCGGGACTGATGACTCCCTTTCTTTACCCGATTGCCGAAGGAAGGTTATGTTTATGTAACAATTTATAGTAGAGCTTATTAAATAGTAATGAATTAATCAATCTAGTGAGGGGTCGTCCTACGCTGAGTTTTCCAGTGCGTGGGCCATTGGACCGTCCGTCGGTACTGATAAAGGTTGTTGGGCGCCGGTCGCACAAAATGAGTCCCTGTAGATTTATGAGTAAAGCCTATGTTCAGCAGTGGATGTCCTATGGCTGACAAGATAAATAAATAAATATTACTGGTTATTTCACACAGCGCTATCTAGCCCCAAACTAAACAGAGTTTGTACTGTGGGAACTAGATAACTGATAGAAGAAATATATTTTTATATATTTGTATAACATTTGTTCCGTGGCGAGAATCAAACCCGCTACCTACGCCTCAGCCGGCTATTCGCCCACTACGCCACGGAGGTGTTCAAATGATGATGATGAATAAATAAAAAATCTTCAATTAACCTTTGGATGTAGAGGACCACGAAGAATTAATATGGTCTCGTGAGGACCTTTCTTGAGTTAGACGTTTTAAGAAAACTGGTTTGATTTGAAATGGTCATTAGGATTTGATGTTTGACGAAATTTACATTTTTACGTTTGCGATGATTTCTCAAAGTACTTACACTCAAGTTGGTACTGAGACGAATTGATAATGGTATTCATGGCTAGATTTAATTTCAACATCCAACTACATAGTTTAAAATTGTAGATGTAGGCAGTTTCAAAATTAAAAACTGTTAGATTTTTAATAACCCATATTTTCCCAGAGCTGAGCAAAGGCTCTTCCCCCGATTTGCATAGTTTTAATAATGAAAAAATATTTTATCAAAACATGATGGTAAAAAATCTCCAAAATTGAAAAAAAGGTAAGAATAACGAATATTTTTTAAGTATAGGTACTCATCGATATCTCAATGTGTTTCAAAAACCTAGTTACAAAAACTACAAATCTAAACAAACAAGTGAGTTCTCAGTTACGTATTTCACATAGAACGCTGAATACTCGGTATCACGCACTATTGAGCCATATTATTGGTTTTTATCAAAGTTTCTCGCGAGAACAATACACGTTGCAAGAACAAATCAAATTATTGAGTTGTTGTTACTCAAAACAAATGAATGTGATCGTATTGTGTTGCTCTTGTTTTTGTATCGACTGAGGTCAATTGCTCTTATGAGCTGCTGTCACACCTTACCATTTCTAGCTTTTAAAAGTTGTGGGTTGCTATTGTTATAATAGTTTTCCAAAATGGCAAGCTATAACACAATGTTTCTAGTTATTCCCCGTAGCGATAGAATCCACGCCATAGGCACGGGAACGAGGAACTACGAGACTCTCCACAGCGCCTAGACCTCTTCTTTGTTCTAGCTTTATGCTGCATTTCTTTTGAGGTCAACCCTCCTTGTATATGCGCCTATTCGGGCGCTTTTGCGTCTAAAACCACTCAATATCTAAACCCAACTTCACATCACAAGACCGGAAAAGACATATTAACTCGAAAAAATAACTTTTTTAATGACATTTTCAATATAATTACTGATTAAAACGGGTATTTATCGCGTATATACCTTTTTTAATTGTTATCCCGACATTTCGGCTGTGCAACAGCCTTGGTAACAGCCGCGGTCATGGCAGTTGCAACACAGCCGAAACGTTGGGAAAACAAATAAAATAGGTACATACGCAATAAAAACCCGTTTTAATCAGTAATTATGTACAGTGATCGCGAAAGTATTTATGTAACAGGCTTACGGCCCACCTGATGGTAAGCAGTCACCGTCGCCTATTGACACCGGCAACACCCGGGGTATTGTCGATGCGTTCCGTACCCTGTAGAAACCTTTTAACATTTCTCTTGAAGCGTGCCATGTCGTAGCCTAACGGGAAAACCTCAGATGGCAGCTCATTCCACATCTTGCACGTATGGAGTAGAAAAGATTGCGTGATGCGTGTGGTGCGCGATACCCAATTGTTGATGAAATGTGGATGAGCTTTATTACGTTGTCGAGATGTGCGGTGGTAAAATCTCGACGACGGGATCAGATCGAATAGCTCCTCACATTTTCAATATGTAAGTGAAAATTATGAATATGTATTTATGAATTGTGTGTGCAATTTTATTAATTTGCCGACAATACTCTTTATTCTTTATTGCACACAAGAAAATACATTTAAAAATACAGAAATAGAGGTAATGTACAAAGGCGAGCTTAACCCTAAGAAGAGTTTTCTTCCAGCAAACCTTTGAGGCTAGAGAGTGAGATGATTTTAAAGGTAGGTGAGTGTACAAAAACATACATAAATATATATACCCAAAACTAATATGAACTATACTTAAAGTATGTTATAATATTATAATTATATTAAATAAATTATATGGAATAATAATATATATCTATAATATTATAAAATTACAGAGAAAGATGACTCTTTAACAATAATAAGAAGTAACTATTTCGATACGAATATGTTGAGTAGTAGTGAATATGCACTGATTGTTTGTATAGGAATTGAACCAGCTAAAGAACCTATTTAAGTAATGAGTAGATTAACTAGGTACCGATGGAGTAATGTTCTAGTTGTGGGTACAGAAAGGCCTGTAGCAGCCGACTCATGTGTGAATTTTCTCAGGTTGATAACGATGTGCAACCACATTGTAGTTTTATGTCTCAGGCGGTACCGACATAGATAGGCCCTACCCAATTTTTGTAATTAAATCATTTTTTCTATTAACTAGGTATAATAAGTTCCACTCTTCGCAATTTAACTCTGCGATATACTTAGATATAAGACCAGACAAACAATATACTGCCACTTTATACTGTGATACTACTTGTACAGTAAGTATAATTTTCATAAATTTGTTGATGCGAAAGCGAAACAAGCCGCAAAATGTTATTTTATTCTTGACTACCTGGATACAAAATTCCAAAGTTGTTTCATCCAAGTAAACTAATTCAATTAGTCCTATAGTTTGTAGTATAGTGCAGCAATAAGCTCATTAAAACCTAAGACCACTTGTGCCATAGAGATTGCAACATCCATAGCAAGGGGGCTTGGAAAATTATAAACAAAAACTTGCACTCGCTGGTTGAGTAACGTTACACCGGTACCTAAGTATATAAGCGCATATTGACCATTGCACATGCGGTGAAGGGAACCGATTCAGTTTTCATGGAAAATATTTTATAAAACGGCTTTAGAGAAAACAGTATCTTGTAGCGTAATTTTTTCTATAGATTGTAAGTTGTAAGTTAGGTTAGGCTTTTGTAACGGTAGTTGAAGGGTTTAGCTTTGTAGTTTATTCAATTTAGTGTTTATATTTCAGTATCTGCAGATATCGAGCTTTTCCATGATAAACAGTCGTTATCGTCCTTGATTCAAGGTGTCCTCATGAACTGTCTTGATCCGCTTATAAATTATATTAATCTAAATATTAATTAGTAAAATAAAATATATTTAATCTAAAGCCTTCTTAAAATATATTTTTTATCATGGTTTTCGCCCATACGACAAACGTGTCCAGCCCAGTTCCACTTCAATTTTGCGGATGTCAGAGCCACGTCAGCTATCTGTGTTTTGGAGCGCAGTGTTAAGTGAAAAAAAAAGTATTGGTGTAACCACTACAGAATGGGTTCCAAATAGGCGGTGGCCGCGTGGTAGGCTCAGGTGGAGATGGAGGGATGAACTGGATGCATACCATAAAGAGTGGCCCCTAGCCAATAACCAGGATTCGTGGAACGAGGGAAGGTAGGCCTTTGCCCAGCAGTGGGACTCTACGGGCTGATAATAATAATAACTCATGGTGAAAAAAGAGACATAAGGCTTTAGACGATCACGAGCCTTAAAACCAAGTACCTACATGTTACTTTGCTGATGTCATAACCGAAAATACGTGCTTACCGTAATCGCGGTTCGATGAAGCCCTTGACATCGATACCTCTTTCCATAAACATTCTATAGCGTCTGAATTCTGATCCACTTAATGCTGACCTGCCTCATTTGTAAAAAAAAGTTTACAACTTACATAGCACCAATTACAGAACAAGATATAAAAATACTTAATAATAAAATACTTAATAATTAATATAAAAATATGTAAAACCCATAGAAATTTATGAGAGGTGGTCTTTTAATTTAAACCAATTTCTCCCGGACAAACTTACCTAGGACTGAGAAGACTTTAAGGGAAGTCAATGTCAAATATTTTTATTCATTAAAATCACAAGGATCACTTTGAAACGTCAATGTTACTGCCTGTTCCTTCGCGACCAAGCCAGAAAAGAAAGGCAAGAAACAAGGCTGGTTGGTCTTTTTAATGATCCTTTTAGAATACGTAACTAAATATAAAGAAAATAAATTACGTCCAAATTGTAACATTTTGAACGCGTTGGAGCAATTTCAATCCCAAGCTTCTCGATCATCTAAATAATCAGATATTTTATAGAAGGCTTTTTTAAAAAGATTTTGTTTAATTACGTTTTTAAATTTGTTAATTGCCAATTTTTGTACATCCCTTGGGAGTTTGTTATAAAAGCGTACACCTTGCCCTTTAAACGATTTACTAACTTTATGGAGTCTGCAAGTGGCAACAGCGAGTTTATCTTTATTTCTAGTATTCAAATTATGATTATCGCTTTTTTCTTAAACGAATTAATATTTGTTAATGAAGAATGAGCCCTATGAGGCTCTAAGATGCCTTTTATCCGTGAAGCTGTAGGTAGCTGGTATATTGCCTAATCAAATGAGACGTTTCCATGGGTAACAGTGCGTGTTCTAATTGTGCAGAATCGAACCAGGGCGTGCGATGAACGCGGAAGGCTTATACCTGCGTGTGTACGTATTATACATGTGCTATGTATTGTATTGTGGGAATATTGGCCAACTAGGGCTGTGGTATGGGGCTATGGGAATATTACGATATTAGGTAATAAAGATGTGGTTCTAAGAAGTTTCGTGATCGATGGCAGTATCAGATTTGCAGGTTTTCATATTAGGTTTTGTTGCCTCGAAATCACATCACAATAATATTATAAATGCGAAAGTTTGGATGTTTGTTTCTTTATTTGTTTGTTTGTACTCAATCACGTCGTATCGGCTGAATCAATTTCGATGAAATTTGATATGTACGTAGATAACCTGGATTAACACATAGGCTACCTACTTTTTATTGACAAACCATGCGTGCGAAGTCGCGGACGAAAGCTAGTTTAGCATAAAGAGATAAATTAATTAATTAGATAAGCTTTTTACTCAAACTACTCCATTTGACCAGCCCTTATTTGGCGGGAAAAACTCTTAAAAGGTCTAGAAAAAATTGCTAGGTAATTAATTTGCGTTTTACTAAAACATTAAAGGCGACTTGTGCAACGATACCTAAACGTATTTAGGGGCTAAAAATGATTTAAGAAGTGGTCAATTCATACAAATACGTCAAATTTAAATGTATTTAGTCCCTAAATACGTTTAGGGATCGTTGTGCAAGCCAGGCTAAGTTATTAAAGGTATAAAAGCTCTCAGTCAAATCAATTCTAGATATTCCGTTTAATAGTTGAGTCTAGAGCTAGACAACAAACAGGAAAAACACAAGTTGAAGTTCATAACAGCAGACATTTTAGTAAATCACAACAGTTACAAAAACTGAGCAGTATGGCTGATTGACCAATCAAAGGCGTATTTTCAGAATCTCTCAATTTGTGTGTAACGGCATATCAGTCGATTTCTCACGGCGGCGTGGACACGTCGCTCCGTTAATTTTAACTGGCGGTTCAAGTTGGGAACTTGTCTGATTTGATTCTATGGTATTCGTACTGAAAATAGTAAGTAATTTCAGTCCCTTACGGCCAGTGGTCTAAAATTATAAGAAAATGAGTACCCTAGATTTCAAGAAAAAGGGATCTTTGAATAATTATTGGTAAACTGATTGAAGTAAGGTTCATTGATCAACTTTATTTTACAAGCTTTTTATTAACTTGCAATGTATGTAGGTATGTTTGTCCGGGTGGAAGCTTGCAACTGAATTTTAAACCCGTTCCCCTCAACCGATTGAGCTGAAATTTGGAATACATATGTAACTTCGGTGACAATGCAATAATATGGTACCATGGAGGTCGTCTCATGATGGAGACAGATGCTAGACAACGGATCTTCTGAGTGGATTATAGTAGGCTACTAGTGTTTGGGCTCATTTGAATCTACTTGCGGTTCTGATTATGAATTTTATAAAAGCTTGTTATGAAGTTTCAACAAAAAACTTATTTGATAACTCATTTTATTCATTCTCAGCGCCTATGAATGTGATACATCATTTCAAGCCATCTTAGAAAACAGACGAAAACCTTGAAAAGGGGTTTACATGTCCTATATTTTGTTATAAGTTGCTCTTATACAGTTTCACTGAAGAAAAAGGTTAGATTTCACATACAGTTGTAAGCTTGAACCGCCGCCGGTCGGTCCTCCCTTGTACCATTCTATCTATAATTGTTGTAACAGTGCTAAATTGCGTAATACGATGCTCAGTCACAGAACTCACACAGACATGTAGATTTCTTTGTTAAACCTTCAACAATTCAATGGATATTATTTAAGAAAATACAGAACTAGACAAAATGTTATGGTTAAATTTCTCACATTTTCGGAAACATAGTACACATTAAGAATTATGGTATTAAGTGGGATTTTACGTTAAGATAACGCTTTATTTATTTACGTTATATTTTAGGTTAGTCAGTAAGCCAGTCTCTAGTTCGCTTTTACAGGGTGAAAATACGTTTAAATGTGCCCAGGAACTTTACGATCTGATTCCGCCATCTCCTTTCCATCAAAGGACAAGCAGGCGCACGGCTCAGTACCATCCATACCTAGTTGATATACCACCCATTCGCACACACCGTTTTGGTTTTACGTTCCTAATCCGTACAGCTAAGGTATGGAACACTGTCTGTTTTTCCTAAAGAATACAATCCGGGCCTCTTTAAGGTAAGAGTGAGCAGGTTTCTTCTAGATATTCGTGCTTCATCTTAGACCACATCATCACTTACCATCAGGTGAGATTGTAGTCAAACAAAGATGTATAAAGTTAAAAAAAAACGTAATTATATATTATATGGGATATAAGCATGTTCTTATAATGGTTCACAACTCATTCCTAGCATTAAAAAACTAATGAAGTGATTCCTCATTTGCCCGGTATTAAACTATTTCAGTGAGGAACACTCACACTAAATATTAGACCAAGCCGGTTCGCGAAGTATAGATAGCAAAGCCACTCCAAAAAGAACCATTCTGTGTTCTGAATGGTAACACAGATATTTCGCATTGCGATCAGTGCCAGAGATGAAATGCAGCGTGACAGTATTTCAATGCAAATTGTAACTGTTCACTCGCTAATGGCGCTAACTGCAAACTCTGCCATCCACTGACAAAGCGATACTATCTCCTACCTCAACAAGGAATAGTGAGAGGTTCGAAATAAACGCTCGTAATCCAGAATTATAAAACAGCCTTTGGCAGGTTTTTGGTCATCCTGGATAAGTGATTATGAAAGTGACGTGACATTTTTACTTTATTTTGTAAATTTCTTTATTGTTATACCTTACCATCGTTTTGTGTGAGCTATAGTAGTAAATAAATGTGTGTCTATACCTTTGTATAAATAAGCATGGTGTAGTAGAGGACCTTATCATTTCCATCTATATTAATCTAAACTAATATTTGAAAGAAGAAAGATTTATTTTTGTATGTTTGTAACGAATAAACTGAAAAACTACGGGTCAAATTTCAAAAAATCTTTCACCATTAGTATGCTACATTATCTCTTAGTAACATAAGCTATATTAATTATTAGAAAAAAGTAGGGACCCTTACTAAAACTTCAATAATGTAACCCAAGGTGTTCAAAAATTAACCATAAGAGTCAGATAATAAGGTAACGTTGTCGCTTTAGTGTAATTCGAAGGTATTAATATAAATTCGAAAGTAACTCTGTCTCTTTGTCTGTTTGTTACGTTTTCAGGGCTAAACAGCTGGACCGATTTCGATAAAATTTGGTATATATACAGGGTGTTTGGTAATATACTGACGATATTCAAGTGACGGTTTCTCAAAACATAAAAAAGACTTCTCTAAAAAAACTACTAGTTATAATATCAAGTTTTAAAGAAAATCGGCTTAGATGATTAATTCGATATAAAACTTACTGCTTACTCTTTCAATCGACATCCAAAAATAAAGGCCGATATGATATCTCTTTCGGAAATGGCTGCAAGTTTTGGGTTAGAAAGGGACAACAGGATCTCCTGTCCTGTGTGATCTCGAGACGGCACCAATACAGTATCTGTGGTTAGATGGCAAGCATGTTTTTACATGCCAAAATAAATTTCACATTTCTATGGTAAACATTTCACAAATTTATTTATTTTGATCATCAAAATAACCCCTTTCATTTTTGTGCGTATACGAGTATTATCAAACACCCTATATGTATATTATATATTATGACAGAGATTGGGATATAGGCTACTTTTACACCGAAGTGTAGTTGGAGAGTATGTTTTTGTTGACATACTCGTACTACGCGTGCGATGTCGCGTCCGGTCAGCTAGTTTACTACGACATTTGTTAACATTGGCTGGTCTTACAAAATAAAGAGTGCTTTGTGTCCTTTCATTTCATATAACTCTCCATCGCTTCGCTCTGGTACAAACTGCAGCGCCTTAAGGTCGTCGACACGTCAAAATTACAGAGCAAATGAACGATCGATCCAGATTCCGTTATTGTTTGTATCACAATCGCCGCGATTAAGGTCACCGCGGGCCACAGTGATCACCAATCGAGCTTTAATGGGATTTACCAAATCGATGATTCGTTTAGAAATCAATGGGAAATAACTGATGAAATAATCGAACCTTGCAATAAACTACTTGTTTAGTTTCAAGGAAAAAAGAGGAAGAGGAAGGAAGGAGGGTTAATCCATGTGTGAAATTTAGTATTTATGTATATGTTGTTTTTAAAGAAAGGTATGGCTAATCTAACATAATATTCTAGTAAATAAGTTCTAAGAATTTTGGCAGATATCACTACACTATCCAGTTAATAAGATTTGAATTTCAGATTTAAGTATGTGTGATTCTGCTAGTAATAAAATATTTTACTTTAAAGGATTTGATCTTTAAAGAACATGCTACCTTAAGTTAGGTAGTAGGTAAATTTATGAATGCAATATTGTGAAGATACACGGAACCTTGAACTGGAAAATTAGAAGATAATGGAGCCCTTGTATGTTATTGCAAAGGTGTAGGAAGTAATGTGATGATAAGATTAAAGGTCTACCGCTCCATCAGGGTCATCCTCTATATTGATTGTTCAAAAACCTTAATAATTACAGGGTGTGTTACTAGTATATTAAGCCAGAACAAGTTGAATCCAACCATGAAAATTAACAATGTTAATTTTATTATTACTTCCAAGACGGAGGCTTTGCATGATCTTATAAAGTCATTATAAAGTGCAAAGGGTCATGAAAGTTACAAACACGCATCCAACAACAACTTAACAACTTTTCAAAGAATATAAATAACTAGTTGTTGCCAGCGGCTTCGACCGCGTTGTTCTGGGGTACAAAATACATATAGAAACTTTAACATCCCATTTTTATCCCATAGGAACTGACTTATGAGATAAAAAGTAGTCTTTGTGTTAATCCAGGTTATAATCTACGTACATACCAAATTTCATCAAAATCGGACAAACAAATAAATAAACAAACATCCAAACTTTCGCATTATTTCGCATTTTAGTTTTCAGGATAAACTAGAACTTTTTAGTTTGACTTTAAATCAGCTGTTTTTTAGACTATGCGCCTTCCCTAGAACTTAACTTACACAAACGTATGTTTGACTTTGAGTCTTTGACCTAAACACCTGTTAAACATTATTTTAACCGAAATCAGCTGATTTTCATCCTGTGATTCTTCAATGAAAATCATCTAATTCACAAAAGTCGTAGAACATTTGTTGCTCTCGTAAGTGTCGAGAATCACTTCCCCTTAGGATAATATGTTAGTTCAAATTCAAATAGTTTTCATTCATTAAAATCACAAGGATCACATTGAAACGTCATTTTTACTGCCTGTTCCTTCGCTGCCTTGGTTCTGGTACACCCTGTATAATCGTATTGGTAAAGGTTACATAGGTGCATTATGTAAAACAATAAGTATACTTCCATTAGAGCGGTATGTTGGCTGGAATTATCGCGTCTGAGCATATCAGCTTGTGAGTTTTTGAGTATCCCGATAATTCAAGGCAGTCTTTACTATAACTGTAAGTTACTAAATATCCCGTTTTTAAAACATATTATATGTTCATAACAATGATGAAGTTTCAAAAGTAAATATTGTAATTTTGGACAAGCCAAATAGTTGCTGCTAATATCGGTACTCTGGCCGGTATATTCCATCCATCCAAAGGTCCAAAGGTTGTCTAGTAGAGATCGCTACTTAGCGATAATACCACCAATTGGGTACTGATTGGAATACGGTTACTTTTAATTGTTTTTGGTGTGCATTAAAGAATTATCTAATCTAATCTACATCGCCTCTGTCGATCCCTTAGTATACTCAGTTCTATTCTCTTAAAGCGAATGTAGTACCACGTGACTCGTAATCCAGCTATTATTACGTAATTAAGCACGTTCTAGGAATTACTGCAACAATTTTTTGGTCGATATATTTGGTAATTTCGTTGCTATCAATTCATTTATTCGAAATGTATTTTGTAAATGTAGATAGCGCACCGATGCAGTGTCAAATATGCATATTGTCACGTTTTGACCTACTGGTTCAGTTTCGAAATGTTGCATATTTTTGCACTGATAAGTCTGATAACTGATGTTAATTTATTTTATTTGATAATAATGTTTTTATTTGCCGATTTGCCCAAGTTGATTCAGAAATCTCGCTTCACTCGATCATTAATTAAATTAGTTAGTAAATTATAAATACATTTATGGGGGAGGCCTTTGCCCAGCAGTGGGAAAGTATAGGTTAAAAAAATTAAGGGACTAGCTTCCATCCGCGGCGCATTTCGTGCACATGGTATTTCAATAAAAAGTAGCCTATGTGTTAAGCCAGGTTATAATCTACGTACATACTAAATTTTATCGGAATCAGTTAATCTGTTACAACGCCATTTAGTAACAAACAAACAAATAAATAAACAAATAATACACATTCGCATTTATAATATTAGTGTGATGGTTTCAACTCCCTAAGAAAACATACTAAAGAAAGGTAATGATAACAATTCTGTTGTTTACACTGACTAACTAAAATTGTGAATAATACGAACGGTCTTATTTTGTTTACACTAAAGATCAAATAATAATGAAATATAAAGTGACATTTCTAAAATTAAGTAATTTTTGTTATGATGGCATGTTTGCGGGCTAGTTTTAGTGATCAATCAAATTGGTGTTGACTAAAACCAGCCTGCAAAGACGTCTTCTTATAAAAAAAAAATACTTTAATATAGAAACGTCACTTTAAATGTCATTCTAATTTGATCTTTAGTGTGAACAAAATAAGACCGTTCGTATTTTACACAATTTTAGTTAGCGTAAACAACAGAATCGCCACCAATATATGATATAATGAACAATTGATTTGGTCATTTATTACTAAGTTTCATTCGTTTTCTACGTATATTAAGGCTAGCAGACCCATTATTGACTAATTAAGAAATGACAATCGTTCACATCTTTAATTAAATTGATATTTAGTTTAAGTATCATTGTAATTAGGGCCTCAAATTAATGTATTGCTGTTCATTTTGTTGAAATAACTAAATAAATAAAAAAATATATGTACCTCTAGTAGGTATATTTGGTTTATTATATGTTATTACTATTACACCTCGGCCAATCTTCCTATTAATAATACTCCTCTCCATCCAAAGGTTGTCTAGAACAGATCGCTTTTTTAGCGATAGGACCGCCCATTATACATATTCTTGTGTTTCACTATGTTTCAGCTTGTACGGTTTAATAAATAATTTTTATTCATTCATTCATAGCCAATCCTTGTTACCACTAAAAAACTGGCCAAGTGCGAGTCGGACTCGTGCAGGAAGGGTTTCGTACCATTATCTATAAAAATGGCAAAAAAATCATGTCTGTTATGGGAGCCCCCTTAATTAAATATTTGTTATATTTTAATTTAATTATTTATTTTGAAAGTGAGTATATAACTAAATATTCTGTGAATATTTCAAGCGTCTACCTGTTGCCGTTATCAATATCGGGCAAATACGACCAAAAAAATCACGTTTGTTGTATGGGCCTTAAATATTTATTTTATTCTGTTTTTAGTATTTGTTGTTATAGCGGCAACGGAAATACATCATCTGTGAAAATTTCAACTGTCTAACTATCACGGTTCATGAGCCTGGTGACAGACAGACAGTGGTGTCTTAGTAATAGGGTCCCGTTGGTAAAACGTAACTTACGTAAGGGTAACTTTGGGTACGAAACCCTAAAAAATAAAACAACTATTTCAACGCGTGTTTAAAAATTTGTAAGTATTAAATTTTTTATAGGATTTTTTTAAACACGCGCCTAACTGTGTTTAATTTCTTTTATGGTAAACCCAATATGGTTAAGCAGCAATTAGTAACAGAGAAGAGAAAAGGCCATAACCAAATCATCAAATTCTTAAAGCCATTACTATGTCACGATAATCCACTTTGATGTGTGTCAATGGTTGCAAAATGGCGCATTAGCAATTCGTTGGCAATTTGATACAACTGTGACGCGTACTTATCGAGACTTACGTCAGATCACACTAAACGCATAGTCTGCATGCGTTTGATATCAGCGGAATTTTAACCTCAAAATTTTATCAATCAATGGAGCTATGTCATGTCTGAGGCCTTCGGGCGGCCACCAGACTTGTTAGCTAACTAAATTTTTGAAGTAAAACTTCTTTTGGTGCGTTTTGAAAAAAATATGAGAGTAAACTTTTTACGATGCGTGCGCACACTAACATCCAAAAAGTGACTAGATGAAGTTAGCTGATCACTGTCTAATGCGCGTGCACACTGACAGCCATAAAGCAACATGATGAAGTTAGCTATAAACAAAGAGTTGTGACATACGGGATGAAATCTTTAGCAATTTTGGTTCTGTTACGCCAAAGAAGTACAACTTCTTACGTGCGTACATAAGTACACACACACATTTTTTTCTGAAATCCAATAAACAAGCAACTATGCGTAAAATATGAAATTTAACTCCTTTCACTTTATTTGACAATATCTTCTTTAAATATAAAAATCAACTGCCGCATGTATAAAAGATCCTCACTGCATTTCCACCGTATGTAGTTTCTGTGTGTTTGTTATTTGTGTCGAAATATATATCTATCTATTTATCACTTACGACCGTTTCAATGGATTTGGCTGGTTTTTTGTTGTTTTTCTAACCAGGCAAGGTTTGTATGCCAGAAAATTTTGAAAATTTTTATTGCGCGAAGCAGGGGTGGGTCTGGTAGTTTTGTCTAAAAAGAAATTTCCAAAATCTTAATATTCTCCATGAAATTTCACATATCACTTATATAATAGCTAAAATATGGCATGATGTATATAGCCAAACAACTGACGGTTGCGGGAGAAAGGGATGGAAATGGAGACCACGCAATGGAAAGTACAGAGTAGGACCGCCCCCCACAAGATTGAAAGACGTATGTTCTATTGCTTGTATGATGATGATGATAACTTATAAGGTCAATGGCCGCGTTGTTAGTTACCTCAAGTTAAGTGACGATAATCACTGAAAGTCACCTGCAAATTTACTTTGCGTTACACAACAAAATTCAGCACATCTTGTATAATATTTACCTTACGACCGGTAAAAAGTGAAAGATAGTTTTCCCTAGGCATGTGAGTTTCCCACTTGTCAAGTAATGGCCTCATTGTTGCGTATTTATTACACGTTTTATTGTAATTAGTCGTTACATCATGGAGCGAATGCACTTGTCGTTCACGAGAGTACAGAGTTTTCAACCCTTTAAAGGCACTAATTGAAGAATAGATACTTGAAAACTGAGGACTTTATACTTATTGGCTAGTTGCGGTATTAACTGGGGAATGAAGATTGACTTAGTTGCTGTAGGGATGTAATTTTAATTACTCTTCTGTTTTAAATTAAAACAACAGTAAACGATCTATTTTTAATCGAGCGAAGCGAATTCTCTGAATCAACTTGGGCAAATCGGCGTTGTATGTATGTATGTTTGTTTGTCCGAAGATAACTTTCGAAGCGTTGATCCGATCATCGTGAAACTTGATACATACGTAGGTAGTGTTGGCACAATTTTGGTGTGACTAAATGAGCTAAACATATTGGTGGGTTGTTGAGATATTGGGGTTCAAAAAGGGTAAAAAAAAAATTAGACTATTAGGTCTAATGGGGCGTTAAAAAAAGGTCTTATTTAGTACATTTTAAGTCCGTTTTTATTTTTAGTAAAGTTTTTATATTTTTTGAGATATTAGCCATAACAAAAACTGAACTTTGAGAAAAGTTACAGGGTACACCGGTCACAATGCTGTAATTTGGTAGTTTAGTTGACACAAATATAGACAAAAGTCTGAAATCCAGAAAAAAGTGCCATTTGTACCCAAAAAACGAATATCCACTTTACATGAACTCCCGATACCTGTAATTTGTATGAAACTGTAAGTCAAGTAAGTTGGTTATTATTTCGTGGCACTATTTCGATAGGCAAATATAACAAAAAATATTTTTTTGTTTTGATCGGAGACTCGCCAGATCTCAGTTCGAGGCGAACCACTAGTTTATTTATTTTATTTACACATGAGTGCATACAAAAATGTATTATTTAATGCTAAGCAACATGTGAAACAGTGATCAGTAATCTAACACTTTAGGTATATAAACATACACGTAGGTATTATAACTAGATAGAGAGAAGTACGTAAATTAAAAATAGTACATTAGATGGCCACTTCAAGCTAATGAGTAATTTGATTAGTGTAGCTACGTCAACAAAATTGTGGCGCCAAAACCCTGATTTAAATGACTTTATTTTATTCCAATATTATAGTAATTAGATAAGATGACTTTTCTTTAAGTACATTCGTTTTATTTTAGTTTATTAATTTGAATTTTATGACATTTGTTAATAATGATGCATCGAAATGTAATGAAATGTATCGAGAAATGATTCTTTAAATATACTTTAGCATTGTACAATTCAATTTGCAAATATATGTCATTTTGGCTAAGATAAAAGTGGTATTTGTAAATACCTATATATAATTTATAATTGCAAGAAATTTTTCTGAACAAAAGACATCAACGCGCTCGCTTGGCGAGGATTTCGATGTGAAAAAGTAATTTTTCGTAGACATACAGAAATAACTTGGTTTCCTTTACTCGAAAAAAAAGTATTGTAAACGTGGTTATGAAACTATTTAATGATATTAATATAAATAAATAATGCTGGACATTTCACACAGCGCCATCTAGCCCCAAATGTGGGAACCAGATAACTGATAGAATACTTTTATACTTTTTTTTTGTAATACATACAATATACAATAGAGAAGCAACCGGACCCGTGGCGGGAATCGAACCCACAACCTGTCTCAGCCGGCTGCACTATGGAGTTCGTATTACTTTGTAAGATGCAATGTTTGTTTGAAAGATCTGTTTTATATCATTTGCTAATCAGCCAATTATTACAGTGGTTACTGTATCAATTTACTGTAATTGTAATGTACAAGCGGTAGTTATATCCTAAATTACAGTAGAAATAATTCGTATACATCACGTGAAGTTGATTGTTTTCTTGAATGCGAATTCCGCCTTTTGTCCGCTCGCGCGCTATTGCGCAAGGTGCAGCTTTTTGGGCTGGCCCAAGAATAAATCAATTATTGCTGACGCTTTTTGACCATAGTAAATTTAATGTCACCTCTAATATTAGTATTCCCGGGGTAGTTCATCACCATCATCATATCAGCCAAAAGACGTCTACTGCTAAACATAAGCCTCCCCCATAGATTAACCCCCCCCCCCAGAGCGGGGTTAATCTTGAAAACTATCGGAAACAAATTTTGGTAAGGATAGGCATAATTAAAACAATTGTCACATTTTTCATATTGTGTTTCCAAAAAGGCGCCTTTTTACAAGAGTCATGAAGTAGAAGAATAATTTACAAAAAAAAGTAATAGGTACATAAGTCGTTGTACTTCTATAGATAGGTAAATAATATCTTTATTGCACACCATTAAAATATAAATAAACAAAATGACCAAAAAAAACAATCATAATTACAAACAGTACGGTAAAACGGTACATGATAAATCCCGTATTTATAATTATGATTGAAATAAATTACGAAAGTTTTCTAAGTAAAAAAGTAATATTTCAATCATAGCTCAATGGGTGACCTTATCGCTAAAAGTGTTCTCTTCCAGGTAACCTTTGGGTTTTGTATGTGAACTGAAAATAAATTAACAAATACACTCTAAATATGCAACGTCAAACTTTTCCCTCTTGTAACTTGGACTACTAGTAAGCTGTGGGCTCCCACGGCAGCCCTCACCTTGGACCACACAATTGTAACAATCTCCGCAATTAACCGATTGTATCCAAAACTACTCGAAGGTTGACTGAGCTCGGACGCTATGATACTCTACGAAGCATTTATCTATGAAACAGGCTTCACATATCCAGCTTTGGTATCCACCTACTATCGGTAAAGGCTATGAATCACTATGCCTGATAATTAAATGAAAGAAATAAACATTGGACATTTCACACAGCGCTATCTATCCCCAAACTAAGCAGAGTTTGTACTATGGGAACCAGATAACTGACAGAATACTTACATACTTTTTTTTGTATTTTCATACGTATAATATATAGAAAAACATCCAGACCCGGGACAAATACCCCCTACCTCCAGCGTGTCAGCTGGCTATTCGCCCACGGAGGTATTCATCATAGGTCAGTCACACGTGGTAGTTGAATCTAGCTTTGGTTTTCTAAGACAGGTTCTTAGAAAACCAAAGAACCTGTTGGCAGTGAAGGTGAAGCCTCCCATGGTATATGGATGGTATTCAGATAGGCATTAAATAGGTACATCATATTTTGACTGATAATGTAGCAAATCTTCTACATTTACTTGCAAGCAATTCTGGTTATTTTAATCGCAGTCGACTTACAGCATTACCTCGAGACAATATTGAAACATGCATTGATTTTAAGGTTTTTGGATTTAATTACGGGATTTCGCTTTCTGGTTAAGCTATTTCAGGCATGGTCAGGTATTTGCTAGAGGACCTGGCAAACCTGTTTTCTGCCTAAACTCAGCTTTAGTCGTGAGATTTTTATAAACGGTGCTACTATTTGATGTGCAGGTCAGTTGCAGCAAGCAAAGTTCAAATGTCACAGAAAATCTAACGGCTGGTAT
Source organism: Philereme transversata (assembly GCA_963924445.1). Lineage (NCBI taxonomy): Eukaryota > Metazoa > Arthropoda > Insecta > Lepidoptera > Geometridae > Philereme > Philereme transversata. Next base: position 23,163,792 of record OZ004342.1, on the reverse strand, counting down.
TTATGAGCATGTGTGAGTAATGAGTGAGGGAAACAACCCAATAAATAAAGATGGTCAAGCTCAATTTTTGCTTTATTAACTATGCGTGGCTAAGACATAGCTCTGAGGAATAGCAAACTGAAGTAGCAGTGGCTGGGGCACATAGCTCGAGGAACTAACGGCCTTTGGAGCAAAAAGGTTCTCGTATAGAGACCACGCACTGGAAAGTGCAGCGTAGAACAATACCCCACTGCAGATATATAAACACCGTTTTTGTGCTGCAAAAGAGGGCTGTTCGTGCAATTTACAATATGGGCTCCAGAGAATCATTACGCAATAAGTTTAAAGAAATAAATATTATGACATTCCCTTGTCAATACATCTATGAAAATCTAATGTATGTTCACAAATATATTAATTTGTTTAAGAAAAATAGCGATAATCATAAATTTAATACTAGAAATATATATAAACTCGCTGTTGCCACTTGTAGACTCCATAAAGTTAGTAAATCGTTTAATGGGCAAAGTGTACGCTTTTATAACAAACTCCCAAGAGATGTACAAGAATTGACCATTAACCAATTTAAAATCGATATAAACAAAATCTTTATAAAAAAGCCTACTATAAAATATCGGAACTTAGATGATAGAGAAAGTGGGGATTGAAATTGCTCCAACTCGTTCAAAATGTTACAATTTAGACGTAATTTATTTTCTGTATTGTTATGTATTCTAAAAGGATCATTAAAAAACAACCAGCCTTGCTTCTTGCCTTTCTTTCCTGGCTTGGTCGCGAAGGAACAGGCAGTAAAATTGACGTTTCAAAGTGATCCTTGTGATTTTAATAAATAAAAATATTTGATTTTGACTTTTGACTTTGACTAGATGAAAATATGATCTGAGGTTGCTGGGTGCCGTTGGGTGCAGGCCGCACAAGATAGATGACTCTGGCCATCTATGAGGGAGACCTGTATGCAGCGGTGGACGATGAGGATGCACATAAAAAAACCATAATACTAGCACCTTGCATATTAATCTTTCTTGAAGACAAGTAGCAAGAAAAGCCTATTATCCTAAGGGTTTCTAATCTAAGGATAGCATAGCCATAAAGTGGATTCCGTTATTCGATCCCTTATCCCTGTCTATCACATAAATACGCGACACGCGGGCCAATTACAATGGTGTCCGCGCCCACGCCGCGCCGCACCGCCCCGCACCGTGTGGACGCTGCTTTATCTCCTGATACCAGATTACAACACGGTAGAGTTTTCACTAATTAAAAGGTAAAGGCTAAATCCTTAGAATGGTTTAATTACAAATTTTGACCGTTCTAAGACGATTATTAATAACATGGTGGATTGTCCTATGCTGCGATCTCCAGTGCGTGGTCTCCACACACAGATAGCTCATGTGAAGCTCCAAATCCACGTGTCCCAGGTTCACGTTTATAAATAAGGCTCTTAGATGTAGCAGAAATAAGCGTCACATCGGCCAATTACAATGGTGCCTGCGCCCACGCATGAGTCATCGTGTGGACGCCGCTTTGCCTTACAATTTATTCTAGAAGCGGAATTATTGAAATATATACACATAACTTTAACTATGTATAAATAATATAATTGAGCAAACGAAGCGAGATCTCCAAATCAACTTGGGCACATCGGCGTTGTATGTATGTACTATGTATGTTTGTTTGTCCGAGGATAACTTTCGAAGCATTGATCCGATCATCGTGAAATTTGATACATAGGTAGGTAGTGATAACACAATTTTGGTGTGACTAAGTGAGCTAAAAAAATGGGCGGGTTGTTGAGATATTGCGGTTCAAGAGGGGTAAAAAAAAATGAAAATGAGACTATTAGGTCAAGTGGACGTCTAATGAAAGGTCTTCATTAGTACATTTCTCCCCTGTTTTTATTTTAAGTTTATTCCTTGTAGTTTTTGAGTTATTAGCCATAATAAAAACAAAACTTTGACAAAATTCACAGGGTACACCAGTGACTTCATAACGCTGAAATTTGGTATTCGTGAAGCTTTAGTGACACAAATATAGGCATAAGTCTGAAATTCAGAATAACTGCTATTTGTACCCCAAAAAACAGTAACCAAATAATATGGACTCCCGTTACCCGTAATTTGAATTAAACTGTAGGTCAAGTAGTTTGGTTTTTTATTTCGTGGCACTATTTTGATAGTCAAAGATTACAATTAATATATTTTTGTTTTTATGGGAGACTCGCGAGATCTCAGTTCGGGGCGAATCACTAGTTAAAAACAGATTAATGCATTATGGCCAAAGAGGGATATTGTTTAAGGGCTGGTAATAATACTAATATCTATCATCATCATATCAGTCAATGGCCGTTCACTTCTAATCATAGGCCTTCCTGATTGTTTTCCAGAGCGACCGATCTTGTGCGGCCTGCACCGAACGGCTCCCAGCAACCTTTATCAGGTCGTCTTTCAATCTAGCGGGGGGCCGTCCTACACTGTGCTTTTCATTGCAATATCCATATCATAGTGAGTTTTATAAGACGTGGGCGTGTAATAAACGTAATATTTGAACTTGTCTCAGCCTAACCCCATGAGGAATATCTTCACGGGTCTGCATCGTGACGTCATTAATATTATATAATAATAACTATATATGTATATTTAATAAATAGATCGTAAATCACACACTTATTAGATACTTTTGTGAGTCATTACATTATGCAACCTGCATATTCATAGTACCTACGCAATTAGAAAGATCTTCACTATTATTTTATCTGACATTTGAACCTTTAGTTACTCACTAACTAATAATAAGTCGTTGATACAAGTAAGCTATTCATGTGCGTCTTCGTAAAATAGTTTCGCTTCAAACTAGGCTTTGATGATCTTCATTCTAAGGAAATAATAGATTTATTGTCCAAATTATAATATAACACACAGTGTTAAAATAACATTTTCACAGCACCTGCTCGACAATGTCAAATTATATGTCAGGTAAACCTCACCGAAAGCAGGGGATTAAATACCTACGGCTGAGCCGGGAGTAAAGTTGTACTGAATTTAATTATGCCCTTGAAGGCATAATGTGATTTGAATTTGGAACCTCAATTAATATTTGAACCAAAGAGACCCACACCGTAAGAACTTATTCGTAAATCGAACTAACCTCTGCACAGAATGCACCAACCTAGATTTGGTTTTTATTGTCTCGCAGAAAGTGTGAAAAGTAGAGTATTCTCCGCATGGATAAAGCTGTCAGCATCTTGGGCGTGCTTAGACCCCTCTCTGCACTCAGGATTTTAGTAACTCCCTCGCTCCACTCGTGAGTTTTTTCTTGAATCCTTCGTTACGTTCGGGACTCAATATAGCGCCCATGACGCAAGACACTGCTTGATCCCCTCGTTTAATATTATATTATTAATTAATTTACTCCCAAATAATATAATTTTATCTTTGTTACCTATATATTTTGTAGGAACAATCGTATAATACCTATATTACTTTTTAAGAGAGATGTGTAACTGGCTGTATAGTTAATTATACAAACATAATTTAAGAACTGTTATATTTTTGAAGCTGTTGGTCTTTTCAATAACATAAAAATATCTTCAAATCTATTGAACGTATGAAAGTAGTAAAAGGCAAAAGGTCCTTGTGAAAGGTCTCACCCGGGGAAGTATTACCGCCATACTTATTTCTGTCACCAAGCAGCATTGCTTTGTTTCGGTTTAAAGAGTATGGTGCTGGTGAAATTAAAGGCACATCAGGATTTATACCTGTATGCCTATAGTTGATGGACATAAAGCAGTGCATCATAGGGAACATTCCTAAGGTGCGTGACCTACGAGGCATTAATTACTTTGTTATACCACTTAACATTAGGAGGGTCATAAGCTTGTTCTATCTCCAGGTCGTATAAAAAAATCAAAGAAAGCACTGAAGCTTTACCATTGCCTAAACAACTGTATCGCTTGAAATGTAAGATATCTCGATTCTTTTTTTAACTTAGCATCACTATTTCTATTGTTTGTCCGACAGGACTGTTGATATTTAGATAGATAGAAAACGCTTTATTGTAAATCACACTTAAATTATAAAACAATATAAAAAACAAATAACAATACACGCAGAAATATAAATGGCGGTTATCGCTAGAAGAGATCTCTTCTAACTAAATAAAAATCCATAGGGTTTCCCTATAGATTTTTATTTAGGTACTTATTAAAATTTTAGAAAATAATAAATATTTATTATTTATTTTTTATATTTTAAAAGTGGTGAGATGAGGACGACCTGGCTGGGACTGTACAGTCAAATAAATTAGTTTGAAAAACTTATGAGCTGTGTACCCACATACTGAGACTTGTGTTCATACTGACGTTTGATTGATCGTATTTATATGTGATTACGTGATTGTGACGTGTTTATAGTGGCTCGTGACGTTGATTTTCATACGTTCTAAAACAGTGAGAGTAGGATTTGTATTGTCATATGTCAACACAACAACTAAACAAGTTCCTTATCACTAAATAGAAAATCTTGAGTCTCATCATGAATATCCAGCTTTAGCATTGAAAGATTTTCGCTTACTGCTTGCCAATCGATCAATAGGTGTTTCATCTCTACCATGAGTTGGAAAATGATTCTTATTTTATATAAATAAAGTGTAAAATAGTCTGATGATTGATAGCGGACAGCATGACCGGAATGAATTATATTGTTACCTTTCAACTCGGCTATGTAATGTTTATCTTTGGTATTACCATTTACGTGTTGATGGAGAGAAGACACTTATTTAATAATCACAATACTTACGCCTTTTTGGTTGGATTGTTTTTGGTTCATGAATTTTGATGAAGAAGAATTAGGATAGCTTTTTAACAAGCCAAGGGTAGCTGATGATGAATTGTTTTTAGAACTCGTTAATTTACATTGATGGAATATAACAGAATAGAATAGAACTAAAGAACTAGTTAATGCTAAATATAGTACAATGGGCGGTCTTATCGCTGAAAACAATTACTTCGAGACAACCTTTGGATGGAAAGTAATGAGTAAGTTGATGTGAGGTAATTATGTCACAAATAAAATATTTTTTATGACCCCTTGTAGATAATTTGAATCAATTCAAAAATCATTGAAGTCAATTGACACCTTTTTTTTTTTTTTTTTAATAATAAATAAAATTTTATTTTGACACAATATACAAGTACAAAAATACAATACATAATTATTAGATAGGTACATGTAACAAAAATTAAGATGATTATTATGTGACAATAATTATGTATGAGCCTCAGTTACCTAAACTAGACTGAAAAGCCTGTACGATAGGCAGCTGTGCTCCCCCTGCTTAATATCAAGTGGAATAATAAATAACAATACATTAATTTTATATAAATAAGACCAATCATTATTGTGTATATGTATATATGCAATTAGAAGTACATTAATATAAATTAAAATACAATTGTGCTGTATAGTGTTTGAAATTTTTACAATAATAGGAACATGATTTAGGTCGGTGTTACGGTCCGAGTGTGTGCGAGTGTGGATATGAGTGTGTGTGGGTATGTTTGTGTGAGCGAGGGTGTGTGTGTGTGTGTGTGATGGTTGAGTGTTGTGTTATGTGGGTGCCTAAGTATGAGTTTGTATGATCCATGAGGGAGGGTAAGTTGTTACAATAATTGTAGGTAATTATTAGGTTTATTACACGATTACTTCAAAACATTAAGTAGGTGCTTAGTTTCATCGTACGAGTAACTTAAAAGAATTTGTGTGAGGCACTTTTTAAATTCATAAGGCTTGAGGTGACATAGACAATCCTCAACAGAAAGCTTGTTATAGAGATACCCACCTAAAAAACAGGGAAAACGATTAGTGAAATTCGTATTAAATCTGATGCTATCAAATACTTTGTCAGTGCGCCTCTTATCCTGTTGCAGTGGGCGGATCTTGTGCTGTTTTATCAATAGTCTGAGTATGAATAGTTGACGTACGGACAGCACATTAGCTTCCTTAAAAAGTTCCTCGCTACTCTTCTATAAAAGAATAGTTGTCTACCTGTCATATTGAATTTATTAGCTACTAGCTGACCCGCCCACGGCTTCGCACGGGTGGTTTTTCAATAAAACATTACCCTATTTTTGCGCAGTTGTCTAAAAATTAGCCTATGTCCTTTCCCAGTATATAATCTATCTCCTTGCAAAATTTCATTACGATCCGTTCAGCCGTTTAGTCGTGTAAAGGTAATGAACAAACTAACAAATACACAGTGATATGTATTATTATACATATAAACCTTCCTCTTAAATTACTCTATCTATTGTTGAAAACTGCATTAAAATCCGTTCAGTAATTTAAAAGATCTAAGAGAACAGATAGCGGAAGTGACTTCATTTTACACTATTGTAAAGATTAATTTTAATCAATTCTCATTGTTGACAGTAATGTTACATAGTTTTTATCTTATCAAATTAAATATTGAAATATGACTGGAATTATCGCATTTCAAACCTAACCTAATTTGTAAGTATTGATTCCTAAAACTGAACACCAAATGCTGATTTACGAGTACCTATAAATGTTATCCACACGAGAAAAACACGGATATTCTATAGCAAAAGTGCAACATTGCGACTTAAACATTATAAGAGTATTTATTTAAAATATAGCACGTTTTGCCATAAGGCGGTGTGTACAAAGGGCTACGATGGTATAATTTATGTAAACTTAAGTTCACAGCCTAAAGTGCATAAAAAAAAAACAATTTGCAATCGTGTAATGTCACACGCGGTAAAGGTTCATGTACACTACTACTGAAGACCTATTTACTGGACAATAAACCTTATCTAAAATACTATAAAATGTAAAACATGTATGTTGGTCCAAAAATGATAAGTAAAGTAGCCCATCTTGGATTTCTTCCAAGATGGGATTCCAAGATGCTCTTGGATTTCTTTTGTGTTTTTATAATTCAAAATGTAACTTACAACTATTACACAAATTGAAAAGTTGAGAAGCGCACAGAGAGCAGTCACTACAATCATTATTATCATCAGCTAGCTTAGCTGATAGCCCACTGCTGGATATAAGCCTCCCTCAAATGTGATTCCAACTGTGCTATTCGCATCCGTATCTTACCCTCTACAGCCTCTATATCATTTACCTGGACTGATCGTTATAAATTAAGGTGGAGAAAGACCTTCGCGCTCTTCAAGTGTCAGACTGGCAAGAAGTGGCGCAGAAGTGGCGTGTTCTATTGAGGAACTTCTTCTGTATTTACATATTTTGTGCCTTCGTATCACATTACATAACCATCCCTTTTTTTCTGACGGACTAACTCGCTGTTCCCAGTAAGTTTTGATGAGGTAGTTAGCGCAAAGGCACCACTTGTGTACGATCTTGGCTTAGGCCGTTGCCAGGATGAAGATAAGAGAGAAATGCCCAGGTACATCTGTATCTTGTGTAAGCGGCAACTGAAGGGACTCGTCGACCTCGCCGATGAGGTCGACGTATCTGTGAAGTGTCTTCTCTGCCTAATGTAGATGACTCTGAAATTGATTGATTGAAAATACTTTATTGCACTTATAAAACTAGCACAAAGAAGAACTTAATGCTAAAAAGCATTCTCTTCCAGATAACCTTCGTGTATTGTAGATAAAGATGTGTAGGTAGTGCACAGAAAAGGAAACTAATGAAAATGTGCACAGGACTAATGAAAATAGCATAATATAGGTACAAACATAATATAACTACATAAATAAACCTACTTATAATAGACTATACTATACCAATATCAAATAAAAATACATCCTTATCGATAGAAGAAGTGATACGGAAAGATTAAGTTGCTCATTTTTGGTCAGTTTGACCGATAAGTGAAATGAAGGGATTTCGTCATCTGGATCTCCGAGGGCGTATCTCGGTCGACGGCCAAAAAAACTTCAAATCTGCATTCAGCAATCGTTTTCAAAAGTATCAAATTATAGACAAAAACGAATTCATACATATAAAACCTTGTAAAATATCAAGTATAAGAATTCCACAGGAATATAAATGAAGTTGTTTGTCTAGTTATTATAACTAATGTTTTCGTAGCAAATTGATTTTTACTAATCGGCCAAGCCCATTCAAGTGAAAACACAAGCTTTGTTGAACTTGTTTGAACTTTCAACCAAATATTTCTAAAGTTTCATCTTTCTATAACATTATTATTAAAATTTATCACCAGCTTTTACATAAATTGAGGTCAAGTTTATGACAAATTGTGGCCAAATTTATGACAATGCTATTCATATTTATGTTCAGTAGAGGTGTAGGCCGCCCAAGTTTGGTCGCTTTGGGAATCTATGTTCAGAGGTGGACGTCCGTTCTGATATGATGGGGATGATGTAGCCAAATAAAACTCATACCTCATTATATACTCTTTTAGCTGACCTGACCACTCCCCGTGGGTTACGGTTTTAGGTTAGATTTGTAATAATAAACTAATATTCTTTCGGCAGTTGAACAAAAATCTTTAATCTTGTTAAATTTACACCTCGGCTGTTCTTTAATGTTTTTCTCCATAATATATGTGTTTGAGAAAGATCGCTTTTAGCGATAAGACTGCATATTATACCTTCCTAAATTTATTTAACTTTTCTAACTATACTCTCTACTCGCACGCATAGGGCTGCGGCGATTAGTGCCGGAGCGGATGGCATTCACCCTGATGAAGGTTCACGAATTGAACCAAAACACTGATAAAACGGTACCTGATAAATTCTATATTTACATTAATGATTCAAATAAATCACGAAAGTTTTCTAAGTAAAATATAATATTGCTATCATAAATAAAAGTTTTTGTATGTCCCCCAACACTCATATCGTATCAAAATCTTGCATCAAGCTTACAGCTACGGTGGTCCAATTTCCAAGGACTCAATCTAGTAAAAAACATCCTTAATCAACTTAACATACAAACAGCCTACAATACTCTTTAGCAGGAATGCAGTCCCATTTCCGACAGCCTGCGCCTCGCGTTACAAAAATGATTATTTTAACACACTTTAAGCGCATATTATCAACGCATCATCTTGAATCTGGCGGCTTCTTGTATCTCGAATATAATCAACAAGTTGTCGCTGTGTTTACGAGCGGTTCGTGGAACAGTCACTTGGCTTTGACCCTGGAACTGCTCAAGTTTGTGAATTGTAGATGGATAGAAAGCTGAATATATCTCTATAATAAAAAAATAAATGCTGACAGGTGATCGCATCATTTGAACGGCTGGACCGGTTAGGCAATTCTTGTAAATTTTTTTAGAGCAAGCATAATTCTGGAAAAACTGAAAGTGCTTTTTCTTTGCAATATTTGTGTAAAATCAAGACCATGTACGCTTTATTTTATTTTGAAAACTTTGCCAAGCCACCCGGGTTAGCTTTTGAATTACCATGTGATTCGAGAGCTGGCGCTTAATTGAGTCAAAGCATAAGCATTGCAACTGAGGTAATTTCAATGATAAATTGAGTTTTAGAGAATAAACAATCTGGGAGTTTTTGTAGTGATTGATCGTTTCTTTTGTTGAATAGTTAAAAACAAATGTATTCTTATAATTACGTTATTATTTTTATTTTTTTATTTCCAGGTGAGCCCTGGATTTGAATCAGCTACTGGATTGGAACTGTAAGTACTGAACCCAATTGACTATTGCGATAAGTACAGGGTGCAAAAAATCAAATGTACTTTAAAAAAATATAAATTTGTTTGCATGTTTTTTTTCAGTTTATTCAGCTTAGTATGTAATATAGGTACGAGTATGATGCAGGAATCAACTGTTATTTAATAGTAATAACAAAAATAGCAAAATGATATAATTGGGCCCATCGCGTTTTCAAAATGTATTCTGGTCTGATCTGGTCGAAGCGACCTGTGATCCAAGAGGTGGCTCTTATTTGGGTCAACGCATAAACATTGCAATTCAGCCAGTGTCTTGGGGACACTTCTGTCTGGTATCTGGAGCAGTTGTACTGTTTTTTCAGTATTTTATTGTATTAATTGTATATTATTTCTGTTATTAAAGGCATTTTGCCTTATTATCATAGTTAATTTAAGCTATTAGAGACTTGTATGAGCTATAGATCTAGTTCCCTCTCAAACCGGAACTTAACACCCGATTGAGCTCTCTGTAACTACATCAACTTCATCATAGCTAATACATTTTAAGTACCGGATATCGGCGCGATTTCTCAGCGTTCATCTCATTCATGTCAATAGTTATAGAGCGCGCGTGATTGCGCTTGCGCAGACCAGGGTTTTTCTATCCCCGACACAGTAACTCCGATAGGCAGATGGGGAAAGTTGATTTGCGTAAATTACTTGTTACTCACAATGGTGAAGAATTTGTATGAGGGATTTTTTGTTATTAAACTTACTAGTATTTTGTTTTGATAGGTTAGTTATCTAATCTGGTCAGTTGAATAGAATAGAATAATCATTTATTTGGTACACACAAAATGGCACATGAAACAATTAGATATAAGGAACAGTAGATACAATTAAATCTAATAAAACAGTTCGACTCATGTATCTGCACCAAAATGGCGTTCAGCTCAGTATAATGCAGTTGGTAGCTCTGACACATTTATTTATAACATACATATATTTATAACGCGTACGAAGTCGCGGGCAACAGCCTACGACTTCGTACGCGTTACACTACTAAATGTGTAGGTAGGTAACCTAAAAATTAAGCTAAACTCGCTGTTGCAACTTGACTTGACACCCCATTTTTATCCCATGAGACCTGATTTATGGGATAAAAGTAGCCTATGTGTTAATCCAGGTTATAATTTACGTACGTATCTACGTGAATTTAATCGAAATCGGTTCAGCCGTTACGACGTGATTGAGTAACAAACAAACAAATAAATAAACAAACAAAAAACTTTCGCATTTATAATACTAGTGGTTGGCTCCGAACTGAGATCTCGCGAGGCTACCATAAAAACAAAAAAAAATATTATTCGTAATCTTTGACTATCAAAATTGTGCCACGAAATAACCAACTAACTTGACCTACAGTTTCATTCAAATTACAGGTAACGGGAGTTCATGTTAATTGGATCTCGTTTTTGGGGTATAAATTGCAGTTATTCTGGATTTCAGACTTTTGCCTATATTTGTGATACTTAGCTACACGCATATTAAATTACAGTTCTGTGGGATCACTGGTGTACCCTGTGAATTTTGTCAAAGTTTAGTTTTTATTATGGCTAATAACTCAAAAACTACACAAGCTTTACTAAAAATAAAAACGGGTTCGAAATGTACTAATGAAGACCTTTTATTGGACGTCTCATTTGACCTAATAGTCTCATTTTTATTTTTTTACCTCTCTTGAACCCCAATATCTCAACAACCTCCCAAAATTTTTAGCTCATTGAGTAACACCAAAATTATGCCATCATTACCTACCTACATATCAAATTTCACGATGATCGGATAAGCGCTTCGAAAGTTATCCTCGGACAAACAAACATACATACATACATACAACGCCGGTTTGCCCAAGTTGATTTGGAGATCTCGTTTCGCTCGATCAATACGGGTGAAAGGTTAAAGGCTGACCTTTTCACTATAACTTGTTAATCGTGAGATATCAACTTAATCATACCTAAATTAACATACTTTTATTGTATAAAGCCAAACTTAACTATAATAGCAGCGCCCTGCCTAAAAGCTGTAATGAATGATTGTGCATGTTGGCAATAAATTAAATATGAAAATAGGATTTTTGTTTATTCTTCTAAGCAGGGACTGTATACGGTTGTTAAATAACGGTATTTAACCAGCTCAATCTAAGGTGGCAAACAAGCATTCGGGCCACTTGATGGTCAATGGTTACCGTACCCTATCGACGTTTGTTCTGAAAAGTCTCATGTGTCTGTAATTTCACCAGAAACCATACCCTTAAGGATGAACTGAGGACAGAGAAAAATCTGTCTCACTCGTTTATTTTCATACCCAATATGTTGAGAGTGATCCAATCATGCTCATGTTTTGAACGCCAAGAGTCTTGGTGTGTGTTTGTGTATCTTGGCTATAGACAAACAAATGAACAGAGCACTTCACGGTTTCTCCATTTCTTTTCAAATGAACCACTACAAAGTAATAAAGAGTACAAAGACATCAAACCACAGGAGCCGCATTTCTGTGCAAAAACGCAAAACTGCAATCTAAATAGCTACTTATCATCAACATTTTTCCACACTAATACTATCACGTATCGATAATCCGCCGGGAGTCATGGATCCCGTCACGTACGCATTCCGGAGACGAGACTGACTGGGAGGTTCCCACGAAATGTAATAGACCAGGCAGACAAGTTAGGAAATCCTTCCTCATCGAGTACCGCAGGCTTTGCAATGTCTCTTCTCCTCCGAGAAAACGCTCTATCTACGATTTGAATTCTCATAATTCGTTTATTGTCTGTAATCCTAGGTACAAAAGATGGTTAAGCTTAATGTTGAACTATACTAGGTTTCGCCATTTTAGCGTACAAACATTATATTTTATCACCTAAATTAAAACAATAAAAATAAATCAAATACCCACATAATTAATTATAAAGGCCAAAGGGTTTCGATATTTGAGTATAATTGATACGATAATAATAATAATGTCAAAATAATGATAAATGTCAGAACTCATAATAATAATAATGTCAAAATAATGATAAATGTCAGAACTCATAGTAATAATTATACATAAAATAGACTTAGAATATATTCAAATCATAACTTATTTAAAATGTCACATTATACAATAATAATTAAATATATATATAATAATTACGTAGTTAAAAATAGAAATGAGAAAACTAGTTACACATTTTATCCCATTTTATCCTTTAGAAAGTCATATATAGTCAAAAGAGTAGTAGTCTGTTATTAATAGCAGATTATTGAGCTCATGCTAAAATTTGCCAAAAACGACGTTTTCGTCTTCTCTGTCATCGACAAAACCTTTGCTAAGAGTCGTCATGAGAAATTGTAATGGTAGAAAGATAACAGAAATTAACCTTAATTGTCTCAAGGTAACTATAAAATGACCACGAAGACCGTACCGATGGCAATAGTTTGGATATATGTACTTACAAATATCTAAAACGGCTCAAACTTAAAAAAAAACGTTTCCTTATCTTTTTACTTATTTAAAGGTTTAGAAGTTGTTTACACTTGCAAAGCGCGTTTTTTTTTGCCCTATACAAAACCAAAGCCGACCCTGCTCAAAATACCTCAAGCACTTAACTTAATCCTATAAAAGTATCTTAGGTTACGTTATTTGTAAACCCTTCCGCAATATAGGTAATTAGGTACCTGCGTCTTAATCTTGTACACAATGAGGTAGGATTGCCAACAGTGATCTCCTTTTGTACAATAGACGCCGATAATTGGCGGGTTGAGAGCGATGCCGCTAAATAGTTGCGAGATTGGGCAGCGCCGGTCCTTGGCGCCCTTGCCGATTGCATTGTAGTAATAAACGGGGCTGGAATGCTTTAACTGACATTCTTTGATGCGATAAAGTTAGTTTTATAGTGGTCAAAGGAGCCGTGTTGACTTTGACTCCTGGTTTGACTCCTAGTCATGCACGAACGAATTTTTTTACTCTAAAAATATGTGCGAGTGCTGAAAACAGTCAGAAAACATCGCAAAGAAACTCGTGACTTAGGTTTGCACGTACTGACCAAGTCTTTCCTGCAGATTAAGGCTGACTAAGCTGTCGTCAATCTCAAATTGTCCCAGGCACTACAGCAGCGATCGCGCAGCTAAATTGCAGGCGCTATTTAAATCATTGAAAATGTTAGCTTCGTAGCAATGGTATCTACCTTTTTTTTACTACCTGGAGGTGGATATAGCATATGGACAACCAGAGGGCTTAGCCAAGTTACAGTCGATTAGCGATGACGCTAGTCGATAAGTCCGAAAATGTATGGGATTTGACACATGCTATAGAAATACCACGTGATTCAGCGACAACAAATGTATGTAGAAATTGAATAGATTTGCAGCGAATGTAATTTGGCTACGGGCCCTGATGTTAAGTGGTAACCATCGCCTATAACAACTCTCTGTGCTATGATTTTCGTAACATGATTTCTTTTTCTTTCATGTCTATCACCGGTTTATTTTATCTTCCTAAAGATAGAAATCGGAGTCAATTTATATTAACGTTGTGTTCAGATATTTATTTTTAACTAAGTTATATTCAGAACAAAGTTCAAATTTTTTTCAGTGTTTTATACCTTTATACTTCACTAGCCAATCCGCAGCTTCGCACGCGTAGTTTTCAATAAAATATACCCTCCTTCTGCGCAGTTGGGTAAAAAGTAGCCTATGTTATTCAGGGATAATGTAGCAATCTAATGGTGAAAAAAAAAATTGAAATGAGACCTGTAGTTTTTTAGTTTATTCGTTACAAACATACAAAAATACAAATCTTTCCTCTTTATAATATAGATTTGCATACTCGCGAGCAAAGACATGTGCTCCTCGCAATTACATAACATTACAATGTATTCTACCGTGTTGCCGCAAATAAATTGATTTCATTTCATTATGAGCATTTAAAGTAAAATCAAATCAAGTTTCAATTGCAATGCATATCAAGTAAAACCCTCTCAGTAGACAATGTGTGTTCGGTAGAGATCCACTCGTCTGCGGTCAGCCAGGCGCGTCTGACGCGGTCCACTTACTGCTACCAGTCGCGCCAACGCACATGCGGCACACACTACAATGGGGCTACTGGAGGATGCTGCCCCCTATCTACAAGCATACCACACCAATTCAACTTCCCGTGATAGATACCTACTCATGATCCTACGAGATAACATTCGCTGAACTCGTTGCGCCTTTTCCCTGTAAAATTAAAACAAACACAATGCTTTCTTTACTGGTAGGTATCTAACTGTTTGCAACCACACCCGGCTCCTTCAGAAAGAGTGTATCCGATGTCATAATGTCGAATACACTTTTTCTGTCTGACCTAAAATAAAAGTTAAAATCTTGTGCTTGTATGTATGTAACCTACAGATATTATTTGTCTTTTTTCTTAAGCATGCGTTAGCAATTTTTATACCTTTGTAATTTGTCAGCTCAAATTGTGAACATCGGGTTGATTAAAGCATCTTGTTTTGTATTAGTATTAGGAAACCTAATTGTATAATTGTTCCCTTGTGAATCCGTGCAGATCAGAATTCGTCTAGTTCAGAATCTGTCCAGTTTTAACCGACTTCAAAAAAAGGAGGAGATTCTCATTTTATCGGAATCTTTTTTTTATGTATGCTCCCCGATTACTCGAAGACGCCTTGACCGATTCGAGAAATCCTTTTTTGGTTTAAAAGGGTTCTCAGGTGGCACCTGGCACCAAGTTCTGATGATGGGATCCGAAAAAAATCGAGGGCAACCCTCAAATTTTATAGGGACGCAATTTGGTTTTGTTTGTTATTACCTCAGAACTCCGTCATTTATCAACCGATTTGGTTTCAAAATTCTTTTTTTTATTGATTTACTGGTTTGGTTAAGTTGGTTATATTTTTGTTAAAAAATTTCTTGTTATTTTTAATTAGTCATCTAATCAGTTATCTAAGTTTCTAGATGTTATTCGTTTAGAAACGACCAGTGTGCCGGGTCGGGCGTCGAACCTGCGAGACTGGCTTCATTCTAATCGCCATTACTTCATTCAAGGCCTGTGAGAAAGTTCGTAACAGCTTTTCACATTATGAGTTGTGGAAGGTCAATATCGCGAGATGAATTTCATTATGAACAGACTTGTTCCAATAGTGTACAGTGATAGTGCCGAATGCTTGTATTTTCTTGTCGGCTCTATGAATTATGTGTCTTATGCATTCAGATATAAATGCTATAAAGAAGTCTGACTGAGGTACATGATAGGCGTTATATGATAACGTACTAGCCATAAGTACTTATGGCTAGT
Organism: Philereme transversata; assembly: GCA_963924445.1. Lineage (NCBI taxonomy): Eukaryota > Metazoa > Arthropoda > Insecta > Lepidoptera > Geometridae > Philereme > Philereme transversata. The sequence continues at coordinate 23,147,831 of OZ004342.1, read as the reverse complement.
ACGTTATCATATAACGAACTCCGAGGCGCAGAGGGCGAATAGCCGTCTGGGACGCAAGAGGTTGGGGATTCGATGCCCACCTCCATAATATAATTATATATTTAATATATAACAAAAAGAGTATATAAGTATTCTATCAGCTATCTGGTTCCCATATCTTTGCTTAGGATGGGGCTAGATAGCGCTGTGTGAAATGTCCAGCATTATTTATGATCTATTTATGTGGCTGATTTTCTTCTCATAATATAGAAATCGAAAGCTACCATTTACAACAAGACCAATTGAAACGAAACCTGCCTGGAATTATTAAACGCTTCAAGACATTTTTATGAACATAGAAAGCTAATCAACGAAAGTGGTTCTTATCGATAAGAACATGTGAATCGAGTTTTCAAATTTTAATAAACCTTATCTTATTGAATGAAAGTTTACTTTCAAGTGTATTAACATTGGTCAGGGTGTGTCTATTACAAAATTGTGTGATAACTGTTTTCCACAAGAGTTTGTTTATTACAAGTTTTACAACACAGAGCAAACATATCAAGTTACTTAGACATTCGACTTTATATTGCTGACTTAGGACGCATTTCAGATAAACATACTTACTCGTGTGATCAGAGAAGTTTTAAAAGAAAGAAAGATGGAGGAAGAAAACTTTTGTTTAGAACCACCAAATGGTACAGTTTTTTTATTTCAGTCTTGTGTTACTAGATATAAATGTTTTAAAGTGTGGGCATGATTGTAGGACATGTGTGCCGCGGCACTGTCTTCCGTTGAGTCCAGTTTATTTTTCTCACGTACATCTTTATCCTGATGATTTTTCATGAATTTGGTATCCCATTACGGCTATTTTGATAAATGTGTTGGGTGTTATTTGTTTGTATCTTTCCTCCTGACTCCTGCAGGGCTAGCACAGCGATTTCCTTGTCTACTCTTCGAAGAGACGACAAGCTTCTGATCGCAACTTGTATTTCTGCGTGTATTGTTATTTGTTTTTTTATATTATTATTTTTTATTTTTTATAAAGCGTTATTCTATTCCATTCTCTGTCGATTCTTACGAAAATGTCTTAGCCACGACCAGGCTCAATAAGTTTTATTCCTAGACAAGAGAAAGATACTCTGTCTATAGCAACGTACGTTGTATATATAATTAATTAAATATCTTACCAAAAATTGTTGGCAAGCGCGTGATTGAGAAGAGTGCTAAAAAGACAACTTGAGAAGACAGTGTAGTCTAGGCATCGTAAGACCTAGGCAATTTCAGATGAAAGTTGTCTATCCTTAAATGTTAAAGATAGAGAAAATGATGGCTATCGTGCTCGGCGTTGTAGACTACTGTCGAGGAACTGTCGACAACGTTTCTTCCCGTTCACTCTCGCAATCGCCGTGCTTGAGACGGTCGACAAGTGTCTTCTTCGTTGCGATAAATGACTCATAACTAAATCCTTCTCTACAGTTACTGTGCTAGGCCTACTGGTGCAAAGAATTTTGTAACCAATAGAAAAGAAATAGTTTTTAAGTATTATATAATATGTATGTTAGTCACTAAGGTAATATATTTATAAGGGCCATAGAATTATGTTTTAACATCTTGTACTTTTCTATCGTTGCCTGAAATAAAGATTTATTATTGATCGACCGAAGCAAGATCTCTAAATCAACTTGTGTAGATCGGCGTTGTATGTATGTATGTATGTATGTTTGTTTGTCCAAAGATAACTTTCGAAGCGTTGATCCGATAACCTAAAAATGTTGGGGGGTGGTTTAGATATTGGGGTTCAATAATTAAAGTGGTAAAAAAATGAGACTATTAGGTCAAGTGGGACGACAAATAAAAGGTCTTCATTAGTAAATTTTGACTCCGTTTTTATTTTTAGTAAAGTTTTTGTAGGTTTTGAGTTATTATCCATAATAAAAACTGAACTTGACCAAATTCACAGGGTACACCAGGGCCTGTAGCCAAATTACATTCGCTACAAATCTATTCGATTTCTACATACATTTGTTGTCGCTGTATCACGTGGTATTGCTATAGCATGTGTCAAATCCCATACATTTTCGGACTTATCGACTAGCGTCATCGCTAATCGACTGTAACTTGGCTAAGCCCTCTGCACAGTGCTGTAATTTGGTATGCGTGTAGCTTAAGTGTGACAAATATAGGCAAAAGTCTGAAATCCAGAATAACTGCAATTTGTAGCCCAAAAAAAATAACCAATTTATATAAACTTTCGTGACGACATCAATGGATTCGAGAAGGAATGGTGGAAATCTGCCAAGGATCGTGATAGGTGGAAGGAGTTGAGGGAGGTCTTTGCCCAGCAGTGGGAAAATGTAGGCTAGTTAAATATAAACTCCCGTTACCTGTAATTTGGATGGTCAAGTTCTTTGGTTGTTTATTTCGTGGTAATATTTTAATTGTCAAAGATTACGGATAATATATTTTTGTTTTTATCGGAGACTCGTGAGATCTCAGTTCGGGGCGAACCACTAGTTATTTCAGGGTTCTTTCTTATGAAATATTGATTTACGGTTTTTATTAAGCTCATTATTTTTTATTATTATTATTAATAAAAGAAAAAACAATGTGGGGTAGAGGTTTAGTCCATAGAGGTTCATATTATGCTAAATGCATAATAAATCGAGCTTCTTCGTATCTCATTAACACCCACTCTCAATTTTGGCTCATACATTGAGTCGAAAGCCCAGCTGGCCGCTAAGAAGCTTAGAATACTTGCAAAGGTGAGGCAATACTTCACACCGGGACAGTTGCTCAACTTATACCAAGCACAAGTCCGATCATGTCTGGAGTACTGTTCTCACCTCTGGGACGGATCAGCGAAGTACCAGCTAGAGGCTCTAGATTCAATTGAGAGAAGAGCCAAGAAGCTCATTTTCTATGACGAGTTAGCAAAAGCAAGGCTCCACAGCCTCGAGCATCGTCGAAAGGTTGCAAGCCTCTCGGTTTTTTATAGGATACATTTCGGAGAGTGTGCTGCGGAGCTTTTCAACCTAATCCCACCATCCCCATTCTATGATCGGACAACCAGACGCTCCGCGTTGCGCCACCGCTACATGGTAGACATACCTCCCATACGCACAAAGCGGTACTCTTCCACCTTTATTATGCGCACCGCCAAGGAGTGGAACGCCTTGCCTGAGTCTGTGTTTCCTGATAACTACAACCTAGGGATCTTCAAGTCACGAGTGAATAGGTTTCTTCTAGGCAAGCGTGTACCATCGTAGACTGCATCATCGCTTACCATCAGGCGAGATAGTGGTCAAACGCTAGCCTATAATTTATAAAAAAAAAAAAAATGAAACGACTGTGCTAGATCGCCCTTCTGATATGGACCGTATTTAGTGCACTTGAAACTTAAGATAGGAAAGTGAACAGCTTAAGCGTTTACTACAAATAGTAAATAGTTTATTATTTTATGACAGGTTCTGAGTGGTGACTGTGCATTACAAGTAGGGTTGCCAACATTTTTCTGGGGAAATATAGTATTCAAAATAAGCTTTAAAAAATATAGTGTTTTATGGAAAAATCAAAAAATAAACAACGATTTTATTTATTACTTATTTATTTTCGCTTTTTAGTCGGCGTTAGTAGGCACGGAATTTGACGCACTTTCGTTATCGCTACCACTTTCCATAACTAATTTATTTAACTCTCATAAGACAGTACAACATCAAATTGAAAATAACTATCGAAATCCCAAAACAAAAATAAAGCAAACCAAAAATTAGTTTGACGTTGTCAATTTAACATTACGGACAGGTTCGGAACGCGGAAATTTTATACTACATAGTTTTAAAAATTCCTTGGTTCGGATACCTACTGGCTTTTGCGTCAGTTTTACGTTAGTAAAGGAGCGTTCATAAATTTTTATATGAAGGATTTGTTTGTTGGATGTTGGTGAAAATATAGTATTTTGTGTATTCTCAATATATAGTACAATACTATATATTATAGTACGGTTGGCAACCCTAATTACAGGCTATATGACTATTTAGTGAAACTCTCCATTTAACGAGAGAATCCATCTTTATGATTTACTATCTGACCCGCCCGCGGCTTTGCTCGCGTGGTTTTTCAATAAAAACATTACTATGTTTACTGTGTTACCCTCTATGTTTTGAAGACTCCGTGGCGTTTAGCCGGCTAAAACGTAGCAGGTAGCGGGTTCGATTCCCGCCGCGGAACAAATGTTTGTATGATCTATAGATATTTGTTCTGGTCCTGGATGTTTTTCTATATATTATAAGTATATATGTATTTACAAAAAAGGTATATAAGTATTCTGTCAGTTACCTGATTCACATAGTATAAGCTCTGCTCAGTTTGGGGCTAGATAGCGCTGTGTGAAACGTCCAGCAATATTTATTTATTTATGTGGTCTAATTTTTAGCAAACTGCGCAGAAGGGATTAGGACATCCCAATCCCGATTATAATTTATCCAATACTAAATTTCATCGAAATAGGTCCAGCCGTTTAGTCGTGAAAACGTAACAAACATAGAGATTTCATTTCATTTTAGAGAGACTTTCATCTTTCACTTTCATTTTCGAATTTATAATATTAGTATAGATTCGTATAACACTCACGGCTCAAAATCATGCAGCTTTAGTACCATAGCGGCTCTAAAAAATATTTCTACGGGACTTGCCTCTAATTACTCCCTTGTGAGATATCTTCACGGGTCTGTGTGTTGAGTAAGAGGATGCCCATCATGGGGTTTATTATAATCATAGCATAGTATAGCAATAAAGTTGCAATGTTTGGTGGCGATTCAATTTATGATAAAACTGAAAGTGACCACAATCCATGATACATCACCTCAGTCCCACGCTGTATTGACTAAGACAGGTACATAACTAGAAAGTGAAACTGACCACATACAAACATTTTTCGATTTTACTTTCCCATAATATTGAGTAACAATTGTTTAGGCAAAATATTTGGGACTGTTGTATAATATGTAGTTATCAGAGTCAAATCATTATTAATGTTAATTATTGAAATAAAATATAAGGTTTATTTTGCCCTACACTACGTTTGCCAAGACTCCACTGAAAAATAATGTTATCAGGCGAATTTATGTATTTTTCATATTTTGTCTCATTGGACCACAAACTGTTCAACCAAAACATATAATTTTAAAAGGTTTAATATTTACTTTACCCAAATACTTATTTACAACAAGTTTAAAAAGGATTTTGTTTATTCATAATCAAACAAAAGCCTTCTTATAAATCGATTACCTCGTAATGAATAACTTAGAATAACAGAATTGTTGACCTTTGCTCAAGGCGTGTCGTTTTCTTCAATAACATGGTAATAAGATGCTTCCACTAAATATCTGTACGTCTACTTCATGTGACTAGTTCTTTCTTTGTCACCGTACCTGCAAGCATTATCTTTGCCTGTTTGTTGGTCACATATATTTGAAGATCAAATTTTGCATCCTGCGCGGGCACGCAGAGGTAAATAAAATAAATTAAAAATTGTTTATTTCATAAAACGTAAAAACGTAGAAATGTTAAATTATTTAAAAAACACTTAATTAAAATTTCATACAGATACGTACGCACTAGATTTCTGCGGTATTTTTTTTTATACATCCCTGTCTCCTTGTCTTGCGTTTGACCACGATCTCGCCTGATGGTAAGCGATGATGCAGTCTACGATGAGTCACGCTTGCCTAGAAGAAACCTATTCACTCGCGACTTGAAGACACCAGTTTGTAGTTATTAGGAAATACAGACTCATGCAAGGCGTGCGCATCTTTGGCAGTGTGCATAATAAAGGTGGAAGAGAACCGCTTTGTACGTTTTTGAGGTATTTCAACTTATAGCGGTGGCGCACCGCAGACCATCTGGTTGTTTGTTTTTATACCACCAAGTCTCCGTGCAAGCGAGCAACTGGCCACAGCCACTGGTGGCTAGCAACAAGCAGTTAACAAGCTTTTCCATACGTTTTGTATAGTTTCGCGTGTGTTGAAGGTTGTTGGTGAGTTGAGTTGGTGGGCCGTAGCGCACCTGATGATAAGTGGTTACAGCAATTATGAACGCCTGAGACATACGACAGGTGAAATGTATCATGGTGCCTGTAATTTTACCGACACCCTTTAAACCGGAATAGTAATTCGAGCATAACTGATTGGCGATAGATGGTACTTCCCCACTACTAATATTTGTGCAAATAACTAGATAACCAAGTAAAAGCAAATAAATAAGTCGAGTATTGAATAATATGATCGATTGGCGATAGATGGTACTTTCCCACTACTAATATTTGTGCAAATAACTAGATAACCAAGTAAAAGCAAATAAATAAGTCGAGTATTGAATAATATGATCGATTGGCGATAGATGGTACTTCCCCACTACTAATATTTGTGCAAATAACTAGATAACCAAGTAAAAGCAAATAAATAAGTCGAGTATTGAATAATATGATCGATTGGCGATAGATGGTACTTCCCCACTACTAATATTTGTGCAAATAACTAGATAACCAAGTAAAAGCAAATAAATAAGTCGAGTATTGAATAATATGATCGATTGGCGATAGATGGTACTTCCCCACTACTAATATTTGTGCAAATAACTAGATAACCAAGTAAAAGCAAATAAATAAGTCGAGTATTGAATAATATGATCTCATAACAATGTAAGTTGCATTATCTAATATTATTAGGTTGTGATATGTAGCGTGGACGTATCGACAACCTGTTGGGATTCACTTTCACATGATTAGTTGGGCGCGGCGCTTTCGCGGCACACTCTCGGATCATTCACCGGTTACTATTTACAATACATAAAAATATTTCTGTTTTACTCGTCATTTGAATTACCTCTTTGATACTTTAAGTATCATGTTTATTGAATACGATTTTCATTGAAAACGGGATATTTGCCATGATTTATATGTGATTTGTACGAGAGTGAATAGAATGCCCTAAAGCCACAAAGATTAAAATAGTAGGTTCTGTTTACGGCCAGATAAAGCGGTATGTGCTCTAAATGTGAAGGCTGGACATTTAACGACTTGCCACTTACCACACCTTTGATACCTTTCTAACTAACTACTGCTTTATCTATGACACCTTTTTATACTAACTGGTATTCAGCTGTGATACCTTCATACTAACTACTACGTTAGCTGTGGTAGATACTTTCGTACTAACTGTTGGTTAGTCTGCGCCTTCGTGGAAAGGCTATGTTGAACTTTATCAATCAAATATTGGATTTAAAGTATTGATATTCGATATTTGGTTAGGGTTGTTTCAAGAATTGTGCTCATCAAATATTTTGGTGGTAATCCCTTTGAAATTTTATAAAGGACTAGCATCAGCCAACGGCTTCGCACGCGTAGTTTGTCAATAAAAAGTATCCAGGTGAAAAGTATCTATCCAATTTACAAAATTTCATAAAAATAATTTAAACCGTTATGACGTTATTGAGTAACAAACAAAAGTCCAAACTTTTGCATTTATAATACTAGTGTGATCATCTGCACGGTCTCTACTTAGATGGGTGACCGCTATTGGTATTTTAACTTAGCGCTTCTGTGCTTTAGATAGGATGGCACGATGTGGCTATAAAAGTAAAGTTTTATAGGAATAAATATGAATCCTGTAAGAAAAAGACCAAACTGCTCCTTATTTATAAATAAATATGGCTGAACATTTCACACAGCGCTATCTAGCCCCAAACTAAGCAGAACTTGTACTATGGGAACCTGATAGCTGATAGAATACTAATATACTTTTTTTACATACTTATAATATATAGAAAAACATCCAGACCCGGAACAAATATCTGTAGATCATACAAACATTTGTTCCAGTGGCAGGAATCGAACCCGCTATCTCCTGCGTCTCAGCCGGATATTCGTCCACTGTACCATGGAGGTTGTTATTTCAATCTAAATAAAATTTCTTTAATTCTTATTAAGTTACATAAATAAATAAATGAATAAATATTGCTGGACATGTCACACAACGCTATCTAGCCCCAAACTAAGCAGAGCTTGTACTATGGGAACCAGATAACTGATATAATACTTATATACTTTTTTTGTAAATACATACTTATAATATTATATCGAATAACATCCAGACTTTCTGCCAAATTTCTAATATCGAAGTTACATACTTTTTGACAAAATCCACTGTGGCAGTCACTCGAGAAGGATCAATAAATCGGTACCGGTTTTTTCTTCTAAGATACGAAACTCTGTTAGAAGATCAACATTTGAATAAAGTATCAATGACGCTATCATCTGTCAAGGATGCGCGCGCGCTGACCTTACAACAAAAAGTCGTACAAAAACATAACCCTCCACTTAGCGGCGTAAAAACCTGTAATCGATCGATTTTACGGTTCAATCGAGTGTTTACAATCGGTTTTTGTTGCTTTATGTTAAACTAAGTTACAATGACTATTCATATCCAGTGTTTCTATTGACATTGAATGAATTGGTTTGTTTGGTGTATAGTTTAGCTGTAAGGTTATTTAGTTATTTTAAACTGTTTTCAAGTTTTCTAAACTTTATTATAAAAGAAAAACTATATATTTTTAGATTGCTTTTAGGGTTATTAAAATGACATACCCTAAAAAACGGTCCTGTTTTCAAGAAACATGTTTAAATTTGACGTATTTGTATGATTTGACAACTCTCTAAATCATATGTAGGACAATTTGCGCAACGATGCCTAAACGTAGTGGCTAAATATGATTTAGAGAGTTGTCAAATCAAACAAATACGTCAAATTTAAACATGTTTAGTCGCTAAATACGTTAAATACGTAAGTGTGACAGACGGCGTCGTCCTTTATGGGTTCCGTTGTTAGGATTCCGTAAGGTGGTTTACGAGACCAACCTGTAATAAGTTTTGAAAACAGTTAATTATATTCTTTATACAAAATCAAGTGTGACGGCCTCCGTGGCGCAGTGGGCGGATAGCCGGCTGATACGCAGGAGGTAGCGGGTTCGATTCCCGCCACGGAACAAATATTTGCATAACTTACAGATATTTGTTCCGGGTCTATATATTATAATTATGTATTTACAAAAAAATAAAATATATAAGTATTCTATCAGTGATCTGGTTCCCATAGTACAAGCTCTCCTTAGTTTGGGACTAGATAGCGCTGTGTGAAATGTCCAGCAATATTATTATATTATTATTATTAAGTTCAATATTAATGTTGTTTTTGAAAACTAATACAATGCAGCTGTACTGACTGCGGATGAAAACCTTCTGCTTCAAAGAATATTACCTATAATTCACGGTGCGTGGCCCGATGCACGCTTTGCTAATTTATTTCATTATGGGTTGGGATTGGGAACCCTAAAAAGAGGGGTGTTATTTTGAAGCTTTTGTACATGGAGACGTAGCTCTTGGTTCTCGAGTTTCAACTGACATTAATAATAGAAAGAATATACAATTATTTACAAGACTTTAAAATACAGAAGAAACAGTTGAATCATCTTAACACCGTTGCAAGCGATCAGTCGATAGCTCAACTGCTCAAGATCACCAAGATCTATGTATACACCAGGCGGAAGTGTCCCTAAGACACTGGCTGCATTGCCCCGCTGAGTTGCAATGCTTATGCGTTGACCTAGATAAGTGCAAGCTCTCGGATCACACTTTTTTATTTGGTTCAGTGGTTTTTTAGCAACTTATAAGGTCATATACCATTTAGACCTTCATAGTAAATCATTCTTCCGTAAGCCGTAACGTGCCTTAAACATTGCACGACTTGATAAGCTATAACTCTGAAACGCTTCATTCAACTTCCCACTCTACCACTTTTTACCAGAGTTCAAAATTTCACGACTACATCATAACTAGAGGATTTCGTTTAAGTTTTAACAGATTGAAATAAAGTTGAAATTCGCTTGATAAATTGAAGTTTATTCACTGGGTGCTGCAGTATAACATGTTTTGCGTGGAATATGTAACTTTAACAGTTCGAATAGGGTTGAAATTAGCGTGATAAATGGTTGTTTGCTGGGTGTCGTAATGGTTACACATAGTGCAGTTATATGAGAACGTGCGAACGGCCGGTTCATTCACGGTTTTTGCATAAATAGCGAGAAATGTTACAAAATACGCTGTACCTATTGTTCGATTGTGGTATAGGATTGTTTATAATGGCTTGAATTCGATTGTATAGCTTTGTTTGAGGTTATGGGAAATTAAGTTTTGAGAATGTGGATTTTTTTCTATTTAAGTAGGGAGGCGTTTTATATTTGGCTCACTACAAGTTGTTACCGCAAAAAAAAGTTCTTGCCTATTTTTGTATAGGATTTTTTAAATAAAAAAAAACACTGCTTAGCGCGTAAGCAGTGTTTATTTTTTTGAAGTCCTCAGCGTTTAAATTTTTAAAACTCGATATTGAATATCTATAGGGCAATTACATCTAACATTGATTGAATAGGATAATGAATTTTGAAATAACGACTCACATACTCTTTATCACAGTATAGTACAGTATTTATGTCACACATCTTTGCAACGACCGAAAGTAAGCGCTCACTTTCAATGAAGCTTTAAAGCTTCCGTCTTCCGCACTGCCATCGTAAACTTTAATACAATGTACGGACATGAATATGAAACTACCCTCGGACATCCTCATTGCTCGGTCGTGTCGAAGACTGTTAAACAAATCGTATTCTGCGCGTGAGTTATTTAGGTCGACTTCCCCGCACACGGGCCACGCGCCACGGGAAACGGCCTTTTAGTAGCGGAAGCGTGCAAATGGGGATTCAGGGACCCTAACTTAACGCAGTGCGACTGCGGTGATCCTGCGCAGTCAATGCAGCACTTGCTACTGTGCCCTTTGTGCCCGAACACCTGCACGATGGATGACCTAATAACGACCTCACCTAATGCTATTGTTGTGGCGAAATACCTGTCCAACATTGTATAACTTAAAACGTAGAACTCTTGACACGCTAAGAAGAAGAAGAGTAGCAGAAACACGCGAAAGCCACTTTTTTCGTTTTTTCCTTCACTTTCGGTCGGTGGCAGCCGCTCGAAAACACGAAACGTGAAGCGTCTCGTGGCGTGTAGCGCCACTGGCGTCTACCATGTGCGGCGAGTTCATATAAAAAATGCAGTCCACGCTCGGCGTTTTGTGGCTGTTGCGCGTGGCTCGTGTGCTGTAATCCTTTGCCTAGCTGTGTTGTTTGCCCATAGATTTATAACTATCAAATGGATGGTCCTATTTTAATATGTGAGTTTTTTTATTTGAAAGCCAGTGTTTGCAATATCCTCCAAGTTCTTAACTATGTTTCGTGTGAATTTGTGCAGCGGCCTTCATATGTCTAATCATAAAAAAATCTAAAATTAACTTTTTGAGAACAAACCATAGGTAGGTAGGTACCTCATCATCATCATCATATCAGCCGTAAGACGTCCACTGTTGAACAGAGGCCTTCCTCCATAAATTTTCCAGAGCGTCCGATTTGAGCAGCCTACACCCAAAGGTGGAATGATAGATGACCTGTTATTTATCCATCTAGTGGTAAATGCGTAGTATAAAGTTGATATTATACATTGTTATACATTTATGTGGCAATGGACAGGGCACATAGCTCGAAGAACTGACGGCCGTTGGGGCAAAAATGTTCTCGAGCGGAGTCCACGCATTGGAAAGCGCAGCGTAGGACGATAGAGAGACGACCTGTTTAAGGTTGCTAGGAGCCGTTGGGTACAGGTCGCACAAGAGCGGTCGGTCTGAAAATCTATGGGGGGAGCCTATGTTCATTGTTTAGCAGTGGACTTCCTGTGATTGATATGATGACGATTGATTGATTGATTGAAAATAATTGCACTTATATAATTTTTACAAATGCGATTTTAAGGCTAAAGAGCATTCTCTTCCAGATAACAGATCAGATGATGATGATAATACATTTTGTATTTCTTATTATAATGGTACAACATACCTACCTATAAAGAGAAAAAAACAGGCACGTAGTTTTCTTGACATCCATTCGATTTTCTACGAAACCAAGAATGCTAGGCATGCACGAATGAGCTTATGACACCTTACGAAATATTTAGTAAAGTAGGTAGTACATTGCGTGACGCACTCGCATAGATAAGATTAGTATATACAAGTCCATGGCCATTAACCTTTCGTTCATTTAATAATTACAACATTTATATCCAACTAATATTAATAACGCAAAAATTGGCATGGATGTATGTGTGGAGGTTTGTTACTCTTTCACGCAAAAACTACTGAATGGATTTTAATGAATTGTGGTATGTACGTAAATTATAACCTGGATTAAAACATAGGCTATTTTTATTGACAAAATACGCGTGCGACGCCGCGGGTGAAAGCTAGTAAAAATTATAGAAGTAATAATGTACAAAAAACTATACAAAAGATGAAGTTGAGTTATTATAAATACAGAATTTATCACGTACAGTTTTATCGGTGTTACGACCCACAATGTTTCGGTTCAATTCGTAAACCTTCATCAGGGTGAGTGCGATCCGTTCCGCACTGCGTTATTTTAAGAGCGCGCGAGCGTTGCAAACGATAAGATTGTGATAGATAGCTGACTTTTTTAAAAATAATAATAATAGAGGCTCTAGCTGGACGGTTGGATCAAGGGTCAGATACAGAAGGCGGTACTCTTGAACTCGGCATCAGGAGGTTCCTCTCTCTGCAGCCCTAGCCACCGATGGCTTGGGTACTTTGTCGTGAAAATCTATTTTTTATTAACGAGTTGTAAAATAAAAAATGAATAAAAAAAGATATGGGAATAATAATAATAACTTTAATTTAGGCATCAGACTTGATAATAAGTACTATCATACATACCTTTAACATTATTTACAACGCTATAAAATACTATAAAAAACTATATCTGTATGTCTCAGGTTGATGGACGCATAGCAGTGCCTACGAGGCAATACTTTGTTATAGGCGATGGTTATCACAACACGTGCGCCATATGCTTGATTCATCTAAAGGGTTTTTTCTCTTTATATTAAGGAAGCGTAGACATACCATTCCTGCAGGCCAGAATTCAGACTATGAAATAATCACTTTCCCCGATCACTACCAGGCGGAAGTGTCCTGAACCACTAAGGATGATGACCTTGAGAAATATTAAAATTACTACGGGCACAAATAGGTACCTTGGGAAAGCACTATTATCACCATTATCATTATCAAAATGGTCAAATATTATTACGCCTACCTTGTGTATCTCCTTTTGAAAAATATTAGTGACCCACGACATAATTATCATCACGCACAATAACTCTAAAACCTATCACTTAGAGACTCAGTCCTGGGGTCAGGAGATAAGGCTATGGAGTAACTATTTAATTTTGGTGTGTGTTATCCGAAGACACGGTAGTTCTAAAATTAAACAAACTATGTCACATGCATGCCACACCCCTAGCACCATGACACACTCACACAGTTCCCTTTCTTACCAAGTTGGGCCATAAAGCGCAGATCTGTTCTTGCTCCCCTAATAATTATTCTAATGCTGCCGCTACAGAACCTCCAAATCTTAAGCGGCTGGTCCAATATTCGACGCGTCGAAACATGTGTAAAGTGTAGTAACAAGTATGTAATGTACATTATTATACACTTACACATCGAAGGTTGGCCGTACACGTTGGACGCAAGTTGACGACCATCGCGATTCATTTAGTTCGGTTAAAACCAGTTAATGTCTCTAGTGACTTATCACTCAGTCAGTTAATCTACTCTGAAAATGTTATACAGGGTCTACAAAAATTCAGTAGAAGCTTGGCTGTGGTATGCCATACTTAAACTTTACAAAGGGCATAATTTAAGCTCGCAAAAAAAAACACAGATTTTATTGCCGGTCAGAAAACGAAAATACTTTTATCCGTCACATAATAACATTTCAAACATTATTTGTATCAGTAAGTTCTTTAATTAATCCGCGAGTTGTTAATTAAGTTCAAAAATTACAAAAAATAAATCTGGAGACGCTATGAATTGATATGTATGCCTTTTGATTGTGCATTTCTGGATACGAAAGATGTAAGCTGTAGGAATTGTCTAAAAAATGCTTAATATGTAATGTTTTCTACAGTCTTAAAGATTTTAATGATAGAGAATTATGCAGATAATACATTGATTATAATACCTATGTGCATTGTTCTACCTACTTATAAGTTAGATTAAATTAGATAATTCTTTACACTTTACTTTGCACACCATAAAACAATACAAATAAAAAAAGAACAACGTTAAACTATAGATATGACGACCTCCTTGGTGCAGTTGGCGAATAGCCGGCTGAGACGCAGGTGGTAGCGGGTTTGATTCCCACCGCGGAACAAATGTTTGCATGATCTACAGATATTTGTTCCGGGTCTGGATGTTTTTCTATATATTATAAGTATTTATTTACAAAAAAAAAGTATATAAGTATTCTATCAGTTATCTGGTTCCCATAGTACAAGCTCTGCTTAGTTTGGAGCTAGATAGCGCTGTATGAAAATTAAATGTCCAGAAATATTTATTATTATTATTATAGATACAATTGGCGGTCTTATCGCTAAATAGCGAGTTAAGAGTTAAGTTAGTTGTTTGTTAATATGGTAAAAATTCTGCTGCGTATTTTATTTGACTTTGTACATATTTATTTTGTTTTTATATTGTACTTGTTGACCCGCCCGCGGCTTCGCATGGGTGGTTTTTCAATACAACATTACCCTCATTTTGCGCAAAAAGTAGCCTATGTCCTTTCCCAGGATATAATCTATCTCCTCAAAATTTCATTACGATCCGTTCTGCCGTTTAGTCGTGTAAAGGTAACAAACAAACAGGATTATGTAGTTATTATACATATAAACTTTTCTCTTGAATAACTCTATCTATTGCTGAAAATAGCATTAAAATCCGTTGCGTAGTTAAAAAGATCTGAGCGAACTGACAGCGGAAGCAACTTCATTTTATATTAAGTAAAGATAAAGAAGATGTACGAAAGTGATAAACTGTGAAAACTTGTACTTAATTGATCGAGCGAAGCGAGATCTCTAAATCAACTTGGGCAAATCGGAATTGTATGTATGTGTATGTTTGTTTGTCCAAGGATAACTTTTGAAGCGTTTATCCGATCATCATGAAATTTGGTATCTAGGTAGGTAGTGATAGCACAATTTTGGTGTAACTCAATGAGCTAAAAATGAGGGAAGGTTGTTGAGATATTAGGGTTCAAGAGGGGTAAAAAAAACAAAATGAGACTACCTGGTCAAGTGGCACGTCTAATAAAAGTTCTTTGTGTAAAAGTAGATTTTGACCCCGTTTTTATTTTTAGTTTAATTTTTGTAGTTTTTGAGTTATTAGCCTTAATAAAAACAAAACTTTGACAAAATTCACAGGGTACACCAGTCACCCAACAGTGCTGAAATTTGGTACGCGTGTAGCGTCACAAATATAGGCTAAAGTCTGAAATCCAGAACAACTGCAATTTTTACCCTAAAAAAGAGGAACCAATTAACATGAACTCCTGTTACCTGTAATTTGGATGAAACTGTAGGTCAAGTTAGTTGGTTAAGTATTTCGTGGCAATATTTTGATATTCAAAGATTACAAATAATATTTTTTTGTTTTAATCAGAGACTCGCGAGATCTCAGTTCGGGGCAAAGCACTAGTATTTAAGATCTTTGTTGTACAACAGTTTAACAATACCTAAATACTTTCTGATTCTGATTCTGAACATAAGAGTGATTCTGTCTTTTTTACTCCACTGCGTCTGTGTTACGCACTGCACACGCAAGTAGTTACTCGTAAGCAAAGTAGCCGCACTTATCGACAGTGAAAGGAAATCAAAATATCACCTTTGCGGTCAGTGTTTGCACTGATACTTACTACTTGTATAGGTATTGTATACCTATTGTGTACTTACTTGTGGCTACTGACCAGAGATTGTAGTATTTACTCGGTTACGTAATAGGGAGATGAGTGTTGCGGTAATATTGATATGCTTTTGTAAGAAAGTTTGTGTGTCGTTGGAAACAATACAATACAAGCTTGTACTCTTTGTCCAGCAGTGCGACTAATCGTTTATGTCATCGAATTGTCCCCCTTTCGTTCTAGAAAGAGCGCAAGATAGGAACTATTGAACAATTTGGAGGAGACCTATACCCGAAAGGGGGCTTAACTAAAATTTGTGTAGATACTCAATTAAAATATAATAATATCACTAGCTTCCGCCAGCGACTTCGCATGCGTTGTTTTTTAACAAAAATTAGCCTATGTTTGAATCCAGGTCATAATCTATCAACACACCAAATCTCATCGAAATCGGTTCAGCCATTACGACGTGATTGATTAATAAACAAATAAATTTCCAAACGTTCACATTTATAATATTATTGTTATTTATATAATTATTTTTAGTAAGGGAATAAAAAAAATATTTATTTATTACATTAAAAAAAAATTCAAAAATTCAAATTTTTTTATTTCTCTGTCATGCTTTACAATAAATAATAATAAAAAAAAAATCGCTGGACATTACACACAGCGCTCTCTAGCCCCAAATTAAGCAGAGCTTGTACTATGGGAATCAGATAACTGATAGAATACTTAAGTATATACTGTTTTTTTTTGTAAATACATACTTATAATATATAGAAAAACATCCAGACCCGGAACAAATATCTATCAGATCATACAAACATTTGTTCCGCGGTGGGAATCGAACCCGCTACCTCCTGCGTCTCAGTTGGCTATTCGCCAGCTATACCACGGAGATTGTCAATAAATGGCGCCCTACTTGCCTAAAATTCCCCCTTGGACACTGAAACTTTTGAGTTTTTTGTTACAGAAAGGGATTTGTCTCTGAAGGCTAATTCCCATAATTAAATTTAGCCAAATTAATGTTTCGATCTAATTTGAATGCCATTAGCAGTCATCTTTTAATACGATAAATGGCTACATTTAACGGTTGAAGTATCCGGAAGGTGATAAGGATGCCTTTTGTTTGATATCAGCCACATTCCAAAGTGGACAGACAAGAGCCAGTATTCAGAAATAGACAATTGCGTACAGAATATGCGTAGGTTTACACAAATTTTAACGAAAAGTGTACTAACATTTTCTGAAGACTTGCTCCTAAATAACTGTGGGATAATTTTTGTAAAACTATGTCTTAACAACATATAATTATGATTTTATTACGGGTGTTATAAATTTTGAAATCAAGAAATGCCACATTTATTGGTCCAGATCCATCAATCCCAAAACCGTTGACCAATTAGTGTATTTCGACACCATTCCACAACCAATCTAAACAAATTTTTAACAAATAGTTTTACCAGCTCGCATTATAAAACACAAAACTACAACTATGAACATATATGGAGGCACATTAATAATAAACTAATTAATTTTGTGTCCATGTTCTCCAACTTAAGTAACTACAGAAACAATTCATTTCTTCAATCAAATTTAATTAGATATAAACATTTTATTTATAATTTGTTAAACTATACGTTAAATTATGTTACAATATTCATTCAAAAAAAAATTGTGAAATTGATTATAAAATAAAATAAATTCAAATTGATTCCTGTCACGTCCTTTCGACGAGCCAGTTTTTTGATTTTAACTTAAAATTAATTAGAGTTCTATCGCATCCTTGTCCGGTAGTGCGTTGTATACGGGAGGAGCCATCACGTGCGGCAAGGAGTCCGATTTGGCCAGCCTTCGAACAGTGCCCGCCAGCTTGCCGGCAGCAGCAGCGCGTGTCTTGTGTTTGTGTATGTAAGCCTGTTCTGGAAATAATTCCAGATTTTGCTAACATACACCGCCATTTAAACTATAAAGAGGGACGGAAAAGTCATAATTCTGTGTTAGTCATTGAGTGCTTTTGTTTGGCAAATTCTTAGAAATAAGTCAAACTTTCCAAAAAATATACAGCTATTGCTAAAATATTTTTATAGAGCGCTCATACTGTACTTGTATGCCTCAAGTTGATGGACACAAGGCAGTGCATCGTAGGGCACGTTCCTAAGGTGCATGACCTACGAGGCAATACTTTGCGGTGGTTACCACTTCACATCAGGTGGACCATATGCTTGCACCAACTCAAGGCCGTATAAAAAAAATACTGTAATTTTAACAGATCAATTAGGTACAGATGTCTTGGGAAAATAGATAACAAGTAGAGTAGACTGTACGTCCGGGCCACCCTGTATACATTCATCATAAGATTACAACATGCCTGTGGCATTTTCACATGTGATTGTGTAACCTGATTGATTTGCCGTATAAGTCAAGCCCGGATTAAACTTTGGCAGCTTCCTTTCCACGGCTAATTATTATTGTACAAAGGTTACTTAAAGATTGTATAACTATCTCGTTGTGTTGGGTTTATGCTAGTATGATTTTTAATACATAAATATTAATTACCTACCTACCAATTTTGCTTAGAAAACTTTCGTGATTGATTTCAATTATTATTGCAAATACGGGATTTATCACGTACCGTCTTATCGGTGTTTCGACCGACAATGTTTCGGTTCAATTCGTGAACCTTCATCAGGGTGAGTGCGATCCGCTCTGAATAACCTACCTATGTTTTAAAGCGCGTCACAAACGATGATATGCTATAATATTTTATGTTAATATAAATTATCTTCATCGTGTGTGACGCGCTCAAATCCTGTGAGAGTGTTATCTGACGCTTCATAATGATATTAAATTTTATAATATTTTACATAATGTCGTATAATTTGTGAAATTAACTTTATTAGTATTTCAGCGTCCACCTGTGAATATCATGTAAAGTTTGTATATTTTTGAAAATAAATACGATGACAAGCACGGCAAAGAAAACATGAAGACACGAAGAGGCAATTACTTACTTTAATTAAACACTTTCAGATATACAAATTGTGTAATAATCGGATCCAGATGAAGCGTTTTGTTAGGATATAAATAAAAGGGAAAGCTTTAAAAGGGCTTACTCCATGAGAGGCTTTAATCGCAAATTCTTTCCCAAACAAGTTTCGTGCGTGTGTGAATAAGAAGCCAATATGATAATTCTTACTTGAAAAATGATATAATTACGTTTTATTTTGTCAACTTAACGAAAATCATTGGTGTCGTTATTTCATAGTATGGAAAAAACACTAGAGTTGTATTAAAAAAGTTTTCAACTATCCCAAAGGGTTGACAGTTAATCTATAGATACCTAATCGCAAAATTCGCAAAGCTTTTTTGTGTTGATTGCACATGTAAATATTATAATTGTAGGTATTTCTCTGATTGTATTGTAAAGTTCAATAAAACGATTAAATTGTCGAATCTGGGACATTTTGCAAACGGTTTTTATATAAAACAATTATTTTAGGTACATGAGCATAAGGTTGTTCAACCAGTGTTGATTGCGTGAAGACGGCCAGATGACCGACTAAATTGTTTAGTGAGCTACTAATTTAAAAACAAACTTTAGTACTATTTCTGAAGTACTACCTACCTTATCTATGGTTCCAGAGGGTAATGTATTTATTTAAAAACAAATCTCACTGTTTATGAGAAATAACTTAAAAAAAATAATAATAAATTAATCATTTTAACTGAGTAAGCATTTAAAAAATATGGTAGATTGCACATATTTGTATAAACACTTTTGAAGGCTCGCTTTCGTCACTTAAGAGATATTGAATCTAACAATATGTACACAAGTAGAATATAATCGATTAATATACAGACCCTAGCGATCCTAGCGTTAGCAATGAATGTCAACGCCTGAATCTATAACGATTAATAGGTATACTACGAAAATTTTCGTGATTTATTTAAATCCAGTATTTGCAAAACTGCTTAGTATAACTATTTAGTAGCCAAGTATAATAGGTAAAACTAATAAGTAATATTAGTTTTACCTATTATACTGGGCTTACATTTGTCATCGATTTACACCGTGCATGAATTGACGTGTAAAAAGTACTTTAAATTTAGCCAAATTACTTTAAAACTTTTAGGAATTTAGATAATAGTATTTTTCAAACTTTCACAATCACTGTATATAATTACTGATTAAAACGGGTATTTAGTCACGGGCGGACTGAGTCTGCCCGTGGCCGGCTGTTGCAACACAGTCGAAACGTCGGGATAACAAATAAAAAAGGTACATAAGTACGCGATAAATACCCTTTTTAATCAGTAATTTAGAAATCTATTCATTATTTTCACTAACAGATTTAATTTGGTTTCTTTAAAAAATCAAAATACCGCTACAATCCAGATCACCACTCATTATCCAAATAGCTATTGTCAGCCACAGGCGGAGGCGCTCACAGACAGTTGTCTTGACTATTCGTGTGGCCTCTCCCTCGATCAACAACTGTATTTTTTATCAATTTAAGGTTTGATTGGGTTCGTAATTTTCCTCGTCTATTGTTTATGTGATCAGATCACTGAACATTCGCCACGCTGAGTAACGCTTATTGTTTTGAGATACTGTAAGAATTATGGTGGTTTATGGTAGAAAGGTATCAAATGGTACTTTATAAGGAATATTGTGTTTTCGTTGGTCGTAGTTTTTAAGGTTTCAAACCAAAATGATAAAAACGGAATCCTTAAGGTGCGACTTTGTTCGTCATATCTGACACAGCTGATTATCTCAGAAATTACTTAAGCTTTACTACATACTGCTATGAATTGGCTTTTGACAAATGAAAGGTCTTTATTAGTACATTTAGACTACTTTTTTATTTTTAGTAAAGTTTTTATGGTTTTTGAGTTATTAGCTATAATAAAAACTGAACTTTGACAAAATTCACAGGGTACACCAGTGCTACCCCCAATGCTGTAATTTGGTATGCGTGTAGCTTAAGTGACACTAATATAGGCAAAAGTCTGAAATCCAGAATAACTGCAATTTGTATCCCAAAAAAGAATAACCACATTACATGAACTCCCGTTACCTGTAATTTGAATGAAACTGTAGGTCAAGTAAGGGATAGTTTATTTCGTGGCACTATTTTGATAGTCAAAGATAACAAATAATATTTTTTTGTTTTAATCGGAGACTCGCGAGATCTCAGTTCGGGGCGAACTACTAGTTGTATATTATTTTTGTTATTAAAGGCATTTTTCCCCATTTTATTAGGTAATAAAAAAAAATACAAATAAATGACTTATTTATTTATTTATTTATTTAGGAATAACAAACAACTACAATATATATGTAAGGTACAGTCTGTGTTAGTACATAGTATACCATGTGTGAGCTATTGATACTGTAATCCACGACGTTATCCACAGGTTAGTTATTTACGTTTCATAAAAAGAAATGTTTCAGCTACAGGGTCTGTTAGAGAGTAACATAGATTATTAAAGTTGTGTTAACAAAAACAAACAAAGACCCTCAAAGAAGAAGAAGAATAAACAATATAAAATCAAAGAGTGAAGTTAACTAATGTAGGCACTTACTATCTAATCTAATTTGTCTAAATCTAATTTGAAATCTGCACTAACAAGTGAGATATTTAACATCTTTTTAAATTTATAGGGAGTACAAGCGAATATGTCAATATTTGAAAAGTTTGTATTATAGGACTCAACCATACGACGAATGGGAGCACGAAGACCCGAGTTAGTGCGGCAGGTGTTAAGTGCAAACAAAGACCGAGAGCGAGTTGCTCGTGGAGTGCAGGTTCTCGGGACGACGTAGCACAGCCCTCCTACCAAGTCAATACAATTGAAATTATTGTGTACAATTTTAAAAAGGGTAACAGCTTCGAGGTATTTTCGTCTGGACTCAAGAGTAAGAAGTTTATATTTGGCTAACAAGTCGGTATATGAGTAGTAACTGCGAAAGCATTTGTAGTTCATAGTACGTAAATACTTACGCTGGACTCTCTCAATCGCTGTGGAGTATTTTTTATAGAAAGGATTCCAAACCGGCACCGCATATTCCAGCTGTGAGCAAACTAGTGTCTTATAAAGATAGAGGAATGTAGAGGCACGCCTGAAGTCTGCGGAAGACCTAATGATGAAACCATACATTTTAAAAGCCTTGTTAATGATGTTTTCAACGTGCTGGTTTAGACTGAGGTGACTGTCAAGTAAAATACCAAGATCATGTATTAGTGTCTCTCTTTTTAGGGGAATATCACAGAGGTTATATGGAAAAGAGATGGTATTAATATTTTTAGTGAAGTTAATGAAGTTACATTTTGGCAAGCTAAGGTGAAGTTTGTTGATATTGCAGTAAGTTGTGAGTCTGTTTAAATCTTGTTGAAATCTGATGCAGTCA
The DNA here is from genome assembly GCA_963924445.1 of Philereme transversata. Classification (NCBI taxonomy): domain Eukaryota; kingdom Metazoa; phylum Arthropoda; class Insecta; order Lepidoptera; family Geometridae; genus Philereme; species Philereme transversata. Next base: position 23,125,522 of record OZ004342.1, on the reverse strand, counting down.
TCAATAGTTGTAATAGGTCTAAAAGCTTTGAGGTCATCAGCGTATAGCAAAAATTTCGAGTTGATAAAGCATTTGTCAATATCGTTTATGAAGAGGATAAATAGGAGCGGGCCAAGGATGGAGCCCTGTGGCACACCCGATGTGACTTGAACGCTGTTAGATTGATAGCCATTTATTACAACTTTTTGGGTTCTATTTGTGACATATGATGAAAACCAACGTAGAAGATTACCACGGATACCATTGTACGCAATCTTACTTAATAGAATTTCGTGATCCACCTTGTCGAACGCCTTTTTGAAGTCCGTATAAACAGCGTCCACCTGCACACGTTTGTCAAGATTTTCATACAAAGTGTTGGTAAAAACAATTAAATTGGACATGGTGGAACGCCGTTTAACGAAGCCATGTTGCTCTTGTATAATTATGTTATTAAGTTCTGGGTAAATTTGATTGTGCACGAGTCTTTCAAAGAGCTTCGACAGGGTGGACAAGATGGATATCGGGCGATACTGCTTAATGTCGTGCTTAGATCCGCTTTTATGAACAGGGGTAATGTGGGCACGTTTCCAAACGTCAGGAAAGACACCCTGGGTGAGGCATATATTATAGATGATAGTCAGGGGCTTGCAGATACTATCTGCTGAATTTTTAAAAAAGCTGGGTGGTATTCCATCAGGGCCTGAACCCTTAGTTGGATCTAATAATTTTAGTTCCCTCAGGACACTGTCCTCTTCAAAGTGAAGGTTTGATAGTAGGACATTGTTGCAAGATGAATTTAGTGGGGGTTCCCAGTGACCTAGTGTTAACGAAGATGGCTCAAAAACGGATTTGAAGAAGTCAGAAAACATGTTGCATATTGTTTCAGGATTAGAAGATTTTTCATTTCGATATTTCATAGAAGACGGTATAGTGGATAGTGGACTTGAATAGAATAGGATGATCATTTATTTGGTATACACAAAATGACACATGAAACAATTATAAAGGTACAATTGAATCTATTAAGACAATTCAACTCATGTGTCTGCGTACCAAAATGGCGTTTAGCTCAGCAAAATGTTGGATGTTAAGCACCCAACGCTGATTTTCAGCTGAAACCAGAAGCAAAGGTAGTGAAGCAGCGACGCAATACAGTAATATAAATAAAGAACTGGGTAAATAAAAGCTGTGTGCAGTTTTATTAAAATGTTTGATTCGATTACATTTTAGTCCTCCAACGAAAAGCTATCATATTGGTTTCGCTTTCACCTCAAATCGTCTCAATTGATCTTGTACGTGATGCCTTTGAATTTTATACGTGAGATCTGGCAAGTATCTATAGGTGTTTGTTTATTTATTGTTACAAGATGGATGTTTTTATTTTTATTTCGATTTACTTAAAATTTATTTCTTGTTTTATAGCAAAAAATGTTCAACTATGAATGATTGATGAAGGGACTGTCAAACTGGTCACGAAGAATACATAAGAACTAGTTTCAGAATAATTATTTTATTCTGAAAGATGTTTTTTCTACAAATAAAACTTCGGTTCCATGTTATATATAACGGAAAATTGACTTTTTATATACTGTAGATAAGATATTCGAGGAAATCACGCTTCTTTTTCTTAAAGTTAATCTGTAACAAAATCGCACAAATGTGGCATCTTGGGCATCCGTCTGCAGCATCCAAGGCATCTTGTATAGGTATGTGCCTAGTACAGTGCTTGGACTTGCCTCTCGCTATGCCTTAGATTATCATACAGCTCTTTTTTATAACATGATGTTTTTGATGTTTTTTAGGCATCAATTTCATATAAAAATATTTAAAAAATTGCAGTACGAGTCGTAGTAAAACTCGTATATGTTTTAATATGTGGATAACGTTGTGGGCTACATCACACTAATATTATAAATGTGGAAGTTTGTTACTCAATCACGTCATAACGGCTGAACCGATTTCGATGAAATTTGGTATATACGTAGATTATAATCTGGATCACTACATAGGCTACCTTTTATTCCATATATTAGTTCCCATGGGATAAAATTCGTTTAGCTTTATTTATAGGTTACCTACACATTTAGTAGTGTAACGCGTACCGAAGTCGCAAGCAACAGCTAGTTATAAATAATTTATAAATTACCAGAATGTACCTATATTTTTTTTTATTGATGGTGGTAAGTGATGATGGTATCGAAGATGGAGCACGCTTGCCCAGAAATAACCTATTCACTTGGACTTGAAGACTCCGATATTATACATGGATTGCATTTAAGCCATATAATGTAGTTTTTTGTTGTTGCTTAATAAATAAATATATAATAAAAATGCCTTTACAGATTCAAGTAAAGCTAGTGTGTATATTTTACTGTCATTATAACCATCGGTTTCTTTTAATCGTGACTTCACATGTTCACATGTTGTGTGACTTAGCATGAGCAGCAGAAATAGATACTTACACAGACACCTAACTTATGATTATGTAGCACATAAGTTGTGATTATGTAATTAGAAAAATGCGCACATTAGCGAGAGCACGATAGGCACACAGTGGTACCAGTACTTTTATTAGCAGCTATTAGATGATTATGCAGCATCCGATCCGTCGGAGTTTCATAATGAAACTCATCTATTTTTTTACACTAGCTTCTATAACATCTACCTTCATGCTGTTTAATCTTTCTCAGTGATTTTTTACTAATGGTTCGCCCCGAACTGAGATCTCGAGAGTCTCCCATAAAAACAAAAAAATATTATTCGTAATCTTTAACTATCAAAATAGTGCAACGAAATGCATAACCAATTAACTTGACAATTTAATTCAAATTACAGGTAACGGGAATTTATGTTAATTGGTTATACTTTTTTGAGGTAGAAATTGCAGTTATTCTGGATTTCAGACTTTTGCCTATATTTGTGTCACAAAACCAAAAAACGCATACCAAATTTCAGCATTGTGGGGGCACTGGTGTACCCTGTGAATTTTGTCAAAGTTTAAACTAAACATAAAAGCGGGTTCAAAGTGTACTCACAAAGACCTTTTATTAGATTTGCCACTTGATCAGATAGTCCTATTTTGTTTTTTTTTACCCTTCTTGAACCCCAATATCTCAACAACCCCTCAACATTTTTAGCTCATTGAGTCACACCAAAATTGTGCCATCACCACCTACCTACATACCAAATTTCACGATGATCGGATAAACGCTTCGAAGGTTATCTTCGGATAAACAAACATACAAACATACATACTTACATACATACAACTAAACGCCGATTTGCCCAAGTTGATTTGGAGATCTCGCTTCGCTCCATCAATTATTTACTAACCCGCTTGTGTTTAGGCCTGAACACGAAACGATTTATTACGACTATTTGTACTAAAAACGCGATATTTACCATGATTAGTGAGTTTTCGAGTATCCCGAAACTCACCAATCATGGTAAATATCCCGTTTTTAGTACAAATAGAACACCTTTCAACATAACCATGTTTAAAGGTGATTTATTACGACTTTATTGAAAAATTACTATTTTTGGTGACCTTTAGTTAGCACTGCGGGACTTTATGTTTGTTTGCATGATCGACACATACCTATTTGTGTATGCTCTGGGTATGTGGTACCACGGTAATTCTAACTCTCTCAATCTTACTAGTACGAGTAGATTAGAAGTTCGCGAATACATAGACATAACTTAGCGAAAACAATAATAATTCATTACCATGCAACTTTTCTTTACGAGTGTAGATTATAACCAATCATTGTTTAAAAAACACGGAAGAGTTAGTGAGTGAAGCTACTGTTAATGACAATCCAATATAATGGTAATAACCAGGTAATATGGTAATAGCCGTTATTACACTATTAAGGCGATGTCGGGGTCACCGACTGATTTAATCCTAGTGCACCGGCTGTTTTCAATTTCACTTTCGAACGGTCAATGGACTCGTTGGATAGGGTTGGCTGTATCGACTCTTGTCTTGAATTATAGAACAAAACTCTTTGACCAAACTATCACTTAGCAGAAGATGTTTTTTAATCCATTTAAAAAAAAATTAAGCCCGACAGGAGTTGAACCTGCAATTCTTGACACGAGATTGCGATAACCAATTGTCCTAATAAAAACAAATGAATTATCTGTCTTTCCCAATGCTGTTCTGCATTGGGAAAGACAGAGACTGTCGCTATGAGTCGAAGGCGGACTCACTTGAATAAAAGTTAATTTGGTTATTGTTAAAAGTTATTTTAGGTTAAGCTCAAATTACCATTTTGTCAAGGACAACCTACAGAGAATATTGAGTACCTACGTTTCAATTTAAAATTCCTATAGTCACACTAATATTATAAATGCGAAAGTTTGGATGTTTGTTTGTTTGTTACTCAATCACGTCATAACGGCTGAACCGATTTCTATGAAATTTGGCATATAAATAGATTTTGACTTTGATTAAAACATAAGCTACTTTTTATTGACAAACCACGCGTGCAAAGCCGAGGATAGAAGCTAGTTAAGTAATAAAATTTCATCGCAGTGACTGATTCTAATTTTATGATGGGGGGAATCAAATCTGCAATGATGTCCTTCTAACCTGACCCCATCCATTCTAACTTCTTAAAAGAGACGACTGATGGTATTATAATCCTAGAAGCGGAAGAAAGAGGAATAAGGATCTTATCACAGCCCTAAAACTAAAAACCGGAATGTAGTAAACTTATCACAACAATCATAAAGATGCCATCACTTTTATAATTCCATGAAAGTGCGAACTTGAACCCATGCTTACCATTAACTTACTTTGTGCTATGTTAGTAATAATAAATATTGCTGGACATTTCACAAAGCACTATCTAGCTGAGCTTGTACTATGAGAACCAGATAACTGATAGAACACTTATACATATACTTTTTTTGTTGTAAATACATGCATAAAATATATAGAAAAACATCCAGATGCGAACATCTTTAGATCAAGCAAACATTTGTTCCGCGGCGGGAATCGAACCTTCTACCTCCAGCGACTCATAATAGTTTATTAACGTAAACTTTACTTATTATTCAAATATTCCTGCAAAAATGCGAAGTGAAACATTGTTCTTTGTGTGGTTTGTTTGTTTGTCAGAATACTGAAATTATCTCATCTATTTTGATAACACCAAAATTACGTAAAGCTTAGTGTTAAGACATTTCTTTCGACAGATTTTTGAGGTAAAAAATGAATGGAATTTCTAAAATTCTTGAACTTTAAGAAGACTACTCTAACTTAATAGAATTTGCCGTCGTGGATTGATAGAATCAGATAAATGTAATAATTAGGAAGCAGTCATTTTGTATTAAAAAATAGTAAATTAATTGGTAGAATCAAACCTCGGAGACTTGACAAAATATGCGGTTCTACAGTATGTACAGTAACTGTAGGACAACATGAACAAACATTTACCGGAAATTCACAATTTCAAAGTCCTATTCAAATTTCTACACATTATTTTTATTTTTGTAACTAAATGATTTATGTATGTTGTCCACAGACGTGCTGTATCGAGTTGCTAACAAACGGTTACCGTCTGCTGGCGTACGTGCGACGACATACCACGAGGTAAGTCTACCACTGTTCATGTGAACGACAATATAGATACATTGTGTTTATCGAGTAAACTTGCCCAGTGGAATGGTTACTTAGGTATGTGCCCATTTGTCGGTAACATAGATTGATAAAGCAATTTGGAGCACGTACACAATTGCCGAACAAACAAAAGCTTCTAATTTACTGAGATATTTATGAAAACGTAAATAAAAATGTTTGTTTTCGATATTTCATTCTAATTGTATCAGATCCAAGAGACAAAAAAAGGATTGTGTGGTTTTATGAAACCACAATAAAAGTGAAACTTTGTTTCACATTATAGACATTTAACTAAAAATATTCGTTGGCACAAATGAGTAATAGTCTATACACTACACGGTCAGCTGATGCGAAGTATAGGCGCCGCCATATTGGCCTCGGCTTATTAGGCCTCAGCCTTTCACTTTATCCCTACTCCGCGGCCGACCGTCACGCGACATGCAACACACAGACGAAAAAGCTTGAGACGATGTAATAAAAGTTTCACTTTAAAAACAACAGCTTCTTATTAGTTAAACATATAATACACATACAATATTGTTTTTATATTTTTTGGTTAATAGCAATACAAATAATATATATAAAGGCGTGTTCTTTCGAGTTGGATACGTTTATGCCACATAATATGTAATTTAAGATAATACGAACAATAATAAATTCAGTTACTTCATAGACGGCTAAACGTGCGGCATTCATATTACACGCAAATGAAATATCTAAGCATAACGTGACTACAATAAATCGAGTACTTAAACTGCTTGAGTACATACTTTTTTAAATCAATTGCACTGTTCCATTATGTTTTCTCACCAGTCTCTACGAACATTTTACTTAAACCATTTTTTTAAGTACGACTCAAAATACAGAAGTAAATATACTAAAAGTGTACAGCATTCTTTCTTGACAGTCTCAGAGGTAGCGAATTTCACAAAACTCAGATGCGGTCACGGACAAAAATCTGTATTCCAAATTTTCAGGCACTAACATTTTTGTGCAGGTTTTATTGAAGGCCTACCCAAAACATTATGCTAAAAAATGTAGCCCTAGCAAAAACTAAACAACTTTCATTCATTCTACTTCCAACTCCTCGTAGGTAACAAATTTCTCAATCGAGAAAAAGACAAACAAAAAACGTTGTCGTAACATTGTAATTGCTCGGATAGATTGCGTTGTTTTTCGACATTGTTTTAGGATAGAAGCGTGTTGCTTTACGCACTGGAGAAGATATAAACGCGCACGCAAGCAGGCATCTCATTGGGAAAATCCTTAAATAACTAGATTACGATTAAATTCGTCCTGGTATAGTTTCACCTTTGGAGATGGCGCTAGTGATCAGATTAATATATAATAATAAATATTACTGGGCATTTCATACAGCGGTATCTAGCCCCAAACTAAGCAGAGCTTGTACTATGGGAACCAGATAACTGATAGAATACGTACATATATACTTTTTTTTTGTAAATACATACTTATAATATATACTTAGATAAATATCCAGACCCGGAACAAATATCTGTAGATCGTGCAAACATTTGTTCCGCAGCGGGAATCGAACCCGCTACCTCCTGCGTCACAGCCGGCTATTCGCCCACTGCGCTACGGAGGTCGTCAAATATATAAGATATGTTCTGAAATCGGGGGTTTAAGGAGTCAAATAATAGTAAATAATTTTGTGTTAGCACTCGCTAGCCTTTGTTTAGCCTTTGCTGGTGTTTATTAACAGTCCAAAAGCTGCCAACGTGCCCTAACTACATCTCAACCTAGCTTGACTCACACTTAACATTTGGTGGTTCATTGGCGTGTTCCATCTCCATGTTGTGTAAAAAACACTCAAGCACATGGCCTGTCTTAGCGTTAAATAGCGAAGTATGAAAGAAGCGAAGCAAGGCTTTTGCTCTAAAATGGGACAGGTATAGCTAAATAATACCACCTACTGGGTACCTAGGGCTACAGCAGTGAATGGACTTTTACCTTCTCGAGCAACTACCAGTCGAGTCTGTTTTGGTCTTATTATCTGGTTTTGGGGCACTCATCGCGTACAATAGTAACCGCGACTGATACCTGTGATTACCTGGGGCTTCGTACCAGGTATTATTATTATCTGATATCGCGGCTCTTAGCTGACGAGTGACTACTCGCATTCCGACGCGACGCGACGGGACGCTCTAACGTGACGCTTGGGAAGTATAATGCAGCTCAAATCCATTCTGAGCTGCTTTACAGTTCTGTGGCTTTTTAAATTTATCTATTAGTCCGCGACCCAAATATACAAAATAACTGAGTCCATTGTATTTTTAATAAAATACGTGTACCTAGTTTTTTCTGTTGACAAATTTATTTTTAAGTATCAAAATTAAAGCATAATTATAATTATGTAAAAATTCTGTCATTCAGCTGGGATCGACACTTTTCTAAAGAGAAATATATTTAAAAAGTTTTTGTAAATTAGCTGACTGGTTTTAAGAGAAACAATTTAACTAAATATGTAAATTAGCAAACAATAAAATATCCGAACACAATGACAATGAATGAATGAATGATATTATAAAAAATAAAATAAATGTAATATGTTTCGGATAGGAGAATTTCACAAAAAATTAATCTAAAGTATTAACCAATCTTCAGTACCTGTAATTATAGTAACTGTTGGCATCCCTGACCAACACAGATGGCAACATTATTGTAAAATTAAATTATCTATGAAAGACTCGGGCCTTTCCGGTCAGTTCTAAGATGTCGGTGGCAAAGATGTCAACCCGGACTCGTGGTAGCGAACTGTGTGTGCTCTGAATAAACGTGATTAAATGGTGCTCAAGTCTTTATTATCAAACTCAACCTCGACGAGCCAGCCAACAACAACCGGCTGCACACATTGGTCCTTCGAGCTTCTCAAAAAAGGATTGGGCGCGATAATCAAGAACAGCGACACGTGGTGAGACTCAGGTTACATACGTACCTAACCTGCGAAAAAAGTCTTCCACGCACGAGTACTGCGATCAAGACTGGAAAGAACCTGCTACAAGCTTTCTACAATCGTCCTGCAAAAAGAGGAGAAATCGCAATATCGACTTTCTTCTCCAGTGGCGAGGCGAGGCTCAGGTTTGACACCATCATCGTAAGTGTAAACCATCAATTGTTTATTCAGCTACATCAAGCACACGATTTCTACAAGTAATTTGCAATATTTTGCAACAAAGAGTCGAAGAAATTACGTCCATACGTATCGTCATCGTTCTCAAACCAAATTACCAAATTCTTGCTACGTCAAATCGCCATTTTTCATACACGCAATATTTCCCGTGTGTGGCAAGACAAAGAAGAAAATACGTGCAAGCGAGGAAACAGAACGAGACGCAAGACATCAACAAAAATTTTAAAGTTCCGCGCCACTTTGACGCGTCTTCATCAGCGTAGGCGCAAATAGCTGCGAACCAATCAGCTTCCCTGTCATCGAGTGACAGCTGTCAACGCTGCAACGTGATTGGACAATGTCTAACTTCCGGAATTATTTCAAGCAACCAAACGAGTGTTTGTGATTCGTGATTTAAACCACGCAAGCAGCCGCCATTTTATTCCGTGTTGTTTATTCAAAGACAAGTTCAGTTCAATTCACCAAATAGATTTTATTGTGAAAATAAGTGCTCTGAATAAACGTGATTAAATGGTGCTCAAGTCTTTATTATCAAACTCAACCTCGACGAGCCAGCCAACAACACCCGGCTGCACACAGTAACATTAGGTCGAAAAATTATAAAATTTATTTTTAAGTGTGTTAATATGTAGGTATCAACTATGTTGAACATCTAATAAATTAATAAACAATAATTATTATTCCTAAATACGGGACTTATCACGTACCGTTTTATCGGTATTTTAACCGACAATAGTGTCGTGCGAGGCGAGGCGCAGTGCGGAGCGGATCGCACATAATAAATGGCAGTCTGATGAAAGTTCACGAATATAACCGAAACATTGTCGGTCGAAACACCGATAAAACGGTACGTAATAAATCCCGTATTTATAATAATGATCGAAAAATAGGGGTGCCAATGCCAGAGTTCGGTTTTCGGTAATAGCTACAATACCACTTTCTAAGTGATCTAGGGATTATCATCGTGAGCTGTGGCTCGATATTTGATGGGAACTTTGGGAACGGTGCACTATCGTAATTACTCGGAAATTACAGACGCATGCACTTGTGAAATACTGGAGCCCTGGAGCCCTATGATCACGCGGTGCCTTACAAATGGAACTGGTAATTCATTTTGGTGAATACATTTCAAAGGTTCCGTAATATTCCCACCAATCAATAATTCAAGGTACGAGTGAATAGGTTTCTTCTAGATCTTCGTGCTTCATCTTAGACCACATCATCACTTACTATCAGGTGACATTGTGGTCAAACGAAGTTATATCCAGTTTAAAAATAAAATCATAGATAAACACCTGCCTATACACATATAAACTCTATTTTTGTACTCATGAATTTTAATTTTTCACATTTCATAATATTCCTTTATTTACGAGTATTCCTATAATATTCAATAGTTTCTTTAATAATGTAGTGTCAAACACAATTCACATAATCCAAACTTTTAATCAATTAATTAGCCAAACACATCGTCCATCGAGCGACGATCGAGCGATCGCTATTCATTATACAAAACAGGAGCGAAAAATCACACATTTTGTAAAACTAATTTAAATTCTGAATAGATCATGATAACACTCAATTACACCGGCCACATAAATAGCCAACGCATTCCTGTCCACTGCAATCTGTATTAACTGCTATGAAATATACCACTTATAACTTGTTATAAATAGGTATAACTTGCATGGTATCTATTTAATGTTCTAATAACTAACGCATCTGCGTGTGCTTTCTTGCGGCGCGTGGGTGTTGCGATGACGTATGTCTCAGCGCTTTGGTATAAAGTTACTAGTGAGTGTATTGATTTGCCTTTTTACTCTTTACTGGTATATTTATATGTAGAGTTTATGAAATGTCTCCTTATCATACTTTACAATGCACTGTAAAAGCTTTAAGTCTTATTATATTATTATTATTAGCCCGTAGAGTCCCACTGCAGGGCAAAGGCCTCCCTTCCCTCCTTCCACGAATCCCGGTTATTGGCTAATTGGGGCCACTCTTTCTGGTATGCATTCAGTTCATCCCTACATCTCCGCCTGGGTCTACCACGAGGCCGCCGCCCGTTTGGAACCCATTCTGTAGTGGCTTTTGGCCGTAGTTCCTCTGGCATACGACAGACGTGTCCTGCCCAGTCCCACTTCAATTTTGCGGTTGTCAAAGCTACGTCAGCTATCTGTGTTTTGTTTTTTTTTAAGTCTTGCTACATCATAAAGTTTTGGTCGGCTGTGAAGAAGCGCCCGCGAATAAAATGGAGGATAATGATGATTTCTTGAAAGCAATATAAATAGAGAGACCTTCTTGAAGTCTATGGTGTTAATTGCAAATGATGTTAATATACAAAAAAATACTTGGACATGGGCAAATTTTAGGTGTGCCACGGACAGACTACAAATTCTTCAATGCTTTTTCTAAATTCAAAATCTTTTTATTCATTAAAATCACAAGGATCACTTTGAAACGTCAATTTTACTACCTGTTCCTTCGCAACCAAGCCAGGAAAGAAAGCCAAGAAACAAGGCTGGTTGTTCTTTTTAATGATCCTTTTGAATACATAGGTAACAATAAAGAAAATAAATTACGTCTTAGTTGTAACATTTTTGAACGAGTTGGAGCAATTTCATTCCCAAGCTTCTCTATCATCCAAATAATCCGATATCTTATAATAGGCATTTTTATAAAGATTTTGTTTGATTACGTATTTAAATTTGTTATTTATCAATTTTTGTACATCACTTGGGAGTTTATAACTCGGTGAGCAAGGCAAGTAAAAGTCCGTCGCATAAAAAATCACAAAAAAGGCGCGTACAAACTACATAATTACCAAGTAATTGGGTACGCAACTAAATACTCTCACATCCCAGGCCACACAAAAATACCAAGTACCACACAGATTAAACAATAGCTACTGCAGTAATACTAATTACAAAGGCGCCTAATATTTGTTTGTTTTTCATAATTACGTGTACGTGTGATTATACTGACGTTCTTCCACATAGTAATTGTAGCGTTTATAACAACAATGGCAATTTAAAAAAACCACTCTAATTATTTAAAATGTCACGCCGTTGTCTAGTTGCATTTCGTGGGAATGCATTAAAATAGGCATTTTAATAAATCTTCTTTATAATGTTTTGTTATTTTGCGTCAGTCTGACCGCATTTTTGCCGCTCATTCTGACCCTTGCAAAAACATTCTTGGTACTTTTTGTTGGCTGTGATTAACTCGCGATGTTAGCATTGGATCATTGTGGTGAAACTAAATTAAAACTACATCACTATGAACGAATAACAACATAAAAAACTGGACAAGTGCGAGTCTGGCGCGCACAACGTCAAAATATTTGATTTTTGTGATATAACTACAAATTATCGATTTTTGGATTGTTTCCTTTACTTGTGCTATGATACCTTGCTTTTTGCCAAATGTTATGATTCTAGATCAATTGGAAATAGATAGATAGATAACGCTTTATTGTACATCACACTTAAATCACTAAAAAATAAAAAAAATACAATACAAGCAGAAATACAAGTGGCGGTCTTATCGCTAAGAGCGATCTCTTCCAGACAACCTTTAGATGGACTGGATTTCACGAGAACTTACCCTATGGGTTTTAATTTATTTGCGTGTGGTTTTATTTATATAAAAAAAATGCCTTCACAACCAGCTGTTCCTTAGATGTTGTGCAAACTGTAAAAGATCACCATAAAAAGTAAATTTTCAATTAAAAGCTTTTAATTTCGAAAAGTCGTAGCGCAACCATTTTGGTTAACATAAAATTCCGTAGCACCTTGTAACCATAGACCAGAAGAGCCAATCCGAGTGCTTTACCTAATTAAAATACGCTATAATTTCCAATTCAAAATTGATTACTCATTCATAAAGCCTTGCAATAATCCCGATCCTCAACTACAAACAAATATCAATTGTAAATCAATCGCCCAAGAGAATATTTCCAATGCCTTTTAAATCAATATTCTTGTCATGACTTTGCAAGTAAGTGTTATTAAAAAAAATCACTGACAAAAGGGCTGTTCTAACCACTATTAACTGAGCTATCAGGATATAGGTAATTTGTTAGAAAAGTGCTTCATTGAGCTTAAAGATAAAGATTAATTAATGTTGGTTTAAAACAAGACAATATACGAGCATGAGTGGCTAAAGAAAGTGTGAGAGAGTCATTATCACTTGCAATCAATTGTAATATTACATCTCGAGTGTTCAGTTAAGTTTCATTTTTGATTACACATTTGCCGCAAACAAATGGACAGGTTTCACTTCACTCCAGATTCTATCGTTTGGATAACTAGCATTAGTAATTTCTATGACTGTTGAGTCTCTAGGACAGATAAATAGGTGTTACTTAGCCCGAAATCGTTTTAGAACTGTCATACCAATGCCAAATCACGAATTGAAATCAAGGGTGTCCTTCACAGGGACAATGGGGAAACGTTATGAAAAATGTGATCGGGCGAGGCGAACGGAAGTTGAGAGGGAGATATAAGTTAGTGAAGATAGAAAGAGAGAGAGTTACGTTTCGTATATCTAAGACACAGTGCAGGCCTATTGTCTGTATCACACTGTAGGAGCAAGAGAGAGCAGTGCACATTTTCTTTCTCTCTTCCTCTCATAGCCAGTGCATGAAATATATATATATCTCAGTCAGTAGTTCGTTTGCGAGTTTGCTAGCGTTACGCGAACGGTGATTCTTGATTATTTCTCGTAATTTAATTTTGTTCTTGTACAATTTTATAAATTCATATTTTGAAAAAGAAGTTTTACTTCAGTCGTGTGGTCTAAAGCACACTCGTTTTTTTTAGGTTTATTTGACTGCTGAAAATAAATATGTTTTCATTTACCAATAGTTGCTGTATAATTCAATCGATTTATGCAATGGTCTTAGTGTATACCTCAACAGCTCGCTTTTCCATAAAAGAAATGAACACCCAAATAGCTGCACAGGTTGAAATGTGTTGGTAAAATCAGACCATTGTTTATTTTTAAATCTTCTAAGCTTAGTCGAAGTGTCAGTTTGCATAGTCCCAGCTTCCTGCACCTGTCAATTCTGCGAGACTAGCATTAGCATACGTCTCCACTCGTTACAATCTGTTTCGTCAATCACTTCAGTGCGCTGAGAACTTACAGACCGACGCTTTCCGGGAATATTGAATTAAATTTATATGGGCATCTTTGGTATTCAATAGTTAAGTAAGTACTTCATTATTATAATAATTATTTGAAAAATTATTTTTTTATTATACCTTCGCTAAAAATGTATTAATAAATAAAACAATTCTTTATAAAACTAAGTTGGATAGAAACAACAATTAAAATGTTTAATGTGTTTATCACTAAATAAAGCTATTTCTCTAAGGTTTAGATTAGAATAGAATTACAATATCTATGATTTTAGTAAGACTTGTGTTCTGTGCACAGTAATTTTGTCTTTCGAATATTTGGTTCTTCTATAGACCTTTGATTCTCCCATTGTAACGAAGATCTTCCCGCTTTATTCCATAAGCACAGGTTGATTCCAATCAGCTCTTTACTTTTGATCCATAGCCCACCAGCATCGGTGGGCTCCGTTCGGTATCGGTATCAGAACAAGAACAATCGCCTGCCGGCGCCCATCACCTCTAAACACGGCTCCATTCAATTCCCGATCACCGGCGAACCGGCAATAGTCATAAAACATTGTGTAAGGTACATTGAATGTGCTATCGTTGATCTATAGGCGACGACGCGGCACACCATCGTATCTGGCAGTAGTATAGCATTATTGTAAGCTTAGCATGGTACTTAACACGGTAATAAAAATTAGAGGAACACCAAATGTGCTCGTTCGTTGAATCGTGCCAGTATTGGATCCCGGTTAGACCTTTAGCCTATATCCGTTTGAATTATTATATTCACTCTCGAACTGGGCTTTATCGTATCATAATTTACGAGTTCTTTACTAGTGTTCTTGAAAAAACTATTCAAGAACCAAGAAAACCAATTCGGTAAGTTAGATTGTGCGGTTTCGTTTCTAAGTCCCTTAAGCCCCCTAGCCCTAGTTACCAATGCACAGCATTGGTTTATTTTATGCCCATTTATAATAAGAATTCGCTTCATTCTAGCAGCACCAAGCTATCCTGCAAAACTTGGTTACTGATACTGAAAATTGTCTACTGACTTTTCATCTATGTAACATGATAACTTGATGTACTGGTTCCGTCCTACCCTGCTGTGGTGTTGGCTGGCTCGCGTGGCTGCGACCACACGGGCGGGGGCCGTCGGCGCGGCTTGTCAGGAACAATGGACACAATCTCACATCTCCCATATTGTCTACCAAACGCTCTAATAGCTAGCCTTGTACACGAGAACAGAGAAACGCTGGATATGGCAAAATAGATTAGAGATGGATTGGGTACTGATTTTGGATAATGATTGCGAGGTTCTAAAAGTTTAGCACATTTTTGTTTTCGCTCAAGACGTTACTGTAGTAGCAGACGAGTAGTCATCGCAAATAGATTCCCGCGGGATAAAAGTTTACATAATCTGAAAAAAAAACTAGTTTTGGGTGTTGTAGGTTTTATAGTATTTTACAAACTTTCGCGATCACTTTACATAATTACTGATTAAAACTACCCGTTTTAGGTTCTAAAAGTTTAGCACATTTTTGTTTTCGCTCAAGACGTTACTGTAGTAGCAGACGAGTAGTCATCGCAAATAGATTCCCGCGGGATAAAAGTTTACATAATCTGAAAAAAAAACTAGTTTTGGGTGTTGTAGGTTTTATAGTATTTTACAAACTTTCGCGATCACTTTACATAATTACTGATTAAAACGGGTATACGTACCTTTTTTATTCGATATATTGTTGTTGTTTTTGTTGCTGGGATAACAAATAAAAAAGGTGCATTCGCGATAAATACCCGTTTTAATCAGTAATAATATTGTGCTTATAGTTTTTAAAACCGATGATATCAGGAATCCTAATGTAGTCAGGCAGGACTATATGACAGGTTGGTGTTGGATTTTATTTATTATTTTCATTGATTTTCATCTCTAAAATAAATAAAATTGTTTTCACTAGGTTTGGGTTATCAGCGTTCACAGGTCTAAAATCTGGTGGACCAAATAAAGACCAATTACACTAGCATAGCAGAGAGAAATAAAACATCTGAATGAGAACCTATTCAAATGCGGCTTTTTTCTTTCAACACAATTCTAAATCCACTTTGAGATTCAAAGAACCGGATACTAAAAATGCAATTATAATAATTTTATATCTTCTTTGTCACATGAAAGGACCTTGTTATTAATTCATTACCTTACAATGTTGTGTAGGGATGAGACCTAACAAGATAATACAACGTACAACCTTACAATGTAACCTCAATTATCCCTTATGGTTGGTTCCCAACTAGCTTGGTTAATTATCTGTTTTTAGACTGGAATGTTAGGAAGTTCGTAAAAACTACCATGGCCGTAAATATTAATTAAGAAATTCAAGATTATACTAGGGATAAGAACATAATTTTAGTAACGCAAAAGGTGAATTGAGTACTAAGTTTCTCATTTTCATAATTATGAGAGACTGTATCCGCCCGCGGCTTTGCACGGATTGTCAATAAAAAGTATCCTATCTCTCCATCCAGGTCATAATCCAGCTATTTACCAAATTTAATTGAGATCGTTTAAGCCGTTTAGTCCAGGCGTTTATATGGGTCAACGCGTAATCATTTCAATTGATCGGGGCATTTTTTATGTTATTTTAATGCAGTATCTTGGGGACACTTCTGCCTGGTAGTGATCTGGAGCAGTTGATCTATTTATAGATCGTATACAGCGCCTAGTTACAACTTGCAGCATTGACATGGTAAATCACGCAACTGCTGCTGTATTACAGCATTTTAGATGGATCATTATCAGCCTGTAGGTACCCACAGCTGAGGATAGAACTCCTTTCGTTTCTGCCACAACCCTCAATCTTGAGCTTCTCTAATCCAGGTGATGCCCTTTACTTTTCTACCGTCTATCCAACGAGCTGATGGACGGTGTGTCTATGATCAGTTCTTGGTAGCCATTCCGTCAATGATAAGATTTTTCAACGAACACTGCAATACCTCATCTCTTTTTTGTAGGTCGCACTGCCGCGCCCGCGGCCTGGTTCATTGTTCATTGCGCACCTATCGGTCCCCTATTGTTACTTTTCGCCACTTCTAGTGTAGTGCGTCTATTGTTCCTCTTCGCCACCTCTTCTCGGCTCTAATGGCGCATTCAATGTTAGATTTCAGATGTAACAGATTACATCGCAGGAACAGAAAATACAGAAGAAAAAAGAAACAACAAACCTTTACGCTAGGTTCAGATACAAAAATAATAAATATAGTTATTTAAACCTAGCCTTATTAGTGAGCATTATATAATTTGACAGAATACGGTACATAAACAAAATAAAATTACAATAAACAACAAAAATGCAGAACTGGTACATAAAAAATCAGTTCTCTACTCGTGTGCCATCACATCCTGTGCATCTCTCACAAAACGGTAGGATATTCCACTAATCTTGTGATTTAGCACTTGCCACCTTCTGTATTGTACGACGACCTCCGTGGTGCAGTGGGCTAATAGCCGGCTGTGACGCAAGAGGTAGCGGGTTCGATTCCCGCCGCGGAACAAATATTTGCATGATCTACAGATATTTGTTCCGGGTCTGGTTGTTTCTCTATGTATTATAAGTATGTATTTATAAATAAATATATAAATATATAAGTATCCTATCAGTTATCTGGTTCCCATAGTACAAGCTCTGCTTAGTTTGGGGCTAGATAGCGCTGTGTGAAATGTCCAGCAATATTTTTTTTATTTGCAAGTAGCTGCTTATTGGATACCTACAAACTGAATCTGGGTTTAAATCAGTTTTAATGCTTCTGGCTAAAACAACAATGTCCTACTTTGACAATTAGATTTGAATATTTTCTTTTTAAAATGAATATAACCTAACAAGAACAATGATGTCCTCCTCTATCCATAATATTGTTGTTCCCAACAGGTTCCATAATGATCATTTACCTGTCAATTATTACATTGTGGATTAATAGGTAAATGATTGAGTATTGAGTATTTAAAACGCTTCACCTTAAAGTTATCAGAGCTGCATCAACCTTTTTTTACATCCGTAGCTTCTGATTGAAATATCTCAGTACAACTTGAATAAAAATAAACAAATCATCCATAAATTAAATCGCCGCAACATTCTACACTTCAGGCCAAAAGAACCAAGACGTACTGATTCCATCTGGTGGAACAGATGCGTCCGTCCGGCCGGCTGGGCACAGGTGCAGTGATCAATTAGCGACGATCGATGGCTGAGATTGCAGCGCGTGCGCACTCGCGACATCAGCAAAGGAAGTCGTGGATGTGTGGATCAAGTTAAAAGAGACAGCGACTTTGTAAAAAACTGAAAAACAACCACGAATAACAAATCACCTTTAATTTCAAAAAATGTAAATGCTTTATGTAGTACAAAGGTAGCTGATGAGAAAGTAAAGTTTGTAAGGTTCGTAAAAACTTTTCTATTCTGTTTCTGTTTTATGAGCGAAACCATAGGAATATTTAGCAAAATGTAAATGTTGGCTAAACTCAGACCAAAAAAGTCCAAAAATCACAATTAGACCTGTAAAAAAGCAAAGTGCGAACCAACAACGATTTTTTTTCAAAGAGGTCATCTAAATATACTACATATAAAACAAAGTCGTGTAATTACACCATTTATAACTCAAGAACGGCTTGACCGATTTTGATGATCTTTGATTTGTTGGATTTGTCTCCGCCCCGAATAGCAGAATAACGATTAAAATATTAGAAAAAATGGTGCATAAAAAAAATATGAATATAATTCATTTTCTCATACATAGATGCAACTAATGATGACCATCATTAGATTGACAATTCTAACGGCGACGTACATTGGCAGCCCGCGTCATATGCAAATTCGCCGGGTCAGCTAGTAAATAAATAAAATAAAGTAACATTACATAGTTACCATAATTAATTCCAGAGCTCACACTAAAAGTATCTGTTTACCTGGCATTCATTTTTAATAATCAGTTTGCAATTATTTTGTAAAGTTTGTAATTTGCACCAAAAACCACTGAATGTATTCACAACAACAATCAGTCGATGTTTGAGTAGCAGATCGCTCCACTGATAACAGCCGACTGCAATCATTATCTAAGGAAGAGCAAAAAGTACGCTTTCTGTGTCCGTGAATGTACTCTGAAATGTTCGTTTTGAGATCTTAGTTATGCAACATGCAACGGAAAAACTATTATCTGATTTCATTTTAAAATAACGAAAGTTTGCTACCGGACTATGTATATTTGGCCAATAGTTGGTCTTAGTTATTTTTACGCATTAAAACATTTTTTTTTTTTAATTATTGCGGAATTTTATTATGAACTTTGCAACTCTATCGTCATAGTGTCGATCCTCGTCATTAAATTTATAATTCAGTGATCATGCTTGTAAATGCAACGTTTGTTGAAACTGAGGGGGAATTGGGTGATGGAAGTTGAAATTAATCATTGGCGAACAGATCAACGCTGTCACCATGTATCAATACAACGTGGCTATGACCATGGCTTTGGTCAAAATCTGCTCATATGGTTTTCATAACATAATGCTTTCTATAAACATGTCAATGATAATTAGTGTTTAAAGTTGTTTTTGTGTGTATTTCTATTTTGTATTTGATTCTTTTGTGGTGTACAATAAAGCGTATTCAATCATTCATTCATTCTCTTCTTCTCTTCTTCTACCCCACCGTAGGAATCCCTTCATCACGAATATCACACGGGAAGATCTTTTGTCACGCGACCGAAATCAAACACAGCTCAGCTGGCTATTCGCTGACTGCACCACAGAGATCGTCAAAGCTTGCATTAAGCATTAGCCATACAACTTCACAGAGATGACGGAACATGTCGTTGTCACATCACATCTAATATTGTTGAAAGCCGCGCATTGTAAATCGACTTACAAGTTTGCATTTCCGCATGTAGATTCACATGGTCGGCTTACAGCTGGGAAAACTTATGTCACGCTTCTATAAAGTTCAGATGAGCTAAAGCCTAACTGTGGTATTGGAGTTTTTCGCCCTAGGGTCTTCGGCGCGGCTTGATGACCAGTGTAATCGAATCACGTAACTCAAATGCGTCAACGGTAAACGAGAATCCTCGGAAGCGCTTTGGAAACATTAGCGTGCGTTCCCACGAGTGGCTAGTTCCATCTCACGGGGTGATTTAGTGGTACTTAAGCTGGAATCGTGCCATGCCTGCAATACGGAAATCAGGGGAAGAAAACGGTAGTAGATATAGGTGACCGTTTTTCCAAACTGGACCATCTACAGGTCATATTTACGTGTCAAAAGTGCTGCCGTGACTGCCACTCTCGCCTTTTTATGCCTGGGATACACGAGGCTAGTTTTTCAAGCTAGGATAGCAAGCTAGTGTCAGTAAGCTAGCAAGCTAGTACTTGTGGCTTCGTATAGACAGAACTAGCTTAATTTATAAGCTAGTAAACTAGTAAGCTAGTTGACAAGCCTGGACAGTTTTAAATAGGATGGAGTTCTATTTTTTAGGCTAGTAGCGCCCCCCACCACTGATTTTACTATCCTGGCTTGTGTACTAGCTTCATGTGGCCGGCGAAGCTAGTTTTCAGTTGATTCGTAAGCAGTAACCACGTGTTTTGTTTGTTTTTCTCCGCGACGTGTTTTTGAGATTTTAAGATGCCCAAACTAAGTACGGAGATTAATTTAAAGTTCGTACAACTATAGGTACCGTGAACATGAATGGACTACTTAGGCTAGTTGGAACTAATTTTTTTTAAATCGAAATCGAGGATGAAAAGCCCGCATTAACTAGTACAATTCAGTACAAAACAGAAAGCTAATTAGGTTTTTACGTATAACAACATTTAGCAATATAATTAGATACCGTATCATGTAGGTAGGATATTTAATAGGTTCCCCACATGATGCCTGATTATGTGTGTGAAGTGATATGAATGAAAAAACTGTTTCAGTCGAATAGTGTTTTTTTTTTCGCGTGCAGTTCATTTTGGACGTGTGGTCACCTCGGTCACAGCAATAATACTAGCTTAAAATAATATAGCCTCATGTAAACAGAACTAGCATATTCCAAGCCAGGTCAGCTAGCCAAGACAGTTTCAAAGAGAACTAGCTTGCTATCCTAGCTTGAAAAACTAGCCTCGTGTATCCCAGGCATATAAGCCACGAAAAAAATGCCACTTCGAACAAAATGCTTGCTTAAATCATCATTCATTGTCATAAAGGTACATTTAGATCTGACTAAAGTGTCTTTGGGCCGGATACTTAGTGATGGTAAGTTGTGTCACCCTTTCTGCATTGCACAAAGGTGAACTGTAAGAAAATGAGAACTACCAGTAAAACATCTGGGTAGGAAAATCAACAATAATTTAACAAAGAAAACTTAGAAACTAAAACCCAGTCGTACAATGGTGGTATATTCCATGCAAACATGCAAATGCAATCTATAAGAATGGTTGAAATTCCATTAGAGATGAAAACTGCTTGTAATAGCTGCTGCTAGAAACAGCTATCTAATCGCCACCGATGAATGGAACCGTACCATCTACCATCAACATACGATGTGGATCACCTTGGCCAAATTGTCGTGACTCGCTCTGTTCGTATAAATAACAGAGACCAACCTGTGCTGACCCCTTGAACAGAAAAACAGATATTCTGCATGAAATGTGGAGTCCTTTCACCATATAGATTCATTTTTCAGATGATTCGAGTTGGTTATTGACGCAAGAGTGATCAAGTAAGGACTATGACGAAAAAATTAATAAAATAATTTACATGAATTGGTACTTTTTGTTGTACCTCACCGCTTAATATTTTTTTAGTACCGAAAAAAATATCAAATCAAAACAAAATCATTTTGTTTGTGACATCACTAACAAAACAAACACAGTAACACAAAAAAATAACATAATAAAAATAATTTAACGTATGTAACATCGCAGTAGGTACATTGTACACGTACCGCGTGGAAAGTATAAAAACCTCATTGAAAAATACGTACGACCTCTTTCAAACTTATAAAATGTAGAACTGGCCACATGTATTATAATTTAAAAAAAAGTTTTAATTTTAATTCGCTTGACCACAATTTTTTTGACCATCAACCAGTACTAGAATTTAATGAGTTAAATTTCGAAATCGGATTACGAAAATGTTAAACCAGCCAGCACAAAAAAAAGTGTTGATAGCCAAATAAATACTGAAAGGGGTTTGATAAAAATCATTATCTTAGCTTATAGTGTGGGTCTTGCTGTAATAGTCAGAGAATTTAGGATCATTTAGTTTGGTAACTGATCGGATTTCGATACACCGATTACAATTGCAACATAATCTCTAGTGCAGGTGTTTCAATTAAGTTTATTTGGAATGCTGATCTATATCTGATCTACTGTTTGTTTAATGAAGACGGCCATTATGGCTACTGAGACTTCTGCATTTAACAACCTACCAATGTAAGAATTTTTCTATATGATTATTTCATATTTAACAAGTTTCGTAAATGCACGACGAGATATTTCTCGTTAAATAAGTTATTGAAGTGAAAACTTCTTTAGGCGCGTTCTGCATTATTGAGATGGGAAAAAACCATTGAATTCGCGACACTGTTACCGTTACCGACACCTTTGTATATAAGTATCTCGTAATTGTTCAAGATTTCACTTCTGTAGGCGATCCCGGAGTGACACTTTTTTATGTAGGTAATATTACTTTTTGGTAGTGGGTGGGGCACATAGCTTTAAGAACTGACGGCCGTTGGGGCAGAAAGGTTTTCGAGTGGAAACTACTCACTGGAAAGCGCAGCGTAGAGGCTCTCCACTAGATGGAAAGACGACCTGATAAAGGTTGCTGGGAGCCGTTGGATGCAGGCTGCACAAAATCGGTCATTCTGGAAATCAATGACCTATGTTTAGCAGAGACGACCTGTGGTTAAAATTATTATGATAAAGATTACTTTTTGTCACTAGTAGAATAAAATAATCGCTAGATACCAAAATTTTGTTCCTTACATACAGGCTACTTACTTAAATTAAACCGAGAATCTATATCGTTTTAAATTCCAACCACAAACCTTGCAAAGCTCTCTCCGATTCCACTTGTCTCCCGAGTGATTTGCTATTTAAAATACCTTGCTTTCACAGAAAAGTGATTCATGAAGGCCGGTGCACACCACACCCGGTGAAAGCCCATCGGCACACCTTCAGACAAGCCGCCGATCACCACAAAAGGCATGATGCCATCACGATGCTCAATCATTGTATTAAAAACCTGCTTGTTTTATGTAATACAAGTACTATCTACTGCAGTAATCTGTGGTAACTCTTATCCATCTGTCTGGTTGCATAATCCCCTTACAAGGGCGTTGAAGGTACTTATGGTTTTTATATTTATTTGATTTGAATTCGCCTGTGATGTTGGAGATGCAGAAAGAACGTGCCTCAATTTGTGAGGGACTGCCTCTTTTTTATATTGTATATTTAGACACACAAGCTGACAGGCCTTCTAATGTTAAGAGGTCACCGTCGCCTGCACTCCTGCAGGACTCGAGGTACTGCAGTCGCGTTGCCTAAAACTTAATGTCTTATATACACGTCTCTTGAAGGCGTTCATGTTAAAGCCCACCGGAAAACCTCCGGAGGAAGGGCATTCCACATTCAGACTTCCACGCATCTACAATATGTGGGTGAGCTCGTTACCGGTTGCAGGAAGTTCGATGGTAAAAGTGAGAAGCAGGGATTAGATTGAAGACTTCAGAACATTCGCCGATATATATTTGTATACCTTTTTGTTATATATTCTGCCTTGTCCGCATTCTCAAAATCGTTTTAAAATTTATCTAGTTCGAACAAATCTTTATTGTATGTAAGAACCCTTATCTTAGGTTACTTGTTTTTGTTGGTGTTGTCTTTAAATCAGGTATGTATATCAATTATAACTTACATACAATAAAAAAGAAACATACAATACCAAAATACTTAGCAGCAGTAAGCATCATCAATCAATGTGATAATGTAACAGCGAAAGAAAATCTCTGAAGTTTTTCCTCCACCTTCAACGAAGCTTGATTCAACTTTTTACTCACAAAAAGATTCTTAACATCAAGGAAAAATAATAAAGAAATTCTTACTCAAAATCACCATTCGAAATTGTTTGACTCGTACCGTATACTTTGCAACACGTTTTCGGCAGTTTTTTTCTTCATAATTATCCGAAAGCTGTTCAAAAGTTGCGCAAGAGCAATTGTCGATGTTTAATCAACAACTGATGTAATGGCCACCTTTAGCACTTGCGTATTTTTTAAATAATTATTATTACGTGAGCATTGAACAGTCAATAAACGGCATTTTTTGATAAAGATGGGATATGATGACATAACCTTGAAAGAACGTAGCTATTTGACCACTTCGGTAAACAAACTATCCCACGAATGTTGCACAGAAGTTCGAACTGTCAAAGATCACTGGTTTGATTGGTCTTCATGATTGTGACTTTTGACACCGTTATAATCTCTGCTACTTCAAGGCAGGTAGACTATAGTCTGATCTCTTGCTTGTAATATTAGACTCTGGAAAACTAGCTAGGTTTGCTCAGATGATGTCGTGTAATTTAATAATTTACAGCAAAGAGTGTAGGAACGAGTATCCAAATAATAATTATGCAAGACTGAATTCTCGAAAGTCACTATTGCTAACTCTACAAAACAAAGGTAAGACAAACACGCAAACAGAGGCCATTACTAAAATAGCTTATTACAAAAGTATCTTATAAATAAACTCATCAATCCACCGCAGCATTACAATAATTGTTGACCCAACGTAATTGCGACTAAAAATACGAGGAAAGCGGGTAAAAATCACAGGACAGAGGTGTTTATGTCGACGTGTGCGCACCGCGTCGCACAAATAGAGCAATATCTCCGTAATGGTAGTTAAATGAGCGCAGATTTACTGTCTGCCCGTCAACAGGTAAAAAATAATTACATACAGGTTTGTGAGAATGTTGATATTGTTGAAAAAGAGCATCATTCTGTATGATAATTCTCTTTGATCCGTGGTGATGGTCCCGAGGTATGTCGGAGCGCGGTCATCCGTCACGGTTTCATCGTAGATTGTTTTGCCACTGACAAGGACGCGGCGGGGACCGTGTATCATGACAACTTAAAGTGATATTATCATTTTTTATCCCTATTCAGGATAGATTCACCGCCATCACATTTATAAGGTAAGATGAATTGGACAGGCACCAATGTACACGTAAAATAACTTTAGCTAGAGCTTTTCATTTAGTACCTATTCATTTTATAAAGTGTACATTATATCATGTCACTTTGGTATTCGATTAATTTGAATATTTCAAAACTATATCACGGGAAGGAAAAGGAAACGGCCTTGATTATCAAATCTTAAGGCTGTTGATAAGACCACAGGCGACATAGCTAACCCACCTATAAATCAATATAAATAAATCTGCATTTAATATATCCATACATTTATAATTACCAAACAAAAAACTTTAACGGATTTTTTTTATCATTCTCAGCCACAACCTGACTTCATCCACTGACTATAGACTTGCCTGAGTGTGAGCCATCAATCACAATACCTACTAGTATCACCCATCGAACGTTTATAATTTAGAAAGTTTAATACTTAAAAATATTTATGTAGGTAGTTAACTTGTTAGTTGTTATGTTACCCGGATTTAAATATCTGAACACGGTCAAAGGTCAAAACTAAAACCATTGGTCTAACAGCTATTTCGTGCTATGGTAACTTGCACCTGTGCACAATCTCGTGGGATATCTCCCAAATCATTAGAATACGTTTTTCCAAGGTTATGTCGTTCGGTATGCAATTAGTCGTGTTTCAGTTTCTAAGTGTTTTATCGTTTATGTATCTTGTGGAATGCGTAGTAAGGTCGTGTCTATGTTTGTTTGCGAAATTATTTCTACTGAGTTTTATTAGTGACTTATCAAAGCTCACATCTTTTCTTTTCATTTTAGTACTTGTGTTGATTGACTTTACAATTTTTGTAAATTATATCTTCTATAAAATGATTATACTATTATTTAAACTAGTGGTTCTGTGAGAACAATAGACCTCGCGTCCTAAGTCCAAAAAGTAATTTTCTCAACAAAATGAATTAAGAAAGTCCAATTTTAAATCGAATTTTAGGTGCTTGGCAAGCAAAATATTGGTATAAGTTTATTTTTCCAAGTTATATTCTGATTGGTTAGGTAGGTAAAAATATTTCGAAATAATTTCACCAATTGAATTCTGTCTTTAAGTAACGTTTTTAAATAACTTTAAATACCCCCCCCCCCATAGGTGTAATTAAATAAATAAATATTGCTGGACATTTCACACAGCGCTATCTAGCCCCAAATTAAGCAGAGCTTGTACTATGGGAACCAGATAACTGACAGAATACTTATATACATTTTTTTTGTAAATACATACTTATAATATATAGAGAAACAACCAGACCTGGCACAAATATCTATAGATAATGCAAACATTTGTTCCGCGGCGGGAATCGAACCCGCTACCTCCTGCGTCTCAGCCGGCTATACGCCCACTGCACCACGGAGGCAGTCTCCACAATCTCTACTAATTATCTCGATCTAGAGTAATTATCTCTACTATTCGATAATGACACTTTAAACTCATTCGCCCTTTTTGAGTATCGCAAATTTCTAGGGGCTATGTATAAGCACTTTTTCATCATCATCATTTCAGCCCGGAATCACTGCTGGGTATTGTCCTCCCTTGTTTTCTGCCAGCCTCCACAATCCTGAGCGTAGGTCCTATTTGCTTTTACATAACAAGTGGTTCGCTCTGAACTGAGATCTCGCGAGTCTTCCATAAAAACAAAAAAATATTATTTGTAATCTTTGACTATGAAAATAGTGCCATAAAATGCATAACCGGGTTTATTTTCATGTTTATTGGTTATCTTTTTTTTTGGGTAGAAATTGCAATTATTCTGGATATCAGACTTTTCCCTATATTTTTGTCACTAAATATACACGCATACTAAATTTCAGCACTGGGGGGTCACTGGTGTACCCTGTGAATTTTGTCAAAGTTCAGTTTTTATTATGGCTAATAACTTAAAAACTACAAGATGATGTGATTCTTAACTCATTAAGTCACACCAAAATCGTTCCATCACTTATACCAAATATACCAAATTTCACGACGATCGGATAAACGCTTCAAAAGTTATCCTTGGACAAACAAACATACATACAAACAACGCCGAGTTGCCCAAATTTATTTATAAAAAAATAGATAAAAATACATTATTAACTTAGTTACTCGCAGTACATATTCTGTTTCTTACTCTAAACGATAAACACCAATAGTGTTCACGATTTACGTCTTTTGACAATTGTACACCGTGAGAAAACTGCTTTAATTCTACCCTTCGCTGACCATTCTAAATTCCACTTGTAACCTTTCAGTAGCCGTCAGCACTAACTAATTTGATAGTAGGGACCTATAGCAACATACAGTTATTATCTATACAGGCTGCCCTAACTCACTCCAAAAAGGTTACCGATATGGTTATAATAAAGAGTAGGAAAGTGGTACCTATCATTTTTATAAATACGGGATTTATACCGTTTTATCGGTGTTATGACCGACAGTGTTTCGGTTCAATTCGTGAACCTTAATCAGGGTGACTGCGATCCGCTCCGCACTGCGTCTCGCATCGCAAACCCTCTGCCGAAACTATCACACACCTCGACGCAAAATACTCGGGTGCATTCGAAAGTAACTCTGTCTGTTTGTTACTTTTTCACGACTAAACAGCTGGACCGATTTCGATGATATGTAATATATATGAATTTGGTAGATAGATTATGGCCGGGATTGTGACATAGGCTAATTTTTACCATACTGCGCAGGAGGGTAAGTTTTTTATTAACAAACCACGCGTGCGACAGCTAGTTGATTATAAAAACAAAATAATTTACATATTTTAATAGAATATAATAATATATTTTCAACAACACAAAAAAGTTAACTACACAAAAAAAAGGAAAAAAAAACAAACAAAAATTAGAAACTAAACAATTGAGTTTAATGTTACAAAATGGACCCCAGCTCAGCATGATGCGGTATGAACTAGTATATGTGGTATCAATATTTTATCTCTACTAATATTTTATCGTAATATTATATTATGTATATTGGGTCATGCTGTATTAAGACTCCTTAGTACAATTTCAGTACTAAATCAGCATTATATTGTCAGTTTGGGTCCCGCCCCATTGAACCTGCGCGTGGGTGCGCCGCCAAATAACCAAGTTATTTAGATATTTGCTGGCCTTTTCAATTAATTTATCATGATTTATTGATGATAATTAAATGGATGTTTTCGATATCTTGTAAATGAGAACTAGGCGTAATGTTGATATTACGTACTTACACTACCTACTTAAAAAAACTAACATTGTCTACTGGCGTTGATCTTTTGATTAAAGGCTAATTCACATAAATAATACTTTTTTTATTAAACACGTACTTTAAAAATAAATACACTTATAAACCTTTAGAAGGTTTCTCCTAAGCGTAACACAAAGCACTTCTCTTTAGTAAACTATTTGTATGTAGGATACGTACCTACTAGAAAAACTAAGTAAGTAGATATCGAAATAAAATCGAATCTAGATCGAATTAAATGGCTTAAATACTTAAAAAATACTTAATAAATGGCTCAAGATCTTCGGCTGAATTTGCCGCCACACCGGCCCCAACTGCTGTACCAGACAGATGGGATGGCGCAAGGGTATCGACGCACGTGGCGTCCCACACCAAAGGCTTACCATTCTCCCAAGGTACAAGAGTCATACCGTCAGGCCGCTTACTATCGTCACGTATCAGACTGTTCGGTTCGAGAACAGCTGGAACGTTGACGCTGCAAAAAGCCTGGCGTATGATATAAGCGTGACGGGAAATCCTACCGGAACACGATAAAAAAACTCGTTGAAAAGGATCGTCACTGAAGCCCAGAATAGGTAGCAAACCACCCAAGGTGATGAAAATAACGTTTTCTAAGAAACCATGCAAAATCCATTCAAATGAAAATGCGAAAGCAGAACACCAACTCCTATATAATAACCATCAACCATACTGATACCAACATTGTAACACTAAACAGTAGTACACCTCTAAAAGCTGACCTGAATGGTCCGGCACGAAGTTCTCATGTATTTATTATGCGCATAATTCGCACAAGTTTGCAAACGACTTCCTACAAATGAATGAAGTCGCTGGGTGTGCGTAGGCGCAAGGACGGACGGAGCACGCACTTAGACGTAGTAAATTATAAGCAGTAGCGCAACAAAACGCAGCGTTATTCTAAAATACATTCGTTAACTATATTTTTCTCCTTTCTTGAGGCATAATATGACAGACAGAGAAGAAAGACTTTGAAGAATCGAATTAGAATAAAAATATATCTGTAATTAAATTTTAGTATAGAGTTACTAAATGAGTAGGTATTTGTATGTAGAGGAAACACAGGTATAGCAGTTGCCATCAGATAGATTTTAAGCATAATGCCAAGCGTATGGTTAGCGTACGGCCTATGATCAGCTATGAACAATGGAATCTCAACTAAGCGCTCCCAAACTTTTTATCAGGTCAAAATTTTCTTTGGATAATACGGAAGCCTGCACATAATGTGTATAATCTAAGCTGAGGGCTTAGCCAAGTTACAGTCGATTAGCGAAGTCGCTAGTCGATAAGTCGGAAAATGTAGGGGATTTGACACATGCAATGGAAATATCACGTGATATATCGACAACAAACCTATGTAGAAATCGAATCGATTCGAAGTGAATGTAAATTGGCTAATCCCTCTGGAAACTATAAAGTTGGAGATAGATTACTGCTATTAGAACAGTGTACTATGTGTAGGACCTAACAGAGAATTTTCCCACATTTGCGCTGTATGATAAAGCACTTTGCTAGAAGCCACTTGACGGTGATGAAGGACTAGACTGGCTCGCAATTTATCTAGATTATTATCATTTTACTACTCAATACCTCAAGTCACTGATATTACGCAAGGTGACCAACAAAACACCATTGATAGGACAAATTGATAACTAAAACCTAGGTATCTCTTAAAGTTGCGAGTTAACAGGTTTCTTCTAAACTTTCCATCATAGACCGCATCATCGTTTACCATCATGCGTGTCTAAAGCTGGCCTAAAATTATAAAAAAATAAAAAGCAGAAACTGAGCGGAGAGATGCTTAAATTCAGCCAATAGAGATCTCATCAATATGGTATTACGTCATCTAGTAGTAAAGATCCTAGTGAAAGAGTTCGTCCAGGGAAGTACTACCACCGTATCTATTTCTGCCGCCAAGGGTAATGTAATTGTTATAGGCAGTGTTATCTGCTTATCAGATGGGCCTAGGGATTGTGCGATCTTCATCTGATAATGAAAAAGTCTGCGTCGGTATTAACACATCTCTTCTCCGCTCTTTTTTAAGGTTCCGTACTTCAAAAGGTAAAAAAAGGAACCCTTATAAGATCACTCTCTTGTCCGTCTATTCGTCTGTCCGTCTATCCGTCTGTCCGTCTGTCCGTGTGTCACCACTGCTTTTCTCAGGAATGGGTGGACCTAGCAAGTTGAAATTTATACCAGATACTAAGGTATATAGTCCCTATTAGGTGTATAAAAATCAAGGTCCTGAGTCAACATGATAAAAAGATATGGTCAAATTTAGATTTTCACGAAAACTTTTAATTTTCAACTTTTTTGATTTCGGAATTTTCCCTTTACTTGTGCTGCTACCTTGCTTGTACCTTGTTTTTAACCAAAATTGACAATTCTAGGTCACTGTACCCCATAAGTTTTGGGTTGAAAACCTATATGGTAGTTCCCGTTGACCTCGAATCATGAAATTTGGTAAAAAGCAAGGTACAAAAAACAAAGGCAAAATTCCAAAAAATCTAAAAGTTGAAAATTAAAGGATAGTCCTCTGAGTTGTATGGGCGCTCATACGATTGATTATAGATAATGGTACGGAACCCTTCGTGCGCGAGTCTGACTCGCACTTAGTCGGTTTTTTATACATGGTGTCGGGTTACATGTGGTCCGAACGAAACCAAAACTTATCATCTATTTTTTCAGTCTTAGCATCCAGTCTTTCGTAATATAACGAAACACGCTTTCTCCTTTTAGCCGACTTACAAAGTACATAATGTTTTTAATAAACACCGGTAAGCCTATTATTATCCAACATGATTAAGTTAGTTATAATCAGCCTATAGCACACGTTGATTGGTCATTGCAGCTTTGCCTCCTATTGTGATAATGTCATGGCCGATTAGGCACGCCTTGTGATTGAAAAATAAGTCGCATAAAATGGTTAAGTAAAATCATATTCGTACGAGCGTTCATAGAGGCCAACTCTGGTGTCGAATGAATGAATGGAGACTCTTTATTTTACATCATAAAAATAAATAAATTCCAGACAAGTTCGAATCCAACTCGCGTACCGAAGGTTCCGTAAAAATGTTTTTTTTTTATGCACACACAGTGGCACTTTCAGACAAGCTCTTACGTATACGTAAAAATATTAAGATAAATAAAAAAAAATCTGGACATTTCACACAGCGCTATCTAGCCCCAAATTAAGCAGAGCTTGTATGGGAACCAAATAACTGTTGAATACTTAAATACCTTTTTAGATAAGATATCTCTTAGTGTTATTACCACGCAGTAACAATATAACACTAAAATAAAACTAAAAAGGCAATACAATGGGCGACCTTATCACTGAGAGAATTATGAATAATATGATAAATGATATGATTGAATCACTAACCACCATCAAGATGTCTCAAGTATGTCCCAAAATGGCAACGTGTCTCGATACAGTGTCGCAGACAATTGTTTCCTAGTGCGCTAATTTATTTTTTACGATCTCTTTAATTGATTATTCATTACGTTGAACAATTTTATAATGAGTGAATAGCACATTATAAAACAATTTCCTATGTTTTCTTACGAAGCAATCTCCAAACATGGCAGCGGATGAGAAACTTTAACGAAAGTTGTTTCACATCCTACATTTTACGCAGAACCTCACAATTACTCAACTATTTAACTGCTGTTTAAGTACACATAAACGTAAGGGTTTTGACAAATAACGGTGACAAATAGTATGTCTGATAGCTAAAGTTACAGCTTCCTAGTGAAAGTGTTGGGTGGTATACTACGCTAAAGTTTAGTGGGAGACTGCGGAGACTTAGTCCGGCTCGCACGACGATCCATGAACCTATTTAGCGACTAAACATGTATAAATTTGACGTATTTGTATGATCTGACAACTCTCTAAATCATATTTCACCAGTAAGATAAGCTTAATAGCTGTTTTAGTATTATTATAAATTGTTTAACAATAAACTTTAAACATTTATAAGATATAAAGTCATCGGGAATTCGAAAATTATCAATTATACTTATTCTAATTATGGTTTTTATATTAACTAGTGGTATAAGTGGTTGAAATTCGACTGTAATTCTTTTTTTTTAGCTAAAGCTTAGCATTGGGCTATCTCTCTCCACTATACCAAACACCACACAATACGTTTTAACAACACAATCGCGCAATACGTTTTAAAAGGGATACAAAGTTTTATTTTTACGTACCTATATATAGATAATCGAAGATAACTAAATTAAAAGGTCGTTGGTCGCAATACATATTTTTATACCTTTATCATCATGCAGGTCCAAAAAAGTATCTATCATTGATTTCTCTGGTTAGAAAAGCGTCCAGCAGTAATGCCTTAATTTGCACCTACAATTATCAATGAAAAACTGTATTTTAT
Organism: Philereme transversata; assembly: GCA_963924445.1. NCBI lineage: Eukaryota > Metazoa > Arthropoda > Insecta > Lepidoptera > Geometridae > Philereme > Philereme transversata. The sequence goes on along the minus strand of OZ004342.1, from coordinate 23,092,773 downwards.
ACAATTGCAGCATAGAGTGAATGTGTGCAGACGCTGGAGTGGTCTGGAGTCTGCAGGGCTATTTTCTAACTTTGAACTAACTTTGAAAACGAGATGTAGAAATAGATGATAGTTTTTCTTCCCGGCTTCTGATCTTGTGGATTAGAGACAAAAGGTTTACAAAAAACCAGCCAAGTGCGAGTCGGACTCGCACACGAAGGGTTCCGTACGGGTATCTATAAAAATGGCAAAAAAATCATGTCTGTTGTATGGGAGCTCCCGTTAAATATTTGTTTTATTTTAATTATTTATTTTTAAAGTGAATATAAAATAAATATTCTGTATTTCAAGTGTCTACCTGTTGTCGTTATCAATATCGAGCAAAAACAACCAAAACAATCACGTTTGTTGTATGGGCTCATAAATATTTATTTTATTCTGATTTTAGTATTTGTTATTATAGCAGCAACAGAAATACATCATCTGTGAAAATTTCAACTGTCTAACTATCAGGATACAGCCTGGTGACAGACGGACAGACAGCGGAGTCTTAGTAATAGGGTCCCGTTTTGCCCTTTGGGTACGGAACCCTAAACAGACATGTACAAACAAGGAGAAATCAATTTCATCCACAAATCCTGAAAGGTTGCCTGGAAGAGATCGGTTTTGCCGATAAGGCCCATTGTTTCTTTGATTTAATTGTGCATTTTCTTTTGTCTGTTCTTTTTTAATGATGTGCAATAAAGAAATTATCTAATCTAAAACCTCAAGATACTCGGGGGACTCGTAGCCAAAATCCATCATCGATTTCTGTCATCTCGTTTTCGCCTTCAAAATTAGACACTAGCTGTGAGTAGGATTTCGATGGAAGGCGTACCCAGATTACACCAATCAAACTATTTATACTGTAAATAAGCCAAAAGGTGGCATAATTCCAATACCCAAAGGCATTTAGGCAACTGATCAAATTATCATGACGTCGGAATTCGTATCAGGCAAGGTACAGCGAACTCTTAATTATAGACCTGTCAGTTAATACAATCTGTCAGTTACGCAACAATTATTAATGTTAGTTATAATAAATTAGAGAAGCGTGCGCGTACGCATGTCTAACTGACAGGACGTGTCAATACAATGTCTTGGAACAATGCACGAGAGTGGGGGTAATTAGGTGATATTTTGTTTAACTAAATAACTTTCGTAGAACGAGAATATTATTCACAAAATATAATCATAAATGTTTAAACGTTTAAAGTATGTATACACGTTTTATGGCTTTAATTCCTATAACCAGTAGGCCAAGCACAGTAACTGTAGAGAAGGATTTAATCATGAGTCATTTATCGGAACAAAGAAGACACTTGTCGACCGTCTCAAGCACGGCGATTGCGAGAGTCTACAACGCCGAGCATGATAGCCATCATTTTATCTATGTTTGACATTTAAAGATAGACAACTTTCTTCTGAAATTGTCTAGGTCTTACGATGTCTAGACTACACTGTCTTCTCAAGTCGTCTCTTTCGCACTCTTTCCAATCACGCGCTTGCTAATAATTTATGGCTAAATATTTAATTGATCGAGCGAAGCGAGAGCTCCAAATCAACTTGGGTAAATCGGTGTTGTATGTATGTATGTTTGTTTGTCCGAGGATAACTTTCGTAGCGTTTATCCGATCATCATGAAATTTGGTATATAGGTAGGTAGAAATGGCACAATTTTGGTGTGACTGAATGAGCTAAAAATATCCCAAATATTTTTTTTGGTTGTTGAGATATTGGGGTTCAAGAGGGGTAAAAAAAATGAGACTATTAGCTCAAGTGGGACATCAAATAAAAGGTCTTTATTAGTACATTTGAACCCCGTTTTTATTTTTAGTTTAGTTTTTGTAGTTTTTGAGTTATTAGCCATAATAAAAACAAAACTTTGACAAAATTCACAGGGTACACCAGTGACCCCACAATGCTAAAATTTGGTATTTGTGTAGCTTTAGTGACACAAATGTAGGCAAAAGTCTGAAATCCAGAATAACTGCCATATGTACCCCAAAAACACAAAACCAATTAACAAGAACCCCCGTTACATCTAATTTGAATGAAACTGTAGGTCAAGTAGGTTGGTTATGCATTTCGTGGCACCAATTTATTAGTCAAAGATTAAAGCCGGCATGTACAAAGATCACTAAACGTATTTAGCGACTAAACATGTTTAAATTTGAAGTATTTGTATGATTTGGCAACTCCTTAAATCATATTTATCCACTAAATACGTTTAGACATCGTTGTGCAAGTCGCTCTAAAAATAATATTTATTTTGGGAGATTCGCGAGATCTCGAACCACTAGTTAATTTAGTATACAACGCACGTTGCTATAGACAGAGTATCTTTCTCTTGTCTAGGAATAAAACTTATTGAGCCTGCTCGTGGCAAAGAACATTTCGTGAGAATCGACAGAGAATTTCCATTGTCTGTCGATTCTCCCGAAATTTTCATGAATAACGCTTTATTGTACATCACACTCAAATTTAAAAACAATATAAAAAACAAATAACAATACACGCAGAAATACAAGTTGCGGTCAGAGCCTTGCGTCTCTTCGACGAGTAGACAAGGAAATTGCTGTGCTAGCCTTGCAGGTGTCTATAACTTATTTCTACTGCTTCTAGAATATACTCTATATTCTAATAATATTGCAAGATTTGATAAAGTTTAAACACGTCCAAAGAACTTCAAAAAAGCCTTCTTTATCAAACATTATCAAATCAAATATCTAAAAACTACTATTTCTATTTTAACTCTATTTATTTATTAATTGTATATTGTAGGTTGTTTTCATCTTGTAAACATTCAAAAAGCCTTTACTTAGACTAAAATAGAACAGAATCTAATGGTAAGTATTAAAGTAAGTTTTAAAGCGTTAACATGCGGACAATCTTAAATCCCTTCTAGTTCCAAATTTTTGAGGTGGTTATAAAAATCTTAGAATAAAATCATTTATCTTTTTTGAAGTTCATAAAAAAAAAACATTAAAAAAATCGGAGGTTATCTGCACTGTAATCTAACTTTACAAAAAGATTTTAAAATAAGAGGTTATCAACATTTCGTCAAGACTAATCAAGTGGAATGATAGATCGGGAGTACATTCGTAACGTGTCACTTGCACAATGGGCGCAGTAAACAAATTGCCGGCTACGGGTGCGCGGGCGCACGTTTTAATTTGTTTCTTCCAGCGATTAAACAAAATGCTTAACTGTAAGCGATGTACCGTTCGCTCTGTTATTGTGCTAGTAAAATATAGATTAATTTTTAGTTGTAATATTTTAACAGAAATGACCTATCATAATTGATTAATCGTTTTGATTGGAGTTTCTGTATTGCATTATGAGTTAAAAACTCAATGTTCAAACTGTAAAGCAGTGTATACTAGGCCTTTTGTAACTTGGGTAAATCGGCGTTGTGTGTATGTATGTTTGTTTGTCCGAGGATAACTTTCGAAGCGTTGATCCGATCATCGTGAAATTTGGTACACAGGTAGGTACAATTTTGGTGTGACTAAATGAGCTAAAATGTTGGGGGTTGTTGGGATATTGGGGTCCAAGAGAGTTACGTGAAAGGTCTTCATTAGAATATTTCGCTCATTTTTTATTTTTAGTAAAGTCTTTGTAGTTTTTGAGTTATTAGCTATAATAAAAACTGAACTTTGATGAAATTCACAGGGTACATCAGTGACCCCATAGGTAATTTGGTATGCTTGTAGCTTAAGTGACACAAATATAGGCAAAAGTCTGAAATCCTGAATAACTGCTATTTGTACCCCAAAAAAGAGTAACCAATTAACATGAACTCCCGTTACCTGTAATTTCAGTAAAACTGTAGGTCAAGTAAGTTTGTTATTATTTTGTGGCACTATTTCGATGGTCAAAGATTACGAATAATATATTTTTATTTTTATGGGAGACTCGCGAGATCTCAGTTCGGGGCGAACCACTAGTTAAATCAATTCATCATCATTCTAAGACCAAACTTCTTATTTACTCACTCTCAGGAATGTTTAAAAACACCGCAACTTTTCCCTCTGCATCCAAAAAGTATGAGATTACTCGTAGATGTAGCAATGAGTCTAAAAGATTCTCGATCATTTAGACTCATTGCTACATCTATAAATTTGTTGAAAACTAAAATTAAAAGTTTACATGTATGTATAAACGACAAACGCAAAAATAACCCCAAAATCACGACGTACTCTGCATAAAAAGAATCAATTTCAGAAATGTATGATGTAACAGTATCATAGCGTGTGTTGGAGTGTGCCGGAGGCAGCGCGGTGAATGCTGAGGGTGTGTAATTACCTGCCTCGCATGGCAGGCTGGGAATTAGGAATCCGCTCAAATTATCGTTGGTGCTCGTATTTAAGCAAGCACGCTTGGACTGTAACTTTAGGACAGTAAATGGAAAAAATAAATAGACAACAATAAATGTCTCCTATAAAGGAAATCTGCGATGATCTGTTATATCTATGGGTTAACTACTATTCAGTTATGATGTACTTTGTTAATTAAGTGTTGGATTATATCTTACCACCAAAGTCTTGTGGTGAAAATCAGCGTTGTAAACTCGTTTCCCATGTGCTGAGCGTTCTCGCATACATTTTGATTGTTTATATACCTACTTAATACCAGCTGACCCGCCGAACTTCGTACCGCCTTGACATGACGACCTCCGTGGCACAGTGGGCGTACCTATAGCCGGTTGAGACGCAGGAGGTAGCGGGTTCGATTCCCGCCACGAAACAAATGGTTGCATGATCTACAGATATTTGTTTCGTATCTGGGTGTTTTTCTATATATTATAAGTATGTATTTACAAAAAAAAGTATATAGGTATAAGTATTCTATCAGTTATCTGGTTCCCATAGCACAAGCTCTGCTTAGTTTTGGGCTAGATAGCGCTGTGTGAAATGTTCAGCAATATTAATTTATTTATTTATGCATATAACGCGGGCTACCAATGTACGTCATCGGTATGCGGCCATCATTGGCTGCATGAGAAAAAGAATTTTCTTCATAATATCTTTTTGCGTGAATTTTTTCGATATTTTAATAAAAGTAAAAATTTAGTTGTTTTGCTATTAGAGGCGAAGGCACATCCAACAAATCAATGATCATCAAAATCGGTCCAGCCGTTCTTGAGTTATAAATTGTGTTACTAACCCGACTTTGTTTTATATCATTAAGATATTTATATACTATAGGTATATCTTAATAATACTATATATTTAAGATATAGACAGATATAGATGTTCCACATGCCTAGATATATTATAAAGTTTCTTTATAAGTTTTTTTAAGTTGTTTACAATTCTGTTTACAGTAAAAGAAAAGAAAGAAAGAAAATATAAGTTAAAGTTATTATTATAAGTTAATAATAAAATATAATTATGATAGGTTTTGTGTTGTTATTATTAATCTGAATTTCGGCTTTTATACGATCGTATTGTCTTACAAAGCCCTGACATAATCCATCTCAATTTAGTTGATTCCTTCTAATCAAAAAGCCGAGGGTTAACTCTTAACAAAGAATACCAACAAGTATCTCGGGTTCATGTTAATCAATAGCCGAATGTTTATTCAGTAGAGATGTGTAGTGTACCTACAGACAAACGGACGTGGGCAAACAATGTGAGTAAACGAGTCGTGTCAGTGTGTCACAAGGCTGGTATTTTTGTAAAGAGGTTAAGGTTTTTTTATTTCCTGTCCAGGGATACAAAGCTTTAAGCATCTTACATGAAACATAGAAAGAAAATTTGTTCCTATATTAAGAAACAATAGTAGATACCTAACTACAAATACTAATGCTTAAGTAGATACCTATCTATAAAAGGTAGCCAACTAAACAATAACTAATATATATATTGCTAGACATTTAACACAGTGCTATCTAGCCCCAAACTAAGCAGAGCTTGCACTATGGGAACCAGATAACTGATAGAATACTTATATATATTTTTTTGTAAATACATACTTACAATATATAGAAAACAACCAGACCCAGAACAAATATCTGTAGACCATGCAAACATTTGTTCAGGAGCGGGAATCGAACCCGCTACCTCCTGCGTCTCAGCCGGCTATTCGTCCACTGTACCATGGAGGTTGTTATTTCAATCTAAATAAAATTTCTTTAATTCTTATTAAGTTACATAAATAAATAAATGAATAAATATTGCTGGACATGTCACACAACGCTATCTAGCCCCAAACTAAGCAGAGCTTGTACTATGGGAACCAGATAACTGATATAATACTTATATACTTTTTTTTGTAAATTAATACGTATAATATATAGAAAAACATCTAAACCCGGAACAAATATCTGTAGATTATGCAAACATTTGTTCCGCGGCATGAATCGAACCTACTACCTCCTGCGTCTCAGCCGGCTATTCGCCCACTGCGCCACAGAGGTCGTCCTATAGTCGTACTATAGTACTAATATAGTTCAGAATACGTATCTGACAATTATTTATTAAATGGTAATAATTCATTTGTTTGTGTAACTTTTGACATTTAAATATATATTATTTTGACTGTTTTATAGTCACTGCTGACATTTTTTTTACTCATTTTGTTACATTTTGCATGCTATAAAGTAGAACATGTCTGTATTCGACTCATACCTTTTTGTCATCTTTTTTATTAACTATGTTTCGCAGAATAAAATATTATGGCTTATGTATTGAATCATCTATAAATAATAATAATTAATAATTATTAAAAAATAATAAATTGTCATTTTTTTTCTTTGTTTGACATAATATATGTAATTTTATAAATAAAAAGAGCTTTGTATTAACATGTCATCTTTCCTCGAGTCAAAGCATGTATGGCTTGGTACCTACATAGAAATACCTGAACCGAATCTCATTATTTTAACTTAATTAAGCTTCCGGTCGCTTAGCGATCCATAGTAACATCAGTTTTCCGACAGACATTAGCACTTGAAATTGAATAGATGTGTTTACGGGAATTGATTTTCAGGTCACTGAGTAGGTGTCCAGAATGAAAGTGACAATACAAACAAACAGAGTCCACTATTCTTAATATACGTGCCTTCTTATTCTAATTCTGGGGTGGGGGGAATATAATTATTTGATTTACATATCCTACTTATATCACAGCTAATATTATAAATCTGAAAGTGACTTTGTTTATATTTCGTTTGTTACGCTTTTACGTTATAACCGCTAAACCGATTTCGATGAAATTTGATACATAGATACAGACATACATACTTTTTAATAACAAACTACGCGTGCGAAGCCGCAGGTGGCAGCTAGTTCTAAATATATAAAAAAACAACACTCACCAGTCGTTCGATATCTATCTAAAGAAACCGCCCAGTATTAAAACTAACTTACGGTCATAGGTTAATTAACAAAACCCATCTTCCAAAGAGAAAGTATCCAAAGTACTCCAAACCTTTTAACCCAATAGATAACCAGTTGTCTTCATTCAGAGGCATTGGCAGCCGCCGGCCCCAGGGCTTGGGTATGTTTTGGGCAAACATGGTGCTTCTACCGGTTCCATTAGCACATGGCCCTGTGACATACTCTAGTGATGTATATACTTGTACTTTCCAAAACATTTTATCTATTTCTCAATATCTAGAATATTAGAAAAAAATCTGCAGGCTTCACTTCAACTTTTTTTCAACCTGGAGATGGAAGAAGCATATGGCCTCCCTGATGTCAAGTGGTATCGCCTATAGCAAAGTGTTACATCGTAAGTCACGCACACTGGGTATATATCGATATCATGCCACTCTCTCCAGTCCTGTGCCAACCGAATCCACTGCCTTCCCGCAACAAGCGCGATGTCATCCGACCATCTGGTTGGTGTTCTGCCAACTGGTATTCACTCTTCCCACGGCCACCACTCGGTCGCTGCCCTCGTTCATCTTCTATTAGTATGTTAAATAGCTATTTTACGTATTCCTTTATATTTATGAGTCTTAGTGACATAAAATAAAAGTATTTTAATTTTATTATTATTTTATTTTATTGACTACAACTAACATAAAAAAAAATTAAAAACTGAACTCGTGTTAACATAAAATCAGATAAATGTTTTGCAGAGAGTTTTGCACCGGTCCTCTAACAGACTTTAATCTTTAACAAACAGACCAAAAACTTATACTTTTACGTGTTTTTAATTCTAATCTCGTAAAAAGTAAGTACAGATTGCACAGCTGAGGGCTACCTGTATCTATCAGTCTGGTTTTCATACAGCCCATCACTACCCGAACAACCTTACAGCTACATTTACTTATTAGACGGTAACGGTCCACTCTACTCAACCTATAAGTGTTAGGAACGGTCTTGCAAGGTAAAGAATTTATCTTGCCTTGTATCAAGCCGCTTTAGGAATGCCCTATTACGGACTTTATTGAAAGTATTCGATTCACTTTAAATACACCTACAGTGCAGTGTGCAGGCTGTGTTGTAAGACTACATTGCTACAGAAAATATATCAGTTGAGCTATGAAGCTTGTAAGGTAAAGTTGTTCAAGGGATAAATCTTTAGCCCCTTTAATTTATTTCTGAAATTATTTTCAAATTGCAGACCCTTTAACCCGTCAAGGAACAAAATTTTGAACACAGTTTTGATTGTTTTATTTTTGTCCTAATCTACTTAACTTGTTCTAAAAACATACTTTATTTTTATTTATAACAACAAAACCTAATATACTCAGTAATAGATACTCAATAACAACAAAAATATCTCATCACACTATCACACCAATATATGTATATATAAATATAATAACTAATATTATAAATGTGAAAGTTTGGATGTTAGTTTATTTATTTATTTGTTTATTTGTTACTCAATCACGTCGTAACGGCTCAACCAATTTCGATAAAATTTAGTATGTACGTAGATTATAACTTGGATTAACACACAGGCTACTTTTTATCCCATAAATCCCATGGAATAAAAATGGTGTATCAAGTGAAGTTGCAATAGCGAGTTTAGCTTTATTTCTAGGTTACCTACACATTTAGTAGTGTAACGCGTACGAAGTCGCGGGGAACAGCTAGTAATTACCATTATGAAATGGGTATTTATCACGTATTATCCCGACGCACCGTTTCGGCTGTGCGTCAGCCGTGGTCGCGGGCAGACAAAATCATGTCAATTGAATTAAATAACGAATAGTTTTCCTTCTATATTGTGATACATTCACCGGATGTTCAAAATTCCATTCAACACAATAATTAGTTGTTTTGTTAACTCAAAACTCACTTTCTAACAGATAAAGCTCAGAATTGAAACAATGATCGCAGTGTGCTGAATCTCAAATGAAATGGTACAACATTTTGAGAGCAGCGTATGCTCTGATTGGCACTGTGCGAACAAGATCATAGCGATATATACTTAATGCGTGTATGTGAGTAATTCTGGTGACACACCATACACCAATTCTCGTAGTTTTAACACCAGGGCCTTGAGTACAAGTTGACAAATACTTAAATGTAAATAATGTCTTCCTTGCAGCGTCCATATCGGCAAGCTCACAATAACTATTGACGTTTGCGTATTTCACAACTCGTACTTAAAGGCTCAGTTAACTTTCCGTTACGTTACTATAAATAAAGACCTTACCTATTAACATGGACTGATGCTGTTTGATTATAAATAAATAATTAATATTACTAATGGTTCGCCCCGAACTGAGATCTCGCGAGTCTCCCATAAAAACAAAAATATATTATTTGTTCAGGCTAACACCTTCAAAAATAAAATAGAAAATAAAGGATTCATTGAATCATTCATTCATTCATGTATAATAATATTCATTCTAGTTTCACCATTCATTCACTCACTTGTCATCAAACCATTGTACTAGAAGCACATATCATTGTATATTAAAAGTAATCCCGTCGCAATTTTGGGGTTTTACTTGCACCTGAATATCCTCCAAAGATATTACATTATTCGTAATCTTTGACAATCAAAATAGTGCTACGAAATCAACCACCTGACTTGACCTACAGTTTCATTCAAATCACATTGATTTTGTTTTTATTATGGCTAATAACTAAAAAACTACAAAAATTTAACTAAAAATAAAAACAGGATTGAAATGTACTAATGAAGACCTTTCATTTGACGTCCCACTTGACCTTATAGTCTCATTTTTTTTTTTTTTACCCCTCTTGAACCCCAATATCTCAACAACCCCCCAACATTTTTAGCTCATTGAGTCACACCAAAATTGTGCCATCACTACCTACCTATATACCAAATTTCACGATGATCGGATAAACGCTTCGATAGTTATCCTCAGACAAACAAACATACATACATAGGTACATATAAACAACGCCGATTTGCCCAAGTTGATTTGGAGATCTTGCTTCGTTCGATCAATTAGCTGAATAGTTAAATATAATAAAAGTTATCTAAATCATATTAGCTGAATAGTTTATTTAACAATAGTTTAGTTCGATTCTACTCAAACTGCATTGAATGATTCAAAAAACTTATAGATCCATATTTGAATTTAATTGTGTAAACTGGCAATAATTTCACTATCTCCAGATTTGCACATCATCTCCCGGTGTGTCTCAACAAACCGTCTATCTGTACGTCTATTTGTATGTATATAGCGCACAGGTGTGCTCGCCTCCGGCACGCGATCTCACGTTGCCGCGATTACTGCACATTATCGAGGCAATGAGGTTCACAATCTGCCACTAACATTCTACAGATATTAGATTATGAAGTGTTAGCTATCTTTAGAATTTTCTTGATCTCTACATAATTGCGCTCATTATGAAATGAATCGCTAACATTCTTTATTTTATATACCTATTTAAAACTGATCTCGATATAATTCAGTACCAATTATTGAAATAGTGCGATTTATTGAATTAAAATAACGTATAAATCTTTTTTGTCGGGGATAAAATGAAATGCCAAATGGATTTTCGTTTTGATTAAATGAAATAAAATTCTACAACATTTTCAAAATTTGTTTCACATTGTTTTTGATTTAACTAATTTCTGGCCTGCATGTTTCGACGCTATAGGGAGGGAGGCGCCAACGCAGAGAAAACTCTAACCATTTGTGTAGTGTAGTTTAATATTTTATTATGTATGTTAGTTTGTAAGGTTGAGGACCCTTGTATTGATATTTTTTGTATTTTTACACGTTGTCTGAAATAAACGTTGTATAATCATGTGTGATATGGTCCATCACACCTTTACAAAAACATTAATTTATAAATTCTTCCGCATTACAAAAACTGCAAGATGAAAGTGTCTACGCTTGGTATATATTTTTTGTATTTGTAACATTTAAGCGCCATAGCTCTGTTCCAAATTGCCCTTGTCAAAGGGAATATTAAAGCATATTCCTCGCTTTAGGTTAAAATATCTATATACTATTGATAAATAGTGGTCTGCACCATAATATAAGCGATAAGGCCGCCCATTGTACTATTTCCTTTGTCTTCTATTCTTTTGTCAAATTGGTATCTATTCTTTTGTCTGTAATTTTTATTTTTTAATGTGTACAATAAAGTGTTTTCATTCATTCATTCATTCTGCAACTAACGGCTCACAGAAAACTTTATCAGATAGTTTTTCAACATACTCTTTATTGCAAACCAAATAAACACCAAACTAATATTATAAATGTGAAAGTTTGGATGTTTGTTTGTTACTCAATTATGCCATAACGGCTGAACCGATTTGGATGAAATTTGGTATATGGATTGAAATGAATTGAATAAAAAGTAGCCTATGCTACTTTTTATTGATAAGGCGTGCGAAGCCGCGGGCGAAAGCTAGTACAGTAATAAAGGAATACACAATAAATAATCTCTTTCAGACAACCTTCGTATGGACACGATAACACAGTAAAATATGTCTACTATTATTGACAACTATGGCTAATAGGATGTTTCGTAGCTTAATAATTAGCAAGTATATTGAGTACACCGCACGTGCTGAGCTGGTTCATCTAGTTCATAGAAGTTCAACTCCAGTGATCCGCGACATTGATCGGTCGCCCTCGACGCCGAGGCCGCTCCATCTGCATCGTTAGCAAGACCGCGGCTTTTTGCCTTCCAAATTGGAAAACAAACCTAAATTGGAAGTTCCAATTAGGTGATGGGTTTGTCGCTTTGCGGTTTTGGGCCGGGAAGAAAGCTGGGGGAAACGCGCGCGTTGATTTCTGAATCTCTTCCTTTGTGGTTTCTCTTCTTTTATTTCATCAGAGTTTAGGTCAGAATATGAGTAGTTTTAAGTGCTTTGGCATGGAAAACTTACCTGAATGAATTTAATTTTAATTTTTAGTATTATTTATTTCACAAAATCTACAGCCCTTATTGTATAGATAGATACAAACTATTCTTAAGCTTATCATACGGATTAAAACGGATTTACTTTTTAAAAAGAGTATTTATAAACTGGCAGTCTAAATTAATATTAAAATAGTCTAAAAATAGAGTAGCCTGACTGATTTATTATTATTCTGATCATTGGATCTTTATTCAAAAGTTGATTGCTTTTGTGTTTCGAGTTTTTTCTTAGTTTTGAATTCATTTTGGTCATTGCCAAAAATGAGTTATAGTGTGGTGGCTAACTAAAGGTGTAGTGACCACTGGTCATAGAACTTATATGGTACGTAAAATAGTTCGATACATCTCGTATGAGAGCATTATAAAACCAATGGAAAAGCTTTATTCAGCAATGTGAACTTAAATTATCTTTTATAGTTGTGTTGGATTATAAACGCTGAATGATAAAGATTAGACAACAATCCCGTAAATGATGGAAAAAAGTCTCATCACGCGGAAATGGTGGAAATGTCATAATTACTGCCTGTCATGTCTGATGTCAACGACCGATGTCACCTTGGAGACAGTTACAGACAGGAATTCTAAGCTTGTGGTATACCGTCATATGACGGATTTGATAAAGTGGCGACAGTCGTCGATTTATCAAAACACAGCTAGGCTCGATAATTGTGGCTTGCAAAATATGGCGTGAGTTTAAACTTTAGCCATCACTGAAATTCTTATTTCTACGACTATACCATCATTATTATCATCTTTCTCCTTTTGCCATATTACATGGGGTCATCCTCACAGTACTCCGTTCTCACTATCAAAATCATCTTAAGCACAATCTAGCAAATAATCTCTTCTTGAGATTATTGATTTGTACTAAAATAATATCTCAGTACAAAAACGAACAAAACAGTTCTAAATATTCAAAGAACTTGTATGAACAAACGCGCTCCACAGAAAGATCCTTTTCTTATTTTTCGGACGATTAGAGAATGTTACGTTGGTATTACTACGGCCGTATCTACGGACAGCGTCACCGCTATTACGGCAAAGCCAGGCTAGCAGCTAGCAGGGGTAACAAGACTCGTCAACGTCAGATCTTCGATCTTCATCTTTCCCATGATGGCGTACGGAAGCGGCTGCGCGAATAATTTTCCGCGTCCGTGCCTGCGCCCGCGCCTAACTGTTAACGATTTAATGATCGCCACCGGCCGGCCCGCTCTGATCGCAGTATTATTAATACCTACCGCTTATAAAGATAAGATAAGATAAATGGTAGATGGTAAAGGGTTCTACTGTTCTAGGGCTCGGTACGTGCTTTATGCAGTTCCTGTGGTTGCTGCACGTGCGGATCGTCAGGTCAAATTGGTATCTTCGGCGGTATTTGTACTGCCGATAAATTATTTGTAATGTAGGTTACCTTCGCCTACTTCTGCCTTTACGTTGTAGACTCGCTGTTTATTTGTGGGTTATAAGAGCGCTTAACTGTTTTGTCTTATATCTTTATGAAGTGTAGTCCGTCTCATCGCACTGCTCAGCATCTCTCCCTTTGCTTGAACCCATCGATACATACAACTCGCGTTTTTCTCAATGTAGTTGTACTCCCATCTTGCCTCAGTCTCTCAAAAATCCCCAGGCAACTGGAGGTCTTTCTTCTGCCGACACTAAGTAAACACACTGAAACTCCGACACTAAAGTTAGCCATACAATCTTACTAGCCAACTACATAATAACTTTCTTTCCATTCTTAATTACCTCTGACGCAAAAAGTCGGATGTTATACCTTGCAAACATTTCTTTGTACAAAACGGATTTATCCATTTCAATGTTGTAAGATGAATTGTTGCAAATGTAAAAAAAAGTGGAGTCGTTTTCATTTGGTTTAAAAATGTAATAACCTGATTTTTTTTCATATTTTCCGGGCAAAATTGAACATAATTTGTTTTTAATTTTAACCGTAGTCCCCATAACCAAGTCCAACAGTTCCATATGACCACTCGGGTGCCCTTTCGATAGAATTATGTTAATGTAATTGGCCTTCAAGAGGATCTGTAGATACCGGGGACTTATATGCCATGTTCTATGGTCAGAGCAAATGGCAATGAATAAATTAATATGTAATTTGTAACAGTAAATTTAATGGCTACTTGACCTAGAAGTATCGGTTCTATCGATGTTAAAAATTAGGTACTAGTAAATGGGAATTTATAGAGATGCTCTAACCCTATCGTCATAGTAAATCCTAACTTAACCTACAAAAGTCTGTTTGAAAACAGGGTTAAGTTTTGTTTAATCACAAGGAACACGTTAAAACATCAACATTAATACATTTGTAAAGACATGAGCTCCTCACTTATACATAACAATGTATTTTACCGTGTTTTAGCAAATAAATTGATTTGATTTCATTTCAATTTTACCGCCTATCCCTTCGCGACCAGGCCAGGAAAGAATCAGGCAAGAAACAAAGTTTGTTATTAAATATAAGATTAATCTAATATTAGATAGCGCTGTGTGAAATGTCCGCCATTATTCATTTTATTTATTTATTTAATCAATGGCAGTGATGTCGACAAGCTAGGACATCACGGACTGTCATGCAAAAAAAGTGCAGGGCGCTTTTCGAGACATGCCGCACTTAACGATATCATACGCCGGTCCCTTGCCACCGTCAACGTACCAAGTCTACTTGAGCCGACTGCTATTGCAAGAGACGATGGCAAGAAACCGGACGGTATGAGTTTGATTCCATGGAAGATTGGCCGGGTGCAGGTATGGGATGCAACCTGTTCAGACAGGCCCCTTTCAATCTACATGGAAGCAACAAAAGAGCTGGTGCGGCTTGTGAAGCGGCTGAAAAAGCTAAAGCATGGAAATACAGGGGTCTAGGCTCCGAATATGATTTTGTCCCATTCGGTGTCGAGACCCTAGGTCCGTGGGGTCCTAGAGCTATAAGGCTTTTTAAGGAAATAGCAATAAGGTTAGTCGACATCACAGGAGACCGAAGAGCTGGCAGCTACCTCGGACAAAGAATTAGTCTAGCTATTCAAAGGGGGGACGCTGCCAGTATCTTCGGAATCTTGCCTAAAGGGACTCCTTTTAATAATATATTTTAGTTATTATTTTATATTTTTTAAGGTTTTTAGTTTTAGGTTCAAATAAGAAAATTTATATTTAAAAAAAAACAATTAATATACATTTGTATTTACCTATGTTTAACCGTAGTGCCTAAATTACTCAACCAATTTTGATGAATGAGGTGTCAATTGATTCATTATTATATAATAGTCCGGGTGACATACGCTAAATTTTTACCCGATTATTACAAACCCGAAAGGATGTTTTTATCAGTCTATGGATGTATGTTCAACCGTAGCGCCTAAACACTTATCCGATTGTGATGAATGAGGTGTCAATGGTCCGGGTGGTACAAGCTACGTAATACTTATATGGGTATTACGTAGTTGGGTTTTAGTTTTAAACATAAATAGCTTGTTTAAGAATAGAAGGACAAACGGGTGAAAAAAAAAACAAAAAGTCAGGTAACGTGTTTTTTTTGAGTTCTTTATCATTTTAACGAAACGTTGTTTGGAAACTTTTAATTTAGTTTCCTAACCAATTTGAGATAGCTCAGTGCCTCTAATCTCGCTCAGCACGACAATTATCTTGTATGAGTTATGAGTGCGCGGGCTGCGAGGAATGCCATAAATTACGATCAATAGCCGTATCGAGAACCCTCGCTGCAGTCCCGGTTATTTATCACGAGCGCAGTATAAACAGAAACAGTAAGTTAGCTTCAGACGTGTTCCGGACATTGGTTGCCATTGCTTGTTTATACAAGGTGGATTCAGTGGCGCGTATTAGGCCCATGTCCAGCAGTGGACTGTGGGGGCTGATGATGTACAAAATATCAACAATAAAACTATCAACTTTTCAATTTTTCTCTCATTTTGATATTGACTTCTGAGATAATTTCATCATCATATCAGCCATAGGATGTCCATAGCCGAACAAATTAACTTTCTGAGTTACTTTACTGGTTGTAAAGTTATTGTGGCAGTGACTGTATGCGGTGTCCGGTGTCAGCTAATAGTTTCGCGAGGTGGCGACGCGGGATGTAATTAGTCAGTTTCACATTTGTGGGAACCTTCTGGAATCTGAAATAGAAATGCAATGTTGTTATCCCGACCTGAGATAAGGAGGCAGATCCTTCAGATAAACTCCTGATAATCTGTCGACATATGGCGAAGATACATCTGTTAAATATATGGAATATAAAATCAGATGCATTTGCTGTGAATAAAACGTATAGTCCATACCACATTAATAGCTTCATATAATCGTATATTTTCATCAGTACCACTTAATCATTTCATCATCATTCTCAGCCGTGTCGACCCATCGCTGAGCATAGGCCTCTCTTTGTTTCTGCCATTCTTCCCGATCCTGTGCCAGTCTGAACCACGTACGATCCACGGTCTTATTGATGTCGTCGACCCATCTAGCTAGTTGACGTCCCCTATTTCGATGCCCAATTCTCGGCCACTCTGTTAGTGCTTTAGTCCACCTGTCGTCACTACGTCTGGCCAAGTGTCCTGCCCAACTCTGAAAATCCGACGGTTTACAAAGATTGCAAAACTTTATTACTATTTATATAATTTATATATTTTTATAATTACTGGTGAGTAGGTATTTATATCGGTAATTATGTATTTAGTAGTTTTTTATTTCTATTTGTATTTCTTTTAGTACGTAGTTAAGCAACATGACCTAAGTTTTTCACCTGACACGGATAACTGGTAGAAAATTATATAAGCATTAAGTCCTCCATTTGTATTTTTTTCTGTTTGTGAGAAGAATTAATAATCTAATATTACCACAACTTTATTTCAGACTACATTTTCGTTTTCGTCTTCCGGCAGATGATTACGATGATAATGTTGTACGTAAAGTTTATTGCCTACTCACTTATAAGTAGAATCTCTGGGTTTTGAACCTCAGCATTATTTCACTGTTAACAACGAGCGTAATGAACGGATTTAAGCAGGCCTAAGCTCGAATTATTCTAGAAAATCGGCTTACCCGCTTATTACGATCAAGAAAACATACCCACAAATACTTAGCTATGCTTTGATTAATGCTTGGTCCTCTGCTGTAAGTATTATGATCATTTTACTCGTGGGGAAGAAGGGTCTTGATGATTGTGTAAGTTTTTACTGCAAAAAACAACGTAATTGTCTACAGGAGGAATGCATCATCATCATATCAGCCATAGCACGCCCACTGATGAACATAAGCCACCCCCATAGAGTTCTAAGGCAACCAAACTTGTACAGCCTGCACCCAACGGCTCCCAGCAACCTTTAAGGAAAGAACATTTCAGAAGGATTGAATATGTAGAAGACAAAAAATGTCAAGACTAAAGATCGCGTTGCTCACATCAAAACCTGAAAACCTTTATTCATCAAAATATACGTTAAAATGATTAAATATTATATTAGAATGCTTAATAAATAACAACAAATCCAATATCCAGCTTCCAAGAAAATAAAAAACTCAATTAATAATTCATTAGGGAGTTTAAAATCCGCAACAATCGGATGACACGATCGGCCGCGGTGATTTCCATAAAGAAAGTAGGCGAGTGCGGTCGGCGTCTGCGCGGGCGCATCTCCATGCCATTTCTCTACACATGTAGAGAAACCACTCAGTATGCACTTTTGCCTTCAATGGTTAGGGGTGTCACCATATAAAATTAATTATTTATTTATCTTTCGTGTTCCGACAGGCGACATGCCGTTACTCGTTAGGCAAAAAAAATTAAAGAACCTGCAATATTTTTCATAAACTCACACAACATACGCACTCCCCTCCCTCCCTCCCTCACCTCTCAAGTATACACATTTTTACACAACATCCCTACCACCCTCAGTATCTTTAAATGTACCTACTAAATTCGTTAAAAAATAAAAACGATATTGCGTTATTAACGATTTTCTCTAAAAGTGATGTCTACCTATATAATATGAGAATTCGTTATCAGCATTAAGAAATAGCTAGCTATAAGAGTTTGTTCACATTGCTATCAGGTGCTGTTAATTCTGTAATGAAGAAATAAAAAATAAAAACCAAATATTTGTTTACAAAAGCCAGAACAAATGTTTGCAAGTACAGAGGTCATCAACTTTTGACGTTACTGAAAGATGACATGGAAATTTTGTTAGCAAACGAAAATAGACACTCTACCTAACTACTTATCTTATTAGAAGACACCACATGGTGGTCATAAACACAAAATTTATGTAGGTCAGTTCCCGCCAGCCCTAGTATCGTATCTATACGTGGAGACATTGCATTAAAACGATGATTATTTCCAACTTTTCATCGTTATTCCTCTAATCGCACGCACACACAGACAATGAGCTAAGGCTGACTTTCCTGTGGTCACATAGTTTCTAGACTTTCATAAATACATGGATGGTATTGCTTTCTGTGGTTTAACGTTGTCATGAAGCATTCAGAGTGCTTGCTTGGTCGTTTAATATATCAGTTGGTTAGGCAACCTTTCAAGAACTCGCTAGTGGTATTCTTAACTAAGCATTTCTGTGCTTCGTAGGGCAATCTAAGTAAAAATATAGATCTCTTTATAATATAGAATTTTAGAACTAAAATGAAGTTAGGCAGATCATGTGATATGCATATTTTATTTTGAGAAAAACCCGTCTTTAGCCGGGGCGGGTAAGCTAGTTAAACATGACACCAATATCATAACAAAATACAAATAATATTTAACACACTACTGAAGAAAACAAAAACAACAGTTGTGCACAATGGGCGGTCTTATCGCTTAGAGTTAAGATGTAGATCCTGGATTTAAAATCATCACTATATATTGGTGGATTTTATGACGGCCTAAAAACATCTACCCAAGGAAACTAGCTGACTGATATGTAAATCATAAATCAGTAAAACAAACAACAAAACAAAAAAAGTAGTAAAACAAAATTAGCTGGTTTCCTCAAGTCACTTTTGATTTTGTCCCTCTATATCTATGCTATTCTAGCCCTGAAAAGCCTTCTGAATTAGTGAAACGTTGGATTTAAAAATAAAGTGATACTTTTTGTTCTCTATTCGTAAATCACTAGTTTAGTCATAAATCCTGTAGTTGATAATAATTTTCTAATCAGCTTTAATTTAATTTTTGACTCTTCTGTTTTCATATCACATAAAAATAGCCTTAACCCCTCTCAGGTTATTGTCCTTAAATTGTAGCCACGAGTAGACACGGTTACACCTTAAGCTATACATATCTAGTATAAGCTAACCTCGCATTGTGCAGGTTTTCCGTACAATGAGAGGTCAGCATAGACTGGAAATGTATAGCTTGATGTGTAGCCGTGTGTACGTTCCGATATAATTTCAATGTTTCATTAACTGCTCACGCTTTCTAATCCCATAAATCTAAAATATTTTAGACGTAAATTACCTAAATTATTGGGCCGGCCCCACACCGTCTCGCCTTAGGGATTTGTCTCAACGGGAAGGCTTGAGCTCATCATGAGCCCTATTTATTGGGTGATTTGAAAGGCCAAAGCCTCCAGGCTTAATTTACTAGTTCTTGTAACACGCAAAGTATAAAGTTTATTAATTTAATCTTATAACCCACGGGATCGCACGCGTCGTACCTACCAGAATGAAACTAGCCTAAATGCTAGATCGCAAACTGTATCTTTTATTTCATTTCATTTACTCATTGCCAAAATGGGTACGTACAGATACATAGCAACAGTACTATTGCATATCTATTCTTCTTTATAACATACTAGCTGATCCGCTCGCGGTTTCGCTCGCGTGGTTTGTCAATAAAACAACATTACCCTCCTACGCCGTCGTCGGGTAAAAAATTGGCTGTCTCAATCCCAATTTAATCTACCTAAATACCAAATTTCAAAGTAACGGTCCAGCCGATCTTGGGTTATAAATATATTTGTAAGATGTAGTAAGTATAAGTAGAAGTCCAGGGCGAGAAAGTTAAAATTAAATTACCCGTAAGAATTTAGTTATTAAAATTCCTGAGTTATGGTATTTTAGGGATGTATTTAGATGGACGAAGTTTATAGTGTTTTTAATGAAGGAAAAATTGAAAACATAAATATGTTTGGAAAGTTTTATGGTATCATAATATTTAGACGTAAATCACGAGGAAGGACATTTTATTAACTTTTTTATGGTCACCCACGATGCCTGATGCGTTGATTGGTAAACACATTCTGTGGTAGAGAGTGATTCGAGAGGTTTTATCTATGTAGATGACTGACAAGTAGACAACCCTACCTTCCTATTTATAATGAGCAAGGAAACATACACGCATGCATTGATGCTTTGTCATCTTCGGCACTTATTTTTTTCTCTCAGAAACAGTAGCTTTTGTTCTTATAATTATCTCAAGGTAATATTATTTTAACGATGATTTGTTATGATAATAAATATCCAGCATTTTAATTAAAAGCCGAGATTAAAGAAGTTATCTCAGAATAAAAATCTAGTTAAGCCCATTAATTTCTAGTTATGAGATGACGCTGTCTCTAGATACCAAAAGTTTATATACATATGTTAAAATAAAGAGATTTCTGAATTCATTCCTTTGTATCTTTTGATAGTATAGATAGCACAACTGCTTCAGATCACAACCAGGGGGAAGTGCCCCCTTAGACACTGGCTGGATTGCCCCTCTGAGTTGAAATGCTTATGCGTTGACCGAGATAAGCGCCAGGTCTCGGATCACACGTTTCAACCACCCAGATATAATTTTGCGCGATGGTTCCTGACGATCTGGAGTATCAGTTGAGATATCTACAGATCGTTTGTAACGGTATTTAGATTCAACTATTTCTTATGTATAATTAATAGTAATGTAAATGTGTTAAGCAATATGTCTGTTAACTTTCAGATGAGACAGTAGTAGCCCGGCATGGGCCAGGCGGGCAGCCAGCCGCCCGCGGCGGCGCCGCAGCGAGCCCGCCGCGCGCACACGCTGCCGCACGAGCCGCCGAGGCACGCGCCGAAGGTACCTACCTACTTCTTACTATTATCTCTACAGACTCTTTAACTTGATCTCCATTTATTATTGTAACCCATACGGGTAATGGCCTCTATATCCTATCTATCTCTGCTTTTGCCTTACAAATGTAATTTATTTTGTGAGCCCTTCGAAGTTTGGACGATCTTGTAAAGTTTTATTTTATGCACTCACACTTTTGCTTTCACCCATGAGGATATAATCACTACGATTTTCACCTTAAGGCCTTTTTTTATACTATGGAGATGGAACAAGCCTATGGCCCACCTGATGTTAAGTGGTAACCATCGCCTATAACAAAGTTTGCCTCGTAGGTCACGCTCCTTAGAAATGTGCCCTACGATGCACTTCCCTGCGTCCATCAACTTGAGGCATACAGGTGTAACGCCTCATGTGCCTGTAATTTCACCGGCAACCACTTCCTTCAAACCGAAACACAGCAATGCTGCTTGGCGGTAGTATGGTGGTAGCACTTCCCCGGGCGAGCTCTTTCACAAGAAACTCTACTACTCTTAAAACTACTCTTTTTCACTCTTTTTTTTTACTTTACAGTTTTTCTTGCTTTAGATCTGTGACTGTGATGACGAAGGAAATGGGTGCGCGAAAGAATTGAATGCAACCATAGAGCAACTTTAAATATCTTTATAATTGCCCCTTCTATTAATACTTTTCTCGTACATTGAGACATAACTATGAACTTTTGTTTATATGGTAATTGTTGATCAATTCCAACTCAATTCATTTCACTTAGGAGTACTTAGTATAGTTTGAAAAACACTATTGTATTTCCTGGAATTCAGTATAATAATTTTTTCTCCCCCATGTTTCAGGTGCTGCCACTGCTGCTGGAGTCACCGCAGCTGCGCAGCACCGACAATGGAGCCATCCTGCACTCCGGCGGGACCATCAGCGGACGTCGCCCGGAGCTCACCAGGACACCTAACGGACACGTGGTAAAGAATTATAATTTATTGACTACCTCCGTGGCGCAGTGGACGAATAGCCAGCTGAGACGCAGGAGGTAGCGGGTTTATTTCCCGCTGCAGAACAACTGTTTGCATGTTCTACAGATATTTGTTCCGGGTCTGGATGTTTTTCTATATATGATAAATATTTATTTACAAAAAAATGTATATAAGTATTATAACAGTTATCTGGCTCCCATAGTAATATTTATTTATTTATTATTCTCCACAGAAAGTTTAAACAAAAACTGGAACTAAGACATTAGATACCTATTGGAGCCAAAATATGAAACATTCTAACAGCTAATAAAAATATAAACAAAAAATAAAACGAGTAGGCTCTTCTGAAGATAAAACGTTTCTTAGGGGACGCTTTTTTTAAAAATGTAATATGCAGATGGAACTGCATCTATAGATAGCATCTATAGATGCAGTTCCATCTGCACATTACATTTGAGAGAATGGGGGAATGAACCTAAAATGAAAAATGTATTTATTGCTGCATAAACAAGTTAATAGGTAGAAACCTAGTTACTTATTCCTTAAACATTACGAAAACGGGTTTATGCAGATATGGTTATCAGATTTGATCTAACGATCCCTGCACTGGGGAAGGTCTGTATCGCGAGTACGAATAACAAATTAAAATTTATTTATAACCTCAGTCGACAACTAAATCAGTCATCTGGTTCCCATAGTACAAGCTCTGCTTAGTTTGGGGCTAGATAGCGCTGTGTGAAATGTCCAGGAATAAATAATAAAAAAATAACGATTAAAACTAGAATTTTTTCTTTTACTTATAATACAGTTTACAATTTGTATCTCCAGTAACTGCTTGGTTTCACTCGGTTACAAATGTAAAACCATATTTATTTCTCGTTTCCAGCACTCAAACGTGTACCGGTCCCGGTCAGCAGGCGCTGGTGGTGATGCTGGTGAGATCCGCGCGAGAGAGCGGGATCCACTTCATAGATCACACACCAATCTCGACCTTAGGCATAACGATAGTAAGTATATGTATATGTATATATATATATCACCTTCACACGGAGACGCAGCGCGGCGTAACGAGGCGTGCTTTGACAGGAATCTAGTTTGCTCTCGCGCCCTCATTAATTTTTGTATCTTTTTGTATAGTAAACAAGTTTTATATTGTATCGCTTCCTTAAAAAGTGCGCGCCTCGACGTTTCGCTTTACGTCTCGATGTTAGCCTACAAATAATTGGTTTAAAACATATTGAACATAATACTAGCAAATTGCAATCAAAAGATCGCAATATTTAAAACTGAGACAATTGTACAGCTTCAATTTTACTTTCAGGAGAGATAATAACAGGTTCTTTCTTTTGTTATTCCAGGCAGTAGTATAAATAAAAGGTTCGGGTCCGAGCCAGATTTGAGGATAGAAGAGGACCAGAAGACGAGATCGAATAATAATAAACATTTTCGTAAAAAATACCGAGCACCCCCACCACCGAACAATGACGTAAGTACCTGTTTACAGCTTATAGCTGCCTTTCCACCACAGATATGTTACGTTGTTAAGCTAAGGATGAGTGTCACAATAGGCCAATATGATTGCTTCATTTGCCTAGCCTCGCATAACCCAGCTCTCCTATTAGAGTAGAGTTACCTCGCATACCGATTAGTTTTCTCGCATGGCTTTGGTGGAAAGCCACCCTTATGCTGATTTGTGAATAAGAACATAATGTTATTCTATAAATTTATTTTCTATCTGCAGCAATTTGAGGGTTCATCGCCGGATTCCAGTGAAGGGAACGTGAGAATAGAACCGAGAAAATTAAGACTGTTCAAAACAAGAACTGAAACCAAAAAACTGAACGGCCACGACTCCAAACCTCTGCACAGAAACCACGTAGAATACAAGTCACTGGACTTACATGATCCATCTTTCGAAAGACGATACAGGTCTCCTTACAAAGACAAGGAACAACACTTCAAGTATCCCGACAATAGAGATATGATTCAAAGCACAGCTTCACTCAAACGCGAGGAAAGATTACTCCAAAGTAGTAGACAAGACTACAAAAAGACAAAAACTGATAGAATGAGCGGATGTAGAGCAAAAACATGTAAAACAAATGAACAAAGCGAGGCATGGAAGACACCACTACTGAACAGAAACTTTAGGTATTCAGAAAGATTCAGGAGAGATGACAGCGAACTACCGACTCTTAGGAGAGAAAAGACTTTCGATGATAGTCTTATCGCAGATAGAGAAAGCGAGTCTCCCAGAGCCACACACGAGAGCAAAATGAAAGCTATCGGCAACCAACTGAAGTTAAACAAATTCAGTCCACTCGCCGACAGCAGCAAACCACTGAGAAAATCTCTTCCTTCACTATTACAGAAAAATAATGAAGAAAAAGATGAATTTCAAGCAGAACTTAAAAAAGCCACGAATAGAATAAGAAGTGAATTAAGCAATAAAAATAATATAAGTGAAACCAAAACTAGTCAAAACGATAAAAATGTGCAGAAACCAAACCCAACGAAAGTTCAGAGTAAAGTCAAAGAGTCTAGTCTAACAAATAAGGACCCAATAGCAAACAGTAGAAGGCCTGTCACCCGTTCTAGTGATGCCAAGCTCAAAACTACTGCACCAATTAAAACAACTAAACCAGTTATCAGCAAATACAAACAAAGCAACAAAGAAAATGGGAGACCAATGCCTGATAGAGGGCAGGCATCGGGTAAAGAATCCACTCCTGAACATTCGCCAATTAGGAAGAAAGAATCTAACATTATTCAAGTTACACAAGACAAAACGTGAGTTATAACAAGAGTTAAATTATTACATCGTTTTAAGGTTCCACTAGATACATCTGTTCATAATTTAAACTACTTTTTCAGGAATAAACAATTGCTAAGCAACCAACCTTCAAAACAGTTCTATTTTGGCATGATAGAAAGCAAACAGACATTACCTCGGGAACACATGAAAGAGTTCCCTGGTCTCGGCAGTCCCATCATCGAGGAGATTGGAGACTTCAGACTCATTGAGCAGAAACTATTGGGATACCATTATGAGGATGCTGAGTTTGAGAAGTTTAATGCCAAGTTACGGGAAGATTGTAAAATGAAGAACCGTGAGTACCTACACTACCTACTGTATAAACATTGCTTAGGAAATGAAACATAGGACGTTTGACGTTTGTGAAGAACCGTCTGAAAAAAAATACATAGTCAAGAAAAAAAAAATTGGGTTACTGATCAAATATTTAATTTACTCCAAATTTACGTAATAAATAAGATTTTAATAGTTAATTCTTTTAATTTTCATATTAAAATCTATCAGGAAATTTTTTGCGTCAATAATGATGATAATGTCAATTCTGTTTACAGTGTCATCGGAATCAGCGCTGTCATCCGAAGGCTCAGAAGGCGAGGGTTCTGAAGGTTCACTTGGTATTGCGCTCCGATTAAGACCCACTTTACCTAAGAAACAGCCTACTATACCACGGTTCTCTCCAGCAGCCGCTTGGCGACAACTGGCCAGTCTAGACGCTGATCTCATTGCTGGTAAATTAAACATATTCTTCTTTTTATCTTTTAATTTAGTTTATTTAGCAATATTTTTTACATACTTATTTACTAGGTATTGGATATTATTGCATACTAATGCAATAATATCCAATACCTATGGCTACTATGGCTGTCCCGCCGAACTTCGTACCAGCTTGAGATGCAAATGACGCGGGCTGTCAATGGGCTGTCAATGTGCGTCACCCGCTGCATCTATGTATGAGAAAATGAATTATCGTCATTATTTCTTTTTGCGTGAATTTTTCCAATATTTTAATAGTTATTCTGCTATTCGGGGCGAAGACAATTCTAACAAATGAAAATCGGTCCAGCCGATCTCGAGTTATAAGTGTTCGAACAAACCCGACTTTGTTTTATATAATTAAAATTTTCTTTGCATCTAGGGTATACTTCAATGCTAATCAATATAGGGGTGGCAATAGCTGTTTGTTCCTATTAATCAATATTTTCTTTTCAGAAACCCAACCCTTAGCAGTGGAAACAAAGATGTCACCAGATATACCACCAGAATCGTCACCTCGATCTGAAGAATCAGCTGACAAATCCGGTGACTCGGGAATCAGCGGAGACAACGCGCATAGCGACCAGAGACTGGACTCACCTTCTAGACATAATGTAAGATGTTGATCAGTCAAGAAGGTTGCTCACAACTATCGAGTGTGGACGAGACATAATCGAATACGTTATCCAATAGAATGTCAAAAACCTTAGATTACAACCATGGTTGTCATATTTCTTTCTTCTTTACTTTGAGGATGTTATTATAAGATTAACTAAGCTCTAGTTAAACAAAATATTGGATTCGCAAATGCGTATACCTTAGCATAAGTTGCTTGATGTTCCTATGAGCAAACTGAAACTCTTACCATCAGGTCCAAGACACCAATCCAATAACCTGGACCCCTCAGCAAGACCTTGGGGATAGTAGTTCTGACGGTGCTGGGACCAACGTCCACATCTTAAGTCCAGTTGGTGTCACCACCTACAGCCCAGGGTCCCAGCCCTTCAGCCTCTCTCTCCCAAGAGATGGACAAGACAGGGTGAGTGACTTGAGGGTTATACGGGAGGTTAGGCAGTGTCAGGCTGCTTGGTTGGGGAATTTTACTAGGTGCCATTGTGGGTCCCATTTTGTATTTGATGAAGTCGGTACTTTGATTTCCTTTGTCATATTTATTAGCTCATTGTTTTGCTAAGGTAATCAATATTTAATATTAACGTGGTAACTAACATACTAATGTGGATAACCTAACCTCCCGTTAGATTATTAAGCTGAGGAGGAGTAAAGGTTCTCTAATATCTAACATTATCCTTATGCTTTTATAACTGCCTGCAATCTTAGTTTATATTTCTAACTATTTATAATATTATAATAACAAGATCTTTGATCTAATTTATTCCCTATTGATTCTGTGTACTTCTCTTCTTTCATGTCTTATTTTAGTAGTCTTTGGACTTATGTTATTTTTCCTTTTTCGAATCAAATCAAATCAAAATATTTTTATTCCATAAAGATACATTTTCGTATCTATTATCCTTAAATCTATCTTAATATAATATATCCTTAAGTTAGATAATAACAATATAACTGAGATATTTATTCATATTTAAGTAAGTTCTTCATCATTTCCATCACCTTTATTCCTCATCAGCTATAAAATTAAAACAATTGACCCCGCGTAGTTTAAAGCGATGTCGTGCTTCTACGAATGCTTCCAGGGCAAGCAGCTAACTCAGGGCTTCAACAGTCTCCAGAAACTTCGGAAATCAGTCTCCGGGGCGCTTGGTGCTGCCTTGGGGTCTAGAAGATTCGATTTAGAACATGAGCCAATGTTGCCAGAGCCAGAACAGAATTGGTTTCTGACGAAGTCTGCGCCGAATTCCTTGTCGAATCCCTTGCTCTACCCGTCGACAAGGCCAAAGGCAGCCAGTGCTGATAACGTAATTAAGGAGGAGTCTTTACCACCTCCTGAGAAGGTAATATCCTTGTCATCACCCAAACGTCTAGTTTTCTGTCTTAGGAATAAATTCGCTGAATTTTCTTCTGGCGGCTATATCATATAAACTTCAGAAAATACTTTAGAAACACCTAAAATAATTTTAGAACATAAAGCTTGTGTAAGATTAAAAAAACTTGTAACACGACACATGACTAGTCACATGATACGTCCTGTTTGGCTTTCATGAATAACGATATCAATAGATGATTTAAAATTGAAATTGTTTACAGGAGGAGTTACCATGGAGACCAGGCACATCTTACCTATCCTGGGGAGGGCATGTGATGTACCTTCCTCCTGCACCGGAGCAGCCTCTTTCTATGATGGGAGTGATCGATAGACCTGTGAGGTAGGTGCTTCACAACACCTACTTATCCTACAAGGACGTGCCTATCAGACAGAAAATACAAACCCTGTTATTTTGAATAATCGCGTTTTTGTAGGCAGTATTATCATCGTCCAAGTGATGACATATCGCTTTTTATGACGCCCATCCAAATTACAGTTTACATTTGATATGTGACGTCACCCAAGATACTTCCTAAAATCATGACTCTTATCATCTTATCATCTCTTATCATCTTGGGGGTTGATTCTCGGAACCACATAAACCTTTTTCAGAACTCCAAATATATATATCCGATGATACCTTCGATACCTTGACAGGAGTAAATCCAGCGGCTGTCTGGAAGCATCAGCTCGAGCAGCGAGGGCCGCACTCGGTGCAGAGATGAGAGAGCGTGACCGTTCAGCATCCCCCGACCTCGCACGCGCCCTGCCGGCCAGGGTCGAGCCCAACAACGTGAGTACACAAACTATAAATAGTGTCTCAGAAACAAATATCAAACGGATATAGCTTCTTCAGGCACACTCGATCAGCCTTAACTACTTTAATGATCATAATCTTCAAAAGTTATTTTTATTATGGCATATTTGATAAAACTCTAATGAGATATTAGATTCTAAAGAAGTTTTGAAACGAAAATCACAACAAAACTCGTCGGGTATTATAATTTACAGGGTGGATTAAACAGCTAATAAAATGAGAGTGTTTAGACTAATAACAAGAACAAAACTTATTGATTTATTTGTGAAACGTCATTTAAAATTAAAGTCCATAATCTGATTTTGTTATAAATAACGAGATATTGTTGAGGTTTCTGCATGTCATGAGAAAGAGAGTCTAATGGCATGCAGAAACCTCAAAAACCATCGTTTGTAAATCGAATAAACAAACAATATCTACTTACATTCATCTGTGTACACGAAGGATAAACTGCATTAGATATATTTTGTGTAGTTACCACCTGCCAGTGTTGTTAATAGCTGCTGTCACAGCTATTTTTACTCCGTGACTCTTCCAAGGTTTTTTGCCGTTTTTTGCCCATCACAATAAATCATCTTCACGCAACATAAGCACATTATTTGGTTTAGATGACAGGTTCAAATCGACAATGCGGCATTTGTAACATGAATCCTGGTGAAGATATTATATTACAGTCAAGTTACATCTATTTTGATCCGGGTAGCATTTGATGACACGATCTGCTTATTGGATTACATCAGCATCTACTGGTGGTTTTCTTATCTTTATTGGGTAATTAAATTTGGTAATCAAGCATATCTACATTTCTGAGATTCGTCTTGATAATGATGATATATTAAGTGCATATAACATCATCATCGTTTCAGCGCGTTAGCATGCACTCCTAGGAAAAGTAAGCATCGCGCGAGTGGGTTGAATACACATATAGATCCACTTTCATTAATATAACCTAAAAACAACGTTACAGAAAGCCTTTAATGACCCAAACCAATTTGCTTCGTAGTGGGAATCCTTTATGTCTCAGTCGTCGGCTACTTGCCCCCCCCCCCCCCCCCACAGAGGTCTACGTATAGTAGATTTTACCCTAAGTACAATCAGTTGAACAGAAACAGTCGTTCTATCATCTAATGCTCTCCTCACGTCGACTATAACTCATAACCACCATTTGTTGTCGGTTGAGCAATGAGCCATTAGTGGTCTTTTGTCTGCGATAAACTTATTTATTGCCGTTATATCGCAACACTCAAATTGAATCAGTGGGTTGGGCCTTGGATTAAATGGTGCAGGTTGATCTATGGTAGAAACTAGCAAGGTGATTGATATCATTGCTGTTTTATTGGTAAAGTAATGGTCAGTTCTGGTGCCCGAGTTGTTTTTTTATCATTATTATATTTAATGAGGGTTTAATCATCATACTCTTAAACCGAATCATCTTCTTCTTATATCTCTTTTAACAACCTTAATAAGCCCCTTATCGGAGCAAGCCAAGATGTACCAACAGATATATATCAACCAACATGTGACATATACAAACAGAAAACAAATCAACATCGAAGAGGTTGCAAAACATTATTCTTTATGCTTCGTTCCGGACACATTCCACAATAATATAAATAAATAAATATTACTGGATATGTCACACAGCGCTATCTAGCCCCAAGCTAAGCAGAGCTTGTACCATGGGAACCAGATAACTGATAGAATACTTATATAGAAAAACATCCAGACCCGGAACAAATATCTGTAGATCATGCAAACATTTGTTCCGCGGCGGGAATCAAACCTACTACCTTCTGCGTCTCAGCCTGCTATACTCCTACTGCGCCACAGAGACGGAGAATTGTTTTCATTGCATTAAATAATTTTGTGACAACCACGCATAGGTTTCCCAACAAAATAACTATGTTCTGATGGCTTTTTTACACCCAAAAGGCAAAAATTCTACGGTAAAACACGCTTGGTCCCAGTCCCATTCGCCAGTTCCAAGATACTGTGTTTTTTTAGTATTTTATCTTTGCTGTTATATTTGGCCCCAGTGATCATATTTCAATACTGATTAAATTCTCTTCATTTTTCTTGTATCCACGTCTACCATCTATAATTGTTTCTTCCAAAACTGTCTTATCTAGGTATTACCCTGAGTCATCCAATACCCTTCCGTCTGCATTCCCACGCTTTAGCGCCGCCAGCGGTGCCTCCAGCTTCCGCGTAGTGTTTGCACTCTGGAATTCCATTCTTGAAGATATATTAACAGATTTCGCGTGACCTTGTTTTTGCCTTCCGTGTTTACCTACGACAACAATGTTATTTATTATTTTGATATTTAGAACTTAGTCTTTTTTATTGGTGATCCAAATGTTACTGTGTTTGAAAACTATAAGACTGTTATTTCATTATTTAAAGTTTATATTCATTGATTTATTGCCACTTCTATTTTTCAAAAAGTTAACTCGTTTAAATACGTAAGCTGACGGATCTTCTGATGCAAATTAGTCACCCTTCTTATTAAAAAGCCTTCTTATTTTCTGTAGGTACTGTACAATTTGGAAAAACTTAGAATTCTACTTTTGTAGCCCTACTAGTTCTTTCTTAGTCAGTTTGTATCATCATAATGTAATTCTCTACTTACCCAACGAAATAGGAAACTTTATTTTGTAACTTATTACTATTGTTGTTTGATTACTTCACGTGTCTAAATTCTTAGCTTTGCTCTCATTCTCATTACCTCATTAATTACGTCATACCTCTCACGGTTTAGTGTGGAATACATCCAATCTCATAATTAACACGCATCGTAATTAAATTTAAATTATTTTATCCATTCTCATTAAGATACCTGATTGTTACGTTATTTGGTTCCGACATTTATATAAACTAGTGGTTCGCCGATGCCTAAACGTATTTAGTGGCTAAATATGATTTAAAGAGTTGTCAAATCATAAAAATACTTCAAATTTAAACATGTTTAGTCGCTAAATACATTTTGTGATCTTTATGCATGCCGGCTTTAATCTTTTTGATTAATAAATTGGTGCCACGAAATGCTTAACCAATCTACTTGACCTACAGTTTCATTCAGTTTATATGACACGGGGGTTCTTATTAATTGGTTAATTTTTTTGGGATACAAATGGCAGTTATTCTCAATTTCAGACTTTTGCCTTTATTTGTGTCACTAAAGCCATATTGTAAATTTCGCTCCATCCAAAGGTTGCCTGGAAGAGATCGCTTTCAGCGATAAGGCCGCCCATTGTATTGCCTTATTTATTCTAGCCTTATATTTAATTTTGTATTATTTCTGTTTGTGTGGTAATTCAATAAAGAGTTATCTATCTATCTATCTAAAGCTACACGAATACCAAATTTCAGCATTGTAGGGTCACTGGTGTACCCTGTGATTTTTGTCAAAGTTTTGTTTTTATTATGGCTAATAACTCAAAAACTACAAAAGTTAAACTAAAAATAAAAACGGGATTCAAATGTATACCTATCATTTGACGTCCCATTTGACCTAATAGTCTCATTTTCATTTGTTTTTACCCCTCTTGAACCCCAATATCTCATCAACCCCCCAATATTTTTAGCTCATTGAGTCACACCGAAATTGTGCTATCATTACCTACCTATATATAAAATTTCATGATGATCGGATAAACGCTACGAAAGTTATCCTCGGACCAATAAACATACATACATTCAACGCCGATTTGCCCAAGTTGATTTAGAGATTTCGCTTCGCTCGATCAATAAAACACAACAGTCATAATATACATAGATCTTGCGCCACAGTAGGATTCCCTGAAGTGGTTTAACAATGAGCACCATCCATGGTACTAACGCCTAGATCTGGAACAAATATTTGGAGAGACAAACATTTGTCCTGCAACAGCCAACATAATACAAGCGTTTCAGTCTTCTATCATTAAATATTATAAAATCATACCTTTTCGTTTGATTTTCATTTTGACAACATTGCAGCTCACAATTTTAACATTTGCTTACATTATTTAATGTATTTCTCTTTTTATTGATTTCTTCAAACTTCACTCCCCGCTAGTTTTAATTAGACCGAGTAATTTATTGTATATCCGCATAAAGCTATTTATATCAAAGTATTCGAATTAAAATTCTTTGTTCTCAACCATAATCTGATTCACTTCATCTACTTAACAACCTTCGCACAAAACAGCGAAATCGTGGTCAATAAACATTCAATCACTCAGTCAATCACCTTTTAGCTCCAAAAAGCTATCAACTAGATCTACAAGCTCATATCGCACGCAAATAGTGAAACTACTTCGCCAGGGTCGTTTGTAGTAGTAAGTAGGGTTGGCCGAGATGACCTCCACAATAAAAAAAAGCAATTATGCAGTTCACACGTGGTAAAACCTACGTACGTTACCACGTAGTGAAACCATCAAAAATTTTGGTTTCAAGATAATGAGACGAATGTAAAATTTCGGGAAGATGATAATTGTAGGTTTTAGTAATGATCATAGTGATGCAAAGTTAGATAATTATTAACACGAGTGGTGGGAGTACGAAGCAAAGCACAAAGAGAACCACGAACATAAGAAACACTGTATAATACTTCCTATCTCATTTTCTCCCACGTTAAATCTTACGAATTTATGTGTTTGTCTCTTTTTACTGTCGCTTTTTCGTTTCATCGACTTTCAAATCACAACGATGCTAAAGAAGTTTCACTTCAAGAAACTTTTGGTACTTATGTTATCTATAGCAGGACTTTTAAACAAACCTAAGGTCAATATTTTAGTAAAGCAGCACAGAAAGTAAATAGTTTAAAGAAAATTACACTTGCACACTTTGTATCGTGAACAAAATGGAAATTTGAGCGTGCAGCATGGGGCATAAAATAGGCATAAAAGACAGATACTAGATCCACTACAAGAAAACATTTGTAAAAGACAAACCTTATTTTAAGAGACATTAGCATTTTCAAAAAACAATCCGCTAATTTTGAACGTGTCTGACGATGGAAGTCACGTTGGTGTGACTGATGTCACGCGTGTCAGCGCGATATGAATTGTGCATAAAGTAACGTTTTTGTTTTGTTTTTATTTTTGTACTAGCTTTCGCCCGCGGCTTCCCACACGTAATTTGTCATTAATAAATAATAGTTTATAAAACCTAAAAAGCACGCTTTTGTAGATACCGAATTAATAATTTTTAATAAATTTAAATAATGAATAGTGTTAACAAAAAAATATGTATTTTAATGTATAAAAGCGTGGGGTGCTTGATGTCAATTGTTATCAATATTTTATTGACAGATACTGGTAAAAGTAAAGTCATTTTGAAAATATCTTGCTTTTTGAAAGAGCTTGTTTTGAAAAAGTAATTTTTCAACAAAAAACTTATCACCTAGATAAATGTTTAAAAATCAATCTGTGCGTTTATGCTTCTCCCGCGAACACATCCGTAATACCAGGTTGGTCCAGACACTAGGTTCTCGATAGCGTGGGATCTGGTTAAGAGTATGTTAATTTTAAACTTACTAATATAACATGTTCTTGATCTCTGTCTCTGTTCTGAATACGTCCACGTAAATCATTATTCGCACTAGTCTTGCCTTTGTCCAGTTGACATGCCTCGTGCCTGCAACAGGTATTACGAATCTGCTTGATCGTGACCTCATTATAACTTGGCTGCCCATCCTGAGCTATTTCTAGATCTACATGAAACCAAGCATTGAAACTGAGAAGTTGTTACTCCTTATTTTTAATCCTAAAAGTATGAGCAACATAGTGGCTGGCGTCGCATAAAATGTCCTAGATTATTCTGACGGCCATAAAAGGAGTGCAAGTCTCTTATTTCGAAATAGTTATTGCTTCTTTTAAAGTTTTTTTACAAGCTTTTAGCTTGCAATGTTTGTTTGTATGTTAGTTTGTTCGTTAATTGGTTTAGGTAAAATCTTGCAAGCTGAATTAGAATCACTTTTTCTTATCTTACGGAGTTGAAATTTGACATGTTGGTTCAATTCTGATGACGATGCATTTTTATGCTAAGCATGACCTGATTATATACCCTGGATTGGCTACACGCGAAGGAACTGTTCAACGGTTAACAGCACAGACACGAAATTTTGTATACCTACGCATTTAATTATTTTCTTTTAATCTACAAACACTATTTGTCCTTTCTCTTTTAAATGGCGTATGTTTTTATCGTAAAACGAACATTACTCTTTATTATACCTACATAAACAAAAAGATTACAGATAAAATAGCTTACAAAAATGACATGTACGAAGGCGAGCTTAACCCAATGAAAGTTTTCTTCCAGCAAACTTTTGAAGATAGTTGATTATAATGATTATTTTCATCTTTAGATTAATCAATTTGTTTATATAAACTCACGTATGTATGCGTCTTATCTAAACCCTTGATTCAATACATTTCGTTTAGGCATTTTTGCGTTTTTTCCAAAGCCTTTGTTCATCATCACATCACACTAATATTATAAATGCGAAAGTTTGGATGTTTGCTAATTTATTTATTTGTTTATTTGTTACTCAAGCAAGTCGTAATGGCTTAACCGATTTTGATCAAATTTAGTATGTACGTAGAGATTAACACATAGGCTACTTTTTATCCCATAAATTAGATCCCATGAGATAAAAATGGGGTGTCAAGACAAGTTGCAACAGCGAGTATAGCTTTATTTCTAGGTTAGGTACCTACATATTTGGTAGTGTAACGTATACGAAGCCACGGGCAACAGCTAGTGTCTCTATAATTTAGAAATGCTGAATATGATTATAAAACCTGATGTATAATTTCTTTAGAAATGTATTTCTCTTGTGTATTTCGCCCACGCATACGAGCATACCATTAACTCTGATCCACTTAGTATTCACACTCAGATCTGATTATCAGAAATCGGGAATCCCTCTTGAATCCGTAACGATCTAAACAGATGCCAAAACAGCCTTCTTGCAAATAACTGTCCCCATCCTGGGCCATTTATATTGATAAGTAAAAGCCTCTTTAAATCTGTTTAATATACTGAGGCTGAATAAATAATCGTTGCTTAGTCCGTACTCAGGTAAGCCACTATATCTGTAACACTCTCTAGTAGAGCAACTCTACCTTGCTTACTTTCTGATATGAAAAAGACAGTGTTATTCTAGTAATGACTATTAATCTAGGCCTTGAATTTGGGACCAGTTATTCTACTATTCGACTACTATTACTTACATTTATGTTGTCAGATATAACGACCACTTAATTAATTTTAATAGTGGTTTTAAATATTAGAATACGTATAAAACTTATAATAAAGGATAGTTTGGACACAAGGCTCATTTATAACTGTCGGAGAACTTACTAAAAACTTTCTGATCTGGCACTGTATTTTAAAATTATGGATCTATCGGTTCTATTTTATCCATTTTAATGTTTAACTAATTAAATGCAATTTTCAACTTCTTTTCTAACGTCTCTAGCTCACTAAAAAACCAAAAAACAATACAATTTAACTAAATGATGTACATCCTTTTAGAAATAGACACAGATTTATACAGATGTATGTGTATAAAATATTAGCATTTATTTTGTGTCTCAAATAAAACACTTAAAGTAGCGATTCTGTTGTTTACTGACTAGCAATTCGTATAATACGAACGCTCTTATTTTGTTCACGCTATTCACTTTTCTAGCACAACGATCGTTAAACGTATTTAGAGACTTAACGAGTTTAAATTTAACATATTTGTATAATATTACAAGCCCTTAAATCATATTTAGCCAATAAATATGTTTAGGCATCGGTGCGCAAGTCGCCCTAAGTTATTGCGGAGTACTTTTAGACGACATGATAAATTGGTGTTGACTATTCTAACCGCATAACTAAATTAGAACGTTCTCTTTTTATCTAGCCTACATATTCCCACTGCTGGGCATAGGCTTCCCCCAACTCATTCCACATATCGCGATCCTTTGGCAGATTCCCACCATTCCATCTCGAATCCATTGATGTCGTCGCGCCAACGCTTTCGCGGCCGACCCCGACTTCGCTGTCCATCCTCCGGTACCCAGGGTTACGATGTTGGCCCATTTCTCTGGAAGCATTCGACTCATATTTTACAAAATTTTACTAACTAATGGTTCGCCCCGAACTGAGATCTCGCAAGTCTCCAACATAAACAAAAAAAAATTATTCGTAATATTTGACTATCAAAATAGTGCCAAGAAATGCATAACCACTTTACTTGACCGTTTGATTCAAATTACAGGTAACGGGATTTCATGTTAATTGGTTTACATTTTTTGGGGTAGAAATTGCATTTATTCTGGATTTCCGACTTTTCCCTATATTTTTGTCACTAAAGCTACACGCATACCAAATTTCAGCACTGGTGTACCCTGTGAATATTGTCAAAGTTCAGTTTTATTATGGCTAATAACTCAAAAACCACAAACTTTAAACTAAAAATAAAAACGGGGTCAAAATCTACTCACAAAGACCTTTTATGAGACGTGCCACTTGACCAGATAGTCCTATTTTGTTTTTTTTTTTACCCCTCTTGAACCCTAATATCTTAACAACCCACCCCCCCCCCCACATTTTTAGATCATTGATCACACCAAAATTGTGCCATCACTACATACATACATACAACGCCGATTTGCCCAAGTTGATTTAGAGATCTCGCTTCGCTCGATCAACTACAGCATCGCTACCAATAATATAGTTCTCCAATCAGTAAATGCAACGACAGTTAATAAAAATCATAATAATATTAGTCATCATAGCAACACTAAAATCCCTTACAAATTTTCCACCTACGACTCTATGAAAAACTACGAAACTTTTCTCACCTACATCACTATACTTTACAACAATTTCCTCATCTACGTACTCGTAGATATAGGTAAGGTAGTAGGGATGCGCGCGCGCAGTCTTGTCTGTCACTCGCACGTGGCGCGCACCTGTCGAGTGTAGTGTCTATTCACGTATCTGCGCGGTAGTGGATCAGTTGTTTACATTTTATTCCAGTGTTTACCCCATTGGGAAAATTACCGGGACTTCCATATATTTTTTTTCTGTAAATAGGTAAGTTTTTCTTTTATTGTTGTTTAGTATTTTAACAATTCGTAAGCTATAGTTCGTTCGTCGTACTACTGACTCTTTCTTGGTATTCGGTATTAGTGTTCACTATTATATTGTGTTGAAATTATCTAGTAAAAGTTTTGGATATACTTCGGTAACGAAATTAAAGCATTTACTTAATATATCAATTTAAAATCATTTAAACAGCAGCTTGTGGCTAATTGCAGTTTTAAGAGTAGCTGGGTGAAGAATACAACCGCTATAGTGCCCAAACAGTATAGTAATACATAGAGAAGTAGTGTCTAAGGCAGGAATAAACAGGGAGAAACAGCTTGCCTAGCACCTAATAAATGAATGACTAATGAACATTCTTTATTGCAAAAATAAATCAATATGTACATGCTAGAAAGCATTATCTACCATAACCTTTAAGTAATGTGGAAACACAGCTATACCATCTATATACTAAGAACAATGTGACCTTAAATATGTTCTATGGAACCAATTGGAAAAAAATGTTTCAGTATCCTGTACCATTACCATTTTAATAATATTTATTGTTACGATTAATATTTACCTATCTACTTCAAACAGTAAATACAGAAACAACTGCGCAAGTAATATTTCATGGCTAGTGCGATGCATTGCACAATGAAAATAGCGTACTACGTTGGGAAAAAAGATGGTAAAACAATTATTTTCCAGTCTTGTAGGTAGAGTAGAATGAAGGGCCTTGTAAATGTTTCATGAAAAAAAAAATACGTTGTACAATCGATTTCAAAAAGAGAACCTCGTTCATTTTAACCCACTTCAAAACAGAAGAAGATTCTCATTTGGTTGTTTTTTCAATGTACCGCTACTATCCTCCACCAACGCCGCTTTTTTGACCCTGGAAAGCTGCTGCCACCAACCCAAAGTCCTACACCGTTACTTCAAGGAGTTAGGATGGCTGGGGTCAGGTTAGAAGGGGGTAATGCATAATACACCCCAATGCGGGACGTCAGTCCAGATCTTTTAATCCCCCCACCCTAGAATTAGAATGTATATGACCTCAGAACTCTATCAACCCAGTTGGAATATCTTTTTTTTTACTTGAAATTTTTCAGAAATTTCATCAAAATGGGTTCAGTAATTTGTTTTTTTTTCTGTTTTCTGAAGTCGGTTATGTTTCTGTTATACAGTTACTTATATATAAAATATTTAGCGACACAACCCTTGAGTAACGAGATGTATTAAAAAGCGTATTATCGCTAACTCTGGTGGGAACTTTGTATGGAAGCCTTCTTAAATAATTGAAGTTTGAAGTTGGTCTAAAATTATTTAGGCCAGATTCATTTATTTACCAAATTTGATTGTAACTGATGGTTTGGTAGATAAAGCTTCGAAAGAACCTGTTCACACTGGACTTGAAAAGTCCAGGATCATCATAAATTTGAGTGAGTGTCGACACTTTGCTGGAAAACATTGTTTGGATAAAACCAGAAAACAGACATGCTTCTTTGGTTAGTCAATAAATAGACATACCAATAATATATCTATATTATGAAATATTTCACTATAATGTTAGATAATTCTAAACTTCACTTATCATTCGATGGTCATAAACCTAACAGCATTGCTTCACTAATCCGACACACTTTATGATCCTAATATTCAACATTTTTATTAAATCATAGAACTAATCATATATTCTAATTTGACAATTATATAACTCTATGCTTAATATATATATTTTTAATCATACAGCGCTATCTAGCCCCAACTAATTTTTGTAAATACGCACATAGAGAAACACCCAGACCTGATACAGATTGTAGATGATGCAAACATTTGTTCCGTGGTGGGAATCGAGCCCGCAACCTCCTGCGTCTCAGCTGGCTATATAACCTACTTCATCACGGAAGTCGTTAGTTAAAGTTAAGGTTAGTTAAGGCTGAAATTGAGAAGTTGAAGATAAATTAGCCACTGCTACCTTCATTGCGTTTGACTTAGGTTTGCGATGTAAGTTCTGTACTTTTTTAATTAGGTGTATATTATTATATAAGTTACTGAATATATTGATAGATAGACTCTTTATTGTACAAAGCACAAACAAAAGTACAAAAACTTCTTGAACAATAGAAATTCACAATGGACCGTCTTACCGCTTAAATGATTTCTTCCAACCAAACTTACGATGGTGAAAACTGATATACCTACTTAACTGCGTAATTTTTAAAAATAGAATTATATTTTTAATCACAAAATTACGCAAATAAGTAAACAAAGGTTTTTTACACTAATATTATAAACAGAAATGTTTGGATTTATGAACTTTTATTATTAGTCGGTAAAGAGTGTAACTCGCTACCAGCGTCTGTTTTTCTGGTCTATTGTCATCTCGGAGTAAATTTTTTATACGACCAAGAGGATCAAGAGGTAACCATTGCCTATAACAAAGCACTGCATCATAGGTCACGCACCTTAGAAACGTGCCCTACGATGCACTGCCCTGCCATCCATCAGCTTTCGGCTTACAGTGTAAAGCCTCATGTGCCTGTAATTTCACTGTCAACCAAACCATTCATACCGAAACACAGCAATGCTGCTTGGCGGCAGAAATAGGTATGATGGCAGTACTTCCCCGGGCGAGCACTTTCATAACTATACTACTCATGTAGTCTACAGCTTCTTTCTAGGTAAGCGTGCTCCATCTTTGACCACCCCATCACTTGAAGTATGGAATACGTCTGTTTTTCCTTGAGATAATCCGGGCCTCTTTAAGATAATAGTGAATAGGCTTCTAGATCTTCGTACTCTATCTTAGACCACATAATCGCTTATCATCAGATAAGATTGTGGTCAAACGAAGATGTCTTACTGATAAATAAATACTTACCATTCAATCAGGTGGGCAAACGCTTGACTGTATTCAATAAAAAATGGTGCTCTTCGAATTATTCCCATACGCCGTATAAAATTAAGGTCCCTGCCAACCAAATGGCCTTCTTGATTCTATTATTTTGCCGTTAATTAGCATTTTAGAGATTATGTGCCTCAATCCAGGTCAACCTATCTGTAAGTACACTAAATTTCATCGAAATCGGTCGGTGTGAAACGTAATTATTAGACAGAGTGACAGACAAGTGACAAACAGATAGAGAGATGAAGTTCTACCAAATATACACTACCAACAATAACTGTTCGTCCACATTACACAAAGGTTAACTGGAAGAGAATGCTATCTAGCATTAAGTTCGCATATGTACAGATTATTTTTATTTTGTGCAATAATGAATTTTCATTTATACATTCATACTTTCGTTTAATCTGTATTAATACATTTTAACAGCAAAACCGGGAGCAAAAGCTAGTAGCGAATAAAATAATGATTTCATAGTTGGTTGCGCCCGAGAGCGCGCGAGGAAACGCAGTAGATAGATAGATAGAGCTTCCGCACAATTATCGCTAAGTACAATAAGAAGTATTTAATTAGATACATATCTTGTACTGAGGAAAGTTAAAAGTGAAATTAATTTGGTAAATAAGTTCATTCGAATGCAAGCTGAGTTTTTAAGTCACTCGAAATGCCTCCTACACGTTTTTAGACTTTGTTATATTTTTTTTATTATATATTTTATTTGTATTTATTTGAGACAACAAACAATTATGCCTAAATATCATTATTACCATATCGATCAAAAGGGGGGTGCGACAGGGAGACACAATTTCACCCAAGCTTTTTACGGCTGTCTTAGAAGACGTCGTAAAAACGCTTTCTTGGGACCAATGTGGTATAAATATTAATGGTGTCTTCCTGTCGCATTTGCGGTTCGCTGATGATCTTGTTCTGTTTGCCGAGACGATGGACGACCTGCAGGCCATGTTGAATGAGCTTTATAATGCATCTTTCAGAGTGGGCCTCAAGATGAATAGGGGCAAGACGAAAGTTATGTCGAGTATTTCTGGAGGTTCGGTCCCAAACGTCGTTGTTGGAAGCGAGAAACTAGAAATAGTCGACTCGTACGTTTATCTTGGCCATGTTTTATCTTTTGGCAAAGAGTATCAAATAAAGGAAGTCACCAGGCGTGTTCAACTTGGATGGGCAGCTTTCGGCAAACTAGATGATATATTAAAATCCACGCATATTCCACAATGTCTTAAAACACGTCTCTATAACCAATGTGTCCTGCCAACTATGACTTATGGTGCCGAGACATGGAGGCTCACGAAGGAGGCTGTGCACAAAATAAGTGTAGCACAGAGAGCCATGGAGCGCGCCATGCTCGGCATCACACTCTTACATCCAGTTCCCAATACCGAAATTCGCAAGCAGACTAAAGCACAAGACGTCAGCAAGCGAATATTGTGGCTCAAGTGGAGTTGGGCAGGACACTTGGCCAGACGTAGTGACGACAGGTGGACTAAGGCACTAACAGAGTGGAGGCCGAGAACTGGCCATCGAAATAGGGGGCGTCCACCAGCGAGATGGGTCGACGACATCCATAAGACCGTGGGTTGTACGTGGTTCAGATTGGCACAGGATCGGGAAGAGTGGCAGAAACAAGGAGAGGCCTATGCCCAGCAGTGGGTCGACACGGGCTGAGAATGATGATGATGATGATCATTATTACATGATACCTCTTACTACACGCATTATCAGCACTGTTGTCCACAGATTTGGTTAGACAAATGGGGGGCAGTGAGTAATGTTGGTATGAGTGTATACAATATAAACAAATACATATTGTGTGTATATAGTGCCACCTCCGTGGCACAGTGGGCGAATAGCCAGCTTAGACGCAGGAGGTTGCGGGTTCGATTCCCGCCACGGAACAAATGTTTGCACGATCTACACATATTTGTTCCGGGTCTGGATGTTTCTCTATATAATCTAAGTATGTATTTACAAAAAAAAATGTATATAAGTATTCTATTAGTTATCTGGTTCCCATAGTATAAGCTTTGCTTAGTTTGGGGTCAGATAGCTCTGTGTGAAATGTCCGGTATTATTATTATTGTATAAAATATAATGAACCTATATTAGGCAAGCAAATGTCTGCACCTTGTTCATATTTAGTAATGAGTAACTTAGTCGATATTAATTTTAAATTGAAATTAGACAATCAGACAGGACAGTCTGATTGATTGCTTTCTTTAACAAGGCGATATTCGACCTATATCGTCCCACTGCTAGCCAAAGATCTCCCCCAAATCCTCCCAATCATCTCTGTTCTTAGCTATCCCCCACTATCTTTTCTTTGTTATAAATAATATTTATAATCCAATTTTGGATAGAACTATCATTTCAAGGACTTTTAAAAATATGATTTAATATTGCTGTTCTTGATATCCACGACACCAAAAAACAGCAAAATCGTAAGTATTTTGTGAAACGGCTCTTAATTACTTGCAATAAAAACTATTTTCATATAGGTACCTCGTTATGCCTTATTTGGTTTCAATTCAGTGTTATGTTCATTAGTTTATAAAAGATAATAATAAATCTGTGAATCTATAGATATTCTATAATCTGTATTAATATATTTAATAAATAATATGTTTAAATAAATTAATAATGGAAATTTCACACGGCGTTATCTAGCCCCTAACTAAGTAAAGCTGTGGGCACCAGATAACTGATAGAAAACGTTTTGTAAATACATACTTAAAATTATAGAGAAACAACCAGACCCGGAACAAATATCTGTAGATCATGCAAATATTTATTCCGCAGCGGGAATTGAACCCACAACCTCCTGCGTCTGCTGGCTATTTACTCACTGCGCCACGGGGGTCGTAAATAAAATAAAATAATCACTTTAATGGTAACATGGTAGTTAAATTATCTGTAATTAAACCATTTAAATACTTGAAGTGCAATCATGTCAATAATACATATAATTTATTGTTGATGTCCTGGTTTCTATTGACGTTGACAATCTTGTATCGATGATACTTTGTACACTCAGTGAAATAAACTGATTACCAATTTGTGTTTTTAATATTAAGTACCTTTTTATAAAGGCCTTTTATGCAACGACATGCCTACCATCTAGATATAAGTAATTTTACTTAGAAAACTTTTTTGATTGATTCAATCATTATCATAAATACGGGATGTATCACGTACCGTCATAACGGTGTTTCGACCTACAATGTTTCGGTTCAATTCGTCAACCTTCACCAGGATGAGTGCGATCCGCTCTGAATAACGTCTCGCCTCGCACTACGCGCCGCACCGATAAGACGGTACGTGATAAATCCCGTATTTATAATAATGATATATTTAAGTAACATGAAATAAGCGGGAAAATTGTGTTCTTGACACGAGAGATCAGTAAGTAAGTGTATTTATTCATATTCATTAGGATAAGATAAGATAGTCATCACTAGAATCATTTTGGAACGGTAAGTGTTCCTCCACGGCGAAACTATAAAAGATGCAGGCAATAAAAAAGGGTGTGCGTTATTTTAATAAACATTTTAAAAATGTGAACTTACAGTTAAATAGAATGAACCTTTTTGTCTATAAAAAGGATTTATTTAAGTTTAAAGAACTCAATTGGTTAATTAATTTAAGCTGACTGTACCTAGTTAGCTGGTCGGAGCCAGCAGTGGGCGACCTTGCACTTTTGTGACGCTGATGTCATCACAGATGCATCTATCTAATTAT
The DNA here is from genome assembly GCA_963924445.1 of Philereme transversata. NCBI lineage: Eukaryota > Metazoa > Arthropoda > Insecta > Lepidoptera > Geometridae > Philereme > Philereme transversata. The sequence goes on along the minus strand of OZ004342.1, from coordinate 23,048,271 downwards.
ACTCGTACTGGTATCATCTCGTGATAAATACACATAGGTGTGTACACACCTGACAACAACTAGAGACATTTTTTTATGTGAAAACATATTTAAGAAGGCTTCTATACAAAGTTACCACCTACGATACCTAGATAATACGCTTTTTAATATATCTCATAATTCAAGGGTTGTGTCGCTAAATGTGTATATAAGTAACTTTTTAACAAAAATATAACCAACTTCATATAACAGCAACAACCAAATTACTTAGCCGATTTTGATGAAATTTATATTAGATAAATTTTAAAGTATATCCTTTCAAATAAACAAGAAGATGTATCTTCCATCATCAGCTCACCTGAATAAATCAAAGGAACTTAAGTAGCGGTCTATACGAGCCTATAATATTAAAAAGAATTATCCACTAACTCCTAATAGTTAAGGACTTATATTTTCCATCATCAGCTCAGCAACATCAGATGATCACTACTAGACGCAAACACTTGAATAGTTTTTTTTTATAGACAAGTAACTTTTTAACAATAACAAACATAAAACCGAATTGCGTCCCTATAAAATGTGAAGGTTGCCCTCGATTTTTTGGGATCCCATCATCAGATCTTAACATGGTGCCGATGGAAACACCTGGAGATTATATCCATTTAAACAAAAAATACTTTCTTGAATCGGTCCAGGCATCTTCGAGTAATCGGGGAACATATTCCGACGAAGTTGACGACCTCCATGGCGTAGTGGGCGAACAGCCGGCTGAGACGCAGGAGGTAGTGGGTTCGATTTCCACCGCGGAACAAATGTTTGCATGATCTACAGATATTTGTTCCGGGTTTGGTTGTTTTTCTATAAATTATACGTATGTATTTACAAAAAAAAGTGTATAAGTTATATCTGGTACAAGCTCTGCTTAGTTTGGGGCTAGATAGCACTGTGTAAAATGTCCAGCAATATAAAAAAACATATTAAAAAATAAAGTTGAGTACCTCCTCATTTTTTTGAAGTCTGTTAAAAATAGACCACTGTACGTTGCCAGTTAGTGCATTTACACTATTGTGCCTTACAACCTGCACAAAGGACGACCTTAACAAGTCTACCAATACTGCAATAGATGTGGCCAGGTTCTACTCAATGTCAATATAGTTTCGAACCTGTATTAATATGTATAAACCATTGACACGATAGAACAAGAAGACCAATATAAAATTATCAAAACAAACTATTAATATCTTCTTGTTTTTCTATGGCAAAAACATCAGTTCGACAAAATATTCGACCTTGGCGACTATAGGTATTATTACCTACCTACTTATGATTCTCCACTGATGTCATGGAAGATGAAGATATTAGATAAGTAAAATTCTTTTTGTTTGTAAATATTAGTTATGCCATTGCAACACCATGGGGTTTCTATTATCGCGTAATATTCGTGAGATTAGGGCCACTGGCTTACAAATTAGTTAAAATGAAAGGTTTATGGAGATGATAACTGTTGGACAAGTTAACTCAATCCATAATTTTATAAAAAGTTAGATAACGGCTGCGCACGCATATTTATTAAAATAAAATATAGCACTAAAGACTATTAAAAGTATGTATTTACATAAAAGACTACACAGTCTGTCAACGTATTCACGACATTAACTTAAAACACATATGCAGAATCGTATTAACTGATTTTAGAGATTGGTTTAATACCGGTAGCTTGAATATTTATCCAGTAATCGATATATTTCCAATAAACAATTTTTAACGTTAATCGGCGGCGCCTTCGCGCCGATGCCGTTTAGTCAGTTTAACAGGTACTTACTTACACGATGAATGAATATGATTTGTTTACCTCTTCATTGATATTCTAGGAATTGAAATTAAAGTAGATTGAAAAATAAAAAAAAACATGGTAAAGAATTTGGAAAAAAAAAACTATTTAACAACAATACCAGCCATCAGCCCTACCCGTGATTTAAGTTAATGTCGTAAATGCGGTGACATGCAGACCGCAGTTTATGCATGCTATCAGTTATCTGGTTTCCATAGTAGGTACAAGCTCTGCTTAGTTTAGGACTAGATAGTGCTGTATGAAATGTCCAGCAATATTTATTTTATGAAAAGATTGGGTGACTTTCTATAAGTAAAATAATTGTTAGAATCGATTCAGTGGTTTCTAAGAGTACCATCTTAAAACATACAAACAAAACTTTACCTTTTAAAGTATAATATTAGTATAAGTGATCAATAACTGTCCTTGCTCTTAAAGCTCTGCTATATACAAAATTAAATTAGATAAATTGATAGTTGACCAAACAGGATCCCAGTCTCACTTCATTTTCGAGGCTAAATTATCGTGCTGCAGAGATTGATTTAGCTAACATTTACCTATTTATTCTGTTAGCTTATAGATTGTATTTTTAGAATTTCGTAAATAATTAAATTATTTGCGTACAAAGACTTGATAAACAATGCTTATAAGACTTTTAAATCTATAACGATTTATATACACTATTTTCACTAAACTAGGGAATATTTAGCATAATTTATGATATTTTTTTTACACTTTATAGATCTTCGTTTGACTACATTATCACCTGATGGTAAGCGATGATGTGGTCTAAGATGAAGCACGAAGATCTAGAAGAAACATACTCACTCTTACCTTAAAGAGGCCCGGATTGTATTCTTTAGGAAAAACAGACGACGGCAAAGTGTTCCATCGGGACTCCCGAAACATCACATTACTATTGTTTTTCAGTTTGATTGTTTAGATATTTAACTCAAAAACAATAGTAAATAACCTTTTTTAGTGAAAATAATGTTTATAAACTTTACAAAAAGCGCAATAAAGCTTTTATTAACGTTTTTAAGAAGTTAAATAACACCGAGTTGGTCACTATACGAACTTAAATGTAACAAACAGTCACATAACTTAAAGCCACCGCAAAACATATCTCCAGTAAACATGTGGACATATTTCATATAATTTGCTTGATGTAAGTTATTCAACACACGTTAACAGTTTTGTTTACCGAGGCTTACATAATGGGTATTAGTGCCGCGTAGCTCGTCTAAGTAATACTTGAATACTTGTGTTTGATGTGATCTCATGGTTTATTTGAGAACTCTTGTTAATGAGTCTAACCTCACGTCACAGCCTCGCCTTTGTAATTAAATAATAATAACTTATATATCTCTTATATACCTAATATTTCGTTTTATTGCATTGCATGTGATCAAATCTACCTATTTTATTTAAACTCGGTAGCAGCACAAACCTAGCAGTTTTTGGATAGTATGTTTATGTAATTTTTGTTAAAATGACTAATAGATTAAAATTAAAAGTAATCTTGGTGACTCACCTAACGTTTAAATCAGAGGGCAGAGATGGTTTTTTTCACATTCTACGCTATCTCACTAATCTACACTCGTCACTTATAGACAGCGTCTGTCTGTCTGTCCGTCTGTATGTTTGTCTGTCCGTCTGTCACCAGGCTGTATCTCATGTACCGTGATAGTTAGACAGTTGAAATTTTCACAGATGATTTATTTATGTTGCCGCTATAACAACAAATACTAAAAACAGAATAAAATAGATATTTAAGGGGGGGCTCCCATACAACAGACATGATTTTTTTGTCGTTTTTATAGATAATGGAAGGGAACCCTTCATGCGCGAGTCCGACTCGCACTTAGCCGTTTTTATTATTGTACACCATATAAAAAAATTACAAACAAAATAGAAAACACGAAGCAAATCTTAATCTTATCTACCGAATTCATCACTCTGAAAGTTGGTCATTGAAAACTCGATAACGGCTCCGTAAATTAAAATGAAGCTTAAATAGAATGAGGCTCATTGTATTCATAATATGCTACGATGGAATACAACTTCCATGGCAAATCCTTATTTCTATTAAATAAAAAAGGCCATAATGTAGTCTCGTAGTGAAAAACGTCTGACCACCTCGCGCGCTGATTGGTCAAAGCGCTTCCCCGGTTTCCTTTTACACATTTCCGTCCATTTTGCCAAAATCACTCCCGCAAACCGAGCGGAAAGATGTTAGTCAAAAATAAAAACATGAAAAATTGTTTATTTCAACATGTAACTTATAAATAGTTTACATTTCCCTAAATGTAAACTATGTAAATAAATAAATAAATATTACTGGACATTTCACACTGCGCTATCTGGCCCCAAACTAAGCAGAACTTGTACTATGGGAACCAGATAACTGATAGAATACTTATATACTTTTTTTTTGTAAATGCATACTTATAATATACATATAGAAAAACATCCAGACCCGAAACAAGTATATGTAATGTATGCATGTAAGCATAATTTTGCTTGTATTAGAAAAGAAAGGAGATGCCACTCTATTATAGCCATGGTAATAACATTTTGTAAGCTTATCCATCACCTAAATGGCACATGACAAGCGGCACACTTACATACATTTCCCAAAGCCTACGCCAAAAGAATTCCACACCTTTTGAACCGTTATAGACACGAAAAACCCACAAATAGTTAATTTACAGTGTAAATAGCCATATGGTTTGTAGGTTATAAACTCGAAGGGCTTTACCATGGTAATGTGGCTCTATGTTGAATACAAACAGACTCTATTGGTATTCTAATCATAACCCTTCGCATTCACACGTAGCTCCTAAGTGCTGTTTGGGATGGTTTATAAAACTTACTTTATTTAAAACCAGCTGACCCGCCTGCGGCTTCGCACGCGTGGTTTGTCGTTAAAATCATTACCCTCCTTCGGCGCAGGCTGTCAAAATTAGCCTATGCCTCAATCCCAGTCATAATCTATCTATATACTAAATTTTATCGAAAACGGTCCAGCCGCTTAATCATGAAAACGTGACAAACAGAGAAACAAACAGACAGAGATACAGAGTTACTTTCGAATTTATAATATTAGCATTAGTATGGATGGTGTTATTCATAATTGTCACAGTTCTTGGGTCTTGGACAACATTTGGACAACAATATCGATGGCTACATTTCATTATTTCCATTACGGTTTGTGGCTGAATTCCTAAATTTCCCTAAATAATGTAAGCATATTGTTTGCAAGCGATGGTTGCTTTTTAAAATTACTATTACTTTTATTTAATGTCGCTTTATGTTTTGTATCTGCTGTCGTCTACATTCCCTGTGTTTTTGTTATTCTATTTATGTACATAACTGCGAAAACTTTTTAATTGGCCATAAGCACACATGCGCTGGTATATACCGGAATGTACTATGGTAAACAACTATGTTTAAGACCTAGCTGTAAGTTTTCATGAAATTTTGAAATAAAAATAAAATATTTTAAAATTTTATTTTATTTTCCCAACTGTAATTTTTATTTTGTCTGAGAACATTTTAATAATTGTAGAATATTTGAAATGTATCAATTCAATTCATTTATTCAATGCGAAAATGAATATTACATACCAGCGGATGACAAAATAAACAAAGTCCTCAATAATCGGCTAATAAGCATGCATTATTTACAATATAAATTATACATAATTTGATTATTAAATTCAATTATTAAAAATGTTAATAGATTAAAATTTTAACGAATACAAATAACATGTCAACGGATACAATAAAATGTCAACGAACACAATTAAATTAAACAAATGCATGAAAAATAAACTCGGAAATTAACATTCAAAATCGTCATCTAAATATTCGTCAACACTACAGTACACTTTTTCTATGAGCAATTTTTTAATCCTATGTCAAAAATATGCTCGGAGGTTATTTCTAGTAAATACCTCGGCAGTTTATATATCTGTTATATATCGTATATTCATGATATTCGGTTATAATTATCTCTATGGATATATTACGTCTCAATCCCTAACAAAAATATGATAGATAGATAACTCTTTATTGAATTACCACACAAACAGAAATAATACAAAAATAAATATAAGGCTAGAATAAATAAGGCAATACAATGGGCGGCCTTATCGCTGAAAGCGATCTCTTCCAGGCAACCTTTGGATGGAGCGAAATTTACAAGATGGAGTGCGGTGTACTTTGTACTCGTAGGATACATTTACACAAATATTCTTAGGTATACTAAAACGTATGATAAAGTTCCAATCCTAATACTTAAAATACTTATAAAATAGACTAATATATAGGTATATGCAAATAGCTAACTATACTAACAGATAAAATGTTTAAATAGTAAATAAATAACGCTAGGAAGATGACATCGTCAGGTATTCCACAGCATTATGTCATACGGTATACTGCTGTGGGGGAGTGCTGCAGATATAAACACCGTTTTTGTGCTACAGAAGAGGGCTGTTCGTGCAATTTATAATATGGGCCCCAGAGAATCATTACGCAATAAGTTTAAAGAAATAAATATTATGTCATTCCCTTGTCAATACATCTATGAAAATCTAATGTATGTTCACAAAAATATTAATTTGTTTAAGAAAAATAGCGATAATCATAATTTTAATACTAGAAATAGAGATAAACTCGCTGTTGCCACTTGTAGACTCCATAAAGTAATCGTTTAAAGGGCAAGGTGTACGCTTTTATAACAAACTCCCAAAGGATGTACAAAAATTGACAATTAACAAATTAAAAACGTAATTAAACAAAATCTTTATAAAAGAGCCTACTATAAAATATCGGATTATTTAGATGATAGAGAAGCTTGGGATTGAAATTGCTCCAACTCGTTCAAAATGTTACAATTTAGACGTAATTTATTTTGTGTATTATGTATTGTAAAAGGATCATTACAAAAACAACCAGCCTTGTTTCTTGCCTTTCTTTCCTGGCTTGGTCGCGAAGGAACAGGCAGTAAAATTGACGTTTCAAAGTGATCCTTGTGATTTTAATGAATAAAAATATTTGACTTTGACTTTAATGTTGCTTCACCTTCAGCTTGAATGTGTGTAAGGAGGATGACCGTCTTATTTCTTCGGTCTTATTTATTATAAAATATGATTCAAGAAGGCACAAATATTTGCTTAAGGCTGAGGCTTAGCGTATGTTTATGCTTATCACTAACCTAGATATTTAAGTTTATATATACCTACTAACACAAATGAACCTATAAAATTACTATTAGGCAGAATTAATAAATGAATTAAATTTAATTAGTGTGTTGCTAGATTTAGCTTAGCTTAGAGCTTCGCGCCTATGCTAAAACTAGTGTCAAGACATTTATCTCATGAACCACTGTGTCTGTTTACAGTTATCTCGAATGCATTTTATAATTTGCCGCGAGCAATTAACGGGAAGCAGTCACAGTTCGTAATAATAGTTAGTACGTAAATAATCACTCTGGATAGGGTTATCTCTTTGGATAAAAGTGTTTTGTGATGTTCCTAAATAGTAATGGTTTTATATTGTTACTAGATTTTTTTAATACTTAATAATAAAAATTATGCCTTAGTCCATTAATTACATGAGGTGTTCAAGGATAGAGGGGGTCTAGTCAAATCTCACACAATCTCACGTGGGGGAAAGGGGGGTCTCAGCTAATATCACGTAATTAATTTATTACTATTATCTCTGTAAATCTAGGTGACGAGAGAAGCAATCTTGAAATAATAAATCAATTGTGTTTTTTTAATAAGTCCAACGCATTTATCCAATGAATACAAATTTGGAAAAATCTTACGTGAGATAAAGGGCGAAGAGGAGGGGGTCGAAACAAATCTCACGACATCTCACCAGGGGGAAGGGGGAAGAGGGGGGGTCAAAATATCGTCAAAAACGTCTCACGTCAATGGACGCCCTCTTACGATTACGGCTAAATGGAAAGACGATGTAGTATAGATTGCTGGGACAAGATCGGTCGCTCCGGAAATGTATAGTGGGGGCAATTTTTCAGCAGATGACTTCCTATGGCTATGACAACCTCCGTGGTGCAGTGGGCGTATAGCCGGCTGAGACGCAGGAGGTAGCGGGTTCGATCCCCGCTGCGGAACAGATGTTTGCATGATCTACAGATATTTGTTCCGGGTCTGGTTGTTTCTCTATATATTATAAGTATGTATTTACAAAAAAAAATGTATAAAAGTATTCTATCAGTTATCTGGTTCCCATAGTACAAGCTCTGCTTAATTTGGGCTAGATAGCGCTGTGTGAAATGTCCAGCAATATTTATTTATTTATTTATGGCTGATATGATGATAATGATCATGAAAATAAAAAAAAATCAAAGAGGTATATTCAGTTAAGAAAATAAAGGGTTGGGTCTCAAGACAAAGTTGTAAAAGCCGATAGCAGCCGTACCCAGAACCATAGTTACTATAAATTAGTCTGCGACAGGCCGAGACAACTGTATAATTGTCGACAGTTACTCGAGATCCGTTTTGCAGATTACACAACAGTTAGGACAGGTCGGAAAACTTGAGAAAACCCTATTCAATTGGGAAAACACGAAAACGGTGATGAAAAATACAGTTTGGAACAGACGTAAAACAAATTTAAAAACTTCTTACTACAAAAATAATTAAACTGTTTAGCCCGTGTTTAAAAAAATTGTATACGAAAATTGGTAAGGATTTTTTAAACACAAGTTAAACAGTCATTTAACTTTTTTGTGGTAACAAGGATAGTCTTAAAAGGATATGCTATACGAAGCGTTTAATATCTACATCCCGCCGGTTTTTTCACCATTAAAACTCGAATATACAATTGGACAACACAAAAACGGTAAAGGGAATGTCCTGTAGGTATTACGAACTCAAAAACATTTGCATTAAAGGAGCATATAGACGCATTATGCTATCATACATATTGGTTTTTCAACACTTATTTATTACATGCCGACATCTAACTTTAAATGGCGATTGTATAAAAGTGGTCCTAGGAAAAAGAAGTGTCAATCCGAACTAGCTACATAGACCTTTTGAGCTACGAAACTCATTACTGCATTTCCATTATAGACTGAATGGAAAACCGTACCTATATTATACTTTCGAATCAAACATTTCTAAACAGATACTCGTTAACTTTGGCGTCATCATCATTATCCACAACCTATCTTCACCCACTGCTGGGTATCATAGGTATCCTTAATTTGAAGTATTTTGAAACTAAAATTCTTTAACCAATCTGATACTACGTCTACAGTATTTGGGCTAACGTATTTCGTTGTATCTATCGACTTCTGTGCTGATATAAGCAATCCATTCTGAAGGTAATGAGAACAGGATTTTGAAATCCCATGGTATATTTCGGACATTTCAACTCAATACTCAACCAGTTCTATTGTGGAACAACCAAATAAAATGGCATTCTCAGAGGCCAGCGTTGAGCAAAGTATGCAAATAGCTTGCACAGCTGTGTGTGATCGACTTAGTTACGACGCGGAACTGTGTGTTTGCGCTTCTTTTTAAATGGTAACACCATCACCTAAGTCTATAGAGAGGCTGTGGGTCCGCTAAACTGACAAGCGTGGAAACTGTGCGATAGAGATGGTGTGCGATGATTTTGTCTAAACATTTTCTTCGCCGGTTTCGGTCAGACTTACCATGTTATATTGTGATTTAAAGACCAAAAGTAAAGATTTTTAACGTGATATGATTTTAAGTACTCAAAGCGGTAAGGGAAAACATCGTGAGGATTGTTCTAGAACCAAAAATTTTAAGGCTTTCTAGGCCATCGGGTTAGTATTCTTGTGGGCGTACAACCTGTCATATAAAAGAATAACTTTTTAAAAATTTGGTTGCCTCTAACTACCCCCTTGTGGCATATCTGTCCATCATGAGGATTAATTTCAGCTATATTATTGTAATTATTACTTTTCACTTAAATTGCATCATTACGGCCGTAAGACGTCCACTGCATAACATGAGCCTCCGCGAGGATTTCAACAACTGCTTGGCTCAACCAGTAGTGCTATAGGAAAATTATTCTGTGGCACTACTACGAGGCCAGTTGTGTCATAGGAAATTAGATCCCCCTTGGCACTACCCAGAGCGCAAGCTACATTGGCTTCGAATCGATTCGTTTTCTACATAGTTTTGTTGTCGATATATCACGTGATATTTCCATAGCATGTGTCAATCCCATACATTTTCGGATGTATAGACTAGCGTCATCGATAACCGAATGTAATTTGGTTAAGCCCTTTGGTATTAAATCATTGTCTTGTATTGCCTGCACCAAACGGCTCCTAGCAACTAATAGGTCGTCTTTTCATCATGAGGCGTCCAGAATAATTCATTGAGTCTTTCAGGCTTCAGATGTTACAGTGATATTTTTTTTAATTTAGTATTAATCTTTAATTTATTGATACAACAAACATTTTGCCTTAGTAACATACGGAAACACCAAGTTTTTATTTACAAGTCTTATTAACAGGTTTTATTTTTATGTCAAGGCCAATAAACAAATCTAGACTGCCAAATATAACCTTTGTATACTAGGAAATAAAGCCAGAACAGTTCAAAATTCAAAGTAAATCAAAGTTTTTGCGTAACAAATTAAAATACAGTTTTGGCGAGACCGTTACAAACATCTGATAGACATTAGATAATTGGTTATACGATATTATAATTATTATGTATAAACAGGTAAAGATTATAATATTATTAAACAAATCCTATGCCTTTTGTTTCTTGAAGTTTTAGGGTGCTTCGAACCCCCATAATTAGGGTTCTGTACCCCAAAAGATAAAAAAGGAACCCTTATAAGATCACTTTCTTGTCCGTCTGTCCATGTGTCACCACCGATTTTCTCAGGAACGAGTGGACCTAGCAAGTTGAAATTTGTACCTGATACTAAAGTCTATAGTCCATATTAGGGTATAAAAATCAAAGTCCTGAGTCAACACGTTAACTAGATATGGGCAAATTTAGATTTTCGCGAAAACTTGTAAGTACCAAAATTTACCTTAAATTTCACCTTTTTTTATTTTTCGGAATTTTCCCTTTACTTGTGCTGTAAGACTTTGCTTTTATCTAAAATTAACAATTCTAGGTCAACCGGAAGTACCCTATAGGTTTTGGGTCGAAAACCTATATGGTACTCGTAGTTCCCATTGACCTAGAATCACGAAATTTGGCAAAAAGCAAGGTACTTACAGCATAATTAAAGGAAAAATTCCAAAAAACAAAAAAGTTGTAACTTAAAGGGTGTTCCCATACATACATAGTTGACGCCAATTAAGATAGTCCTCTGAGTTTATGGGCGCTCATACATTTAGAGGACAATGGGTAGGTACGGAACCCTCGCCCCACAAGTTCCACTCGCACTTGACTGGTTTTTTTTATTGTATTAAATTTTCAGTGACCTACGGGTAACTTTTCAAATATATGTCTAGTTGGCCAACCTTTCTTTGCGATTTTATTTTCAGCTATTTTACATACTAACAAAGAAAAACGAATCTATTAACAAATCATAACATTCAATCAATTGATGTTACGAATAGGGCCAGCCGCCAAAGACATCTATTGTCACTTACAATAGGCCATGTCCTTGCCAATTGGCCCGATTTGTACCATTCAATTCAGTACGCGTATGGGGTTCATATGCTTTAATTAATATTTTATGAGCCGATAAAGTTTGACACGAGCTATCAGATAAAGTGTGACTGTGTTTTATAGGAACATAATAGAGGCCTACGTGAGACGTTGAAAAACTCTAAAATAGTTCTTTAAGAACTAACATTTGGATTGCAAAGTGTGAAGTTGGCATTCAGAATGGTCTGCAGAGGTTTAGCTTTGCTTACACGCGCGTATGCAATAAGGATGGAACATTTTACGAGCAGCATTTGAAAATAATAATCATAAAAGTACGAAAAATAATTCCGATGAAATCGCTTTTCGTAACACTTCAGTCGGTTTCATGCAAAAGTTTTGCTTAGTCGCATATTATTTGGTTTTCATCGCATAGCAAGTATGACATTATGCATTAGCGGGTTCGACACCCGCCGCGGAACAAATGCTTGCATGATCTACAGATATTAATTCCGGGATTATTTATGTTTTTCTATGTATTATAAGAAGGTATTCTCAAAAAGTATATAAGTATTCAATAAAGTATATAAGTATTCTATCAGTTATTTGGTTCCCATAGTACAAGCTCTGCTTAGTTTGGGGCTAGATATAGTCCCGCAATATTGAAATTATATACATTTAAAATTAAAATTTATTGCCTAACATTTCACATGTGAAATAACAGTAAAAAAAATGTATCGTCTCAGGAATTGATAATCATTTTAGAGTAGCAATCATTTTCATGTCTAATATGCATTAGTCAAACTGCTGCAAAAATTGTCAATCATAAGGTAGGACTGTCATTAGGTATGAATCCAGATCTTTTGTAGAACAGTGAATAATGAAGGAGGGGTAGATTTTTCAATGGTTTCACTCAGAAAAAGATAAGCGTATTCAAAATGTAGGTTTCCACCAGAAAAACAATCAAAGTCAAAGGCAAGTCAAATATTTTATTCATTAAAATCAAAAGAATCACTTTGAAAGATCAATTTCACTGCCTGTTCCTTCGCGACGAAGCCAGGAAAGAAAAGCAAGAAACAAGGCTGGTTTTTTTTAATGATCCTTTTAGAATACATAACAATACAGAAAATAAATTACGTCTAAATTGTAACATTTTGAATGAGTTGGAGCAATTTCAATCCCAAGCTTCTCTATCATCTAAATAATCCGATATTTTATAGTACTTAGGCTTTTTTATAAAGATTTTGTTTAATTACGTTTTTAAATTTGTTAATTGTCAATTTTTGTACATCCCTTGGGAGTTTGTTATAAAAGCGTACACCTTGCCCTTAAAACGATTTACTAACTTTATAGAGTCTACAAGTGGAAACAGTGAGTTTATTTCTAGTATTAAAATTATGATTATCGCTATTTTTCTTAAACAAATTAATATTTTTGTGAACATACATCAGATTTTCATAGATGAAAATTAATAAACCACGTTTCAAATATATTCGTTTTAGCTATGTTATTCCCTCATCAATTATACTTTACAAATGTAAGGAGTTTTTGCTCACATGTCTAAATGACCATACATATCATACGCCACAGGAAGTAATCTCACGCCTAATTTGTCAAGAGCATACAGATCGAAATAACTTGGTCATCACGATTATGGAGGCCAAGCTAATTTGTCCATGTCTTTAGTCCGAGTTATATTGTGTAAACATACATCGAAACCGTTTCTTACCCAGGTAATTGTTGTCACAAACAACGACCAGTAAAACCAGATCTTCCTTGCTCTTTAACGAAGTTTAACAACCGAAACAAGCCATCGGTCTCATGTATTTGGACCTTAGTCTACTATGACCATTTGGTCTAGGTCTTACGAGTTCTTCAACGAGGTATCGCGGGTCGAATAAGCTAGAGATCTCAGCAATTTGGACATGAATATCTTCCATTGTATGTCATATTACCGAAACATTTGTTCTGGTAGGTAACTGGTAACTTGTTACCTAATACGTTCTGGTTTAAATTACATTGTCTATTTGATAACAAATGCAATTATTTTATTGCCGGCATACGGGGCTAGACATAAAAATTCCAAGCGATAATAAATTTAATTAGTATTACGTGAAAAAATATACCCGCAATAGTTATTCTAGTATATTAATATACCGACCAGAAGTGGCATTTAATACAATGTACAAGTTTTAGGAGGGAAACCAGGACTGTGATAAACTAAAATGCACATGCACATAAACGCTCACATTATAACAACTTTTGTTCATCGATTAATGAGTAGAGTTTAATTATGTCGCGTTGGTTGAATACTCTGTGGCTTCCTTTTATTGGAGGAATGCTTAAACGCGAATGATAATACGAATGTCGGGCATTTACTGTATTTGATATTATTATAATCACAATAATATTATAAATGTGAAAGTTTGGATGTTTGATTACTTGTTTGTCACTCAATCATTGACTCGTAACTGCTAGTTAGTGCTAGTGTTTATGTTATTTATCCTCCATATGTAGTGTAGTTGATCGAGCGAAGCGAGATCTCTAAATCAACTTGGGCAAATCGGCATTGTATGTATGTATGTTTGTTTGTCCGAGGATAACTTTCGAAGCGTTGATCCGATCATCGTGAAATTTGATACATAGGTAGGTAGTGATGGCACAATTTTGGTATGACTAAATCAGCTAAAAATGTGGGGGGTGGGTTGTTGAGGTATTTTAGGGTTCAAGAGAGGTAAAAAAATTAAAATGAGACTATTAGGTCAAATGAGACGTCAAATGAAAGGTCTTCATTAGTATATTTCGATCCTGGTTTTATTTTTAGTAAAGTTTTTGTAGTTTTTGAGTTATTAGCCATGATAAAAACTAAACTTTGACAAAATTCACAGGGTACACCACAGTGCTGTAATTTTGTATGCGTGTAGCTTAAGTATCACAAATATAGGCAAAAGTCTGAAATACAGAAAAACTGCAATTTGTACCCCAAAAAAGAGTAACCAATTTACATGAGCTCCCGTTACCTGTAATTTGAATGAAACTGTATGTCAAGTAGGTTGGTCTCTATTTCGTGGCACTATTTTATTAGTCAAAGATTAAGGCCGGCTTGCACAACAATCCCTAAATGTATTTAGCGATTAAATATGTTTAAATTTTACGTATTTGAATGATTTGACAATTCTTTAAATCATATTTAGCCACTAAATACGTTTAGGCATCGTTGCGCGAGTCGCCCTTAGAATATTTGTTTTTGTGTTTTGGGAGACTCGCGAGATCTCAGTTTGGGGCGAACCACTAGTTTATTTATATATTATTTGTATGTATTTAAGTTTATGTTTAATAGTATAATCAATAGGTATATCTTATTTTATGGGTTCTGTTTATGCATGTTAAAGGTACTCTTACACCGCCGTCTTTTGATTTTTGTTTATCCTGTCCATCCAAAAGTTGTCTGGAAGAGATGGCTTTTAGCGATAAAACCACCCTTTGTACCGTTATTTATTGTTTAGTTCCTTTGTTACTGTATTTTTGTTTGGTGTGAAATGAAGAGTATTTCATTCATTCAATCACGTCGTAATGGCGGAACCGATTTCGGTAAAATTTGGTATGTTGATAGATTACGACCTGGATTCGAACATAGGCTACTTTTTGTTGACAACAACGCGTGCGAAGCCGCTGGCGCAAGCTAGTACGTAATAAAAATAGAGAAATTTGTAATAGCAAGCTATTCATCTGTTGAACAAGTCTCTATATCAGTTGATAAAATGTAAGTTTTAATTTGTAAAACCTTACTTCGTAAGGTCAAACCCAACGTTTGTTTTTCATCAACCTCTATTCACGCGAGGCAAGTTATCATCGCAGCGAATGAGGCATGACCGCGGATGCTTCGCGTGCACAATCTTGATGCACGTGACACTACCGCGAGTAGAGTACACACTTGCTTAGTTCACTGGCAAGTACCGGGAATATATTTATTTAGACCACTACGGTCTTCAAAAGCCTACGGTCCAATCCGTTCAAACCGACATACGCATACTTTTTTTTTTAGCATACGCGTCGCTACTTTCGTGTAGAGCTGGTGTTTCAGGTGTCCAGTTAAGGAAGCATTAGAAAAACTTACAAGAAAACCTTACGTGTACGCTTACTCTCAGTTTCATTCATGCTGATTAAAACACGAGCATGAGTGAAAGAAGCAATTGGAAAAAACTCTATATCATCTTATAATACGTAGATACAAAATAATTCATCATTGTGATTCATAAATAACCATATTTAATCAAAATTTAAACTTTAAAGATCATTTTAAATAATATGCGGCATGTCATCTATAAATTTAGCAGAGAAGAAAGATGTGGAGAAAAGCGCATTGCCAGATGCAATTTGCTGGCATCTCACGATATTCGCCGGGTATCTTAGACAACTAAATCTTATTACCACTCGCCCGCGAGCTAGCATGTCACTATAGCCACTATGCTACGTATAAATTAACCTTATTCATACCTAACGTACTTACTTAACCGCAATTTAAGTAGCGATATGGATCTGTCATAAATGGTAGTTTGTTAGCGCCACTGCACGTTTTGGCAATGAATTCCTCGCTACGAGACTCATTTATCTCAGGATGTTTAATTTGATGGTTGAACGTTCCCATGGAGACAAAATCTGTTTTGCAAAACCGGCCAAGTGCGAGTCGGACTCGCGCACGCGCTTCGTGCGCGAGTCGT
Organism: Philereme transversata; assembly: GCA_963924445.1. NCBI lineage: Eukaryota > Metazoa > Arthropoda > Insecta > Lepidoptera > Geometridae > Philereme > Philereme transversata. The sequence continues at coordinate 23,032,111 of OZ004342.1, read as the reverse complement.
ACCATTATCGATAAAAACGACAAAAAAATAATGTCTGTTGTATGGGAGTTACTTAAATACTTAATTACACTTAAATATTTGTTTTATTTTAATATAATTATATATTTTTAAAGTGAATATATAACTAAATATTCTGTTATCAATATAGAGCAAAAACGAGCAAAAGAATCACGTTTGTTGTATGGTGGCTACCTTAAATATTTATTTTATTCTGTTTTTAGTATTTGTTGCTATAGCATCATCTGTGAAAATTTCAACTGTCTAACTATCACGGTTCATGAGATACAGCCTGTTGATAGACGGACAGACAGACAGCGGAGTCTTAGTAATAGGGTTCTTTGGGTACGGAACCCTAAAAAGCCTAGGAATTGTAATTCACTACGGGAGTTATATAGCGTCTTCCATATGACATATATTTATATATGTACTACCACGTTGTTTGGATACTAGATACCTACCAAACTTGCTGTGACTTGGTATACTAACAAATTATCAGTAAGTTAACAGGTAAGTATAGTTTATAAGTATTATTTTTGATATGTATAAGTATTTGACGACCTCCGTGGTGCAGTAGGCGAATAGCCGGATGAGACGCAGGAGGTAGTGGGTTCGATTCCCGCCACGGAACAAATGTTTGCATGATCTACAGATATTTGTTCCGGGTCTGGTTGTTTTTCTACGTATTATTAGTATGTATTTACAAAAAGCAACGTATATAAGTATTCTATCAGTTATCTGGTTCCCATAGTACAAGCTCTGCTTAGTTTGGGGCTAGATAGCGCTGTGTAAAATGTCCAGAAATATGTATTTTTTTTATTAGTATTTTACTCCAATGCCCTTTTCTGTGCACGTACCCACCACTATAATCGATTATCTCTATCTTCAAAGGTTTGCTGGAAGAAAACTCTTATTAGGGTTAAGCTCGCCTTTGTACATGCCCATTTTGTAAGCTGTTTCTGTCTGTACATTTATTTGTGTACAATAAAGAATATGAATATAACATCCTTTCTAATTATCTATCCAATCAGCCCACATCCACGTACTGCTAGATAAAGGCCTTCTAATTTGCATGTCATTCTTTTATCCTGACGACGAAATCATCACTTTACCTGATAGGTATTTGTAAAATTACAATTAGTTGGCATTTGTGTTCTAACTCTTCCCATACACCGATGACCAAGGATTGTCTACAATGCTCACGATTTCGAACATTCCAAACCAACTTAGTCAATTTCCATAGCGTAATGTTCACTGGTTTTATGCATAAAATAAACTCATTTGCTTCACCTACTGGAGTTCGGTTGCGCAAAAACAAAGGATGCGTTATGCACCAGATAACAATCAACCTCCAGCCTCGATCTAACAGCTGTTCTCTATTCTACAAGTAGGTACATACCTACAGTGAATCACCCGAAGTAATAACAAAAACATTGAATTAGCTGGTTATAAAGAATAGCTCGTGAAATCAATCGCATTATGCAGACATGTCGTGAGAATATGAAAATTATAAGAAAATGTAGACATTGCCTTTGTACATTATTTTTGCCGTTAAGTTTCCACTTTTCAATCTCATATTCTATTCAATCCTTTCTCCCCTTGCTATCTTAAAGAATAAATAAATCATAAATAAATGTTGGTGGACATTTCACATAGCGGTATCTAGCCCCAAACTAAGCAGAGCTTGTACTATGGGAACCAGATAAATGATAGAATACTTATATACTTTTTTTTTTGTAAATACATACTTAATATATATAGAAAAACATCCAGACCCGGAACAAATATTTGTAGATAATACAAACATTTGTCCCGTGGCGGCAATCCAACCCGCTACCTCCTGCGTCACAGCCTATACGGTCACTGCGCCACGGAGGTAAAATGGTTTGCTTATCTCCATTCTTCGAATACTTATTCTCTCAGGTCATCGGAAAACGTATCCCTCTTAATACCTCTCGTTCCTTCTACGGGAAATCATTCACTGTCGAAGCAGTGCGCTTGTGGAATGCTTTGCCTGTGGAAATTAGACGGGCTCCTTCACAGCACTCTTTTAAGCTGAGATTAAAGCAGTATTACCTTAATGCCTAGCTTTCTTGTCATTTGAGTAACCTATTTATTTAAAGTCAAAGTCAAAATCTTTTATTTATTAAAACACAAGGACCACTTTGAAACGTCACAGGCAATAAGCTTGTTCTTTATTTATTTATTTATTATTTATTTTAATTGACTCCGTTTTAGAAGATTTGTAAGCATAATGAAGAATTAAGAATTGTAGAATAATATATATTAGTTAGATATACATTATCCTATCTTTATATTATTGACTGCCTCCGTGGCGCAGTGGGCATATAGCCGGCTGAGACGCAGGAGGTAGCGGGTTCGATTCCCGCCGCGGAACAAAATGTTTGCATGATCTACAGATATTTGTTCCGTGTCTGGGTGTTTTTCTATATATTGTGAGTATGTATTTACAAAAAAAAAGTATATAAGTATTCTATCAGTTATCTGGTTCCCATAGTACAAGCTCTGGTTAGTTTGGGGCTAGATAGTGCTGTGTGAAATGTTCAGCGATATTTATTTATTATTATTATTATCTAGGTATTTATTTATGTATTAGGATTACAAGTACATTTTTATTCCTTCCTTTGTAATTATACTTTGTGCACCGCTGTCCATTACTTGCCATCCAAAGGTTGCCTGGAAGAAATCGCTTTCGTCGATAAGGCCACCCATTTTACTATATTTAGCATTAATTAGTTTTTTAAAGTATTTATGGTGTACAATAGAGCATTATTATATTCTATTCTCACAAGATTTGGTCACAGACATTTTAATTGGAACATTTGCTGGAGCATTTAAAGGATTGAATATGGAGTTTAAAATACTCTGATCTGAGCGTGCTATTAACAATCTACAGAGAGGAGAGGTAGCTTAAAGTAGACAAGCTACAAAATGCTAAAATTCTTATTACTTGTGCAAAATAATGGTTAGTTGATCGAGCGAAGCGAGATCTCTAAATCAACTTGGGTAAATCGGCGTTGTTTGTACCTATGTATGTATGTACATATATATGTATGTTTGTTTGTCCGAGGATAACTTTCGAAGCGTTTATCCTTATATCATTATAGTGATGGCACAATTTTGGTGTGACTAAATGAGCTAATAATGTGGGGGGGTTGTTGAGATATTGGGGTTCTAGAGGGGTAAAAAAAACATAATGGGACTATCCGGTCAAGTAGCACGTCTAATAAAAGATATTTCTTAGTACATTTTGACCTCGTTTTTATTTTTAGTTTAAACTACAAATAATATTTTTTTGTTTTTATGGGAGACTCGCGAGATCTCAGTTCGAGGCGAACAACTATTTTATTTTATTTTTATTAGGCTATTCTTGCACTTATCTAATCTTGCTACTAATTGCCAGATTACCTATTGATTGATAATCCGGTTCCTAGTATTTACTACGCCTATCTAGACTATGACAGATTGGCGTGGATAAATACTAAATGGTGGAATAGAGGGCATGTCAGTACAGGCATTGCCACTAGAATGTATTATTATTGATATTAAATACCTATTTAAATAAAATTTAAAATTGTCCCCTCCAACACTACTTGTTTGATCCCACTGCAGGCCAAACGCCTCCCATTTTCCATTCTCTTCAATCGGCCTGACTACTGAAAGGTGTCAAATTCGTCGCACTTGGTCATGTCCTATTTGCCTATAAGCAAAGGCCTCACAAATCCCACAACAAAAAAAAAACGTATGCAATATAGTTACATGTTTCGTGTTCAATCATCATAACCCCCCATTACTTTCTCATAGTTCTAGAAACTCGTAAAAATATTTCAAAAGCCAATTTTAAAACTGAAAGTGTATAAGACTGCACACCCTATAATAATGTCTACTCATAAAATTATAAAGCGAGATATGCAAATTTACATCCAAATTCAATTGAAATAAAGTTTCCAATTGTAGAGCATGCTACATTTTAGGTAGGTACGTTATAAGTTACGTGTCAAGGAGCATACCTACTCCACTATCGCAGCATCGTTCACACGCTCTGAATCGCATTTAAAACTCTTCAAGCTATGGTTGTGCCACCATAGAGAAAAACTCAAAACCGCGCGACTTTCATAAATAATATCTGGTAAATAGAGAGAAACTAAAAGTAATCCATTCGCTCGGCAAAAGTTATTAACCGACTTCAAACGAGGAGGAGGTTCTCAATTCGACTGCATGTTTTTTCTTTGTATGTATGTTTCCCGATTACTCAAAGACGCCTGGACCGATTCGAGAAGTTATTTTTTTGTTTAAAAGGGTATACTTCCCAGGTAGTCCCATTGGCACCAAATCAGGATCTGATGATGGGATCCCAAAAAAAATCTAGGGCAACCCTCAAACTATATAGGGCCGCAATTCGGTTTCTATATTTTGACCTCACAACTCCATCATTTATCAAACCGATTTAGAAAATTCTTTTTTTGTTTGAAAAGATACACTTTCATGCTGGTCGCATAGAAATTTCATCAAAATCAGTTCAGTAGTTTGATTAAGTTGGTTATATTTTTGTTAAAAAGTTGCTTGTTTTAAGAATTAACTAACGCTAAGATACCCATGATATTAGAATTGGAATGTAGCTTTAAAAGTAGTACCTAAGGCGTGTTTTGGGTCCGCCTAAGCTATATTTACAGTGAACATTCCTGGCAGCCGGTAGCCTTATTACGTAAGCCAATTGCTGTCGCGTTGCTGTTGCTGGTCAGGCCATCCCTTTCACACCTACAGTGCGTATTTCACGTTTGTAATGACATCCAGATTAGCAACAGCGACGTGTCAGCAATTACTTCTACGGGTCTAGACAAAAATAGCCAGCAAAGACCAAGCTTTTTGCCCCTTTAGATCTACTTACGACAAATATTTTTTAGGCAATTCTCATAGCCTACCTACTCCATTATTATTCTGTTTTATTGGTAGGTACACACGACTACACATCAAGCTATACTTTTCCAGTCTTTGCTGACCTCTCATTGTACGGAAAACCTACACAATGCGAGGTTAGCTTATACTGGAAATGTATAGCTTGAGGTGTAGCCGTGTGTAGCCGTAGCCTACATCTAACTGTAAAATGTGAATCATCACCATAATCCCTTTGTAATGTGTAAAACGTTATACAAAATGAGTTTGTCGAAAACAGTAACAATAAAGTAATGGTCTGGTTTAAGTAGAATGAATAGACTTTCTTCGTATTTTGAGGTGGTAGAGTGGCGGACTACAATAGAATTAAGCCACAATTTATTGTTGCATCTGACCACAAGATTAGGTTTAGAGAAATTGCTTCAAATAAATTCTAAAACATGAAACATAAAACTTATCGGGTTCGGATAACATGGACAATATTGTTCAGTGCTATCACAAACCTCTCAAGTTACGGAGTTGATATCGGATTCGTTGCAAGTACTTACATAATTATGAGTATTGTATCATAATTGAGAGTCAATCAAACTACAAAGATTGTAAACCTAAGATTTTAAAATGATTCCAAAAATTACGAAGTACCTAATCGGGATTTTAACCCTAAACCTTTCCCATGATACGGAAATGCGATACTTATCAATTTTTTTGGATAACTTTGAAATACTTAATGCAAACCCAACTTGCAGTACCCTTACAGGGTATATGTACTTACTCCCTAAGTTACTTACTATCTAAGCTGAAAAATGTGTTATGTACATGTAATCAGAATAAATGAATATGAATACTTAACATTTTATAACTCATTTTATCTTCATAACTTCTGAAACATGTGATATTGTCGTTTAGGAACTCTAAACCGCAGTTTAGAGAAGGTTTGAAACTGAGTTTCAGAACATTAATGGTAACATTTTGTTTCAGCGCACTTCAAACGCTAGCCGAGGAAAACGGTTCACCTTCCAGTCCACAGTCAGGCAGCTGGAAAGGCGAAGACTAGCTGAAAAGCTCTCAAAGGAGGCAGACTTGAAGGAGCAGCAGCGAAGAACCGAGCTGGAGGCCATGAGGAGGTTAGTACCTGTTCCTAGACCCACACTTGCAATACCAAGAAACCTTGAGGTTACGAAGGTTTAATAAAAGAAAGTATATGTCGGCCAGTTCACCATGCAAATATATGATCATTGATTTAGAAATAACTGACCAATGAACTTGATTTACAGAGTCGAAGAGGAGTTTCAGAGGAAAAGAGCGAGAGAGAAGGCGAGCATCCGACAGCAGTTGAGACTTGTTAGTAGTGGAGCTACTAGCATGCCAACTAGCACACATAACTCTAAGGTAAGCAAGTGATACGAATGTATAGCACAGTGCGCAAGCCAGAAGAAGAATTTTAGACCGAAAATCCTCATACACGGGGCTTATTAACGTGCCAGTTGGTCTCGTAAAATAGAACCTCAAAGCAAATAGGTACACGTTGGTGGCAACCTGCCGAAAACAAAGTTTCTATGAAAGATACAAGCTGTTAGCTGAATACCGACATCTTAGTTGCCAACCGTCACTAAATGCTCTAATATTCATTATTATTATTAATTGTTCAGCAACGACAAATTGTAAAATCAACAAAAAGAAATATATATTCCAGGGTCGGGATGAACCTGATGGTTCCTGCCGGGAGTCACCAGCACCTGAACGGAACAGGGACGGAAGACAAAGACACAGCAACGCTTCTTCAGAAATCAGTGGTAGAAGCAAAAGTTCTACACCGGTAAGGAATTTTTGACACAACTCAAGCGATTCAGCCGAAATGCGGTTACTTGTCAAGTAGCCATAAAAATACAACAGGCGGATTTTATGATAGACCTCCCTAGAGGTTGGTATTATCCTGTAAATGTGTAGACGTATTTTGATCAGCTCGCTGGCTGTTCCAAATTTAAAATGATTTCATTTACTTTTTTTGAACACCAAACCTCTTTTAATGATTTATCATATTAATGCTGAAGATGGAACTTGTCCATGTATTCTTGTAATGTTTTTGTTCGAACAGCTCAGTGTTCCAAATACAAATAATTGTGTTCCTTTTTTTCAATAAACCTTATTGTCTTCCAGATCCGCTGCGTGGAGCTATCAGAATGGCGCACGGGCGAGGCCCCTCGTGTATACCGAGACTGGGCAGCAGGACTGAGCTCTTCACACGCGCATCCACCAGCCTGCGCGCGTATGCCCATGTCCACTAAACCACTTTACACTGGTTAGTTAATACGTTGCCGCTAGAAGCGTTGAAGTGGCGTCGACTTGCATATCTTTCTTTTTTTATAACTTAGTAGATAACGGCAGAAATCCGTCTATCTTATATTATTTTATATTTTTACATAGCCAGTGTAACACCAAAGCGACATAATCTTATGTTAAATGATTACCTCTGCCTATAACGATTGCATTAGGTACCTACCTCGCAAGCAAAGGCTTTATACCTGTATGCCTCAAGTTAATGGACGCAGGGCAGTGCATCGTAGGGCACGTTTATGTTTCTTATGTGCGTGACCTACGAGGCAATACTTTGTCATAGGCGATGGTTACCACATAACATCAGGTGGGCCATATGTTTGTTGCATCTCCAAGTCGTATAACAAAAAAAAGCTGTCCTACGAAGACTTGGCCTACATGGCATTCCATTGCGCCCGTCACCCTCAGTTATACGGTTCTTTTTCTGTATAATTGTAATTATAATCTGGCATGTGCTCCGTTGTCAATAATTTTAATCTTCTCAGTAATTTACTAATCACAAAGGACTGTTTCTACCTTTTAAGCTGTAGAACATAATTATAACATAAATAGAAAATAGAATAGAATTATTTATGTACTTACCTATTATTTATGTATTTAAGGTTAAGTAATTTTTCTTTTTCTATTATTAAGTTTATTCTTTTTACACCTCGGCCAATCTTCCATTAAGCAATGATCCTCTCCATCCAAAGGTTGTCTGGAAGAGATCGCTTTGTTAAGCGATAAGATCGCCCGTTATGCTTACATTTATTTGTTTTATTTTTTATATTTATATCTGTTGTGTTTAGCTTGTAAGGTATAATAAAGAATTTTCATTCATTCGTTCATTCATAGAACATTTTCATAGCCGCATTCTAGCTGGGTCATTGACCTAACTCACCCTGAGTAACTATGAAATTACCAGTGACATGCTCGGCAAACAAACGAACAAGGCAAAGACTTAGGTACATTATGTACCTATGCAATCAGTTTTCTGTTCATAACCAGACTTAGAAAGTATTATGTAGGTCGTTATAAAACCTCACCTTGGGGAGTTGGGATTGCGATTGTTATAATGCAAGTAATTTATGCAGTCGCGTTAGTCCCACTTGCACTAATCTAGGCCAGATCGCCGTATCTGCCCATCGGGACATCTGCTGGCCTAGATCCGCGCATTCAGGTTGTTGACCTCACAGCTGACACCAGCTCATACAGATGCGGGATAGTACTTGTATGTATAGCCATTTTTATATGAAGGTGCGGGTAACACATCCATAGAACGTATATCTTCAATGCAATGACGCACTTCCGGTTATAAGAAATACACGAATTCAAATCCCGTCTAATCCATATTTTTTGGGATATTTTCTTTAGTTTAGCCGTCTTTGTTAATTTACGGCAAAAGTTACGTTACTCACCAAGTGTTATTGTTCAGCAATGTCTCTGACGTTACATAGAAAAGGTGACGTGAACAACTTTAACATATTCATTTTTAACAGCTAATTTAACTCAAAACATGTTTCTTAAAATGTAGAGAAGAGGAAATAGTAGAGCAATCCTCTCTCTTTACCCAACAGGATCCACGGAATACGATACACAAATTAGGTATTAATTCTGGCAACATGTGCGTTACACATTTCTAAATTCCTATTTTTTAATCCAAACTCTGCTGTCAAATTCCGTTTCTATTCTGTCACATTTACCATAAATCACAACATTAATGTCAGACAGTGGATGGTAACGAGACTCGCACTCATCAAGCACACAACAAGAATACATAAACCGCGCCTCTGTTATCGCATTGTTCCCTATAATTTGATGGCTTTATGGATGTATTGAGCGGTTTTATGACAGCAGGCGCAAACGGAAATGCATTAGCACGGTCACCTACTGACATAGCGACGAGTCACGAGCTGATATAGAGATAGGAATGGCCTTGCCCTGGGTTAATGGAAATTAATGCATTGACTACCTCCGTGGTGCAGTGGGCGAATAGCCGGCTGAGACGCAGGAGGTAGCGGGTTCGATTCCCGCCGCGGAACAAATGTTTGCATGATCTACAGATATTTGTTCCGGGTCTGGATGTTTTTCTATATATGATAAGTATGTATTTACAAAAAAAAAGTATATAAGTATTCTATCTGGTTCCCATAGTACAAGCTCTGCTTAGTTTGGGGTTAGATAGCGCTGTGTGACATGTCCAGCAATATTTATTTATTTATTTATAGTTAAATAAAATCTCCTATGCATACTTCTCGTATGAGTAGTAGTCCTATGCATACTTCTCGTCTTTAAAAAGTAGTAGAAGAGTAGATGCTAATTATTTTTGTGAGGTACGTTGGTTGCTCTAAAATCAAAAATTCTTAATTATGCAGTATTATTCCAATCATCAGCGATGGGCTACGATTTGACACTCCTGAATGTGGGTACAATTCCATAAAGGGATTCGTGATCTGAGAATTATGGTTGCTTAGTCCATATGATCACTTTGTACTTTGTGATATTTTTTACGTAATTCATTTTCTTGCAATTTATTTACAAAATAAGAAGGTAGTTTATGTGTTTTAATAGTTATGGGGGTTTGGTAGTAGGGTTCAAAAGCAAACCATAGATGAGACTAGGAGGGCCCTATCCAAAACTTTAATTGGTTTTAAAGGACATTAATCTAATTTGTTTTTATCCTCCAGCAGGCGAGACGGAAGCCTTCAGCGGCAGCCCCCGCTCTGACAACTACCGGCTGGAGTTCGCCCGAGGCCGCTCACCGCGGTCCCCCCGCACCCCTCGCCCGCCCCGTCTGCTCTCAGCTACAAGATCACCATCCACGTCAGGCTCTGAACTGTCGCTGAGACAGCCTATTAAGATCAGGTAAGTGTTTTAAGCTCAGCTTATTCTTCTTCTTCCTGCCCTTTTCCCACTTTGCGTGAGGTCGGCACAGCATGTATTTTTCTTCCATACCTCTCTATCAACTGTCATCTCTGTTGTCACTTCTTTCCTATCCATATAATTCTTCACACAGTCCATCCATCTCTTCTTCGGCCTTTCTCTACTTCTAATTCCATTCACACTCATATCGAACACTTTTTTAGTCACATGGTTTTCTTGCCTCCACATGACATGCATGGTCCTCAACTTTTTTATCACTTCTACCTTTAAACTTCCTCTAATATACTCATTCCTTATCTTACCCATTTTCGTTACCCCACACATCCATCTCATCATTCGCATTTCCGCCGCGTACACTCTTCTTAAGCTCAGCTTATTAAAAATACGAATGTCTTGGAACTTGCTCATGCATTTTCAGTACAATCAATAATAAATATATCTCTCATCATAGTCTAAACCAGTGATGGGCAAAGTACGGCCCGCGGGCCAGCTCCGGCCCGCGAAAATATTTAATCCGGCCCGCCGACGGTCCTTGGACATGAATAGTATATGGCCCGCAATAATTATATTTTGACGCTCCAGAAGTATAAAGTAGATTCTACTTAGTACAGAGCTCCCTCTCTATAATTCCCAACTCGGGGCTAGCTGCTAATGCTATAATGTTTTTATATGATTAAAAGTTTCAACACAAAATTCATTTTTCCTATAATTCTGGCACTCCTCTGAAATTTCCCCCCTATTAAGAAAGTTTGCCCACCACTGGTCTAAACTAAAAAAATTAGACTGAAAACTAATTTAAAGCATGTTTTGGAATACCCAACTAAGCAGTCAGTAATCCGATACATTAATTTTCATTATGCAATTTGGGGTTGTGCAGATTTTTGTAATGAGCTTGACTTTGTAAAATCGAACGTACTAAATTGGGATAAAAACATGAAAGATACATGTTTTTTGCATGAAAGCTTTTCTTTAGCCATTAATTATGTAAAACCTAGCCAGTATCTAGTTGTAACGTAGAGAGTTGTAAGTAGTTAACCAGCATTTTGTTCCCAAGGTGGTGAGAGTCCTGGTAGAGCTATTAACCCTAACCGCCTTGAGACCAAGAGGTGAGTGCTTACCCCGTGCTTAGATATAGTTTAAAGTTTAAAGTTAAGCATGCTATATTAAAATTTAAAGAATAAAAGTGATATTAAAAAGAGCTTGGTAGTCTTACAATAGTAACAAAGGGTGCTTACCCAGAGCTTAGTCAAAGTTTAACCTAATTTAAAGTAGAATCAAGTAACACAGCATGCTACATTAAAAGTGATTGTTGAGTCTTACTTAGTATTTATTTACGAGTATGTTTAGTAGTAAATCGCATGCAAACAGTTTAATTTAACATAGCGCCAAATATAATTAAATAAGGAACATGATGGTAGTGCTAGAAGCTTCTTAACTCTTTTTCCGTTAGACCTGTTATTAAAATGACTTTGCGGCAAATACGCTTCCTCTCAAAACAATGTAAATGCTGTAGTTTTTACTGAATATCTAGAAACCACAAAAACATTTTGTTCAATCTAAAGATGCGAATACCGCTACCATAAAACGAAACCTTTCTTTGTTCCATAAATACCATAAATTTTAATATTCTTTTCCTAATTAAATTCTTTCTCATGACCCTTATCAGCATAAACAAAGAGTCTACAATCGATGAACCGGAGGAGCCAGCCATCGTACCCATCCTACGACCTACCGGACCTTCGCGAGCTGCCCTGGCCGCCATTTAACACAATCTACCCGCAAACTTACAGAATTTAGTTTACGCCTTTGGAGAAAACCTTGTCGATTATGAGGGCCAGTTTGATGCCAAATTTATGTTTCAAATTATCTGTCGGCCAGACCCGACAAATTTTCTTTTAGATACGCAATGTTTTGTAACTGCGATACACAGCTTCATTGTGATACCTAGCTAGAGTAGTGTTTTCAGATATATCATTTAAAGAATATACGACTTTATAGTTACCATGCCAAAGTGAAATCTTTCATCAGAACATAGATTTTTCTCAAACAGGCCCTCAAGTTTGAAGATATAAACACCTAACGTTGCTTTAATCCAGAGAAATAAAAACAAGCGAATGACTGACCTCAAAAATGTGTGTTGAAATCCATTTGGAATCCATATGTAGTGTCTACATTGAACATTATTATAAATGCAAATCTTCTGTAACAAGGAATGAACTTGAAAAGGTGCTATAAATGGTTTTAATATGAGACTAAATTATGTTTATTTTGGGGAAAACCGTGAAGGTTTTAGTTACATTGAACTAAAACTGAAAATATCAACTACTACAAATTGTATAGGTTTAACAAGACTTGGTCACGCGAATGTTCAATTCACTTTGAAATGTAAAACACTTCGTAAAATATTGAGAAACTTTAGTATGGTGCTGTTTTACGCAATGTTAATGTAATTCTTGAATTGTGTGATGTAGACTAAGCTCATCAACGATTGGTATCTTCACCAACTAAAGAAAGATTTATGGATTTAACTTATTCATTCGTGACTTTGTTTTTTTCTTGGTCATATTAGTGAGTTTGACGTGGTGGCCCTGAAAATGTTTAAGTGGCGAAAGAAAACCACAGCTTGTAAAGAGACAGATCTCGAAAAAAAAAAATATTTTCAAGGCATGTATTTTTACACACTGTTGCTACAATAAAATTAAAATTAAATGTTATTGATATTTAAGTTTCCAATTAAAAAATAAACGGTTGGTTTGATAAGGATCCTGTATTTTTATGAAATACATATAAGTTAAATAAGTATTTTAAGTTGTTAATTTGTATGTTTATAATATACATAATTGTATTTAATATTTTTTTCCGTCTTCCACTGTAAGCAAAATACCTGAAGCTTTAATATAGACTAAATACTTAGATTTATTCATTAAACAGGTGCTAACTTAACCATATTATAACTTAAGTCTGTCTATCATAAATGTATATTTACTTTTAAGATTATGTGAGTTCCCCAATTTTCATATAAAAATTTAACATATTGAAAACAAAAGCAATCTTTAAACACACTGCCGTTAGAAGGGATTACACAATTAAGTGCGGACGATTATATCAATATTGAGAACTTAAAATTAATTTCCATGATCTGGGCCTACATCAAAATAGAAAAAACATGTGTGCAAATCACACGTGGTAGAAGTGAAATCTTCAAATACCACGCGCATGTGCTTGGGATCTACCGACTCACTCTCTTTCTCTCTCCTACTTTCTACCTTTGTGTATCTTTCTTTCTCTCTCCCTTTTGCGTTGGAATATTGGACGCTACTCGTTGCTAACGCTCGCGCTGGCCTGTAACAGGTATACTACGCGCAAGCGTTCCACTGCCACGCATTCACTCTCGTTCTGTCTCTTTCTATTCCCCCTCCCCAGGAGCGTTGAACGTTTAACGCAACAGTGCTTTCACACCCCCTCCATGGTAGCGTTAAACGTTTAACGCAACCTTGTTGGAAGTCGCATTAGAAGTTTCACTTCAAAAATACTTCTATTTGACAAACATTATAAACACTAAGTAAAAGAACAAGACGAGGAGGGACATAATGGTAGAAAGATTATTAGAGTTGACTACTGTGGTATCGTTGGCTGTGCACGATGGTATACCTACCACTCACACAATTAACGAAACCCGCCCTGTTCTTTTTATAGGTCACTGTTTGTGTATACCTGACCTTTATGGTAATCAATCGCCATTCATCAACACAATAGAAAGTACATGTGGTTATACGAAAGTGGGAATTTTGGAGATCGCCAACAAATAAAACAATTCACACAGAGTTATCTAGCCCCAAACTAAGCAGAGCTTGTACTATGGTAGCCAGATAACTGATAGAATACTTATATACATTTTTTTTTGTAAATACATACTTATAATATATAGAGAAACAACCAGACCCGGAACAAATATCTGTAGATCATGCAAACATTTGTTCCGCGGCGGGAATCGAACCCGCCACCTCCTGCGTCTCAGCCGGCTATTCGTCCACTGCATCACGTATGCTACGTGCAATTTTCAACACGATTCATATTAAACCAAAATATCTACGGTGTTAGTCATAATGATATCTATTTTGGATCACGAATAGCTTTAAAAATATTATAATCCATAGAAAAGTAAAGAGAAAACTTGATAGCAAAAGATTTGATAAGTGATTTGATATGCGTTTATCAGGCCAAATGAAATTGTCGTATGAAACTTATTTTCAACTTAAAGTACGAACTACTTTTATTTAAAAATAAGTTACATACTTCGTTACTGTAAAAAAATACTAATTCTATTCATTACAAGCTTTTTATTAACTTGCAATGTTTGTTTGTCCGGGTGGAATCTTGCAACTGAATGTTAAACCCGTTCCCCTCAATCGATTGAGCTGAAAGTTGGAATAAATATGTAACTTCGGTGACAATGTAATAATATGGTACCATGGAGGTGGTCTCATGATGGAGACGGATGCTAGAGAACGGAACTTCTGAATGGATTATAGTAGGCTATTAGTGTTTAGACTCATTTGAATCTGCTTGCGGTTCCGATTATGAATTTTATGAATGCTTGTTTTGAAAAAGTAATTTTTTAATAAAAATCTTATTTTAAGAACTGGCTCACAATAATACATCATGGTAACTCTCCTGATCAACGTTTGGGAAACTAACAAAGCTCTTTAGAATTTCGAAAATTAAGGCTAATTTAGTCTTCAGTGACATATTTTATAGTGAGTTCGGAAGTCACTTCGCAAATGAATATTTATTCTTTTCGAGTGGCTTAAAAAGTTCTCTCTCCACTAACAATACGAGTAGGGGTAGAATTATATAGGTTAGTGGTAGTTTATGGGTTGGGTAGGGTAGGTCCAAAGGCGCGGCTGACCGGGTTAGCTGCCCATTAATGTAACCACCGGTAGTTTTGATCGATTGACGCGCTTTTCAGTCCAGTCAGAAGAAAAGTACCTATTGTTTGGCTAACAGAGAAAACAACCCTTCATTTACGTTGGTTAAGGTGCTATTTGTAATAAACAAGCTTAGTCTAGTTTCTATACTTTTTATTGTTTGATTAAATTAATGAATAAGTTTTTTAAAAAATAACAATAGTAGATTATTAAACAAGGGGATAAAGCAGTGTCTTACGTCACGGGCGCTATATTGAATCCCGTACGAAACGAAGGATTCTAGAGTCAACTCACGAGCGGAGCGAGGGAGTTACTAGAATCCTGAGTGCAGAGAGGGATATAAACAGGCCAAAGATGCAAACAGCTTTATCCACGAGGAGAATACTCTACTTTTCACACTTTCTGTAAAACAATACAAACCAAATCTAGGTTGGTGCATTCTGTGCAGAGGTTAGTTAGATTTACGAATAAGTATTGTCTTATTGTGTGGGTCCCTTTGGTTCAAATTTTAATACAGATGAGGTTCCTAAATCACATATCAGTACAACTTTACTCCCGGCTCAGCCGTAGGGTTCACCTGCTATCGGTGAGGTTTACGTGACATATAATTTGATATTGTAGAGCAGGTGGTGTGAAAAGCATATTATGTGATTACTGCCATACGTAGGTATCAACAAGATCCCTGTATTGCTTACACGATGTATAGGTAAAATTATTTTTAAATGATTATTCTGGGAACTCACAAATCGAACTTTATTAGAATTTATACTGTAACATTATATAATTAGTGTGCATAGAATACGTAATTATACAGGGTGTAACATTCCTGAAAACTTTAAGGGTGAAAGTAATTATTATATAGGAACAATACTATGAAAGCTTACCATACTTAAGACCCCTGAAAACTAGCGCTGATTTGCATGGTAATATGCGAAGGAGCATAAAGCTAAGTCAGGACCTATTTGGCTACTCATGACACATTTAATTATTGTGTGTATCAATAGTAACTATATTGTTATACAAGGGCCGTAAGCGACCTATTAAACTCGATTTCGTATTTCGGCATACATGAGAGCGAATGCAAGCGAGGACGCTTATGAGTCGAGGGTCTTACACCCGAGTATAACATACAACTTTCATCACGGTTACGAAGAAATAAAAAAAGTATTTTTCATAACAGAATGTTGCTAAAAAGAAAATTTGCGTTCCTGGTGTCAATTGTTTTATCATTTTTCCACAACTGGACTATGGCATGTTCCATTTTTAAATAGAAATAAGGATTTGTATTTCATTTTAGCAAATAATTAATGTAGTTACCCTAATTCTATTTTCAAATTTACTTAAATGTAATCACATTTACGGAGCCGTTTTCAAGTTAACAGAGACCTACTTTCAGACCATATTTTCTACTTTCTATACTTTCTATTATAAACCACACGTGGAGTAAAAAATCCATACACAACAACCCCTTGAAGTTTTCAGAAGTTGTTTATACAGCGTTCGATACATATGGTTTCGTGGTCGTCACTTGTAACGTGGGCGACCGGCTATAATGATACACGAGCGTAATTATCTTTTTACATGCTTGTTATGGCGGCGCCAACTTCTGTATTGGAAAACCATTTTCACCAGCATTTAGTACCCATTTGGTTACCTCTATACATTTGGCATAATGGTACATTGGATGGTGTACTCTGGCAGCGCCACTAAGATTTTGAATATTTTCTAATCTATTGGGGTACTAAATGTTTTACTACAGATACCAAAATGTACCTAATGGGTACTAGAAATATTTTTTCATTTTTACACATGGGCGCTCGCTATTCGTCTCGTCACTTGCCTGTGATCGCTCGCGCAAGTGTTTAAATGCGGTATTAAACTTTGTTAAAATATCTGTTGGTATGTTTAGGTAAGTCTATGCCTAAACTAATGTATAGGCATAGACTTATGCCTTATGTAGGTGCAACATGCAATAGTAGCTTAAGTTAATAAAAATATAAGTAATATTTTATTTTGTATTTTAAAAACTTAGTAAAAGCTCAATTGCATATAACATTTGGTACTTACATTAATCGTAAAATAAATAGAAATATTACGGATTAGAAAATGTATATTAATATATCAGTTAGTGTACATAGAGTAAGTTACTTAGGTGCATGTACATAATACTAGTGGATAAGATATGTTTATTCATATTAAACCGTTGTATTTAAAACTTGTTATTTTTAGATGAGACTTTAAACAAGCCTATTGCTCATCAGCTATCGAATTATGTAACTTCTTTGTTACAATCAATTTCAATTCGTCAGCAGAAACTCCTATTCATTTACAAAGTACTAGCTGTTGCCCGCGGCTTCGTACGCGTTACACTACTAAATGTATAGGTAACCTAGAAATAAAGGTAAACTCGCTATTGCAACTTCACTTGATACCCCATTTTTATCCCATGGGACCTGATTTAGGGGATAAAAAGTAGATTATGTGTTAATCCAGGTTACTAGTGGTTCGCCCCGAACTGAGATCTCGCGAATCTCCCAAAATAAATATTATTCTTAGGGCGACTTGCACAACGATGCCTAAACGTATTTAGTGGCTAAATATGATTTAAAGAGTTGTCAAATCATACAAATACTTCAAATTTAAACATGTTTAGTCGCTAAATACGTTTATTAATCTTTGTGCATGCCGGCTTTAATCTTTGACTAATAAATTGGTGCCACGAAATGTATAACCAACCTACTTGACCTACAGTTTCATTCAAATTAGATGTAACGGGGGTTCTTGTTAATTGGTTGTTTTTTTGGGATACAAATGGCAGATATTCTGTATTTCAGACTTTTGCCTATATTTGTGTCTCTAAAGCTACACGAATACCAAATTTCAGCATTGTGGGGTCACTGGTGTACCCTGTGATTATTGTCAAAGTTTTGTTTTTATTATGGCTAATAACTCAAAAACTACAATGATTAAACTAAAAATAAAAACTGCTTTCAAATGTACTAATAAAGACCTTTCATTTGACGTCTCACTTGACCATTTTAATTTTGAGTCTCATTTTAATTTTTTTTACCCCTCTTGAACCCTAATATCTCAACAACCCCCTAATATTTTTAGCTCATTGAGTCACACCAAAATTGTGCCATCACTACCTACCTGTATACCAAATTTCATGATGATCGGATAAACGCTACGAAAGTTGTCCTCGTACAAATACACATACATATATATATACATACATACAACGCCGATTTGCCCAAGTCGATTTGGAGTTCTCGCTTCGCTCGATCAATAACCTACGTACATGCAAATTTTTTTTTAGATTGAGTAACAAACATACATCCAAATTTTCGCATTTATAATATTAGTGTGATTATTGTAGTATGGCCTATTACCCATAGGCCATAGAGGATTCCTGGGATATGGGATAGGGTTAGGGCCTATAGGATCAGGCTTGCACTACTTCCTAGGTTACGTCTAACTGGGTCGTGTTATTTTAAAATGTCATTGCTACTGTAGGGTTATTATTATATGGTGCAATATTTTCAGACACGCTATGGCAAAGAATATGTTGATACGTACAGATGAAGCATTGCATTCTAGGAAAATCACCTAACTTCCTATATCCAGAGTTATTACGTATATGACGTATAATTATTACCAAGTCTTGTGCTGTCTGTATGTTGGCTATCAGCTATCATTATAAATTATTGTTCTTATATGTTCTCTCTTTCATTGAAAGTTATGAGGGCTCGTACTAGATGGAAAGACGATCAAATTATAGTTGCTGGGAGTCGCTGGGTGCAGGCCGCATAATATCGGCCTCTCTGGAAATATATAGGGGGCATGTCTATGTTTAGCAGTGGACGTTCTATGGCCGATATGACAATCCGTTTTGCTATGACGACCTCCGTGGCGCAGTGGGCGTATAGCCGGCTGAAACGCAGGAGGTAGCGGGTTCGATTCCCGCCACGGAACAAATGTTTGCATGATCTACAGATCTGAGAGTGTCTGGGTGTTTTCTATATATTATAATTATGTATTTACAAAAAAAAAGTATATAAGTATTCTATCAGTTATCTGGTTCCCATAGTACAAGCTCTGCTTAGTTTGGGGCTAGATAGCGCTGTGTGAAATGTCCAGCAATATTTATTTATTTATTATTATGTGTCTGTAGGTACAAATAGTTATTGAAGCTAAGGAGTGGCTTATCTGGTATATGTATGCACAATGTTTCATTTTGATCACGCCGACACATTGTAGGAAAAGGGGTCAAAGTTCTGTATTCATGTTAGTTTGTAATAATTATACAAATATACTAAAAAGATTGTTTATCTATCAACACAAACCAATCAAATTAGTAGAACCGTGGTAACTATTGATAGTACCCAAGTATTGAATTTTAACGTTAACTAAATCATCTATTTTGATGAAAGGCGTTCATGTAAAAACAGTAGGTCCTCCGAGGGTAAAATACTTACACATATGACGAAGTATAGGATAGAAAAAAAAACAACTTGCATTGTGGAACAAAAACTGAGTTCAGAAACAAAAAAAATCCAGCTGATGAATTTAAATGTTTTTTTCCAACTTTTATTGTCCCACTGCTGGGCAAAGGTCTCCCCCAAATATGTATGGGGCAAATTAAAAAGTTACAAATAGAATTTCTTACAGAAAACGGAGTTAGTTCGATTTCAGTCCATATTTGACTACGTAGCCCTTGACTGTGCATGGTCCGACACGTCTTTGACCAATTATTTATTCTAGCAATCGTCAAATGATTCAGATATTACTATATGAAAAGTAATGCAATTCCAAAATAGGGATGAAAATGAAAATTATAATAGATTAAATAAACAATTCCTAGAGCAAAAAAGGAAGCAACTAACAGCACCTACCTACCTAATAAACCCCGTTGGGTTAACATTGAATAAGTGCGACTCGCGCAACGATGCCTAAACGTATTTAGACATACACAGACATCTATTTTCTACCATAGCACACACATAACATCATAGAAAAGCACGAGTAAGAGAAAACAGAAAATTACATACAACAAACACAGAAACAATGAATGGAATGATAATTTTATCAGAGAAAAGTTAAAAATTAATTAAACAGTTAAAATTTAGAGACTAAAAATTATTTAAGGGGTTGTCAAATGAAACATCATGTTTAAACATGTTTATTAGAAATTTAAAATGTCAAGTTTAATTATGTTTAAACACGTTTAGGGATCATTGTGCAAGCCGCGCTTAGAATCCAACCAGAAAAAAATATCTTACCTACCTTAAAAGTGTGACATGCGCAGAGGAGCGGTCAAGCGAGCCGAAAGGGAAAGTTTTCAGTTTCAGCGCGCGCTTTTATTGACACGTAGTGCCGGACGTATTTAGTAAACAAACATACGAGTCTTATAAAATAATTCAAGCTCTTAACATACCAAGAGAAACAATCATAAATAATCTAAGCAAGTTTTTGAATACACTTAGATAAGAGTAACAACTCGAAACTTAAGTTCTTCAAATTCTATTTAATTTAAAACTACGAAAGTTATACTAACGACCAAATTGACGGCAAATTGAATTCCGATAATGATATAAGTAAATACGCAGGTACATATTTACCAACCGATTCTTGTACCCGGAACAATACTCAAAAAATCATAAAGTACTAATCGACCCTGGCTTTCGAAGACGTACCCCTCGGGTCTGGTGGTGCAGCCGTCCCCCCGACCTCGTCTCGGCAGTGCCTTGCGTGCGCGCACAACGCCAAGCTGATCCCGGAAGTGCCAAACCCGGGTACCATCCCGGTAACTGCCCCGGTTCGAACTGCACCAGAACTAGCTGTCACGGTACGAACTGCGCCGGAGTCAGCGCTCAGGGCCAGGGAAGTGAGGATGAGTGCAAAACCTGAACATATGCAGGAGGCGTTGGAGGATCGAGACCCGAATCACTTGAATCAACATGTTCAGGTACCTAAAGTTTTATAGTATTGTAATTATTGAATCAGGCAAGATACCAATCTAAAACGAATGGTTTTTTATTTATTTTAATAACCTATACTGTACGATACAGGCTACGCCTAGTGAGGAAACCGACAGAAATACTATAAATAGATATATGTTGTCTGTAAAACTCATGCATCTATTACTAATACATACCTAGTTATTATTACTCTTTGCTTTGCCACTGTCCTGCTGCTGGGCAAAGGTCTCCCCTATTTCCTTCGATTCCTATTGCATTCTCCAGAAATCTCCTGCCAGTTAGAGTGGACCCCATCCAGATAGTCGCACCAACGTTTTCGTGGTCTACCTCGTTGCCGTCGTTAGCTGGACATATTTTCTTGAGCACAAGACTAGAGTATAGGCTTACCACGGGCTAAGCAGTCTTCAACCGCGTATAATGTCTCTAGATCATAATTTTAACGAGACAGTTGATTATGCTAATTTTAGTAAGATCATGTAAATAGGAAGTTGTTAATAAACAGGTGTCATCTTAATCGGATGTCTTCTTATTTATTTACTTTACGTACATACCCCAAAGTACATCTTTCTTGTACCCCAGTAGAGGCCTAGCACAGTAACTGTAGAGAAGGATTTAGTCATGAGTCATTTATCGGAACAAAGAAGACACTCGTCGACCGTCTCAAGCACGGCGATTGCGAGAGTGAACGTGAAAAAACGTTATCAACACTTCCTCGACAGTAGTCTACAACGCCGAGCACGATAGCCACCATTTTCTCAATCTTTGACATTTAAGGATAGACAACTTTCTTCTGAAATTGTCTAGGTCTTACGATGCCTAGACAACACTGTCTTCTCAAGTTGCCTCTTTCGCACTCTTCTCAATCACGCACTTGCCAACAATTTTTGGTTAGATATTTAATTAATTATATATACAACGTTCGTTGCTATAGACAGAGAATCTTTCTCTTGTCTAGGAACTTATTGAGCCTGCTTGTGGCAAAGACAATTTCGGAAGAATCGACAGAGAATAGAATAGAATAACACTTTATTGTACATCACACTCAAATTTAAAAACAGTAAATGAAAAACAAATAACAATACACGCAGAAATACAAGTTGCGGTCAGAGCCTTGTCGTCTCTTCGAAGAGTAGACAAGGAAATCGCTGAGCTAGGCCCTGCAGCTAACCCACGAATCGACTGGTTTGTCGAGATTAAAATATTAGTTCAACAGTGTAGACCTTTTTTTCAACATAATTTTATCTTGTCTCACTGATCGTAGAGTACGATTGAGTAGTGTTCGTAGAGCTCTGCGTAGCACAAATTCGTAGCAAACCATTCTTTTCAACAAAACTTGGCCAACGAAAACAAAATAGCTCTCTGCAATTTAGCACTAGTTTTAGCTACTACTATTAAAACAGAAGACACTTAAACGTAAAGGCCCATTTTGTAAAAAAAATACGAGTGTGCTTTAGACCACACGACTGAAGTAAAACTTCTTTAGCACCTCTCTCTCTTGCCCCTACAGTAATATACGAAATGTAACTCTCTATCTTTTTATCTTCACTAACTTATATCTCCCTTTCAACTTCCATTCGTCTCGCCCGATCACACTTTTCGTAACGCTCGCGTCACGCATTCACCAGCTTACTGCCCAAGTCAAGCGTGCGTAAAGAAGTTTTACTTCAAAAAATCCACAAAAGTACCTTTGTTTTGTACAGGCATTATCAAATGAAGCATTCGTGAGTATGCAAATTCCGCCCTTAAAATAGAATCATACTTCGCCACCGGACATATTAACATTCCCAACAACCCAAAGTGCTAGTTAAAATGGAATAAAAACGGAGTGAAAAGGTCATACAGTATTGTGACAAAATGCTGTTTCCAAGAAAGATTGCAAGAAGAATACAAATGACACGATTGCGGCCAATCCACAAACATTCATTCCTTCTGACTTGTCCTGTCGTTCAAACTGCACAGAAACGCGACGAGATAAAACTCAGTAGTAAGACTCAGTAGTGAGATTCTTTCTCACTCAAATTCACCAGCGTTCATTTCATAGCGATTGTAGATCCCTGCAAGAATAAATGTGGATGCAATGCTAAAATCTTGTAAACCTTTAAAGTGCAAATGATAAATTCATTGAAAAATAGTACTCCACAAGTACAGTGGTCGGTTTAATCGCTTAGAAGCGATTTCTTCCAGACAACCTTTGGATGGTTGATATAAGACTAGTATTTATCAAACTTTCGCGATCACGTACATAGTTATTGATTAAAACGGGTATTTATCGTATATACCTTTTTTATTTGTTATCCCGACGTTTCGGCTGTTACAATACAAAAAGGACAAAGAGGTACATACACGATAAATACCCATTTTAATCAATATAATATAAGACTGATGAAAAAGTGCGTACCTAGTGGGTACCATTGCAGTCAAGTGGTCTACACCAGTTTAATTGATTCCATACACGCGTGTATCCAATATTTTAATCGCTACAGACAGACTGTTCATCCGTAAGGTATGACTTAAGAACCTAACATTGTTTTTTTTTCAAAGCTTAGCAGTTTTTCGTGTCAATGACCGGTCACAACTGGTCAAGCAATCACCTTTATAACTTGTAGGCAGAACAAATAGTCGATTACCGTGTCGTGCTACCGTGAAATAACCATCAAGCAAGAAAATAGGCATTTCTTTCAATATTTACAATGAAAATAGAAAACTCAAAAGAACAACGATCATTAGACAAAACACGCTACATAATATAACATTAGGTATCCGAAACATTTTTCAGGCACAATGATTAAGCTTTTTCTGGAAAGAACCTAATCACCTTTTTAAAAAGGAGTTTTTACCCGTATATTTTAAATTATTTATTTTTTACTTTGAATTTACTTCAACTAAATACGAAAATTCTATTCGCAATCAAAATAAAAATACGTGGCACATACATGCTAGCCAATTGTCTTAGGACGTAATCTGTGTGGTAATGCAATTATTATAGGAAACTAGTTGACCCGCCCGCGGCTTCGCACGCTTGAAATTTCCCGTCCCCGCGGAACTTCGGGATAAAAACTATACAAAACACTCTTGTCAAATTGACACGAGAGAATTAAATGAGCTAAAAATGTGGGGATTCAAGAGGAGTAAAAAAAATGGGAATATCTGGTCAAATCGCAAGTCTAATAAAAGGTCTTTGTGAGTACATTTTGACCTCGTTTTTATTTTTAGTTATGTTTACCTTGTGGTTTTTAAGTTTTTAAAAACTAAACTCTGACAAAACTCACAGGGTACACCTGTGCTGAAATGGTATGCGCGTAGCTGTAGTCACAAAAATATAGGAGAAAGTCTGAAATCCAGAATAACTACAATTTGTAACCCAAAAATGAGTAAAAGTGTGCATGAACTCCCATTACCTGTAATTTGGATGAAAATATAGGTCAAATTAGCTGTATTTCGTGGCACTATTTTGATAGAGCCACGATTACAAATAATATTTTTTTGTTTTTATGGGAGACTCGCGAGATCTCTGTTTTTAACTAGTTAATTAAGATATATGAATATAAAAATAAACCGTGGCACAATAAAAAAATACAGTAACAAAGAAAAGAGGCGACAGGGTTAATCGCGTGACCACAGTCCAGTGGCTTTCGTGGGTGCGCCAAATAGCTCAACCTACCCAGGCCGTATAGTCTAGGTAGTCCGGCTCCTTACCCGATTCCAAATCACAGTAGCAATTAAGAATGCAACAATATATATATTACTACAAGATAAAACTATGTACTTACCCATGTTTAGCTTGTTGTGCGCACGGATTCATCTGATTTTTCAGTTCAAGTTTAAAGGCTTAAATAAAATACGTTAAATGAATTACGGTTAAATTTCGACAACTGTGCACTAGTTGGAATAGTCACGACATACTTAAAAATTCAAAAACTGTTATACGAATGATTTTATTATTAACTAGCTGACCCGCCGAACTTCGTACCGCCTTGACATGCATATGACGCAGGCCGCCAATGTCACCCCGGTATATTTGTCAATCGGCCATTATTAGCTGCACCTATGTATGAGAAAATAAATTTCCTTCATTACTTTTTTGCGTGAATTTTTCTGATATTTTAACAATTATTCTGCTATTCGGAATGGATATAACAAATCAAAAACCATGAAAATCGGTCCAGCCGTTCTCGAGTTATAATTGTTCGAACAAACCCGACTTTGTGTTATATATGTATTAAGATTATTCAGATTACATTATGTTAAATGTTAAATCTTTACCTGTTTTTAAAAATGAATACAAGCTGTACTTAGCAGCTTCTTTAGAGTAAACCATGTATTTGCTTTCGATATATATTGTTAAAGTATATATATGTATGTATTTTATATTATTATTTATGTAAGTATATGTAGGTATATTCTACGTGTTTATTTATTTTATCCTACATAAATAGGTATTTATTGTAATACCTCCTCACACGTTTTTTCAATCCAGTCCATCCAAAGGTTGCCTGGAAGAGATCGCTTTGAACGATAAGGCCGCCCATTGTACCACCATGTATTAGTCTTTAAGTTTTTTAGGTTAAGTTATTGTAATTTGGTGTAAAAATAAATAATTATCTATCTATCTATGTTGGAGATATTGTTCTTCTGAATTAATAATACCTACGGCAACTTGCGCAATGATGCCTAAACGTATTTAATAATAATAATAAATATCGCTGGACATTTCACACACCGCTATCTAGCCCCTAACTAAGCAGAGCTTGTACTATGGGAACTAATATTTAGTGGCTAATATGATCTAAGGAGTATTCAAATCATACAAATACGTCATGTTTAAACATGTTTAGTCGCTAAGTACGTTTAGGGATCGTTGTGTTAGCTGGACATTTCGGATCTTAATTCAGAGAATTGTTCTGGGTTATAGAAATGAACTGAGGTCTGAACACAGCCATTGTATTTCTATTATAATTAAAAAATCTAAGGTATTACGAAAGGTGGTACAGTAATCGAAATTATACCTACCGATACCCATTGCCGTTTTACTACTGCAATTAGGGGGCTGTTTCAAAACCTAGGCTTTTCCTAATTACACTCCTCGTTCAATAAATGCTTATCAACTGATAAAGCAATGAAAAGGTCTGGTAATCAGACTAAAATATACTGAATCTACAATTTACATTTTTACAATCTACACTATTTGATTTAGTAGAAATCAAGAGCATTCGTTACAGCTACAATTTAATATATAAAATAAATAAATAATGCTGGCCTTTCACATAGCGCTATCTAGCCCCAAACTAAGCAAAGCTTGTACGATGGGAACCGGATAAGTGATCGAATAATATTTTTATTTAAATACATACATCAAATATGTAGAGAAACAACCAGACCTGGAACCAATATCTGTAGTAGGCATGTTACGGAGCTTCGACTCCGACTCCGATAAGTTGGAACTTCCGATTGATATTCCGGTTCTGACACTTTTAAATCGGAGATTTAAATTGGAGGTAAAAGCATAGCCAATAGCGGCGGTGGCGGTCAGCATGTACGAGTCACACTAATCCCATCCCACTAATATTATAAAAGCGAAAGTTTTTATGGATTCATGTGTGGATGTTTGTTATTCGTTTACGTCGTAAAGGTATTACGTACGGTAATACTGGTAATACCGAACCGATTTCGATGAAATTTGGTATGTACGTAGATTATAACTTGGATTAACACATAGGCACCTTTTTAATAACAAACAACGCGTGCGAAGCCGCTGGTGGAAGCTAGTAGGTGTATTCATGTAAGGGGGAACCCCCTTCCCCACGCGCTTTCTGTCGTCGATTACTCTTTCACTTGTTGTTTGTTACGCAATATACCTACATTATGTGTTTTGTTTTGTGCGGCGTTTCAATTAAAGTTATCTGTTGATTTGGACAATCAAGCCAAAATCAAGTGTTATTTGGAACTACTTCATTGGCCCACCTCCGACTCCGACTCCGACTCCGATTCCGACTCCGACAAACCAAATTTAAAAACTCCGATTCCAACTTCGATTCCGTTAAAACAACCTCCATAACATCCCTAATCTGTAATCATACAAACATATGTTCCGCGGCGGGAATCGAACCTGCTACCTCCTGCGTCTCAGCCGCCTATTCGGCCACTGCGCCACAGAGGTCGTCGAGTAGAAATCTCAGTTGTTATATAGTTGGGCCAGCCCAACTTACAAGCGATACATTTTAGTTTATGACAAAAAGGTCAATAAATATGTAGTACTCCTAAAATCCACTTCCTGTGAAGTTTAATTTGATGTTTGATTTGACAATGACACGAACTTGCCCCAGTGAACTCTTCAAAGAAAACGAAACAACCGGCCTATGTTCCATTTTGTAGCTTTTGCATATTCACTAATAATACAGATATCGACCAATCGCGATTGGAGTTTGTAAGTTGTAATTACAGGTACGTATCACTTAGCACCTACTGATTTGGGTTTAAATATAGAATTAAAGGCCAAGATCGTGGAATTATGTATTTTTGATTCCTCGTTAATACGTGAGGATAATTGGTTGGGCTTGTGAAACTCCAGAAATGATGTCTGAAGGGATGAAAACTTTTAGGAATAGGTACAGGGTGTCCTCACATAAGAAAACAATAGAATAATATTTATTTCATGACTATTCAATACTTGTTCGATGTTTTGTAAAAAAATATACCTACTTTTTCATGCAAATATGGTGTGATCTCAAGGATTCAAGGAGCTAGGATGGCTGGGGTCAGGTTAGAAGGGGGGGAATGCACAATACACCCCAATGCGGGACGTCAGTGCAGATGTTATTCCCCCACCCTAGAATTAGAATTAGATTAGATGGTGTGATCTATGATGCTAATAAATGATCCTACTGTTTACAGATAGTATGGGACGATATAATAGGCGAGCCAGAAGGAGCTAGGAGTCCAGAATGCGCATGGCGACTCAGCCACCATTGTTTCCGTCACGCGCGGAACTGGTGCTACACTCTACTTTCCGTGATATTAGCACCGCCCTGTGCTTTGCTTCTTGGCTGCGGATTCGCCTGCTTGGCATTTGAGGTAAGCTAACAGACAGTATATTTCTTCTTCTTTCGTCTTCTGTTCTGAGGTTTTAAAGAATGTGATGGAGTGCTAGAATCTCCAAGGTTAGAAAGAACCAATGTAGCTTGTATGGAATTATAATGTTCTTCTTTTATGCAAAATCATTATAAATACAAATTAAGTACCTATTACTAATGTACCACCAGTTCCGCATTGCTTAATGATTACCACAGAGAAATAATTCACTACGGTGTAATTTCATTCTACTTTTGTATGTATTTAATGTAACGCAATCGAATCTTATTTTGTATAATTTCTCTATAATGTATTCCTTTCCTCTCCCGATCCTTTCCTAGTTTAGTATAGATATATCCCGGCTTTTGTCTATTCTGTTTCCCTAATTTTTTATTTGCCAAAAGCAAATGCACAAACCGTGCGATGCCAAAAAGAAAAAGCGCAATCGAATCAATCGAAATCATTCCAATTCTTTTTTTAAACTTAAATTTTTAGCTCCAAGGCGTACAAGTACCTACCTATTTTATATCGGCTACAGTAATCCTCTGCATTCTACCATTAAAGAGTTTCCCATTAATAGTTACTTGCTTTTCATTGTCTTCAGCAAATCTGGTGTACGGCTCCATGTCTGCGCTGCGTGAAGATATACTTCGCATCACTTCGTACGTTCGTGCAATCGTGCATGGCGGCCACTGTAGTGCCCGCAGCAGAAGCGGTAGGACATGTCTGTCGCCACATCAGAGTGAATATGAGGAAAGATGCTTCTGAAGAGCGTGATCTTCTTGTTATTTAATATATTTTTTATCACGAATATTTAATTCTAATGAGGAAAACTTTGGTGTTAGAACTAAGTTAAACCTAAGTGCCTTTTAAAATAAGTCAGTGTTAATTTTATATTATAAGTTTAGTGAATGAATGTAGAGCACACAACTGTTTTCCATAAATACACAACACACTGAAAACACGAGTATTTTATTTTCACATTCAATGCAGTATTCGTGCCGTGCCAAGAAATAAACGATATAAAATACTGGTAGAATAATTAAACCTTACTTTGACATAACAAACAAAAGTTATAATTAAAAAAAATAAACGGAGAGAAAAAAGTGACCGGGAAAACGCAGCGTACATTGTCCAAGTTCTAAAGTTTTGCAAAGGTTTAAAGCCACGAATTTCCTCCGTGTTTAAAACATAACATGAGTGAAAGCACATCTGATGGACCTTTCACATCAGCAGCCAGGCCTCAGACTACGAGTTCAAGTGACAATGGATCCAATCAGAGAGATAACAACTTTGTTTTGGCTACGTGCCACAGGTGAGAAAACTGGGTTCTGCACGTTTTCCGAAAAGTAGGTCCCTAATGAGTCTTTAAATCACCATACTTTTATGAATGTTTTAGAAATGGTCATGTTACCGATACAACAAATAACATTGATCGGCATGAAACTAGCGAAGATAGTGAGTCTGAAGAGGTGAGCATAGTTTTCTCTATTTACACAAAATAAAAGACCAATAGCAAAAAATATCGCATTTAAAATGGGCGTAGCATATGTAACATTTTGTGTATTCTGCTATCAAGTATAAACATAATTACACTTACCAGCACCGCTCCTATGTCAAAATCGCGGTATGGAAGCCCAAACAGCCCACACGTCATACTCGGGTGCGGTCAGATCCTTCAGGTCAGATTGTAGGAAGTCCTATGCTAAAAACTCCCTATATTCCCATTAAAAACACATAAAAAGCTTTCGTGCAACCCAAATGTACAATGGGACACGTGACTATAAATTTAAGTCACGGCGTTTCTAATGAGGTAAGTAGTTAGTAATTACCATTAAAAATACATTTACGTACTTACTGAATATAGTTATTTATGTAATTATTTTCGTGTAGAAATTACTGGTTGTGTACTGCCGTGCGGGCAGACTAGGAGCCGCCTACTACACCATGCAGACTGGAGAGGTACGTATTTTAACGCAAATTCCTTGAAATGAAGGCTCTAGGCTCATTTTAATGATACCGCATAGCACCACTGTGGACATATCGAGCCCTCTACGAATTTAGAGTCTAAGTATTGATTGTACATTTTTATTACATCATCAGGTTAGGTGGAAAGTTGTCAGCATCCTAAGGTGGAGATCTGTTATGTTCCACTTGCTTTTGCCGACTTTTTCACTAGGTATTAGATAGAAGAACAATAACCAACAACAGTTCTGGAGTTCAAGGATTAGCGGCTGCTCAGACGGGCTACATAACACTACAGCAACAAAAATGTGGCCGGGCAGGATTAATTGATCGAGCGAAGCGAAATCTCCAAATCAACTTGGGCAAATCGGCGTTGTATGTATGTTTGTTTGTCCGAGGATAACTTATGAAGCGTTTATCCGATCATCATGAAATTTAGTATATAGGTAGGTAGTGATGTCAAAATTTTGGTGTGACTAAATGAGCCAAAAATGTGGGGAAGTTGTTGAGGAAGGTATTGAGGTTCAAGAGAGGTAAATAAAACAAATTGGGGCAATCCTGTCAAATGGCACATCTAATAAAAGGTCTTTGTGAGTACATTTCGAACCCGATTTTATTTTTAGTTTAAATCTTGTAGTTTTTAATTTATTAGCCATACTAAAAACTTTACATTGGCAAAACTCACAGGGTACACCAGTGACCCCACAGTGTCGAAATTTGGTATGCATGTAGCTTTAGTGACACAAATATAGGAAAAGTCTGAAATCCAAAATAACTGTAATTTCTAGCACAATAAAGAGTGCCCAATTTACATGAACTCCCGTTACCTATAATTTGAATGAAACTGTAGGTCAAGTGAGGTGTTTATTATTTCGTAGCACTATTTTGATAGTCAAAGATTACAAATAATCTTTTTTTGTTTTTGTGGGAGACTCGCGAGATCAGTTCGGGGCGAACCAATAGTAATAATAATATAACGTTAATTGTGACTGTGACGACCTCCGTGGTGCAGTGGGCGAATAGCCGGCTGAGACGCAGGAGGTAGCGGGTTCGATTCCCGCCGCGGAACAAATGTTTGCATGATCTACAGATATTTGTTCCAGGTCTGGTTGTTTCTCTATATATTATAAGTATGTATTTACAAAAAATATATATATATATAAGTATTCTATCAGCTATCTGGTTCCCATAGTACAAGCTCTGCTTAGTTTGGGGCTAAATAATGCTGTGTGAAACGTCCAGCAATATTTATTTATTTATTATAATTTTAGGCAAAAATGTGTACATAAAAATATTATTACAAGGCCCATATCTATAAATACCAACATAATCTAATACAACAATAATCTTTGTGTCCGCGATGTGGCCGCGATGCAGTCGGTATTGACCACACCTTCGCAGACACAGTTGTACGCGACTGCAAAATATCTCCATATCCCAGACCAAATCTTTTTATTCTCCAGCTGTTCATCATGGAAGAGATAGTAGACCGTCCTCCAGAATTCCAAATGTTCCTCACCCTCTTCCGCCAAGTAGAGCCTATCATGATACTCCTGGACGGCAAGACTCAGGGTACCTTCGTACAGACGGTAAAGAAGACCGTCTTTGACAATGATGCTCAGGGCCGTGGAAACTGTAAGCTGACGTTCTTGTCTGCAAGGGAATACAGTAAGCATTTATTTCAATTTTCAATTCCGGTTAAATTCTCCAAAGTAAATTAAGATAAAGGTTTAAAAATTTTAATTATTTCTAGAACAGATTTATTTTTGAACAAATCATAATGTGTTAATCAAGTTTCCCACGATGTTTACATTCACCGTCATGTGTAGTGGTCCATAATATAGGTTCTTTACAGAAAAATCCAGAAGTGCACGACTATGATTCAAATCCTTAAGGTAGGTACCTATGGATCCATTATGTTCATGTTCCTGCAACTGCTTCCAGTAGTGGCAGGAACGTGGTGAACATATTGGATACCCACCTTAAAGGTACTGGTTAGCGATCTCAATTTCTAACTTTAAAGTTAGTGCCACTAGCTAGCCACATCAAGGAATTCTATAAATAATTTCCCTTCAGGCTACGAAGCCTGCAAACGACGTATCTTCACCCTCTCCCTCCCCAACGAGCCATCTCCTTGCACGGATGAGAAACGCACCGTGTTCCTGCGAACAGTGGTTGACTTCAGTCATGTTCAAACTGTCCACGCTTTGGGCGCTTTGCTGAGATACCTGGACCTGAACTGGAGGAACCTGAGCATGGATATGCAGAGTAGACCGCAGTTTCTTAGCCTGAGGATTATTTCACTGTAAGTTTAACTTTAAAATAAAATTTTTAGAACTAAGGATGGATAAAGTAAGTAGTTCTGTCTCTTAAATGATCTATTTCTTTAGCTAAGATGATCTTGATTTCTTTCACATTAAAATAACAATACAATTTAGAAGAATATTTTGTATCTGAAGATAGATAGTGCTCTATTTTCCAGGCAACATAACAACATTTTACATTTCTCTTACTAAATGTACCTTGTCTACAAGGTTTTCCACTGTAAGGTTCTAAACAAAATTGCTTTGCCTAGTGCGGACATAGTAACAATCGACGAGGACACATACCGTGGACTGCAAATATTCAGCACAGTGGCGCACCCCAGCGCGTTCAAGAAAGGCATGCAGGGCTCCAACAAGGAGGGGCTTAGTTTGTTCCAACTGTTCAGCAAATGCAGCTCCAAAGTTGGACAGAGTCGGATGAGGTAAGAAATTTTACCATATCCATTTCTTTGGTTTAATGTTGGTATCTTATCTTATAACCTAGATAGACCTAAATGCAGAATGGGGTGAAAAGAAATAACGTGGATGATTTTTACCCATCTTTGTGGAACGACCATCTGGATTTCTCTGAGTAAATACGTCTTATACCTCATCGTTGTCTACAACTTCTAAGCAAGTTATCAACATCCAGGGTATACCTACAACATCCCTCCAGAGATCTTGCAACCCTCAAAAAGCGTCAGGACGTAGTAGCCTTCTTCATGCGTCCACAAAACGAGCCCCTCATGAGGAACATCTGCTCATCCCTCAGATTCATCAAGAATGTTACCGTAAGAACTTTCCTCTGTTATTACTTATTACATACGAGATCGAATCAGAAATGAGGAGATCCTTAAGCAAACCAAGGTCACAGACATAGCCAAGAGGATTAGCAAGATGATGTGGCAGTAGTCAGGGAGCTGTTGGGTGCAGACCGCACAAGATCGATCGCTCTGGAAATCTATGGGGAGGCCTATGTTCAGCAGAGGATCTGTGGCTGATATGATGACGCCATACGAGATACGATATGTATAGTACCTACATTAACTTGGCCCATGCTTACATTTTGAAGGTATTGAATATTACCGAATGATTGGTATTTTCTAGGGAATCTTGGCGAAGATCAAAGCTCTATCTGCGAAGGCCTACCTATGGAAGTCCCTTTACAATGTATGTATCTAAAGATCATATCTAAATATTTTTCCTATATATACTTTTTAAGTACCAGAGTTGATATTTCTGGTATTTATTTCAGACGCTATACAATGCATTATTGATCTGCGAGATATGTGAAAACGCAACACAATCTGAATTTCTGGAGCAACTAGCTTCTTGCGACAACAATAAACTCTATGAGGTAACTTCTAATCTTTCTTTCTACCGATAAAAACTATATGTGGGTAAGAAGTCGTTTAAAAATATGTTTACCCAACAGATGGCGCTGTATATGAACAGGATCATAGATTTCGATCTTTCCAAGTCTGAAGGCAAATTCACAGTCAAGGCTGGAGTTGATTCCGAACTTGATTTGAGTATAAATATTTTACAATGTAGTACCTATAGCTTGACATATACTGAATGATTCAGGCACCATGGTCCAAAAAGAGGCAGCGTGATGGTCGACCCCGTGGCCAACACAAATCACCCCCATGTATCTTCTACGATTTCTTATAGATCAGGATCTAGGACTATTTATATCCTGATTTTGTCAATTTCCTAAGATAAAAGGTTTACATAGAAAGACGGTTTTGTAAGAATAACTTGATGAAAATTTCCATAAAGATGGTCATAAGAACTGTCATTGTATAAAAATATTCAATGAATTGATTGAATGACAAATTGGTGTAAAACACCAATTAGGACACAAAGCTATCCTTAGCTCCTGAACTATAAAAAATCAACGAACTTGGGGGTGATTCGGGCCCGCCACGGGGTCCCCGATCGCGTTGCACCTTTTGGTCCATGGTGCACGAGTCAACTTGTACACATCAGTCATTACTGTATTTTACCCTGCGATTCGATTTTCAACAGAAAAACAAACCATGGCCTCCCTCCACTCACTGATGTCAGAAACAGCGAAGGTAGAACTCTCCCGACTGCCAGAGTTCATAGAAGAATGTAGCATGCTCTATATGCCTCATTTAGGCTATTTGCTGGCAGTGAAGGCCTGGGCAGACAACTTGACAATGGAACAAAAGGAACTGCCTGATATGAAGTTTATGGTAGGCATAAAACTCTCGCTATTATTATGTACCTTCGCAAACGAACAAATGTCGAAATACAATAAATAAATATATGTTGCTGGACAGCGCTATCTAGCCCCAAACTAAGCAGAGTTGTACTACGGAAACCAGATAATTGATAGAATACTTATACACTTTTTTTTATAAATACATACTTATAATATAGAAAAAACAACCAGACCCGGAACAAATATCTGTAAACATTTTCATTTAATCATGCAAACATTTGTTCCTGCGCCACGGAGGCCGTCAATTAATAACATAACATTCCTACTTCAGTTTCAAAACAACGACAACATCCACTACAAAAGCAAGGGATGCGATGGTATGAATCACTCACTAGTTACTTCCAAAATTCTCCTTTTTAAACATATCTGAAACATTTGGGCAACATTACAGAGTTGGATGTGAGGATAGGAGACACTTACCCTGAGATAGTGGCACATGAGACCCGGATTATGATGAGACTCACCACTGTGATTCTCGAGAACCTGCACACTCTTGCTGAAGTGATTGATAACTGTGCTGAATTGGACTGGCAAGTCAACTTTTTTGATCAATTGATGAAAGGGGTCATTGTTTGCTTAATTTATTTAAATTCAAAATTTAAGCAAGCAATACTGACATAGGTACTGACACTTCTGTAACATTGCAGCCTCGTAGCAATTTCGAAAGTCTGCAAAGAGTACAACTACGTCCGTCCAATACTATCTGAAGACAAGATCATCAGCATCAAGGAAGGCAGACATCCACTGCACATCGTTGTAAGCGATAACTTTGTACCGAATGACGTGGAGAGTAGCGACAATGCTGGATGTATGAAGATACTGACTGGACCCAACTCTAGTGGGAAGTCGGTTTATATGAAGATGGTTGGTAAGTCACAGGTTTAAACTTCATGGCTTTTAATCGATAACAGCTAAAACAAAAGTTATATAAGTTAGAAGCTTGCATGTAGAAGATTCTCTGAAGATTTTCTGGTCACTATTATGATGTTGTAGAAATTTATTGAGTTGAAGTTTCCATAGCCATGATTAGGATTAGGGCGTTAGGATGATGTTGAGGCTCCCATGTTTTTGTAGTGCCTCAGAAATTTTTGCTCAGAATCGAACTGATGGCACACACGCCATCGGAAGAAAACAACATCTCTGGTGAGCAGGACGCGGGCCAGCCACAACAGCGTCCTTCAAAGTGTGGCAGGGCGTTGTGTCCCCTATATGGACACACTTCGTCCAGTGTGTTTCTCTAGCGTGTGCATACACCGATGCCTAATTTTATTTTTATTTTATTTATCAAATAAGCAATTTAATTGAATTTATTATATCAATGTCAATCTTAATTTGCTCGTTTATTTTAATTTACTTAAGTAGGTATATAATGTTTTTTTTAATTTAATTTATTTTGATTATAATATATTATGGATTACTTAAATATCTGAAATAAATTAATATAAGTAATACAATACAATAATAATATAAAATTTGCAATATTTTCTATCAATAACTTTACCTCGATGTAGATTATCAACATGGGCGGTACTAGCATGCGCCCTTGCGATACGCCACTTTTTGCTATTTAACTGATACATTGTCCTTCGTAGGTTTGATTGTGTATCTGGCACACGTAGGCAGCTTCGTGCCAGCGGATTCAGCTACCATTGGTGTAGTAAGTCACATACACTCCAGAATTCAATCAGCCGAGTGCGTAGCTGCTCAAATGTCTGCATTTCTTATTGACTTAAGACAGGTAATACATAACCTGGCTATTTACTATTCACAGTATTTTATGAATTGGAATCATACTGACCGTTTAAATTCTTTCCATGATTATCCTCATCATCCTAATGTACCTAATGTAGTTCTTTCTTTTGACCTTTATTAGCCATGTTTTGTTCTTTTATGCGCTAATAAGAGTAACTAAGACATGATTTCTCTAGATGTCAGTCTGCATGCGCGAATGTGGAGACCGGTCGCTGTTGATAGTAGATGAATTCGGCAAAGGCACTGCGAAGACAGATGGTCTTGCACTTCTAGCTGCATCTCTGAATACGCTGCTCTTCCGTGGCCAGTCGTGCCCTCATGTGTTCGTCTCCACGCACTATCTGAACATCAAGGAGTATGTTATCAACTCATCGAGCCTCAGATTCTTAGTTAGTATGCTACACTGATTGTCTGCTTTAACATTTTGGTTATTATGTACAAAGGTTACTATAAATGTTTCGATCTCGACATTTATGTTTTTGATTTTAGGAGATTAGATTAATTATGTGTCCATGTTATTTTTGTTGGATAATGTGTGCATCTTTGTTTTGTTATGTCTGCACACAAACGTACTTTTATTCTTTCATTAATAAATGTTACGAATTAAACGAGCCTTAATTTCTAACAGAATTTTTGTGAACCTATGAACAGAGTTTCGAGCACATCCTACAAGACAACGAGCCAGTGTTCCTCTTCCGCGTATGCGAGGGCTCCACTGAGAGCAGCTTCGCTCACGCCGTGGCCGCCGCCAACGGGATAGACGCTAGAGTTATAGCGAGGGCTAGGGCGGTCTTGGATAGTGCTATGGTAAGTTGGTAAGTCTGTACCGACATTTATCGTCATATGTACCTACCTACCTACTTTGACATCAAAGTAACATAGGTACGTATTGAACGGCGACATTAACCTGCACATAGAAAACCTATCTAGATCGCGCAATGTTCTAACAATCTGAACATAAATATCCAAAGACCTGTTGGACTCCGCGTCAAAGGTTGATGTAGATCTTCCCTTTTCTTTTGTGGACACGTTCCCAACTGTCGTCCTAACTAAAGAAATAAATTAGAATATTATTTACGTTTTTCCTTGTGCTCTCGTACTTTCTTGTTCATAAACCTGGATGTCCGATGCCGTTTTAGATGTAATGCTTTCACACTGTTGTTTCTTTTTTGAGAAAAGCTCTAAAAATCATACCTAAGTCTAGCTTTTAGCGATAAGGCCACCCATTGTATTTTTGATTATTTATGTATTCTCTTTTGTTTGTTTTATTTTTAATGGTGTGCAATAAAGAAATTATCTATCTCTATATATATATTATCTTATATGGTGCTCAAATCATATAGTTTCATATAGTTTGGAATATTTGCTAAAAAGAAAGTTACACAGAAAAATACATTATTTCGATAGGACAATATTAGTTTTCAAAAGTGTATACATTACTTTCAGAATAACACAATCCCACCAGAAAACAAGAAGATAACCTCAAAACTGAAGGCTTCCACCGAGGACATAAAAAACTTCCTTCTCAAAGACGACATTTAGTTTATTTCATTAAAATTCGTTAACTGATATATAAACTTGATATTAATTCTTAGCATTAGCACTACAACAATATACTCGTAATATAAAATATATCAAAAAAATAAAAAACTAATACACATCTTATTATTACATTTATATAAAAGCTGGAATGCTGATATAGTAAATAAATAGATTAACTGTCATTTTTGACCATTGAATGTGATTTTTTTGTGACCACACGTTGTGCGTTAGTCAATTACGCAATTTCAAACAATAGGTACAACAATTACAGAACACAATAATTTTATAATATCTTGCTACTCTTGAAGCCATTACAAGTTTACAACGAACACAAATGCATTAACTTTCACAATATTAATTTTTCCTCACATTTAGGTATCTGGCATTTAGGCCATAAACTTTTCATACATTAACATAAGTTGGACATCTGTTAAATCAATACACATGGCTACTGGTGGCCTACAGACTCCCAATAACTTATTGAGCTTTGAGAGAATTGAATACATTCACAATTTAAGTTGAGATGACTATTTTATTGGTATACTGAGGGTTATTTCCACATATATTGGCCACAGAGATTTGAAATTAAATGCAATCTCCATACAGGATCTTATTAAACACACGCCTCCTTGCTATACACACAATTTGCAAAAAGACATTTATGGCCTCAAGAATGTATAAAGGACGTCTCAACAGTTGGATGAAAAGTTCAGAAGCGAACAAACTGGACAGATGCGCCCTAGTTTCTAAACTTAAACTTTTCGACCAGACTAAACCATACTCTCCCCCCTCTTCTATATAACGCCAAACATATACCTTTTTTCAAAATACTTTTATTTTTATTAAATAAATAAATATAAATTTACTGGCTTGGACAGTTGACATCTTTTACTTAACATTGGCAAAACACATTCCTTCATTACTATCAAAACACAAACAGACCTATCTGCTTACATGTTAACAAACTTTGACAGCGTTAACATTCCCTTTCTTCTCCCCCCCTCCAAACTTCCAATCAAAACAAACATACTCTTTTTTTTTAACAATCCACGAAGTAACACTGTTTTTCCAGAACAAACGTTGCTCAGTCTACATTCACCGGTTACGTTTTTTGTTTGGATAAATAAAAAAATAAATCATTGGTTTTTGAAACAACACTTATTTGGTAACACCTAGTGAGTTTTTTAATAAATTATTTGAAACGCTATGAAACGTAAGTTGAGCATGGTTTGAACGTTTGTTCTGGAAAAACACTGATTTCATAATGTATTGTTAAAAAAGAGTATGCTTGTTTTGAATAGAAGTTTGGGGTGTTATAAGATATAAGATGTTGCAATTTAAAGTACAAATAAATGTTTTTTCTTTTTAAATAATGTCGGAGTATATTTTTGAGACCATAAAATAATAAATAAACAATGTTTTTTAATCCAAAAAACTTTAAATTTGAGCTTTTGTGCCTAACATGTAGGTACTTACCACCCTGCCGTACGCACTATACGCGCTCTGTTGACTGGTTGGGTGTATTGACCGTTCCAGGTATTGACTGGATGAGGTCATTGAACGGCTTGTAACTTTTTAGTAGTCTGTATCATCGTACTAGTTGTCTAACATTTAGTAGAGTAGCATTTTATCGATTTTCTTGAGATTTTGATGATAAAACAAGAACATTTTATAGATACATTTATTTTTTATTAAGAAACCGTCCCTTCAATACAATTAGTTTAAATTGCAACACCTTGTATAGAGTAATGGACAGCATATGCATGGTGTTTTACCTCACAGCAGGCATGTATGTAGTGGCGCTTTGGGCAGGGCAGGACAGCGTTCACATAGTCTTCATCTGCTGCATGAGCTCCTCAAGCGAGAGCTCCGAGGCGGCGACGGCGCCGCCCGTGCTCGACTCCGGCGTACTGTCCGCGACGGGGA
Source organism: Philereme transversata (assembly GCA_963924445.1). NCBI lineage: Eukaryota > Metazoa > Arthropoda > Insecta > Lepidoptera > Geometridae > Philereme > Philereme transversata. Next base: position 22,992,288 of record OZ004342.1, on the reverse strand, counting down.
TGCTGTACGCCACCTGCACGACAACCACAAATATATACACACATCAAACAGACAGAGAATGAGAGCCGCGTAGCTTAGCGTGTATTAACCCTAAATTTGGCCCCCTTCGAACCCCCACCCCTCCCACGCTACCTCATTGACTGATGGAGATAAAGTGCAGGCAATACAATAAAATAAAATTCGTAGACGACCTCCGTGGCTTGTTAATTCTCACCGCGGAAAAAATGTTTGCATTATCCACAGCTTTGTTCCAGTTTTTTCTATATAATATGATATACTACATACTAGCTGAATCGCCCCGCCTTCGCCCGGATTTTTATTAAAAAAAAATAATAACCTATAAGCATTCAAGCATAGTGTAATTTTCTATCAGTGAAATTGATGTATATGCAAACCTTTCGCGGTGCGGCCGCCACTAATAAACTAGTGTTCAACTAAGCCGGTTATTTCATTGTGCTTCTCAGAAATAATTATCAAAACCGGTTCAGTAGTTTCGATTACCCATTACATTCAAACATCCAAACTCACTAATTTTATCTCTTTATGATATAAAAACTTCTATATCAGAAGTATATATTTACCAAAGAAACATAATATGACAAACTTAAACATAACTTACCGAAACTCCTTCAACGAGGTTGAGATTAGAAGTGTCCTCCTCTTGCGGGGAATTTTCATCCACTAAGCTGATACCTGTGAAAAAAACATGGCACTTAGAATATTAATTACAAATCAAGCATGACTTTGACAGTATCCCCTACCGGTAATTAGTACCCGACGGACGCTTACGGCCCCACTTATATTAGCAATCATATTTGTTTGTTTTTACGTTAATCGGAAGACTCCTGATTCATTCATATTATAATTACTTACCTATGAATTATGACTTTTTTTTAGATTAGATTTGTATTTTGTTTGACACAACATGTCGTACCTACATGACGAGACATTTAATAAAACACTTGACACCACATATAGTTCTCACAGGTCACAAATGTGAGAATTTGAAAATATGTGATGTGGCTAAATGGAACGGTCTCAACCGAATACCAGTGATTATCATTATGGCGGGCATATAATAAATAGAGGTACATAACTTCTTAGTAACAATTATTTGTTACAGTTAAGTTCCACAACCAGAACAAAACACATTAAAATACAAAGACCAAAACACAGAAAAGAACAAGAGTAACAAAGAGACACAAAACACCCTGAATCTCCCCAACACTGCACTCAGGCCTCTCGCCATCTTCAGGATTCCGTTGGTGCTGCCCCGGATTGTGCGTATAAGTGAGATTGACTTTTTGCGCATGATCGCAAAAGTCGTCTATCCACGCGTCAGCATACATGCCCGAGGCGCTACAAAATCGAGAAAACCTCACCAGAACCCTGCATTAGTATATTGCACACGTAGAGCGTTATAGGCCCTCTGCATATAGTTGCTCCATAAGGCACTGGTGTAAAAGCTCTGGCAGTAGGCTCTAAAAATGGTAACTTTTACTTCTACTGTGTACACCTCGTAAACCTATGCACGACAAAGCCCTCCGCTCCCGCTCAATGTCCGCATCATAATTCAGGGTCTCGGTCACAATGTGCCCAACATACCTAAACTGAGAGACACGACTCAGAGGCAGCCCGTTAAAATAGACCGGAGGTATAACCTCGGGCTGCCTGTTTTTAACTCTAATAACCATTTTTTTTCTGACTTCTCTGTTTTAAAGTGTAATTGTATTGTGTAGTAAATAAATGTTTATCTGTCTATTAATACTGTCTAGAGGAAAACAGTATTGGCAAAACAACATTTGATGTTTAAATAATAATTATGAACCATATCGACACGAAGAAGAAATGTCTGGAGGAAAGTCTAACCATTTTCAATAAAGGACTAGACAACACAGGCACTTTGTGAAGTACAGAGTGAATAGGTTCTTTCTAGGCAAGCGTTCTCCATATCCGATTACACCTTCACTTACCATCAGGTGAGTTAGTGGGCAAGCGCTTGACCATCACCGATAAAAAAAATGCATGATTACGAGGTAGTTTGTAACGGATTGGAGTATATGTAGTGTAAAGGTGTAATACCCCAGTGGTTGTCCGCGTGCACGGGCGCGGGGTCCTCGGTGACTTCAGTGGCGATCTCCACGACGGGCCTGGCTCTGTGCTCCGCCTGCCGCGACCGACACCAGCTGTCGTCGCATTGAGGGTTTGGCTGAAAACATACCTTTTGTTACCACAAAAAACGTTAAACCCTGTTTTAAAAATTCCTTACCATTTTTGTATAGGATTTCTTTTAAACAGTGTTTAGCGTATGTTTAACTTTTTTGTGGTAAATCCCTCACTATTTTAGTATTTTATTTTTATAACAGTATCCGAACACTTACAGAAAATTCTTAAGTTTTTTTTGGCAGTGCATCCTCGTATCAAGAGGAAGATTGCGGTTAAAGTACCGTCGGGCTTGTAAATTTTTGAGATGGTTTTAACAATCTTAGAATTTACTATTTTATCATTTTTTCCGATTCATACTTTATAAGCTTCCGCCAGCGGATTTACACGCAAAGGTTGTCTATAAAAAAATAGCCCTCCTTTTGCGGAGTCGTCTAAAAGTAACCTATATTTTAATCCCGGCCATAATCTATATTTATACCAAATTTCATCGGAATCAATCCAGCCGTTTAATCGTGAAAACGTATCAGACAGAGAGACAAATAAAGAGAGTTACTTTCGAATTTATTTTAGTATAATAAATTCGTGTTCTTATTTCAAATTGATTTTTCATGTCTTGGCAGAATGATGCCCACCACTGATTGCCACTTTATGTCCGAGACAAATACGCGAGAAATAATTAGACAACAATTTAGATTTTTTTTTAAAGTACATATATAATAAAAGTTAATTAAATTTATGTAAATTAGTTATTATAATGGGAATAAAGGCTTTATTTATGTAAAGTTAGTTTAATTTTGATCTAGTAAACCGCGAATATGTAAATCTTACCCTGAGCGTCATCATAGGGAAGAAGTCTGTCAACGCACTGTAGCCCAAGTAGTTGCTGACTGCACCAAATCCGAGCAGGAATTTCAATGTGTTTTGAACTAGAAAAACAACAAAATTCGCTTACTTTATTAGATTACAAATTTAGAATTTAGAATACCTAATATCAATGTATGTAATGGTACATTGATATTAGGTATTCTCCTGGAGACATTTGCCATGATTTTAGTCTTGAACATGTCGCAGAACCAAAGTCGTGGATGGGTAGAAGGATCAACCAGCTGAAGTGGAGATGGCTGGAAAGACGGAAGATGGTCGAGAAGGGCCGCAACCGAGTGGTGGCCGCGAGAAAGGAGCGGACCAGTTGGCAGACCACCAGCCAGATGGTCGGACGACATCGCGAGAGTTGCGGGAAGGCAGTGGATGCGCTTGGCAAAGGACCGGAGAGAGTGCCGTGATGACGAGGAGGCCTATACCCAGCAGTGAGTGGATGTGGGCTGAGATAATGATGATGATGATGATATGGTATACAATAATGTGTTTTCATTAATTAATTAAAAATATAAACATTTATTATGTTACCTCACTTTTTAACAGTGTGTCCGGAGTCAATCTATGAGAGAGGAGTTGTACAGAGCGCTGAAATTCAACCAGGTCGATGTGGGCCTGTTTCAGAGTGTATTAGCTGAGCAAACATCTGACTCAGCTAACATGCTCTACCGGTCCATATACGACCTGCTGAAGGATGCTGTATAGTCATTAATTACTGTAGCCAATTATGGAACTGACATCGTCGTAGAGAACGACGCAAGTTCCTTAAAAAACTAGAAAAAAAAAAAATATGTTACCTAAGAATCCAGCGACAATGCCCATGGTGGTGGGGAGGCTGGCGGCGCAAACGCCGTCTTTCTTCAGTGTACGTTCATCGATCTTGGAAGCCACGACCAGAGGAGGAGCACACTAGAACATGAATCCAAATATTAATCATTCATTTCAACGCAAGTCTTATGTGGTTTAGAACAACAGAGGACAGAGGTGAATGGTGACAACGAAGAGAGGCCTATGCCCAGCAGTGGGATGAGAAGGGCTGACGTTGATGATAATGAAGATGAATAATTCACCAAAATAATTGGATCTAATTCTAGGGTGAGTGGAATTAGATCTGCACTGACGTCCCGCATTGGGGTGTATTGTGCATTACCCGCTTTTAACCTGACCCCAGCCATCCTAGCTCCTTGAAATAACGGAGCAGGACTAGATTACAGCATAATTAAATTTTCTAGGCTTAGGGCGACCTGCGCAACAATACCTGAACGTGTTTGGTGGCTGAATATGATTTAAGGAGTTGTCAAATCATACAAATAGGTCTTCAAACATGTTTAATCGCTAAATACGTAGAGGGATCGTTATGCAAGCCGGGCTTTGTGCCTATTTCACAACCTCAGAGTAACTTAAATTGACAAATAAATATCATTCTCTCTTTATATGTTTGGCGAAAGTTGTGCTAGGACTTTCATTTTTTAACCTCAAAATATATTTTTTTAATTTTTTCAAAAACCATAGGTTTTCGTAAGTCCTCACCCACTGAGGGGGGTTTTCCAAATCCCCCTCTCCTCTCCTCTCCCCCCCCCCCCATCCCCCTAACGAACCGTTCTAAATGGAAAGACCTTCCAAAGGCACTATAATACCTATTATTATCTTATCTAGTAGTAAGCTATACTCCATTTTGATAATTATTTAGGTTGCAGATTTACCAAAATAAGCGATTATCATACTCACAGCAAAGCAAGCTGTCTCGCCTGGTACAATGAACTGTATATGTCCTGACACAGCATTCTCACTCACTCCCGACTCAAACCAGCGCTGGTTCAGCTCGTTGCAAGCTGTGTTGATAGCCATACGCGCCTCGAAGTTGTCTACACAACTTAGGACTAAGTCGACTTGGCCGCCGGACAGACTGCCAGTTCTGAAAATGAAGGAAAGCACTAGGGTAGTGAAACAATTCATAATGCATAAGAGCTACTTTCATTTTTTTGTTATCTGGTTGCTATAGTACAAGTTTTGCTTAGTTTGGGGCTAGATGGCGCTGTGTGAAATGTCCAACATTATTTTTTATTCACAACCATTCTTCTTCTGATGTGGCACTCTTGACTGCAATCACTCTGGTTGTGGTCGTTATGTCAGGGTTATGGTGCTTAACTACCCTTTGCCTCTCCTTTTGCACTGCTGCTCTTCTGGCACAGAGTTTTAGGGGAACAAAGCAGCCTTTATCTAGTCCGTCTCATGGGTTACTGACAGTCCGTCTTCAGCCCTCTAACTTCCCCTGCACCACCACATGTTCATTGGTAAGCTCCACATGGAGGCATAGGAGTACAAAATAAGTGAGTCATCAAACACAATCATATTATTGTTATTAATAACTTACTTGATAGCATCACAGAACTTCTGGAAGTTATCAACAGTGGTGATATTGTAATCATTTCCTTCAATAGTCACATCTGGGTTGATCTTCTGCAGAGTGTAGGCAGCAGCCTTCACCTTGCTGAGCCCGGCCTGGTGTGGTTGGAAGAAGAGCCGGTTCATGTTGGCCAGTTCTACTTTGTCGTAGTCAAAAAGGATCAGCTGGAGACAAAATATTGGCATTGTAAAGCTATTATTCAAATTAAAAAAGAACCTGGGACCTGCACCTGTGAAAATTAGATTTTATTGTTAAAATAGATTCAAGGTGAAGTTAGTATATTACAAAATATGACTAAGTAAATTATAATTAATCAATAATAATACAAACTTAGAAATAAGTGCATTAACTTTTTTTTTACTAGCCCGTACTGTCCCACGGCTGGGCAGAGACCTCCCCCTCTTCCACTCCACTTATCACGGTCCAAAGCCAGATCCTGCCAGTCCTTTTGGAAGACGTCCAAGTCATCGCTCCAGAGCTTTTTAGGCCTCACTCAGCATCGCTTTCAGTCTTTCCGTGCTTTTAACTTATTCCTTGAAATTATAGCTTAGATAATAATTTTATTTATATTACTAGGTAGCTCCAGTTTGATGCCTAGTAGGAATATCAATATAATTTTTTTAGAAATGGTATGTTTATATACCTTTCCAATGCCGCATCGAGTCAGCATCTCAGCGGTGACACTGCCGACTCCACCCACTCCCACCACGACGACGGAGAGCTCACGAATCTTTTCGTAGTTTTCCACGATACCCATCCTTTTCAGCGCCATAAGTCGGCTAGAACAAAAACATGTAGGTAATGTGAGTAAGCATAGAAAACTTTTTATACCACAACTTTAATATGTAACGAAAAACTGTTTCTAGTATTTGCGAAACAAACTTTAGTTTGTTACTTTAGTTCGTGGCACTTTAGAGATACCATATTGTTGTAGAGTTTACAAGTATCGCCCATATTTTATGGAACTTTACTGACAACAGCGCTTTATGATAAACGTTTATGCTTATTCATCTGGAGTTTTACAGAGAATACAGCAGAATTAACGAGAAATAAGAAAATTACCTGTAAGGGTTAGAGTCGACAACTTCAGACGACATAACTTCGATTTTCTCCCTATCAGCACCCAGCCGCGCAGACACATGCACTAGCTCGGCTTCTAGCTCTCGGATCCTCTTCTGCAGCTCATGATTTGAGGTCATTTTTATCACCAAAAGCTAAAAATCCAGTATACAATTACTCGCCCCACAAAAAAAGCAGCTGTCAGCTGTTGAGTGTTGACTGAGACTGACTGTTTCTTCTGTTTCTTCTATCTGTCGATTTTAGAACTGTCACTGTCATATCAGGTGACATTTTCAAAAACGTCACTTTTTAATTTTTCCCTTTCAGGCCTTGGAAAATCGTTATATTCTCTCTCATAACGACTTCCGTTCACCAAGTTCACGTTTGTTGGATGTAAATAATTCATTTAATGCACATTATTCCTTAATAGTACTGTGATTGACCTATATTTTATTCTTGATGTCCTATCTGATGTAGATTCTTGATGCAATGGACAGTCTTAAATCGATTTCTTCCAGAGAACTTTAGGATGGAGAGGACTTTAAGAAAGAATAGTAAGTGGCTACCTACACAACTTTTTTTAAAGTGAAAACTTCTATAAGCGCGTTGGACATTTTTTGATGTGGGAAAAAACCATTGAACTTGCGACACTGTTACCGTTACCATTACCGACACCTCTGTATATGAACTGAAAACTTCTTTAGGCACGTTGGGCATTTTTGAGATGGGAAAAAACCATTAAACTCTCGACGCTGTTACCGTTACCGTTACCGACACCTGTCTGTCTCTATATAAGTATCTCGTAATTATTCAAATTTTTACTTCTGTCGGCACTCCCGGAGTGTCACTTTTTTTTTTTAACGGGATGTGTATAGATCTTTTTTTGACCACAATCTCACTTGATGGAAAGCGATGATGTGGTCTAAGATGAAGCACGAAGATCTAGAAGAAACCTATTTACTCTTACCTTACCTTACAGAGGCCCAGATTGTATTCTTCAGGAAAAACAGACGACAGCAAAGTGTTCCATAACTTAGCTGTACGCATCAAGAACGTAGAACCAAAAACGGTGTGTGCGAATGAGTGGTATATCAACTATAAAAAAAATAGGTGCGGATGGTACTGGGCCGTGCGCATTTTTGGCACCCGGCCGTACCGGGCGTAGAGGCCTAAAAGCTGATTGCATCATTAGTATCGATTTAAACTTTGTAAAAAATTAAATTTAATTAAATAGTTATTTATTTCAGACGTCACCAGATCCATACCAATGAAAATAAAGGTTCTTAGATAAAATTATAAATTAAATTATGTAGGCGGGTAGGTTACCTACACATAGCTCCTATCAAGTGTTTATAGAGAGGGCCCCCATGCTTTATCCTTTATGTCCGCTATTATCCTCAGAATGGTGTTGGTACCTACCTACTCCCGCGTACTCTGGTAAGCAACGAAGCCGCCTCCTTTTCCTCAAACAGGAGGCGGCTCATACAGGTTGTGCAACGTTGAGACTCGCGTTTGAATCGATACAAATGCTGCACAAGTCGACTAACATAATTTGGAGTGAACCTATTACGTAGTAGGTACATAGGTCCTTACAGCGTGCCAAAGTAGAGCTTGGACTGTATGAAGTCGAAATATTTTTGGAATATTAAAAAACTATTAGCACTTAATGGTTGCACCATAGTATAAAGCAATTAAAATGGTAGGTACCTATATTAAAACTTGGAAAACCGAGCCTAATCAAATATTGAAAGAAACCGGTCGCTATTAAAAAACAAATTATCATATTATGTAAAGGTCTTGTGAGAGATATTTATTGTCTATGCCTACCTAACCTACCAATGTAGTTTATAATAGTAGGTAATAAAATGGTATTTTATAATCTTCCCAACCTACCTAGTTGGGTAGTAGATCTCTATAATAATCCTTTTTTATAGAAAAACACTAACTACTGCTTAAGGCAGTTAATCCGCAGCACCCTTTGCTATAGGTACATAAAGGTTACCAATGTTTTGGTAAAGGTTTTTCTAAAAATAAATACTAGTGTAAGACACATTTTTTTTTGACCTTTCTATTTTTACTAGTGGTTCGCCCCGAAATGAGATCTCGCTTGTCTCCCAAAAAACAAAAAAAAATTGTAATCTTTGACTATCAAAATAGTGCAGCGTAACCAACTTACTTGACAGTTTCATCCAAATTACAGGTAACGAGAGTTGGTTACTCTTGCCTATACATATTTGCGTCACTAAAGCTACACGCATACCAAATTTCAGCACTGTGGGGTCACTGATGTACTCTGTGAATTTTGTCAAAGTTTTGTTTTTATTAAGGCTGAATAACTCAAAAACTACAAAGAGTAAACTAAAAATGAAAACGGGGTTAAAATGTATTAATAGACACTTTTCATTTACCCCTCTTGAACCTCAATATCTTAAAAACTCCCCAACATTTTTAGCTACTTTAGTTACACCAAAATTGTGCCATCACTACCTACCTATATACCAAATTTCACGATGATCGGATAAACGCTTCAAAAGTTATCCTCGGACAAACAAACATACATACAACGCCGATTTGCCCAACTTGATTTAGAGATCTCGCTTCGCTCGATCAATTATCCCGGCCGACACGTTTTGACTGTGTTGCAAGTAATTAACGTAGGTAATTACTTAATTATAGTGATCGCAAAATATTTAAAAAGAAAATAGTTCAGAATAATTATTTATACCTACTTAATCATCATCATTCTCAGCTCGTGTCGACCTACTGTCTGCAAAGGCCTCTTTTTGTTTGTGCTATTCTTTCCGATCCTGTGCTAGTCTGAGCCACGTACGACCCACGGTCTTAATAATGTGTCCCATATTTATATAGGTAATAAAATAAAATTTATATAACATAATTCAAATTGAAGAGGAGTCTTTACAATCCCCATCTAATTTGGTTGAATGGGACAGTACCTACGCGCGCGCGAACTGCGATCATCTGCAGGAATGGTGTTGACGCTGCCTCGCGCGCGCTGGAGTATGGAAGTGAATTTTTTGCGAATGATCGACAAACCAATTTGATGGAATGATCGCATGATACCCACGGATGGCTAACATGCGATCATTCGCAAGAAATTCACTGCGCGCCTCCGCGAACATCCGATAAAGCGAGCAAAAAGCACGGCAATGATTACGAAGCACTTAGAATAAGCTTAGATGAACAATTACAGAACAGAATAAAAAAAACACGGTACTAATAACAGAAATCTAGAATGGGCAGTCTTATCGCTTAAAACGATTTCTTCCAGTCAACTTTAGGGTGAAGAGGACTTATGAAAGAAAAGGACGAGTCTTAGGATTCGGAACTTCGTTCGGAAGTAATATCTACGTCACTTTCTACTAAGACCTCCTACGTACAGACTGAAGTCTTCCATAAAGTTCCGTGACAGTTTCCTACCACCCACAGAGTAATCTACCTATAGGCACTTATATTGAAAGGAGGTTAAGTGTTATTTAGGTATGTGTCTGTAGGGATAATCTCAGAAACTAACTGAACTGATTCTGAAATTTATTTCACTCATGGAAAGCTACGGCTGAGTGCTTTATTCTAGTTTTTTTCGTCCTTGGGGTGGAACAACTATATACATGGACCAACCCACATTGCCTATAACAAAATATTGCCTCGTAGGTCACGCACTATAGAAACGTGTCCTATGATGCACTGCCTTAAGTTATACCTACATAACAGGTGTAAAGCCTCATGTGCCTGTAATTTATACTTATTATTTTAATCCGTGCGAAGCCTGCGCGGTTTAGCTAGTAATACCTACATATATTTTACACCTACCACTGGTTACAAGTTGTTACCCACATAAAACTTTCGGTACCTACATACTCAGCTTAAAATCAGTTACAATCATCACATCGCAGATATCGTCGCGTCGTGAAACTCGTGGAGTTCGAATCCGGCAGCGAACGTAAGTGATGAGTGCCAATGAGTCTTGAGTGTCGGTTTTTTGTGGTTAAAACGCTGTAAAACTAAATAAATATTTATTTATGGTGATTTTTAAATAAGTTTAAGATGTGATAGGGAATTTAGGAAAGACTTTTAATGACGACAACCAATAGGTACTCCTGTCTTGATTTGGGAACCCATATCCCATAATTTCCAGCCAACAACAATTTTCCACAGCACACATGCTGTTTAAAAAACAAGAAAATACCTCCTACCAATCTATCTACCTAATACTCCGATTACACCACTATGGTGTCATAAACATTTTAATTTAACGACCTAAAAACGAAGTAAGAGAAGCCTTACCGCACGTCACACGGGGTTATTCCTCTACACCGATAGGTAGAATAACATCACCAGTGTCTTGCCTTATCATTTGCATCGCGGTTGTATGCATGCACGATCAATGCTGTTTGAAACAATTTAGTTCGTTAACCATTTCAAACTGGCGGGTTCGAAATTTAAAAAATCGAATTTGTGTTGGAAGTTTTTTTAATGTTCGTTCATTGTTTACTTTCGTGCGACCGTAAAGTAAAGTGTTAAAATTATTTCGAAAGGTAAGACTATTTCATAATAAATATTAACTTAGATATCAATTATTTACTATATAATTAAAGGTATATAAAATATATTTCACGGGCTTGTGTTTTAGTATAGGTATTTAATTGCATTTATAACACAGTTTTCTATTATGTAATGTATATGGCATAGAATAAATTCATTTTAACGAAAACGTGCATGCCACAGAAGTTTTATTTATTATTATAATAATAATAAATAAATAATTTATATTATTTAAATTAATTATTTAATTTATATTATTTATTTAATAATTTATTATTATAATAATAATAAATAAATAAATATTGCTGGACATTTCACACAGCGCTATCTGGCCCCAAACTAAGCAGAGCTTGTACTATGGGATCCAGATAACTGATAGAATACTTATATACATTTTTTTTGTAAATACATACTTATAATATATAGAAAAACAACCAGACCCGGAACAAATATCTGTAGATCATGCAAACATTTGTTCCGCGGTGGGAATCGAACCCACTACCTCCTGCGTCTCAGCCGGCTATTCGCCACTGCGCCACGAAGGTAGTCAAATTATCTGTGGTGCATGGCTTATTAAAAAAAATATCTAAGAATTTTCCATTTTGAGTAAAGCAAAAGCAACTCCTGAAGGCTCTACATTTTACCTCCCTAGAAGGATATACGCTACGTTTTAAACCTCCGAGATATGAAAACGCTGCTCTAATTTCAACAAAACAGATTTCAGAAAAAAAAAGGGTTTTCTATTGAAATCAGTATATCGATTTTGGAGCTGCGAAGTGACAGACAAAATACCCATTTTATGTCAGGGGTTAATTTAATACCGGTCGGAACTAGATATAAGAATTGGAAGGATTCAAATTTACGGAACCTCAAACAATTTATTTTAAATGCTAAGCTTGTTTGTGAGGTCTGATTAATGTGTAGGTAGGGTACTATGATCGATTGATAACTTATAAAAATTATCTAATAAATTAAGTCAACATATTAAACAAGGATAGGATGTCCGGCAGCAGACGACATCGTAAAGGTCGCGGGCCGTCAGTGGGTGAGACTAGCGCAGGATCATGGCGGATGGCACAAAATTGGGGAGGCCTATACCTAGCAGTGGGTGAAGTCAGGCTGTGGATAATGGTGATTATTATTATTATTTATTATTATCAGCCATTCGTGTGCCACTGCTGGGCAAAGGCCTCCCCCCATTCTTTCCAGACTTCGCGGTCCTGAGCTGATTGTGGCCAATCCGTTAGGAATTTATCCAGCTCGTCCCGCCATCTACGTTTCGGTCTGCCGCGTTGCCTTCTCACTGGGTCAGGACGCCACTCGGTGGCTATCCTTGCCCACAGCTCACTTGGCATTATTATACATCAAAAATTAAGATCGATAAACCAACACAAGTAAAAATCAACTCCGTGGCGTACGAATAGCCAGCTGAGACGCAGGAGGTAGTGGGTTCGATTCCCACCGTGTAACAAATGATTGCATGGTCTACAGATATTTGCGCCGGGTCTGGATGTTTTTCTATATTATTATAAGTATGTATTTACAAAAAAAAAGTATATACATAAGTATTCTATCAGTTATCTGGTTCCCATAGTACAAGCTCTGCTTAGTTCTGGGCCAGATAGCGCTGTGTGAAATGTCCAGCAATATTTATCATTTATTTATTTTATTTTACAATTGGGCAATTACATGAAAAAGTATATCAAAAATGAAAAAAAACCGCCACTAATAAGTAGTACTTAAAGTTTTACATTGGCAACAAAGTTTTGTATAATTATTTTCTGTACCTACTACCATATAATTACTGATTAAAACGGGTATTTATTGCGTATGTACCTTTTTTATTTGTTATCCCGATGTTTCGACTATAAGTATGTTGCAACAGCCGTGGTCACGGCATCAGGATAAAGAACATGCATACTGTTTTGAAAATAATTTTACCATTCAATTATTTTAAGAATGTTTTGATTCGAATTATTTTAGCTGTGGTTTCCAATTTTTTATTATTCTCTTTCTATGTGTTGTGACTTAATTCATAAATATATTTTTTATAATTTATAAGTAGGTACATTTTTATATGTTTAGAATTATTTCAAAACGTCTATTTTGTGTCCCGTAATGTAAATTTCTTAGGTTTCATCTTAAAATACTACTATTTTACTATTCAAAGCGACTGTAGTTTCAGTCACTTTTTCGACTGTAGTGTCGGTCACGAATTATTTATCTAATAACAAATTTTCTAAAAAAGATACGTTGTTGTAAACATTTTCCAATAATTTGTTTCAATGACTTCGGCTAAAGATACAATGAAAAACACTCGAACGCGATTTCCTTCTGCATGTAGTGTTAGTCACTTCTACATTTTATTAAAAAAATCATATATCATCACTTTTTATGTGCACATTTTTTACTAGAGAGGTATAATCGGACTATCAACTACTAGTGGTTCGCCCCGAACTGAGATCTCGCGAGTCTATCATAAAAACAAAAAAATATTATTCGTAATTTTTGACTATCAAAATAGTGCCACGGAATAAATAACCAAACAACTTGACCTACAGTTTCATCCAAATTGTAGGTAACGGGAGTTCATGTTAATTGGTTAATCTCTTTTGGGGTACAAATTGCAGTTATTCAGGATTTCAGACTTTTGCTTATATTTGTGATACTTAAGCTGCACGCATACCAAATTATAGGATTGTGGGGTAACTGGTGTACCCTGTGAGTGTTGTCAAAGTTTAGTTTTTATTATGGCTAATAACTCAAAAACTACAACAACTTTATTAAAAATAACAACGGGGTCAAAATGTACTTATAAAGACCTTTCATTTGACATCTCATTTGACCTGATAGTCTCATTTTCATTTTTTTTACACCTCTTGAACCCCAATATCTCAACAACCCCCCAACATTTTTAGCTCATTTAGTCACAATAAAGTTGTGCCATCACCTACCTATGTATCAAATTTCACGATGATAGGATCAACGCTTCGAAAGTTATCCTCGGACAAACAAACATACATACATACAACCTCGCCTTCGCTCGATTAATAAAACCATGCTAAAATTTAAACTGTAAACAAGTGGAATTAATTGGTAGCCTCTATGGGACTCTTCAAATCCAAACTCTTTAAACACTTCATCTCTCTTCAAGATACCCAACAAAATTGAGCACTTTATAAATAAATAAATAAATATTACTGGACATTTCACACAGCGCTACCTAGCCCCAAACTAAGCAGAGCTTGTACTATGGGAACCAGATAACTGATAGAATACTTATACTTTTTTTTTGTAAATACATACTTATAATATATAGAAAACACCCAGACACGGAACAAATATCTGTAGGTCATGCAAACATTTGTTCTGTGGCGGTTTATGTAGGTATTTTATGTATTTCGTTTATGTAAGTGCATTATTATTATTATTAATTTTTGTAAGTTTTTTTTTTAACCTAAGCTAAAGTTGTTTTACCTCTCTATTTTCTATTCTATCTCTATTTTATGGTACTACCACTTTCTCCACACTACACAAAGGTTAGCGGGTAGAAAATGCTAATTAGCATTAAGTTCGCCTATGTATTATTTTTTAGTGCAATTAAGAATTTTCTAATCTAATCTAATCTATTCGTACAGCATGGCAAATTAAAACGCAAAATGTTTCAAATGTAGAGTCAGTCAAATATCGAATTGCCCAATTATTGAGATAAGATGTATGTTTCAACACAAATTAGTTACTGGTGGTAGGTACCAGGTACTTGGCATCGTATGGCTTTATCAACAGTTTGGCCAGCACATTATTTTCTAACAGCATATATAATTAACAATATCGATAAAACAAAATAAAAATAGAAAATCATAGTCAGTAAAGAGGGATGTACATATAGTTTATATATAATAATGAATAGACGAGGAAATAGCTAACATTTTAGTTATTTGGTCCGGTAGAAACAGATCACGAGGCCTTGCTAAAAAAATAGAATTCTGTATAATTAATACAGCGCTGCATAACGAGGATCATAAAACTGGTTTTGTAGAGTTCCTTGAAACACAAACAAAACGACACATAATAAAATATACCAAAAACATTGTATTTGATTTATGAAATATCAAGGACTTTGAAACGTCAATTTTACCAACTTTTCCTGTCCGACCAAACCAAAAAGATGACCTGATATAAGTTGCTGGGAGCCGTTAAGTGACGGCTGCACAAGATTGGTCACTCTGGAGGTCTATGGGGGAGGCCTATGTTCAGCAGTGGACGTCCTATGACTGTTATGATGATGATACAAACCGCACTGTCTAAAAACGCAATAAAAAAAAAATATTGCTGGACATTTCACGTAACGCTTTCTAGCCCCAAACTAAGCAAAGCTTGTACTATGGGAACCGGATAGTAACTCATAAAATACTTACGAGTAGGTATATACTATTTTTTGTAAATACATACTTATAATATATAGAAAAACATCCAGACCCGGAACAAATATATGTAGATCATGCAAACATTTGTCCCGCGGCGGGAATCGAACTCGCTACCACCTGCGCCTCAGCATGCTTTTCGACCACTGAGGTCACGCCACAGAGGTCGTCTAATTATATCATTAAACTTCTCGCAAAAACAATAAACAGAATCCTTCTACTGTTATCCAATAAATAGTTCTGTAGAACCCTCCTGGCTCTATCATCAGACTTTGGTGTTCAAACCATAATAAAATCTTTCATTATTTACCTTGAAAAGGTTTTCAAACGAACTACAAAATCCGTTTTCAACTCTCCTTTTTTGATGGACCTTTTTTGGGGTTGATTTTTAGACAGAATGATTATCCCATGTTTCAATATGTACCTTCATAAGTATTTATGCAAAGTTTTATGCGATAGGGAGTTCAACACCCCTTTTCACCCACCCAGGGAGTTATAATTAAAAATATTTTTGACTATAATAGAGTGGAATAAACACAGAATATTTTTCTTTTGTCGACTGTTTACGAATTCCCCCAGTAAATTAATAATTTCAGCCTAATTTAATTAGTTCAAAGGAATTTTATAAATTACTACTGAACTCTAAGTATATAATATAATACTCGTTCTAAAAGTGATAAATAATGGATATTATAATCAGTTGCTAATTTATTATTAAGTTATATGGTTTCCTTGATGGAATAGTAGGCTTGAACTTATGATATTTGATGATGCTCGAAATTCATATTCATTCTTGATAGGTAAGGCATTATTTTTTCGTTATTCTTCTCAAATAAATCCAGTCGCGGTGAGTGAAGAATCATATTTTTTTAATGGTATACAATTTATTGAGAACATTATAGCTCCCCCTTTTAAGCTTATTTCTCGAAAAGAGGAGTGTGAGATTTGGCATATTAAAGTTAAGACGATATGTAAAAAAAATGTGCCGCTAAGTAACTCTCGTATTCAATAATAAAAAATGGTACTGATTTCGTTAATTAAGCAATGTTTACTTGAGGATTTAAACTACATAAATGAAAGTCAGAAACGCAATTGGTGAAACTTTTCTCGATTCAATTATTTGTCAAAATCGGCTCTTCTAAAACACTAATATCGTCAATTCACCGACCAAACACATCGTCACCGAAATTAAATTTGTATATTGTCTTAATATCTAGAAGGAAGGGGAAAAGGTAAACTTAAGCTAAAAAACATTTTAATTTCGACCACTGGGCACAGTTTTGATGAATAGGGAGCAAACTTTTATAAATCGATTGTTATGATAAATTTAAAATTTTTATCGCAATTGAAAGCATTCAAAGTAGACCGGAGACCCCTTGAAGTAGGTACTTTCTTTTACGCATAACTAGGTTAAACAATTTTCATGATTATTTTATTAATTGATAACTTTTGGTCTTTTTCTAATTGGTTGGTCCCATTTCAGTTTCATTGGGGTAAATAATTCTGAAGGTACTTTCCATTGAGGTAAAGAGGGGATGAAAAATTAATTTGCTTACACCCTTATGTCTGTGGTATTGTCGGAAAGCTCTTCAAAAATAAAGTAGAGGTTTGATTAACCACTTTTCATTTTATAGATCCATTGCCGAATTTTTTTTTTACTGTTTTCTGAAGACGGTATTTTTTTTAAAAGTTCCTTGTTTCTTCCTTAGATCAGGACAAAATGCAGCGCGCGTCGACATCCAGCACCGAGCGCACGCCACTCGTCCAACCCACCTACGTCTTCGAGTCTAGTTTATCACGGAGTTACCAGAAAAGGCTGCGCCAGTTTCAATGCACAATATGCATTATATTCATGTGAGTTTTGAGTAACCACGCTAAATCCATACCTGTTTCAATAATGTCTATGAAGACACTGATAAGGTATTAGAGAAGGACTATCTGCGACTCTATATTTATTACTTACTCTTGCAGATGGTTGAGAAAGCCTCCTGACGTGCCCTAAATCCTTTTATCATATTATTTCTAACGATGTTTAGATTTTGTAGTCTACCCTTGGCCCTTTTCAGGGTTACCGATCCTCAAGTTTTGCACAGTAGCTAACTAAATTTTTCAAATTCAAATTCAAATATTTTTATTCATTAAAATCACAAGGATCACTTTGAAACGTCAATTTTACTGTCTGTTCCTTCGCGACCAAGCCAGGAAAGAAAGGCAAGAAACAAGGCTGGTTGTGTTTTTTAATGATCCTTTTACAATACATAATACAGAACATAAATTACGTCTAAATTGTAACATTTTGAACGAGTTGGAGCAATTTCAATCCCAAGCTTCTCTATCATCTAAATAATCCGATATTTTATAGTAGGCTCTTTTATAAAGATTTTGTTTAATTACGTTTTTAAATTTGTTAATTGTCAATTTTTGTACATCCCTTGGGAGTTTGTTATAAAAGCGTACACCTTGCCCTTTAAACGATTTACTAACTTTATGGAGTCTACAAGTGGCAACAGCGAGTTTATCTTTATTTCTAGTATTAAAATTATGATTATCGCTATTTTTCTTAAACAAATTAATATTTTTGTGAACATACATTAGATTTTCATAGATGTATTGACAAGGGAATGTCATAATATTTATTTCTTTAAACTTATTGCGCAATGATTCTCTGGGGCCCATATTATAAATTGCACGAACAGCCCTCTTCTGCAGCACAAAAACGGTGTTTTTATCTGCAGCACTCCCCCACAGCAGTATACCGTATGACATAATGTTGTGGAAGTAGCTGAAGTAAACTAGTCTAGCTGTGTCTACGTCTGTAAAAAGACGGATCTTTTTGACTGCGTATGCCGCAGAACTAAGTCTCTTCGACAACCCATCAATGTGAGGGCCCCATTGAAGCTTATTATCTAAGAATACGGTGGTGTCCACAAGAGCCAACTCCTCGTCTTTGATTTTTATATCTGCTTTAACTTGTGTAACATTAGGTAGTATAAATCTAATACACTTTGTTTTCTTTTCATTTAGAAGTAGATTGTTTACATTGAACCATTTTACCACCTTAGAGATTGCATTGTTTACATCGTCAAAATCGGTTTGTCGTCGCTTTAATTTAAATAAAAGTGACGTGTCGTCAGCAAACAATACAATTAAACAACTACGCTGTAGATATGTTGCAAGATTATCATACTTATATTATAAACGTGAATGTTTTTGTTTTTGTATTTTGTACATCTTTGTGTATATATTTGTTTGTTTGTTACCTACTCAATCAGGTCGTAACGGCTGAACCAATTTCGATGAAATTTGGTATATACGTAGATACCTGGATTACTACATAGGCTACCTTTTATATTAGTTCCATAAATTAGTTCCCATGGGATAAAAAAGCGAGTTTAGCTTTATTTCTAGGTTACCTACACATTTAGTAGTATAACGAAGACGAAGTCACGGGCAACAGCTAGTTATTATAATGTAGGTATAGTTTATAGGTATTATTTATAATATGCATAATTATTGTATTTATTATGGTATATACTCGTATATATAAATTATGTGTAACTATAGGTGTTTATTAGTATTTTACTCCAATATCCTTTTCTGTTCACGTACACACCATTATAATCAACTATCTCTATCTTCATAGGTTTGCTGAAAAAAAACTCTTATTAGGGTTAAGCTCGTTTTTGTACAAGTCCATTTTGTAAGCTGTTTTTGTCTGTAAATGGAGTTGTGTACAATAAGGAATTATATAAACCACCTAGTTACGTGTATCCTGAATTTTTTTTTAAAGTAGGTATGCTTGTCTCGAAATATGTTTACTGGATTTATTCTATTTTTTTATTGTATTAATAAACGATATTTAGGTATACATAGTTAGAAACTATTACAATATCCGGCTATGAATGTGCAAATGTGACCTTGGCTTGGAGGCATGAAATGTAAACTGCCCAAAACATATACAAATATGCTAAAACATTCTGTGTTTTTCTACGAATAACATATTTTTTTTAAACGTGCATAAATTATCTATAGGCCTGTTTTTAATCAAAATACCAAATTCATTTCATTTCATTTATTTTCCACTATAGATACATGCTTAAAGGGTGTTTGATAACAAACGCACAAAATGAAAGGGGTTATTTTAATGGGTATAATAAATAAATTTGTGACATGTTCACCATAGAAATGTAAAATTTATTTTGGGATGTAAAAACAAACACTTTATTAAACTTATGTTCTGCTATTGCATAATGCTTGCCATCTAACCACAGATACCATGGACAACAAGAGATATCGCGACAAAAAATCTTTAATTGTAACGTATTTGTATGATTTGACATCTCCTTAAATCATATTTAGCCACTAAATAGGTTTAGCCATTGTTGCGCAAGTCGCTCTAAGTTACGTCAGATTCAAAAGAATAATAGTAATGTAATAAAATGAACATTAGAGTAGGTAGCTCAAAGAGACAGTTATCGGGACTTAATAAGTTATTTATGCGTCACAATGAATGTCAACTAAAAATAAGATAATAAAACAAAACCAAGTGTGTGTGTCAGCTCCGACACACGACTGGAGTATTACACCTTGTTATTAAATTAAATCTTATTTTATAAGCTGCTATCTTGACTTTTATATACGCTGACGACGTGGCCATTTGCACTGAGAGCCGTGCCGAGTTACAAAAGGCACTTTTTGTCGTGGAAGCATGAGTTACAGACCGGTGGCCTAATGCTGAGTATATCAAAAACCCAGTTCATGTCGTTCAATGAATCAGACCCAAGCAACAATAGCCCGATCAACATCGATGGGCAATTGGTCACATTGTGCGATCAATATAAATCTGGGTAGTATGATGCATAATTCTGGGAACGTGGAATGTAATATTCAGCACCGAATAGCCGCAGCGTGGTTAAAATGGCGAGAAGTAACCGGTGTCACCTGTGACAAAAGAATGCCAGTAAAACTTAAAGGTCTTATTTATAAGACTATCATAAGACCAGTCTTAATGTATGGAAGCGAAACGTGGGCCGTAACGCAGAAGAACGTACATACCATCCAAGTCGCCGAAATGAAGATGCTAAGGTGGATGTGCGGCGTCACCAGGCTCGATAAAATCCGTAACGAATACGTGCGAGGAAGCCTGGGCGTGCGCGACATCGCTGACAAGATGCAGGAGAGTCGGCTGCGTTGGTACGGTCACGTGAAGAGGAGACCACCTGACTACGTAGGGAATTTGGCACTACAACTTTCCATCCCCGGTCGAAGATCTAGAGGTAGACCCAAGACAAGGTGGAAAGATGTAGTGTCAAAAGACATGAGAGAGTGCCAAGTTTCTGATGACGACGTCGAGGATAGAGCGAAGTGGAGAAGAACAACTAGGAAAGCTGACCCCACCACCATGTGGGATACATAGCTGGGAAGAGAGAGAGATTTTAGAAGCTGCTATATATTGTTATATTATATACACATTTTATTTTATTTTATATTTTAGCTAGCTGACCCCGCAAACGTTGTTCTGCTATACAAATTGTCAAATAATTGTACATAAAACAGATATTTGTTCCGTGTCTGGGTGTTTTTCTATACATTATAAGTATGTATTTACAAAAAAAGGTATATACGTATTCCATCAGTTATCTGGTTCCCATAGTACAAGCTCCGCTTAGTTTGGGGCTAGATAGTGCTGTGTGAAATGTCCAGCAATATTTATTTATTTATAAGTAGAGTACGACTGTTATTAATATAGTCAGGTAAAACATGTTTAAAAAATTATAATAATAATGCTGACAATTTTACACAACCATCACATACCTACTCGTATCTGGCCCCAAATTATGCAAAGTATTCACAATTATTATGATGTAACCGTAGAAGGTCTCCCTACATCATACGACCGCCTACGTAGGTACCGTCTTTCATTTATCGTTCCGTTAATGTTTTGACTTCCATTTCCTCTCTCCAGAGCCCTCCTAGGCGTGGCACTCCTGGTCACAGTCTCCTACAACCTAGCTGACACCCTTAACGAGAATACAACTGACAACTCTGCAGACAGTGCGCCGGCACCGGTGTCCCCGGTGCCACAGCAACTCTTGAAAGCCTCGAGGACCTACGTGATCTCGCCTGACATCCAGCCATTCCTCAAGAAGAAATGGCCATTGAAAGGTGAGGATAAACAGGGATGCTAAAAAGAGAGTGTTAACATGATTGACCAGATTTTCTTTCTAAGCATAAACATTATGACTCGATGCTTGTTAAATTGATAGTTTTTCCTAGCTAATCTGATAAAATGACATGAGCCTTCTCATTAGTTGGGCAGGCCTTCGATCAACAATACAACTAGATTACGGGTCATAAACAAAATCAAAGCTAAATGCTGTCCGCGTAAACATAAATATACAGCTACGTTCGTTTACTAATAGAATGAGACAAAAGATTTAAATTCAACCTAATCACAACCACAGCACCTTGTAATAAAGTCACAAATTCTTTAAATGTTACGATCATTCGTCTCAAAAAACAAACAAAGTAATAAATTACTCCTGTCACTTAAAAATGAAAAGACGTAGGTTATATAACATTTATTGTGAAATCAACCTTATGCAGCAATAAATTAAGTACTTTTTCCTGTTATTGTCTTGAGAGCTACAGTTTTATTTCGTTTCTGTTTGCTATTGGCGTCTATTGGCCCAACGCTATATCACACGTTTGACGTTGGCCAAACATTCTTAGCGGTGATTTAAAATCGGCAATATTGTTAAAAAACTGATATTAATCGTCAGTTTAAAGCTTAATATATAACTTATTCCATATGTACTTACCAAAAGTAAGACACTCCGGCAGATAAATTGCTTTTCCGGGCATTATTTTTGCAACTTTTAAATGCGCATTGAGGCATTGTGGTACGTGTTGACGTTGGCTGTGTTTCAACCTGACTAAACAAAATAAGAGCTCACACCGCAAGTGAGCTGTTATTTACCGAGACGGATTTTTTGCGCTGACCCTATATCTAGGTGTATTGTTGATCGAAGGGGCAGGCCTTAGTATAGACTGGTTCAAGATCGTAGTTGATAGTACATACCTACTACGGGGGGCCCACCCAACTGTGTGAGAAGTCAGGTGGTGGATGATGATGATTAAGGTACAATATTTGTGACTTGGTGTTTGACTGCACCATAAAGTGTTCAAGAACGAAACTATTGAGCACCATATCAGCTAACTTTTTTATTAGATATTTATTTCGATGCAACATACAATATGCTACAATTAGTATTGTAGATGTATCCTGTAAGGGTATGGCAAGGTATTATATTTTTACTAAATAAGCTAAATTTCGTAATTTTGTTACTTTATTTAATAAATTAGAAGGTAGGTAATAGAAACTTTCAAATTTTACTTTATATAATTACATAAATAGTGTCTTTATTTATAATAATCATAACTTCTAAAAAGTCATTAATTTTATCATAGCATTTTTTTAATAATAGTTCTTTAAGCTTTTTAATAAACATTATGTTATGGCTTTTAATTCGGTTTTAATTGATACTGGGAATTTACTATAAATTTTTATTGACTTGGTTTTATAAATTTCAAGTGTTGGCACTGGAAGCACCAAATGTCCTTGTCTCCAATTTTTATCAAGGTGGCCTTATTGATTATTTCGTACAGATGTTAATAGAAGCTTGGATGTGGAGTAAAACGGGTAAGACAAGTTTCGTTACCCAAAAATCATAATTGTACGCAGAACAACCACCAGCTACATGGGGCGGCTCGCCACCATCTCCTGAAGACATAGCGACTGCTGTCAAACACGGTAAAGCCGCTGTGGCTAATCTTCAAGAGGTGGAACGTCTTCGGAAGCCGTTGGACAGAGGAGCTCCAGCGAATAAGGCTCAGAGAGCAACCGCCACTTCAAAAGAAATCAAACCCTTAGCGGAGTCTGCTTATGGCGTAGAACAAGCTACTAGGGCATTGTTGAATGGGTAAGTTCAAATACTTCAAATATTCTATACTCTCTACAATTTCAGTCTTCAACTTTTCAATCGCAACTTTAGGTCTATTGATCTGTTTTTAGAACTTTAGTTGTACTCTTTCAACTCAACAACCCAAGATGTGCGGACTTTGCGGACCTTGCGGCCCTAGCGGAGGTTGCTGCGGAAGCTGCTGCAGTGGCGGATGCCCTTGCATCACTATCTACACTTGCTGCACCAAGATTTGCTAATTACCAAGCGAAGGCCGGTTGCGCTGTTGGCGCATAGGTGATCCTTGGTGCCTGTGCGGTCAGCGTAAACAACGCCAGTTTGTCTTGAATTATATTTACGTGGCGTTCCGTGAAAATAAACCTATTGAATTTAACCTATTCTGCGTTAAAGAAATCTGTGTGGATCTTATGACAACGGATTTTTTTTTAATTGGAGTCTTCTAGTTTAGTTGAGGTGTACTTGTATCTCTACAGGTTCCTTCCTACAGCAAAATTTTAAATAAGTCTCGAATAACATACCCGCACCACCTGTCTGTCTATAGGCAGCATCACCTTTCTAACTAGGCGGAATGGGTGTTTTAATACCAACGAATGTACTTGGTATACTCGTATATACGAATAGATAATATCTTCTAGATGCTGGAAGATAAAAAATTTACATAATTAAAAAGCCTGCATTTTGTTCTTTCACTTTCGATTCCCTATAAATTTTAATATGGCATTAATTTTTTTGCCGTGATACAGGAATTTACTAATTTAATAATAATAAAAGCCTTTATTCCACATACCATATACATATCTATTATATTACAATTATTTGTTAATTTAGTATTAACTTTAACATGATAACAGCCAGCTGTATCTGTTTGTCCAGATTTGACAAAGACCTCTTCCAACTTCTTCTGCCTTTTTCTTGATGCTGCCAATCTTTGGCAAATATTAGTAATATGTTATACATTATTAAGTTCCTAAATAATCCCATAGATAGCATACACAGAGAAACGCTTCACAAAAGAACAAACATTGGAAATGATCTTCTTGATTTGGAGTAGGTTTCATTATATTATTTGGCCTCAGATCGCCCTTATCTCTTATTTCATAACTTTACTCATACAATTATGAATCAGCTTTACAAACGGAGATAACTAGTCTACCATACAACGCTTACAGCACATAGCTCGTCCTAGTAACGAGTTCTCAATTCATCGAATGGCCACGTCTTCCGGCCCGACCCTATACTTGAATAGATTAGGACCAAAGATCGCATAAAATTCGAAGATAAGATTTGAATTTGAAGGAAACAAATTAGCGATTAAGTTTCCTAGAGAACAAAACAAATCAAGATGGGCGAACTGGACCTACATAAATAACAAGTACCTACGTGGGGAATCTGAATATTTCTTGAACTGGCCACTTACAATAAAAAAAGCAATAACTGAATTCGAAAATGGAACTCTCTGGGAACATATTACTTTTTAATTTGCGAGACTGTCATTTCTTTTTTCATTGTGGCGCGTGGCGTTTGCCTGTCCTTTAGAAAATTGTGTGTCCGCTCGTTCACGGGAAAAAAATTCGGTCAACGATATGTTACGATTTTTAGGACAAGCGTCAAACTTATCATAACCTTATTTTTGCGTCGGAGATAAAAACAATTATGATTATCATCATGCATAATGTAATGTAAATCTTAAATCCAATATAATTGTGGGAATATGGTCGAAGCGACGTGTGTGATCTGAGAGCTGGCGCTTGATATCTGGGTCAACGCATATCTAATCATTGCAATCAGCGGGTCAATGCAGCCAGTATCTTTGGAACAATTCCGCCTGGTAGTGATCTGGAGCAGTCGAGCTATCTATAGATCGTTTGCAACGGTCTTAAGATAATTCAACTGTTTCTTATAAGTATAATATTCTTTGTGTATTTTTTTTTAATAAATGTAGAAAGAGTAATTTAGATTTTCGTAATTTTTTATTTTTTATTAATTTTTGATCAATCACCGATAAAACTTCTAGTCTATCAACCTCTGCTTGATTTGCAATTTACATAATTATTTCATTTTTTATATAGTTTGCTTTGTATATAGGTTTAGTTGCATAAAATAAATAAATTATCCATTATTTCAAATATTCTAATTGGATCCTTACCAGACTCAAAAAATTAATTGCATGTAAACACCAATTAGTGTCTACAAGTTCTTACAAAAGAAATATAAATAAATATAAATATTGCTGGAGATTTCACACAGCGCTATCTAGCCCCAAACTAAGCAGAGCTTGTACTATGGGAACCAAATAACGGATAGAATACTTATATACTTTTTTATCTTTGATCTGACTTGCCTGAAGGTTTCGGCAGATTAACAGCGCCGAGCTCTCGATCAGTAGCGAGGCATAATGCTGAGCTGATTCCCATTTGCTGCAGTACATAGGTACATTTCTATTTACCTCTTGTTAATTTTTCCTTGCTTACATTGCATAATTATTATTTTGTTCCATTATTTCTGTGTTTGTTGTATGTAATAATCTTTAATGTTTGGTTCTTTTCTTTAATGTTATACCTTTTTATTTATTGTGTGTGCTATTATAGCAAATTAATGTATATGTATGTCTATGTCTAAAAAACTGGACACTTACAACAATTTACGTTATTATTAATTTAAAAAAAGTTAAGTACTTATTTAAATTTTGACAATTAAATTAATATTAACGTTTTTGGGTGAGGCAAATTACAACATTTACATTTTGACATTTTGGAACTGGATTTGAAAAAAATTTGATCCGATGTAGGAAGCTTTATGGGTTTTTCATGATCGTAATGCAAATATTAGTAATAAAAGCAATACCTCGATCGTTCAAATATTATTATGCTCTTATAATTTTTGTGCCCATTTATTTGTGCTCAAACGGTGAGGGAATAACGTGAATATTCAGTGTACCTACCTGTAAAACCATAATAGCCAACTTATGCTAAGCTGCCTGCTATGAAAAAACTGGGCATGGAATATACGCCATATTTAGACTTGCCTCTGTTTACCCCCTAGTCAGATATCTTCACGGATCTGCTTACTGTACTAAGCAATTGTTCTGAAGATGCCCAAATCAACAGCCTTGGCCACGATATTCTGAATCCAAAAACTATGGTTGGTAACATCTTAGAAACATTCTAAAGTATATTTCGAGTAGCGCAGTTTTTTGCCAGATATCAATAAAATTAACTGGTGAAGTCTCGTTAGATCCCTTTTGAGTTTTAGCACACAAACCTAAAACTAATTTAATAGTTCATGATCTATGAAACCGCAATAGGGACATTCTACTGCTTACCGATCTGAAATGAGAACATTGTAACCCAACACGCAGAAACCGCGACACCCAATACCACACTAGTTTGGCTTCGTACCGCCTGGCTGGCCGCAGTCACCGAATACATGTCTCAATCGATGCCATTAATACCACTTAATAGGACAACGACCTGAAGGACGCTAGGTTCCATTCTATTCTGATAATTCGTACCTAGGTAAAAAAACAACAGTTTTATTATGCAGAAACTTTGGTAGAGTTGGTAGAGGCACTAACCAAATTTCGAGTTAGGATAACTCAGAAATCCCTGTTCTGAATTTCCACTTTAGTTTTATTATTTGTATAGCAAAATGCATCTCATATATCGCGCATTTTAGGTGGAAGTGTTGGTTAATTAGTGAAAGTGATGGTTCACAGGAGTTAGTGATGCATAGTATAGTAGAAAGCATTACGGATACAGCTTTTGCAAGAATACAGCGAGGTACTAGATTCACCAAACCCCACTGGTTTAAGTAGCAGTTGGTAGAGAAGAAACGGATCTTTTTAGAAGCTCTTTTGTTATATTTTCACAAGCAAAGGCTCTTATCTCAGCCATTGTATCACGAGAATTGAATGTACAAGGCAAGGAAATTGGTTTATAATTTTTTGCACATAATTGTACATATTTTGTACATAGGTACAGCTTTTATCAATAACATCAGGTGGAGCACACGCCAGTTTCCACTTCACCGGTCTTCTAATCCTTTCTTTTATAACCTTCAGAACAGACATCTCCGATAGAGACGGCGGCGCAGGCCTAGGCCCTTCCATCAACGGAACATTCTTCGAGCCTCCATACTGCACAGATTACCCTCCACCATGCCCCTTTTCTAAGTACCGTTCTCAAGATGGTTCTTGCAATAACCTGGCGAACCCGCTCCGTTGGGGAGTGTCCAACACACCCTATAGGAGACTTCTACCTGCAGACTACGCTGATGGTGAGTTGTTTAATATGTTTCCAACGGGTTTGGTGGCGTGGGTCATCATCACCTCCAATTTCCTCCATTTGTCTCTTTCCAAGACGGTCTCTTACCTCCATATGCGACATGACATGCTGGCGTGGGTACCCAGGTACGTCTACTTCATGCTCATCTCCAATGTTTTGGTAGACCTACATAAGTCAAGTCAGTTGTATGATGCATTAGCAGTATCAGTACATATTGCTTCGGTTCGGAAACCCGTAACGAAGTCTCTTACTTTTTTCGGTAAGAATTTAATAGCTGGTATTCGTATCTATTGACATATATTATTGGTATATATTGGGGTTATATACACTAGTTCACTAGATTTTGTATTCCAAAAAGTGTCCAACAATACCAGTATGGGCTATGGATGGACAATGGCCCAGGAACACGTGAAGGACCATGCAAACAGGCAAATGACACAATTTAAAATCATTTGCATATATTTTTTAATATTGAATAAAGCAATAAAGAATCAACACGACCCGCATGGTTAATTAAATATGTTCATAAAAAATATTTTAAAAATTCAAATTGCAAGGCCAACTACTCGAGCCAATTTTATGTTCGTAGTCCTAATCTGCATTTTTCTCGCACACGAAATTGTTACACGGAATAGCATTCATCATCATTATCATTTAATTTTATTTAGTAGTCGGTAAATCACATTGTCCAAATATTCAAAAAAATTAATAAGTTCTTAGCACTGCTACAAAAAACCGTAGCGTTTCTTAGAAATCAATGCAAAAATTGTAACACATTGCAGTAACCCAGAATAATACGAGTACATTTATTGAGGGAACACAGTAGAACAGTATTTCCAAGTGTTTCCTTTGCTCCAGGTATCAGTTCCCCCCGAGGAAGCATCTCAGGCGACCCGCTCCCCAGCGCGCGTGACGTCAGCGTGACAGTCCACCGTCCGAGCTATGCTCACAACTCGGACTTCACTGTCATGTTGGCCGTGTGGGGGCAGTTCGCAGACCACGACATCACATCCACTGCTCTCAGCAAAGGTACATCATCAATTCATTTAGAAAAAACCAATTTCCAGTATCTATAAAAAAACTTCAGTAGTTATATGAGCATGGGGGTAAGTGTCTACCTTTTTCCACGTAATTTATAAGGTAACTATTTGGTGGATATGTATAGTCGCATCATCATCGTATCAGCTGACGTCTACTGCTGAACATACGCCTCTCCATTAATTTCCAGAGCAACCGATCTTGGTACGGCCTGCACCCAACGGCTCCCAGCAACCTTTATCAGGTCGTCTTTCCATCTATTGAGGAGCCAACTTACTCTGCGCTTTCCGGTGCATGGTCTCCACTCGAGAACCTTCTTGCCCCAACGGCCATCAGTGTAGTATAGGATATGTATAGTAACTTCGAGATTAAGGTCATGTGGCAGGCTGGCAGACCACTTGCCTGGAGGACCGACGGCGACGGCTGTCAGAGTGGTGTTAAAGTGAGACAACTTCAACAGTTCAACAGTTCGTCAAAGTAGCCATGAAAGTTACCTTTTGTACCGATATCTATTGCAACATATATTTATAAATAATTATATATAATAAATAAATTAATAAATATTGCTGGACATTTCACACAGCGCTATCTAGCCCCAAACTAAGCAGAGCTTGTACTATGGGAACTAGATAACTGATATAACACTTATATATACTTTTTTTTGTAAATACATACTGAAAATTATATAGAAAAACCTCCAGACCCGGAACAAATATCTGTAGATCATACAAACATTTGTTCTACGGCGGGAATCGAACCCGCTACCTTCTGCGCCTCAGCCGACTATTCGCCCACTGCGCCACGGAGGTCGTCAAATATATTATTTTAGTAATTTATGTACTTGTTCTGTTAGTTATTATTTGATTTACGCCATCGTCCTCATTTGTTTACACACATCCTGTCCATCAAAAGGTTGCCTGAAAGAGATCGCTTTTAGCGATAAGGCCGCCCATTGTACCATTGAGTTAATTGTGTATTATCTTTGGTTTGTTTTATTTTGAATGGTGTGCAATAAAGAAATTATCTATCTTGATAACTTACAACGGGACGGTCACTGAGACGGCGGAATACCCAACCAAAATACAAAAAAATATTTTGTAATTTATAAGCATAAAGTTTATTTTACCAAAAAGCAATAACAGTACATCATAGTTATAGAAAATAGATACATCATAATGTAGATAGGTACGTGGATAGAACTTTCCAATGTCGAGAGAAGTTCTATCCACGCACCTACGTAAATGTTAATGATTCTAAAACGATAAGTACCAAAGTGATAATATATTGTGTGCGTAATTGAATTATAGTGTGTAAATTGTAAAAACTCCTTGGTAGGACACATGTGAACATGTGCACCCATAAAACTGCAAACTTACCCTCTACTTGAATACTGCAGGTCACAACAGCAGTGCCCTGGGCTGCTGCGACCCGAGCCAGCCGCCTCACCCGGCATGTTTCCCCGTCCCGCTGGATGCAGAGGATCCATTCTACCAGGACTACAACCTCACTTGCATGGAGTTCGTGCGCGCGGCCCCCGCACCTACCTGCCACTTCGGTAAGAACCGTACCAAGAATCGATGATGATGGACTGCAACTGCCACTTTGTATTTTTTGGGACGTGTTATAAATTGTAAATCTTTCTCGCGGCAGGTTGGGAGTAATTTATGATTTATCAAATATGATAGTTTTTTGATGATAGTGGATACAAGCAGCAATATTTTGTGTATATTTTTCTAAAATGCAGCTCTCTGTAGATGTATGTACTTTTTTTATGAACGCAGGTATATCGGAATATTGCTCTACGGCCAACTACTCGTATTAGGGCCTTTTCATCCACACTGCCATCTATCGATGTAAATTGTCGAAGATGATTCAGTCAGCTACAGTTGTCCAACAACAACTGCAGGAACAATTTGAATAATTCACTCCTTGTCTAAACTCTACAGTTGCGTTGAGCAACCTTGAGACGAGCTGCTTCCTCCTGAGCGTGTCGTGGACTGCGGAAAGTTCATTTGTCTCCACTTGAGAGTAGAGAAAGGTGACGGCAGACCTCAACGAGCCACGTTTTTTTCATTAGTCATTTCATTATCATTCCACTTTGCCGCTTATCGACCACAGGACCACCGTCTCCGCTGATGCAGACTTACAGCCATTGAATGGCTCGTTTCCAGTTGTAATGCCTAGTGGATACGGGGCTTTATTTATACTCGTAGCTATAACACCATTTCTAACTTCCAGGTCCTCGTGAACAACTGAATCAAGCCTCGGGCTACTTCGACGCGTCCACAGTGTACGGGTTCAGCCTTCAGCGAGCGAACCGCCTGCGTCTGTTCACCGATGGAAAACTGAAGATGCTCAATATCGGCAGCAGGCAGCTCCTGCCTCCCTCTACTGATCCCAACGATGGCTGTAACACGGTTGCCATGAATGCTGAAGGAAGATATTGCTTTGAGACTGGTGAGTCAATATATGAGGGAGGATAGGGGACAGCCAGTGCAGGGTGGCAAGTGCCAACACGCGTAATAAAGATTAGTCTAATAAAGGTTAAGTTTTGTATGTAACTGTACGATTCTACAATATACTGACAAAATATATAGTGGATTGAAATGAAAAGTCTTTTATGTATATTATGCAAAA
Organism: Philereme transversata; assembly: GCA_963924445.1. NCBI lineage: Eukaryota > Metazoa > Arthropoda > Insecta > Lepidoptera > Geometridae > Philereme > Philereme transversata. The sequence continues at coordinate 22,960,856 of OZ004342.1, read as the reverse complement.
TCTTATGCGGAAGGCTTATTATTTAATTAATGATTATCTTAATGACACGCGGCGGACGCTTGGAAGAGATACGAATAATGTAGTTTTAGGTTTGACAAAGCTGTACAGCTGCCTAAGTAAGTAGGTACATGTTATGTTATTTTAATTTTATTAATTTTATTTTATACAGTATACAATATATTTAAAATCTGAATGAAATTTTAAACCATACTTGTATGCATCCTTTTCATATTGTTTTTATTTTGGCGTAAAAGTATTCTTACAGTTTTAATAAATGAATAATTGATCGAGCGAAGTGAATGTACTATATTAATAGTCAAAGATTGAAAATAATATTTTTTTTTCTTTTTATAAGAGACTCACGAGATCTCAGTTCGGGGCGAACCACTAGTATGAATAAATTTTGTAGTGACATGGCACAGATTGGTTTTACACTTGTGCGACCTGCCTGAGCGGAATATTTTTTTTAAAGAAGACTAGTTGTTGCCTGCGACTTCGTACGCGTTACACTACTAAATGTGTAGGTAACCTAGGAATAAAGCTAAACTCGCTGTTGCAACCTGACACACCATTTTTATTCCATGGAACCTGATTTATGGAATAAAAAGTAGCCTATGTGTTAATCTAGGTTCTAATCTACGAACATACCAAATTTTATTGATATCTGTTCCGCCATTACGACGTGATTGAGTAACAAACAAATAAATAAACAAACATCCAATCTTTCCCATTTTTATTATAAGTGTGTAGTGATTATCTCCAGCCTTGTTTTTACATATTTTGGTTGTCGCATAAATGCATAAGTAATTATTATGCTGTAATCAACAATATAACATTGCAATTTTCTTGGCTGTCTTCCTCTATCACGCATTTGTTGTATTGGCGCGGTATTGCATTGTGTACACATTCTTCCAGATATCTCTGGAACTTGAATCCTTTTCATTTAAATATGAAGTAATATTCTCACCCAGCCCCGGATCTAGAACTTTTCCGAAGTGGGCCAGAAACTTGATGTGGCATCCCTTCTGATCCAGCGTTTGAGAGGGGGGTGGGGGGGGGGGGGGGGTCTAAAAGTTTAAAGCGTTACAAATCAAATGAACAGCCAGGTGTGTATGTATGTATGTGACCACGGGTTGCGCTGGATGCCAAGCGCTTTTTGAAACAAGTTTTTTTTTCTAACATATTTTTAATTGAAGAATTTGTCACCCCCTGAAATCGCCGCCCAGGGCAGGAGCCCTGCTTTGGTCCCCCCTAGATCCAGTTCTCAGCACACATGAGAACTCTTTTTTCATTTGAGATTACCTAGGTATTAGAAACCTAAAAGATTAATTACACGCAACAATATACAAATAATTTACGCATCTAACAGCACCTAATATCCTCCTTAAATTTTTTTTTCTGTCACATAACTATGCTAAGAAATGGGAAGGATCCAACACGAAAACGAGGTATTTTTACATACCTAACGTTTCCTGGGGAAAAAATAGCACGATGAACTTTGAAATCCTGTAACACACATCTTGTAGGTATGTCTGTTGGTTTCAAATGCTTGCTGTTATATAACAGCAAGCATTAATTTTTAATTAATTTGACTTAACCATATATATGGTCAAGTCAAATTAAGTAAAATAAGTTTATTTTGGAACAAAAACATGGTACAACAATACTGGAACACGATAGTATTCGCAGAATTTATAAACTGTGTCGCAAACACTAACGCCCCCCTCCGAGTTTATTAAAATCAACTATTTTTTTAAATTTTATTCAAGTGTTATACGTGTTTATGTGTGCGTATGCGTGTATGAGTTTGTGTATGACTTGTATGTGTATGTATGAGAGGGTGCATGTGTGTGATGTGAGTGTGTTTACGTGTGTGTACTCAGAACTGTTTAGAAATACCAAGATCTTGGATAATGGTAAATATTTTATCCGTGTGTCTTTGTTTACTACCAAACTCGGCATTCTTATAGTTCGTACCTGTTTTCTGCTGGTCTATTTGTTTCGAACACTATCAAATTATAGCCCCAACGTAACTCTTTAGCGAACGCTTGCTCGCAAATATGATCAGGCGCTAAGGCGAATTAGGTATATGTATGTTTACTTCACATAATGAATCGAACTAACGCACTCCTTGCTGCATAGAGGGTGCGCGGGTAGCCGCTAAAATCCCAAAAGGTCACATGGGCTACCCTTCACCTTAACAGACTTACAACACTGTGAAATGAAGATACATCAACAAAATTATAATATACGCCATGAGTTGTGGCAGACGGGGCCAATCAATAAACATGTTTGTTTCCTTTTCAGTACAATTACTATTAATTTGCGTTATCGATAGATACTCAGCGCATCACTAGCGGCTCCCGTAAGGGCTGCAAGAGCGAGCGAGATAGCATCATATCATATCGTCGCTTGTCACACGTTTTATGAGCCCGTCTGCCAGGAGCATTGGCGTCTAATACAGTGCTGCTCGTCTATAAAATAACAAATAAACATTTGATATGACCAGGTGATGATCGCGCCAACGAGAATCTCCACCTCACCACGATGCACCTCCTGTGGGCGCGGCAGCACAACCGCATCGCCGATGCGCTACACGACCTCAATCCCACGTGGGACGACGAGACGCTCTATCAAGAGACGAGGCGTATCGTCGGGGCTCAGATGCAGCATATCACATACGGAGAGTTCCTGCCTAATATACTCGGTAACTAGAATATAATGATGGGATGATAAAAGGTGTTGTATCAGAGTTAGTCTATTTGTAACTGTGCTTCTTCCACCATAAGGCCTTTTAGACTCCGACAAATCAATTAACTCAAATGTGATGTCCTAGTGGTCTCCCTTCCTTCTGAAATGTAATTGCTCTCGTTTATGTAAAGTGCGTGCGTTGCCTTCCCGGTATGAGTCTGATTTGTCTGTCCAGCATGGCCGTGGTCTATCGCGTGGTTGTTTTCTATTCAGTGGGATCCACTCGGTGGTCGATTTTGTCTATAACTCAGTCCTACTTTAAATTACCTACTGATTCGGTCTGTTAATTGATTTGACTTCTAGGATACTGCACTTTGTCCACGTGCAACTCAAACTTACATTGGAATATTTTGTATGCTCTTTAACCGGACGGTTGTATAAATTACCTGAAATTAGCATCCAAATACCGCTGGTTATACCGTTTCCACGTCCACTACCTTTCAGGAGCTGACGTGGTGTGGGCTCTGAACCTGACGCTTCTAGAAGAAGGCCATTCCGATGCGTATGATCCAACGGTGGACCCTACCATCTCCAACCAATTCTCAGCAGCCACCTTCAGATTTGCACACACTCTTCTTCCGGTAAGTCAATTTTAGTAGGAGTTAAATGGAACTCGCTACCTGACCATTATAATCTTGAAAAACTATACTAAACATCGAAATCGGTTCAGCCGTTACGACGTGATTGAGTAACATACAAATAAATAAATAAACATCCAAATTTTCGGATATTAGTGTGATAAAAGAAAGCGCCCTCAGTAATCAGTAATTTGCGATCCTCGTAAAGGACAAACAAGTATAAAGTGCCACTACCTAGTTTTTAAGACCTTATTGTACACTTGTTTACGCAGGTTATATATCTTGTATGTTCCAGGGTCTGATGCAACACGCAGATAGTCAGAACGGCACTGTCAGCTACATCCACCTGCACCAGATGCTGTTCAACCCGTACACGCTGTACACGGACGCCGGCACCAAGCACGCCGTGCAGTCCGCCATGAACACGCTCGTGCACACCGTCGACCCGCATGTCACTACAGAGGTGATACCGACAGGGGGCGGGGGCTGACTCTGCCTCTACCTTGCATAGTCCGACATGCACTAATCCAACTTATTTATTTTTCAATACTTTTTGAATACTAAGGTTGGCTTGCACAACGATCCCTAAACGTATTTAGCGACTAAACATCTTAATATTTGTAATCTTTGACTATCACAATAGTGCCACGAAATATGTAACCAACTACCTTGACCTATAGTTTCATTCAAATTACAGATAACGGGAGTGCATGTTATTGGTTACTTTTTTTTGTGGTACAAATTGCAGTCTGGATTTCAGACTTTTGCCTATATTTGTGTGACTAAAGCTACACGCATACCAAATTACAACACTGTGGGGTGCACTGGGGTCACTGGTGTACCCTAGGAATTTGGTCAAAGTTAAGTTTCTATTATGGCTAATAACTCAATAACTATAAAGACTTTACTAAAAATAAAAACGAAGTCTAAATGTACTAATGAAGACCTTTCGTTTGACGTCTCACTTGACCTAATAGTCTCATTTTCATTTTTTTACCCCTTCTTGAACCCCAATATCTCAACAACCCCCCAACATTTTTAGCTCATTTAGTCACACCAAAATTGTACCATCACTACCTACCTATCTATCAAATTTCACGATAATTGGATCCACGCTTGGAAAGTTATCCTTGGACAAACAAACATACATACATACAACGCCGATTTGCCCAAGTTGATTTAGAGATCTCGCTTCTCTCGATGAATAAATTTGTGTTTCGGATATCATCGCTACCGGTTCTAAATTATGAATCTCAATTGTTTATTTACCTAAATAGGTATTTAGTTAATAATAATGTTATTTAGATTTGTATTTATCTTACTCAATTATTTACTTCCACCATTTCACAGAATCTGGGGATCAGAAGTTTGACCAAATAATATCCTCTATATTACGGACTCAATTTCTGCTCCGCACAAATATTTGCATGATCTACCAATATTTGCTCCAGCCTGGGATTTATTTGAACGTAATAGGGTCCTTGAAATTCTTTATGCCACATATACCATGCTTCTATCTAGCTAATGCATTTCATTTCACAGAGATACGGTGATACAGGAAATCTTGTTAGATGGTATTTACATTTTGATATTATCAAAAAAAGTATTCTAACAGTCACCATAGTACAAGATCTGCTTAGTTTGGGGCTAGATAGTGCTGTGTGAAATGCCCAGCATGTTTTATATTATTTATTTTATTGAATACCTAGGAGTAATTTCAGCTCACGTATGTGATTTTACTAAAACCAACCATCTCTTGTTTCAGCTTAGCAACCACCTCTTCGAGAACCCAACGGTCGGCAACATCACGTCGCCCACCAAACCATTCGGTCCCTGTGGTCTGGACCTGGTCTCTCTAAACATCCAGCGAGGGAGGGACCACGGTCTCCCCTCTTACCCGAAGTGGAGGGAGCATTGCGGATTCTCCGTGCCTAAAAACTTCTCAGATCTGGCTGAGATCTTTGATAATTCATCACTCAGCAGGATTATCACTATCTACGAGTACGTATATTTGTAGTCTATTGAATGAATTAATTAAAATTCGTTATTATACAAGCTAGACACAACAATAAAAAATAAAAATAAAAACAAATAAATTTAAGCGTAACGGGCGGTCTACCGCTTAGGTAATAAAGCGATCTCTTCCAGACAACCTTTGGATGGAGGGTATCATTGCTTAATAGAAGATTGGCTGAGGTGCAAAAAGAATATACTTAATAATAGAAAAAGAAAATTTCTTAACCTTAAATGTATTATATATTAAGTAGGTACATAAATAATTGTAAATAAACAAATACCATATTTCAAATAAATAAATATTTACATACATAGGTACATATTATACTAACAATATTAAAGATCTGATGAATGATTAATCACGACTCTTCATGGAGATAAAGGTTTTTGACTCGGGGATTGTTTAATGGAGACCGGCAAAGCGTTCCATTGTAATTTTTAGTCTAAGCCCGACTTGCACTACGATCCCTTATCATGATTAGCGACTAAACATGTTTAAATTTGACTTATTTGTATGATTTGAGAACTCTCTTAAATATATTTAGGCACTAAACGATTAGACATCGTTGCGCGAGTCACCACACTGAAATAAATAATAAGTTGTTTTAACCTTTTTTCAACCTATATTTTAGGTTGATTTTTGCTCCTACCGACATGATTTGTTGAATTAACAAAATAAAAATAGTTGAACTATAAAGGTAAATTTGACCTGTTTATATATATTTAACTTAGCTATTTTGTTGACTCAACTTCGTTAACATGTTGACTTTTACTAAATTATCAGTTAGACTTACTTAGATTCGAATATACCAAAAATGTTGCGTTGTAATAACCTCTTTTAGTGGTTGGTTTAACCTATTAATTTTTAACAATTTAATTTTTGCGGAAATAAATGTACTATAATAGTTGATTAAACATAATATTAAGATAACGCAACTTAAATGGAATCAACATTATGGAATTAAACCTATTCGTTTTTTCAGTGCACAGGGCTCAATACTTGGTCCGCTCCTATTTATCCTCTTCATCAACGATATGGTCAATATTTATATAAATTCTTAGTTTTTGCACTGATAATCTTCAAAGCTTGTGACATATTACAATTGACGACTGCATTAAAAAAAGCTCTTGTGGCAAATTGGAGTTTGATTGATATTTGATACTTTAGCTCTTAGAATTTATATCATCTTTATTTATAGAAAAAGATATCTGACATGTCCTTTAAGGAGGCATAAGATACCTTAGAATGAGACAAATGAAGAGAGTTTCATCAGTTGCATCGATATGAGCGAAGCTCTTAAATACGAAAAAGAGAGAGTACGAATGGTCACACATTCCGTAGGTATGAATGACTGAAAACACTTTGTTGTACACAATATAAACAAACAAATACAAACAAAATAGAAAACACAAAGCAAATACCTAAGTAAGGTACCTAAAGTAGAGATAATGTAGTTGATTTTTTAATAAAATCTTCCTAATGGCGTAGCGCCGGCGCCGGCCTAACCAATACAAAATGTATCCACCATCTTCTACCATCAACAAAACTAGGGCAGAAAGCTAGTATTATAATACAAAATGTATTACTATAGTGTACGCCAAGACCCGCGGCAGACGAGGCCAACCGAAAAACAAACAGGTCTTCACCACTCATGCTTAACAATGACCACTGAAAGTTGGTTATTGTAACTCAATACCCGATACGTAAACGCGATTTACGCCCCTAGGGCCGTAATTAAATATGAAAATAGAATGAGGCTCATTGCATTCTTATACTTACTTACTAAAATGAAATACAACCTCCACAAAAACCCTTAATAAAAGAGGTTACATGCTTAAATGCTGAAATTAAAAATACAGCCTCTATGACAAATCCTTATTTCTATTTAAAAATAAAAGAGGCCACATTTTTAATATGCTATAATGAAATACGACCTTCATGAGAAATTCTTATTTCTAGTAGTGAAAAAAAAAACAATGGATTCCGGGAATGCAAATTTTCTTTTTAGCAACTAACTGTTATAAAACCTTTTTTAATTTCCCCGCTTTTGTAATGAAAAGTTATGAGTTATACTCGGGTAAAAGCGATCAATAGCACCATCGACTCATTAGTGTCTCCATTACGCCCCTTGTATAACAATGAGCTATTGTTTCCTTTTCAATACAATTACTGGTAACTAGTGTTATCAATAAGTACTCGGCGCATCACTAATGGCTCTCGTAAGTGCTGCAAGACTGAGCAAGATAGCAACAACATCGTCGCTAGTCCCATGTTTTATGACCCCGTCTACCATGAGCGTTGTTGGCGTCTAGTATAGATGTTGTTACAATGCTTCGATTACCTTGAAGACAAAGTGGCTTATAAAGGTATCGAAGATGATACAGCTTTTATCGAACCTACATTCTATGATATCTTTTCCAGGAGCGTAGATGACATCGACCTGTACACGGGCGCCCTGGCCGAGGACCCCAACGGCCGGCTCCTGGGCCCCACGCTCACCTGCCTCATCTCAGACCAGTTCCTGAGACTCAAGATCGGAGACCGCTTCTGGTACGAGACTGATGATGAGACCGTCGGATTCACTGTCGGTAAGTCTTCCTAATGCGATCTCGTAATTTAGTCTTGCGATTAAATCTTTTAGTGAATTCTTTATACCGCCACATCATAAGGTTTCATGTTCCGGGGAGCCGTTGGGTGTAGGCCGAACAAGATCGGTTGCCCTGGAAATTTATGGAGGAGGCGTATATTATGTTCAGCAATGGACGTCCAATGACTAATTATGGTGATAATTACGAGGACAGCATAATGTTGGATGGTACCTACAAACTAAGAAAATTATAACAGCTGTGGACGTTGTTCGTACCTGATGGTAACCTATTACCTTTATGGATACAGGACTTACAGGTTATGATAAGTTCCCGTTTTTAATTTTAAGGATACTAGTGGTTCGCCCCGAACTGAGATCTCGCGAATCTCCCAAAATAAATATTATTCTTAGGGCGACTTGCACAACGATGCCTAAACGTATTTAGTGGCTAAATATGGTTTAAGGAGTTGTCAAATCACACAAATATTTCAAATTTAAACATGTTTAATCGCTAAATACGTTAAGCGACCTGTGCATGCCGGCTTTAATCTTTGACTAATAAACTGGTGCCACGAAATACATAACCAAACTACTTGACCTAAAGTTTCATTCAAATTAGATGTAACGGGTGTTCTTGTTAATTGGGTACTTTTTTTTGTACAAATGGCAGTTATTCTGGATTTTAGACTTTTGCCTATATTTGTGTCACTAAAGCTACACGAATACCAAATTTCAGCACTGTGGGGTCACTGGTGTACTCTGTGAATTTTGTCAAAGTTTTGTTTTTATTATGGCTAATAAACTCAAAAACTATAAAAATTAAACGAAAAAGGCCGATTTACCCAAGTTGATTTGGAGATCTCGCTTCGCTCGATCAATTAAGTAGGTCATTGAGGTGGGCAAGTGACCAACGACTTGGTAGTTGTCGGTAGTAATTTGATGTCAATAATAATCATTAGTCATAAATTAAATAGGTACTTACATTTTCTTTTTTTCTTTTTACAAATAATCAGAATCAAATAACAATAAATATAGAAAATCAAAAAGGTTATCAATAAGGTACCTACCTTGACAAAGATCATCAGTTACTACCCCAAATGCTCAATAATGGTCATGGAGTCTATCAATGACAATTATTTCCAACTTAATTATGGAGAGGGGAGGCTTTTATAGACTTATCCTTTGTAAACCAGCCGGGTTTGCTGCTGAGTCGTTCCGATCATTAATCGTGAGGAATACGCGTAAATTGAGGATTCAAAATTATCTAGAAACATTCAATTTTGAGTTTAACTTTGATGTTCAGGCATTACGATCCTCATCTGGTACTTGTCTGTACAGCTTTACTCCTATTTAACTTTCCTGAGCAATTTATTAGTCACTCACTAGTCAGTACCACCTTACTTTCTCAGAGCAACTGACAGAGCTCCGGAAGACATCCCTCGCAGGAATAATCTGCGCAAACGAGGACCTCCTCGAGCAATCCCAGCCTCGCGTCATGGAAGAGATCTCCGCTACCAACCCTCTCGTCGACTGCATGGAGCTGCCGCAACCTGACTTCACACCCTGGGCCGACCCTACATCTACCACCACCACTAAACCATCGAAACCAGCTAAGAATAAGGGAGGAAAGTCAGGGAAAAAGCCGGGGAAGGGGAAGAAAGCTTAGAAACGCTCACTCTGATAGCTTATGAGATATATGGATATTTTCACAGCAATTCTATACCATTTCAATAAGACCTTAACAGATCCTACAATATCAATTACTGCTATAGTATACGCCAAGACTCGTGGCAGACGGGGCCAACCAATAAACATATTTGTTTCCTTTTCAATACAATTACTGGTGATATCAATAGGTAGTCGGCGCATCACTAGCGGCTCCCGTAAGGGCTGCAACAGCGAGCGAGATAGCAATATCATCGTCACTTGTTTTATAATCTCTCCTTCCAGGAGCATTGCCCAGAAACTTGCCCTGGATAAGGAAGGAAAGTCAAGAAATAACCCAGAAAAGAGGATTAAACCTAATTTGGTCACTCACTAAGATTTTTTCCCCTAGACAGGCTGTTATTGTTTGAAAGATGTAATGTAGGGTTGAATAGATGTTTTATTATACTTAGGTTATTTGCACATCAGTTTTATAACCGAGCATGTATAAGGAAAGGAAGTCTCGCGATAAAACCGTTTTTTTTTTTGGTAAAAAAATCAATTAAGTCAAGGTACCCCTTTAGTAGCAATAGTCCAGTTCATCATCATCATATCGCCCACGGCTCCCAGCAACCTTTATCAGTCTTCTTTCCATCTAGTGGGGGCCGTCTTACGCTGCACTTTCCAGTGCGTGGTCTTCACTCGATAACCTTTCTACCCCAACGGCCGTCAGTTCTTTGAGCTATGTGCCCCGCCCACTGCCACTTCAGCTTTGCTATCCTTTGTGGTATGTCGGTGACTTTGGTTCATCTACGAATCTCCTCATTACTGATACGATCTCGTAAAGAAACACCAATCCTTAGTCCGATTAGTAATGTCTAAAAACCAGGCAGTAGGTCGTTCCAACCGAACTAACAACCGATAAGCTGTTTTAGCTGCACGTCATGAACTCCGAAGTCGAAGATATTATATTGTAAAGAGAGGGATAGGGATAATAATATCAGGTGAGGTAGAGGTCAAGCGCTGGCTAGCATCAATAAAAAAAAATGTTTAGCTAATACCAACAAGGCGTGCTGTTGTTTAAAATTTGTTCTCCTGACACAAAAATTGGTAGAGTAGGACCTCATTTTCATTCTCATGTGCAAAATTATCACATTTCATGTCAAGATACCTGCCTACATTGTTTTATAATCGAATATTTTGACGTAAGTATTTTAATGTAAGTTTGTCAATAAATCACCTCCTATTATGTACAATATTGGTTTTGTAGCTAGTCTAATCTTACTTATACTACTTAGCTAAATGTGTGTATGAATTTAAGGTACATATGTATTTAAAGTTATAAATGTAAAAGTTGGCTTTCGAAAAATACTATAAATTTACTACAAATTTACTATAACTGATTAAAATGGGTATTTATAGCGTATTTACCTTTTTTATTTGTTATCCCGACGTTCGACTGATTGCAATATAGCCGTGGTCGCGGGCAGACTGACTGAGGTACATACGCGATAAATACCCGTTTTATTCAGTAGTTTTTAGTATAGTATAAATTATATCAAGTATTTATCTATGGTTTAGCTAAACTCTGAATACCTATACATACATGTATTAAGCTAGCTTTTTATATTTTTGTAAAAGAATTACTTTTGCTAGTATATTTTAAGCAGGCGTTGTGCAATTTTAGATTGTTTTTAAGCATGGATTTTTAGTTTTGCTCTTAGTTATATTGTTATTAAATGTAAGGCATCATTATAACGTGCTTACACATATATTTACCATATTGTATGATGTACCTACCTACCTATTATACGTGTATCCTTTTAATTATTTGTTTGTGTTTAAAAACGGAATTTACAGGTAATTGGACGATGTTTACTTATTTAAGTTTGTTCTGATTATTTTCTTTTTGAAGATATATGATAAATGAAGTTTACTGTAAAGTTTAAATTGTTCATCATTTAAAAAATCCTATATTCACAGATTTATTCAATGTATATTGATCATAAACTTTTTTTTTTTTTTTTCGAATGGACTAATCTCGCTGTTGGCCTCTGAGGCCGTGACAGCTTAACCGAAAATATTGATCATAAACTAGTAGATAGGTACCTATTTACGTATAATAAGTATGTAAAACGGGCTTATGGCAGGTACCAAGGCAACTAGATACTTTACGACCAAAGGACAAAAAGTTGGCAGCATCAACAGTTTATATAAAAGTTACCTACATAGGTACACCTAATTAGGACGTCGGCGTCGTCCTAAAAATGGTCTTAGTTACAAAACTAGGTCCATTACTGTCAGTTTAATAAAGACATGAGTCAGAGAGAACAAGATCATTACTGTATGGGAATGGCTCGCGTAGGACGACGACCTTGCACACCCAGACTTCATACAATCCTCACTACTTGATTATTATAACTATGAATCCAATCTCCAAGGAAAACTGATCTCTATCACACAATCATTAAAGCACTCAGTTGACTTCGCCAAAAGCACCCAAATTGCACAATCAGTGATATCCTGCCGAGATTTATGTTTCACTTCAAAATCTGTAGTCATTGAAAAATGGTTCTTATCTCAAGATATTAAAGCTCGTGATTGCAGAACTAAAGGAAGGAAATAAAGTGGTTGGTGTAAAGGTCTGATGTCAGGACTTGTTAGCATCCTGAGTGGACCTTGGGCTTACGTTTTTGGATCCAGATCGACGTAAAAAAGTTCAAATCATTTCAAACCATATTCTGCTATTGCATGTCAAGCCTCACCTTCATGACATGACCTGACCTTGTGAACTTAACCAAATAGATAGATAGAATACCTGCCTACCTAGGGTAGGTTGTTTGATAGGCTAGACCACCTATTTAGGCAGATAATGTGAGAATTATTATTTTCTAATGTTCTTCTTGGCATCAAATCAAAACAGTAGAGCTAGGTAGATAAACTAGCCAAAATACTTCTTCTACTGAACCTAGGGTTGCCAGATGCCCCGTATTTTACGGGTTACCGCGTTTTTCAGGCTAAGATAATACAAAAACCCATGATTTCGAAAATAAAATACGGGGTGAATAAAGTTTCCATATTTTTTATAAACTAAACCGGAGCTGGCTAGCGACACCATACGCTAACATTTTGGCTGGCTGACGCGTGCGTGGTTTTTGAATTCGTCGTTTGCTTGGGACGCGTGACGGAGTGGGAGCGTTCGCGCATTTGCGAATATTTTCCCTGTGTGGCAATGCATGGACAGATAGCCGAAACCGACTCAATATTGAGACTGTCAAGGCGTTACAAGTCAAATGTAATTTTAAGTTATCTTGCAAAGATTTTTATATATTTGTTTCTCAAAATGAAGAGCTTTTAAAAGCTGTTTATTCTAACCATAAATATCAATTTAAAAAATAGATTATCTTCATTAAATATTGCTGTTTTAATTGTCTCCCGTAAAAATATCTTAAACCCGTATTTTTTATATTGGTAACCCTGTAATCAACTAGCGGCAGGTGGCAGTACTAACTGAACCTATACCACACTAACAAAGCATAGGTTATGTCTACTACTGCGCTACTCCAGCCAGGCTTATTTGAGTAACTTCAATTCAATGCGATTACGAGTGAAGTTGATCGCCGGGATGTTTCTCAGTTCGATCCGGGAGAGTCTTTTAACACTAATATTGTGATAGATGGCACTTACTACGCGTCCAAAGCCTATATCTGCTGCAACAGCTATGGACTTCTGCAGTCAATGCTGAGTGGCAGCCGATTTATGCTCACAATAACTTGAAGATTTTAAAAACCATCTCAAAAATGTCAAGCCTAGACGGGACTTGAACCCGCAACCTTCCTCTTGATACGAGAACGCACTATCCATTTGTGCCACCAGGCCGTCTCACGTCAGGGGTTGAAATTAGTGAGCTAATTCAGATTACGACTAAAGCGCCGTAATAAGTAAACTTATACAGTTTTTTGGTCTTCTCAATGCCAAACGTTGCAGTTTAGTACATTGACAAGAGATGTCGCGTTGCTTATTTCAATTAGTATTTTTATTTGCATAGTGTTATCCGAACACATACGGAAAATTCCAAGATTTTTGAAAAATGATGATGATGATAAAAATTGAGATGGTTTTTAAAATTTTGGAATTTTCCGTATGTGTTCAGATAACACTATAAAAATAAAAATACTAATCACAAAAACTTGTGTCTATTTATAGGTAACTAGGTCATAAATAAATATTTTATACCTAAATTACGCATGGTGGATTTGTATTGTAGGTTTATTACTTATTCATAGGTAGGAAGGAACATATACTAATGGCAAAGAGTTACTAGTTATTTATTACACATTAGACGACTTTTTTAACGACAAGACACGTGAATACGAGGCATGCCTTTTAAGTTCTGTCGTTTCCATATTTTCCGGCAATTTTGAATTTGGAACTGTTCTATATTCGAATGTGTTTACATTTTGAATCTCAAAACAGTTGAAAGTATTAGGATTAATGCTATTGTTTAGTCACAGTTTCGATTTGAATCTGTCAGGTCACGTACGAAAATGAATCTTTCTAAGGAAAATGTTCGTGCAATAATTTTCTACAACTTTAGAAGAGGCCTGACACGGCTTCAGTGTTTAGAAGAGCTAACATCTGTGTTCAGTGATGTAGCCCCATGTCTGCGGACTGTCGAACGCTGGTATTTAGAATTCCAGCGTGGACATACTAGTGTTAGTGACAGATTTCGCGAAGGACGCCCAAAATCCGCCTTCACTGAAGATAACATCATTGCTGTGAGACAACTAATTCTCGAAGATCGTCATGTGACGTATCGAGAGATAGAGGCTCTATTAGGCATCTCAGGGACAACCATTCAGAAGATCTTGCATGAAGCGCTTGGTGTGAGAAAGCTAGTTTGCCGTTGGATACCGCATCTGCTTTCCGACGATCACAAGGCGGCTCGCGTCAGATGGTGTAAGAAAACTCTGCAAAGGTTCAACCGAGGGGAGTCAAATCACGTCTACGACATCATAAGTGGTGACGAATCTTGGATCTATGCCTACGATCCTGATACCAAACAACAATCTACAATCTGGGTCTTTCAAGACGAGCCAAAGCCGACTAAAGTTGTTCGTTCTCGAAGCACTTCAAAGAAGATGGTGGCCACGTTCGTTGGAAAAACCGGCCATGTTGCGACTATTGCACTTGAAGATCGTAGAACGGTTAACGCAGAGTGGTATACTACAGTTTGTTTACCACAAGTCATCGCCGAACTTCGAAAATCTAACTCAAAGCGACGCATCATCCTGCACCACGACAACGCAAGCTCACACAGCGCTCGTCAAACGATTGAGTATTTGAAGCAGGAAAAAGTAGAAATTCTTGACCATCCTCCATACAGTCCTGACCTAAGCCCTAACGATTTCTTTACATTTCCTAAAATTAAGAAAAGTCTTCGTGGTCAAAGGTTCCAGTCCGGTGAAGAAGCAGTCGACGCTTTCAAGACAGCCATTTTGAACACCCCACTTTAGAGTGGAATAAATGTTATAATAACTGGTTTGAGCGAATGGAAAAGTGTTTTAAGCTACGTTGTGAATACTTTGAAAAACAATAAAAAGTACTATAAGGTTCTAGATGTGTTTTTTTCTTCAAACGACAAAACTTAAAAGGCATGCCTCGTAATTTCTTATTTTACCAATAAAATTCATAACATAAAATCGCTCAACTTCGATTCCACTAGACCTGCTATTGCTACACTCTTACTTGCAGGGTACATATGAAGTGCTGGACTCTTGACTATATATTACAGTCAATAAGATCTGACATGTAACATCTTAATCCACTTTGTATGAATGGAATAAAATACCCCCAAACATTTTTGCTCACACCAGGATTGTGCCATCACTACCTACCTATAGGTAGAAAAGTCTACTATAAGATATCGAATTAGCTATTTAATTTGGATGATAGAGAAGTTTGGGATTGAAATCGAACTCGTTCAAAAATGTTACAATTTAGACATAACTTTTTATTTATTGATATTTACCTATTCTAAAAAGCCTTGTTTCTTGCCTTTCTTTCCTGGCTTGGTAATAGTATCCTAGTAATCCTA
Source organism: Philereme transversata (assembly GCA_963924445.1). NCBI lineage: Eukaryota > Metazoa > Arthropoda > Insecta > Lepidoptera > Geometridae > Philereme > Philereme transversata. The sequence continues at coordinate 22,945,182 of OZ004342.1, read as the reverse complement.
GTGATTTCAACGAATAAAAATATTTTGGATCAAGAAATTTTTTTAACATACTTACTTACCTAGTATTTGTATTGTGTAGTATTTGCCTAAGTTGATTTGGAGATCTCGCTTCGCTCGATCAACAATACCGTAATCGGGTACAAATGTAAAGTGGCCGATTTCTGTAGTCGCGGGGACAAGTACAACCTTTATTTATTTTATTTTATTTATTTAGGCAATGCCAATAGCACACATATTAAATATAGTACCTACTCTATAGCATTTTTAAAATACTTATGTAATTCTATAAAATGTGTGCCAATAACAGCCATGCACAGATGCACACATTTACAATAAAATATTGAACAGACAAAAGTCAGGTACCTAGGTAGTTAAGTAATTTATAAAACACAGAAGAAAAGAAAACAAAATAATAGGTAGGTACCAGTACAAATTAAAATAAAACACAGTTCTAAAACTTACAATTAATACTGTAATAAAAAAAACAAAGAGAGAATACTGATCAGTCTTCTGTCAGGTCTATGGTCTACCTATTACGTAGTCAGGTGGTCAATCTTCATAACATAAACAAAAGTTGCATTTTGTTTGGTCGAGTCGAATGGAGCGCGGCGACGCATGTTTGTCAAACACGTGACGAAACGACGCACGTGTTCGCTGTTTACCCGGTCAGAGCGGGTGGCCAGCTGCGCCATTACCCGAAGAGGTTGTAGAACCTTCTCGATTGCGGTTGAAGTAGGTAGAATATTCTTTTAGTATGGTTTGTTTATGACTAGGTATGACAATAATTATATTTTGTCATATAGGTAGTATCATAACATCAAAATTATTAGCCACAGAACTGGTGAACATAGTCCTCCCCATAGATTTCCAGAGTGACCGATTCTGTGTGACCTTTATCAGGTCGTCTTTCCATCTAGTGGGAGCCAACCTTCGCTGCGCTTTCCAGTGCGTGGTCTCCACTAGAGAACCTTTCAGCCCCAACGACCGTCAAATTCAAATTCAAATTCGTTTATTTACACTTAAATATAACTTTACAGAATTAATCTAATGCGCTATATCTAAAACTTCTACAAGAAAAAAAAATACAAATTATAATATACTTACCTACATTCATTATTAACTTATTTTAGGTTAACAAGATACACAAAAAAAACACAACAGATATACAAATACAATAGGCACATAAAATAACTAACATAACATAGGTATACATAATTAAATACTCTCACAATAACTGAGACACACTCGCTCGATCGTCTTCCAGTCATCCGCAAACACATCAAACTGAGGATGGATGGAAATAAGCTCATTAAGGCTGCGCTGCGCACGGGAGATGGGTGACTGTTGGCAGTGCACCGTACGTGCTCGCAGTGGTTCCAACAAGCGCACTCGGCCTGATCGAAATCTGGCACGTTGTTCGGGCACGCAAAGCCGGCTGGCTTCAGTGAGAAGAGTGGGACAGTTCTTCGAGCTATATATGCCCTGCCTACTGCCACTTCAGCTTGGTATCTTACGTGCTATGTCGGTGACTTTGGTTCATCTATGAATCTCCTCATTTCTGGTTCAATCTTGTAGAGAAACACCAAGCTTAGCCCTCTCTATAGTATAATAAGTAGTAAGTATAGGAACACCAAATGTTTTGGATTTCTGGGGATATTTATTTACTAGTGGTTCTGTGAGAACAGTAGACCTCGCGTTTCAAAGTCAGGCCGGATATGTTTTATTATACTTAATGTAGACTTTTGAGCAAAATATTTGTATAAGTTTTAGCGTTTACTCGCGTTCCCTTTGTCCTAGGATGTCGAATCTGGTGTCTACGGGTTCGTCTCGTAAAGGCAGAGAGGACTGCGTAGTCTGATTGGTATAGATAGGTATACATTTTCTGAAAAAAAAATCAAAGATTGAAATCCGTCCATATATAACGCTACAGCAAAATTCGCCCCCTTATGCCCCCCCCCCTTTTTAGATTTTTTACGTAACATCTTGTGAAGAATGAAGTCCTTAATGTGCCTATCAAATATGATTGAAAACCGTCGATAAATAACGCTGCAGCAAACGTCCCTCCTTTTCCCCCAATCATAAATCGCATTCGTCTAAAAAATTTAAATAAATCAAGGAACCTGTGTGCTAAATTTCATCAAACTCGGTTGATAAAGCGACCTGTAGGCGAGAACAGACAGACTGACAGACGGACAAAAGCATTTTTTGGCCAATCTCGAAACTGGAGACCATTCGCTCGCTCGGTCAATTAAATACTTAGAACATATACCTTATATATGGTAGGATCCTATGGATAGTAATCTATACAGTGTGGCCCTGGATAAAGTGCAACCCCGAAAGGGGGTGAAACTAGATCAAAAATTATCGACAAAAAAATAGAAAAAAAAATTAAAAAAAAATTATAAATTAAAAAGTTGACCACTGACCCAGTGGTCAACTTTAAATGCTCCTAGCCAGCACATTTTTTATGTTAGAACGTAGGTTTTTATTTTATTTAAAAGCTATTATGATAGACAATAATAAAAAGTCATAAAAATTTCTAGTATTATAGGCTTAATTTTAAGATTTTTGGAGTTTATTGGAAATTAATAAGCATTTAAAGTTGACCACTGACCGTCAGTGGTCAACTTTAAATGCTCCTAGCCAGCACATTTTTTATGTTAGAACGTAGGTTTTTATTTTATTTAAAAGCTATTATGATAGACAATAATAAAAAGTCATAAAAATTTCTAGTATTATAGGCTTAATTTTAAGATTTTTGGAGTTTATTGGAAAAAAACAGCCTAAAAAATTTAATTTTAATACAAAAATTAAACTTTAAGTCACGATAGCCACTTGTTTGTCAGTTATTTGTTATTTTATCGTCATCGTCACATATCTGACATGATTATGGTTTTTATTTTAACAAAATAGACCTACTACTTTGGAAGAAATAATTTTTTTATTAAATAGAGTCATTAGTGAGCAATAAAAATTTTAATACATCAATAAAGTATATACGATTTTTTTTAAAATTTTTTTTTCTATTTTTTTGTCGATAATTTTTGATCTAGTTTCACCCCCTTTCGGGGTTGCACTTTATCCAGGGCCACACTGTATATCTAAGTAGGAAGAAGACAAGTAGTAATTGTCATTTCTGATTTTAGTGAATAGACATATCGCTCATTGAATGCAAAACAGTCACAAACCAGAAACCTCATTTTTTACAGGAGAGCCGAAACAAAATTTTAAAAATGATTTTTTGAAAAAAATACTGTTTTTATTATTAAATGTAATGATGTTAATACATCATTGTTTTCCTTATTTTTTGCTCTTTCTTTTTAAATAATGACCACTGTGCTAGCACTCTTCCAACCTGATAAAAACAACAAAAGCCCTTTTTGCATTCAAAATTTGAACCAATGTTAGGGTAATTATCTCAAAAAATTAAACAAATATTAAAATGAAACAAGCTTTTTTAATGTTTTATTAAGGAAATAACTATAGAAACAAATAACTCGCTGTAAATCTAAAAAGATACAAACTATTTAAACGAGCATCACAAAACCAGACATTGTTTTATCGTTTTATGTTAAAAAACGCGATATCAATTTTACCTTATCTAAAATTATCTTTATATAAATTCTCAAAATATTCATAGGAACAACATTATACTTCAAAAACTATAAACACAAATTTAAAATGAAATTGCTGAAAGCTTAACATTAAAAGATATGAAATTAGGCTTAAATTAGTACAATTATAATACCTTTTACTATTTATTATTAAATCACAAACTGTATCGCTAAAATCACAAAATCAGTCTTTAAGTCACACCCTGTATGGCTAAAATCACAAAAGTAATATCTAAGACAGTCTTTAAATCACAAAATAACCTGATTAATATCTAAGACAGTCTTTTTTTTAGGCACATTTATAAATTTTGGTAAAAACTTTGGTAATATTTAGGTATAATATTTTTCTCAATAAGTTTGAGTATACCTTGTTTTTTTGTTTCAGAAATTGTTAGTTTATGATTGTATAACTTTTTTGGCACTATGTTGTAATTAATAGAGGATTTAGACATCTTTTTTGTCAGCGTCGAGACTGAGATGAATGCTTCGCTTTCGTATGAAGTTTTATATAAAAACTGGTGTTTATGTTCCCGGTGGACTTTCAATATTTTTATGTCGGACCATTTTACTTTTTGCCCATCTTCGGATGTGACGAAATTTCCAACACCCAAGCATTTTAAATCTAAAAAACTGTCGTGCGCAAGTTCGTGAACTACGAAAGGTGTGCCTTTTTTCTTTGCTGTCTTAATAAGAGTAATATACTGGTCCGGTACATAAATGGGGGAAGATTTTAAAGCCATTGAAATATTTCTTTGAATTAATGAGTGAGCGGCATCCCCCTCATTTTGGGTATGTCCCTTTATTAAAAACTTATGAGTAATACTTCTCAATTTCGAATATATTTTCACAGCATATTGGTATGTTGCTAGCATGTATTTGTTTTTTTGCTGGCCGCAACAATTATCACTATAAAAAACTACGTCAAAATCACCCGCAGCTTCATCGTTCAAACGTTTCAAATACATGAGCACGCATGATCCAATTTCATTCACACCCCGACCTCCTTCCCCCTCGTGCCATACAAAACAATCTGAACTATTGTTTCCTAATTTTGTGATTGTCAAATTAAGTAAATTCAATTTAGAAATGTAATAGAAGCTAGAGACTTCACCTTGCGGACAAGGCATAACTGCTTGTAGATCATAGACACAGACTACAAAATCATCATTAATATTTTGTTTATCCCTCTCTTTTTCAGATCTAGCGAGACTTTTTTCTTTTAAATGCAAGTCGTACTTTTCTTGCAAAAGCGATTTATCATCTGCGTTTAGGTAAGCTGTACAGTCTTCACACTGGTCCTTTTTAGGTTGCCAAAAGGAGATGTTAAAGTCCTCCATGAATATATTATAATATATCTTATATGAAACATGTGACTTATTTTCTTCTTTGCACTTGTCAACGTACAGGCGATGCAAAGCAGCAATTGACATGTTTCCCTCAATATATTCACGCTTTGTGTGAGCACGGCAATAATGGCTTTCAATCCTAGGGATTGAATTGATATGTGCTTTGACACCATCTTTCAAAGCGGCCTCTAACTGGAACTGGTTTCCGTGTTTCCCTCGATTTTCTTGCATTAATCCAACGCGTTCAGAGTTCTTCTTCACAACAGTTCTTATAGTTTTATCAGAAATAGCAAGTGTATTCATAAAATATACTTTGCAAACTCGAATGCTTCTATCGTTTTTAGGGAAATAATATGCGTGATTAAAATTCTGACGAGTGCTGCCAACACGGACATAGCGATACTTAGGTTCAATTTTTGTCATGTTGTCGCTAATGAAATGCCTCTGAGCTGTCAAGTCACCCATCTTCCAATAGTTCTCAAACAAAGCCAACCTTTCTTCCGATGAAAATTGGTTAACACATTTTAATTTGCATTTATCGGAACATTCAGGCCCAATTTTCTTGGCTTCTATTTGTTTTTTTGATTTGGACATGGTTTTATATGCCTTTCCGCTGTTTTTAAGAGCCTTGGATTTATTTCTCTTCCAAGATGCAGGGTTACATTTTCTTTTTCGGGAAAGCAGCTGAGGTTCCACGCTGGGTGGTTGACAATCAATACTAGGGGGCTGGGTGTCAATGCTAGGAGGCTGGATGTCAATGCTAGAGGGCTGGGTGTCAATACTAGGAGGCTGGGTGTCAATGCTAGGAGGCTGGCTGTCAATACTAGGGGGCTGGATATTAATACTGGGTGATTGTGGTTGTTCAGTCTCTAAGATAGATGGCTCAGTGTCAGAAGGCAGCATTTCCATGTTATTAGGTTCATCATCAGCCCTGGAAGGTCCCGGTTGGGGTGAGAAAAATTGGTAATTAATCCGTTTTTTGTCTATGTGTTTCTCAGGTAGAAAATTAGGATCCTTTCCACTATCGTCCAAGGAAAAATCAGATAAACTAGATGCCGTAGAACAGTTCGTGTCACTGTCGTCAGAGTCGCTGTCTGATGACTCTGATGAGTCACTAGGTGGAACGATTTTAACAGGTTTTTTCCAAGTTCTTAAGCTCTCTTCATCATCACTTAACAACGATATATCGTAATCCGGCTGGCTATCAGGGTAAGAGTCCGTATCAATACTATAATTTGCCGTTTCTCTTTGTTGTCCAACCTGTGCTGCTATTTGAGTTTCCTGAGTGTTGTCAAGGAACAAAGTTTGTTTCTCTTCAGTTCCAGATGGTAGTATGTCCTCAGTTTCAACATTAATTAAGGTCAAATCGTTATGGTTAGGTTGACTGATTGGATGGCACTCCGCATCAAAATAAACCTTACCCGTTGTAATGTCTTGATGAACTTTTGCTGGAATATCACATTCTTGAATTTGTTCAGAGTTGATAACGGGCCGGTTTTGTATGCTTTCTGATTCTTCATTAGAATGGCCAACTGCCATGCTCAAAATTAATTTTGCTCTGCTATTCATTCTGAAAATAATTATTATAGATTATTATTATGTCCTTGCAAAACAATGCCTATCATAAGTTGTTACTTTGGGTGCAAAAATAAAGTGGTGCGAAGTTTCCGTGAAAACTAGCAATTTATTTATAAGTAATGAAGATAAATTACTTTGAAAATATAAAAGCTATGAACCAACCTAACAATTATGAGGTGCTAAACGGTAACCGATCGATAACTGTATGAACGTAAACTCTAACAAGTAAATGTTATTTTAAAGTAAATAAAAATTGTATGATTCTACAAAATTATTCCTCTAAAATTGACAAATTTGAAAACATGCAGTTTAGCTGTACACAAATAATTATTACCTCTGTAATAATTCAATACAAAAAGTACACATTTGTAAATATGGCATCACTTTACTTCATTTTGGAATGCAAAATGTACAGATTTAAAAATATGGCATTGATTAATTTCAAATTGGAATGCAAAATGTACGTTTTCCAAAATATGGCTCTGTTACATTAAAAATCAGAATGTACTTACTTGAAATTGGAATGCAAAACCGATGCATTTCAAAAAGTGGCCCCTTTGCACAGAACACTGAATCAAATGTAGGGTGTTTTTTCGATTTGTGGCCGTTTTGTATTGAACTGACGTGCGTTCACTCCGAGTTCTGGGTTGCAACTGACAAAATGGCGGTTTTGTTCTGAAGTTGGCGCGTAAGTCAGCCCAATACAAAAAAGGCGGTTGATCAGTTTGGCATCAAAATGAGCGAAAATGACGGGTGTCTTCAGCAAAACGTAAAATATTGCAGCTTAAGTACCTAATTTTGAAATAAAATTATTTTCAAAAAAATTTTATTTATGGCGGTTTTGCATTCAATGAGCGATATGTACCTAGATAAGTACTTTCCTACGTATACGGTACCTGCCTAGTACTTGGTAGGTCAGGAAGGTTGATTTATAACATAAGTAGGTAGTAGGTACTAAAAAAACAGACTGCTAAAATAAAAGAAGCCTTGCCAAGCTCACTGGACTCAACTCCTACTAAAGTTACTGGAGGCAACCTAAAAATCAGATAAACATTCGGTTAATTTATTTGTATTAGCTGGCAGCACCGGCTAGATCAGTGAATACCTTAGAGCATTAAACCAACCGGAGGCGCCATTGACAGGCGTTCCCCTCTGCCAAAGGTACAAGACCGCCGGTCATACCGGTTATATAAAACTAGTTGCCGCGCGCCCCGCGCCATTCAGCGGATCACAGTGAGTGCGGAACGACGTCAGCTGAAAATGCCGAATTGTAACGTGTTTTCGTGTAATAAAAGATCAAAAACATCTAGTGTACAAAAGGATAACATTACTTTTCATCTGTAAGTATTATTACGTTTAAATATTATCAAATAGTACATTAAATTTGCAAAAAACTAAAAAATATTGTCAATATAAAAGTGTTGCCACTTAATGGTAGTAGGTCTACTTTAGGCCAATTTTTAAAGTTGTCTGTATAAATATTTAATTAAAAGTTCTTTTTCACATTCGTTAATATTAACATAATTTATTCAATAAAGAAATGGTACTAACCATAAATAACGTGAAATATAATTGTAGATGCTAATTGAATTAACGATGAATTAGAATAGAATAGAAAAACGTTTATTTTGCTTCACGAATGTACATTACAGCTTAGATAAATGAGTTTATATTAAAGAGCAAATTTGTGAGCAAAAACGGTCCCCACTCAGCATTGTGCTATAGTAGCATATTTATACTACTATAGCGCTGGTCTTCCGTGGTGCCATTTTTGTGTGTGTTAGCAAATTCATTTGTTCTTTCATTTTCAACATATATTTTTATTTAATGCTATAAATATAGTATGTTTATGTTTGTACTTTATTAATTATTAGCATTGTATGATCTTCACTTGTTCCGTAAACAGGCCACTTTAAATTTGCTACTCTGGCAACACAGTACTAGGAAAGCTAGTGATGGGACAGCACAAAAACAATTTTGTCGATGTAAACATTATAAAGTACGTTATTTTTATCATTTATTTTTCAGACATAAAGAAACAGCAACGTCCCTCGCTCTCGATACCTCAGAAGAAAGTGATATAATTTCAGAAATAGAGATCGAAACATACTTATCCCCTTTTGGAGAAAAGGTTGTGGAATACATAGCGGGATACGTAGTATTTTCCACTATTAAAAGAATTAAATGCTGTACATGCGTAAAGGGCTTATGTGGAGAGACCAAAAAGTAGAGGTAGTCTAATGTACGCATCGAAGGAAGTTATTGATTTATGTCGTCTTAGCGAAGTGGAAATCCGGAAGCACTTGTCTCATGACAAAAAAGTTAGCCGCTCTTGTACGCCCCAATGGGTTACAAATAAAGTGTTACAACATTATGTTGGTAGACAACTGTTCAGAAACATCGAAAGTCACTACTTTGATAATGATTTTGTTATGCATAATATTGAACTTGCGAAAACGGCCATACAAAAGTATACACAAAAATCGTATATTTAGTTACTTGTCTAAAAAGACTGACCCTAAGAAATGTATTAGGTACATATACACAAAACTTATTCATTTTAAGAATCAATAGTGTTTCTAAAAATAATTAATAAACATTTTGCTAATGCGCGCGATAAAACTGCAATAACTGTAACGCTTACATAATTATTACAAATAAACTATTATATAAAAGTTGTTTTTTTATTCTCTGTTTCACCACTAAATATCGATAAGTTTATTATTTATTATCGATGTGTTCCTCGCACTATCAATGTTTACTTCGAGCTGACGTCATCTCTTTCACGGACAGGTTGTCTGTGTGTGTGTTTATACTTGTGTGTTTATAGTTTATGCTGGTGTTTGATAATTTTGTAGTTGTGTGTGTGTAGTGACGTATCGAAAAAATGCATTTGTGTTAACAGTATTTGTGTGCGTTGCCTCGTCCCCCGCGCCGAAAACGGCAGACTTTTTTGTATAGAAATTAGCGCGCGTGGCGTCTCCGGTTGGTTTACTGCTCTAAGGTGAATACCAACGACGACGCGTCCGTCGAGTTGTTGAGTTTAGTCGCTCGTAATCGATCATGGTCGAGCAACTTCGGACTCTCGACTGTTCCATTTTCTAATCCACGCTTAGTAATAATTTTATGGATGTAGCATAACGGTTATAAATTCTAGTAGTTTCAAGACATTATAATAACACCGATTATTCAAAAGTCCCCCGAAAATAATAGAGTTGGGGTCACGAACCTAAAAATACGAGCATGGTTGGGGTCAATACCGATGGGGTAACGTATAATGCACTCATCCCCAAAATGTTTTTAATGTGTGGGTATTTGTATTGTTTACACCCTATTTTGTGTAATCTAATAAACTACGAACAAAAAATTTAATTTTTTTAAATTAACCGTTGTGTAGGTATGTACGCAGACTAATTTAAAAGGGTGTTATGAATCGAGATTATTTCATCAAATTCTTGAGAAAAATTAACTAGCCTACTTTAGCTAGGCAAAAACAATGTTTGGTCACTATCTATTCTATTAGATATAAGAGGGGTAGATAGTACTAGTTACTTGTTACATATTTGAAGTGCCTTGATAGATAATCAAATAATAATGGAAGCATATTCTGTCCATCAGCGAGCGTTATCGCTTTACTCAACATAGGTAGTGATTAGTGACATTATAAAATAATAAATAAATAAATATTGCTGGACATTTCACACAACGTTATCTAACCCCAAACTGAGCAGAGCTTGTACTATAGGAACCAGATAACTGATAGAATACTTGTGTACTTTTTTTTTGTAAATACATACTTATAATATATAGAAAAACACCCAGACACGGAACAAATATCTGTAGATCATGTAAACATTTGTTCCGCGGCGGGAATCGAAACCGCTACCTCCTGCGTCTCAGCCGGCTATACGCCCACTGCGCCACGGAGGCAGTCAAAAGACATTAGTTTGGCCTTGGGCTGCATTCTTCCTTTTTATTCTCACGAATGTAGGTAAGTAGGTACCTATCTGTGTGTGTTGTGCCCTTTTGAATATTACCATTTATACCTATTACCTACACAATCTAAGATAAGGGCTTATATTGTACTTACCTATCTTAATCGATATTTTTATGTACCTACTACCTATGTGTACCTAGGTAGATCTAGGTACATAACCTAACCTACTTCTTCCATTACTCTATTTTCCCTGAGTAGGTATAACAATTTTTTTTTATTGAGCGAAGTGAGATCTCTAAATCAACTTGGGCAAATTGGCGTTTTATGTATGTTTGTTTGTCCGAGGATAACTTTCGAAGCGTTGATCCGATCATCGTGAAATTTGATACATAGGTATATTGTTACATAGGTATATTATATTTATATTGATACATAGCTCATTGAGTCACATCAAAATTGTGCCATCACTACCTACCTACATATATACCAAATTTCACGATGATCGGATAAACGTTTCGAAAGTTATCCTCGGACAAACAAACACACATACATACAATGCCGATTTGCCCAAGTTGATTTGGAGATCTCGCTTCGCTCGATCAATTAGGTCAAGTGGGACATCAAATGAAAGGTCTTTATTAGACTTTTCATTTTTAACCCTGTTTTTATTTATGGTTTTAATCCATGTAGTTTTTGAGTTATTAGCCATAATAAAAACAAAACTTTAACAAAATTCACGTACCTACGTGTAGCTTAAGTGACACAAATATAGGCAAAAGTCTGAAATCCAGTGTAACAACGCGTTGTGAACTCCCGTTACCTGTATTTTGAATTAAATTGTAGGTCAAGTTGGTTGGTTATTATTTCGTGACACTATTTTGATAGTCAAATAAATAATATTTTTTCGCGAGATCTCAGTTCGAAGCGAACCACTAGTTTATTAAGTACCTACACTACCTACCTATATAACACGTTACTACTTACCGTTTTATCGGGATTATAATGAAATAAATCAAATAAACCACGGAAGTTTTCTGTGTAAAATTTTATTATGTGCGAAATATGTACTACCTAAATTTTCATAAAAAACAGCTGCATTTTACCCAGTGTTTATCAATAAATGAATGGTATATCGAAAATCCGTAGTAAGTGACCTAGGCACTTACATAACCACCAACAAAGAGTAAACAAACACAATTCTGAAGCATCCTGTATAAAGCGTGAATCAAACTATCAACCACAAAATAGATTATTTTGTGTATCAACGTATTCAAAAACCGTCTCATCAGAAATATATTTTCATATAGGCAAAAACACGACAATAACATGAAGTGTCTACGTCACAAAACAAATCTGGCAGCGTTTGCAATCTTACCGTCACAGTTTCCGGTAGAGACTGACTTCCGTGTGCAAGTATGGTGCAGGTATTCAGGGACTTCCTCTTTCCTTGAAACTGGTAGTACACCCTAAGATGTTAATTTGTCCTAGGAAGCGCCTAAGACTTAGTTTTCAACTTGATTATTATGAGGATCACAAATAGATTGGTAATTAGGTCCTGGCAGGGTAAGTAAGTAGGCACTTACTTTTGTACCTACCTAGATAGTACGAAAATGTGCTACAAAATCTACAGAGTACCTATGCCTACCACTGAATACTGTTACGAGCCGAGGGTTCGGGATAAAATAATGGGAATCAGTCTAACCAAAATAATACTTTTATTCAACACTAAACGATGAATACACGAACCTGGTCACACGTAATCACAACACACTAATTCACACCACTGTTGCACCACTTAAAGTCACCGAAATGTTAGCACGTATAGCCAAATCCAGACTGACTGTCCGGCCATCTCTCCGGCCTATTTATATCGCACACAATTCACTGCACTAGAAGGATCTCGAACATTCCAGGAAAGGGTCGGTGTTTCGACAGAATGACCACTCCCCATCCTGCGCAACCGTAGACAATAACACAGCAGGTAAGACAAAAGCGTTCGAGAAACTTCGATTATTACTCATTGTTTAACAGCCTCGGCGTAACAATACTAACATTCAATCGATCGGTTCCTATTTCGTAAACCGAATCTACCTACGTAGGTCAGACCATCGTATGACACATTATATTAATAAAAACTTCTAAAGAGCTTATCGACATCTATAGTCCCACCCACCGTCAGCGTCACCAGATTCACGACTCTGTGACTCTCCTACAACACGAGCTATATAGGTTAAGCTTTATGGAGGAAAATGTACGTAGACAGGAACTTAATTTAGTACCCCATATCTAAAACCTATCCGTGTTACCACAAAACTTGACACGTGTTTAAAAAATTCCTTACCAGGCATTGTATACGATTTTATAAAACACGCGTTAAACAGTGTAGACAATTTTTTTAAAGTATGTTTCCTTCATATGTTTGTGGTACACCATTGATACCCTAGGTAAAACTCACTTTACCCATTTCATCCAAAGGTTGTCTGATAGAGATCGCTACCTAACGATAAGACCGCCAACTGTATACATTCATTTGAATACTGTGACTTATAATTGTTTTGTTGTTTAGGGTGTGCAATAAAGTATTATCTAATCTATCGATATTATTTATCTATCTATAGTAGTCGCGTCGGTCGTCGGCGGGTCGGTCGGTCGGTCGGTCGTTGTATTTTGTAACCCGGTTTCTCCAAGCCCAATGACGAAGGTTCCCTTTATAATTTCCTAGAAAAGGAAATCCAATGCTCTGAAAACAGGAAGCCTATCAGGAAATTGACTCACAAGTCACAAGCAATTGCCGATTTGATTCTCGCACTGCCACTTTCTTGAGCAAATAATTTTGTCATATTGGTCACCGTTTTGGATTTTTTGTTGTTAGGTGCCTAGTGGTATGCGTAATATATTATTTCCTCAAGCTCAAACGCATGCACTGAATCTCGACAGCTAGCCGTGATGTACATTATTCATAGCAAGTACATATTACACTATGTAGGTAGGCGCCTATGCACCGAGTATCTAATCTATCTTTGTACATTTGAAATGCGTGAGCCGACAAATGCATGAAAAACGGAGACGACTTTCAATTTTGTACGAATCTTCCACAAGCATTTCTTTTCTACTAAAGTATTTGTCCCCAATTACCTAATTTGGTTTACCATCACGCCCTACCATTACCTTGCCTCTACTACCATACCTACCTATCTAGTTGAACTTTTTACACATACCGGGTTACGTCATGGTACACGCACAGCCCCTGCCAAAGCGAAGGTAACAGCAAGGTTAACGGTACCGATTGACCCAATGCAGACAGATAAGAATTATTGCTACCCGTAACTTTTGTAAGAAAGTGACACTTTGTATTGCAGTAATGAAAATGAATGACCTTTTTGCATTCCCGTCGATTCAAATGGAACTGAATTGCCAAGCATGTAGTGATAAGTTAATCCGAGATTCGATATAATCGTGCATTTCTCCAGCGAGAGCGCGCGGGGGCGAAGGCGCGCTTATTTTTACATTTGACGTCAGCCGCGGCCTCCGCCGAGACGCACACATGTCGTTCCGCGGCTATGAAAAAAGCGGATCAGACAAAATTTCATACCAGCAGTAGTTTCAAGGGTAAAGATCGGGAAAGCCCTCATCTTTAATTTATTCACTAAGTGCAACGGCTCTCACTCATTATCAAGTGCATGCAAATGAAATCATCACATTTTGTTCCTTAAGTTAACTACCTACCTACTATAATAATTAAGTAATAGTTATATAAGTTGTATATATAAGTTAATAGTAGGAGGTACCTAGATATATAATTATCATACGACTGTAATGCCCCAAAGTACGAAGGAAACCACAGCAGCAGACTAAGACAGGCGAATGTCGTTAGGTCCCGGAGTCCCAAATAATGGTATGTATTAGGAAAAACCCGATGGCACTCTAGCGGATTGTTACCGCTGTTTTCGTAGCCACGCACCTCTAAAGCTTTTAATCAAGGTCCGCCAAGACTCGCGGCTCTGCATCAACGTCTTCTTGCTTTCCATATTATATTGGTACCTAAAGACCTACATTGCTGCAGAGCCTCTCTGTTCAGCCCAACACGCTAATCTTCTGAAAAATAAGTTTCAGATAAATTTGTAACAGCTACAGGTAATTAACATAAAATATGTCCCTTGTGCCCACACACACATCCATCGCCATCCTGCATATGGCACTGTTGAATGTTGATAATTTTATGCAATGGTTTTTATCAGTCCAAAAGATTACATGTAGTTTCCCTCTGCAATAACAAATGAACACCTAAACTTTTTGTGTATTTTTGCGAGGTTTAATCTGTTATGTTATCAGACAAAACTAGGTATTTATCTTACCTACACAATCAAAATGCATTTTTATGTTACCTATTTTAATACCCCAAAAATGTTTAATTTAAATCTAATTCTGAAACCTACATATTTTATTACAAGTCTAAAATTAAATGACTCACGTCATGTGAAAACAGAGTTCAGGAATAAAAAAAAATACACTTTGTTTTTTTATGTTGTTTATTAGTCATTTTAACAGAAATTATAAGTGGTAAGTTCACTGACCCTAATCAATTTCACAATTTTACATTCATTACAATAAAGATACAATTACAACCATTCCTGATAGTCAACTCTTTCGTTAATTAACAAATTTGTCAAAGTCCTTTTGAAACCTAGAACTTACAATCACTGCAATAATTATTTACACAATAAAAAAAATATTTACAACTTATTAAATTAAATTATGATACGCACATGTAACGGAGCTCTCAACCGTCTACCGTACTATAACGCACGAAGACATGCTTAATACAACTAGATCATAAACGCAACCTGGGCACACCACTTCGGCAACATGCCACGGAACCAGGCAGCAAAATAAATGAGTAAACAATTTTCTAAGCTTCCTAGCAAGACTGTCCAATCACTAGGTTTGAGCATATAAATAGTAAAGTTCCAAATGCACTGACTGCGCCTACCTCAAGTTCTTTAAATCAGTCTGATAGTGAGACAGGCAAATCACCAGCCGGTACCATTGGAACCGACTGCATTATACACTTAATCTGTCCTAATGAGATCCCCTTTGTCGCTTCAGTTGGGTAAAGTGTCCATCAGTATCTCCTTCACTCCAGATGATAGACGATCAGGGAATTTGATGTCAAACGCAACTAACAAGTCTCCTTTCCGCGTGGGTTCCTTGGGGAATGGCAGACCGTAGCCTGAGAACCTCTTTACTGTGTGTGGTTTGACAACCTCTCCTTGAAGGTTGACGGTCAGCTTCTCTCCAGACATGGTTGGAACCTCGATAACTGTGCCACATAGAGCCTGCAACAAATGAGAACATGTGTTACAAATATTTATCAAGATGACTCATTGTAAAACATTCAATTTACAACTCTGCTACAGCACCAACAGGGGCTATAATCTAGATGGCTGTTTGTATGCCAATAACCCTATATTGCAGCCGTTATTGACATAAAGGATCACAAGTATATACTAAGTGGAAGTGCTTCACCTAAAGTGCAAATGTTATAATTGTGAATTATCAAGAACTAAGAATGACTGGGGCAGTTCAACTGGTTATTGACTCATATTAGAGGGTTCCAGAACAAATTCACATTTAACAAACAATCTTTTGTCCTTCAATAACACTGTCTGAAAGGGTCAACACTATAAAAACAAACATAGATTCTTAAAATAACTAAAACATCTGCTTACCTGTTTGAGTGAGACTTTGGCAGTGTATCTGATGTCACAGCCTTCTCTCTTGAACTGTGGGTGTGACTTGTCCCTGATGATGAACACAATATCAGCTGGTATCTTATTGCGGCCCTGGTCTCCCTCTTTCTGGAATGTAATCTTGGTGCCGGCCTTCCAACCGGGTTTCACGTGAATTGTGAGCACTTTGTCCTCCTTCTTGGATGTGCCGTCTGGTTGGATGACGCGGCGCGAGATCTTCATCTTCTTGACGCAGCCGCGCGCGATGTCCTCTAGCGAGACGTATAGATCATGCTCTATGGCAGGGTCCTGGGTCTTCTCTTTGCGACTGGGCGAGCCGTGGAAGTTGAAGCTGTGGCTGCGGAAGGCGCCACCCGGGCCACCGGGCCGCGCTGTTCCCATTCCCATGTTCGCAAACGGATCCAAGTCCAAGTCAACATCCATCTCACGGTTGAAGAACATGTTGTTTCCGGCGCCGCTGCCGTTCATGTCAAAGAAGGCCTGGAACGGCGATGCTGAGCCGAAGAACTGCGCAAACGTCGCCCGCGGGTCTCCGTGGAACGTGTAGGAGTAGGACTGGCCAGTGCCGGGCCCATTGTGTCCTCCCATTCCTCCCTTCAGACCTTCCTCTCCATGGGTGTCGTAAATCTCTCGCTTTTTTTTGTCTGAAAGGACTTCGTATGCCTCTGCAACCTCCTTGAACCGTTCCTCGGCACCCGCCGCCTTGTTCTTGTCCGGATGGTACTTCAAAGCCAACTTACGGTAAGCCTTTTTTATCTCATCGTCAGATGCGCCTTTCGCTATTCCTAATATTTTGTAGTAATCCTTCCCCATCTTAGCTACTTATTCTGTAACAAAAAGACATCCCCGTTAGCATCCGTTCGGCTGACACCTTTTTTGGTGATGTAGTGCGTTGATTCGCGTAACACGAAATACGATTTTTTATAATTCTATAAACGTAAATGATAGAAATTATGTGGCAGAATAACAGAAATATTTTTCTGTAATACTTACTCTAATAACAATCCTTGATCAGCAATCCAATTAGTGAAAATAGGCGAAATTTTAGAAAATCAAACACCACACAATTCAACACTTCACTGTCAGCAACTTCACAAATGAATGAAACGCAGCGCGGCGGTCGCGCCAAAATATATACATTGAAACGTCTAGAACATTCTGGGGCCTTCACTAGTCAACAAAAAGAGATAAAAACATGTTACCAGTATTGTCGGCCTGCGAGTTAGAAGAAGATGCACATAATTTTGATTGTTCATTTGTGGTAGAAAATGTAGCTCACCACTGCTCACGTCACGGAATTGACGATATTCGATTTAGTCAAGTTTGTTCTCGACGGTTCTGGACTATTTATTGTTGTTCCCCTTTGCAATATGAAATACTCTCAGAAAAAAATAGATTATTTTTTTAAACATAAAATGGACCTTTAATTTGTGTAAGACCTAATATTATCTCAAATGTTCGTGGTTCTAACAAATAAATAAATTACTTGATACATAACCCATTAAGTAAAACTATTTGTTATTCAGTTATGTTTTTGTTACTGCCAACAGATGGCGCTGCTTTTTCTTTTTCAAAGAAAAGTGAATTAACAATGTCAATTGCCATAACAACATTATTTTCCGAGGAACTTGAAGTAAAACAACAAATTTTGATATTGTCTTTGAGATTTTGGCACATAAACCAGATTTTTTGGCAGCGCTTCTCCAGCCAGCGCCATCTATTACGCTAGCTTTTCATTTTAAAAATAAAAAAGTATTTTCAACTAGGAGATGGCGCTGCCTCAAGTTCAAGTTCCTCAGAAAATAGTGTAGATAGACAATTGACAATTTACTTTCTTTTTTTTTGGAGCATGACAGGGCAACGCCATCTGTTAGCTGATAAAAAAACATAGCCCTGAAAGTGGAAACCCCTCATATCATTGCATTGTATTTGTAGCGAGCGAGCCGCAGCGCTGCTGTTCTTTCATTTATCCGTCATTCACTTTCCCGATCAAAACATCGCTGAGTGTACTTGAGAATGAGCAATCAATCATCAAACCAGCAATGTTTGCTTCCAAATCGTACATGCATTGGTAAAAACAAAAACAACATTTGAAATAAAAAAGTAAAGTGAGGCTTGTGATTTGCATGTGAAATAAAACAATCGATCGTACTAAAACAGTTTATCATCTTGCTAATCTCAGAAACAGTGCGTGCCGACAGCCTTTGTATTCGATATCGAAGTATTTCTCGTAAAAATCTTGCACCAATTCCTCGACCTGGAAGAAAGAAAATAACCTTTAACATGTCCAATGCTAATGATCTTTTGCAAGTGAAATGTGACGTGTGTAGTGAAATAGCACACGAGCCATACATCGAGTGCTGTGAATGTGACTCTATATTGTGTACCGGGTGCTTCGCGTCGGGCCGGGAGACAGGCTCGCACAGGAACGATCACAAATACGCTATCAGGCGCAACGACTTCCCCCTATTTGAAAACTGTAACTGGTCTGCTAAAGAGGAATGCAAACTACTCTGTGCTTTGTCTAACTATGGTTACGGAAACTGGGAGGAAATAGCTAAAACAGTGCACACACGCTCGAAACTAGAATGCCAGGAGCACTACAAAAAGTACTACATAGAAAACGTCCAGTATAATGAACTGAAGTTATTGCCAGAAACAAAACAGTCTTTGTTTCCTAAACCTGTCACACCATACCTATACAGCACTGAGATCAGTTTGAACCCACCTAGAAACAACAGCGGAGACCAACATCTAGCTGGATATAATGGTTACAGATCAGAATTTGAGCTCAGTTATGACAGCAATGCAGAGAGCTTATTCAACTTTGAGAACAGTTACTCAGATGATGATGATGGCGATGATGAATGTATGGATGCACTGAAACTGTCTTTAGTCAGCAGTTTGAATACAAGGCTCAAGGAGAGGAAAAGAAGGTACTCAATAATACAGCATCATGGTCTGATAATGCCCAATAAACTGGCTTCATGGGTGCAAAAGTTTGATAAAACAATAACAAAACCGAAAGCGGAAAGGTTGCTTTCCTTCATGCAGTTCATGACTGGCATGCAGTTCGATGCCTTCATGGAATCAATGAGCTTAGAAGAGGAGTTATTGCTTAAGATTGGAAGACTGTGTGAGTACCGCAGGAGTGGTATCAAAACTTTGTACTCTGCAAAACTGTATAAACAATTAAAGAAAAATAATTTTTCTGTTGTAAAACAACAGAAGATTGCCACATCAATGATGATGAAGAAATTCGAGAGTCAATCACCAATCAAAAACTCTCAGTTGTTTGGAAAGACTAGTAACTTACTGAAATATAAGCGGACGAGCATGCCGCTAGACATTGAGGACTTGCCTGGGTTCAACAAGCTGTCAGAATCTGAGAGGGTATTGTGTTCAAACCTCCGGCTGCTACCTGAGAACTACTTGGAGATAAAGGAACAACTGATTTCACACAACAGCAAAATGGGCTTCCTACGTTTGCTAGATGCAAGAAGAATAGTCAAGATAGATGTCAATAAGACTAGGAAGATCTATGACTATCTTTTGTATGAAGGGTTTATATTTAAACCATTATAAATAAAAGATTTTGTATAATTTTGTTTTTGATTTGATACTCACTTTGAATCCAAATTTCTGGTACAGGAATATAGCTGGGTTGGTTGGGGAGCAGTGTAGTGTTACATCTTTACCGGTACAAGTCTGTTGGAAAAAATCAATATCAGATCTGCAGATGAAATTCCACATCCTTGCTTGATAGTTTGCTACGCCAAATGGCACATCCTCTTTATTTTTTAAGATAAATTGTAATTTTCTCTATAAGTGAATTAGTAATTCTTTTGAGAAATAAATGCTTAAACCAGACCCTTTTTCATGAATTTCTAAAAAGTTACTGTGAAGCCTCGAACATACTAGGATACATTTGTCTCCAGACACGGTCTCAAAGTTTTTTCATGCTCAAAAATTGGTTCTTACTTGAGACATGTTTCTGTGTATCTGTCACATGTCGGTTTTTGTTGAGCCATTGAAAGACAGTGTTGGGTCAAATCAAATCAAAATGTTTTTATTCATTAAAATCACAAGGATCACTTTGAAACGTCAATTTTACTGCCTGTTCCTTCGCGACCAAGCCAGGAAAGAAAAGCTAGAAGCAAGCCTGGTTGTCGTTTTTAATGATCCTTTTAGAATACATAACAAAGAACATAAATTATATACCTAAGTCTAAATTGTAACATTTCTGAGCGAGTTGGTGACTTGTCTTGCGTGTGGACGCGTTCTAAAGACATCACAACGGTAATGTGGGCTTGTCTTCGAAACAAAGATGGAGACATGTCTCCTAGTGCGTACAAAGCTAACTGTCATTACAATGTTCTAGAACCAACTATTCAACTTTGTAAGATTCAATATATTTTTTCTTTTTTCCATAGACCCATAAAAACATTCAAAGTCTGAATGCCACAAACTATTCAGTATATTTACTAGTTCTTAAAGTACAGCTATTGATTCACTCAATTCAATGCTACATGCTTTGAAACGGCGGAGCACAACATTGTGAGGAATGTTTACTGGTACGTCCTAGTAGAACCTTTTAACTTATAACTAATCACTAACAGTAACTTTTACGACTTTATAATGACGATTTAACAAGCTTGCCTTGTGATATGAATTTTGAATGACAAGCTTCTATACTTCGAGCTACCTGGCTCAATTCAAACCGAGATGGCAGCGGCTATCTACAGCGCTCCAAGCGCCCAGCTCGGTCCGAAGAAATGTAGTCAAGAGCAGGCGACCCTCAAGCGATAGTATATATTAAAGTAATGAAGATTAAGTTTAAAATGCTGTGACAATATATATTGTTACGTAGCTAAACTGGCCTCCGCTTCACTGCCATCTCGATGTGAATTGATCCTAAGTGGTAAAACTAACCTGCAGTAGATGGTAGAGCATGAAGGTGGCGATGCCGGCGCGGCGCCACTCCGGGCGCGTCAATATGAAGGAGATGTACGCCTCGTTGCGCTTGGAGTCCGGCACGAGGAACGCGCAGCCGACCGCGAGCCGCTTGTACGACGCCACGCAGCTGAACTCGGGGTACTGCAGGGCTTCGGTCACTACACACAAATGAGCTTTCAGTAAAAACAATTATGGACTTCTTCTTCCAGTAAAAGCAATGGTTTGTGTCGCTCGAAACTTTTCAGCCCCGGATCTAGAATTTTTCCTAACCGGGCCAGAAACTTGATGTGGCACCTCGTCTCTTTAGGGGGGGGGGGGGGGGGGGGGGGTGGGGGGGGGGGGGTCCAAATTAAATGAACAGCCAGGTGTACTATGTAGGTAGCAGGGAGTGGAATAATCTATAGTACGACGTGCGCTGGATGCCAAGCGCTTTTTGAAACAAGTTTTTTTTTTCTATTTTTTTTATTGAAGATTTTGGCGCCCCCTGAAATTGCCACCCCAAAGAGTACTCAAGTCTGTCTAATTGTTCTACATATAATATTTTTTCTAGTACATTATGCATAATGCCCATAAAGATATATATAAGGTGTTACAATTTAAAGTACAAATAATAACGGAGTAGATTTTTAAGACCATAAATAATGTTTTTTTTTATGATCAATAAATCTTTATTTTTGAGTTTTTGTGCCTATCATGTAGGTAAGTACTTTTTGAACGCCTTAGTTACTTTTTAGTAATCTATGGCGTCGTACATTACGCTAGTTTTCTAACATTTCGTCGAGCAGCATTTTGTCGAGATTTTGATAATAAAACAAGAACATTATAGAGATACATTTTTTTTTAGAGAAACCGTCTCTTCAATATAATTAGTATTATAGAGATGGCATTGTTAATTAATTAATTGTTTAAAAAAATCCTTTAACAAGAACAAGATTCGCGAGCTAAGCGTATAAATAGCCCTGACAGCTCTTATAAAGTTTGTAAAATAGCTTCCGCCTCAGTAGAGTAGTGTGCCATAAGACATGATGTTGTGGAAATACCTAAAGTAGACGAGGACGAGGCGTACAGTGGCGATGTCTGCCATTAGGCGTATCTTACGCACTGCATGAGCGCCTGAACAAAGTCTATTAGAAAGGGTAGTAATGTGTTGTCCCCACTGTTTCAAGTCCACAGTTAACCCTAGAAACCCTGTGTCCGCTACTAGTTCCAGTTGCTTACTATGACAATACGTAGACACAGCTAGACTAGTTTACTTCAGCTACTTCCACAGCATTATGTCATACGGTATACTGTTGTGGGGGAGTGCTGCAGAAGAGGGCTGTTCGTGCTATTTATAATATGGGCCCCAGAGAATCATTACGCAATAAGTTTAAAGAAATAAATATTATGACGTTCCCTTGTCAATACACCTATGGAAATCTTATGTATGTTCACAAAAATATTAATTTGTTTAAGAAAAATAGCGATAATCATAATTTCAATACTAGAAATAAAGATAAACTCGCTGTTGCCACTTGTAGACTCCATAAAGTTAGTAAATCGTTTAAAGGGCAAGGTGTACGCTTTTATAACAAACTCCTAAGGGATGTACAAAAAAGCCTACTATAAAATATCGGATTATTTAGATGATAGAGAAGCTTGGGATTGAAATTGCTCCAACTCGTTCAAAATGTTACAATTTAGACGTAATTTATTTTCTGTATTGTTATGTATTCTAAAAGGATCATTAAAAAAACAACCAGCCTTGTTGTTGAATATTAGGGTCGTCTTTAGACGGTTTGCAAAGGGTGAACTACAAAAGGTACTTACAGTCTATACCTGGCCAGAAGAATTGCGCGCACAAACTGTTGACGGCCGCGATATGCTCGGGGCGCACGTACGAGTAGTCGATCGTAGCCCGCGGTGGCGGGTGGTAATCCTTTACATGCCTGTCCAATCAAAACTAATATATTATCAATGATATACTAGTTACTAGGAGGATATACTGGTGAGCTATATTTGATAAAACTAGAAAAAACTACTCTGTTAATTAATTTTTGGTAAGATGGAAATTCATTAGTCAGGTGGGCCACTTCACCCACTACGCCACAGAGGTAGTTACCTGTTAGTCCTCCTCAACAGTTCGTCGGTTAGTGCGAGCCAGGTGGGGTTGGAGGCGGCGTCTCTCCTGATGTAGGGTCGCAGCGACGCCCCGGAGTACGCGGAGCGGAGCGGACTCCAACACACTCGAGAGAGGATGATGGTGCCGGTTTGAGGGCGGGATATCGTGCCACAGAGGTTGTCCATTAAATACTGTGGGAAAGTCGAATTTTATGTCAGTTTTGTGTTCCTCTTTCCTTTTTTATTAGGGATCCGAACCAAAATGGTAAAAACGGAACACGAATGGTGCGACTTTGTCCGTCCGCCCGTCTGTCACAGCTGATTATCTCAGTAACTATTGAACCTATCGGCTTGAAATTTGGAATAGTTATAAACAATACTGACCTTACTACAAGTAAAAGAATTAAAAATATTATTATCATTATGATGGCCAAAAGAGCCAAAATGGTGAGGGTCAAGGTTTTAAAATAGGTTACTAGGTCAAACTAGGTATCTTATCAAAGAGAACAAGAGACACATTCCAAAAATAGTTTTTTTATATTGTGATGTTTTGGAGTTATGATGAAAAAAGGGTCGGACCCCTCGGTACGCGAGTCCTACTCGAACTTGACGGGCCTTGTTTTGACATAGTAGGTACCTTTAGATGGAACGAAAATAAATCCGTGGTACCATTATCGGTACAATTGCTACACTATCTATGGAACTGACTAGTGGTACCACGGGAAAGGAACGTTCTCCTGTCGTATTTTTGTGTTCTTGTGTACTTTAATGGTTGTCATATATTCACATTTTCAATTCCAAAGGTTTTCTGGAAGAGATCGCTTTTAGCGATAAGACCGCCCATTGTACCGTTATTTATTGTTTATTTCCTTTGTTACTGTATTTTTGTTTGGTGTGCAATAAAGAGTATTTCATTCATTCATTCATTCATTCACATTTTGTCTTTTATACTTTATGTAAAAGAAGTCAACGATCAAAATCGGATCTTTTTTTCTGCAGCCAAACATTGAAATTATTATGATATCCTGATGGTGCAACTAACAAATTCAAATTATATTATCAAAATCAAATTATTTACTATCTATTATATACCGTGAATTAATATAACCATATTACATTGTTAGACAAGGGCTGCAAGCGACCTATTGTAAACCCGAGATAGTTTGGCGTACGAGCAAGCAAATACGAGCGAGGAAGCTAATCGAGGTTATAACTATTTTCTCATAGTAATTTTGACGTTTCGCGGCCAATGAGGGCTTTTCATTTTCGATTAAAAAAAAACAGTTCCAACTAGCGTTGGATGGAGATACATTGGCAAAAAGTGTGGTTTATATGCCAAAATCTCAAAGACACAATATCAAAATTTGTCGAACGACGAACGTTGGATCGACTTGATCCGAGATCCTATCTCGCTATCTCTATTTTGTGGTGAAATGTTGAGAATATGAGACTCACCCTAACTTTTAGGCTTGGAATTTCATGAAAATTAGAGAATTAACTCGTTCCTTAAGGGCGCACTTGGGGAGACGATAAATAGCTTGTTGAGAAACAATGTTTTGTTCAACAAATTTGGTGCTTTCAATTTGTAATTCATATATGTTATAGTTAAGGATATGTGCTAGAACGCCTGTCTTGTGAAAACACGTTTCCGTAAAATTTTCTGTATAGAAAAAAAATCCAAAGATGACTCCGAATTTATCTTAAAACTACCGATACAGGCATCGGTATGAGCAGTACAATTAATAAGTACTTGAATCAAATTAGGCATTAGCTATAAGTGTTTGTTTAAATTGATATCAAGTGCTGTTGATTTTGTAATGAGTGAAGAAAAACACACACATGACTCAGCTAAATTCAATTCAATTTATTTTATTTTCAGATCATTTTCAGATTTTCATCCATAGTTTATTAGTAAAAATAAAATCTTAAACTATGTTAGTACAAGTGGTGAGATGGTTTTAAAAATCTTCGAATTTTTCGTATGTGTTCGGATAACACTATAAAAATAAAAATACTAATCAAAATAAGCAACTCGACATCTCTGTCATCAATGTACTAAACTGCAACGTTTGAGATTGACCAGGTCAAAAAACTGTATAAGTTGTCCTGTAGATGGAGCTAACGGCGCTTTAGTCGTAATCTGAATCATCTCAACCCTTACGTGAGATAGCCTGGTTGCACAACTGGATAGTGCGTTCTCGTATCAAGAGGAAGGTTGCGGGTTCAAGTCCCGTTTAGGCTTGAAATTTTTGAGATGGTTTTAAAAATCTATGTTAGTATAATTAGGAATTTATTAAATAATTAGGGTGCAAATCAACAATATAAAATTAATAATTAAAGAAAATCAAATAAATAAAAAAGGATTGTGTAGTTTTATGAAACCACGGTAAAAGTGAAACTTTGTTTCACATTATATACATTTAACTAAAAATTTTCGTTGGCACAAATGAGTAATAGTCTATACACTACACGGTCAGCTGATGCGAACTATAGGCGCCGCCATATTGGCCTCGGCTGCTCTGACGAACGCCTTTCACTTTATCCCTACTCCGCGGCCGACCGTCACGCAACATGCAACACACAGACGAAAAAGTTTAAGACGATGTAATAAAAGTTTCACTTTAAACTAGTTAAATTCTCTGGTTTAATTATATATTTTTATTTGCTGTATAACACACATTAAACTATTAAATAAAACACAAATAACTCAGTTGGATATACCATTGTGCTAGCTAGACAGAGCAGGCTGGTAGGCTAATAATATCTAGTGGTCTCCATACTAGGCACGTCGTGGGGAACTTACGATAAATCAATTTTAAACTTTATTACCTACTAGCTGCTGCTCGCGACTTCGTACGTGTTACACTACTAAATGTGTAGGTAGGTACCCTAAAAATAAAGCTAAATTCGCTGTTGCAACTTGGCTTAATACCCCATTTTTATCCTATGGGACCTGATTTATGAGATGGAAGTAGCCTATGTGTTAATCCAGTTTATAATCTGCGTACATTTCATTGAAATCGGTTCAGCCGTTACGACGTGATTGTGTAACGAACAAACATCCAAACTTTCGCATTTATAATATTAGTGTGATTTTAAATCGTCTGGTCTGATGTGTATGATAAAATTAGAAATGGAAAATGGCTTACAGCTCTTTGGAACCTGTCTAGAACTCTCTCAGCGTTGACCACTTCTCGTGCATCTTCTGTGACGTATCCGCCCAATATTTTCACAGTTCTGAAACAAATAGCTTGCTTACTCAAGTTATACAGGGTGAATTTGTGAACAGACGACCAATTTTGAAAAACGGATATGAACATCATCACCTAATCGGCCACGGAACGTCCACTGCTGAACATAGGCCTCCATAGAATTCCAGAACGATCTTGTGCGGGCTACACCCAAGGGCTCCCAGCAACCTTTATCACACTTTTACACCTCACGCTGCGCTTTTCTTTTCTGCCCCAACGGCCGTCAGTTCTTCGAGTAATGTGCCCCGCCCACTGCCATTTCACCTTGCTAATGTTTGTTTTATGGTCTATACCTAGTCAGGTCATAAGTATTGTCACACAGTAAAAACTTTTCTTTTAGAATGCTGGCCACAAAAAAGTTTATAGAATTCGAATTTCGAATTGTTCATGAAAATAAAAATGTATACTTTTTAGAATTTTACTCATTTTTAAATATGGAGTGGACGCTTAAAGAAGACCGTGTTGCAGTTATTGCGTTGCATCGTTGCGGTTACGCGCCAATTAAAATTTTTGACATACTGAAAAATTTGAATATAACCAAAAGATTCGTTTATCGCACCATCAAACGATACAATGAAGACTCTAGTGTAGATGACAGGTCAAGAAGTGGTCGCCCTCGGTCTGTTAGGACTCCAGCAGTGATAAAAGCTGTGACGGCGCGAATTCAAAGAAATCCCAAACGTAAGCAGAATCTGTTGGCCCTTCAGATGGGGTTAAGCAGAACCACGGTGAAAAGGCTGTTAAATGAAGACTTAGGGCTTCGGGCATATCGAAGAAAAACAGGACATCGTTTGAATGCTCATCTAATGGACCTGAGACTGAAGAGATGCCGCGCTTTGTTGAAGCGGTACGCGGGAAAAAAATATCGGGAAATTCTTTTTTCGGATGAAAAAATTTTTACCGTAGAAGAGAGCTACAACAAACAAAATGATAAGGTGTACGCACACAGTAGTGAAGAAGTGAGCAACCGTATTCCGCGTGTCCAACGAGGTCATTTTCCATCCTCGCTCATGGTATGGTTGGGAGTTTCTTATTGGGGCTTAACAGAGGTACATTTTTGTGAGAAAGGTGTAAAAACGAATGCAGTTGTGTATCAAAATACAGTCCTGACGAACCTTGTGGAACCTGTTTCTCATACCATGTTCAATAACAGGCACTGGGTATTCCAACAAGATTCGGCGCTAGCTCATAGAGCGAAGAGCACACAAGACTGGCTGGCGGCGCGTGAAATCGACTTCATCCGGCACGAAGACTGGCCCTCTTCCAGTCCAGATTTGAATCCGTTAGATTACAAGATATGGCAACACTTGGAGGAAAAGGCGTGCTCAAAGCCTCATCCCAATTTGGAGTCACTCAAGACATCCTTGATTAAGGCAGCCGCCGATATTGACATGGACCTCGTTCGTGCTGCGATAGACGACTGGCCGCGCAGATTGAAGGCCTGTATTCAAAATCACGGAGGTCATTTTGAATAAACTTTAGTGTCATAAGAATCTATGTTTTGTTAAGTTCTTTTTGGTATATAAATGGTTACATAATGAATAAACTTGTTCCAATTATTTTATATTAAACATGTGACAGAATTTATGACCTGACTAGGTATATGCATACCAATATTCCCATGAGTGGGAATATGAGCCAGTTTAATACTATTTAATAAGATCTCTGTACTTAAACTACATTGAAACAATTTTTTTTTATTTTTACAACTAACACAAAATAAAATACATAATCACGAATTATTACACAATTAAATATTAAAAAAAATTAATAATTAAATTATATATCTAAAAACTACAATTAATCTAGGTATTTTTGTTTGCCAGTATATGTACCATGTGAATGAATTATTGTTTGAAGAACGTAAAATTTTCAAAATGTACCTTTAGTCGTGATAACGTAACAAACAGAATTACTTTCGAATTTATAATACTAGTATGCATTTATTTTAGATACCACATAAATAACAAATGAATAATGTTTTTTTTAATCCAATTTTTTTATTATTGAGTTTTTGTGCCTAACATTGCCGCCCTGCCGTACGCACTGTACGAGCTCTGTTGATTGGTTGGGTGCATTGACCGAGCCAGGTTGTTGACTGGGCAGGGTCAGTGAACGAGCGAGATCGTTGAACGGCTCGTAGTAACTTTTTAGTAATCTGTGGCATCGTACAATACGCTAGTTTTCTAACATTTACATTTTGTGTAGAAACCGTACCTTCAATATAATTAGTTTAAATTGCAACACATTATACAACCTGTTTTGTTACTTTAATTTAAAACAAATCCGGAATCGTATTTACTGATTTTAGAAGTGGGTTTAATACCCTTGTGTTTTAATGTTCTAATTAATTTTATTAATTAGTTTTAAGTAATCCTTGTAATTTTAATGAATAACAAGATTTGACTTTTGACTTTTGAGTACCGGTAGCTTTATATTTATCCAATAATCGATACATTTGCAATAAACAATTTTTAACGAAAAAAAAATCATGTGACTAAAAGAGTGTTAGATATTAATGTGTATGGATATAGAAGTAGAAGAAGCCTGAAGAAGAGATGGATGTACTGTGTAAAGAATGATATCATCATTTCATCATTCTCAGCCCGTGTCGACCCACTGCTGGGCATAGGCCTCTCCTTGTTTCTGCCACTCTTCCCGATCCTGTGCCAGTCTGAACCACGTACACCCCACGGTCTTATGGATGTCGTCGACCCATCTCGCTGGTGGACGTCCCCTATTTCGATGGCCAGTTCTCGGCTTCCACAAAGAATGATATAGGTAAATAAAAAGTGACAACGGAGATCACGGCTGATAGAGAGGTATGCAAGAAAAATACATGTTGTGCCGACCCCACGTGATGTGGGAAAAGGGCAGGAAGAAGACTAGCTATTAGCCCTAACCGCGTTTTCATTTAATGTCATACATAACAAAACAGGATGTATATCTCGTACTTACTTATCTAGATCAAAGAGCGGCAAATGCTTGTGTCGCTTGAGGCGGCGCAGCGCCAGCCGCGCCCGCAGCCGCTGCAGGTGCGCCTTCCTGCTCGGATCCTTCGCTTTGGGAATCAGCCCTTCCACTTGCTTCAGCAGCTGTATCTCTTCATATTGTGATAGTTCAACTAGTTTCTCTTTATTATCCTTTTCTGTGGAATTTTTAATAAAATACAAATACTATATCAGACCTAAGCTATGTTATTTATTAGGTATTATATGGATAACTTTTAGTAAACAAGTGACTTTTTAACGCACTTCAAAAAATGAGGAGGTTCTCAATTCGTCGGAATCTTTTTTTTTATGTGTTCGCTGATTACTCAAAGACCCCTGGATTGATTCGAGAAATTATTTTTTTTGTTTAAAAGGGGTGTTTAAATTTTTGTTCTATGGTGGTCCCATTGGCACCAAGTCAGGATCTGATAATGGGATCGCAAAATAATCGAGGGCAACCCTCAAATTTTATAGGGATGTAACAGACAGACGGACGGCATACTGCGTGTCACTGCACTTACGACATTAATTTAAATCACGGGTAGGGCTGTTGGCTAGTATTGTTGTCAAATAGTTTTTTTTCAAATTCATTACGTTACCATGGAATTTTTTAAATTTTCAATGTACCTTAATTTCCAGTCCTAAAATATTAATAAAACAGCCTGTATTAAATAGGTAAACAAAGCATATTCATTCATCATGAAGTACCTGTTAAACTGACTAAGTGCGCAAAGGCACCGCCGATTTACGTTAAAAATTATTTATTGGCAATGTATCGATTACTGGACAAATATTCAAGTTACAGGTATTAAACCAATATCAGAAATCAGTTAATACGATTCTGCATATGTGTTTTAAATTAATGTCGTGAATGCGGTGACAGACTGTATATTTATATGGGCCGTATAATTAAAATTTAACATCTTGTACTTTTCGATTGTTGCCTGAAATACAGATTTATTATTATAAGGGTACCATTTTTACCAATTTGGTCTAGAACCCTAAAAAAAGAAAATAAACGCCTACCAGAATCTTTCTCCACTTTATCTTCCCACGGTAAGTCTTCAGAGTTCAATTGCGTGGAGAAGAGCGACTCCTTGCGGAAAAATGTTTTTTGAGTGGACTTGTTGTTTTTATGGTCTGGCTTCTTGTCGTGGTCGGAGCCGCTGCGCGAGTCCGAGTCGTAGCACAGCGCCGTGCTCTGGCTCAGCGAGTGCACGCTCGATGTATCGCTCTGAAATTATCCGTTTAACATTATTTATTATCAATACAACTTAATATCCCTACCAGTCTGCTCCGACTTTCGGTACCTTGGAGTTCATTAAAATCGGACGACAAACAATGCGTTTTAATGATGAATGAATAATATAATACATACTAGATTAAATTAAATAAATAATGTTGGACACAGAGCTTTAAACTAAGCAAAGCTTGTACTATGGGAACCAGATAACTGATAGAATACTTATACTACGTGTTTTGTTATGTACGACATTAAGGGTGACTTGCGCAACGGATGCCTAAACGCATTTAGTGGCCAAATATAATTTAAGCTAAATTTAAATCATAGAACAATGGGCAACCTTATCGATAATCTGGGATCAATTTGTTTCTGAGCTTGCTGAGCTTTTCATCTGTTCTTATCTAATTAGTGTTAGTTCTCTTAACCGTACGTTAACATCATCTGATCAAGTATTATCCTGTCTATACAAAGGTTGCCTGGAAGAGATAGCTTTTAGCAATAAGACCGCGTGTTGTACTAAATCTATTCGTAATTTTTTTTTCTATTTTTTATTTTGGTGTACAATAAAGAGTTATTATACTTATTTATTGAAACTGTAGGGACACAATAGAACACTTGGTTACGTCAATAATATGTACTTAAATAATTACTTAGGCTTTATCTACCTAATAGCTCCTTGCACCATCATTTTGGAGGTGCTATAAATAGACAAGCATTATAATAGACATCTGAACACTGATTAACTAGTGGTTCGCCCGAACTGAGATCTGGCGAGTCTCCCATAAAAACGAAAACAATATTATTCGTAATCTTTGACCATCAAAATAGTGCCACGAAATAAATAACCAAATTATTTCACCTACAGTTTCATTCAAATTACAGGTAATGGGAGTTCGTGTTATTTGATTATCTTTTTGGGATGGAAATTGCAGTTATTCTGGATTTCAGACTTTTGCCTATATTTGTGTTACTGAAGCTAAACGAATACCAAATTTCAGCATTATGGGGTCACTAGTGCACCCTGTGAATTTTGTCAAAGTTCAGTTTTTATTATGGCTAATAACTCAAAAACTACAAAAATCAAACTAAAAATAAAAACGGGGTCGAAATGTACTCATAAATCCCTTTTATTAGAAGTGCCACTTGACCGGATAGTCCTATTTTGTTTTTTTTTACCCCTCTAGAACCCCAATATCTCAACATCCCCCCAACATTTTTAGCACATTTAGTCACACGAAAATTGTGCCATCATTGCCTATATACCAAAATTCACGATGATCGAATAAACGCTTCGAAAGTTATCCTCGAACAAACAAACATATATAGGTACATACAACGCCGATTTGCCAAAGTTGATTTGGAGATCTCGGTTCGCTTGATCAATAAGTACTTAAGATTATAGCTGCTGTAGATGGATATTGTCCAAGAATTTATTGTGTACTTAATTTAAATTCTAAATTGCTATGTATGCCAATACCTATGTATATATGTACATAGTGAGGAATGTGAAGAAATAGGAACTTTCACATCTTATCTTTACTTACCTGCAATTGCATTATCTTGACGCCAGGTGTGTAATCGAATCCCTTCAGGTCTAATTCTTGCGGCATCAGATACTCCTCCGAGGGAAGCAGGAGCGAATCTGAGTACGACTGCTCCTCTATTTCGTATCTGAAATAGCACCATGGTTTTATTGATTGACTACCTTGTCCTTGACCGTGGCGCAGTGGACGAATAGCCGGCTGAGGGTTCGATTCCCGCCGCGAAATAACATTTGATCTACAGGTATTTGTTTAGTCTTGGCCTTGGATAAATCTTCGTTATATGTATGTTCGTTTGTCCGAGGATAACTTTCGAAGCGCATAAAAAACTGACTTCAAGTCAGTTTTTTTATGGCTATATGTTATATGTTTTTTTATTTTTATGGAGATTTAGAATTTAAGTATTAACTTAAAAACTACATCGTTTAAAATCAAAATAAAAAAGTTCTTATGTAGACCAGTGACCCCACAGTGCTGAAATTTGGTATGCGTGTAACCTTAATGACACAAATACAGGATGTTTGGTAATATACTGACGATATTTAAATGACGGTTTCACAAAACCTAAAAAAAGAATGCTCGAAAAAAACCCACTAGTTATACTATCAAATTATCAAAAAAATCGACTAAATTTAGGTGATTAATTCGATATAGAACTTACTGCCTATTCTTGCAATCGACATCCAAAAATAAAGGCCGATTTGATATCTCTTTCGGAAATGGCTGCGGGTTTTGGGTTAGAAAGGGACAACAAGAGATATCTCGAAACGTCACCAATAGAGTATCTGTGGTTACATGGCAAGCTTTATGCAATAGCACAACGTAAGTTTAATAAAGTGTTTGTTTTTACATGCTAAAATAAATTTCACATTTCTATGGTAAACATTTCACAAATTTATTTATTATGCTCATCAAAATAACCCCTTTCGTTTTTGTGCGTATATTATCGAACATCCTGTATAGGGAAAAGTCTGAGATCCAGAATAACGGCAATTTCTACACCAAAAAATTGTAACCAATTAACATGGACTCCCGTTACTTGTAATTTGAATGAAAATGTAGGACAGGTTAGTTATTTGTGCATTTCGTGGCACTATTTTATTAGTCAAGATTATGAATAATATTTTTTTCTGTTTTTATGGGAGACTCGTGAGATCTCAGTTTGAGGCGAACCACTAGTAATGCTCTCTCAATGCATATGAGCTTCTAGGCTCTCTCAATCGAATCTAGAGTTTCAAGCTGATACTCTATTGATCCGTCCCAGAGATGAGAGCAAACTTCAAACACGATGTTTATTGAACAAAAACTTTTGAAATAAAAAGAAAAACGTTTGTAATGAGTCAAATAAATATTAATCTGAATATTGGCGCCTTGTGGTCATTACCTTCCACTGTCAGAATCGACGTGGTCGAAGTAAGAGGCGCCGGACACAGCGCTGTCGACAGAGTTGACCCGTTTCTTCTTACACGGGACCGGTTCTAGCTCCAACGTTTCATCTATGTCGGGGTTTATCAGCTCTTTGTAACCTGCAAATATTTCAATTCAATTTATTAACCGACTTCAAATAAAGAAGGTTCTCAATTCGTCGGAATCTTCCCCGATTACTCGAAGACCTGGACCGATTCAAGAAATTCTTTTTTTGTTTTAAAGGGTCTTCCCAGGTGGTCCCATTGGCACCCAGTCAGGATCTGATGATGGGATCCCGAAAAAATCAAGGGCTACCCTCAAATTTTATGGGGACGCAATTCGGTTTTATGTTTGTTATTACCTCAGAACTCCGTCACTTATCAACCGACTTGGAAAATTCTTTTTTTTTAATGGATATACTTCCATAATATTGGTCTCATAGAAATTTCATCAAAATCAGTCCAGTAGTTTGATTAATTCGGTTATATTTTTGTTAAAAAGTTACTTGTTTACGAGGGTCATTCAATAAATACTTAGCTTACAAAAAATAAACGAAAATTTTGGAAAAGTGACAATTTATTTTTCAACATAGTCTCCTTTTAGTTCGATACACTTAGCCCAGCGATGCTCCAACTTTTTTAACCCGTCCGAAAAATAGTTTTTGTCAAACTCTGCAAAATAGGCCTCCGTGGCGGCGATGACCTCCTCATTTGATCCATATATATTCCCGGCGAGAGATTTTTTCAGATTAGGAAAGAGAAAGAAGTCACAAGAGGCCAAATCTGGAGAATACGGTGGATGGGGCAGCAATTCGTAGCGTAATTCGACCAATTTGGCCATGGCAACGGCAGACGTGTGAACCGGTGCGTTGTCGTGGTGAAACAGCACTTTTTTCTTCGCCAGATGGGGTCGTTTTTTCTTTAATTCGGCGTCTAATCGGCCCAATAAATCGGCATAGTAAAGCCCTGTAATTGTTTTACCCTTCTCGAGGTAATCGATGTAGATCACACCTTGTGAATCCCAGAAAACGGTGGCCATAACTTTTCCGGCCGATTTTACAGTTTTTGCCTTCTTTGGAGCACGTTCCCCGGTCTGGATCCATTGTTTTGATTGCTCCTTGGTCTCTGGTGTGTACCAGTGGATCCAGGTTTCATCGACGGTCACAAAACGACGCAAAAACTCCGCTGGATTCCGCTTAAACAGCGCCAAACACGTCTCCGATGTGGTCTCACGGTTGCACTTGTTTTCCGGTGTGAGTAAACGCGGCACCCATCGCGCCGACAGCTTTCTCATGCCGAGTTCCTCGTGAAGAATATGATGCACTGTTCCTTCTGAAATTCCTACAGTCTCAGCTAGCTCCCGAACCTTCAATCGGCGATCTGCCAATACGAGATCATGGATTTTTTTAATGTTTTCCTCCGTAGCAGCTGTTTTCGGTGCACCTGGACGTTGTTCATCAAAAACCGACGTACGGCCACGTGCAAACTCGTTGAACCAATTCTTGACGGTGGCCATCGATGGAGAAGAGTCACCGTACACAGCATCCAAGCGCTCTTTGATTTTGATGCGCGTTTTCCCTTCCAAAAATAGGAATCGAATCACCGAACGATATTGCTCTTTTTCCATTTTTGTAAAACCGATCTATACGTTCGCTTCCATAAGTTGTCAAATTAAAACAAATGAAGGGATTGGAATGAAAATTTGAAAAAAGAATGTGCTCCACTGTGGTAAAACTCTTTTGAAACTACAGCACCCTCTGGCGATGAGGCTAGGTACTTATTGAATGCACCTCGTATTTGTAACCACTTAAGTACAATTAAAAACCGAACACAGATAAAACACAATAATTGTCATAGTGGTAGGTTTTTTGACGTCGCACGTTTTCGTGCTTTGGCCAGAGTGGTCGGTTATTTATTAGCCAATGGCCCCACACTAGGGTCGGGGCCTGTATCATTTAATTTATTCATTTATTTAATTTCATTTTATCATGGGAACCGTTCCCAATATTAAAGTGAATATGTATATTATTCCTAATACTAATATTTACTCCAAAAAATTATATTGACACTAGCTGTTGCCCGCGACTTCGTACGCGTTTCACTACTAAACGTCTAGGTAACCTAGAAATAAAGCTAAACTCACTGTTGCAAATTGACTTGACACCCCATTTTTATCTCATGGGACCTGATCTAAGGGATAAAAAGTAGCCTATGTGTTAATCCAGGTTATAATCTACATACATACTAAATTTCATCAAAATTGGTTTAGCCATTACGTGATTGTGTAACAAACAAACATCCAAACTATCGAATTATATTATATAAAGCTCGATTACCACTGACTGACTGACTGACTGACTGATTGACTCATTGACATGTTTGTTCTCCCAGATGCCACCTCGTAGGGTGAAAATGTTTGGTGGGATCGTATAGAGGGAGTTCCGGTGAGTTGGGAATAAATCCTAAAGTCCCCCTTTTGTCCCCCATTCGCTCCCATCGACCTCGTATCTCGGAAAGTATAGGTCTTACAGCGTTGGTGCAAAAACTAATGTTGCAGAGGACATTTTTTTATATCCGGTTCCATGAAAAAAAAATTGACATCCATACAAAAAAAAATTTGTCCCATACAAAATATTTCTGTATGAATACCGTAAACCGTATATTTCGTTTGCCGTAATTTTCATACTGTTTTTGTAGGGAGCCCACAGCTTGTGTGTACTATAAAATTACTGTAAAATTTGCTTGATCCTATATAATGGTTGTGGAGGGGCATGAGACAACTTTCATAGTTTTAGCAAAGGTCATCATCATCATCATTTTGAAACATCCAATTATTTTTTTTTTTTTAGTATGCAATGTTCATCATGTTTATTTTGGAACATCCACATTTATTTTTAATTATGCCTCATCCACAATGATCACTTTGGAACGTCATTTTTTTTTTATTATGCAACATCCACTGTGATCATTTTGGTACATCATTTTTTTTAATTATGCCTCATCCACAATGATCACTTTGGAACGTCAATTATTATTATTTTTTATTATGCATCATCCGCTGTGATCATTTTGGAACATCATTTTTTTTAATAATGTCTCATCCACAATGATCACTTTGGAACGTCAATTTTTTTTTATTATGCAACATCCACTGTGATATTTTGGTACATCATTTTTTTTAATTATGCCTCATCCACAATGATCACTTTGGAACGTCAATTATTTTTTTTTTATTATGCAACATCCACTGTGATCATTTTGGTACATCATTTTTTTAATTACGCCTCATCCACAATGATCATTTTGGAACGTCAATTATTTTTTATTTTTTTATTATGCATCATCCACTGTGATGATTTTGGTACATCATTTTGTTTAATTATGCCTCATCCACAATGATCACTTTGGAACGTCAATTTTTTTAATTATGCAACATCCACTGTGATCATTTTGGTACATCATTTTTTTTAATTATGCCTCATCCACAATGATCACTTTGGAACGTCAATTATTTTTTTTATTATGCACCCACTGTGATCATTTTGGTACATCAATTTTTTAATTACGCCTCATCCACAATGATCACTTTGGAACGTCAATTATTTTTTTTTTTTATTATGCATCATCCACTGTGATCATTTTGGAACATCATTTTTTTTTATATTATGCCTCATCCACATGATCATTTTGGAACGTCAATTTTTTTTTATTATGCAACATCCACTGTGATCATTTTGGAAAATCAATTTTTTTTTAGCACAAATTTTTGGTGGAATCGTTATTTTACGGTCATCATCGCCCTTGCCATCATTTTGAATTCTTCTCTCACTTCCTTTTCGTTTTCGAATGTTTCTTCCACATTGATATCCTCTTTAATTGTTTCTATAACTTCGAAATCCTCTTTGATGGCATTTTTACTTCAATATACTTTTGAATTGTTTTTTCTATTTTTCTATTTTCTTCAATTACTTCTCTTACTTCAATATCGACTCTACAAAATTATGGGTTTTAATACAAATCTTAAATCGCTCGTATCTTCTAAACGGGAAGAGTTACCCCCAGCAAACTTTTACAAAATATTGGTACTAATTTTTGGTGGAATAGTTTTTTTAATACCATCATTGCCCTTGAGATCCTTTTTGAATGCTTCTCTTACTTCGTCTTCCGCTTTGAATGCTTCTTTCACCTCGATATCCTCTATTTTTGCTTCTTCAAGTATCCTTTTTAATTGCTTTTTCTACTTATATATTTTCATCAATTGCTTCTTTTACTTCAACTTCCACTCTACAAAATTATGGGTTTTAATACAAATCTTAAATCGCTCGTATCTTCTAAACGGGAAGAGTTACCCCTAGCAAACTTTTACAAAATATTGGTACTAATTTTTGGTGGAATAGTTTTTTAATACCATCATTGCCCTTGACATCCTTTTTGAATGCTTCTCTCACTTCGTCTTCCTCTTTGAATGCTTCTTTCACCTCGATATCCTCTATTTTTGCTTCTTCCACTTTGATATCCTTTTAAATTGCTTTTTCTACTTATATATTTTCATCAATTGCTTCTTTTACTTCAATTTCCACTCTACAAAATTATGGGTTTTAATACAAATCTTAAATCGCTCGTATCTTCTAAACAGGAACAGTTACGCCTAGCAAAATTTTACAAAATATTGGTACAAATTTTTGGTGGAATAGTTTTTTTAATACCATCATTGCCCTTGACATCCGTTTTGAATGCTTCTCTTACTTCGTCTTCCACTTTAAATGCTTCTTTCACCTCGATATCCTCTATTTTTGCTTCTTCCACTTTGATATCCTTTTGAACTGCTTTATCTACTTATATATTTTCTTCAATTGCTTCTTTTACTTCAATTCCCACTCTACAAAATTATGGGTTTTAATACAAATCTTAAATCGCTCGTATCTTCTAAACGGGAACAGTTACGCCTAGCAAACTTTTACAAAATATTGGTACTAATTTTTGGTCGAATATTTTTTTTATTACCATCATTGATCTTGAAATCCTTTTTGAATGCTTCTTTCACCTTGATATTCTCTATTTTTGCTTCTTCCACTTTGATATCCTTTTTAATTGCTTTTTCTACTTATATATTTTCTTCAATTGCTTCTTTTACTACAATTTCCACTCTACAAAATTATGGGTTTTCATACTAAACTTAAATCGCTCGTATCTTTTAAACGGGAAGAGATAGCTCGAGGAAACTATTACAAAATATTAGTATAAGTTTTTGGTGAAACCGTTTTTTATTTTTATCATTGTCCTCGACGTCTTTTACTCAATTTCAATTTCCTCTTTAATTGTTTCTGCTACTTCGATATCCTATTTGATTGCTTCTTTCACTTCAATATCCTCTTTGATTGCTTCTTCCACTTCGATATCATCTTTGATTGCTGCTTCCACTTGGATATCCTCTTTGATTTGATTGCTTCTTCCATTTCGATCGTCTTTGACTGCTTCTTACACATGGATATCCTCTTCGATAACTTTAAACAGCTCGATATCCTCTTTGATTGCTTCTTCCACTTTGATATCCTCTTTTATTGCTTCTACCAATTCGATATCATCTTCGATTTCCTTTTGATTGCTTCTTGCACTGCAATATTCTCTTTGATTGCGTCTTCATCTTCGATATCGTTTTTGATAGCATTTTCACTTCGATATCCTCTGTGATGGCTTCTTCCACTTCGATACCCTCTTTGATTGCTTCTTCCACTTCGATATCCTCTTTGATTGCTTCTTCCACTTCGATATCCTCTTTGATTGCTTCTTCCACTTCGATATCGTCTTTGACTGTTTCTTCCACTTCGATATCGTCTTTGATTGCTTTTTTCACTTCGTCATCCTCTTAGAACGCTTCTACCACCTCGGTATCCTCTTTGATTGCTTACTCAACTTTAATTTCCTCTTTGATTGTTTCTGCTACTTCGATATCCTATTCGATTGCTTCTTTCACTTCAATATCCTCTTTAATTGCTTCTGCCACTTCGATATCGTTTTTGACTGTTTCTTCCACTTCGATATCGTCTTTGATTGCTTTTTTCACTTCGTCATCCTCTTAGAACGCTTCTACCACCTCGGTATCCTCTTTGATTGCTTACTCAACTTTAATTTCCTCTTTGATTGTTTCTGCTACTTCGATATCCTATTTGATTGCTTCTTTCACTTCAATATCCTGTTTGATTGCTTCTTCCACTTCGATATCGTTTTTGACTGTTTCTTCCACTTTGATATCGTCTTTGATTGCTTTTTTTATTTCGTCATCCTCTTAGAATGCTCTTACCACCTCGGTATCCTCTTTGATTGCTTACTCAACTTTAATTTCCTCATTGATTGTTTCTGCTGCTTCGATATCCTATTTGATTGCTTCTACCATTTCGATATCGTCTTTGACTGCTTCTTACACATGGATATCCTGTTTGATGGCTTTTAACAGCTCGATATCCTCTTTAATTACTTCTTCGACTAAAAGAAAAACACGCGAGCTGCGAGCAGCTCGCGCACAACGCAACCTCTAGTTTATAATATAAGTGTGATGACTAAATAACGGGTTTTATGGCGCTTTCATATGCGCACGCACACGAACGGTGCGTCTATGTGCGTTATATGAACATAGTGTGGATGAGTTCACGATCAGTTTATGATTCTGAAATATTCTGAATGTGCATGTAACAGTAATTGAATGTAATGCCCGTGTTCATATTTCCAAACATAGTATGCGACGCGTTTGCGTACACTTGAACACAACGCGAAGCGCTTAGTCATCGCAAAAAAGGATAGGTTGACATTGTAAGCCGCGTGCGAGGTTGCTAGTAAAAAATAAGAAGACAAATCTTGAAAGAAATATAATATGATTAAATGCTCACCCATTTCACAGATCTTAGCTACGAAGTGGTTCCTGTCCATAGCGAGCTGGTTCCTTGGACGATTCTTAGGCTTATCCCGCGCCATCTCTTGTACTTGAAACAGAATGTTAAAAATTAATGCTGACAAAGGACCAAAGAGTTTTCCATCACAAGAATTAAGGAATTCTAAGGTCTCTTACTTCCTAATTTTTGATTAAAATTACGCTCAGTATATTGAAGGCAATTCTGTTGTTTACTGACTAACTAGAATTTCATAAAATACGAACGTTGTCGTTTAATGCACGCTGAAGACCGAATTAGCATGACATTCTAAAATTAAGTTGATTTAATAAAATTGGCGCATTGCGGGTAGGTTAGTCAATATAAATTTTTTTGCTTACTCAATCTTATGTAGATTTAGTAAACAATAACATTGATAAAATAAAGATGACAACTAAACTGAAATTTTTACCTTAATTTTAGAAATGTCATGCTAATTCAGTCTTTTGCATGAACTAAATAAGAATGTTCGTATTTTACGAAATTTTAGTTCGGAAATGATGTGGTAGATTTATTTATTTTATTTATTAATACTTAGATTCACAGTTACATTATTGTATATTATAAGCTAGTGAATATAGAACTGAACTTAAACCAAATTAAATCTACATTATGTAATGTTAAGACGTTTATAATCTGCAATGGCAAAGTAGCGTAATTCTGTTTACTATAAATACCTACTCAATCAAAGATGATAGTACATTAAAATGCTTACTTATGTGGGCTGCCACAGCCGGTGAGAAGTTATGTAGCAGCCGCCACCAGCCCGTCTCACCGAGGACGGTGGAGCCCGACTTGAAGAACAGCTTGTTGTACACCGACAGGACTCCTGCTATTGTACCCACCCAGTTCTTTTTCTGCTTACTGGAAAGTTCAAAAATGAGAGATCACCATTTTATAATAAATATGACTATGGCATAGTTGCAAAGAATGCTTGCACGGTAATGAACCAATTACAAATACTAAAGGCCATTTTAACATAGTTATCTTGATAGGTATATAAAATTCTAGTGTGTATCTCTTTGTAATTCTTCTTCTCCGAAACGGCTTGACCGATTTTGATCTTTTTTTATACATAAGGGTCAACTGAATGGTTGACTATAGTTGGACCCAGTAGGTATTGTCGATATCAAGGAATTTGGCAGTCAAGGTCGCCATATTGTAGTGGAAATATAAAATTACGACAATTACTTTCAAATTAATTAGTAAAAATAAATTAAATACATAGTAAATATCCCTTTTTTTAAATATAATGTTATAACAGTGATAGAATCAAAAGTTATAATGGTAATGCATCAAATCTGGTAAACATTGCTCCAAAAAACTTTTAGAAGTAAATTATTAATTAAATGCATAAAGTAGTATTGAGAATTGTGATCAACAACAAAAGTATCATTATCATCTTCATATCAGCTCATCTGCACTCTACTACTCTTTATTATGCTATTCTCTCCAATTCCCCTGTTAATCATTCCATTGATTCCCAGCCATGTTGCCAAATCATTTGATCTAACTATATCAAACAATTGTTTAGCATTTCATTATTGTTATAGCACTTACACTTATCTATGTATATTTATTTAAATATAAGATCCTATGATTTCTTTACTGCTTTATATTTATTCTTACTTTGAAGCTCCAAAAAGCGTTTGCCAGTATCTATCAATGAAAGAACAAATATGTGTCTTGTAGTGGAAGTAGCCATGATGGCTGATGCCGTACGACTGCGTGCAGAGGTGGTTCAGGGTCAGGTAGATCACGTTCACCCTGGAAATTACGAAAACAAGAGGTAAAGTTTGTTATATTATTCTCATTATTTCGAATACTCAGGAGTTTTTAAACCTAAGATAGAGTTGATGTTGCTTACCAAGGAAATTTGTAACGTGTGAAGACTTCACATTTATTAGAAGAGCAGCTTTCGCAAGTATACTCGAAGAATACATCGCATGCGAAGTCACCCGGCGTCCCAGACCGACGCAGGCACGTAAGATGCACGAAATTCA
Source organism: Philereme transversata (assembly GCA_963924445.1). NCBI lineage: Eukaryota > Metazoa > Arthropoda > Insecta > Lepidoptera > Geometridae > Philereme > Philereme transversata. The sequence continues at coordinate 22,902,544 of OZ004342.1, read as the reverse complement.
TGCAGCCATAGCATAACAAACCTGGCCTGTTCTGTTTGTCCTCTGCCTCGTTACAGTATTTACATGTGGTGCTCATTATTTCAAGAAACCACAAGAAAATAAATTGTTTGTTTTGATTTACTTCACTATTTTGTATTTTCTAACCTCATTTGCTGATCTGACTGACAGTGACAAATATATAAATGTAGCTGTCATTCAAATTGCATTCTTAGTCTTAGTTTCAGTGTACTACATTTAAAAAAAAACTAGTACGAACTGTCGTAATAGATGGCACTGTGTGTAATAGCTGCCAAAAAACATGGTTTATATGCCAAATTCTCAAAAACCATTTAAAGGAGTGTAGGTAACAACTATAGGAGGAGGGCGTTGGTGTCTGTAACACAGTTTTCATACTAATACAGGCATTATCGTTTCAAACTGTAGGTACCATACACATGATTGTATATTTGTTCACTCAATAAATGCTTTTTAATTTGTTATTATTAAATACGACACGACCGACACGGTGTGCGGGAAAGGGAATTAGTGTCGCGTCCGTCAGTCGCGACTGTAACGCCCGAGTCCGATAATGTTTCTAGCTTGAGTGTTCTGTGGTAGGTATCCAGAGGACCTCTAAAACTATTAAAATCACTGATAACATTATTTACCATTTTTATATTCAATTATTATCTACAGATTGCTTTAAATACCAGATTTTCAACTTATTATCGAGTATTCAAATAAAACTCATGAGTATTTATAAGACTTTTATTCCTAAAACTGTTCACTCTCGCTTCTGCGCCTTGTTCTTCTCATGGAAATTATTGATCCACTTGCTGATGTTCTTCTTGTGTAGCCGACGAGCATCGAGCACCGGTGTCGGGTCGGCAGGGTTGGCGGCCATCAGGTCGAGGTGGTGTGCCGCGTACGGGATCATCACGGATAGTACGGACTCGTTAGTGTCGCCAAAGACACCACCTGGGAACATTTGCAGTTATGTAACTTACCTTTAGTTATATCGAGTCGAGTGTCCCCATTATCGTGGGCTATTCTGACGCGGAAAACGTACCTACCTAAATAAATTTTATCAAGTGCACGTAATTGTACGTCGAGTTTTCATTTATTTATTACAAAACTTAATTTTATGGAGGTATGTTAAGTACCTACCTAAACCTGTTACCAATTTTTTTCGTACAATACTTACGTAACGTCAGACTGCGAATGATGAGGTAACAAAAAAGCAAACCTGCAAGCCAAGGATCCAGCATCCCATTGCTGAACACTATGTTACTGGCCGCCTTCAGCAGCATGCCTCCATACTTGACCCTCGCGTCCTGTGCCCGAGGGGAGACTCCGTACTTCTTCTGGCAGTCTGTGCTGTATGTCGTGAAGTTCCAGGGCGAAGGCTCAAACATGTCCGAATTGCCGTTCGCACAGATTGGCATCACCATCTCTGTACATGCCTGAGGATAAGATGGAGTCGGATTATATACAGCATTTTTGGGTCTGTTGCATTGCAATTTTTCGGTCGGACATAATTCACTCAGATGAGACTATCGTTATCAAACTGGAGTAGGTAAATGTTTAGTAGAGAAGGTGCCCAGTAGTATACTACTGGGTTACTGTGAGCTACCATGGAACCTTTATTTGCATAACATTGATCAGACATGATATTCACGGGCTAACTGACACAAGTTTGTTATAGATTTTTCCGGCAGATCCAGGGTCTTTTGCCTTGTTCATGAAATTATTTAAATATCGCAGGGTCAGTAATGTCGTTTTATGGTTTCGGTTTTAGACCATGGTCAAAAACCATGATAAAAAATGACAACTTCTTGAAGAAGTGATCATTTGAGAAGTGTACCTTACACTTCTCGAAATAATAAATGATAATTTCTTGAAATGCCCTCAGGAATTTTAATTTATTTATCAAACAAAATAATAAGAAATAGCTAAGGATGAGGCTGAGTTGGTAACTATACCTGATAATCCCACCCAGTGGCGTCCAAGTTCCCGTAATCATCACCTTGCTTGAAGTCGACGCATTTGTTATTGTGATTATAATTTGTGTAGGTGTCCAACACTTTTCCGATGCCCTGCAACAATTTCCACCACATTTATTTAGTACACCATTGCATTGAGTACAAGAAACTGGGAACTATCTGATAGTTGAAAACGAAGTATGAAAACTGCAGTTGATGACTGCCAGAATGGCGAAACGCTAGGGTCTGTTCGATATCCGCCAAAGCCAAAAGTCCTTATGCATGGTCTGCAAATTTGTGTTCCGTCTATGTCCTAATGTTAACGACACAGAGCATAAGAATATAAGAGATATAAGAGACTGTTAGTTTTATTTCGCCACCTAGCTTCTTGTCGAGTTCTATCAGCAAGTTGTAGTTATGTATTAGACCTTACCTTCAATAGATCCATTCCCTTAAGTTCCTTGTTCAGGTATTGACAAACGAACCTCACGGGCTCCGCCGGCAGAGGCATCAGGAAGTCGCTGGCGAAGGGATAGTTGACCATAGCCAGGGTCGTATACATCGAGGAGAGGAAATCGATCAGTAAGTTCACTTGCGTGGTGCTATTCACGGGATCGCAGAGCCGCCAGTTAGTCTTCAGCCAATCGGAACCGTTTGCTGTGGCTGAGAAGTTTCTGGAAAAAATGTCTGTTTTAAGACTACCTTACGTTTGTTGAGTTGAGCAGGCACATAATAGTTATACAGTGTGTCCCTGGATAAAGTGCAACCCCGAAAGGGGGTGAAACTAGATCAAAAATTATCGACAAAAAAATAGAAAAAAAAATTAAAAAAAAAATCGTATATACTTTATTGATGTATTAAAATTTTTATTACTCACTAATTACTCTATTTAATAAAAAAATTATTTCTTCCAAAGTAGTAGGTCTATTTTGTTAAAATAAAAACCATAATCATGTCAGATATGTGACGATGACGATAAAATAACAAATAACTCACAAACGAGTGGCTATCGTGACTTAAAGTTTAATTTTTGTATTAAAATTACATTTTTTAGGCTGTTTTTTTCCAATAAACTCCAAAAATCTTAAAATTAAGCCTATAATACTAGAAATTTTTATGACTTTTTATTATTGTCTATCATAATAGCTTTTAAATAAAAAAAACCTACGTTCTAACATAAAAAATGTGCTGGCTAGGAGCTTTTAAAGTTGACCACTGATTACGTCACCACTCAGGTAGAGACACGTTTATTTTTGCTGCTCAGGTAGTATTAAAAATCAAATTTTAGTTACAACATTTTTATTTAACTTATTACATGTAAGTATGAAATAAGGGTTTTGTTTAATGCATTAAATGCTCAAAATGGCTTCCTTGTTGTTGTAGGCACATTGCCGCACGAAGAGCGATTTGTTGTGTGGCTCTAAGCACCATCTCTGGGTCACTTCTTATCTCATCGGCACATCGCATGATTTGATCTTGTAACTCTGCCTCGGTGTCTACGGTCGTTCTGTAGACTCTTTGTTTCATAACACCCCACAGAAAATAGTCTAGGGGTGTCAGGTCAGGTGAACGTGCCGGCCACCCGACTGGTCCATCCCGGCCGATCCACCTATTAGCGTAGTTTTCGTTTAAAAAACTTCGCACATTGCGCCCGTAGTGCGCAGGGCATCCGTCCATCTGCAAATACATCTGTTGCCTTGTAGCCAGCGGAACATCTTCCAGCAGTAGTGGCAGATCGTCTCTTAATAAGTTTAAAAAACTTTCGGCATTTAATGTTGCGGGTAAAATAACTGGCCCAATCAGCGTGTCGTCTATTAGAGCTGCCCATACATTAACTGAAAATTGCACTTGAAAAGTAGACGCCCTCTTTAGGTGTGGATTTTCCTCGGACCATACATGTAAGTTTCTGCAATTTGTGATTCCATTCCGGGTGAATTTCGCTTCATCCATCCATAAAATTTTTTTTAGGAATTGTGGATTATTTCTAATTTTTTGTTGAATCCACGTAGACATTACGCATCTTGCACGATTGTCTACATTTTCATGCAAATGCTGTACTCGCTGATAATGGTATGGATGCAATCCCTTCTTTTTCAAAATTCGCCATACGGATGTTTTTGATATACCGTGACGCAAAGCTAAGCGTCTAATGCTGGTTGTGGGATCAGCAAACAAATCGTTTAAAACGGCCTCTTCTATGGAATGGTCAATAATGGTAGCTTGTTGCTCACGGCGATCTCTTGCTAATCCAAGTCCGATGTTGGATAACTTTCGGTGAACTTCTTGGAAATTTCGTGCTGACGGTATAAGTCTGCTCGGAAACGCATTTATGCAGAACGAGCGACTGTTGTGTGTCCACGTGACATACCATAATAATAATGGATGTCAGCGATTTCTCGCGGAGAGAACTCAGTCAATCGCGGCATCTCCACAACACAACAAAGTACAGTCAAAAACGTAACAAAAAGTCAAAAACAAAACAAAAGCAAAACAACGTAACAAAAACTTGAAGGCGCAGTAAGGTACGGTAGGCGGTAGCAGCGGCGAGAATATCGGAGCGACTGGCGTGCCTTGTTGTGAGTCCTGTTTCGATCCCCACCCTTCATCTTTCATAGAACAGGCCCAGCGACCATAATCTACAACAATATAAGTTAAAAAAGGGTCTCTACCTGAGTGGTGACGTAATCAGTGGTCAACTTTAAATGCTCCTAGCCAGCACATTTTTTATGTTAGAACGTAGGTTTTTATTTTATTTAAAAGCTATTATGATAGACAATAATAAAAAGTCATAAAAATTTCTAGTATTATAGGCTTAATTTTAAGATTTTTGGAGTTTATTGGAAAAAAACAGCCTAAAAAATGTAATTTTAATACAAAAATTAAACTTTAAGTCACGATAGCCACTTGTTTGTGAGTTATTTGTTATTTTATCGTCATCGTCACATATCTGACATGATTATGGTTTTTATTTTAACAAAATAGACCTACTACTTTGGAAGAAATCATTTTTTTATTAAATAGAGTCATTAGTGAGCAATAAAAATTTTAATTCATCAATAAAGTATATACTAAATTTTTTTAATTTTTTTTTTTCTATTTTTTTGTCGATAATTTTTGATCTAGTTTCACCCCCTTTCGGGGTTGCACTTTATCCAGGGACACACTGTATATAAAATGTAACAAAAGGTAGCAAGTTCGTAAAGCTAGTAAAGAGAGGTTGTCACATCTAACTGTCCGATGAACTCATCAGTCAGTTTTTAGTACCTACTCGTATGTAAGAAATAGCATCTATTGTCACGGCCAAGTAGTGAATATGACTGAGTAAAGTGAGGTAGAGCAAAGTTTTTGCCATTATTCGTCTCATCAACAGTTTTGATTCTTCGAGCCAATGCGAGCGCTTGCTAGTTTCAGAGGGCACGATAAAATGTCAGACCGTACCGCGCAGTCGTCAAGCCAGAGCGGCTTTCAACCAAGAAATCCATCAATTAGGATTGCTTCATCTTCCTAGCCTCGCACATCGCAGCTCTATTATTAAATTTGGTCGATTTTTGCTTCGCTCATCGCTCAGTTTCCTCGCACTAGGCTGGTGGAAAACCCCAAAGCCACCGAGCTCAGACTTCTTCCTCACCTTATAAATTTCCAGGACTCTCTAATGTTGTCCACGCATTTTCGTGAGCCCTGATGGAAACTGGTGGTGACGATGTTGTTGAAGAGTTCGCACGGCGCCATGCCGGGGAACATGTGGATTGGGGCTGATGCTGCGATGGCGCCGGCCACTGCGTGAGGGTACTTCATGCGGAAATACGCAGCCAGCATGCCACCGTATGAGCCTGGAGACGGAAAAGTATAACAATTTATGCTACAGGTACACTCACACAATCTTGTACGACACGTACCTAGTACTTTAAAGACTTTTGGATAAGTTGTTTTCTTAAAGCACTCCGTAAACGGCAGCGCTAATTATGATGATATTTTGAATTACATGAACCCCGTATAGTTTTTGACCTGTAGTAATATTATAGGATCTCGGCATAAAACAGCGTCTGTCGGCTTTAGTACAAACCCGCATTCTAAAGTTCTTCGGCCACGTCTCGAGGCGGGACACTGACTCTATTGAGCGTCTTGTCGTACAAGGACGAGTGGAGGGCATCAGACCGCGCGGAAGGTCGCCCATGCGGTGGACCGATCAAATAAAAACTGCAGTGGGTGGCCAACTGCATGAATGCACGAGAATGTCTATCAACAGAGACAAATGGCGAGATATCGTGAGGCGTGTAACATCTGCCCCCAAAAATAATGATACAACATCAACACCACCGCTCTGTCAAGAGCGTTACGATTGAGAAGAAACATTATAGGCCTACCTATCTACCACGAAAGCGAGGTTCAGAGAAGCTACGATTAGTAGACATGAAGAAACCTCATTCCTCATATTCGAAGCTTTTGAAACAAATTATATTAAAAATATAGTTCATCGTGCCAAGACATAATGATCATGGGATCATGAGTATACAAAGACTAGAGAGTAGAGTATACAATATACATAATATTTATTTTTTTATTTTGTTCACTCATTTCGTGTAAGCTTAGTTTTTAGTATCTATTTATTTATTTACTTAGAACGGATTACCCAATTACACTAATTAATTTAAAATAATTAAAAACATTAGATAGTAACATACATTGCCAAATTAAAATCTAAATTAGGTACATTATATCTACGTACTATACAAATTATTATCAATAAAATTCAATTAAAATAAAACAAAATAAATTCATCAAATCACACACATAAACAATAAACTGAATTGTTAAAATAAATACCATTCATACATCAATCTCATAATATCTCAGATATACCAGCATTAATTCTTTCCATTCGGCAGCAAAAACATCGCATTCAGGGTTGACAGCTACGAGTTTGTTGAGGGCGGTGAGTGTGCGAGGTAGGGGGGAGTTAGCACGGGATATAATACAGCTCGAGGATACAGCAAGAAGCCTATGTCTTCTGCACCGGACATATTTATTTGGGAGATAACAACGAAGTTGTTCGTTAAGCAGATCAGGTGCATCAATTTTATTGCGAAATATTTTGCAGACAGTGGTTATCTGCTTACACGCTCTCTTAGTTTTGAGTGAATTATAACCTTAGCATCCTAAGAGGAATTGAGTTGGGTACATGAAAGGGTAACACCCTGCAATCTGATTATAAAAGTATAAAAGTATCTAATAAAATGGCTTTTGTACTTTTCCACAAGGAAAGCGTACGTAACCGTACGTTTTGTTTTTTTATGTAGCCAGTGACTACTACAAACACCAGTGCTAACCGAGAGTTATTAAAACTTAAACATGACCTCGATGTATAACAGTCATAAATCATAATAATCTTTATGGCATACCAAACATTACCATATATGTACTTTAGTTTTATTTTCCTTATTTTTGAGGTAATAGTACATTATGATATAAATGCGGTAAGTTGAAAATTACAGCCGAGGCGATATTGCTAGCCCGAGCCGTAGGCGAGTGTTACAAGAAAGCAGAGGCTGTAATTATTAAAACGCACATATGTCATACGACGTTTTATAATCTATTTGCGAGGAAATAAATAAAACTCGGACTTATTTTAAACGAATAAATCTTTAATCTTTTCGCTGCCTCTGAGACTTCTGGCGGTGTCGAATTAATAAATACATCATTACTTGACGACGTTTTGAAATAAAAACAATACAGCGAAAAGAAAAAGCGCGCGGAATAATTTTTACTTGTTCACAAATTAGCGATGCGCGCATCAACGCTTTTTTTTTAAGGCAAAGGCACAAAACCATGTTACTGTTACGAGCTGAGGGTTCGGGATAAAATAATGGGAATCGATTTAACCAAAATAACACTTTTATTCAACACTAAACGATGAATACACGAACTTGGTCACACGTAATCACAATACACTAATTCACACCACAGTTGCACCACTTAAAGTCTCCGAAATGTTCACACGTATAGCTGAATCCAGACTGACTCGGGAGCAACTACTGTTCACGCGAGACCCTTCCCACGTCAGTCCTCCAGGGCCTCACTGAGACTAACTCACTCACTAACTGACTCAGACTGACTCACTCAGACTGACTCCGACTAACTCACAACTGACTGTCCGGCCATCTCTCCGGCCTATTTATATCCACACATTTCGATTGTTCGAGAAGGATCTCGATCGTTCCAGGAAAAGGGTCGGTCCCTCGACACAATGGCCACTCCATTGTGCGCAACCGCAGACAATAACAACAATAACGCAGCAAGACAAAAGCGTTCGAGAAGTTACGATTATTACTCATTGTTTACCAGCCTCGGCGTAACACTGCCCCCTCCTAAAACATGCTCGTCCCGAGCATTCTTAGCCTCATATCGCGGCAGCCGATCAACACGAACAATTTTAGGCGCACCTCGCGCTGAAGATGTAGCAACTAGAGGAGCCACATTGCCGTCTCCAGTACTTCAGGACACCCAGAGTCCCTTTCTCATCAGCGATCCCAATTCCAGCCTCCAAAACACGGCTCTCATGATTTCTATCTGTTCTTTCACTTCCTGGAATTACTTTCCAGATAAACCGAACGATTCCCTCATCAGTCGAGCCCAATTCCAGCCTCCCAAAACACGGCTCTCTTGATTTCTATCTGTTCTTTCACTTCCTGGAATTCCTTTCCAGATGAACCGAACGATTCCCTCATCAGTCGAGCACGCTCTTATGGCCAACGTCGCTGATCTTCCTGTTGACGACGCTGCTCTTCTTTATCCTGACGTCGCTGTTCCTCTTGCAACCGAGTCTGCTCTACCTGTTCATGTCGCTGTTCCTTCTGCAACCGAGCCTGCTCTTCCTGTTGACGACGCTTCTCTTCTTAATGCTGACGGCGTTGTTCCTCCTGCAACCGAGCCGGCTCTTCCTGTTGACGACGCTTCTCTTCTTTATGCTGACGGCGTACCTCCTTCTGCAACCGAGCCTGCTCTTCTTGCTGACGACGCTGCTCTTCTTTATCCCGACGACGCTGTTCTTCTTGACGACAAAGCATTGCCATAATAGCAGCAATATCGCCTGTCACAGGAGCTTGCCCCACGGATGATGATGATGATGCTCCAAATGATTCGGTAGCGGCTGATTCCATCTCCATCGGCTGACGACTCTGCCGAGCTTCTTGAACCGGAGACTCTCCAAACCGCCTTTCATCCATTTCCTGTTGTCGTTGACCTCTCGTCCTGACACCGTTCACGTTATCCTTTGGCAGAACCGGCATTATTTTATCCCACTTCTGACACCAAATTGTTACGAGCTGAGGGTTCGGGATAAAATAATTGGAATCAGTCTGACCAAAATAACACTTTTATTCAGCACTAAACGATGAATACACGAACTTGGTCACACGTAATCACAACACACCAATTCACACCACTGGTGCACCACTTAAAGTCACCGAAATGTTCGCACGTATAGCTAAATCCAGACTGACTCGCGAGCAACTACTGTTCACGCGAGACCCTTCTCACGTCAGTCCTCCAGGGCCTCGCTGAGACTCACTCAGTAACTGACTCGAGACTGACTCACAACTGACTGTCCGGCCATCTCTCCGGCCTATTTATATCCACACATTTCGATTGTTCGAGAAGGATCTCGATCGTTCCAGGAAAAGGGTCGGTCCCTCGACACAATGGCCACTCCATTGTGCGCAACCGCAGACAATAACAACAATAACGCAGCAAGACAAAAGCGTTCGAGAAGTTACGATTATTACTCATTGTTTAACAGCCTCGGCGTAACACTGCCCCCTCCTAAAACATGCTCGTCCCGAGCATTCTTAGCCTCATATCGCGGCAGCCGATCAACACGAACAATTTTAGGCGCACCTTGCGCTGAAGATGTAGCAACTAGAGGAGCCACATTGCCGTCTCCAGTACTTCAGGACACCCAGAGTCCCTTTCTCATCAGCGATCCCAATTCCAGCCTCCAAAACACGGCTCTCATGATTTCTATCTGTTCTTTCACTTCCTGGAATTACTTTCCAGATAAACCGAACGATTCCCTCATCAGTCGAGCCCAATTCCAGCCTCCAAAACACGGCTCTCTTGATTTCTATCTGTTCTTTCACTTCCTGGAATTCCTTTCCAGATGAACCGAACGATTCCCTCATCAGTCGAGCACGCTCTTATGGCCAACGTCGCTGATCTTCCTGTTGACGACGCTGCTCTTCTTTATCCTGACGTCACTGTTCCTCTTGCAACCGAGTCTGCTCCACCTGTTCATGTCGCTGTTCCTTCTGCAACCGAGCCTGCTCTTCCTGCTGACGACGCTTCTCTTCTTAATGCTGACGGCGCTGTTTCTCCTGCAACCGAGCCTGCTCTTCCTGTTGACAACGCTTCTCTTCTTAATGCTGACGGCATTGTTCCTCCTGCAACCGAGCCTGCTCTTCCTGTTGGCGACGCTGCTCTTCCTTATCCTGACGTCGCTGTTCTGCCTGCAACCGAGCCTGCTCTTCTTGCTGACGACGCTGCTCTTCCTGACGACAAAGCATTGCCAAAATAGCAGCAAGATCGCCTGTCACAGGAGCTTGCCCCACGGATGATGATGATGATGATGCTCCAAATGATTCGGTGGCGGTTGATTCCATCTCCATCGGCTGACGACTCTGCCGAGCTTCTTGAACCGGAGACTCCCCAAACCGCCTTTCATCCATTTCCTGTTGTCGTTGACCTCTCGTCCTGACACCGTCCACGTTATCCTTTGGTAGAACCGGCATTATTTTATCCCACTTCTGACACCAAATTGTTACGAGCTGAGGGTTCGGGATAAAATAATGGGAATCGATTTAACCAAAATAACACTTTTATTCAACACTAAACGATGAATACACGAACTTGGTCACACGTAATCACAATACACTAATTCACACCACAGTTGCACCACTTAAAGTCTCCGAAATGTTCACACGTATAGCTGAATCCAGACTGACTCGGGAGCAACTATTGTTCACGCGAGACCCTTCCCACGTCAGTCCTCCAGGGCCTCACTGAGACTAACTCACTCACTAACTGACTCAGACTGACTCACTCAGACTGACTCCGACTAACTCACAACTGACTGTCCGGCCATCTCTCCGGCCTATTTATATCCACACATTTCGATTGTTCGAGAAGGATCTCGATCGTTCCAGGAAAAGGGTCGGTCCCTCGACACAATGGCCACTCCATTGTGCGCAACCGCAGACAATAACAACAATAACGCAGCAAGACAAAAGCGTTCGAGAAGTTACGATTATTACTCATTGTTTACCAGCCTCGGCGTAACATTACTAATAAAGTAAATTAATATTTTATGGTTTTTGTTACAGTTGGTTGTAATTTATCGTCAAAATTAATGAAATTAAAGAATTAAATGTTTCTTTTTTATATTTTATCTCCCAAAGTTAATTTTATTCATAATAATTATGTTGACCACTTTTCTGACATAAAACTCTTTGCTAAGATTTAAAAAAGTACCGTTCGTTTTAGACGGAGCATCTTGATAAACCGTACGTTTTACCTTATTAAAAAGAAACTCGTGCGTTTTACATTACAATAACGCACAAGTACGTAATGATATACATTACGATATTGAAATTGGTGAAATAAGAGACCCTTTACGAGCAAATGTGTTATAAAATTCTTTATACCTATAGTTTCATTATTACTATTGGTGTTCTATTTCAGGTATTGGCATCAAAAAACTATTTATAATAGGTATTTAGGTCATTAGCACGTGTAAAAATACAAGACTACATTTTCACCTAAACTTCTTTTAATACATTATGTTTTGAAAATGAAAAAAAAAGTTTTGAGCTTAGCATAAGGTGTGTGTGAGACATGGAGAAAGGTTGGAAGTATTAAATAATAAAACAAATTTTTAATATTTTAATCTACGGTTGACCAAGCACCACTAACGAACTAAACTTTGTAAACCTTTTGTAAAAAAATATAAACTTACCGTAGTGTTTATCTCACATTAAAAAAAAACAAATCAAATAATAATAACCAAAATCTTTTGTTTAGTAAAATTTGTTTTTAGATATAAGATGTTTTTTAAAATCATCATCTCAGAAGTTAATGCGTTTAATGTGAAATACACATTTAAAAAAAATAAACAGAGAGATATCCTTTGCATCCAATTTTGTTGTTGCCCTTTTGTATTTTTGATCAAAAATACGGTCATTCTTTCTCCTTTTTTGAATTTGAATTAAAAAATGAAAAGAAAAAAATATGATGATAAAATATAAAACACATAAAAGTTATATAAATAAATTATAACTAAATTATAAATTAATAATAATTAATTATAAATTTTATAATGTATAAATGATTGTACTTGAATGTACGTTATGTCGTAGACATGCAGCAAAGTTGTCTTTTTTCTATAATGGTGTTATAATTTGTTGACTTAGTACCCGGATGACGAAATAATTTAGACGTTTTACTAGTAGGTCATTTTACTTTTATGTCGTTCATCCTACAAGGGCGTTATGCTAGATTGTCCTTCTGATACGGACCGCAGAAAAGTGGTATTTCTGGCCGGAAAGGCTCAAGAATACCGGTTAGCCTGAAAAGCAAAACTGACCTCCAAAGGCAATGACAGGGTACCACGGCACCACTGAGTCTCCTTGAAGGTGGTTAACTAGGTCGGCATAGTCAGCCAGCGCCTGCGAAGACGTCAAGTACCCGATGTGGTCCTTATCGAAGGACTTTTCTTTACCGAAGGGCAAGGATTCTCCGTAGTATCTGAAACAAGTGGGTAACTATAAAAACCGGACAAGTGTAAGTCTGACTCGCACACCGTAGAGTTCCGTATAAAAATATTATTTTAAGTGATATTACTACAAATTAAGGTTTACCATTTTTTTTCTTTATGCTGTGAGACCTTACTTCTTGCCAAATTTCATGATTCTAGGTTAAAGGAAAGTGCCCTATAAGTTTTGATTTATTTGCGAACATTTTGCGAGTGTCAAAATATGTGGTATAAATGGCCGTATTTTTTGATTGCGTTGGCTGACATAGCTCTATTTTTTTACTGGTTTTACAGGTTATTTGATATATTAATACAATGTTTTGCAGTTTAAAATAAAAATAATATATTTGTGGTGGCAGATATTTTTGAAACCATCATTTTATTCTTGTAGATATAAATGTTCTTGTTTTTATTTTCTGTGTGTGTTGTAGTTTAAGATATGGGTTGTATGAAACAAAATGTTGTCTGAAATAAAATATTTTTATTTATAATTAATAAATAAATGATAATGATGATGATGAAATAAAAAATGTTTATTTATGATTTTTGATTTTTATGTTTTTGTACCTAACATGTAGATTGTAGGTACTTACCGTTCCGCCGTACGCACTCTGTTGATCGGTCGGGAGTATTGACCGAGCGGGTCATTGACTGTGCGGGGTGGTAGAACGGCTCGTAGTAAGTTTTTAGTAATCTGTGGCATCGCACAATACGCTGTACTTTAACATTTTGTAGAGCAAGATTTTATCGATTTTCTCGAGATATTGATACTAGACAAGAAACGTTTATCTTACGTTTATTTTAATTTTTTTGTGTTGAAACTATAACAAAGAGCAGCTATCCTATTGGTGTATTTTTGCTTGCTTACTGTTTAGCCACCTCGTACAGCTCTGGTAGAAACGCTCCTTTACACTTCCTTATGCAGAGGTCAACGACCAGTTTTATCATGGCCTTGGACGTTGTATCACAAGTTCACCGTATTTATCTGGTTTCGTTGACAGAGGGCACCAAATGGTTTAGTATATATTAATAGTTGGAAACTAACCTATGTTCTGCAAACACCACCTTCGCCTTGTACTCCATCGCAGTTTCCCACAAGAAACCAGTGTGGTTAGCGAACACTTCGATCTGACCCTGGAAAATATTAGTATACTTGGTTAGGTACAAGTCTTAAAGTACGTTGACAAGTAACAAACATTTCTCTGTAGAAAAAAAAGAAAATTCTTTTCATTTTGAGAACACAGTTTCTGCTCTTTGGTTAGAAGGCTGTAGACGCTTTATTGCCTAGGACAAGATTTTAGAAGGCGTAGGCCTTACAAGCTTCTATAATTTTCACAGGAAGGAAACTTTATAAATGTTATGTAAACACACGTTTGTCGGATGCCAGAGGAACTATGATTGAAAACCACTATGGAATGGGTTCCCAACGGGTGGCAGCCGCGGGGTAGGCCCAGGTGGAGATGAAGGGAGGAACTGGGATTCGTGGAAAAAAGGAAGGGAGGCCTTTGCCCTGCAATGGGACTCTACGGGCTGATAATAATAATAATAAACACATCATGCCGTATGTTATTCCAGTTTCAGGCCTAGGAAGTTCAAGCCTAGGATTTATTTAGTTATCTAATCTATCTATATAGGGTGTTTGATAATATACGCACAAAAATTAAAGGGGTTATTTTGATAAGCATAATAAATAAATATGTGAAATGTTTACCATAGAAATGTGAAATATATTTTGGCATGTAAAAACAAACACTTTATTAAACTTATGTTGTGCTATTGCATAATGCTTGCCATCGAACTACACATACTACTGTATTGGTGACGTCTCGAGATATCTCTTATCCCTTTCTAACCCAAAATCTGCAGCCATTTCCGAAAGAGATATACAATCGGCCTTTATTTTTGGATGTCGATTGCAAGAGTTGGCAGTAAGTTTTTTATCGAATTAATCACCTAAACTTAGTCGATTTTCTTTAAAATTTGATAATATGACTACTAGTTTGAAAATTTGTTAATATAATTAGTAGTTCGAGAAGTCTTTTTTATGTTTTGAGAAACCGTCACTTTAAGATCGTCAGTATATTACCAAACAACGTGTATATATAAAACAAAGTCGGGTTAGTTACACCATTTATAACTCAAGAACGGCGGGACCGATTTGAATGATTTTTGATTTGTTGGATTGGTCGTCGCCCCGAATAGCAGAATACCTAATTATTAAAATATTGAAATAAATCAAGCAAAAACAAATTGTTAAGAAAATTCACTTTCTCATACATAGATGCAGCTAAAGATGGCCGATTGACAATTCTACCGGCAATGTAAATTGGCAGCCCACGTCATATGCATGTCAAGGCGGTACGAAGTTCGTGCGGGTCACTAACCTCGCTTAGACTAGCACAGGATCGAGATTATTAGCATTATCAAAGAGAACAAAAATATCCATAGCAAGAGAAAGAAAGTGCAATTTTGCAGAGGATTTCGACATATAGTGGCTACTTATATTTTGTTTTTGCCAAGTGTCCCGACGTCCCCCGACGTCCTCCCCCGGTGATTTATGTCAACCCTAGACTTAAAATCTACCTTATCTAAATACAATTAGAGCATAAAACATTAACAATTATACCTCATTTCCAGTATAGAAGAAGATAGGTCCATTTTTATCGTCCCAAAACTGATTATTCTCCAAATACTTGATCTTGAAGGTCTCATTCCTCTGATAACTGAAATGGTCCAGTGGCACTTCAAAGAACTTCGTTTCAAATTTATATTCACAGTTCACTATCGAGAGAAATGTCACTATCACACTGAGTTGGAGATACATGATGACGCACGTCTGCTTTAGTCGAAGTACTCACTAGTAATGAGGAGAATAACAAGAAAAACAGTGTACAGTGATGCGCAAGCGCAACTTATGTAATTTTACCCATAGTACTGATGGTAACAAAAGTTTCTCGTTACTAATAACTGAACAAATTATTTGTGTAGTGATCCTGATTTTAATGAATAAATGATTACTGATTTATTGTTTTATTCAATTTTCTTACATCTTAGTTTTGATCTTAGTTTAGTTTAGTCCGGCAAAATGGTAGCTGATGATGATGGTATGGTCGACTGGTTTCCCACTGTACAGTTAGATTGGAACCGACAACTTTATACCGTTAATAATGGATATCAATAAATTTAAATAATTGGTTTAGCCGTGTATAAAGCCATTAAAGTGTAAATACTTAGCTCTTTTTATATATTAACAAATCATAGGTATTATAAGATCGAATGCTTTGAACAATGGATGACGTACAATCTAATAACAAACATCCTTACGATCAATTTACTTGTAGGTATGTACTTAGGTAATTACCTGAGTTAACGACTGGCGCATCAAACTGTCGTTGTTATTAATGACGTTCATCATCATCATCATCATTGGCAGCTTAACTGATAGCTCACTGCTGGGAATAAGCTTCCTCCCTCAAACGGCACTCCAACCAATCCTGTGCTATTCGCATCCAGGGTCTTATTAATAATAGAATAGAATAGAATAGAATAGAATAGAATACTCTTTATTGCACACCAACATAATTAAAATACAATAAAAATACACAAAAATTAAGGTAAGTACAATGGGCGGTCTTATCGCTAAAAGCGATCTCTTCCAGACAACCTTTGGATGGACAGGACAAAACAAAATCAAAAAGACGGCGGTGTAAATACGAGTATATTCATAAACTTACATAAACTACCTATACTTACTAATAAACTAAATATATATACTTACAAATATAATAATATATACTTATATATATAAACTACAATAAAGGAGATAAACATAACGATAAACTAGCAGTGCGTAGACAAAGAAAGGAAATGGTTGTATACCTTAGCTTTAAAGATAGGAAGAGATTTAGATGATCTAATAGAGAAAGGTAAAGCGTTCCACAGCCGCACAGCTTGAACTGTAAAGGAGTCACCATAAAATTGAGAACTGTGGACAGGGGTTTGGAGACTTAGAGCTTCAGATGAGCGTAGATTTCGATCATGCGCCTGGTGCAAGAACACAAAACGCTCCTTTAGATAGGATGGTGAAGAAGGATTGAAAAGAATGTTAAAAAGAAGGGACAGAATATGTGCATTCCGGCGAAGACGGATAGGGAGCCACTTGAGTTTTGCGCGAAATTCTGAAACATGGTCATATTTGCGCAAGCCAAATACGAACCGAATACAAAGATTTTGAAGGCGCTCAAGTTTGCTCAATTGGACTTCAGAAAGGTCGAGATAGCTGACGTCGGCGTAATCTAAAATAGGGAGTAGAAGGGATTGTGCAAGCGTAATTTTGGTGGCGGTTGGTAAAAAGTTGCGAAGTCTTCGCAACGAGGCTGAGGACGCAAACATTTTTCGGCTGATCTCGGCAATACACGGCTCCCACGATAGCTTGGTGTCCATAATAATGCCTAAGTTTTTCACCGTCTGACTGATACCTATCTGAGCCCCATTAAAAACTACAGGTGGAAGTTGCTCAAACTTTAGCCGGGGAATCATTTTGTGTAATAACTTACATATTGTAAAATACCAATTTACTAACTATCATAACTTTACGTCATTGTACAATCAATCTGTTTGTAGTTCTCATACCGATTTGTGTATTCATTTATTTAACATAGGTATCTAGAGAATGTTTAAAACATCATTTCTGAAGGCTTTAATAGAGAATTATGCTAGAGTTCCGATTTAATTAAATAAATAAATATTGCTGGGCATTTCACACAGCGCTATCTAGCCCCAAACCAAGCAGAACTTGTACTATGGGAACCAGATAACTGATAGAATACTTATATACTTGTTTTTTGTAAATACGTACTTATAATATATAAAAAAAATATCCAGACCCCGAACAAATATCTGTAGATCATGCAAACATTTGTTCCGCGGCGAGAATCGAACCCGTCTGTTTTGAAATATGGCCCAAGTTCTCTTTTACGAAAGGAACATTGCATTTTATGAAACTTTTAAAACTATGGTTAGAACCTTGTAGCCTTGTAGGTATTCACTGAGGGATAAATATTGATGTGGCCGAACAGACATCGTGCGACGTCACGTGCCATTTTGTCTCTCGCTTGTTATCACTGAAAACATCGCGACACATCATGACATCGTACGACACCACGAGACGTTTTGTCTCCCATTTATTATCACTAAAAGAATCGCGACACAAGATGTTTGCGGATGTTGGGCGAAGTCGAGCGACGTCGTCCGACATGTCTCGCGACACGTGTTACCGGACATTAGTGCCCTAGTAAACCATAATCGGACGTTAAATTGCACTTTTCTAAGTCACTTGTGTGTCCGTATACATGTGTATATCAGCACATTTGACCCTACAGCATGGAGACAGGATGTGGCACAGACTACGTTACAGTTGGTATAACAGCCGGGGTACTATGTCAAACATTGTTATCGAATCGCTCTCAATACACAATTAATTAGTTCACTGTATTTAATGCATGGTGATTCATTATGAAGCAGGAAATATTTTAACATACTTTACGTACCTACACATACAACAATGGCACGTTTCTAAGGATTCCGTTTTAGTAATGATATTATGTAAATAAAATATGTAGACTAGATGTTTATAACTCGGAAAACCGATTTATTATAGTTTATTAGATGTACCTACCTACTTAAACGTACGGGTTTCACTACAATCTCAAACATAGGTAGTCAAGTCCTGCACACCCGGATTCCCTAAATCGTTGTATTTACAACACAGAGGGCTTAGCCAAGTTACAGTCGATTAGCGATGACGCTAGTCGATAAGTCCGAAAATGTATGGGATTTGACACATGCTATAGAAATACCACGTGATACAGCGACAACAAATGTATGTAGAAATCGAATAGATTCGAAGCGAATGTAATTTGGCTACGGGCCCTGGTATTCACAACACAGACCAGGAACAAACATTTGCAAATATTGCGAACATATTACTCGAAGCAGGAATCTTTTTTTGTTGTTTTTTTTCGAGGAGGAAATCTGCATCCAGATACCCGTATTGCATGCAGGGCTACTATAAAATTATGTATTATCACCACAGACCAGTTTAAATTAAAAGTCTGAGGTATTCATTATTATAAACACGAGATTTATCACGTACCGTTTTATCGGTGTTTCGACCGACAATGTTTCGGTTCAACTCGTGGATCAGGATCAGGCTGAGTGCGATCCCCTCCGAATAACGTCTCGTCTCGCACTCACCGATAAAACGGTAAGTGACAAATCCTGTATTTATAATAATAATTGAAATGAATCACGAAAGTTGTCTGTGGTATTACCTATGTATATGTATATACAGCGTCGCTAACTGGCAACCCGCTGTAGAATAGAATAGAAAACGTTTTATTGCATACCACACTTAAATTAACAAACCTGTAAGCTATAATATGTTTAAAGATTAAAATTAAACTTGTGGAAGAATGATTTCCAAAAAGTTAGTTTATTAGAATATAGATTTTATCAAACACTCAACGTGTAGTATTTTTAGGAAATTAGCTTTCTACAAGTTTTAGCGACGCTGTCTGTAGGTACGTAACGTCCTAACGTATATTTTACGTTATAACAGGAAGTAGGTAAAGTAAAAATTATTTTACGAACATGTTAAAGTTTATTTATAAAATGTAACACATAATTCAGTTATAGAAGGGAACAGAAGTAACTTTTCTTTTTTTTTCTTATACAATGGAGATGGAACAAAGCCTATAACAAAGTTTGCCTCGTAGGTCACGCTCATTGGAAATATGCCCTACGATGCACTTCCCTGCGTCCATCAACTTGAGGCATACAGGTGTAAAGCCTCATGTGCCTGTAATTTCACCGGAAACCATACCCTTCAAACCGAAGCACAGCAATGCTGCTTGGCGGTAGAAATAGGTATCTAGAAACTCTACTACTCTTAAAGTACGTATCTACTAGTTTCCTCTAGTGATACTACTATATCCTATGCATCGCGCCCATAAACTACTAACATAGGTAATGTCGAACTAAGGTAGCCTATATTGCATTGCATTGCGACATATAGGTAAATAAAGTCGCAAGTGTCCTTAAGATTGTCTAAAAAATTATTATACGTTTTGCTACTAGATTATTTCTAGGATGTTTCTTTTTTGGAGATGTCCGATGGATGGTCTACATCCACCAGTCCAGTCACCTCCAGATGCGACAGGTGTTGTCCTTGGATGCGGTGATGATGGCGTCTCCTGCGTAAGAGTAGGCACAGGAGAAGATCTCACCCTGGTGGCCTGACAGCACCTGTTAATGTCAATGGTAGAGTAGGAAATTTTAAACTTTCTTAATTATATGGATTTACGTGTGTTTCAATGTGGTCTAGATTTTTTTCACTATGCTCATTCCTCTCGTTTTCAAAGTCGCTACGTGTTTCGGAGTCGCTCAGCCCTAATTACGTACTTTATATAATGTAAAGTAATTTTCTTGTATAAACTACTCATAGCCTACTTGGCTAGATTGTAATAAAATTAAGGAATATTGAAAATATAATAAAAAAAAAATTTAGATAGGTAAAAGGGTAGGTAATCATTAGAAAAAACGGTGAAAGAGAGACAAGTGAAATCGACGTTTCTGAATGATTTTTGTGATTTTAATGATTACGTATATGAATATTGAATTGAAATTTCTTTACCGACCGAGGGTAACTAAAGATTGGAGGACCTGGAAAGGGTATCATGAGATAATACTAGTAGTTCGCCTCGAACTGAGATCTCGCAAATCTCCCAAAATAAATATTATTCTAAGGGCGACTTGCACAACGATACCTAAACGTATTTAGTGGCTAAATATGATTTAAGGAGTTGTCAAATCATACAAATACTTCAAATTTAAACATGTTTAGTCGCTAAATACGTTTAGTGATCTTTGTGCATGCCGGCTTTAATCTTTGACTAGTAAATTGGTGCCACGAAATGCATAACTAAGCTACTTGACCTACAATTTCATCCAAATTAGATGTAACGGGGGTCCTTGTTAAGTGGTTCTATTTTTTTGGGGTACAAATGGCAGTTATTCTGGACTTCAGACTTTTGCCTTATGTCACAAAGCTACACGAATACCAAATTTCAGCATTGTGGGGTCAATGATGTACCCTGTGAATTTTGTCAAAGTTTTGTTTTTATTATGGCTAATAACTCAAAAACTACAAAAATTATACTAAAAATAAAAACGGGGTTTAAATGTACTAATAAAGACCTTTCATTTGACGTCCCGCTTGACCTAATAGTCTCATTTTAATTTTTTTTTACCCCTCTTGAACCCCAATATCTCAACAACCCCCCAATATTTTTAGCTCATTGAGTCACAACAAAATTGTGCCATCATTACCTACCTATATACCAAATTTCTTGATGATCGGATAAACGCTACGAAAATTATCCTCGGACAAACAAACATACATACATACAACGCCGATTTGCCCAAGTTGATTTGGAGATATCGCTTCGCTCGATCAATTACTTACTGCTATGTGTGCCCCGCCCACTTCAGCTTGATAATCCTCTGTGATATGTCAGCAGCTCATAGTGAGTAATACCTGTATGCAGTTTCCAGTGGAGGTGTTCCAGATGCGAGCGCTCCTGTCAGCTGATGCTGTGAGGAGGCAGCCTCCGGCGGGACTGAAGCAGACCTATAGATATTTACTATCAATTTCAGTACTGAGCAATGAATAAGTTATTAATGCGATTAGCAGTCTTCTATTTAATGTGACGACTTCGCAGCTCTACTATAGACTTATCATCATCATATCAGCCAGCGGACGTCCACTGATGAACGTAGGCCTCTCCCATAGATTTTCGAAGCGACCGAGTGATAGATTATTAGTAAGTTTATCTATTACTATCTGCCACCAAGAACTAAATTGAGAAACATTTGGAGGCAATAACTACCTTGGAAACCTCTTCCCGATGCCCCTTCATAATAGCTAGTTCCTTGAAGTCAGCTCGTACATCGTACACCCTCGCCGAGCAGTCGCTGGATGACGTCGCCATGCGCTGACCCGCCCAGTCGAAGCAAATATCCAAGACCTGGTAAGTATCAAACACAATTTTTGTATTAAGGGGATAAAACTTATTCTGCCTATCGAAACTCAAGCTAGCACGAAATTATCTTTATGTTTTTTTTAATAATGGAAAATGCTTACATTTTTATTCAGAGCAGGATCCTAACAATAACAGCTTTCAATGCGTAGTATAGCCCGTAGAGGCTCTACGCTTTACGTAGCACCAAGGAAAAGTAACTAAATAACAAGGCTAATAGAGATTTAAATATTTGTAGTCGCATACCATTTATATTACAGAAGAGTAGTACTAAGGCCAGCTCGCACGATCCCTAAACGTATTTAGCTACTAACCATGTTTAGATTTGACGTATTTGTATCAGTGTATGATTTGACAACTCCTTAAATCATATTTAGCCACTAAATACGTTTACGCATCGCAACTCGCCCTAAATGAGGTTTTAAGAGTAGTTAAGTTTCTTGTGAAAGGGCTCGCCCGGGGGGAAGTGCTACCACCATACCGATTTCTACCGCCAAGCAGCATTGCTGTGTTTCGGTTTGAAAGGTATGGTTGCCGGTGAAAGTACAGGCACATGAGACTTTACACCTGTATGCCTCAAGTTGATGGACGCAGGGATGTGCATCGTAGGGCACATTTCTAAGGAGCGTAACCTACGAGGCAAACTTGTTATAGGCGATGGTTACCACTTAACAACAGGTGGGCCATAGGCTTGTTCCATCTCCAGTAATATAAAAAAAAAAACTTGTAATGTTCAATAAAGGTTTGCACTCGTGTAAATTGCAATCCATTTTTGTTCAGGCTCAAGTTAGGTAAATAAGACTTTATGTTGTAAAGATGACATTTGGATTGAATTTGATTATATCTTTATTTCTGCACTAGCTCCCGCCAGCGGCTTCGCATACGTTGTTTGTCAACAAAAAGTAGCCTATGTTTGAATGCAGGTCATAATCTATCAACACACCAAATCGCATCGAAATTGGTTTAGCTATTACTACGTGGTTGAGTAACAAACAAATAAGCATACATCCAAACTTTCACATTTATAATATTAGTGTGATAGTTTCCACAGCGCATGCGATGAAAGACATTTTATGGCTATTTTTTTTACACCTTTGGTTACATTATTGAAGGTATAGTAGGGATTCCTATTTTTTTCTAGAAATAAATCTATCTTACTCAGGGGTAGCATTCTAACGGAAAAATATTTTTTAGAAATCGGACCAGTAGTTTTTTAGTTTATTCGTTACAAACATACAAAAATACAATTCTTTCCTCTTTATAATATTAATATAGATGTAGACTAGTAGTTCGCCCCGAACAGAGATCTCACGAGTATCCAATAAAAAAAAAAAAAATATTCGTAATCTTTGACTATGAAAATAGTGCCATTAAATGATTAACCACTTAACTTGACCTACAGTTTCATTACAATTACAGGTAACGGGAGCTCATGTAAATTGGTTACTTGTTTTTGGGGTAGAAATTGCAGTTATTCTGGATTTCAGACTTTTGCCTATATTTGTATACTAATACTACTATACTAAAGCTACACGCATACTAAATTTCAGCACTGTGGGGTCACTGGTGTACCCTGTGAATTTTGTCAAAGTTCAGTTTATTTTACAATTAATTAATAAAACTTAAAATTCGCAGCGGTCTAACGGAGTTCACGTTACCTATCGTAAGTATAAATAAGACCTGTAAGACTAATACTTTTATAATTATTGAACTGTATTTATTTAATAATTTCACACAAAACAGAATAGTGCTAGGAGGACTTAATGCTAATAGCATTATCTACCAGTCATCCTGGTCGTGCTAAAAGAAGTTAAGGCGTGACACAGGAAAAAAAGTATTTCAACACTAATAATAAAAACAGACTCTAAATGTGTAAATAAGAACTCAATTATAAATACTTTAACATAACAATTATACATTTTAAACCAAGTCAAACGCAAGGATAGTATCAGTGGCTAATTTATCTTCATCTTCTCACGGAAGCAGAATAAGAAGACAAAAATACATGAATGTCAAGGATTTACATGGATGTAATAAATAAATATAATTATGCATACCTCGTCAGTATGTGAAGCCACGGTAGCAAGGCAGTCAGTGTTCCGTGCGTCCCACAGCTTAGCGCTGCCGTCCAGTGATGAGGAGCCGATTAGGGAGCTGTCCCAGTTCAGCTGGACGTTGGAGATCTCACCGTTGTGCCCTTCTAAGACTGCTACTCGACTGAAAGCAATTACAATTGGTACCTATTTAATAAACTAGTCCTACCACTGATTATTTTTATTATGGCCTCTGTATCCTGACTGAATTTCATTCTTTGTTTGGTTTTTGTTATAGTAAGTCTCACAGATCAGGGTTATTTTTTTTTGTTGATGTTAGCCAAGCGCTTGACCACTACCTCATCTGATGGTAAGTGATGGTGTGATCGAAGATGGAGCACGCTTGCCTAGAAAGAACCTGTTCACTCTGGACTTGAAGGCTCCGAAATTACACTAGTTCGGAAAAACATACGTCGGAAGGGAGTTCCACTCCTTACTTGTGCTAACAAGAAAAGTTGAAGCAAATAGCTTGGAACGGCAAAGTGGTATGCCAACCAGTTATGTGTGGTATTTCTCGGTACGTCTGCTTGTCCGGTGGTGGAATGGGGAAAGAAGGATAAGGTCACGAAGATCTTGCGCACATTCACCAAAATGAATCTTGTAAAGTGCCTCATGGCCACATGGAAAAGGCCTCCTCCAGCATCTTCCATTGAGATTTTTCTAGAGCAACCCTTCTCCGGTTGGTGCCCGTTGTAAGTTTGATCTCATCTTCCCTTCTTCAGTATTGTTCACCTCGGCTCCTTCACTGATGCCACATATCAATTAATCACCATACAAAAATTTAAAAGCGAGATCCTTGACGGGAAAGATAATTTATACAAAGTTTGGTAATAAGTTTTAGCTTTAATAGGGTAAAGAATGCATTACTGGGAACGAATGCTACAGTCTAAATACCTACTTATTTCATAATAGTCGGTAGACAGGTAGAGTAATAAAAGAATGAGCACTTGCTCATAAAGATTTATGAATTCATGCACTGTCGTAATAATAGGTAAAAGATATTTAGAATCAAGAAATGAATTCAGAATTGTATCCCTGTCTTGCTACAAAACCTAAGAAAACATTTCTTGCAAGCTGGCTTACGTTTATATTGAGTCTATTAAAATGACTAGCAATCACTCGTTATTATTGCGCACACAAAATTATAAAGCTATCTCGTAATCAAGCGTTGACTCTTTGACGGGTCACGATTTCAACAGAATAATTATAATTGAAAATGGAAATAATAAATTAAAACTTTTATTTCACAATCATGACATATGTAAAAAATATTTATTTGTTATCAGCCCGTAGAGTCCCACAGCAGGGCAAAGGCCTCCCTTCTCTCTCCTCTCTTTCCACGAATATTGGCTAATTGGGGTCAATCTTTATGGTATGCATCCAGTTCATCATGGACGCATGAAAAAATAAAACACAAAATTTTATTCTACACAAATAATTAAGGAGATAATGTGAGAACTACCCCAGTCTTTGGTAAAAATGTTGAATTGTATTGAAAAATTCTTTATTGCACAAAAATACATAGATATGTACATAGGCGAATGTTCTAGTGATTCCTTTGGAAAGTGACACTTATAATATTATTATTTTTATACTTCCGGGGCATGTTACAAACAAATGGCCCACCAGTGGTAACCATCGCATAAATAAAGTATTGCCTCGTAGGTTACGTGACTTATAGAAGCGTACCCTACGATGCTCTGCCCTGCGTTCATCAACTTGAGGCATTCAGGTGTACATCCTTATGTGCTTGTAATTTCGCCGACAACCATACCCTTCAAACCGAAACACAGCAATGTTGCTTGGGGGCAGAAATAGGTATGGTTGTAGTATTTTGTAGGTATTCCAACATCTTACTCTTTGACTCTAGTGTCCCACATAGCGATGGTGCCGTCGAAAGAGCCTGTTATGAGTCGCTGGCCCTCATTAGGATCGAACTGAAGCGCTATGACTTCGCCCCTGTGGCCCGTGTACGTGTGGATTTCAGCGCCTGGAAAGTAAGTCATACTATAGGATGAAAAAATACGTTTAACGTAGGTAAACAGACGTTTACGGTTAAATTGTTTTGATATACATGTAGTTACTAGGTATAGGTACCCTAATTATCGGCCATTATAGTGTTTCTTTAATTGATCGTGTGGCGGATCGTCTTTAGTCTTTACATTGCAACCTTATTAGCACGAATAGATCAACCTCTGACCTATATATCACCTAAAAGACGACCTCCGTGGCGCAGTGGGCGAATAGCCGGAGGTTGCTGGTTTGATTACCGCCGCGGAACAAATGTTTGCATCATCTACAGATATTTGTTCCGGGTCTGTTTGTTTCTCTATATATTATAACAAGGTATGTTTTTACAAAAAAAAGTATGTAAGTATTTTACAGTTATCTGGTTCCCATAGTACAATATTTGCTAGCCCCAAACTAGGGGCTAGATAGCGCTGTGTGAAATGTCCAGCAATATTTAATTATTTATTTTATCTTCGTTTGACCACAATATCACCCTATTTAGGTCACCGACCAACTTAATATTATGGTGACCTGGAAAAGGGCCTTGTTTGTGGCCGATAGTGAAAAGATTCAGTGCACTTTTTTCTTTCTCAATAATCATCATCATCCACATCCAAAGTTAGCTGTCTGCTGGGTCTGAGCCTCCCTAAGACTGTACCGTCCACCACGATACTGCGCTAGTCTGACCCATCGACGGCCCGCGACTTTGACTGTCGGCCAGCCATTTCACTATTGGATGAATTAAGGTTCTGTAACCGCTTATCGGCCACTATTCGGTAATCGCTTTACATCGCCTATCATCAGCACGCCTAGCCATATGTATCGCCCAACTCTATTTTAGTTCCATAGCGCGATTAAATACGTCTTCGACCTTCATATTTCTACATTTGGAAGACAGAGCATACCATAGTCAGCGTCAAACTTATAGACCGTGCTTAATAATAATGGTGGACCAATTTATTTCAAGATTCAAGTTATTACTTAAGTTTTCTTAATCTTAGTTACCTTAGTATCAAGATTGATGATCCTCAAAATGGCCTTACGGCCGTTGCTAAAAACCTTAGTGAAGTACAAGGATTCCTTTAATGCCAATAAGGCATAAATGCCAATATAAGTTAGGATATTATGTGATTTACCAGTTCGAACATCAAACAGCTTGGCAGTATGGTCCATAGAGCCTGTAGCAGCTAGGTCACTCTTGGCGCTGAACTGTGCAGCCACGACCTCTCCAGTATGACCCCATAAAGTAGCTAGACATTCTCCAGTGACAGGATCCCAGACCTTAGCCGACTTGTCGAAAGAACCCGTGATTACACGGTCGCTGAAAACACAAACGTAGGTTAGCGACTTGCCAGTGGCGGAAATGATACCCCAATGGTGGACAGTGGACACCCTCAAAATTCATACTTGATACGCAAATTTTTAAGGATAACCGATTAGAGAGTACCGAAGGGCAAATCCAATCTATTAGCATTTACCTAATATTGGTGCAGCATACCATTTTCATTGTTAGCCATTTTGAGTGTCGTAAAAAATATAATTTCGTAGACATGCAAGCAAATTCCTGTCTGTTGCACAGGTTAGTACATAGTTTGTATTAGATTCCACTTAAAATTAAGGCAATTAAATTATACGTAGGTCTTACCAAGAAGGAAAGTTGAATCCCACAGAATAAACGACATTTTGGTGTCCAGAGAGATTCGCCAACTCTTTTCCGGTTTCCACGTTCCATACCTTGCATGTTCTATCGTAACTTCCTGATAGACATCTGAAAAATAAGTTAGAAGATTTTACCAAAGCATAGACTGTCATTGTGAGGAAACTCGTGGCTTAGTTAGCTTTGCACGTATTGACCAACGCCAATGTTACTCATGCGGATTAAGCCGCGGTTTCATTTTTGCGTAGGATGTGCACGCAGAGGCTACGTACGTTAGCTGCTTAGGTCCATTTTGTCTGCCTGCGTGTGTCTACTTTTCCATTGCAACACATTCCGCGCCTAAGGCTAGGCCAGCCACATTTCAGTTCTATTTCATACGGTTTGTGAAAGCTACGCCACAGTGTGTATCAGTGTTATCATCGTTATTTTTGATGAATCACTATGCTCCGTCCTTGCAGTGAATTCATCTTTCTTTAAGCAGAATTCACGTCTTTTATGATTGCCATTTTTCTGCGTGTATCGGAGTGCATTCTGCTGACATCTATCGACGGTAAAGTGTTCCATACCTTAACTGTACGCATTAAGAACGTAAGTCCAAAACGGTGTGTGCGAATGGGTGGTATATTAACTAGGTACGGATGGTACTGAGCCGTGCACCTGCTTATACTTTGATAGAAAGGAGATGGATGAGGGTGATGAAGGAATTAAAATAACCTAAACGATTTAACCCCACCTCTTCCCAGACTTATCAAAAGCTACGTTGGTGAGCGGCAACACATGAGTATGCAGATCCTTGTAGATGTAAAACCGCTTGCCAGCCGGGCCCTCGTGCTCGATCCTCTTCTTCAGGATCTCCAGGCATTGTTCCAGTTGATCGTGGACCTCCTCGGTGATTAGGGGTTCCTTCTTGTGCAGGCGTTTGGCTATTTCTTTTAGGTCTGAACTGTAAGATTGTCAAGTGCAGGTATTAATTTTATTTCTTAGTTACGGGTTAATTCTCGACTCTTAACTAAACACAATAAGTTTTTTTAATGTTGTAAAAAAACTTTTTCTCAGACTACTCTCTAGATCAGGCTTACTTGGAATTTAGTTCAAGCAGATCAATATCCTTATTCTTCACGACCCCTTTCTGCAGGTACTCCAGCACCAACCCTGGAGGATGGTACCGCAGATGGAACTTCAGCAGCTTCATACTCCAATAATTGCACGGTCTTGTTAATCACGTTATATTATTTACGTTTATGTTTCCGAAGAAACCATTTTACTATTTTTATATTTGTAAAGTTTCAAAACATTGTCATCATTTTGTCAATAGTTACCGTTGTCATGGTAACGTAAGATTTAACTTCCCTTTCTGTGATTTTATAAATAAGGTTTCATGCGGGGACTTATTCAATCACGAAAGTAATTTAGCAGAGGTCGCG
The DNA here is from genome assembly GCA_963924445.1 of Philereme transversata. Classification (NCBI taxonomy): domain Eukaryota; kingdom Metazoa; phylum Arthropoda; class Insecta; order Lepidoptera; family Geometridae; genus Philereme; species Philereme transversata. The sequence continues at coordinate 22,873,500 of OZ004342.1, read as the reverse complement.
AGAAATAAAAAAAATACACATTGCAATATTTAGATAGTAGGATAAAACATTTTAAAAAAAGTGGCACTCCGGGAGTGCCGACAGAAGTGAAAACTTGAATAAAAGCAGACTACACTACATATACATAAATACAGAGGAGTCAGTAACAGTCAGTAGTCAGTGATAGGTGTCGGTAACAGTGTCGCGAGTTCAATGGTTTTTCCCATCTAAAAAAATGCTTAACGCTCCTAAAGAAGTCCAACGCGTCTAAAGAAGTTTTCACTGCAGTTGTTGTTGCAGTGTTTGAATTTGACACTCAAGGCCGTCTCTGACTGGGGCGATGCCAATCTTGTCAAATTCAATGCTTCAAAAACGCAAGCATGTCTCTTCTCGGCGAAAAAGAGTCAGTTTACACAAGCTCCAATTTTCCAAAATGTACCGTTATCTGTAAAAGGTCACCTCGAGCTCCTAGGGATCTCGCTCACGCCTACTCTCAACTTTAGCTCATACATCGAGTCTAAGGCTAAAACAGTTGCCATGAAGCTGGGCATCCTCAACAAGGTCAGGAGATACTTCACACCAGGACAGCTTCTTAGTCTTTATAAAGCTCAAGTCCGGTTGGTATGGAGTACTGCTGCCACCTTTGGGATGGTTCAGCCAAATACCAGCTCTCTACCTTAGACTCGATAGAACGTAGGGCTTTTAGGCTTATAGGTGAGCAATATATGGCGGTGACTAAGACCCAAAGTCTCGACCACTGCCGTAAAGTTGCAAGCCTATCGATCTTTTACAGAATACATTTTGGGGAATGTGCCCAGGAACTATACGATCTGATCCCGCCATCTCCTTTCCATCAAAGGACAAGCAGGCGCACGGCTCAGTACCACCCGTGCCTAGTCAATATACCACCCATTCGCACACACCGTTTTGGTTCTACGTTCTTGATGCGTACAGCTAAGGTATGGAACACTTTGCCGTCGTCCGTTTTTCCTAAAGAATACAATCCGGGCCTCTTTAAGGTAAGAGTAAATAGGTTTCTTCTAGATCTTCGTGCTTCATCTTAGACCACATCATCACTTACCATCAGGTGAGATTGTGGTCAAACGAAGTTCTATCCAATTAAAAAAAAAAAACTTGAAAAAGAAATCTTTTTGTAGATTTTTTTAAACTTTCACTAATTTGTACGGAAGAGAAAAATCTGAAAGCCGTATATTTTTAATTGAATCCCAAAAAAATTTTGAAGTGAGTTAACAGTGTCAGGAACAGATGTACAATGCGATACTATTCATTATTTTCTCAGTCACCACTTACACATCTGGATTAAATTTGATAATTATGTAAAAAAATAACTGATTAGGTTACCTAACTAATTTACGTATGAACTGTTAGTTTAACCATAATTTCACATATAAAACACAATAATATAAGTAATTATAGGTTATGGAAACTGAATTTTGGGAAAAGCTCGGAAGAAACTGTGAGACTCGATTCCTGACAAATTTCTGACAGTTCCGTACAAATTTGTAGGTACGTATTATAAATAGTATAATACGTAGCACAAATTTGTACGTAACCCTCGGTGGGCGAGTCCGACTCGCACTTGTCCGGTTATTTTTATTTTTTAAACATGCTATTTTTGGAGAATTAAACGAAATTGAATTTATCATGTAGGTAAGGATCACCTATTTACCAATAACTAATAGCATCATGTTTATGTATACTCATTTAAAAGTATCTAAATTGATAAACAAAATTCAAAATAAAGATTGCTGTTTTGACTTCCGTCGAAAGCCGCAATCGAGTTGGTCACGTCGGGTTTTGTGAAGGAAGGAGGCCGCCATCTTGTGGACAGAACATCTTTGGATATTTTTCGCAACGGCGAATGGACTGCAGATCTTGATCAGACTTCGATACTATTGTGAATTGTGCTGTTAAAGTGGAGTTTTGGTGTCGCGATCCTGCTGTAGCTGGGGTAAATGTCCTTATTCCTTTGTAGTTGATTTGCTTAGTCCGAAAATACTGAATAGTTGAGGAAGTTCTATTTAGGCTTGCGTTTAAATGTAGACAAAAGTATTCAATAAATTGATTAAAGTAAATTAAGCGTAATTTATTTAAATATGGTTTCCATTCCTTTCAATCAATTGCAAATGACTCTATAACCCCCATTACCTACTCCCAGCTGACTCGATATCGAGCCATAACAATTGCAAATCTATTGTGTAGGTATAACTCAGAGCTTTGACACCCGAGATTGTGGTCAAATTAACTGTGAGCCTACAGTTTATCTATACTAATACATATCATAAATTCGAAAGTAACTCTGTCTAACTGTCTATTTGTTACGCTTTCATGACTAAATTGCTTGACCGATTTTAATGATATTTGGTATATAGATAGACCGGGATTGATATAGGTTACTTTTTACCTGACTGCGCAGAAAGAGGGTGATGTTTTTATTGACACACACAGCGGTTGTAGCCGCATGCGGGTCATCTATTAATACATAAAAATACTACAGTACTGGAATCAATCATCATTCACGGCTGAGTGGTGCAGGAAATCGGTGTGTTCCTTCAATGCCTATCTGTCTGCTACATTTCACAATCGCTAATTAGCAATGTTTCAGTATAATGCTGTGAAATTTCATCAACTTCCTATCAATCCTTGGTCAATATCCCAGTCTAGAAACAAGCGGAAAATCAATCGAGTGCGTTGAAATCTTTTGCTTGTTATGTGTTATTGTGATTATGTACGTATAAAAGTATGTATTTACAAAATATATGTTACTTACATTACCAATATTTTATCAGTAATCTGGTTCCTATACTTGTTACAAGCTTTTCTTAGTAAAGATAGCGCATGTGAAATGTCTAGTACAAGTGGTTCGCCCCGAACTGAGATCTCGCGAGTCTACCATAAAAACAAAAAAGTATTATTTGTAATCTGTGACTATCAAAATAGTGCCACGAAAAAAAACCAACTAACTTGACCTACGGTTTTATTCAAATTACAGTTAACGGGAGTTCATGTAAATTGGCTACTCTTTTTTGCGGTACAAATTGCAGTTATTCTGGATTTTAGACTTTTGCCTATATTTGTGATACATAAGCTACACGCGTACCAAATTACAGCACTGTGGGGTCACTGTTGTACCCTGTGAATTTTGTTAAAGTTTAGTTTTTATTATAGTTGATAACTCAAAAACTACAAAAACTTTACTAAAAATAAAGACGGTGTAGAAATGTACCTTTCATTTTACGTCTCATTTGACTTAATAGTCTCATTTTAATTTTATTTTACCTTTCTTGAACCCCAGTATCTCAACAACCCCCCCACATTTTTAACTTGTTTAGTCACACCAAAATTGTGCCATCACTACCTACCTATGTATCAAATTTCATAATGATCGGATCAATGCTTTGAAGGTTATCCTCGGACAAACAAACATATATACATACGTACATACAACACCGATTTGCCCAAGTTGATTTAGAGATCTCGCTTCGGTCGATCATTTATTTATTAATTATATTATTTATAATGAACGCCGGAAGTAGATGAAAATCAAAAGATTCTTGAACCGAGTAGCAAGTAAACAACTAGCACTATTTCAAATGTTTTTGTGCCTAATTTATTTCTACGGCGCGGCGGCGGCGCGTAGCCAAACTTCTAACGAAAACATTTTTTTTCTGGACGGTATTTTAAATTTTGATTATTTTTGCAGGGAGCTTGAATCATATCCTTTTCCAAGGTAAATGCAATTATGTGGGGGTCATAGATGTGAGGTTAAAATAATATATAAATAATAGAAACATCTATTCAGCCATCACATCTGTCTTCAAGATTCCCGAGCTGGAGATTAGCCAACATAGCAACAAAAGGCTGTGTATGCGCTACGCGGTCCACATTGGTGTCAACGCCAGACAAATTACAGGGAAGTACTAAAGACGAAAAATGGGGGAGAGAATGGATATAGCTAGTTGAGTCAAAGGAATCCAAATCTGAAAGTTAGATTGATGTCATCGTTAACTAAAACATTGCAAGTAGCATTTGGATGAACAAGAGACGCACAAGATAAAGTAGGCTGGTAGAAAGTAGAATGGGGCTTATTGCATTACAAATATACTAAAAAGAAATATGTACAACCTCCATAGCAAAACCTTATTTCTATTAAAATAAAAGAGGTTACATTCATAATTTTTCGTTTCGAACTTTGATCTTAAGGTTTACCGTGAAATCACTTCTGTTGATGATTGTTACAAATTGCAACATGATCTTGATAGCCTCACTAGCTACGCAAAGCAAACAAACTGCATCTTAGTCTGACTAAATGCAAGTCCATCACCGTCACAAAGAAAACCAATTCCATACATTTTACTTATTCTCTGTGCGGAACCCCGCTGGCAAAAGTATTTATGATAAAAGATCAAGGAATTCTAATGGACTCTAAACTACATTTTGATGTTCATATAAATCACATAGTCATAAGCATGTAAGATGTATGGATTCGTTATGCGAACTAGTGTTCCGTTCAGGAGACCTGGCTCATACCTATTAATATATAACTCATTGATTCGATCTCAGTTAGAGTACGCTACATCTGTTTGGAACCCGTTCTATGCTAAATACCATGACCAGATAGAATCCGTCCAACGTAGGTAAATTCTTGCGTTCAATGAACTATCGCTGTTATCGTTCGAAATCCTCCTACGACATACTTTTAAATAGATTTTCTTTACCAACACTTCAGACGAGAAGACTGCTCCTTGATCAACTGCTGTTATATAATATCTGCCATAATAAATGCGACTGTAACCAACTTGTTAACCAAATATACATTCGTATTCCATATCGTTCGTATTTCAAGCGAGAGACCTGCAAGCGTTATGTATTCGCACTTACTACTTGTAAAACGAACGCGGGTCAGCGAGCGCCACTCAATAGAATTCCTAAGTTGTAGGTATAACGATAATTTCTTAGAAATGTATTTTTTTTTAAACTCACCCGCCTTGTTTAAGAAAGCAATCAATCATACAATCCTGTCTGATTATCTAATTTCAATTTAAATTAATAGTGACTAAGTTACTCATTACTAAATATGAACCTGTATTGTGTAGGTAGGTAGGTAGGTACCTAGGCGCTTGCTTACCTGCATAATATAGGTTTATTTATATACTTATATTTTTTATATGTATTTAATATTGTATACACTCATGCCCACTATTTGTCATTTGTCCAAAGGATTACAACAGGGTTCTTCAAAAAGGGCGTTTTGAAAATTTTAATGGGTCGGCAACGCGCGAGTAATACCTTTGGTATTACTAACGTTCATAGGCGTAACCGCTTATCATCAGGTGGCCCGTATGCTTGTTTGTTACGTATAAAAAAAAATCCTCTTCTTCGTCCTCTATCAATCTCTTTACGAGTTCTCGCTTTCGTTTTTTAAATTGTCAGACATAGTTAATCTGTGATACACGACCAGAATGCACAACTATTCGCAACGACTCCTGTTTGATTACGGCGCGTGGCAGTCGCTGCCCGGGTCGCGGACGTTGCTATCCGAAAGCTTCTAGCAGCGCCGCACAGCAGTGAAAATCGCGTCGGCTGGTCGCAACTGCCAGGTCGCGACTGCCTAGATGCTACCTTTAGCATCCTCGCTCGTACTCCAAAATATCTTACGTGCAAATGATCGCTTACGCCCCTTTTAAAACAACGGGTCTAGTGTGCTCTCACTTTAGTAGTTACAGATTTTTTTTGCGAACTCACTGGTCTAGACAACCGTATATTCGTGTACGTCCCACAGAATGCCTCCCTGTGCGAGCACAAACAAAAACACAGTGTGAAAGACATTTCTCTGAAGATGAGCGCCTTTCAAGGCTTTATAGGACACGTATTACCTGGCGGGAATGTTCTACGGGGTTACAGGGGAAACGATTCAAAGTTTCAAAGCGAAAACAATATTACCAGTATCTACTATTTGTTATCCGAACTCTTTGCATTGAATATGTATAGTCTACCTACCTGAAAAGTTTAAAAAGTAAGACATTATAGAGTATTTTACTTCCAATTAATTATATATTTGTTCTTGTGTACATAGGTGTAAATAAAGAATAAAAATGATTAAAATTCTAGCAAAAGAAGATAGAATAGATGTATCTACCTAACTATTAATTATATAGTTTTCTAACCGTGATATTTTTAGTGAAGCTTATTATTTTCTAGCAACCTTTGCCAGGAATTTAATTTTTTTTATTAACGAAATAATTATGTTGCATCACCAACGAAAGACACACAGATAATACTAAAAGTGTCTTATGGCTAGTTTTTTTCGTTTGTAAACTACATTGTGAACACAACTAAGCTACACAGATTATAAAGTATTTAGCACAAAAATTATCTATGGACAAGTTTATTACACAGAAATATTACGATTGAATACATCACGATTTAAATGAGTGTATAACGATTTACATATAAAATGTTAAGTAGGTACATACGTAATTGTTTTGTAGGACTATTAGGTTATAGGTTTGTATGTAAGGGCGAATTGCGCAACGATCCCAAAACGTATTTAGTCGCTAAATTTAAGGAGTCGTCAACTATACAATATATTTAGTCACTAAATATGTTTAGGGATCGTTGTGCAAGCCGGCCTGAATGTCAGAGAAGGTTACAAGATTAATAAGATGTTTTTGTTTTATTTATAAAAGGACTAGCTGTTGCCAATGGCTTCGCACGCGATGTTCTGGGGTGCAAAAATACATATATATACTTTGACATCCCCTTTTTCTCCCATGGGAACTGATTTATGCGATAAAAAAGTAGCCTATGTGGTAATCCAGGTTATAATCTACGTACATGCTTAATTTCATCGAAATCAAATCCTTCTTACCATTCCCCATTCTTGCCATTGAATGTTTGACATCCATTCAAACCCACAGAAACACATACATCCACCCCCCCCCCCTTACAGACACACACATACACACACACGCACACACACAAACCACTCGGAACCTAGTAAAAATTTTCTATTAAATATACTTTCTTATTTGTTATTGTATGTTCATAAATAATTAATATTCTTTGCATGCTTACCAGATCCCGATTAAAGTTAAACTCTAATTGTAAACCGGCCTCCCGCGATACAGGCAAGTCCTAGTGCGGGGATCACCAGTAAAATTTAATGTAATTATGTAGTTTTTCGGCAAATAAAATATTTTGTATTTGTATTTATACCAAATTTAATCGAAATCGGTTCAGCCGTTTCGAAATGATTGAGTAACAAACAAACAATTAAATAAACAAACATCCAAACTTTCGCATTTATAATATTAGTGTGATGTTATAGTGTGATTCCAAAGAAATTATAATCTCAGGAATCACTGTCCCTAACAAACTCACCGCCGAAAAGCGGCGAGCGATACCTTGCATTTGTGTGAGTGCCGAAAATGCCTAACATTATTAATACCAAAAGTTAAATAGTCTAAACTCGACTTTATTCCGCAGATTAAAAGTTTCATTTCAAGCATTCGCATTTTGGAGATATGACGTTATGAAATGAAGCAGCTGTTAAGTCGTAAAAATTTATTGCCTTCTTTTGTCCTTTAAAAAACTGTTGACTTTAACGGTATGGCAATAAGGTCGGATTCAAAATGTGCTGTTCGAAGATCGTAAAATTACTCCGTTCGGAACAGAAGTGTGGAGGAGTAGAAACGTACACAATATTTTTTTGTTGAGAAATGAAATTTCGAATCTATTACGTAGGGATAAATCATTTGTTAACCAAATTCAAAAGTCGGATTTTTTAATAATCGGATAGTTTGATAAAATCTTTCATTTTTACAGGCTCCTATTCAGTTTAATGTGCCTCGTTGTCTTGTCTATCGTTTATAGGTAATAAAATATTGCGATATTAGACCTGCCCGGTTTCTGATTTGAGTTGAAATTTTGCATGCATATGCGACATGAAGCTGATCTCATGATGTAGTAAGATGGTGCATCATCAGATGCTTAAACTAAACTACACAACAACATCGACTTTAGGTTCATTTGATCTGTCTTAACTAGTATTCGGATCCTAAATGATATCCAGGTCAGGGTTTAATGACGGAGCCAGGCTATGGGAACTCTGTAATAAAATGACATAGTTACATCGAGTGTGGGCTCGTTCGATTAGTGTTAAAGAGTATTCTTTACCTAGATGATATCCAGGGTCTGATGATGGAGCCAGAAGATGGCTATGGGAACTGTGATTAAACGATGCCACCTCATCGAGTTTTTGGGCTCGATTAATTTGTCTTGCCGACTACTCGGGTCCTAGATGAATTCTCTTCTCTACAATAATAAAATCGTAAATCTCCCTTCAATGTATGAGACCGAGGTCAATGATGCAAAAAGGAGGGTCATAACATTTTCATCCTCGCGTACGAAGTTCCCGGGCAACCACTAGTTTTGGATAAAATCGAATTTTGTATTGTATACAATATTGCAGAACCATGTTTAGTACTAGAACTTTAACAGTATAGGCAGAAATCAGCAAAAAGTAAATATTGCAAGAAGTAGGACAAAGATATAGAGTGCTGTAAGCCTAGCTAAGAGTTTCTCTTTTGCTGTTAATTGTGTATATTGTAACAGATAACGAGCAGTTGACATTAGGCTATTGTACTTCAGATAAAGGGGCTTGGTGGCGCTGGTGGTAAAAATGCCTGTATTTTTAGTACCGAAAAGTTATCTCGTTGCCCACAATTTAACGGTAGGGTAGGCTACCGCGTGTTTTTTTAATGAATTTGATAAAAATAAAACACGAGAGTTGTTTGTTTCATGAAGGTAGTTTTAGAATTGGCCGCATCTGATTAGTATATAATGCTTACTAATAAAATTGTTTTTTAAACTTGTTAAAATGTTTTTAGTATGCGACTCCATTCATTCGAAATTTAATGTAGTCCGGTTCATTGGTCTTCCGTCACGTACGGACAAATGAACGATGCAACGCGAGGGAAAGGGACAGTAGCGTAGCGTAGTCGAGTGTCTGTATTTACAAATATTTCCGTAAAATATTGTTTTAAAACATATTATAGACTAATTCAAAATCAAATTCATCAAATTATCAAACTTTAAGGTAATACTCACCGGAAATACGAAATTCCATCTTTTTTTAATGTAGTTAAAGTGTTGTTTTTGCAACTTTTGACGGAGCACTTGGGCATGTTGTCACTTCGACGGCAAGCGCGCGACTAAGAGCCGAGAGTGCTTAAGCGGCGTTTAAGCACTCTCCAGCGTGGACATCCTTGACGGGCCGATCGTATATCTAGTATTTTATTGATCGTTGTGTGATTCACTCGAGTCTATGTCGCTGTTTGTCGATATGGGGTTCATAGCCTCAAAAATGGAGGCATTTTCTCTATACCTTTGACACATAGCAGGTATAGGTACTTTCCTGATTATACGAGCACAGTAATTTGTGGCCGCCGGTGCCACACCCTGCATCATTGACCACATCCATCGCACCATGACGAACTACTTGCATTGTGTATCGACGTCCTGAATATTACGCATCTACTAAGTATTATGTACAGAAAGCAGCATTAGTTGGTAACCCTTCTGTATGTATGAAGATTGAAATAAAAACGAGTAGAGTAACATTTACAAAAATCATTATTATAAATACGGGATTTATCACGTACCGTCTTATCGGTGTTTCGACCGACAATGTATCTTTTTCGAGGAGGAAATCTGCATCCAGATACCCGTATTGCATGCAGGGTACAATACGGGTTATGTGAGGTTGTCGGACTCAACGACTCACTAAAACCTCCCCGGTGGCCGGCCTCAATGCATGTCAAAGGGTTCTGGGATCTCGCAAGAAACGCACCAGAACCCCCCTCATGCATATCGCCCATAAAGAGCACGTCCCATGGGCTGTCGCCCCCAGCACCCTCGCGGTGCGTGCACAGCAGCACATGCCACATTGTGCGGCTGCCCTCACTGAGTCCGCTATCCGGGTTGACCAGAGCCCTCCCTCTGCTATCCACGGACCCGAAAGGTCCCCTGTTTGGCAGGGGAAACCGTTACTCTGCCACTTCACGGGGCGGGCGGCGCGGGGTGGCCGTTGCCTGCACCCCGCCGCCTTCTCCGAGCGGGATCGGCCCTCTCCCGATCTCGCTCAGTGGCCTCTTTCCGAACCAATACGGTCTCACAGAAAGAGGCCACGCACGGCCTTCCAGTCGTCCTCGTCTGCCAACATAGCCCGTTTTGCACGTTTGGCAGACGGAGGTCCTGCCAGATCCTGGTGATCAGGTTCCGCCTTTCCACGCACCACGCTGAGTATTCCTTGAGCGTATGCTGGGCAGAATCCCGGTCCCACCCACAATGGTGACATTGCGGTGTCTGTTCGCGTCCAATCCTATTCAGGTACTCACCGAAGCACCCGTGCCCGGTGAGTACCTGGGTAAGTCGATAGGTGACATTTCCCCATTCCCTCCCTAGCCAGGCTTCGAAGCTCGGCAGAATTGCGCCAACGATGCGCTGGCGCGAGTACCGCGGTACGTCGAACCGCTCGCGCCATTCTACGAGCGCACGTTGTCGCTCCTCATGCCTCACCTCCGCCGACGCTGCTCCGCCCCCGTCATCCTGTCGAAGACGAACGTACACACGTGCGTCCATCGCTGCAAGCCTTCTTTGATCTGATGCAACCCATACATTTGGTTGTTTATTATGTTGCTCGTGTTTAGGTAAAATGTACGAATGATCTCTTCTGAGTGATATTTTACTTTTCTTTGAATTAACAAATGTGAGCCGTTGTTCTAAAGATTTTTTTCTTAATTAAGCCCTCTTAATTTAATTATGTTTTCTGATATGTAACTAGCTGAGGTGCCGCGGGTTTGCACGGATTTTTGTCAAAATAAAGCCTATTTAGCAATTAGGGATAATGTAGTTTTCTAAGCGAGAAATAATTTTAAGAATCCATTCCTCTACAGAGTCTGTAGACCCGCTTATGTAGCCAATGTGTTCTGCCCCCCATGACTTACGGTGCCGAGACATGGACGCTCATGCAGGAGGTTGTGTACGCTCCATGAAGCGTACCATGCTTGGCATCAAACTCTTAGATCGAGTTCCAAACGTCGAGATCCGTAGACGAACGAAGGTTCATGACGTTGGGAATCGAGTTATGGAGCTCAAATGGTCTTGGGCGGGACACTTGGCAAGACGTGGTGATGACAGGTGGAGCAGGGTGGCAACTGAATGGTGGCTGAGGAATGGCTGTAGAAGGGTAGGACGCCCGGTAGCGAGATAGGTGGACGACATGGTTAGAGTCGCGGGCCGTCAATGGGTGAGACTAGCGCAGGATTGTGGCGGATGGCACAAACGTGGGGAGGCCCCGCAGTGGGTGAAATCGGGCTGTGGATGATGTATAAACATACAACAATCTTTACCTCTTTACAATAATAGTATATAAGTAAGAATATGCAAACAAAACACTAGAGCGCGCAATTAGATTGTTCGGTATCTTATTTGCATATTATTTGCTTATTGTTTGCACCTAGATAATTAATTGTACCTACAGACACCTAAACCTAAGACAAACATGCACCATACAGTCACCTAGTACAGGGAGCTTGGGAATTGCTTGTTAATCTGAAAGGAGGTCGACTTCACTTACGAGAAAATAGCTTTTTCTACTGTACGAGTTTTGGAAGTTCGATTGAAGTAAATATTTGTAATCAGCTGTTTTCGCTGAAAATGTAGTTAATTAGCGAGTTTGTTGCAAAATTTTGAATGTTTAAGATAAGATTATAGGTTTTTTGAAAAACTAGTTAAACCTGTTCTTTATTTTTAAATTCCTGATAATTTTTAAGGAGCCTTCGCGAGAAGGCGCATGCCTTTTTGGTTCGGTTATTTTGGAAATCGAGGAGTTACATATTTCCAGAGCAATCATCTTATGCAATCAATCCTAGCAACCCTAACCTCAACTCCCCCATCTAGGGGGAGGCCTATGATCAGCAGTGGATATCTTATTATAGCTGATATGATGATGACGATGTGGGATATAAAATGGGTGATTTTCATGTAATATTTTAGTATTACGCAGGGCTGAAGTGGAGGTGGGTTGGACACTTGGCTAGGAGGGATGACGGGCTGCTCATAAGGGATGCTCGTAGACCAAGAGGTAGACCATCCGCCCGATGGACGATTGACATTGAAAGCTTACCTGGGTGACAATGGATGAGACTCGCAAGGGACCGGAAAGAATTGCGTAATAAAGAGGAGGCCTATACCCAACAGTGGATGCAGACGGGCGGAGATAATGATTTTAGTATTTGTCGAAATCTAGTTTAATTTGAATACCAGATTTAATTTAGGTGGGAACTTCGTTTTTTTCACTTTTTATTATTTTATAAGCTTGCGTAGTCACGATCTCGCCTGATGGTATGCGATGTAACACACTTGACCTAAAGAAACATGGGGGCCGATTCACGTAATAAAATTTTAAAAACAACATCACTTGACCCTCCTCTACGCCTCCACTAATATTACAATATCATCTTGATGTAATTTTATTCCATTATGTACAGAAAAAAATACATTAAAAAGTACAGAAATAGAGGACATGTAGATACAGAGGCGAGCTTAACCCTAAAAATAGTTTTCTTCCGGCAAACCTTTGAGGCTAGAGAGAGATAATTTTAACGATAGGTAAAGGTATTATAATTGAAGCCTATAATCGCAAGTCAGTCAACTTGCATTGTATTAATAGATAAAACACGTGAATAAATACCGTTTATGACATTTAAAATTATCGAGACTACATTTTATTATTTTAAGCTACGTGAATTTGCCTTTTGTTCACTCGCAAATTTCGAAGTCGAAGAAATTACATTATTTTCTATATTAAGGACAATGACCCCTACACGGTACGAACCACTTCTTTACATAGAGATAAATTTTTATTTTAATGGAGATTAAACAAGCTTGTGGCCCACCTGATGTTAACTAATAACCATCGCATATAACAGAGAATTGCCTCGTAGGTTACACACCCTAGAAATGTGCCCTACTATGCACTGCCCTGCGTCCATCAACTTGAGGCATACAGATGTAAAGCCTCATGTGCCTGTAATTTCACCGGCGACCATAACCTTCAAACAGAAACACAGCAATGCTACTTGGTGGCAGAAATAGGTATGGTGGTAGTACTTTCCCGGGTGAGCCCTTTATGTGTGAAAATCTAAATTATTTGAAGAAGTTAAAGATTTTAAATAGTAATTTAAATACCTACTAAGTACCTTACAGTACTATAGATGCGCCAATATTTTTAGGCTTTTATTGTGCCACAGAATATAAATGTACTAGCTGACCCACCCGCAGCTTCGCTCGCGTGGTTTGTCATTAAAAACATTACCCTCCTGCGCAGTTAGGTAAAAAGTAGCCTATACCTCAATCCTTGTCCTAATCTATTAATATGTCAAATTTCATCGAAATCGGTCTAGCCGTTTTGTCATGAAAAGGTAACAAAACGAGAAACAGAGTTACTTTCGAATTTATAATATTAGAAGGTATAGATTAGTGTCGTAGTTAATAAAGCAGGACATCCGGTAGGGTCATCACAAAATTAAGTTGTATAACCCCTCACCTGCAGAACATTATGGTATTGTTTTACCAGCCCAGAATATAATTTGTAGTTAACTCAGCATTCTCCAATATTCAAAATATACTTAATTGAACAGTAGCGTATCTATACCATCAGAGGGCCCGTGGCAAATTCATTGGATGGGGCCCCAGTATTATTAGTAATTTAATTTTAATAAATCACTGAAGTAATTAGCACACAGAATTACTAGTTAAATATCTAATAAATTTAACTTTCAAAAGCATATGTATTACAATAAAATATCAATTTACCTAATCTTAACAATATATTTATTAATAAAATTGTTTTCTCCGAAGTTAGGTTAGAACTTCTAACTTAGAACCGAAATGTTAGGTTACTTCTGAGCTCGCGGCCTCTCGGGCCGGGGGCCCGTGGCATTTTGCCAGCCCTGCCACTCTATACTTCTATTGTTAAGCCACTGCATTTGAAGTACGTTGTTACGTAGGAATTAGCAAATTGAAGTGGCTGGCACATTAATATTTCGGAGACCTGAAGGTATTTGGGGCAAAAAAGATCATGCTTTGATATACGATAGTTACCACTCAGGTGGGCCCATTACTTGTGTCATCTGCAAGTGGTTTAAAAATGACATCCATAATTGAAGGCATGCTAATTACCATCACCTTAGAAGGCAAACCCATATTTTTATGATGAATCACAACTTCATAGCTTAAGTCGTACCATGTATCATTTAGATTCTACGGCCATTATCCGAGCTTGACCGGGCGCGTTTTAATTACCAGCTCCGTTTTAGCGCAGCGAAGCGTGTCCATAATTTTCCTGCGTTGGCAACCCTACACATCCGGTCGGACAGGTTGCGCAGGCGCACGCAGCTGCGTATTTACAAAATAGAATATATATGAATAATAAATAAAGCATTTATTTTTCTCTCACATAGGTTTCTAAGAATAAAAAGTTGATAGATGTAAAAACGTTGATAAGCCTGTTTTGTGAGATAGGTTTGAAAACCTGTAACAGGTCACCAGTGCACCACTTCGCGGATTCAATATGATGCGGTAGAGTACATTAGAAATTGAGAAGTAAAACACAAAAAAAATAATACACAAAAAGTTATCAACATTTATTGAGAAGTAAAACACAAAAAATAATACACTAAAAATTATCAACATTTATTGTAAAGTAAAAAAAAAATGAAAAATATTTTATTTAGCAACAAAAAGCACACCTTATGACTTATAATTTTAAAACATGTAATTTTTAAGTAAACTTAGTATAGAACTACAATTTTACAAATTGTTAATAATGTTTACAGGCGGTGTAGAAGTAGGTATGTACTTAGTTGAGTTGTACATGTGTTTTTTGTGTATAAACATATTAAGAGGCTTGTGTGTGAGGGTATTTTTATAAACAGTTTTGTTTAAACGTTATTTAAAAAATGGTTAGACTTAAATCTAGTGTATTTAACTTATGTTTAACTTTCATTCTACAAATACTTATTGCGAAATATGGATAGGTGTTTAGTGTTACATAGTATAAGTACACCCATATTCAGCGTTTTACGCACGCAATATCGAGTTTAATTAGTTAAGTACCATTTCAATTGTAATAACAATGTCAAAATTATTAAGTTAGTTATAATCATTTACGACCTCCGTGGCGCAGTAGGCATATAGCCGGCTGAGACGCAGGAGGTAGCGGGTTCGATTCCCGCCACGGAACAAATGTTTGCATGATCTACAGATATTTGTTCCGTGTCTGGTTGTTTTTCTATATATTATATGTAAGTCTGTATTAAAAAAAAAAGTATATAAATATTCTATCAGTTACTTGGTTCCCATAGTACAAGCTCTGCTAAGTTTGGGGCTAGATAGCGCTGTGTGAAATGTCCAGCAATATTTATTTATTATTATTTATTTCTCTTTCCATGCCTGTTATTTAAGAAAGAGTTAATCAAGACAAGTGTATGTGCCTTTGCGCTGTTCTAATGCCCGGACCCTATTTATCTAGCTTCTTCATTCTAAGGCTTCCTTGCAGAATTCTTCCTTCTCTGATAACAGTGTTATTTACAAAAAAAGAGTTCATTTATCTCACCTTACCCTAAAGGCTTATATTTTGTAATAGCGCAGTGCCTTCGGTCCTTGACCGGCGCGCGCGCAGTCTACGCCGCGTCAGGTACGAAAGCGCACGTTATTCGCGCACAATCAAATACAAAATTCAGATCGCGATAGTACTTTTACTTTCTTTGCTTACGTAATTGTTATATCGGATGTCGAGGCTTGTGATGTAAGTGAAGTGGTATCGGTGGCAGTGATGTGTTTGTGCTTAATAAGGGCATATAGTTTAAGTGAGTGTGAGTCTACCCGGATTATGATTTGTTTTTAGTATTTCTTTATTTTTCATCACTCATGCTCTAAAAGTTGGGCATTCTAAACTCGATAACGACTCCTTAAATGCAATATAATATAAGTACTATACAAATTTTGAAAATAGAATGAGGTTCATTGCATTCATACTAAGCTAAAATGAAATACAATTCCCATGACAAATTAACTGATTCTATTATTATTATTTTATTAAAAATTTTACATTTATATTTTTAAATATTCAAAGTCCAACTAGTTACTAAGCTGACATGGCAATGATTATCACTTAAAAACAGGTGGCTCGTATACTTCTTCCATCTCTAGGTTGTATAAAACCACTGGTTTCTCCACGATGTTTTCACATATTATATTCTAATTAGGTATTATCTAGTAATATCCTAATATTAGTAGTTATGGATGGATATCCATAAGATATTTTTTATGTTAAAAACCCATACACTAATCGCTTCGAAGAAATCGTAAACTTTTGCTTTTATTTAGAGAAAGCTTACATTCACTGATCCTGCGAATGAGGAGTCAAACTGGTCTGAGCACTCGAGTTCCGGATGCTCAAGGTTCTGTTAGTGGCGGCTTAGGAGTATTTTAAAACTTAAGCAAAAATGAATTAGGTACCTATAAAATAATACCTAAGTATATGTAGTGAAATGTCAAAGTATTTTTTCTAGGGTTAAGTTGGCTCTTGTGCATGCCCTCTATTTCTGTATTTTTAAATAGTGTCTTGTGTGCAATATTTTTTTAGTTTGGGGCCAGATAGCGCTGTGTGAAATGTCCAGCAATATTTTATTCTATTTCATTGCTCCGAAAGTAAGATTGTAGATTCGGTTAAAGAAGAGATACATAGATTGTGTAAAAGCTTATGTGAAAGATGCTTAAAGGACGTACTCAGATGACGGCTGATAGATACATATGGAAGGAATGTGCTGATCACACGCATAGGGTTAAAGCAGGAAGATGATATGATGAGGAAGATGATGATGAATTTGATTTTTTTAAATGTTCAAATTTCAAAGAGCCGATTTGGTTTACGTACGGTGTGACTAAGTAACAAACATCCAATTACACACTTTTCAGGTTATTATCAAACGCTTAGTCTATGATCTACGTAAATATAATCTTAGGTATAATTATGATAAAGTACTCTAACCTTATTATGATGACGTAAATAAAGTCAGTAAAATGTAAAGTTTTACAGCAAATAAGACAATTACGAAGTACGTACGCTGTGATTGTAAAGATTAGACATTATAGCCGGTGTTTATACTTAAGATACCTACATACCTATGAGTACTATCAGATGATCGCAGAGCACATAATTTTTGACCAGGTAAGGCTCTGCGCAGACGTAGCAACTTCAGTTGAACTAAGAACTGCCCAGTAGCATGACTGCCATAGAAAGTTTCTCTAATTCGACATTTGCTAAAATAAAAAGAGCTGACCCGGCAAATTTCGTACCGTCCTAAAATAAATAAATGTTGTGTTAACATAATGGGTATATTATTTATATTTTGCATAATGTATTATGTTTATCTATAGGTACCTATAACTGTTTTTTTTCTGTTATTTATTTGTTTACAGTCACACTAACAGAAACACTAAATGTGAAAGTTTGGATGGTTATTTATTTGTTTGTTTGTTACTCAGTCACGCCGTAACGGTTGAACCGATTTCGATGAGATTTGGTATATGCGTAGATTACAACCTGGATTACCACATAGGCTACCTTTTATCTCTTAAATCAGTTCCCATGGGATAAAAATGGGGTGTCAAGTCAAGTTACGACGGCAATTTTAGCTTTATTGCTAGGTTACCTACACATTTAGAGTACGCTAGTAGCGTACAAAGTCGCAGGCAACAGTTTGTAAAGAATAAAGAAAGAAATAAAGTCATTGCATTTTGCGTATATTCATGCTTAATACGCGGGCTGCCAATGTACGTCACCGGTAGAATTGACAATCGGCCATCATTAGCTTCATGATGAGTATGAGTAAATAAATCTCCATATTTTTTTTTTCATTAAATTTTCCGATGTTTTATTAGTTACTTTGCTATTCAACAACGGCGGAAGTAGCTTCGTACGCTTGAAATTTCCCGTTTCCGTGGGAACTACGGGCTAGATACAATACAAAAAACTCTTGTCAAAGTGACGCGACACTTCATGTAAATAACTTCACATCAATGAACGGCCGACGGTTAAATTATATGGATATTGTTCTTACAAAAATACTAAAATCACGGTTAAAAAATGGGGTGAGGGGGTAGAAAAATACTTTACCACCTATTCTCATAGCTACCATAAACAAAAAAAGACATTAAAATAGGTTGACCCATTTCGGAGTGCGACCACAAAAACCGTGATACGAGATTTTTATATATTAGAAAGAAGATAACATAACATTTATAATTTTGTATGTAAATTAATTGTGTAATCATTTTTAGTGAAATATTTAATTTGTGTTAGTTGTTACGTAATTATAGATTTTAATATGAAATAAATGAATTAGTAATAAATTATAATAATCTATACAAATTGCCTCCCATTGTTCTTCATCTGATTGTACAAACAGTACCTATACATAATTGATATTCGATGAGGCAGGCGCAGATGACGAGGACACAGAGAATACGGAAGTTATGTACTTTTTATTTAAATCAAGCTGCGATATTAATAATATTCCAATTGATCTCAGAGAGGACTTTAAAAGTAATCAAGTAAAACCAACTAGTAATAACAGGAAATAGGCTATAGGAGTACCTATATTACAGGAAGTTTGAAAGTAGCGCCAGTGATAGAAAAATTGAGGAGCAAGAGGCTAGCGTGGTATGGACATGTCATGCGGAGGGAAGAAAATCATGTGACTAAAAGAGTGTAAGATTATGGTATATATATAGAAGTAGAGGAAGGCCGAAAAAGAGATGGATGGACTATGTGAAAAATTATATGGGTAGGAAATAAGTGACAACGGAGCTGACGGCAGATAGAGAGATATGAAAGAAAAATACATGTTGTGCCGACCCCGCGTAATGTGGGAAAAGAGCAGGAAGAAGAACAGGAAATAGGCTATTAGGTATTAGCCTATAATATTTTACAAAATCAAATTATCACACTTAGTGTGATTATCACACTAATATTATAAATGCGAAAGTTTGGATGTTTGTTCGTTTGTTACTAAATATCTATGAAATTTGGTATGAAGCTATATTATGACCTTGAGGCTACTTTTTATTGACAAATCATGTGTGCGAAGCCGCGAGCGGAAGCTAGTTTTTAATATTTTATATATTCGTAGTATCTTTGTTGTAAGTATTTGTAAATATGAACGGAAATCATTCTGAATAAATAATTAAGAAATATTTGTGCGCAATCATGGAACAACGTATTATTTTTTTCCATACAAGTGAGATCAGCGCGCACCTTTCTACTGACTTTAAAAAATTACATCGATGCGTCAACGATGTTCACTTTGATCTTTATTTAGCAGCAAAAAACTCGTATCTCATCAATGAGCTACTGGGCATCGTTGTTTTCCTCAGTAAAGGCTGATATCGACCAACACTGCGCGTAGAGGTGATTTTGAAAATCAATGTGTCTAAAACTATACAGTGTGTCCCTGGATAAAGTGCAACCCCGAAAGGGGGTGAAACTAGATCAAAAATTATCGACAAAAAAATAGAAAAAAAAAATTAAAAAAATTTAGTATATACTTTATTGATGAATTAAAATTTTTATTGCTCACTAATGACTCTATTTAATAAAAAAATGATTTCTTCCAAAGTAGTAGGTCTATTTTGTTAAAATAAAAACCATAATCATGTCAGATATGTGACGATGACGATAAAATAACAAATAACTCACAAACAAGTGGCTATCGTGACTTAAAGTTTAATTTTTGTATTAAAATTACATTTTTTAGGCTGTTTTTTTCTAATAAACTCCAAAAATCTTAAAATTAAGCCTATAATACTAGAAATTTTTATGACTTTTTATTATTGTCTATCATAATAGCTTTTAAATAAAATAAAAACCTACGTTCTAACATAAAAAATGTGCTGGCTAGGAGCATTTAAAGTTGACCACTGATTACGTCACCACTCAGGTAGACCCTTATTTCTTATTATTTATGCTTATATACTTATTCCTTATTTATTAGTAGGTTAAACAAAACCCTTATTTCATACTTACATGTAATAAGTTAAATAAAAATGTTGTAACTAAAATTTGATTTTTAATACTACCTGAGCAGCAAAAAAAAACGTGTCTCTACCTGAGTGGTGACGTAATCAGTGGTCAACTTTAAAAGCTCCTAGCCAGCACATTTTTTATGTTAGAACGTAGGTTTTTTTTTATTTAAAAGCTATTATGATAGACAATAATAAAAAGTCATAAAAATTTCTAGTATTATAGGCTTAATTTTAAGATTTTTGGAGTTTATTGGAAAAAAACAGCCTAAAAAATGTAATTTTAATACAAAAATTAAACTTTAAGTCACGATAGCCACTCGTTTGTGAGTTATTTGTTATTTTATCGTCATCGTCACATATCTGACATGATTATGGTTTTTATTTTAACAAAATAGACCTACTACTTTGGAAGAAATAATTTTTTTATTAAATAGAGTAATTAGTGAGTAATAAAAATTTTAATACATCAATAAAGTATATACGAATTTTTTTTAATTTTTTTTTCTATTTTTTTGTCGATAATTTTTGATCTAGTTTCACCCCTTTCGGGGTTGCACTTTATCCAGGGACACACTGTATACTACTATTAACCACTACCTCGCCTGTTGGTAAGTGATGTGTCAGATAAGTAGTCTCTTTAGACCAAAGAGTCAAAGAGAAAAGGTGTCTTCTAGATTTTTGTGCTACATTTTAGACCACATAATACGTGAGATTGTAATCAGACGAATACCTATTATTCATTTTAATTAAGCAGCATCATGTCCTATTCCTAAGAACCTATTCACTCGCGACTTGAAGGCTATGAAGGAAAGTAGCCTTATTTCATAGACATTGTAACCCTTTGCTTATTACCGGCTCGACAGCTACTATACATGCATTTATGCTAGGGCATGTCGGTCTCATGCATGATATTAATACCACAGGAGTAGGTGATATTCTTATTCCGTTATAGATTATTAGGTAAAATGAGTTTCTTGATAGGGCAACGGATCTTGATTGGAAATAACAAGAGATTTTTCGAGGATATTTCGATTCAATCTTTCCACTATGTATTATCAACCCATGTACCTATCTAATGGTCTTTGCTTGTATAGAAAATAATTGGATGAAAAAGTTGGCATAAGCTGATTAAGGACGTAGTTGGTAAAGAAAGTTGGTAAACCTGGGACGGTAGGTACTTACTTTATTATTTTGTCTCGAAAATCAAATTAATTACTTTGTTTTATAATACATACTCAGTATAAATATGTAATAGTAGATTATTAAACAGTATCTTGTTGTGTGTTGTGTCAGATAAAGCAGTGCCTTGCGTCACAGGCGCTATATTAAATCACGGATACAAGCACGCCCAAGATGCAGACAGCTTTATCCACGAGGAGAATACTCTACTTTTAACACTATCTGCGAGACAATAAAAACCAAATCTAGGTTAGTGCATTCTGTGCAGAGGTTAGTAGGATTTACGAATAAGTTCTTATTGTATGGGTTTCTTTGGTTCAAATTTTAATACAGATGAGGTTCCAAAATGAATTCAATTATGCCCGCGAGGGCATAATGAAATTCAGTACAACTTTACTCCCGGCTCAGCACTAGGGATTTAACTGCCTCCGTGGCGCAGTGGGCGAATAGCCGGCTGAGACGCAGGAGGTAGCGGGTTCGATTCCCGCCGCGGAACAAATGTTTGCATGATCTACAGATATTTGTTCCGTTTCTGGGTGTTTTTCTATATATTATAAGTAAGTATTTACAAAAAAAAGTATATAAGTATTCTATCAGTTATCTGGTTCCCATAGTACAAGCTCTGCTTAGTTTGGGGCTAGATAGCGTTGTGTGAAATGTCCAGCGATATTTATTTATTTATTTATTTAATTACCTGCTTTCGGTGAGGTTTACATGACATATAATTTAACATTGTCGAGCAAGTGGTGTAAAAACGTACTTTAATGTTAAAAGGTTAGTTTGTTTTAATGTGTAAGTTTTTATTGTAAAAAAGCGCCCACAGTAATCAGTGGGTTGCCATGCTCGTACAGGGCGAACAAGACCTTATTGTACACTTGTTTATGTAAATAAATATCTTATATCAAGGGGTGCAAATACTAAATCATCCATCAATAAAGCGATAAGCGATACAAGTGATAAGACCGTCCGTTGTACTATTTGCTTTGTGCCATCTATTTTGTCTGTATTTTTTATTTTTTGGTGTGTATAAATAAAGTGTTTTCTTTCCTTTAATATGAACAAAGTTCTTTGAGGTATACATAAATACGGCATAAAGCGTGATTATTAAAGATATACTTCTTTTGGCGCGTTTGGAAAAAAGTATGAGGATAAAAATTTTACGTTGCGCTCGCACACAAACAGCCAAAACCTGAAATGATGAAGTTAGCTACAAACAATTAGTTTTGGCATACGGGATGAAATCTTTAGCTCTTATGTTCTGTTACAACAAAGAAGTATAACTTATTACGTGCGTACATATGTATAAACACACGTTTTGTTTAATTATGTTAAAAGGTTCTTTTTTATCATCATCATCATTCTATACAGGATGTTTGGTAATATACTGACGATATTCAAGTGACGGTTTCTCAAAACATAAAAAAAGACTTCGAAAAAAAAAAACTACTAGTTATTTGTCGAATTTTAAAGAAAATCTACTAAGTTTAAGTGATTAATTCGATATAAAACTTACCTACTCTTGCAATCGACATCCAAAAATAAAGGCCGATTTGATAACTCTTTCGGAAATGGCTGCGGGTTTTGGGTTAGAAAGGGACAACAAGAGATATCTCGAGACGTCACCAATACAGTATCTGTGGTTAGATGGCAAGCATTATGCAATAGCACAACATAAGTTTAATAAAGTGTTTGTTTTTATATGCCAAAAATTAATTTTACATTTGGTAAATATTTCCCAAATTTATTTATTATGCTCATCAAAATAGCCCCTTTCATTTTTGTGCGTATATTATCAAACACCCTATATATACTTGAGTACAATACGAACCTATCTTGAGTATTTTATCCTAAACTCAAGGTTACACCGCTCTACTGTCTAGTCGCATTCAGCACTTGAGCGTACCAACTACGATAGTTGGTCACTCACTACTGGTAACTGGTCTACGAATTCATCCTATTTAGCTTCTTACCATGTGCTCGGTTGTTTAACGACTTTTCGATGTTTTTAATTAAAGAAACACTTGGTATAAATCAGCTGTTCGGGCGTAAATTCTGTATATCAGCTGTTTTGGATGTAATCTGAAGTCACAACCAACCGACAAGGTTCCAGTAAGAAAAGTAAAGAAAGGTCACCAAGTTCTTTAACTAAAAATGTGATGTGCATCGTATTTCGACTTTATTTGGATGAAAGTGGAATGAAAGTCACCCCGTTCAGTTGACGATCAGATTTCGAAGTAACCTGTACCTATGTACTACTGTTACCCTTAAACTATCTGATAAGATTACGTTGGAAAATGCGCTGGCCAATATGCTGACAGGCCCATCATTGGAAAATGTAATTCTCCACCGACATACGAGCCCCGCAAAGAGGGTATTTATTCAATTTACCCCTATCAGAGGTACCAATGATTATTCCGAGTCCTGTAATTATTGCTATTAGACGCTTTGTCAGAGCGAGAGTGTAGAAATTCAATTGACGAGAGTGTGTTGCTTTAATTTATTATGTTCAATAACTAAATTACACTAGCTGAACCGCAACGGCTTCGCACGCGTTGTAAAAAAAAAGTTAGTAATTCTTCTCCTAAACGGATTGACCGAGTTTGATGTTTTTTATTGTACTTTTGGGGTCACCTGGATCATTCTTAAAAAAATTGGCAGTAATATTATAAAAAATTGTGAATTTCGACAACAGCATTCTAATATAGCTAAGAACCATTCAGGTGACCCCATAAATAGAGAAACAATCATCAAAATCGGTCAAGCCGTTAGGAGGAGAAGAACTACGAACATACCTACTCGTACACACACCGGAATTTTACGATAAAGATTTGTAATTTGTGTGCAACTATGTGATTCACTCGCGCATAGCTCGGAGTATTGACAGCTCATTATTTAAATTACGGGATATATCACGTACCGTTGAAGATATTGTAACTAGGTACCTGGTTAATATTTATAATAAAATACATTTTAAAAATAACGGTTGATTATCAAACTAATATTATAAAATGAACATTGGGGCCGCTGCGGCGGCTAATTTAGCCGAAGATCTCAAGCGGTGCAAATATGGAAGTCTCGATAGAGCTTACGTATTTGAACCATTTGGGTTCGAGACCCTGGGTCCATGGGGTACCGCGTTTTCAAAATTCTTTCTGGGTGTCTGGTCGAAGCGACGACGTGTGATCCGAGTGCTGGCGCAGAGTTGGCGGTCAACGCATAAGCATTGCAATTCAGCGGGGCAATGCAGCCAGTGTCTTGGGGGCACTTCCGCCTGGTCTTCTGGAGCAGTTGAGCTATCTATAGATCGTTTGCAACGGTCTTTAGATGATTCAACTGTTTCTCCTATATTTTAGTCATGTAAATATTTATTGTTATTAAAGACATTTTGCCCCCTGCATCATCAAAAAAGTATCATCATCATCAACCTATAGCAGTCCACTGCTGGACGTAGGTCTCTCCCAGGGTGCGCCATTGAGCCCGATCCTCAGCTCTTCTCATCCAATCATTGCCAGCCACAGCGCGCAAATCGTCACTCCATCCAGCCGGAGGGCGTCCTACACTTCGCTAGCCTTTCAAAAAAAGTATAATTCATATAAAATATATTATCTACTTGTACTAAGCCAGGCTTGCATAACGATCCATAAACCTATTTGGCGACTAATTTGTTTGACGTATTTGTTGTTTGATTTTACAACTCTCTAGATCACAAGCCACTAAATATGTTTAGGCATCGTTGTCCCCCTAAATATTTTTTACGTGGAAAGTAAATTTAAATTATATATAAAATATTTATTAAATCGCATATAAATTTTAAATTAATCGAAAGTATAAATATAAGTTTTTACCATAAAAAACCACTGTGCATTAAAATCAATGCACATTTGTTTAGATTACAGACTTTTGTCACAGTCTCTTATGAATGAATAAATTAAAACATTTTATTATACAGGGTTACAGGAAAAATCGTGCTAGATCCGTTAAGGCCGTGGAGTACCCATCATTTCTGACTTATTTCACTATGAAACACCCTACCCTAAACTTAACCCTTTTCGAGATATTCGACTTTTAATTTTTTTATTGAAAATTGCCGATTTTTAGGCTACTAAATTTATTTTTGTTTATTTTGTGTATCTTATTATTATTATTATTGCATTTTTACATGTGTAATAAGATGCTTTAGGACGTCTATCATTAAAATAGTGCATAAGTTAATTGAATAGACCGTAGTAGACAAGTGAATGTTAAGAAATAAAAAAAAATATTAGAAAGTTTATTTTTCTCTAAGGGATATCTAAAAAAAATATTATGGCAATTGTTCGGCAGATGTTTTTTAAAATATCTACGTTTCATCAGCTATCTAACGAGGTATAATAATCTAGGGTTTTATTCAAATGCATTGAAAAAAATTTAGTTTTATAGGCGACAGTGGAGAAGAAAATTTATACTTAGCCCTAAAAAGTAAAATAAAATAATAGGTAAGCATGAAATGTCATTTATTAAAGATTTTCACACAACTTTTTCTTATTCTACAGTTCATGTTCAACATGGCCGCCTCTATTTCTGATACATTGTCGCATCCTTCTACGGAGACCAGTCTTTACTACTCCAGTGGTTAACGTGGTCCTCATTTTATTGGCTGCATCCACAATCCTTTCTCGTAAGTCTTCCACAGACGAAACTGGATTCGGCTCGCTGTACACAAGACTTTTCATGCACCCCCACACGTGAAAATCCATGGGGGTTAGGTCCGGACTTCTTGCTGGCCATGGCAACGGTCCACCTCGTCCTATCCATTTGTTTGGATAATTTGTGTCCAGCCAGTCTCTGACACTTCTCCTGAAATGGGCAGGGCAGCCATCGTGTTGGAACCACATGTCCCTGATCAGGTTGAGTGGCAGATCATCCAGCAAATCACTTAAGTCTGCTCTCAGGAAATTTTCGTAGCTTTCCCCATTTAGATTATCCGGGAGAAAGTAAGGTCCAGTCAAATGATTGGAGATAATGCCCATCCACACATTCACGCTGAATCTTCGTTGGGACCCCTTCACTCTTTTCTTATTGGGATTCCTTAGCTCTTTTGGGGCCCAGTAATGGGCGTTGTGATAGTTAGTTATGCCATCTTTATCAAATTTGGACTCATCCGTCCACAAGATATTTCTTAGAAAATCTGGGTCTTCTACGTCGTTCTACGTTTTTTTCCACGAAATGTAATACAAACCCTAGATTGTTATACCTCGTTAGATAGCTGATGAAACGTAGATATTTTAAAAAACATCTGCCGAACCATTACCATAATATTTTTTTTAGATATCCCTTAGAGAAAAATAAACTTTCTAATATTTTTTTTTATCTCTTAACTTTCACTTGTCTACTACGGTCTATTCAATTAACTTATGCACTATTTTAATGATTGACGTCCTAAAGCATCTTATTACACATGTAAAAATGCAATAATAATAATAATAAAATACACAAAATAAACAAAAATAAATTTAGTAGCCTAAAAATCTGCCATTTTTAATAAAAAAATTAAAAGTCGAATATCTCGAAAAGGGTTAAGTTTAGGGTAGGGTGTTTCATAGTGAAATAAGTCAGAAATGATGGGTACTCCACGCCCTTAACGGATCTAGCACGATTTTTTCTGTAACCCTGTATAATTCGAGCGAAGCGAGATCTCCAAATCAACTTGGGCAAATCGGCGTTGTATGTATGTATGTTTGTTTGTCTGAGGATAACTTTCGTATCGTTTATTCGATCATGATGAAATTTGGTATATAGGTAGGTAGTGATGGTACAATTTTGGTGTGACTCAATGAGCTAGAAATATTGGGGGGTTGTTGAGATATTGTTCAAGAGGGATAAAAAAAAATGAAAATGAGACTATCAGGTCAAGTGGAACGTCAAATGAAAGGTCTTCATTAGTACATTTGAACCCCGTTTTTATTTTTAGTTTAATTTTTGTAGTTTTTGAGTTATTAGCCATAATAAAAACAAAACTTTGACAAAATTCACAGGGTACACCAGTGACCCCACAATGCTGAAATTTGGTATTCGTGCTTTAGTGACACAAATAGAGACAAAAGTCTGAAATTCAGAATAACTGCCATTTGTACCCCAAAAAAAATAACCACTTAACAAGAACCCCCGTTACATCTAATTTGAATGAAACTGTAGGTCAAGTAGGTTGGTTATTATTTTGTGACACCAATTTATTAGTCAAAGATTAAAGCCGGGATGCACAAAGATCACTAAACGTATTTAGCGACTAAACATGTTTAAATTTGAAGTATTTGTATGATTTGACAACTCCTTAAATCATATTTAGCCACTAAATACGTTTAGGCATCGTTGTGCAAGTCACCCTAAGAATAATATTTATTTTGAGAGATTCGCGAGATCTCAGTTCGGGGCGAACCACTAGTATATTAAAATCTCGTGTCACGGTTTTAGTGCTCGCACCCCTCAGAAACGGGTCAACCGATTTTAATGATTTTTTTGTTTATTAGATATGAGAATAGGTCGTAAAGTGTTTTTCACCCTCATTTTTTAATCGTATTATTATTATTTTTGTATGAACAATATCGATATAATTCAACAAAAGCTTATCACAACATAAGGTTATTAACATAAGGCTATTTCGCAGATTGATGAGAATTTATGAGGCAAAAGATATATGTCAGGTTTAGTGTTGCCAGGTCCAGTGTGTCAAATTTTGGAACGGAAGGTTCTTTGTCTTTCAATTTTGGTACCATGGCTACAAAAACTGGTTTTTGTGAATCATTTATTTTTATCGGATAATCAGTTTTTTAATAGTCATGTAAATAATTGTATATTATTTCTGTTGATAAATGTATCCTTTATAAAATGAAATTTATTCCCCCCCCCCCCCAGACCTATCCCACAATTTCGATAGGTACAAAGATAGAAAAAAAAAAGAAAAACGGACTAAGGAGGTTAGTGAAAATTCGGGATAATCGTGAACTTCTGATGATCGGGATACCTGGCAACACTAGTCAGGATCGTAGCAAGTGGAGATGCGTGGTCTCTACCTACCCCTCCGGGATATAGGCGTGACAGTATGTATGTATTTCGCAGATTCTTCCAAGAAAGTTACCTAGTCAACCAATTTAGCATAAACCGTACACAAAACCACGTGTAATCACATGCATCGTATATTCACACAAATCAATTACTACTCTACCTCTTTGTTCTTTAGGTATATTATCTTCTGTTAGAATAAACCTTGTACCGATTCCCAAGAAGTATTGTCATATTGTTAGATTGGAAAATATTTTTATGGGAAATAAGTTTCTCTATTCATGTTTAGTATGGGAGTAACGAGCTTCCATCTTCGCAGAAATCAGAACGAAAGTTGTATAGTTGATTAGTTGTGATTGCAAGTCACGATTCATTCATATATTTTACCGTAACAGAACCACTTACCCGATTGCCTTTTGCGTCTTATTTTATGTTTATGCTTAATTAGCTATTAATTTATTTATTTACTAGCTTCCGTCAGCGGCTTCGCACGCGTTGTTTGTCAGCAAAAAGTACCCTATGTTTGAATCCAGGTCATAATCTATCAACACACCAAATTTCATCAAAATCAGTTAAGCCGTCGTGATTGAGTAACAAATAAACAAACATCCAAACTTTTAAATTTATAATATTAGTGTGATTCAAGATCCAAACTGTATGACATGAGTGTAGAATAATTATGGAGTCAGATAAATGAATTTATTATTATATTATTATTATAACAATTTCTAGCGTTAGGTACAAACAACATACACGTAAACAAGTAAACAACGTGTTTACGTGTGATCAACGGAGGCATTTCACGAGGAGCAACGATTTATATTTTAGCTTGGTGCTCTTCGTGGACTACTAAAAATTATTTCAAATAATTCCATGGAGGGCACCTACAATAATTATAATGGATTGTATCAATTAAAAGATAATTTTGATAAAAAAATTAATATGTTATTAGGTATTAGATTAGATTAGATTAGATAATACTTTATTGCACACCACGAAACAAATACATATAAAAAACAACTACGTAAATCTATGGATACAATTGGCGGTCTTATCGCTAAATAGCGATCTCTACCAGACAACCTTTGGATGGAATGGACTGTGTAGACATTACCTGGGGTGTAATGGTGTACCTAACATACTACATGTATATACATACTAATACTAATTATATAAAAATATAAAACTTACATAAATGAAAATTACATGAACCTAAATAATAACTAAGTACTCATAATAATTTATAGATACATACTTAGACTTATTTAAGAAACAAAGAATTAATAATAAATAGATATATATTTAGCGACAAATACTCAGTTAGTGTTCTCTGAGTTAGTAACATAATCAGTTTAGGTTATTTAAACTTAAATCAGCCGTATCTCGAGAACTAGACATTCTAGGCTAGCGGTGTCCTTAGTTAGACAAATGGTAGGTATCAATGCGATCTGCATTTCAGATGGCATAGAGGAAACGATGCACAGAGAGTGAATCAAACTTTTGGCCTACCTGATAATAAGTGGTAACCATCGCCTATAATAAAGTATTGCCTCGTACGTACTCTACAATGCACTGCCCTGCGTCCATCAACCTCATATGCCTGTAGTTTCATTATTTTATAGATCGGAAATAAAATCTAAAATTGTAAAATTCAAAGACAAATACCAAGGTTGGGAAGGATTATTACCTTTGGCGTTACGCGTTAGCTTCATCTTCTTAGCGAATTTTACATAATTATAAGGTCATTTTTTTTCCTAATGGTAGAATACTTCTTTCCTGTCTTGGTCGCGGAGGAACAGGCGTTAAAATTGACGTTTCAAAGTGATCCTTGTGCTTTAACGAGTAAATTAATTTTAAGTTTTACTAATGTGGTTTACAGTGGATTTGTCTTGTTTCAGAAGCAAACGATGGCGTCTGAAGGGGTCGTCAATAAGGCTTTTGAGGCTGTGGACGATGGCTTCCAAACCATAGACCTCAGGAACACCAGGAAAGGAGATGCTGCTCCAACTCAAATACTGGTAGGTGCCAGGTGGCCATAATATCCATATCTAGAAAAACAGTCAAGACGATTAAACTCGAGAATGTCGCGTTAAAAAAAATATTTTTATTAATTTATTTATTCAGTTGCGTCAACAAATTTAACTCCAATACATTTAAACTAAAGCCTACCATGGGTTAAGTTTCAAATGTAAATTCATATAATTACTTCAATTGACATTAGATTTATATTAAACTAGTTGTTTGCTCGCGAGTTTGTCCGCAATTTTCTGGATCTCGACAACAGCGCCACCTACCGGGTCCAATTGTGAATCTAAACCATCCAGAGCGCCACCCAAACGCAT
Source organism: Philereme transversata (assembly GCA_963924445.1). Classification (NCBI taxonomy): domain Eukaryota; kingdom Metazoa; phylum Arthropoda; class Insecta; order Lepidoptera; family Geometridae; genus Philereme; species Philereme transversata. The sequence continues at coordinate 22,842,787 of OZ004342.1, read as the reverse complement.
ACAAAAATATTCATGCAAATCGGTCCAGCCGTTTAGGAGGGGTTTAGTGACATACACACGTACAGTATAATCTTTATACCTATATAAATATAACTCTACTGTACGTGTGTATGTCACTGAACTCCTCCTAAATGGCTGGACCTATTTGAATGATTTTTTTTTGTATGTGTATGTGTGGGTCCCTGGATGTTTTAGATTCACAATTGGACCCGGTAGCGCTGTTGTCGAGATCCAGAAATTGCGGACGAAGTCGCGGGCATACAACTAGTTATATATATAAAGGTTTACAAAGAACAACAATACACCAAATATTTTTATTATTATTTTTAGCCCTCTGTACCATTGCTGGGCAAAGCCTCCACACATTCTTTCCAGTCACTTATTTTCAACGCCAAAATGGTCCAATCTGCTCGGAAGTTAGTGAGCCCGTCCCTCCATCTTTTCCTTGGTCAGCCGTGACGTCTTCGGATTGTGTAAGGGTTCCACTCGGTGGTCAGCTTGACCCACTGATCATCCATCATACGGCAAACATGACCAGCCCAGTCTCAATTAAGCTTGGCAGCTTTCGTAGCTACATCACTTTTATCTGCATGAAGAGTCGTGATTCATTCATCTGATCTATAATTAATACTATTAATATACTCGTATGTATATGTATATAACTACATATTTGTTTACTTTATATATGATATTTATTAATTTATAATTATTTATGTACCTAATATATATGTATTTAAGGTTAAGTAATTTTTATTTTTCTATTATTAAGGTTATTCTTTTTACATCTCGGCCAATCTTCCATTAAGCAATGATCCTCTCCATCCAAAAATTTTCTGGAATAGATCGCTTTGTTAAGCGATAAGACCGCCCATTATGCTTACATTTATTTGTTTTATTTTTTATTTTTATATATGTTGTAAAGCTTGTAAGGTATAATAAAGAATTTAATTCATTCATTCATCGGTGATTTAATACACAAAAAATAAAATAAAACACAATTAACACAAAATTATCAAAAGTAATATCATATAGTCAGGCCTATATATTCATATGTACATATGAAGACTCCTCAATTATAGGTATGTAAAATTAAGAGCAAGAACAATAATAATGCTTCTAAAATTACTTTAATAAAATGATAAAACGAATTGATTTGAACAGAAACACAAACAACCGTCTGAGTAAATTGAAATAATAACATATACATAGAAATATGTATTATTAAAATAATGTATGTACAGTCCTTGTACTATCAGCAACAAAAGTTGGTTACCATTTTGAGTTTTTATAATCTAAATACAACAGGAACAAGGCATTATTTCAACAAAATATTTACTTTGTATTTGTACACACCTTAGCCATTTATTAGTGTCGTGTAAAACATTTTTTCACTGATAATACACTTGAAACAAATATGATGAAATCTCAAATTGTTAATCAACACTTATGTCGCTGACTGTACATTGTTATAACAAGGACTGTAGCGATCTATTTTACACCCGAGATATTTTGGCGTACGAGCGAGCAAATGCGAGCGAGGACGCTAATTAAGGGTGCATTTACGGACCCCTTATCCTGTTTATGATAACCAAATTTCAGAGTATGTGTTTAAAAAATATATTATTACTAAAAGTAATAATAAAAATAATGCTGGATATTTTACACGGCGCTATCTAGTCCCAAACTAGTCAAAGCTTGTACCTACTATGAACCAGATAACTGATAGAATACTAATAGTATTTATTATTATTTATACATACATTATAGGCTTCGTTTGAGCACCATTTCGTCTGATGGCAAGCGATGATGCAGTCTACAATGGTACACGCTTGCCTAGAAGAAACCCAATCACTCGCGACTTAAAAACACCCAGGTTGTAGCTATCAGGAAACACAGACTCAGGCAAGGCGTTTCACTCTTTAGCGGTGCGCATAATAAAGGTCGAAGGGAACCGCTTTGTGCGAATAGGAGATATTTCAACCATATAGCAGTGGCGCACCGCAGATAGAAATATCCGATGATATAATGGAGATGGTGAGATTAGGTTGAAATGTTCCGCCGCACACTCCCCGAAATGTAAAAAACCGAGAGGCTTGCAATCTTTCGTCGATGCTCCAAGCTGTGGAGCCTTGCATCAACTAGCTCATAGTTGCCTATGAGCTTCTTGGCTCTTCTCTCAATTGATTCCAGAGCTTCAAGCTGGTACTTCGCTGATCCGTCCCAGAGGTGAGAAAAGTACTCCAAACACGATCGAAATATATTTCTATATATTTTGTGAATACTTACCTTTACATAATATATAGAGAAACAACCAGACCCGGAAAAAAATCGATAATATAGATAATATATGTATATAGGTATATTGTTACGATGTTGTTACTTATAGCTTGTTATAGCTTTATTTTTACACATACCTATATGATGGTGGTGATTACATTAAATATTTAACGAAAATATTTGACGCTGTAGATTTCTTCTAGCACCTTTTAAAAGACCTTTTTCCGCGGAAATACTGAAACTTTAATTAAAGGCTACACAAGAGCTCGGCGTAATAGCAATGTAAGCGTTTGCGTCGCACATTTCTCGATTTCCCTCCAAAGGCCATAAATATGGCGCGAATTTAATTTTGTTCCAAATTCAAATTAAAGTCACGTCAAGATCGCGCCACGTGCGCAGTACCGCGACAGAATACAGATTAAAAATAGACCTACCCGCTTCAGTGGGTCGAGGAAATTGAGCTCATTGAATTGTGTAAAAGCAATTTACTTGCGTACTGCTGTTGCGGTTTCCGTAATGAGCCGATGAGCCCGTCTGATACACCAATTTCATAATATTGACAATTATTGATGAAACAATAAAATATTAATACACATTTAAAACCAGCTAAGAGTCACTACCGATTGCCTAGATTCAATTTACAGATATCTTATCCCATTCGCTGCCAGTGGCAGAATATTCCTTCGGGCTGGCGTAATAGTTTTCTGTATCCAATTGAAGAAAATGCACATAGTTGGTATAAGTAATACATTTATCAACATACTAGCTGACCCGCCGAACTTCGTACCGCCTTGACATGCATATGACGCTGGCTGCCAATGAGTCGCCCCGGTAGAATTGTCAATCATTAGCTACATCTATGTATGAGAAAATGAATTATCGTCATAATTTTGTTTTGCGTGAATATTTCAAATATTTAAATAGTTATTCTGCTATTCAGAGCGGAGATAAATCCAACAAATCAAAGATCATCAAAATCGGTTTAGCCGTTTTTGAGATATAAATGGGGTACCTAATATGACTTTGTTTTAAAATGTTTAAGATACTCGTATAAAGAAAAATGGCGCTTAACGCTTAGTTAAGTTTATCGTTTTATGTTTTATGTCTTTAAGGTATCCTTGTTATCACCTTGTTATCATATTTTGTATGTGCACATTGTTGCCTAAAATAAACGTTATATTATTATTATTAATAACGTGAGGCTTAATTAATGCGAATAATTTGTTAGCTATTGTTCAAAAATCCGAGCAACATAATATTAGAAATTGCATAGGTAAGTACACTATAAAGTTCTTACTAGTCAAAAAAATAAGAAATTTTCTTTGTTACCTATATTTACACCTATAGTATAATAGTTTGTCTCGCATTCCTGGATATACTGCCCTGTTTATATAGTTGGGCCGTGGTCGCTGCCCTCAGTAGCTCGCGAGGGCTCACGCCGCCCGCCCACAGCCTCGCGCCAGCTTTTACCAAAACTTTTACGAACTTCGTGGCTATTTTAAAAAGTCAAATTATAATCCCAATATTGAAAAAGTGTTAAGAACTTTTTGAACAATTGTACCTTTTTAGAATTATAACGGGTTTTAACTACTTTTTATGTAGAGGTTTAATAAAAACATTTTGGTGGCGGAAGTTTTTGAATAAGATTTCCTTCGAAAGTTCCAGTAAAGAGTGCGTGCACAAAAATGGTGGGTACTTTTTCCGATACGCTTTATTAAACATAAGTTACATGTATCTCAACTTAATGTAATTTATGGCACAAAGTCGAATTTTAATTTGGTAAATTTGCGACCGTATAAATTATTAACCTGTACACTCCTCCTACTTTGATTAGTCTTTAACAGTGCAGGCTGTCCGATTATGAAATGCGCTGCCGGTAGCTATCAGATGTGCCAAGTCACTTGCCATTTTTAAACGTATTGTCAGAGTACTATTTGAGTATTTGTCGTTAAATATCTATCTATTAATTAATATGTTTTCTAAATAAGTAGTTATTATTTAGGTTCATATATGTTATTTTTAATTTTTTATATCATAAGTATTTATATGTAGTATGTTAGGTACACCATTACACTCCAGGCAATGCCCACACAGTCCATTCCATCCAAAGGTTGTCTGGTAGAGATCGCTATTCAGCGATAAGACCGTCAATTGTATCACATAGTTTTACGATGTTCTTTGTAGTTGTATTGTTATTAGGTGTGCAATAAAAAATTATCTAATTTAATCTAATCTAAATTTTTATTACTAACATAGATATAAACAAATGTAATACTAACCATATATGGACTTATTACATCTGAAATAAGTTTTATTGAATTTGAATAAAGGCGGAAATTATTTAAATTGACAGAAATAATCATCATTATACTTGCTTCTTGGTATTAATTTAGAGAGCTAGTCACTGTTACTTTGAATATAGGAAAGGGTAAAAGTATTTTTGTCAGTTATATTTATAAACGTGGTTATATTAATATGACTGGAAGGTACGGAACACACCACAATCGTATCACGTAAACGGAGCGTTTGGCCTTCACCTCACCACTATACCTGGTATCAAGTATTTACATACAATGGGGTACCTGAAAATAAGTACTTGCTTATTATAAAGAAATTTTGTTAAGTTTTAGATGTATCAGTAAAATAATCTAATATACCTATAAAAACCTCGTGTCACGGTTTTTGTGATCGCATTCCTCCAAAACGGGTGGACCGATTTGAAAGAATTTTTTTTTGTATATTCGGTACGCATAAAAATAAGTGGTAAAGTATTTTTCATCTTTCTACCCCCACCCCCCATTTTATAATCGCAATTTTAGTATTTTTGTATAAACAATATCCATATAATTTAACCATCGTTCATTGTCTTAAAGTCATTTAGGTACATGAAGTGTCGCGTCACTTTGACAAGAGTGTTTTATATAGTTTTTATACAGAAGTTCTCACGGGAATGAGAAATTTAAAACATGCGAAGCCGGGGGCGGTTCAGCTAGTAATAATTATATGATTCTAGTTACCATGATGTATAAATAAGGTGTACCTAACAAGGAAATATAAATAATTAATTAAAACAATAATCACTAATAAAAACCCAAATCTAAGAACCGGTTTTTTAAAATTACAAGCGCCTGGGATTTTCACCTGTTCAATCTTACTACAAAAGAGGTGTATAAGAGCGATTTATAACTTGCACAGTACATTCCCTGCAAGATACATTTGTATTTGAAACGGCAGCATTTATATCTTGGAATTATGTCTATTTGTTAAAAATAATCAAGAATACTTTTTATCAGTAATCTTCGTAGTAAAAAATTGTATACAATCTATACCTCAAGTCAATACCTGCATATCCCAAAATAGCTCATTATTATTGTGCCATTAAAGTTTATAACCATTTATCTCTGTCGTTAAAATCATATAATGGAAACTAATTTGTATATAGTCTTAAAAAATATCTAATTTCAAAAGTTACTCACGCAAAATTTTTTTAACCATGAATTATTTTGACTTAAAATACTTGTAGGTACGAAATTAACTTATTAAAATAATTTCTTACTTACGATAGATTACCGTCTTATATCGAACAACTGTATAGGATAGGTTCTTTGACACCGGGTCAAAGTACTGTAATTACTATAATTTGGAGATTATTATCTACATACCTGCAAATAAGGTCCCAAATCGCACGCAACATGCCAATCACCTATTTAGTTTTGGATGTTCGGTTTTCTATTTTACGTACCTAGTATTTATTTTTATCCCAATGTTTATTTATTCATAGGTATTTTGGTCATACAAAACTGACTGACATACTAAAATCGACGTTCATGCAATCTACTCGCCGCTAATGTAATCTACCTATAAGTAAGTGCAAGTAGTTAACAAAAGGCAAAGTACAATGTACCAACTTCCACTAAACAAAATGGGCCGGACAAAGCACAGGATATCAGCTGTGTGTATAGTCAACGGGTATTGTATGGCGCGTATGGCCTGAATTATAGCTATTCAACGTGAACGTGCCGCGCCAATAGAACACGAGATTTAGACCGATAGGGCTTTCAATAAAGCATGTTCGTACAAATATCAACGATCAGATTATTTGATAAAGAAACGTCTTGGGGGTCTTAGATGAATCCACTGTTTCTTCAGCAGTTTTGAAAGCCAAAAAGTGTTGGCAAATATTCTTCTGCACAGTAAAAAAGTAGATCTCCATCCCGGTCATACTCTATCTATATACCAAATTTAATCGAAATCGGTCTAGTCGTTTGGTCGTAACAAACACACTGATAGCGAAACAGAGTTAATTTATAATCTTAGTAATGAAGTAAGGATTGTGTAGCTCATTATCTTCGTAATTAATTGGAGCAAGAGTTTTGTCTTACCAAATATGGTACGAAACATTAACAACGAACATCAAGAGGATAAAAACAACTTTTTTTTAAATAAAAAAATGTCTGTTGACTCATAAGCTGCTCATAATAATTGTATGATTCAAACCATTCCTTACAATCGGATACGCCCACCTTCCGAGTTATCTTTAAATCAGTTAAACGGCCAGTAAATCACTTAGAACAAATACATGCACTAAATCTTACCTAAACGAATGTCAAAGAATACATAAGCGGAAGAGACAATTACCTACGAACGCCGTACCTATTCATAAGAGTGTCCTTTCTATAAATCGTTTCATAAACCTACATAGAGCTCAATTAGATGTTCGATCTTTTTGAAATATTACATTAATTAATACTTACGTGTTTGAGCCATTCGAGACCCTGGGTCCATGGGGTACCGGGACCCATCGCGTTTTCAAAATTATTACTGGGCGTCTGGTCGAAGCGACGTGTGATCCGAGAGCTGAGGGCTTAGCCAAGTTGCAGTCGATTAGCGATGACGCTAGTCGATAAGTCCGAAAATGTATGGGATTTGACACATGCTAAAGAAATACCACGTGATACAGCGACAACAAATGTATGTAGAAATCGAATAGATTCGCAGCGAATGTAATTTGGCTACGGGCCCTGGGCCCGTTACATTTGTTGTCGCTGTATCACGTGGTATTTCTATAGCATGTGTCAAATCCCTTACATTTTCGGACTTATCGACTAGCGTCATCGCTAATCGACTGTAACTTGGCTAAGCCCTCTGGTGCTTATCTGGGTAAACGATCGTTTGCAACAGTCTTTAGATGATTCAAATGTTTCTTCTATATTTTAGTCTTGTTAATAATTGTTTATTCTTTCTGTTAATAAATGTATAGATTTTTTATTTTTCTTACAATTATCTATTATACTCCTAGTATACATCCAAACAATTATTTGGGGGAAAATTGGCACACCGGGAGTGCCGACAGAAGTGAAAACTTGAATAAAAGCAGACTACACAGATACTTATATACAGAGGTGTCGGTAACGGTAACATAGTCGCGAGTTCAATGGTTTTTTCCCATCTCAAAAATGCCCAACGCGCTTAAAGAAGTTTTCACTTCAAAAATTGTATATTTTTAAGTAGAAAGTAGTTATAAGTTAAATTCAAAAGAGATTTAAACGATCACTAATCTCCAAACATCTACTACTTGCGATTTGTAATTTTGTGATTCTGCCTGAATATGGTGAATAGTCTTATTGGTCCTAAGCTCTTATTGTCCCCTTGTTAGGCAAATGACTTCTACCATTCACTACGACTCCTTAGTCTCTCTCAAAGGCATCCAGTTCGACCCGTCTATGAACTTAACATTGTTTTTGACAACCTCCGTGGTGCAGTGGGCGAATAGCCGGCTGAGACGCAGGAGGTAGCGGGTTCGATTGAACAAATGTTTGCATGACCTACAGATATTTGTTTCGGGTCTGGATGTTTTTCTATATATTATAAGTACGTATGTATTTACAAAAAAAAGTATATAAGTATTCTATCAGTTATCTGGTTCCCATAGTACAAGCTCTGCTTAGTTTGGGGCTAGTTAGCGCTGTGTGAAATGTCCAGCCATATTTATTTATTTATTTGTTGTTCAGCCGGGCCGTGCAGAGGAGGCGGACTCTGAATCTGAACGTGATATAGAAGGAAGGAGTCTGCGATGTGGTTGGGGCATGTTCAGGCCTCACTGGCTGCAGCGCTTCAGGACTGCCAAGTGGGCCCTCTTCTGCCTCTGCTGGGCTGGGGCTATACAAGGTAAGTCTGGCTATAGCTATATTCTCTCTGTTTTATTTCAGTGCCAAGCTATTTTTATTTTAGCCACTTGCTCTTCAACCAGCTATTTTTTAGTTAGAATGTTATCTTTAAGATAACTTTGACCGTTGTGGTTACTTCACTATTGATTATTGACTGTCTTATCTATATGATTTGTTGGACGTAAGATTCTACTTTCTTATTGCATACAGCTAAGGTATATGGCATTCTCTACCGTCGTCTGCATTTCCTGAAGACTAAAATCTGGGTTTTTTAGGTACGAGTGAAAAGGTGTCTTCCAGATCTTCGTGCACCACATCACTTATGATCTATTCGCGATGAAAACAATTTTTTTTGTATATGAGTGTAAATGCTTACACAATTGAGTGCACTGCAATGCGTTATTATGGGTTGAAGGCCGATAAAACAGGTTATATGAGTTTTACCACCAATTACCTCGTGTGTCAGGCTCGCGAACTGAATCTAGGACATGTAATGCTTTATTTTTATTTATTATACTTTGGGTTATTTCTGGTTTCTCTACTTTTACTTCGTCGTATTGAGACGGGTTTTATTTGAATTACTACACTACAGTTTAAAGTGATTTTGTTACATTACGATAAAAAAACATTGAATAATCGCACGATGAGTTCAAATAACTTTTTTGTTGAAAAATTACTTTTTCAAAACAAGCTTATATAAAATTCATAATCAGAACCGCAAGCAGATTCAAATGAGCTCAAACACTAGTAGCCTACTATAATCCATTCAGATGTTCCGTTGTTTAGCATCCGTCTCCATCATAAGATTACCTCCATGGTACCTTATTATACCATTGTCACCGAAGTTACATAAGTATTCCAAACAGCTCAATCGGTTGAGGGAAACAGGTTTAAAATTCAGTTGCGAGATTCCACCCGGACAAACATACATACATTGCAAGTTAATAATAAAAAAAAGCTTGTAAAAAATGTCACTGTTTCAAACAATTAAAATATACCTATATTAATGAAATTTATTCAAAAAATCCCTACATTTTCGTGATTTTCGTGTACAGTCGTTAAGGTATTTTGATGAAAGTTTTATTAAAGTTGTAGGAATGTATTTGGAAGCTTAAAAATCGAGCACATCTTTTATTATTCATAAGTTGGGCGAACCAATAGAATCGCTATTTATATACGGTGGCGATTCTGTTGTTTACGCTAACTAAAATTGTGAAAAATACGAACGGTCTTATTTTGTTCAAAATAAAGATCAAATTATAATGACATTTAAAGTGACATTTCTAAATTTAAGTATTTTTATATAAGAAAGCGTGTTAGCAGGCTAGTTTTAGTCAACATCAATTTGATTGATCACTAAAACTAGCCCGCAAACATGCCATCATAACAAAAATAACTTAATTTTAGAAATGTCACTTTAAATTTCATTGTAATTTGATCTTTAGTATGTACAAAATAAGACCGTTCGTATTTATACAATTTTGGTTAGTCAGCGTAAACAACAGAATTGCCACCAATATAGATACTAATTATCACGGTATTCTATTACTGTTTTTTTAAGGCCCGGTCTTTTAACTTAATGTTTAAATCGTAAACGGTTCCCACGATACAAGCCCCGAGCCTAACTACTGGCAAATAACCGATCACTATTATTAAAATTATTGTGTTTTATCTGCTCTCGGTAAAATTGTATTTATGTGTTTTGTTCATATAAATAAATTATAATTGAAATTAATGGTAGTTTTGTTTTAGGTAGCACACCTCTTAATCTATATTTCTATCGCTACTGTTGTAACATGGCACCAACCAACACCATCAACTGTTTTGCCATTTGTGTGTATATAATAAATTACCAGCTTCTATAAAAGACTTACCCATTTCTAAATTAAAAAATTTTTTTTTTTGGTGTTGGTGGGCAGGTGTTACTCACAATAGCGCCTTGTGTGTGGGTCTACCATGGCGTCAATAGTCAATCTACAGCAATTAAGTAAATTTCACCGTCTGTTCCTCCGCGACCTATCATTGCCAGGATTGTATAGGCAGTTGTAACCGCTAAACATCAGGTGGACCATGGGCTTGTAACAAACATCTCATCTTATTAAAATAACTTATACTTCGTAGACATAATCATATTTTTTTTTTCTCAACCTATATTGTCCCACTGCTGGGCAAAGGTAGCCCCCAAGTCTCTCCATCTAACTCTGTCCTGTGCGACACTCCACCACTCCTGATCGAATGCAACAAGATCGTCTCGCCAACGCTTTCTTGGCCGACCCCGACCGCGTCTATTAATAAAATCTATAATCATACTAATAAATAATAATAAATATAATAAATAAATATTGCTGGACATTTCACACAGCACTAACTAGCCCCAAACTAAACAGTACTATGGGAACCAGATAACTGATAGAATACTTATATACTTTTTTTTGTAAATACATACTTATAATATATAGAAAAACAACCAGATCCGAAACAAATATCTGTATATCATGCAAATATTTGTTCCGCGGCGAGAATCGAACCCACTACCTCCTGCTTCTCAGCCGACTATTCGCTCACTACGCCACGGTGGTTGTCAGACTGATATTAAGGACGTCCACTGTTGAACATAAGCCTGATTTCCAGAGTGACCGATATTGTGCGGCCAACACCCAACGGCTCCCAGCAACCTTTTCAGGTCGTCTTTCCATCTAGTGGGGGACCGTCCTACTCTGCGTTTTACAGTACGTGGTAGTAGGCTTACTTATACAATGATCCTCGTTTTAATAAAACGACAAAACGATACGCTGGGATACATATTATGTAGATGCAGTAGAAAGCCGTGAGAAACTGCAGATCGATCATACCGCACACTTTCCTTGGGAAATTGCCATTCAATTATCACCGACGATACGCACTCGGTAATAATAGTCATAATATTGTAATGAGACTGTTTGAAAGCTGTGTGTTCCGTAGTGAGAGTAAAAAACATATTTTCACACTAGCTGTTACCAGCGGCTTTGTCCGCGTTGTTCTGTGGTGTAAAAATACATATAACTAATTTTAAGAGACTCTTAGTGAGACTACCTAGAAAGAGGAGGCTGAAAAACTCTGCGGCAGCTGAATTTTTTTTGTTACTCATCATTGAGACCCTATATAACTTGAAGCGACGGCTGGGGCTGGGGGATGCTGCACTTGCTGCAATTTTGTTTTGACCAATCAACTTAAACCTAATAGTTGTGATTTGATTGCTACAGTTGCTACAATTGATAGTTCATCCCATGGGAACTGATTTAGGGGATTAAAAGTAACCTTTGTATTTAGTTTATTAGTAAGTAAGTAGTTAATGTAGGTTTATGAATATAGATACACCGCCGTCCTTTTGATTTTGTTTTATCCTGTCCATCCAAAGGTTGTCTGGAAGACATCGCTTTTAGCAATAAGACCGCCAACTTACCTTAATTTTTGTGTATTTTTATTGTATTTTTAATTTTGTTGGTGTGCAATAAAGAGTATCCTATTCTATTCTTTGTAGGGTCTGGTTGTTTCTATATATATTATATGTATGTATTTACAAAAAAATGTATGTAAGTATTCTATCACTTATCTGGTTCCCATAGTACGAGCTCTGCTTAGTTTGGGGCTAGATAGTGCTGTGTGAAATGTCCAGTAATATTTATTAATGTTTTATAATCTACGTACATACCAAATTTCATAGAAATCGGTTTAGCCGTTACGACGTGATTGTTTAACAAACAAACAAACATCCAAACTTTCGCATTTATGATATTAGTGTGAAGGCTAAGTAGGATTAAGATCTCTTATCAAACAGTATATTTATTTTATGTAATAAAGTATTTTTAATCAATCAATGAGCAACTGTTATAATATAGTATCTTTCAAACTTTCGCGATCACTGTACATAATTACTGATTAAAACGGGTATTTATCGCGTATGTACCTGTTTTATTTGTTATCCCGACGTTTTGGCTGTGTTGCAACAGTCGTGGTCACGGGTCGACACTATTGACTGTTTGACTATTAGGTTGACTAATATGTTTCACAACTGGTTTTTTATGACTCGACTGTTTCTTTTGTAGATATATTATTGTCTTTTCACAATTACAAAATAATAATAATAAATCATTTAATTCAGCAACAATAAAATAGTCACAGGATAGTAAATAACTTATTCTACGGCCCATATAGATACATAGTATAGTGAATTGATGACCTCCGTGGTGCAGTGGGCGAATAGCCGGCTGAGACGCTGGAGGTAGCGGGTTCGATCCCCGCCGCGGAAAAATGTCTGCAGGATCTAAAAATATTTGTTCCGGGTCTGGCTGTTTCTCTATATATTATAAGTATGTATTTACAAAAAAAATGTATATAAGTATTCTATCAGTTATCTGCTTCCCATAGTACAAGCTTTGCTTAATTTGGGACTAGATAGCGCTGTGTGAAATGCCCAGCAATATAAAAAAAAAAGAAAATTTTCTACTTATTATTTACTACAAACACTGCAATTTTAGACGTGAGTTCTCGGTGTTCTGTATCCGTCCTCGGAAACTATGAAAACGGACACCCTTCGGCCAAACATCTTCCTTACACGACATACGATACACGACATCTTACTCCGTATCTTATCGTATCTATTGGTGTGCCTATTTGACTCATGCCATCACGGCGCGACTGCATACGAGCCGCTCTTATTCCCAAGGCGCACCAATAGATGTATCACTACAAAAATCCTACAACTGCAATATAATGTCGCCTGAACCCTAATAACAGGCTAGTATGCAAATTGGCCAACGATAGTGATAGTCACTTAAGACACACATAGACTGCCTCCGTGGCGCAGTGGGCGTATAGCCGGCTGAGACGCAGGAGGTAGTGGGTTCGATTCCCGCCGCGGAGCAAATGTTTGCACGATCTACAGATATTTGTTCAGTGTCTGGGTGTTTTTCTATATATTATAAGTATGTATTTACAAAAAAAAGTATATAAGTATTATATCAGTTACCTGGTTCCCATAGTACAAGCTCTGCTTAGTTTGGGGCTAGATGGCGCTGTGTAAAATGTCTAGCGATATTTATTGTTTATTTATTTAACTGCAATATAATGTCGCCTGAACCCTAATAACAGGCTCGTATGCAAATTGGCCAGCGATAGTGATAGTCACGGACACATTTTCGATATTTACGGACCGACTTCACCTTGAACATGCGCATGCAATGCTCCGATAAATACAACTCGATTGAATCCGTCACGATACCGTTTGCATTCTATACTGAGGTTATAGCCCGAGAATTGATGTCGCATTTGGGAAAGGTGTCTACCTACTTTTTTTCTATAGTAAAATCCTATGTAATTACTGATTTAAACGGGTATTTATCGCGTATCTACCAATCACGGGCGGACAGTCTGCCCGTGACCACGGCTGTTCGAAACGTCGTCGGGATAACAAATAAAAAAGTACATACGCGAAAAAAATCCGTTTTAATAAACAATTATGTATAGTGATCGCGAAAGATTGAAAAAGACCATTGAAAATCCTATGCACTTCCTCCAGCTCGGGGAGAGCTGAAGGGGTCTGTTGGACTCTCCGTAGGCCGTGGACTAACAGCATACCAACTAAAAACCTTTATTCACCTTAATGCTAGTGCATCATCAGACCGCCCATCTTGGGATGAGTGAGTCGATGCTAGCACTTGACAGGGGCACGGGGTCCTGGGAAGGAATGGTGTACCTACTTACTGAACTTCGAGGTGGGATTTTTATTTCTGGATTTTACTTTTTACTTTATCTTCCATCTGTATTTCAATGTAACCAATCGTCAGCTATAACCAGGTCGATTAGAGAGGCTCCGAAGTGCGATCCTGTAGTCCGGGACCACCCTTATTAAGGTAATATTATGACAATTACATTTGACTATCGTAGCCATTTTGACAGTCGATCGCAAACAGAGTCGTTGTAGATAATCACAATGTCACAGTATTCCACATACACGTCCGGTGCGTGGCGACACCTCGGAGCCCCGTTACTCCCAGGGGTTGACAGAAACCCCTGACCCTTGGTTTGCCTTAGTTGGCCGCTCAAGGTTGGAGGCGCAAGAGCGGAACCTATGTTCCAAGGGTTGAAGTGTTAAAGGCATAAAGCCAGAAGTAGCGATCAGTGAAACTCCTCTCAAAACCCTTTGACTACCCACACCAACGTTACCCCTTACGCTGCCTTCTATTGGCGGCACTTATGGGTGCCCGTTTAGTGGTCGGATAGTCACCACCTGCCTCAATTATTCTTAATATTATTGGCAGGTGCCGTATCTCTTTTCTCTGATAACCCATACTCTATTTCATAAACATTACTCTAACAATAGCTCGAACTTTAATGAAATCCATGTGTTGTAATAGTACTACCATCTGTCTCACTTCCATCTTGTCATAGTGTTTTTTATAAAAACAAACAGGCCTCGTACTCGCTGGCTTCGGCCCCGGTAATGCCTTTGTAAAGGTCCAGGCCTAAAGCCTGTGTTGAGCAATAAATGTGTGGAATAATAATTATATAGGTGGTAATTGATAGGTACATGATCATTATGGACTTTGTTTTTATTTTATTATTTATTTATTTTAGTATCAGATACAAAAGCTAGTTACATATACATTGATTCGATGGTGTCTTAAAACCTATACTAGGTTTGTCCAGACACCAGGTTTTCGATAACGTGGGTTCTGCTCAAAAGTATGTTATTCTTAATAGTAGGCATTTATTACAATATTTGATCTAATAATAAAGCGAACACACACATTCACGCGGATAACAACAGACACAACAATATTATAGAGAGGACGCCTTTGGCTACATTGATTTTAAAATAAAAACATTTAAATCTAACTAATTGTCAATGTAAGTAGTAGGTAAGATAAAGGAGCATCAAAAAGTTCTACATTCATCTCATCATACAGTTTAGATTTTTCTAGGAATAATTTATTTCTAGCCTTAACTCTAATAATCTCTGTGTGGAAGTTAGCAACAGGCAAACAATTTAAACTACACCTCCAATGCATTAGGAATTTGTATTGTTTTTTTATTGAATAACTTCGTAAAATTGTGGACTCAGTAAAACTTGGCAAAGGAAATATTTCGACCAAACTTTTCCTCTATTCAAGTTCGGATAGCGTTTGCTATGAAAACGATCACCATGCTTTCGTTTTCCATAGCCATTTCAGTACTGCGATTGGGTTGTAGGACCCCGGGGAAATTACCCTGGACTACTAAGTTCGCTTATAACTGTTCTGACTGCTGGCTGCTGCTTGTAATGGGGATATTTATCTTGCGAAGTTTTAACTTTTAAGTTGTAGTAATATTTTTGTGGTCATTCTCTGAGGAGTAATTTATGTGTTGATATTCTTTGAATGTAGGTCCCAATCTCTTTGTATACATCCCGTTTTGTATGTACGACTTTAATTGAAAAGACACATCTGAAATCGTATTAACTGATTTCAGAGTTAGAGTTAGAGTAGTAGCTTGAATATTTATCGAGTAATCTATACATTTCCATTAGATAATTTTTAACGCATCGGCGGTGCTTTTGCGACGATGCCGCTTAGTTAACAGGTACCTACTCACATGATGAATGGATATGATTTATTTACCTTGGACCTTGATAATAAAGTTATATAAATGTAATATGTTCAATGGTAATTAATTTGAAAAAAACCTATTTTATAACAATAGCCTACCCGTGTTTTAATTTAATGTCGTAGGTACATAACAAAAACACGTAGTACATACTTATAAAGAACATAAATTAAAATATTTTAATCAGTCGCTGAGTTGAATGCTGTTGTATTTTTTTTACTTGGTAGAATATGAAACATTTTTGTACGCAAAATTACGTAACTTGTATTTTACTGGCAATATTTTTACAAAATAGGATTTTTTTAATTTTTTTAGGATAGAATCCGAAACGAGGGCATCCGACAGAGAACCAAGGTGATCGGCATAGCTCAAAGGGTCAGCAAGCTGAAGTGGCAGTGGGCCGGTCATATCTGTCGCAGAACCGATAACCGTTGGGGTAAACGTGTTCTGAAGTGGAGACCACATCTAGGCAAGCGAAGTGTAGGACGCCCTCCAGCTAGATGGAGTGACGATTTGCGCGCTGTGGCTGGCAAGGATTGGATGAGAAGAGCTGAGGATCGGGCTCAATGGCGCACCCTGGGAGAGACCTACGTCCAGCAGTGAACTGTTATAGGTTGATGATAATTTTTACAAATGCATTCAAAAAGCAAAATTAAAAAGTTCAAGGTTCTACAAAATTGTATTCCATAACCTTAGATTTAGAAAAACTGTTAAAAAAAGCTAAAGCCTTTTTTGTATTTTTCTTCTACATCTATCAAATGAAGACAATAATTTATACAGCTAGTTAATTTATATAGCAGCACTATAGCTGGTTATACCATGGTGTGGTATGGCTGGGCAAACCTATACTCTTAGCTTAGTAAAATTTAATTTGCGAAAAAAAATCTGCAACTCACTGCTTGTCCTTAAACGTTCTCGTGAAATCCAGTCGATTCAAACGATTTCTAGAAGAGATCGTTTTCAGCGATAAGACCGCCACTTGTATTTCTGTGTATCTGTTTTATATATATGTTTGTATGTACATTAAAGCGTTTTCTATCACACTAATATTAGAAATGTGAAAGTTTGGATGTTTATTTATTTATTTGTTTGTTACTCAATCACGTCATAACGGCTAAACCGATTTCGATGAAATTTGATATATACGTAAATTATAACCTAGGTTACCACAAAGGCTACCTTTTATCCCATAATTCAGCTTCCATGGGATAAAAATGATGTGTCAAGTCAAGTTACAACAGCGAGTTTAGCTTTATTTCTAGGAAACTACACATTTAGTAGTGTAACGCGTACAAAGTCGCGGGCAACAGCTAGTCTATCATAAAAATCAAATTTACTCAACACAGCTTGAATGTTAACATGAAAAGATGTACTAGAAATATCGAAAATAGGAATAAATCTTCACCTAAACCTCAAACACCCTGGGGCCCACAAACCGCCATCACTTCTCGTCAGTAGCCGTCCTTTTATAAACAACGGTAACATACACGGCTGAAAGCCATTATGTAGTGCAACTGTAACGCGATACCATGATATAAATGGTATAGTATAGCTATGAATGTGAGTGCTTTCATAGAGATGTAGAGACGCTAGAAGCGACAAAAAACGTCACAAGAAAAGTTAATATTTGTATGCATCCCTTTTCAAGTTTAGCAAAATGAGACAAATAAGATCGCAATGACCTCTATTGCGATCTTATTTGTCTCATTTTGCTACTCACCTCACCGACCAGTGACAAGAAAATAAACTACCAAAACTTAAAATTTTGTATTTATTGGGAGCTTCACAATTCTGAAGCTTACTAGGCATTTTATCATAGATCTATATTATTTTGTATTTAAAAATATTTTCCATACTTACTTAAATTCTAATAATAATTTACAAATCATATAATTTTATCGGACATGTGCATGTAATTTGGTACTCGGAACCGTAATATTATTCATAAATGCAATATAAAATGTTGGGCTTAAAATATATTTCGTATTTTTAAACAATAAAATACGTGAATAGAATATTGAAAACATAAAATTTCATGCAGTGATTTTCTCAGATTTTGTATATTTTCAAGTTGTACAGTTTGCCCAGTTGACTTCTTGTAGGCCTTGTACTACGAGATTCTAGCGATAGCAGTTTTGCGACACGTTTGTATGGTGAGCGACTGAAATAGCGATACATCTATACCATTTTGGGATATCGTGGTGAAGGAAGGTGAATGATCTCTTGCTAAGTTACCGCGCATCAAGTATAGTAATGTGTAGCCAACTGCGGTTGTGTATCTCAGTTGCCATGGCGCTGGCGGCCGGAGCGATGATCACCACCTCATTTGTTAATGTCAGGAACTAGACGAGAAAGTATAGGAAATTAATCAAATCTAAGCTCTATATCTATAATCCGAAAAAATTTACAGATTCTTTGTTTAAAATAAAAAAAATACACCTTAATAATTTGCTAATTCTGTGAATTTTTTTCCATTGTTTACTCCATAGCAATGATTCATGAACAATAACAAATTTAAAATGCGGAAGTCTCGACCTTCCGCGGTATTACCTAAAATTATCAAAAGCAATCGATAGCAAAACTTAAATAAACTTCAAAAAATAGTTTCTATCGGTTGCCGTCCCTGTGTTGGTAGCGCTAGTTTCTATGTGCTATTTGTCGTGTCGCGATTGGTTTCTGTGTTACTGTCACTATTCTAGGTAGTAGCTCTCTGATGTCTTGCGTGGTTCATTTAGCACTTTTAAATCTGTGTTCAAAACCCGGTCCCTTCATAAATCTGCATTACGTTTTACCGGACGGGCGCGAGTTATGGCCTCCAACAGGTGTACCTACGGGCACACGTTTTTAATAACAAAATACGGACTCATGATATACTGCCGGGGTTATTGCACCTTTGTTTACCTCCTGTATTGTTTCTGAGCATTATTAGGGTAATTTGAGAAGATTGTGGCTATTCGATTTATAGCAGACTTTGAAAATGTGAGAATTCAAAATAAACCTGCTTATAGCGGGTTCCTATATCCGTCGGTAACCAGCTACGACTCGTTTTTTCTTGAAAACTTGTCAACTTGACACTTTTTCAAGGAGATACCAGTCGTTGGTTACCGACGGATATAGGAACCCGCCATAAGAAATATTGAATATTTTACTTAGAACATTTTCGTGATTTATTTCAATCATTATTATAAATACGGGATTTATCACGTACCGTCTTATCGGTGTTTCGACCGACAATGTTTCGGTTCAATTCATGAACCTTCATCAGGGTGCGTGCGATCCGCTCCGAATAATGTCTCGCCTCGCATTTATAAAATCCCGTCCGATATCGGTACGTGATAAATCCCGTATTTATATTATTGATTGAAATATTGAATAGTGGAAATAGTAGAGGCACACAACGCAGAGAAAACCCTAGCTATTAGTGTTGTGTAGTTTAATATTTTATTATGGTGATGATCACGACCTAGCTAGACTATCAACCTACCTACTCGTACTTAGACATACCTACCTTCTTATTGTCAGTACGAGTGTAAGATAATCATACATAATGCAATACTGATTCCGTTATGTACTTCAAAGTTTCTGTTTGCGTATGTAAATGTTAGCTGCTTTAACGGTATTTTTTTTATTTTAGGGATCGCAAACTGATTTGTATACTAGAAATAAGATCTTCTTATTCTCTCCATCTGATTCCTGCAAACTCACTCTAGGATTTTAATGATCTTTCCCTATTGTTCCTACAATGTGTACTTATCATAACCTATTCTGATTACATTTTATACAAATAAATGATTTATAGTAAAGATTACTTAAGGCTTTACATTCAACTTTGCATCCTAATCATCATTACTACAGAGTTTAATTTCTATAGAATTAAGTCAACACGCAGTATATTAACGGATGGACGCGTAATATTTTACGCTATTAATTTAAAAACAGCAACCAAATGAACTGAGAGTCAGTCCTACAAATCATAGGATTATAAAATTTAACGTGTGCTGACTATTACCTACTTTGTAACGTGGCTTTTGCCGGCGACTTTACCTGAGTAGAATGTTGTAGAGGTTATAAAAACACTGAGAAGTTTACCTTGAAAACTTAACTGTGAAGTAAATAAAATCTTGCATAATCAAAAATACTTATTGAAACATTTACGAGGCACATCCTTGTTACTTGGCACTGATGTGAGGAATAGAATCATCATCAAACACCATGAAACACTGAAACCCACAATACATATCAAAAAACTGTAAAAACTTTTAAAATCAGCTTTAAAGTCAACTGTCCTAGCCGTGACCGCCCTAAAAAATTATTACTTTTGTAAACTTAAAAAAGTGTTTGACAAATCAATCGATTTTATTAGATAGAGTTGCCATGACCACTTTAGAAGAGTTTTTCTCAACAGAAGAAAATTACATTTTAGCGCAGAAAGTAAAAACATTATTAAATAGAAATGTATGTCCTAGGTACCCAAAAATGACACTCAATTGATTTGACAAACACTTTTTAAAATTATTTAGTTTAAAACTGTATAGATCTTTGTTTGACCACATTCTCACCTGATGGTAAGCGATGATGTGGTCTAAGATGAAGCACACAGATCTAGAAGAAACCTATTTATTCTTACCTTAAAGAGGCCCACTTTGTATTCATTAGAAAAACCAGACGACGGTAAAGTGTTCTATACCTCTGTACGCATCAAGAACGTAGAACCAAAATGGTGTGTGCGAATGGGTGGTATATCAACTAGGTACGGATGGTACTGAGCCGTGCGCCTGCTTGTCCTTTGATGGAAAGGAGATGGCGAGATCAGATCGTATAGTTCCTGGGCACATTCCCCAAAATGTATTCTGTAAAAGATCGATAGGCTTGCAACTTTACGGCGGTGTTCAAGACTTTTGGTCTTAGTCTCCGCCATATATTGCTCACACATAATCCTAAAAGCCCTACGTTCTATCGAGTCTAAGGTAGCGAGCTGGTATTTGGCTGAACCATCCTAAAAGTGGCAACAATACTCTGTACCAGACCTTACTTGTAATTTGTAGAGACTAAGAAGTAAGATCAGGAGATACTTCACACCGGGACACGGTGTGAAGTATCTCCTGATCTTGTTGAGGATGCCCAGCTTCATGGAAGCTGTTTAACAGTCAGACAGAATCGCCCCAGTTTAACTATATTAAAGATTCATAGACTTGTATTGAAACTGATAGTCGGTTGGTTGGATGGTAGCGGTAGGGAGGGTGGGGGCAGGGGCGCAAATTTACATTTATTGCTATCCATAATGAGATTACGGGAAATAAGCCGGTCATACTTTAATTTGTGTCTCAATTTATGTGGAAAGCAAAATTACTTAATTTCACTTAAAAAATGAGTGTAATTATGGGATATTAAAATGCCAAGTATGTACCTAACAGACACAAGAACAAGTTAGTTTATTATTTGTAAAAACAAATGAAAGGCTTTAGAAGTTTAGATTTTATGTATTTTATCTCGTGGTGCACAAGCATTTATTAAATAAAAAAACATAATTAACTAAATCTCAAGGAAAGTTAATTCTTTTAAAATATTCTAAATATCCAGGGAACTTGTCAAAAGCTCACAAGTTCACGAGTACCTGTACAAAATTCAATAAAAGATTCTTGTAATTTCGTAGACCCTCTACGCGAGCAAATATTTCTATCGTTGATTGTAATAAGTACTCCTCTCGATTAATAGTAGCGATGCAATCGAAGCTAGCGACCGGAAGTACCCTTGGAAAACCAATAAGCCCCGCGATCCGTTTAAGTAGCTGTTTAGTCGATAACATCCTCTTGAGTCTGCTTAATACTGTTACGAGCTGAGGGTTCGGGATAAAATAATGGGAATCAGTCTGACCAAAATAACACTTTTTTCAACACTAAACGATGAATACACGAACTTGGTCACACGTAATCACAACACACTAATTCACACCACTGTTGCACCACTTAAAGTCATCGAAATGATCGCACGTATAGCTTATCCAGACTGACTCGGGAGCAACTACTGTTCACGCGAGACCCTTCCCACGTCAGTCCTCCAGGGCCTCGCTGAGACTAACTCACTCAGACTGACTGAGACTGACTGACTGTCCGGCCATCTCTCCGGCCTATTTATATCGCACACATTTCGATTGTTCGAGAACGATGTCGATCCTTCCAGGAAAGGGTCGGTTCCTCGACACAATGGCCACTCCCCATTCTGCGAAACTACAAACAATAGCAACAATAACACAGCAAGACAAAAGCGTTCGAGAAGGTTCGATTATTACTCATTGTTTAACAGCCTCGGCGTAACAATACGTATACGAAAATTGTAAGGTTTCATCACATCACAATATATCACTCTAATGTTATAAATGCGAAAGTTTGGATGTTTGTTTATTTATTTGTTTGTTTGTTACTCAATCGCGTCGTAACGGCGGACCCGACTTTTATTAAATTTAGTATGTACGAAGATTCTAACCTGGATTAACACATAGGCAACTTTTCATCCCATAAATCAGGACCCATGTGATAAAAATCGTGTGTCAAATCAAGTTGCATTTAGTAGTGTAACGCGTACAAAGTCGCGGGCAACAGCTAGTCTTACGATAAAAATTCATATTTCTTGCACATATATCTACCACAGACTACATATCGTTATAGTTTCGTTAATTTTGTTCCATCTAAAGGTTGCCTGAGGGCTTAGCCAAGTTACAGTCGATTAGCGATGACGCTAGTCGATACGTCCGAAAATGTATGGGATTTGACACATGCTATAGAAATACCACGTGATTCAGCGACAACAAATGTATGTAGAAATCAAATAGATTCGCAGCGAATGTAATTTGGCTACGGGCCCTGGACTGAAAAAGATTGCTCTCAGCGAAATAATCCAAATACTAAATCACACTGAAAAGGTAATAAAATTAGCGGCCTAATCGCTGATGTTGCAATTTAAATTACAAATAATGACAAGCATATTTTTGAGACAATAAATAATAAATAAATAATGTTTTTTTTAATCAAATAACTTTACTTTTGAGTTTTGTGTCTAAAATGTAGGTATTTACCGCCCTACCGTACGCACCGTATCTGTTTACTGGTTGGGTACGTTGACCGGGCCGGGTCATTGACTGGGCGGAGACATTGATCAGGCCGGGTTATTGAATGGCTCGTAGTAACTTTTTAGTAATCTGTAGCATCGTACAATACGCTAGTTAGTACATTTCGTCAAGCAGCATTTTATCGATTTTCTCGAGATTTTGATAGTAAAACCAGAAAAGTTAAGAGTCATGTATTATACATTTTTCTTGTAGAAACCGTCTCTTGAATATAATTAGTTTAAATTGCAACACAATATATATGTGATACAATTAGCGTTCTTATCTACACACGACTATTACGAAAATGGCCACTTTGAGGTTATATATTTTGTAAATGGGCTTAAAAAAAAGTCTTGAGGAATGCTGAAAGTATTTTGAAAATACCTATTCAGTGATAACCGTCACGATGGGGTACGTGAGTAAAAGAAAATCACTCTAAGCTTCCTTATAGGGGACCCTAAAAATCCATATTTAGTATTTCCCAAGTTCTACTAAGTGTAGTTGAAAACACGTCTAAAGTGTAATGAGGCGCACGGCACACCTGTTGTTCTTAAGTAACGGGTAGTTCGCTAAGTGAATTTGTTGAGAAAAGGAATAAAGCATGGTTATTCTAGACGTCGGTAACTTAGAATATAAAAATACCTAAATACTTGATGACATCTTGTATCATCATCATATAAACCATCATATTTATTAGATCATCTTTCTACCTAGTGGGGGGCCGTCCTACGCAGCGCTTTGCATTGCATGATCTCTACTTGAGAACATTCCTACCCCAACAGCCAGCTACAAGTAGCACACAAAAGAATTCTAAAAACCGTATAATCACCTACATATAACCTAGGGGTCTTCAAGTCGCGAGTGAATAGGTTTCTTCTAGGCGAGCATGTACCATCGTATTCTGAGGGTTAAGCTCACCTTTGTATTTGTCCTTATTTTATATATTTCGTTTAAAGCGTTCGAAACATATAAACGAAGCGTTTTTTATCATTGTGTACGATAAAAAGAATCAAAAGGAAATTTGTTAAAAAAAGTAGATTATTAAACGAGGGGATAACGCAGTGTCTTGCATCACGGGCGCTATATTGAATCTATACTCACGAGCGGAGCGAAAGAGTTACTAGAATCCTGAATGCAGAGAGGGATATAAGGACGTCCAAGGAGAATACTCTACTTTTCAGACTTTCTGCGAGCCAATAAAAACCAAATCTAGGTTGTTGCATTCTGTGCAGAGGTTATTTCGATTTACGACTAAGTTCTTATTGTGTGGGTCTCTTTGGTTCAGATTTTAATACAGATGAGGTTCCAAATTCAACTCAATAAAATTCAGTACAACTTTACTCCCGGCTAAGCCATACTTTAACATAACTTTTACATAAGGTTTACTTGATATATATAATTTGACATTGTCGAGCAGGTGGTGTGAAAAATAACTTTTCGACGCTTTCGTAATCACGAATAATAACGAAATTATTTATTTATTAATTTGTTTTACACGTACAAACTTTGTAAGTGTAAAATAAATTAAAATTACGCAAACGTGTAATAAATCTTACCTGAGAGTGAGACCCCTGAATATTTATAACTAATTTCATACCAGGAAAGTGCGGTCCAGAAATTTAACATGTAAGGTGAAGTTTTAATAATGCAAGACATTCATCAAAACTTGTGACGCAGTAATTAACACGGTAATTATGTAGTTTGGCACCCCTGGATTTAATTAAAAAAGTTTCAGAGGTTGCCAACCCGAGTGACGTGGGATTATGAAGATTTTTCATATCTTTTACTAAGATGAGATTTTTGTTGAAGGGAAGAATTATGCAAGGATTATGTTAGTATTTTTGTGGGACAATATTGTCGGTATGATTTTTTTATACCATTTGGAGGTGGAACATATGGCCCACTTGATATTAAGTGGTAACCATCGCAAAGTATTGCTTCGTAGGTCACGCACCTTAGCAACGTGACATACGATGCACTGCCTTGCGTCCACTGCGTCAAAATATCTGTGTAACGAACTTTTATTTGAGGCCTGATTTAATACGCGGTAAATTATTGGCTTGTTAATATTTTAAAGTAACATCTGATAACGATTAAGTATTACACTTGAGAGAGGACTTGTGAACTTAATTCTTTAGTTTAGAATGATTAAAAATACAAGTTGAGAATATAGTTCTTTCTGTACTCGCTGAAAGGCTGAGATTTACGTGTTTTTTATTTTAAAACGAAAACACTTGAAGATAGAAATTAGAGAATGCTTTTAAAATTCTCAACGCAATAAATTAGTATATTTTTTATGATGTCAGTCAATAAATTTTAGCTAAAATGGGTTTGAAACAAGTGGGCGCCTCTCTTCTAGAAATTCTAACACTTAACTTTTTTGTACGTCTGTGCTAACGTGGGAAAGACACACCTTTTAACGAATTTCAAAATATTGAATATTTATTGGTTGTTTGTAGAAATAGAGGCCTGACCACCATTAAATTGAAGAAGGGATTTTTTCGTAAGAGATTGGTAATGCGAAATCACTCAGGGAGACGGTCGGGGGTCGAGTCGGAAGGTGGTCGAGAGGTGTTCAGAGGGAGCGGATATCTTGAGACTTGATGAATCAAGGTCTAGTAGAATCAGTGTTGACTTAGTTATTTTATAGATTCAGTTTTAGATTAGTGAGTAAACTCAGTGAATATCTGGTAACGCTAGCACATAAGACAATTTAAACCTTTTAGCAAATATTAATCTTAATATTTGGGGGCCAATTCAACGATCGCTAAATTAATCCTTATGTTTTGGTTAGAAATCTCTTTGGTTAAGGTCCAATAATGATATAGGATGACGGATACATATAATTATATAATATATTCTTACGAAACAATAAGTTTTCAAAAGGATATATGCTAATGACATCGGAGGCAGTTAGTAAATTAGGTAGATGTAATATTAACCTTATTTTCAGCATTTACAGGTTTATACAGACTTCGTATAGGTAATAATAAAAATGTAATCTATGTTTAGTACTAAGTATTGCGATAATTATCAAATTTCTCCCAAATAGATTGTACGAGGGAAGCGGTTTGAACGTGAAACTTGTCTAAACAATTTATGCATGGTATTTTTTATAGTCATTCACAGCTTAGCCGAGAAGGAGTCGCTTTTGCCGTCATAACCAATCAAACTTCCTTTCCATGTTCCTATAATTATTTCGTGATAGTTCTATTATTCTATTCAACAAGGGACTATGCTGCGAACACATTTTCTATTCATCTACTTTATATTCTGAAATCAATCGATCTAATAAAATTTAGTAGCAACTCCTGTGTCATGTGGTTGCCGTCCGCGGAGGGGCGAAGCCCCGCCATAAATTGTCTATCAGGTTCTGTAAGACGAGGCCTGTGTCTGACCCCCTCCAACCCGTACGCTCGACCTCTGTCCTGGATGTTTGATACTGCTTTTTATTAAATCACGTAGCTTAGCTAGTTTAGTTATCATGGGGTAGCTTAGCTAGAGATCTATTTAATTCATTGTAATATTCTAGAGTTATCTTGAGTATTCCTTTGAATTTAATAAATCTATGTTAGAAATATGTCTGAAATCAATAGGATTTCAACATATTGGGGGTTTGAGGGTAAATAGGCGCCTTTCCCATTTCCTTACCTGATCCCTCCTGCTTCGCAAGACTAGAAATTTTCCCCATCCCTAAGTTCTCTCCTAGAACAAGACATTTCTAGCCATACATCGCATGCAGGGTGTATGTGGGTAGGGGCTCTTCACAAAATAAATCAAAATATTATAATTACTACTTACACAAAACTAACATAAACCTTTTCTTTTCTTTTCAGCTATTTCGAGACCTTATTCCCTGGGCTTAGCTTTAAGATAATATTAAGAACAGTACTAATTTAGAATTATTAATCCATTGAAGTCTTGTCATAATTAAATCCATTATATTTTAAATGAATATTAGCACTCTTGTGATATTTAAATTCAATTCACAAATAACATTTAATTCGTGTTATTTTATTTGTGTCATTTATTAAAGCCAAATTATATCAGTATTACTATTTCATTTATTTCTCCAAATCATTTACACAACGTAGAATAAATTCAATTCTAGACGATCACACTTAGGATGGCCAAAATCACAGATAGGTTTATTTTCGATTCAAGATAGCTTTAAGCTCTAGACCTTAGGCTCAGGTAGACTTGTATTTTATATAGGGAGGTCAGGTTTTGTTACATCTGGATACTCAAAATCTCACAAATCATGGTAAATATCCCGTTTTTAGAACAAATAGTATACAAATAGATATGCATAGTAATCCTGGCTGTGTATCCAGTCAGCGAGGCGACACAAACATACGGCATTTAAAATTGTCGGCCGCACGCGGCTGGCAATGGCACCTAATAAGACCTGTGCCCAGTCGACCATTCACAATAGGAACGAGAATTGTTATAGAAAAATTGTAGAGAGTTTATTCATAGCACAGTGGGATCGACTCTTTTGTACAAAAAACAAAAGGAATCTTGTTTTACACGGGAAAGAGGTTTATATCCAACCAAATGAAGATAAGTATTGTATCAGTTATCTAAGTCCCATAGTAAAAGCTTTGCTTAGTTTGGGGCTGGATAGCGCTGTGTGACATGTCAATATAAAAACGCGTTTTATACCTCATGGCGCATTGAAACACCTCCATGTATCTGGTTTTACAAATTTGGTTACGTTAAGAAACTATTATTATCATAATACCGATTAAAATGTATTTATTACCCGGATTATAAAAAAAACGCTAAAGCTGACAATGTAGATGGGAGGATAGCGAAAGATTGATCTCAACGGCGCACCTTTGGAGAGATCCTCATCCAATAATGGACTGATATACAACCTGTTTTGCTATGTGCGAAATTAATTTAAAACACACATCCGGAATCGTATTAGCTGATTTTAAGAGGTGGGTTTAACACCGGTAGCTTGAATAGGTAGCTTTATTTATTATTATTTTTATTTATTTATACAGGCTGTTTCACTAACAATAAAGAAAAGATCATGCTGATCTTTTGAAAAGTAAAGTGGGTGATATCATCCAATCAATTGCTGTATGTGTTATAATTATCTGTCTAAGAACGTTATTAACTCTACCGAGAGCCTTGGAATGAAAGTACCATGGGTTTATGTGATTGCTCAAACTGTAATCAAGTCATATTTACTCGCAATCAACGTCTTCACCTCTTCAGGCAAATGAGCGTGTAGAACAAACGGGCTAATTCGCGCTTTCAAACGTGGAGTAATCTACTTACATATAAATAAATCGGTAACGTACCCCTTTACTAATGAAAAGATCGTTTCAATGAATACATTTTCCTTATTTATTTATTGTTTATGTAGACGCTTATAACTTAAGCTAAATATACTTACTTTTACTACGTGTAAGTAATACATTGTTGCATTTTAGTATGGAAGGTAGTTTTCATAAAGAAATAAACAACCAGGCTTTTTTCCGGTTGGTACCGCGAGAAAATATTAATATTACACCTTCGCCATCAATACACTTTTTTGGTTTACAATATCCAGTTTCTACATTAACATTAGGTTTTACTTAACATACAAACGTGCTTAAAGAAGAAATACGTATTACTTGCCATTGTACAAGCATGGCCCTCGGGCACATATCAACAGATTCAATCAATTACAAATAAAACCCTATATTTGGAAGGAGGTAATTTAAACATTTATTTATTTCCTACATAGGCACAAAGATACAATTTTCACACCACCTGCTCGGCAATGTCAAATGATATGTCATGTTAACCACACCGAAAGCAGGTGATTAAATCCCTACGGCTGAGCTGAGGGTAAAGTTGTACTGAATTTCATTGAGTTGAATTTGGAACCTCATCTGTATTAAAATTTGAACCAAAGAGACCCACACAATAAGAATTTATTCGTAAATCGAACTAACCTCTGCACACAACGCACCAACCTAGATTTCGGTTTAGGTTTCGGTTTAAAGAGTTTATTCTCATAAGAACAAATTACAGTTCACTTAAAATGAGCTTAAATATTATATAACAGTAAGTTTGCTTATTTAAATAAAAAGTTCACCAGAAGTAGGTACCAACACACTCAAACTATAACGACTTAAGGTAGGTTATGGAAATTAAATTCTGTTAGCAGATTTGGTTTTTATTGTCTCGCAGAAATGTGAAAAGTAGGGTATTCTCCTCGTGGATAAAGCTGTCTGCATCTTGGGCGTGCTTATATTCCTCTCTGCACTCAGGGTCTTTGTAACTCCCTCGCTCCGCTCGTGAGTTAACTCTAGAATCCTTCGTTACATTTAGGATTCAATATAGCGCCCGTGACGCAAGACACTGCATTACCCCTCGTTTAATAATAATCTACTATTACCTAAAATTTAAACTTATTAAGAATAAAATAATAGTTAATGGTGTGAATATAAAATGTCTGTAGAGAAAAACACGCCCGTCAATCAAAAATCATGATAAACAAAAACAAGATTAAACACTCCTTCAAAACATGTGCTTATCTTAAGCACATCAACTCGTTTGAGTTAACTTCTAAGCGAAGTAGGTAGCTTAGCTACAGCTAACTCTCAAGCAGCACTTGTGAGGCGCGCTCAGTCAACCGAGCGATACTTGTACTTACCTTGTTTACTGTGCGTTAGGTAATCGGTTATATTTTAATTGCTTATATGTCTTGTAATAAAGCGACTTTAATATGGGTACATTATGGAATTAAGCATGTTGGAATGTTACAGTGAGTTTTTTGTAGTACCAACACTTCCTCATATCGGACTAATGTAAACAACATGCTAATTTGTGTGCTTATGCAGTGCGGTGCTTAGCAAATGATTACTTTTTTGATAACGTACTGGCTGAATTAGTATTTACATATTACAGTCGGCAGTGCTTCAAGCAACTGTCTACTCAACGTCACCGATCAGAGAGTTTCAGGGGTAGTTTCAAATATGCGGCTTCCAAGTGTTGGAACAATTTGGCACCACCAATTAGAAATGCCAAAAGTGGCAACAGCTTTAGAAAAAAACTAAAAATGTTTCTAATGGAAGCCCAAATACAACATGGTAACATCAATGTCGACCTCTCTTTGATCTAGTCATCCAATTACTCTTCTTACATATATATATATATATATATATCTAGATCAATATATTTTAAATAGTTACGCATATTTATTTATATATTTACCTTCATAACCTTTGGAGTCATAAGCTTATATATATGTATTTGATATATATATATTTACTTATTAATATTTTAGAAAAGTATGTTTATGAAATTTATATCTATATTTTAATGAAATGGCACACCTTTTATTTATTCACTTCTTTATTTATTTTTATTTTACTCCATCGCTGCTGCACTACCTTTTGCTCCCGGTTTTGCTGAAAATCAGCGTTGGATGCCCAACATCCAACATTATGCTGAGCTGAACGCCATTTTGGTACGCAGACACATGAGTCGAACTGTCTTAATGGATTCAACTGTTCCTTATTATTGTTTCATGTGTCATTTTGTGTGTGCCAAATAAATGATTATTCTATTCTATTCTATACTTTTTATCTAGGAACCACGTTTAGGAAAACTTCATTGTACTCAAACAACTGAAATCTTGAACAGTTTCACAAAAAAAAAATCTACTAATTTTTTCAACTAAAGTTCATAATTGGTAGGGCCTCTACGAGCATCTACGATCTATAGACGTCTTACAAAAATCAGTACAATTTCATATAATTCTTTGGCAAACAATTTAACCCTCTAACAACTAACACAAATCTCTCAAAATAATAACACAACGAAAAATCCACTACAACTTTTCCCGAAATACCGGTAAGAAGAGCAATATCACAAATCCGTAGGACATTATTTCCCACGTCAGCCAGGATACAGGACAGTCTCATTGTTTCCCGGGATTCCCGGGATGGCCGGGATTGGCCGCTAACACCCGACATTAGTTTGGATTCCGGGACACATTACTTGGACTTGCGACTTTTCTTTCTAAGCAAGGTATTTAATAAACCTGCGGTCGGGACAAATGTTTGGGCTTATCACGTATTGTACCCTTGTATTCTTTCGGATATAAAAATAATAGAGAAAGATCTTCGTTTATTTTGATTTGTTTGGGAAAAAAAAGACCTATATTACGGTATCATAAAACCTTGCAATATTAATATATAAACCAACCAATTTCCTCCGTTAGATAAAACAATATATAATAATTAAATACAATTCTATTGTTTGCCCCATCCTAACAGGGTACATGTCATTATATACATCATAATACTCTAATCTTAAGATATTTATTTGTAACTGATGTTGTGTCGCAAATAAAGAAATAATATATGATTATAAAAACAAAATCAGTGCGAAAACTCCGAAATTTTTATTAAAACTAACCTAAGTATAATCTGCTTTAAAGTCTTTAAACTACTTATTTCATAAAAGTAGTCAGTATAACTCTGTAAAATTTATAAAATAATAAATTGAAAAATTGTATTTTCAATTTTTATAAATCTGCTAGGTATATTCCCAGTTTTACCAATAACATAAAGTGACGAGCATATAACCATAGGTACAAATGATATAGCACACGTGTGTAATCCCTTTATTCAATATCTGAATGCACCTTTTGAACATTTTGTAATCCCTCGAATAATCGGCTTACGTCCTGTGTGATGCGTGCTACGTACAATCAGAGAAAACATTGTCATTATAATACGTACCTACGCAATATGTTCGTTCGTATAGCCTTTAGGCACTGTACACATCATTTTCAATAGATTTAAAAGCCTCAGGTAGACACGTAGCCTTTTCGTTACTAATATGAACTGAATTAATACAATTTAATGAATTATATAAAGATCACCAAACTGTCTGACATATGTAGGTCTGACTTTACTACTAGGCCTTTTTGTATAATATCAGGAACCATACCAAGGGAATGCAACACCCTGACTCGAAGCAAAAGTTTGCACATCATGCAAACATGGAATGGAACCAAATAATTAAAGTTTATTAAAATAAAAACCATGCAAAGGTGACCAAAAAATGTAACTACAACACTAATAGGCAAGCGTAATTCGTAGACTTCATCATCGCATCATTTTTTATAAAAATAAAAACTATAGATGCTCTATGGTAGGCCACCGCTATATGGTAAAAATACCTCCCATACGCACAAAGCCGTTCTGTTCCACCATTACCAGATTTCTTCTAGGCAAGCGTGGTCCATCGTGGTCAAAGACGAAGGTAAAATTAATTTAAAAAAACACAATTATACCGAGCAAAATATTTTAAACTACATTGGAGGCCGCTTAGACATATAATTTTTTTAATTATGGACAACCGACCTTTCCGTAATCCTTAATCAATCATAAATTTTCAAATCTCGGATCCATTGAGTTGGCTACTTAAGGGTAAGAGAAACACCGTGACACGCTAGTTTCCATGGCGTGGCAAATTAATCATCTCAGCGCGTAAACAGGTCATTCAGAGGCAAATCTTGAAGGAAGGAGTGTTTTGGGTCGTGGGCACACTTGAACATAAACCTCGTTATTCTTCTTCTTTCGGGTAGCTTACAGAGTATTTTAATTTGCAATTTTTACAAGCTTTTTATTAACTTGCAATGTATGTATCTTTGTCCGGGTGGAATCTTGCAACTGAATTTTAAACCCGTTCCCATCAACCGATTGAGCTGAAATTTGGAATACATATGTAACTTCGGTGACAATGCAATAATATGTTACCATGGAGGTGGTTTCATGATGGAAACGGATGCTAGACAACGGAACTTCTGAATGAATTATAGTAGGCTACTAGTGTTTGGGCTCATTTGAATCTGCTTGCGGATCCGATTATGAATTTTATAAAAGCTTGTATTGAAAAATCAATTTTTTAACAATAAACTTATTTATATTAGGATAGAGTAGAACCTGGCCACGTCCATTGCATTTTTTTTTATTTCTTTATTTATAAATTTAGTTAAGTTTAGCGTTAGTTATTTAGCTCTACACTTGTTCTTTGTGACTACAAAAAAGGCATACAACTGTTTAATCCTGACCAATTTTTGTATCGGATCTTTTTAAACGTGTGTTATACAGTGTTTAATTTTTTTAGTGTCTTTTCTACAAATCTAATATTTAAAGGATTCGATGTTGTAATGATAAATCACTTTAGTTCGTAATCACTATGTAACACTAAACGTAGGTATAATTACCGCAATCTAATTTTTTGTTAATTTGTGAACATCGCGTTGTAGACTATAGGGTTGGACAAATTTATAAACTACTTCTTAGCAGGGTCACTACACTTAGAAAATAACTGACTGATTAATTCGTAGAGTTCCTTCTGAAAGGGGTCGCCCGGTCAGTACTACCATACTTATTTCTGCCGCCAAGCATGGTTGCCGGTGAAATTACAGTCACACCTGTATGCTTCAAGTTGATGAACTCGTGCATCGTAGGGCACATTTCTAACGTGTGTGAGTGACCTTCGAGGCAATTCTCTGTTGGGTGATGGTTACCACTTAACATCAGATGGGCCATATACATACTTGTTCCATCAACAGATAACATAAAAATAAATTGATACTGATATTTTGTAGCGCTCGTAGCTTTCTTTGGACACACGCTTCGCGCGGATGTGTGGCCGCTAATGGAGTTTTCAAATGAACGCTTCTGGTGCTTCGGAGATTACGATAAGATGTCGGCTTTCGTTATCTAAATCGCCAAGCCTCGTCAAAGTCTTCCAAGGGATTATAAAACATGGTTTGCTACTTGCTTAAAAACTTGACTCCCAACCTCCAGGTGATTCGATATCATATAAATTGAAATAAAAATCATATTTATTTAAATTAAATTCATAACAATTGAAAATGTATTGTGTATAAATCCTGGGTTATGACATGTTAATAAATGATTAAACTAGATGTTCTACCCAATTTCGCTCCCAATGCACCCCAACCTATAGTAATATTTTGGATGTTTACTGTGCGTGACTAGGCATGTAAGTACCGTCTCCTGGCCCCCGTGTATTGTGTGAGCTATCGGCGGATAAACGGCGCAGTTCTTTTAATGGAATTTTTGTAATGAAAGTGGGTAAGGCTATCCTACCGATAACCGAAGTCGTGGTTTAGGCTACGAGGACTACGACCATACATTTTAAAAAGAGATACTTCGTAATTTCCCCTTTTAAAGTTTTAGGCATTTTGGAGTGAAGAAATAAGACAATTGTTGTAATTTGTTCGGAAATTAGGTATCTTAAACGTGTGCAAATCGCAACCCTATCTCATCTCAGGGGGTAAAAAATAATCTAGAAACATTTAGGTGATTTTTTTTTACTAATTTTGATAAATTGTATTTATCTTTAATAACAGGAAATGAGAACAATTGGAAAATCATTACCTCAAAATAACTTAGATAAAATCAACATCCGCTTGGAATAAAATAATTTGAGGACAATTTAAAATCACATGGCAACAAGTGAATACCGAACAATTTGAATCATCATTGGGTACCTACTACCTATACGTAGAATAACTATTGATCGAGCGAATAGAGATCTTTAAATCAACTTGAGCAAATCGGCGTATGTATGTATGTTTGTCCGAGGATAACTTTCGAAGCGTTTGTCCGATCATCGTGAAATTTGGTATATAGCTGTGGGGGTTGTTGAGATATTGGGGTTCAAGAGGGGTAAAAAAAAACGGGACTATCCGGCCAAGAGGCAAGTTTAATAAAAGGCGATTCCGTTTCTATTTTTAGTTTAAACCTTGTAGTTTTTTATTTATTAGCCATAATAAAAACTGAACTTTGAGCAAATTCACATGTACCTTGTTCAGTTTTTATGTGACTCAGTGACCCCACAGTGCTATAATTTGGTATGCTTGTAGTTTTAGTGACACAAATATAGGGAAAAGCCTGAAATCCAGAATAACTGCAATTTATATCCCAAAAAAGCAAACCCATTTACATGAACTACCGTTACCTGTAATTTGAATGAAACTGTAGGTCAAGTTAGCTGGTAATGAATTTCGTGGCACTATTTTGATAGTCGAAGACTCAGATTATACAAACAAACAGATGGAGTGTACGCAACAAACAGTATGACGGCACTTATCATTCATGTGTGCGTGGCGATTAGAAATAGCTCTGTGCACACGTGCATCAGTGTGCGTGTAATGATACCAGAAAAAGAAAAAACTCCCTGTATTTTTTTTAATGTCCTTTTACGACAACAGGTTCTAAAATTTTATTTGGATACACGAATTTGTTACTAATTGAATACAAATTTGTGTGAGTATTAGGATTGCACAATTGTTTAATTAACTAGTTTATTAAACACTTAAATATTTCATGTACCATTGTAAACGCATTGTAAAATTACAGAAGAAATAATATGTGAAGATTTTTATAACTAGCGGTCCGTCCGGTGTTTATTGAGGTTTACATGGACTTTAATGTCCGCCTGGCCGAATTACGGCTACGGTGGCCATCTCGCAAGAGACTAGTCAACAACGCAGGATATATTCCTGACTCCGGACTGTTATTAGAATTTGAAAAATTACAATAACACTTTTTGGAAAAATGGACTTTATTATAATACTTTAGTTTTTTCTGTAGTATCATATTCATTTCATTAGACTGATAAAAAAAAATGCATATGAATCCAAAATATTTATTAAAATCATAATTAATTATATTGCCAAAAAAATTAACCACCTTTATTTTGCACTAATTTCTTGTAATATTGCCGTTTGGCTTCTACATGTCGAGAATTAGTTTCTAATTTTGCTATATAGTGCAATCGCACCATTAAATACTTTTTTATCAACAACTTCACCAGATTCACTCTGTGATCATTTCCGAAAAATTGATGATCTTCCTCCAATTGCATAAAAATCGTTTCGTTGCCAATAAAACTTTTAAAAACCTGCGAAGTTACGTATTTATAATCATTTTGTGTTCTAATGAAAACTTTTTCTTATAAAATTTTTCTTATTACAATTTCAGCTACTGTACAAACCTCATAAGTATCAGTGGAAGTAAACGGCAATAACATAATTATAGAAATACATCCAAATTAGGAATAACAATTTAGGCGTGAGATTACGCGTGGGAATCGAACCCACGTCCGTAGGTACATTTAACAGTCAGGCTAGCTAACGCCTAGATCAACAGGTAGTTTCCCCAATTGAAGGGAAAACATTTTGCCGAAAACTGGCAACACAGTCGAACTAATGTCGAGGTTTTGTGTTTCGAGACAACCGTTTAATTATTGGGTGAATAAATAATAAAATCAATTAAATAATTTATAGTTACTTGTGAAATGATATTCCATCCACTTGTTTTTGTTTTTGGGAACAACTTTTACACTGTTTAATAACACAGACGGCATTTTTGAGAGAAAATAACGAATCACTCGAGACGTTTAAGCAGTACGACGCTATCTTTAGCACTGCCGCGAGATTGTATTCGCTTTTAAATTTGTATTCGCTTTTGTGGCTTCACTCGCAAGTTCGGCGCGCTCCATCTGTTTGTTTGTATAATCTGAGGTCGAAGATTACAAATAATATTTTTTTGTTTTTATGTGAGACTCGTGAGATCTCAGTCCGGGGCGAACTACTAGTTAATATGCTTTCAGAGTTAAATTACCCTAAATATTTTGATTAAGATTTGGTGTTTGGAAGTTTTTGGAAAAATGATATACAGTGTGTCCCACTCCTGGCCGTGCTACATGAAGGACAAGTACCTACTTTAAATATTGAAGTGAGGAAGTTTTACATAATATAGACTTTCCATTATATTTAAAGTCATATTTTTAAGTTTGTCTTTCCTTTATTCTGTCCTTTATCCAAAGATTTTTAAAAGTCGCTTGCCTAAGCCGGTACTCGAACCTGAGGTACGTTTCCACTACTTTTCTTAGATTTTTTTTGGTCTTATCTTTCTTTTATGTAGTGACTTTATTATAAGTCTGTATAATCAAAATTTGTTATTATACATTAGCTATATTAGGTTGATTACTTACTTAATAAAGTGCTGTTGATTCTGAAATAAATAAATAAAAAAAAAATTAGAAGCCTGAACAAATTTTGTTTCACACTCGAAATAATCCCAATCAATTCACAACTTAATTAACCACCGTTCAATTCGACAGTGAGCAAAGAAAATAATTGAAATCGACGCTCGCCATTCTATTCCGGCCGGCCGTCCGTCCGGCTGTCCGGTCCGGACGTGCAACTTTAATAACTGATAGCCAGATCCGGTTATTTTTGCGAGTCTATTCCTGAGCTCGACATTCGATATCCGGAATTGATATCTGATGATTTGATATGAAATTTTAACTGGATTGAGCCCCGAGGGAAATCGTTTCGTGCTACTTTTGGATTTTTAAAATGGTATTTTTTAAGGCTTGTCATATCCGTCGCTATTTGGATTCCGGGGATAACGGTTAGACCTCATTTAAATAATAATAATAATATAGCTCATGACTAATAATACATATAAAAAATAATCCCTATGATGGACAATATGGACATTCTTGGATTGTTTATAACGCAGACCCGTAAAGATATCCTAAAGTAGGGTAGTCAGAATAAAGTCCAACAAGCAAATCGACTCACACATTTACTCGAAGACACATGCCTTTGAATTTTTGGGTTTTCTTCATCGTTTTGAGCACATGCAAATGCGTATACATTTTTAAGTAGAAAATCATTGGAGCGCGGCCGGGATTCGAACCCACAATAGTGTCGGGGTACATCCCACTAGGCCACCACGGCTAGACTACATTTGATGGCAAGAAACAGCATTTAGCTTATCCATAATCGCAGCACAAGCGTACATTGTTTGACAGTTTTCCACAAAGAACTTTCAAAATTCATTTTCTCATACATAGATGCAGCTAATTTTGGCTGATTGACAATTCTACCGGGGTGACGTACATTGGCAGTCCGCGTTACATGCATATCAAGGCGGTACGAAATTCGGCGGGTCATCTAGTAAATAAATAAATAAGAATTAAGCGAAATTACCTTTTCTAAGAATGTATTTTTGATTGTTTCAGGAATGGTGGTGAATGGATTTGTAAATGTCGTTATAACGACGATAGAGAAGAGGTTCGGATTGAGGTCAATGCAGACAGGAGTCATCGCAGGAGGGTAATAACACATACATAACTACTTAGTTACTATTAAACCTATCGGAATCGGCCAAAGTCAATTTCTGCCAAGCAGTAATGCCACTACATTTATACGCACATGAGCATCCTAATCTTTACGTCTGAGGGAAATATGCTCCATGCAATATCTCGTAGGGCCTTCTAACCAAAACTCCGAGCTGTGGTATATATTTTTTTCTACAAGATGACATCCTTCTTTTCAAAATCATTCGTGATTTGATGTCGTCTCGCGCTCAAGGTTTTTCCCACGACTCATCCTCTGTTCTTTATTCCAGCTACGACATGGCTTCCTTCGCTTGCCTAGCCCCGGTAACATACCTCGGCGGCCGCAGCAGCTCCTCCAAACCTCGCTGGCTAGGTTGGGGAGTGCTGCTCATGGGCACTGGATCTCTACTCTTCGCACTTCCCCACTTCCTCGTCTCGCCTTACAGAATAGCCAGCGAGGAGTCTGACGATCTGTGCAGCGCTAATAGAACTGTAAGTGGGTGGAGCAGTGTCTATTGTTGACTGGTTCTTGATATACCCTGATGTTTGTAATGCTTGTGCAGCGTTGTGGCTAGAATATGGATGATTTTTGATCGGTCATACCGTTTAACAAAGGTTACAAGCATGACAAATTTCCTTTCTGTTTGTAAAGTATGGATTCTGTTGGTAAAATAAGGATTACAAGATTTTCACTTTATATTTTTCAACCTACTTACTTAAACTTTATTATGCAAAGATACCTATGCAAATTATAACATCGTTGAGTTCATAATTTTGCTGTCTACGCAAGCGCTCTCTTCATTTTGGCAGTCACGAATTACTGTGGTCCCTTTGACAAAATTGTATTCCGCTCAGACTTGCAGGATCTTTTTAAAACGTCTGGTAAACATAAAGATCAAAGTTCCTCACAATACAGGCTGTTCACAAACTCGACTACACAGAGGCTCACAAAACGTGGATGCACTTCAATGGCCCGCTTCATTCAGTTTGACAATAGACTGCCTCGGATTAATTCAATTAGTAATCAAGTCTTTCGATTGAGCTCGAATATTCGAGAAGATTCGATTGACTATGGGAACCGAATGAATAGCGTAGTAGATCTTCATTTGGTCTAGTAGGTTTGGGATAGATGGAGAATCCTACCCAGTACTTAATAATGTCAGGCAGGACCTACTTTATAAACTAGTGTTTCGCCCCGAACTGAGATCTCGCGAGTCTCCCATATAAATGTAAAAATATTATTTGTAATCTTTGACTATTAAAATAGTGCCCTGAAATGCACCACCAACTACCTTGACCTACAGTTTCATTCAAATTACAAGTAACGGAAGTTAATGTTTATGGGCAACATGTTTTGGGGTAGAAATTACAGTTATTCTGGATTTCAGACTTTTCCCTACATCACTAAAGCTACACGCATACCAAATTTCCGCACTGTGGGTTCACTGGTGTACCCTGTGAATTTCGTCAAAGTTCTGTTTTTATTATGGCTAGTAACTCAAAAACTACAAAGCTTAAGCAAAAAATAAAATCGGGGTCGAAATGTATGTTCTAATGAAAACCTTTCATTAAACGTCCCACTTGACCTAATTGTCTCATTTTGATTTATTACCCCTCTTGAACCCAATATCTTAACAACCCCCACACATTTTTAGCTCATTTAGTCACACCAGGATTTTGCCAGCACTACCTACCTATATACCAAATTTCACGATGATCGGATCAACGCTTCGATAGTTATTCTTGGACAAACATACATACATACAAAGTACGATTTGCCCAAGTTGATTTGGAGATAACGCTTCACTCGATCAATTACAAAAAACCTACTCAACAAACGCTTCATTAGTACCAATCTGCATTAAAAATCTCGTTTGAGGGTGGTTTGCATTTAGTCTATAGGTATCTCTTGTAATCATTGCTTGCACATGGCAATAATAGAGGGATACTTTGCACATAGCTGGTACCATGAAGGAGATATGAAATTTGATTAGACTACATGTGGACCATGGAAAGAAATAAAAACCCCTGGTA
This sequence comes from Philereme transversata, assembly GCA_963924445.1. Taxonomy (NCBI): domain Eukaryota; kingdom Metazoa; phylum Arthropoda; class Insecta; order Lepidoptera; family Geometridae; genus Philereme; species Philereme transversata. The sequence goes on along the minus strand of OZ004342.1, from coordinate 22,802,389 downwards.
CACCCAGTTATCTTGAGGTGGACCACGGGAAGATAAAATTGCCCCTGGTACATTCAGGAAAACTATATAGATGGATCACGGGCCATTAATTCACTATTGGTTTCTTTACGGTACTTTTTGTCCTCAGCTGTCTCCTCGCTGCGGGGAAGTAGGCGCCACGGAGACGGAAGGCGGCGCATGGGCTGTCGCCATCTTTGTTTTCGCACAGCTGTTGCACGGCGCAGGCGCAACCCCACTCTTCACACTCGGCGTTACTTACATCGACGAGAATGTGTCCAAGAAGATGTCTTCAGTTTACTTAGGTAAGGTATGTTAGATCAAGAAGGCAGAGCGTTAGTACGTGTAAAGACATAAACACTTGCGGCGAGCGAAAGGTCACTATAATGTTGTTTACTGAGAAACGAAGGTTTATCAACGTATATACCTCGAGTGGAGGAATAAATCGTATATTAAATGCGCACTTGCGTTGTCGACCCTGTAAAATTTTTAAAACACCCTTTTTGAATTACCCCAAACTGTAGTCCCTGAGGAAAACCTCGGCAGGGAGACCATTCCACAGGCTAAGACCTAACTCTCAAATGCCTGATTTTTTCTTCATCTAATTTGTGATATCACCGAAGACCCTGAATAGATATCAAATTTCGACCCTGTAAAGTTTTCCGACCGAGGTTTAAATCGATATTCAATAGGGGTAGGACTCCATTTCTTTTCCTTCTTGATAAAAGTAACCTATTGCAATACCCTCCAGTCAGATGTTCACTAACCTAACTACTACACTAACATACTAACCTAAATTTCGTAAGTGAAGCTAGTTATTGTCCTCCACGCCACCTGCATCGGTGGCTGTGTGCCGACATGAGTAATTGGCAGACATTAATCGTGCAACCGCACAAATGCATTAGATCCATCTCCGGCACGTCTAGAATCGAAATGCACACATGCATTTTATGCTATTATTCATTATCAACATCATATTAGCCACAGGACTGTTGAATTTAGGCCTCCCCCATAGATTTCCAGAGAAACCGTTTTTTTTCAAGCATCATTCAGCTGAGTGTAATAAAAAATACCTAAATAAATATTGCTGGAAATTTCACACAACGCTATTTAGCACCAAACTAATATAAGCAAATCTTATATTATGGAAACCAGACAACTAAAACATTAAGTTTTTTTTTTGTAAATCCTTGATTTCATTACACATATGTGTATGTGGAAAAACCCCCAGATCTGGAATAAATATGTCTGTAAATCATACAAACATTTGTTCCGCGGCAGGAATCGAACCCGCAACCTCCTGCGTCTCAGCCAGCTATCCACCCACTGCCAGGACCTCCGTCATCATAATTACACAGCATCCCTCCTTCCCTTTCATTCTTCAAATGCGTACCTACTAAATTACTAAATTTCTTGAAAATCAATTAATATATTGTATTGTATTTTTTATCTTTTTCTCTAGGCGACTAATTTCTTAAAAGTCTATAAAATGTGAATCTGTTATTGGCATTAAGCATTAGATATAAGAGTTTGTATACATTGATATCAAGTCCTGTTGATTCTGTGATGAATAAAAAAAAATATAATAATATAACTAGAGAAAAAGCCTTTAGGATGAACAACGCGAATTAACGGCGTCCATTTACTTGGCATAAGTGAAAAGCCACATTACAGTTAGTAACTGACCATTATAACTAGCGAGTGGTACAGCCAAGTGGTTTTCCGTGTTTAGTACCGCTTTTACTCTACCGCAGAATAACAATATTGCCTACTTTACAACGGATGATCAATAAGAGCCCCCGCCCCGTAGATTGCAGACTTTCTAACGGCCGTTAGATTAATCGGGTTCTTAATCGGTATCTCATTATAACGATTCGGCATCGGCGAAAAATAAGTTTGATGGGCTACACGATTGCCTTCAAACTGTCGGTGAAATAGCGGCCGTTTAGTTGGCATAGCGTACGCGCTAGCAGCCTAACCCGACCAAACTATCGGCCTATAGAAAGTCTGTGGTCTGCGGTGGCTTTAAGAGCTCTACCACTATGTATGATAAACAATGAAATAGTCAATTGTTAACCGACTTCAAAAAAAGGAGAAGATTCTTAATTCGGTTGTATTTTTCTTTTTATATTTGTAACCTCAGAACTCCGTCATTTATGAACGGATTTAGAAAATTCTTTTTTAATTTGAAAATTAAATTCAAAATTTAAATTCTTTCAGTTTGGTTCTTTAGAAATTTCATCAAAATCTGTTGAGTAGTTTGGTTAGTCGGTTATATTTTTCTTAAAAAGTTAATTATAATATAATATATCTAAAAACTTAATCGAAAAGGTTGTTTAAAATAATTGAAAAAGGAAAAAATTATGCCAAAAATTTCAAAACATACCTAATTATTCAAGGTCCCAAAAGATAGTGTCAATCGGAAGTTCAAAGGTACCGCTAGGGGTACCCGAATCACCCCCACGTATTCAAATTTGTATAGTTTAACTATGCTTATTTTAGAGCAAAAAATTTGAATATTTCTTGGTTGACGTTGGGTTACGCAGAATCAAGTTTCAATGATGAAGAATTTGGATTGGCACAAAGAAAATTTCAATTTTTTTTTACCTTAAAATGAGGGAAGAAAATTATGTGACTATAAGAGTGTTAGGTATAAATGTGGATGGATATAAAAGTAGAGGAAGGCCGAAGAACAGATGGATGTGCTGTGTGAACTGATATGGGTAAGAAAGAAGTGACAACGGAGATGACGGCTGATAGACAGGTATGGAAGAAAATCGATATTGTGCCAACCCCGCGTATTATGGGAAAAGGGCAGGAAGAAGAAAATGAAGAAGTACAAGAAAGGCACAGCTGCTGTAGTACCTGGCTGGGATCGAAAATACTTGCTTAGCATCTCAGACATGGATATTCAGACTAATCGCGTGTTCCAAAAATAATATAAAAGTCTTGCGATCATTTTCTCATTTTTACGAAACAAAAATCCGGCACGTCATCGGCACTTTTTTCTGAGTAAAGAGCAAATCACTCCATTCAACCGCGCCCACTCGAGGGCTCTTCCAAGATGAAAGCGTATTCACACGAGGCGTGTGCCACTTGCTATCGAGATTCTATAAAGGCTTGTGACAGCGCGGTGCGAAGCGACGCCGAGCTATCTATCCGCCCATGCTAAGTCTAAACAACACTAAGAATGCTTGATTTTAAGATCTTGTAGTCCTAGACAAACAGCAGAGATAGCGATATAAGCTCTGCTAACACGACTGTGTTCGTCCGTCTGTCACGGCAGATTATCTCAGCATGAAGCAATCGACTTTTCGTTCGGTATAGTTATAAATAATACTGGTCCACCATTATTACAATTAAGAATCCTATAAAAAAAATAGTTCAAATAGGGTATCATAAAAAAGAGCTTAATTTGCACATTCCAAGACAGTTTATATTTTTTTTATGTTATACAAGTTGACCCCGCGAATTTCGTACCGCCTTAGAATTAATAAATTTTGTGTATTTAACTATTAGCTGAGTTAAATTCAGTTTTTTTAGTTTTTTACTCCAATGTCAATTTCTGTGCACCTACCAACTATAATCTATCTTTAAAGGTTTGCTGGAAGAAAACTCTTATTAGGGTTAAACTCACCTTTATACATGTCTATTTTGTAAGCTGTTTTTGTCTGTAATCTATTTGTGTACAATAAAGAACAGTCATTGCATCTTGCGCATTCATGCATATGACGCAGGCTGTCAAATCTGCCAATGTACTGTACGTCACCGGTAGAATTGTCAACATTAGCTGCATTTTATGTGTGAGAAAATGAATTTTCGTCATAATTTTTTTTTTACGTGATTTTTCTAATATTTCAATAGTTATTCTGCTATTCAGGACGGAGACAAATACAATAAATCAAAAACCATGAAAATCGGTCCAGCCATTCTCGAGTTATAAGTGTTCGAAGAAACCCGACTTTATTTTATATGTTAAAGGATTTTTTGGGGTAATAATAATAAATCTTTATTTCAGGCAGCAATAGTCTTCTATTATAAAGTTATAAGATGTTAAGACTTAATTCTACGGCCCATATATACATACCTATATAAATAAAATAACTACACCGTAATGACTAACATACATATTATTAATTAAAGTCTGCGACGTAATTAAAGCAGATAAAAATACCATACCCTTCATCTCCGAAATTTGCTAAGCAAAAAATCTGAAATTGGAGTTGATAGAAATTATAGTATGCAATTATTATCCCACTAACATTATAAATGTGAAAGTTTGAATGATTGTTTATTTATTTGTTTGTTTGTTACTCAATCACGTCGTAACGGCTGAACAGATTTTGATTAATTTTGGTATATACGTGGATTATCACCTTGATTACCACATAGGCTACCATTTATCCCATAAATCTGTTCCCAAAGGATAAAAAAGGGGTGTCAAAGTTTCTATACAAAAATGATTTTGGTCTTTGTTACCCCTTCACACTAAAACTACGAAACGGATTGAGCTCAAACTTTGCAAAAGTTTAGTTCTAGATAATTATATTTGATAAACATCCGTGCGAAGCCGGGGTGGGTCAGCTAGTATAAACAATAAAACAAAGCCTCATTCTGAACAGTTTTGTTAGAAATCTACCTTAAAAGTTTAAGTTTAACTTTCCGAGTTTACCACTCACATTACAATGTAGGTGATGCTGCTAAATTACAGAATTAAATAAACAGAAATCTAGGTAGATACGGAACCCTCGGCCCACGAGTCTCACTCACACTTGACCGATCTTTTTTTAATTGGAAGCTTTAAAATGCTTGAGCACATTTCGACGAAACCTAGATAAACACTATATAATTTTTTTTTAATGATGATAGTCAGGCGCTTGACCATTATGTCCCAGTCATTATGACCCAGTCACTGATAGTCCCTCGTGTCCGCGTACGTGTATGTATGTATGTGTATGTCTCTCTGTGTGTTGTTATTTTAATTATAATTTAATTTAATTGTATAATTTTGTTTTGATTTAATTTAATTTGATTTAATTTACTTTAGTTTGATCTGATTTGGTAATTTTATTTAATATAATTTATATTTGTAAAATGTATGAGTCAATGGCTTAAAATAAACAATTTTTATTTTATTTTTTATTTATTTATTATTTCACCTGATGGTAAGTGATGGTGAGATCGAAGATGGAGCGCGCTTACCTAGAAAGAACCTATCCACTTCAATTCCATTGTCCTAGTAAAAAAAAAATCCAATTTGTAATTCATTATTTTTCTCGCTCTCACTGGGAAGCAGTCCTAGCACTTGTAAGTTGCTTTTAGCTGTGAAAACAGTGGGAGCGAGTGTTAGAAACACGATATTACAGACCTTCGGCACTTTACCGATCCGAATGTTTGTTGACGAGTTTAGAGGTGGCGGTGATTACTTAGATATTGAGGTACATAACATGATATTTAATATTATACTATCATCCTAAAATTACTAGAGTAGCTTCAAAACTCCTTGAAGTAACGGATACGAGCTTTTGGTTGATGGCAGCAGTTTTCCAGGATTCCAGGAAGGGTGATGTTGAAGAGGTGGAACTCGATGAGTTCATGTAATTAATTTTATTTCATTCATCATTCGGTATTCACTCATTAAAATCACAAGGATCAATGCTGTTTAGCACATAATCTATATTCTGGAGGCATCTCGGACATAGCTAACTGCCCGTGGTCCGGCTTTAGAGTCCTATGAATCAATGCCACAAATAACGAATTAAAGAATCCCTTATCCATTCCAGGTGTGTACTATACGATGGCAGTAGTGGGCCCAGCGCTGGGCTACGTTATCGGGGGCCAGATGCTCACTATCTATACTGACTTCGTCTCTGTCGACTCTGGAGCGTAAGTTTAGAACTGTTTTTCTTATTTTTTATTCACTTTGTCTGTTTTTTTGATGTGGAAAAGAGAAAAGCTATAATAATATACGATATGTTTTTTCTACTTACCTATCTGCTACGCCGTAGCTCCGTAGCGCTACGAGATTTTCCTAAAATCATTACAGGACACAAAATTACTTTTTGAAAACTTTGAAAAGCTTTCTCAAAGTTGCTATTGTGACTTTCAAGAAAACATCAATTATTTTAAAGTTTCTCAAGACCTCGCAAAGGCATAATGGTCGGTCCCCGCACTTTTTACTTTTTAATATTTAATCTCGGCAGCGACACCGCGCCATTCAGCCAAGTTGGCCTCTCGCTTCCACCGTATTGTGAACGCTCATGGCAACTTTTCAGCCAAATTAATTCCCTTTTATACTTGCACGGCTTCACGGACGAAATATGATTTGCCGAGGCACGAGTTTTGAACGACCTCTTTAGAGGGCTTCGCATATTCATTTGGCGGGAACGGGATTAAAAATACAAGTATAAAAGTTTACCTGTTGGAAGCCTGAAAATAGCGGGGAAATTGGTTTTTAAAAGTAATCAAAGCCCCTGATCGCATTTACGAGTCTCTTAGCTTTATTTTCATAGGAAACTTAATTAGAATGTGGGACGAAGAGTAAACAAACCGCCTATTATTCTAATTCATAGAGTCCATGGCAGACCACTTTATTTCGCGGAGGGCTCTTAATGGCAATACGTTAAATGGGAGTAGTGTGGGCTTTGTGCAGAAATTAACGGCCAATTATTTCCCCTAAACACTGTTAGATGTGTAATTAATGATACAAGAAGCTAATGGATCCAGAATAGTCTGTCTAGGCAAGTAATTTGGTTGGATTCAGAGGACCAATCAAACGGAAAGTTTTGATTTGGTTACATTTAGAGAGATAATAAAACGAATAGGTGTTTTTGCTCAAATCAACATTTAAGTAGAAAGAGTTTAGGGTACCTATAGGTATCATACCACCCCCGTCAGCCAGTATATTTACTATAATCGTTGCGAGTTTGCGAGTCTGCCAGCACTAGGTACGTCCTTACTCGCAATTGAAGTTACCCACTCGATGTCCAGTGGCGCGAATTGAGCAGCCCTGGGTTTCGATTGTTGAGCAAACGTGAAATTAGCATAAGAAAACACTTTGCTTTCCCTATAAGTTTGAGTAGTACAGATGTTTGCTTTGCAGACGTTTGTTTTGGTAATATTCCGAATTTTAATGGTTTATGCAAATTAGCTATTGTTGTTGATGAAATATTTGACTCGGTGTTTTGCGAATCTTTCTATTTAGATATGAATAATTTGGAGTAACTTATGCAGAACCATGAACAATGGTTTACCGTTTCCTTTTATTATTCATTGACTGGTGATTGTGAATAAATAGCGGATACTTATGTTATGTACCTACCTCAATTTTCTTGTGGCAGATGTTTTAAGAAATTTAGACAATATTTTTAAAATTTATTTGGTTTCATTAATTGGACACGAAACAATAGGACTACAAGAAAAAAAGAAATTTATAAACAATACAATCCCACTAATATTAAAACGCGAAAGTTTGTATGTATGTATGGATGTTTGTTATTCTTTCACGTCGGAACGGCTGAACCGATTACGATGATATTTGGTATCTACGTAGATCATAACCTGGATTATCATATAGGCTACTTTTTATTGGCAAACTAGCGTGCGAAGCCACGGGCAGAAGCTTGTATATAATAAAGAAAGAAAGTATAGAAAGTTGCCAATAAAAGAGCACCCTACACTTGCTCTGCACATTGTCTGATACCTCAAGGTCAAACATTCCGCCTAGCTCTGCTCTTCACGTGACTTGTCAAATCAAAATCAAAGGTCGATCTGAAAGACTAAATGCTAAAGATTCTCTTATTTCTGATTTTCTTACTAATTTGGTAAGGAGATATTTTTTTCATGAACATGATAGAGATAATCTTTGTTTTTTACAGTTTGGGCATAACCCCAGCAAGTTCTGTGTGGATAGGAGCATGGTGGATTGGCTTCATCCTTTCAGCGCTGCTGTGTCTACTGATAGCGATGCCTTTGCTAGCGTTCCCGTATGAGCTGCCAGGTAATGTATTCACATCACTTCCCGATTTAAAACCTCCTTGGGTAACCCCGTAGTCGGATAGTAGGTAAATCGCCATAATGCTTCATCCACCCATTTCTAATAAAAAAAGAATCATTGAAATCGGACGTCACGTTCTCAATTGAGAACCTCCTCGTTTTTAAGTCGGTTTAAACACTTACTTTGTGTCTTTACAAGTTATAATCGAACAACATTTTTGGTTTTATCACGACAAACAGTAACTAAAAATATATTGTTTGATACAGGCGCAGCTGAAATCCGCGCTTCTAAAGTCTGTGAAGCGCACGAGTCAGCGACCAAGTCAGCAGCTTTCAGTGCGCTACACGAGCTGCCTAAGGCGGCTGCAGCGCTGCTAAAGAACCCCACTTTTCTGTTCCTTAACCTAGCTGGAGCTAGTGAGGGGATGCTGATCTCAGGGTTCGCGGCGTTTCTTCCTAAGCTGATAGAGAACCAGTTCGCTGTCAGTGCTTCACAGGCAGCTTTACTATTAGGTAACCATACATAATAATTTAGTGCAAAAGTTTTCGAATCAGTGTCCTCGTAATAAGTAAGTTCGTATGAACTGATGGTTAACTCTGGTTTCAGAGCTTTTAGGCCACTCGAAAGAGTTGACGACTTTTCATATCTAGAACAGCTCTTAATTATTCTTAGCATACAAGTTGGATAAACTAAGCCCACGCCAGTATATCATACTATGCCATTTATGATACCGTTTCAAATATCATCAGAAACTTGGTGCCATCTCATGCACAAGATTTTCCCAAAAACCACCCAACAGCAGTGCTAACGTAATCGTAAAGGCGTTTGGTACAGTGGCTCTTAAGACGATGATATCAAACTCAAAAAGTGTCCTGTGAGAACACTGAAGCGGTGGCTACCTTCACTCACGTACACATTTTCTCGTAGGTGTGATCACAGTGCCAGCAGGCGGAGGCGGCACGTTCCTGGGGGGGTGGCTCGTGAAGCGGCTGCAGCTCGCGTGCGCCGGGATCATCAAGCTGTGCGTAGCTTCCACCGTGGTGGCCGCCGCGTTCACCTTCAGCTTTATCCTCAATTGTGATGACTATCCCTTCGCTGGGGTTACTACTATGTACAGCAGTCCAGCTGTATCTGGGTAAGCATCTATCAACTCTTTGACCCGAAGGTTTTATACTGGCGCATCTTTATCTTAGAGCTAAGCGTTGCCTCCACCGTATTAACGTCTAGTTTAATCTTCAACTGCACCTACCGAATTTTCCTTCGCTGTGGTCACTCACTACTAGGTACAAGCAGAACATAGTGTGACCCCGGCGGCTACTAGTAGGTTTTATACGCCAGCATCATCAACCTGAGCCTCATTCAGCTGCTTCATTTACAAATGTACTACCTCTTTGTTGGTGTCACTACTATGTATGCTAGTTTTGATAGCTTTGCTACCTTAAAACACCTTTGTGCATTGTCTACCTGCACCACTAATCATAAGTTAGTTGTTTGTTAATATGGTAAAAATTCTGCTGCGTATTTTATTTGCCTTTTTGTTTATTTTTATGTTGTACGTCCGAAACGGATAAACTGTGCAAACATGCACATATTTAAGATCTTTGTTGTACAACAGTTTAACAATAAAATACTTCTGATATCAGTTTGTAAGTACTTAGGTTTTTCGTAATTTGATCAATTTGTTTTGACCTTCTATAATTAGTTCCGTGTTCTATACATGTTCAAACTCCATAGATAGATGACCCACTGTTGATGTAATTTATCTACACAGAATAACATGCTACTTCAATTGTTGACTGTAAATCCAATATTTTTATTTCAGTCGAGACAGGCTCACAGCAATGTGCAACATGGACTGTTTATGCGCGGACGCAGCGTACGCGCCCGTGTGCGGCGCAGACGGCTCAGTCTACTACTCGGCTTGCCACGCCGGGTGTACAAAGCGGTCGTTGGCTGGTGCCGCTCAGTTATTCCATAACTGTACTTGTATACAAAGTAATGGTACGCTGCCGATCTTTACAGTGGAAGGAGGTAAGCAGAAGACACTTACGAATATATTACATTTTATTATAAACGTATATGTGACCTTGACTATTGACGAACCTAAATATCTCCGTTCCTGATATATTCTAATTTTAACTTTTTTATTCCAGAAGCAAATTCTTCAATCCCATACGAAGCCATCAACAGTATCTGCAGTACAGATTGTCCGTATTTGTGGCTGTTTGTAGCCCTCTCGTTCGGTGTAATGCTGTTTACGTTCTTAGCTACAATGCCAGCACTATCAGCTACTTTGAGGTGAGTAAAGTTTTTAATAAGAAAAACTATCTAGGTAGGTACCTTGTTTCAACGCTAAATATTTCGTTACTTAAACAATCTATAGTGTAGTGTGTCACGTAAATCAGAAATAATATAAGACCAAACTAACATCCCTGAGGAACTACCTTGATTTTTACAATGGAATGTTGTTGACCCTATAAGAAGCGTTTGAGAAATCTGTTCTTTTCCCTCATTGTTTGTTGCCGGGATACTCACATCCTTCAGCATTTATATAACATCCTGTTCAACCCTTCCTCACCTCCCTATCTTAAAGAACGCTTCCATTTCCTCTATCAATCCAATCCTCGATCCTTGCGTTCATCTGACACACTCCAACTCAGGACACCTGTACACTCCTCCTCCTACTTTGATAAGTCTTTTACAGTGCAGGCTGTCCAGTTATGGAACGCGCTGCCGGTGGCTATCAGATCTGCCAAGTCACTTGCCATTTTTAAACGTATGCTCAGAGAACACTATCTGAGTATTTGTCGCTAAATATATATGTATTTATTATTAATTATTTGTTTCTTAAATAAGTCTAAGTATGTATCTATAAATTATTATGAGTAGTTATTATTTAGATTCATGTAGTTTTCATTTATGTAAGTTTTATATTTTTTATTTTTATATAATTAGTATTAGTATGTATGTACATGTAGTATGTTAGGTACACCCCAGGTAATGTCTACACAGTCCATTCCATCCAAAGGTTGTCTGGTAGAGATCGCTAATTAGCGATAAGACCGCCAATTGTATCCATAGATTTACGTAGTTGTTTTTTTTTATATGTATTTGTTTCGTGGTGTGCAATAAAGTATTATCTAATCTAATCTAATTGTTGCTGATGTGATTTTTTTGTTTTTTTAGATGCGTGCGCGAAGACCAGCGCTCGTTCGCTCTCGGCATCCAATGGATCAAAGTCCGATTGCTAGGCACTATACCGGCGCCGCTGTTATTTGGATTTCTCATCGACCTGTCGTGCTCGCTCTGGAATACTTCCTGTGACAAGACTGGCGCTTGTTTGCAGTATGACAACTATAATATGAGCAGGTGAGATATATATCTACTCTTGATAGTGTGATTATGCATAACCGAATAATCCTGGGGATGAGTACTACTTTTCAGGGATATTTCATCTGATATTACGACACAGAAGCTGTATCCAACATTACAAAAGAGTAAATCAACTACTATCTTGAACATATCCAGGATTCACGAATCAATTATAGTGGATCTTATCTCTCTTTTAGAAATAAGTTTAATGTTTGGTCAATTACTGACTTGTTAATAATCGTGTGTATATTTTGTCATTTCAGGTATATGCTAGCTCTAGCACTGATAGGCAAGCTATGCTCGCTACTATTCTTCTTCCTAGCGTGGTGGTTCTACCGCGCACCCGGCAGCAAGAGTTCTAACGCAGTCGTCCCTTCGGTAGACCTAGTCGTGTCCACTGAGAAGATTAATGGAATCAATGGTAATGCGAATATCATTACTAATGGATCCGTGGAGAGTGGTAATGGGATATCTAATGGGATCGTGGAAAAGGGCAGCAACGGGTATTGTAACGCTGCATTGGAAGCCAGTGATCATTTGTAAAGATATCCAAAGTGAATAAAGAAAGGACTTATGATAAATAGGAGGGGAAAGTCACAAGTAATTATAATGAACCTAATTTAATAGTGTTTAAAGACGATAGATTGATATGTTTGAAATCATAGGAAAGTTAACACAGATTTAAATAATTTTCATTGCAAAAATCTCATATAGGTAAATAAGAAATGAAGGAATAGAATTTTGAGTTTTAAGGAAAAATGTTTTATGTTTTGACTAAACAATCCAGTCTAGGTTATAAATACTGGATCAATAAGGTTTATCAATTTATTATGAATGTACCTAGGTAATATTTAAAAGATATAATGCAAAGTAAGTACACTTGCTGCTCATAAATTTACATAAAATACACATTCCAATAATTTTAAAATGTAAATGTTGTAAAATATCTGTGATGTAGTAGTTTAGGGTAATCTAGTTTTATTATATCCACAATTGCTATAGCCTTCTTAAGTACACATATTAAAACATGTACTAGGTACCTATAAGATAAATTAATATATGAATCTTTTTATAAATTGTACATTTTCGCATTAATTTCTGATGAGACTAGTGTACAGAGTGGGGCAAAATTTTAATTGAGGGCAGCTTTTTTTTTGTAGTTAGGTTTTGTACCTTTCGGCCTCTATGACAACTGAGTTTCACAACCAGTTGCCATTGAGGATTTTATACTCTTTGTCGGAAAGAAAAGGCCTTCAATGCGGTACAATTTTGCCAGATTAACTATTTAAAGAATATATCTATCAGTAAACATCACCGACCTAGTAATATGAACTTGTTTGTACTGCCATTAATAATAGGCATATTTTTATGTACGTTTTAAGGTACATATTTGTAACGTCTTTGTTTTAAATAAGGTACCTACCGTAAATTTGCACAATTTTTACCCTATTTCATGGGGAGATAGTATTAAAATCTTTAACATTTTGTATGTTTTCATCACGTTCAAAGTTACAGTCAATTTATACATAGAAAATTTATTTATTTGTTGAATTTTACAGAAGTGTTTTGGTTGAAGACTGATTGTTTAATTGTTGATAATGTGTTTAAATGGAGTGTTTGTAATTAATAGTCTTGTCGACCTAATGAATCGGCATTGTATGCTTCATGATTTATACAAATAAAGTTTATAATGCCCAATAACCTAATATTTATTAAACCAGTGGGACTTTAACCCTACTTCTTCGTCTCTAAATTGGCAATGCCTCAGCGAATTCGACCATAAGTTTCAAATTATGCCGGAATTTAAAGTTTTGGGTTGAAGTATAGCCTATGTCGGCTTAATTTATGAAAAATAAGATATTCGCTTGGAATTTAAGTTAAAAAATGATGTTAATGTATGAGAACTGCTTCAGAATGTAATAATATGTTAGTAAAATATACAGGCATTTGATACAATTCATGTATTGACTTAAACAATAATGCAGTATATTAATGCAAATTAAAATGGGAACACTTTTGATATCCATTATATGTAGCAATCGTTATTCTTCTAAGGTAGCAACCCTTTTTGAAATTAAATAATACTGTAACTTTAAATGTACTCTCAATGTAATTTAATATTATCTTAAGTTATTGCATAATTAGGGGCAAATTTTGAATTTGTACAATTTTACACTGTTTGATTGAAATAAAATATTTAAAAATTTGAGTGTATAATTTCCTTATCTGATCACGGGGCTTGCTGTGCAAATGTGCAATCTATTGGCCGTGTCCTTGTCAATCTATTGCAATATATAGTCATTAAAAATGTCAATGTTGTGTTCACCAATGCTGTTGGCGATCGTATCTATATATTTAAAACAAAGTCGGGTTAGTATTTATAACTCAAGAACGGCTGAGCCGATTTTGATGATCTTTGATTTGTTGGATTTGTTTCCGCCCCGAATAGCAGAATAACTATTAAAATATCGGAAAAATTCATGCAATAAAGTAATTATGAAGAAAATTCATTTTCTCATACATAGATGCAGCTAATGATGGCCGATTGACAATTCTACCGGTGACGTATATTGACAGCCCGCGTCATATGCATGTCAAGGGTCAGCTAGTTTTAAATAAATAAATATGGGAACCAGATATGAGTCGTATAGAATCAAAGTTGGCAATCTATCATTTTGAGTAAAAATTTGATATGAATGTGGCAGCACGGGAAATTTAAAAAGACACTTTAATAACTGGTGGATTTGTGAGAACAGAAGACCTCGCGTCCCAAGTTCAAAAAGTAATTTGCGCAACAAAATTTACGAAGAAGGTTCAATTTTAAATTGAATTTCAGGTGCTTGAATTTTCCAATAGGCTCACCTATGTAGACTTTTCAGCAAAATATTGGTATAAGTTTTAGCGATTACTCGCGTTCAGTTGGTCCTAGGAGGTCTAATCTGGTGTCGACGGGTTCGCATCGTGAAGGCGGAGAGGACTACGTAGTCTGATTGGTATAGGTATATATAAATTTTCCAAAATAATTTCTAAAATTGAAATCCGACCACATAGGTACCTATAACGTTAAAGCGAACTCCCCCCCCCCCCTCCACTTTTGGGATTTTTTTCGCAATATCTTGTGTAGACTGAAGTCCTTAACGTGCCTCTCAAATTTGATTGAAATCCGACGGTAAATACTCACTCACTTTATAGCCCAGCGAGCCGACTATATAACTACTACCTGTTGCCAGCGGCTTCGCCCGCGTTGTTCTGGGATACAAAATACATATATAAACTTTAACATCCCATTTTTATCCCATGGGAACTAATTTATGGGATAAAAAAGTAGCGTATGAGGTAATCCAAGTTATAATCTACGTACATACCAAATTTCAACGAAATCGGTTCAGCCGTTTCGACGTGATTGAGTAGCAAACAAACAAATAAATAAACAAACATCCAAAGTTTCGCATTTATAATATTACTCGCTTCTCGCTGCTCGCCAACTCGTTTTTAGCTCTACTCGCTTCTCGCTTATCGCCGGCGGTGAGACAAGTACCTAAGGCCACAACTTGCCACAAAGCGCTATAAAATAATAGACTACAATAACTCGTTATTCTCTCATCAGGAATACTTAGAACTAGTTTAAATTACATATTATACTACCATGGGCGGCCTTATCGCTGAAAGCGTTTTCTTCCAGGCAACCTGTGGATGAAATAATCATCCATAATTGAATTTTGGTTTCTTAAAATCATTTTCGATGTAGCTAAGTACTGATTTTTTCAGTAGGTAGGTATCTGTAGTAAAATTCAAAATGTAAATATAATAAAAATGTATTAATAACTTTAAATATCCAGTTATAACTTAACGAAATGCATTTAACAGTAATATTGAAACAAAATCTATAAGTGAATTATGCTACATAACCGGAGGGCTGCACATACCCATAATTAATAACCGAGTTGTACATACCTATTGTACACGCCAATTAACTTCTCTGCAAACATAATTTATTGAAGCGTGTATTAGAGAACGTACTCGTACTACGTGACCCATGTTATACAATTATTTACCCCCCCTCTTCTACCCCTCGGTGACTACCTGAGTATATTCCAAGACTCCCCCCCTCTTCCTCTAGTTTTTAAGTAGCAATTCATAAATACAGTTCTTAATCATTTTTTGCAAACAGAAAGTAAAAAAAAATATAATTTGGCTCTTAATTGTCTTTATTACTACGGCGCTTGCCGCGTGACGCCAAGAGTGTGTTACCATCAACCATAATTACAAGTTTAAAAAGCTCTAAACGTTGCGCGCCATTATACCTAGATCGAAAAAGCGCGACACTCCCCGAGGATATTGACGACGTGACGAAAACCTAAACTCCGCCCCTGTGGCGAAGCGTGGTATTATGAAGACCCCCCCCCCTGAACGGATCACGTAGTATGGGTACGTTCCATTAGAGGTAAGTGGCCAAAAAGCATCAATGTCAATGGTAGTTCAACAAACATTAACATACTCAGGAGCACCCTAATGACATGTACTCGCTTATAATGCCATCAAGATCGGAATAGTGTAGCTTTCTAACAGTAAATAATTTTTGAAATCAGTTCATATGTTTCTGAGATAGCCCCTTATAAACAAACAAACAACAAACTTTATCTCTTTATATTTAGTATAGATGATTGTTGCAAGAGTAGGCCTGGTTTCACCAAAGCGGAGCGCACCGTTATACGATTTTGACTTGAATTGGCTGAATTTACACATCTACTTTGAGGTCGTCCTTTAATCACGTGAGGTTTTTCGGCCACTTGTTTACCCTCTCGGTGATACGTCGTGATGTTTTAGACTACCCTAGCTAAATCACCCAACACGTGTATTTTTTTAGACATAAATTCGCTCGCTCAGGATTTCACGTGGTCACACGGAAAATATACACGTGATTGTGACAACATCTCCCCCCCATCGTGATCAATCGTGATGTCATTTTAACCCTGCCCCCTGTTCGAACCTCACGCAATTAAAGGACCCTTTCCTACCAGAGCTAGCTACTTCAGAGGATCTTAATCAGAAGAACTTCACGCCTTGGCTGTCATCGAACTCCATCAGTTCGCATTTGCCTTTCGCTTCGAGACCCTTCAGTGCTTTCACCAACACATTCATATCTAGGCCGTGGAATTCTGAAAACAAAAGGATGGTGATAAAAGCACAGTGCTAAAAATTAGGACCATTCTTTCTACCCCATCAGTGGGGAGGAAATAGGCGAGATCTAGCGCCATCTATCGGTGAGTGGGTATTTGGTATATTTTAAAATATGGTGTTGTATTTATCCACTTCAATTTGATAAGTTCTTATCTAGCCAGAATATCAAACAATGCTCTCTATAAACCTATATATAATCCCTATTTTAAATAAATACAAACGGGATTTATTATTTTTACGTTTTATCGGTGTTAGGGTCGTAACATTAAACGGTACGCGATAAGTCCCGTATTTATAATAATGATTGAAAAAGCACGAAAGTTTTCTTTGTAAAACTCTTTGTTAGTGATTTGAAAATCTAAAAAAAGGGATGATTGCAAAAAAATACTGTACTAAAAACGATGTTAAACTGTTGAATTACAATAAGTTCAATCAAACTGATTAAAATATTAATACCAACCTTCTTCAGAAGTATTATCTCCTTCGCGTAACTCGAAAAGAGTGCAAACGGAATTGGTCATTCCATTACCACTGGCCCAGTTGTACACCATATTGCCCCACTCATCCAAGGAATGCCAGTACACCTCCCATACAGTCTTGCTCTTGTCCACCGGAGCAGCCCGACCGGTCCTACTCATATCTTCTAGGATTACCATAATGGCTTCTTGGGACAACTTTCTGTTTATTGAGGCATTGTTAAATAGAGGACTGTTCTGTGATTCTCGTACGTCTATGGTTGATAGTTTGTTAGTTTTCATGTATTCTGTGATGAGCTGCTCCCATGCTTCTAATTGCTTTGCTCTGGTTTCTGTGTGCGGTTGAATTCTGAAAAAAATAATTCTTATTGAGAAGAAACTTATTTATAGAAAACTTTTTTTTAATAATGTTAGGATCAATTGTTTTCGATTGATTTAAAATTATTACATATTTGTAAATTGATGGTTAAAATTACAAATCTAAAATAAAATAAACTTACTATTCACTTCTATTCTATTATTTTTTTATAAATTTCAATCATTTTTCTCTCTGTTTCTTTTCTCTTTAACAATGACTTTGCGTTTTTTGGCTCTAAGTCTGTGAGGGCCAGCCTATAGGATATTTTCTTTGTGCCTACTTCAATGTATAGAAATTCCTCCATGAAATGAGGCGTGAAACAGATCATAATGGAGCAGTCCTTTGCAACAGCAGATATTAAACCTGCATGGATTGGATCAACAGATTCTAAGAACCTTTCTATATCTTGATCATTATTTATACTGCAATTCTGTGCCTTTATTTGATTAAGCAGCACTTCAACATACTCGGTACCCTCATCTTTCATCCCTTTCACATCAATATTTCTAGTTTCGGAATGCTTTTGAATTTGAAGTAGTTTGAAAAGAATAGAATTGTGAAACTTATTTTGGAGCAAATCACTTTTATCAATACATTCATTTTTAATTTTTGAAGTACAGGGTTCTGCTTTTTGGAATATGTTATCAAAGCAATTATAATTTGTGGTAAGGTCTTTTAGTAGTATTTCTATTATAAATTCTAAGAACTGTCCTACAGAATGAAACATACCCATTTGCTGGATAATTTTGTCAAAATCATTCTTCTTTGAATTAGCCTGATAAATCACTTGCCCATTTTTAAACAGTTTTAAGTTATTTTGAGGGGTTTCAATAAGGTTTAAGAAAGCCATTTTCATTCTATCTTTATTTGCAGAGAATAAGTCCAATGGACAATATAAGCTTTTTTCTTCAATATCTCCCATTTCTAACTTCAAATGTTGTTTCAAACAGTAATAGCATTTGGATAGTGATTTCAAACTAGAAGATTTATAACCTTCTTTGGGTTTTATTTCAATGCAGTAATTAAAATCACTTTTTGGAGTTAGTAAAGTTAAATTGAGAGTATGGATTGCATATTTTGATAGCATTGATTTAAATCTGCGATTCTCCGGACGAACTAAATGCAAAACTTGGCGTAATTCGTCTAGTTCCTTCAGTGGTATTGTTATTATCTCTTGGCCACACTCTGAACCATTGAACAGCAAGGGATTCATAACATAATTTACAAAATTCACAGCGTTTTGCACACTTTCCAAATCTACCGTTTTACAATCCTCCTTAATAATGCGTAGTACATAATTGGTGTGTTTTAGTTGTAGAACTATATGGGCGTTGCCTTCGTTGATATAACTCCAATCTTTGCCCAGCACTTTCATCTTGGTTTCTTGGAAAAGAAGAGGAAATAGAGGTACTGGAAAAAGCAATTTACTTACGTAAAAAAGGGAGGAAAATTATATTGCCAAGGCCACGATATTTCTGCCATGTTACTGTATTCACTTTTCAATAATATATTAGTCTAAATGTTTAGATTAGAAGTAGGTAAGTAGTGAAATGAAAATGAAAATGGTAAAAACACAAACATGAACTCAGTCAGACAGAATATAAGATAGGTAACATTGACATAGCTCATCTCAACTGACATATAACTGACAGCTGACACTCACAGACAGTGTTTCTCGTACATTTTTGTCATTGAAGTTCGATAACTGACAGCTTTGCTTTGAAGTTTTTTTATTTTGCGTGTTTTGGTTGATCGCTGGTGCCTGGTTGTACAAAAAGATTTTATCAATTTTATTTATTTTTCACGTTGCTATGATAGAATTTTGCTTTAATTATCTGTAAAGAGAGTAAAACAATGATAACACTCAATAGAAAATTAAAGAAGGAACATACGGAACCGAGTAATGGACTAAAAATGGAACCAGTGCAAAGGCGGATATCGATACGAGACAAATTACTAGTAAAAGAAGTGCAGGAGATGAATGAGAATCTTCCAGTAACGTGTAGTATTAGTTTCGAAGACCCAAATGTTTTGAGTGAGTTTGTATTGACCGTAGCACCGGATGAAGGTTACTGGCAAGGAGGAAAGTTTAAATTTAGTGTCTTCGTCACGGAGGACTATAATATGGCTGTAAGTACCCTGTTGCATTGACAATTTAAATAATTATCATTATAGAGTCACTAGGGAAATATATTCTTATGCATTCTGATATGTAGATACTGAAACATTGTATGTAAATCATGTCAATAACCTCCGAGACAAACTGTTGATTATAGGACATTGCCTTAAACCTAGGACTACCTAGATTAAATGGTGCTTATTGTTGACAACTTGAGGAACTGATGAATGACTACATCTAAAATCTGTCCTCGGTGAGCTCTATCAAAGCATTATTTTATATTAACATCTTTTTTTATCCCATCTCCACTGGCTACTGCATATAGTCCTCCTATAGCTTATGCAACTCATCTCAATCCACTGTCAGCATGAGCCACGTATTGGTCTTGATAATGTTGTTGACCAATATTGCCAGTGGTGACCCAGGCTAAAAACTTTAATATCTGTTACTCATGCTGTTCCAGCCTCCACGAGTTAAATGTCTAACTCGGTTGTGGCATCCTAACATCAATGTAGATGGAGACATCTGTCTTTCCCTGCTGCGCCAGACGTCAATAGATGAGCATGGCTGGGCCCCTACGAGAAGATTAAAAGATGTGGTCTGGGGACTTAATTCATTATTTACTGTGAGTATCAATTAATATTCTAGTTAGTTTTTTTTTTTATTTTTGCAAGCTAGGCTTAGTGGGTAGTGGCCTAGTTTGATTAGTGTGTGATAACTGTTAAACTCTAATCAAATCTATTTTAATTTTTTTTATAAATTGCAAATATAATCATCTCGGTAAAGTTACAATAATTCATAAAAAAATATTCATACAAGCTTCCGCATGTGGTTTTGCACACGTGTTTTATCAATAAAAAGTCTCAATCCAAGCCATAATCTATTACATACCAAATTACATATATCAAATTGATGTAGCGTAATTATACAACTAATTACATGAAATTAGTCATGAAAACATAAGAATCAGACAGAGCCCGAATGAATGAAAGTAAACACTTTATCGTACACCACAGAAGAAACAAACAAATATAAAAACACTAAGCCACAAGTACAATGCATGGTCTTATTGCAAGAGTTATTTTCTAATTTAAAAGTAATCTAAAAGGAGATTGGCATTTTTTCATAGACTATATTAGATATTATATTAGATATTATACTAATTATAAACTTTTCTGTATTTCCAGGATCTTTTAAATTTTGAAGATCCACTCAACATAGAAGCAGCTGAGATGTACAACAAGAACAAAACTGAGTTTCAAACTAAAGTAACGGAATATATAGGTAAAAACAAGAGATGAAACTTGTGGAGCATTCTGCTGAGCCGCATAAACTCAATTCTTTTATTAGACAATGCTATCTCAATACAAACACATACATACTTTTTTCTAAGACAATTTGGTATGATATTAATTCTTCTTATTTTACTGTACATTTTTGATGCTTTTACATCTACTTTAATGTCATTTCTACAACATTGTCTGTTGAGTGAAGCAGAACTTGACTCGCTTAACACCAGTCAGTAAAAAATCTTCTTTAGTTATGAAGCCGTGTATTTATTGAGAAACAATGTTTCGGATACACTATTTCTGAAACATCACATTGCATAAACACATCGTTTTGTTTCAGAAACACGTAGATTTTGTTTATGAAACTGTGTTTATAAACAATTGTTTCTCAGTGAATACATGGCTTAAAATTTTTTTAGTCTTCCCTCACAGTCTCCCATGTTTCATAAACAAGTGAAACACGTGTCCACACTCGCACTGTTGCGAAACTGAGTTGCTTAGTGGGGAGCACAGAAACATGCCAAGAAACATGTAGTGTTTCTGAAAGTGTTTATAAACAATTGTTTCTCAGTGAATACATGGCTTTATTTTCACAGAAACAGGATATTTACCATGATTTGTAATTACGAAAAAATATGCATTAATTGTTTTATCAGTTACCTGGTTCCCATAAGTACAGGCTTTGCTAGATATCACTGTGTTATGTCCTGCACTATTTGTTTATTTGTGAGCAATTGATCATGGCGCACAAATCATGATAAATACCCCGTTTTTAATAAAAATAATATTTATGAACACAATAGTTTAAGGCTGCCTGTCCATTGACGCGGAGATAGGCGGCGGAGCGGAGAAACGAGGAAATATTAACCAATAGGATTGTATGAAATTCTATTCATGCAATCCTATTGGTTAATATTTCCTCGTTTCTCCGCTCCGCCGCCTATCTCCGCGTCAATGGACAGGCAGCCTAAGCCTTGTCGCACACGAGCTACAAAACGTCGCCACCTGAAGCAGCTTCTTATGTAGCGGAAGCGCGTGACAGCCAATTATTTTCCTTTTTTCTTTCACTTTGGTCGGTGGCGGCCACGCGACCACACGAAGCGCGAAGCGGCGCCGGCTCGTGGCGTGTAGCAACCACTGGCGTCTACCTTATGCAGTCCTCAGCTCGGTGGCGGCGTTTAGTGGCTGTGGCGCGTGCGGCGAAGCTCAACTCAATTTCTATACCAAATTGCCTAACTAAGTGTAACTGAATTCTAGATGAAGCAATATTACGTAGAGTAATAGTAAATAATGGTGATACATAATTAACTAGTGAATATTTACATATTTTTGCATCTATTTTACTTTTTCATTAACGGTTTTAGGTAGATACTTAAATATTTACTCGCATTTGTAATGGATTACCTGCAAGCAGATAATTGATTTAGCGAACTTTTAGAATTAATTTGTGAGAAGTTATGAAATCTCAAATTTCAAAGCTATAGTCAGATCAAGATCACATTTTTTCAAATGTATTTGGATGGAATATAACATTGAACATCAATCATTGTGTTTGTTTGAATTAAAATTTCACCAGACATTATTTATTGCTTTTCGTTTCTAACATTTTAAAACCATATCAAAAAATGTCAAGCATAGACGGGGCCTGAACCTCTTGATACGAGGATGCACTACCACTTATACTACCAAGCTCTGTCACGTCAGGGTCGAAATAAGTAATTGATTCAGATAATCTTCTCTCTTCGTCAAAAAAAAAGGACCTGTTTATTTATTAGGAATATCAGCAAAGGATTCATATGCATAATAAATGTAAAAAAAATATTTACATGGATTTAAATTCCTGTTTTGTTTAAATAATGTAATTTTTGATCCACGACACCTTGGAGATGTGGTTTATGGGGTTTAAATAAAAATGCAATGTTAAATCAATGCTCTTTATTAAATTTGTTAATACTGGAGCATCCACGTAACGAATTTGTTTAATAAATAGTAAAAAATTGTATACAATAAATAAATAAATAGCTTAATAATAACAACTCTTCGTAACAAAATTCCATTATGACTAGTTTCGTTCCATACAAAAATGTACATGATATCTTTGATTTTATGAACATGAGTTTAATAAAAGTTTTTGGAATTTGTTTGCCATCAGCATAAGTATTCGTTTTAGTATAATTTGGCTTCAAAATAATTTTATGTTACTAATTATCACTTGTTATTTTGTTATAAAATAATGATTCTATATTTCATATAAGTATATTTTTTCTATGTAGATGAATATTCCAGTGATAATTCCTAAGAACAAATATATACAAGGGAAGAATAATTATGACAAACGAATTCCAGTAGGTACACTCTATTCCAAGAACAGAAAAACGATGCCAATAAAAAAAACTGCCAGCGTAAATCAATCTTTATATCGTTAGTAAAGTCTGCTCAAAGAATGGAGTGCAGCTTGGCTGAAGAGCTTAGAACGCTAGAAATCTAGACCATCTCTAGACCTCTAGTATCTTGAGCAGAAACTGGCAAATAAACATTCTCAGGACAGTAAGTAGTTCTAAGTCTAATACTATGACATCTTTCAATAAAAAATATTGCCAAAATCTATGCGTGAGTCTAAATTCAGTTTTAAGGGTAGTCGGACCTCAGTGGCATCTATATTGGGATTCCGTTATAAAAAGTTAAACGAGTAAATGGGGTAATGTAGACTACATTGCCTGTCAGCCCATTTGGCGTAAACTTTTCAATCAAGCTGTATACTACGTGTTTTGTCATGTACGACATTAAATGTAAACACGGGTAGGGCTAATTGGCTAGTATTGTTGTAAAATAGACTTTTTCGAATTAATTACCAAAGAAAATTATAAATTTTCAAACATTTAGTATCAAGTCTTAAAATAAACAAATCATATTCATTCATCATGTAAATTTGTTTTGATGTTTAAAAATGTAAATAAATTGTTTATTAGAAATGTATCAATTACTGAATAAATATTTAAACTACAAGTATTAAACCCACCTCTAAAATCTGTAAATACGATTCCGGATACAGATCCGGAATCGTACGCACACACGTTCGAGCACACGTTTTAAATGAATGTCGTACATAATAAAACAGGTTATATAGATGTTAATAGTTGGTAATCAATGTCCGGCGAAGTTGGTCTGCAGTTCGTCCTGAATGCTGTTGGACCTGGCGAGCATTCGCGGCGTCTTGCCGAACGCGAGCGCGGCAGTGTCCGCTTGTGACGCCGAGAGGGACTTACGCTCGTGGTACTCATCGCTAAACTCCTGCAAACATACATACAGTGGGTGAGTTACTTGAGAGGATACGCGTGCTGCATTTAATCCATACAAACGTACTCCCCTGTTTCCTCCCTGGATAGTGACAAAGAGAAAATATTTTGTTACCATACTTATAAGTAGCACTGTCATGCCTCTTATGTTTTATTTTCTCTATAACTTAAAACTTATAAGAACTAATCTTCTAAAATCACATAAAATTCTCAGTTTTACTGCCCTTATCAGAGGTTCAGCGCATAAATTTGGCGAATATAAAAAATAAAAGGAAAACATAGAGACATACCCAAAGCTTTTCTTGTTATTATTCTTGAAAAAAATATTATAATCGGTTTAGTTTAGGAGGAGAAAACAGGAGAGGAAATAGTGATTTCGTCTATTTTAAATAGGTGTAATCAGTCCGAGCTGCAGGTGTCTCTATCGCTTTCTATTCAGAAAGCAATGGATTTGCGCGACAGCAATAGATCTGTTAAAAACCTATTATACAAATTTCTTACTGCCCGCGTTTTCTCTTAAGAGAACCCAATGGAACGTCTAGTGCAAGGCAGAGTGGAGGGCAAGAGACAGCGTGCTCGCTCTTCAACATTGCATAAATATATTGTCTAATACAACTCAATGTTGTTTACGTCCTTATTAGGCATTGGTTCTCTTATGTAAAGAAAACATATCTGTGTAAATATATGAATGCTGTTGGGGTTCCAATTTCTGAATACATAAAAATAAGTCCATCACACTCTACCATGACTGAAGGTTCTCGCAATGCCTTCAATAGAGCTGAATGGAGACGCATCTCAAGAGCCAAGACCTGACGTAACCACGACCACTCTGCCAAGAGTGCCCGACTCAGAAGAAGAGAGTGAGTTACATCGTTTTGAATCCTGCAATGGGACAACTGACAGCTGGTTCTATCATCAACATATCAACCATAGGACGTCCACTGCTGAAAACAGGGCTCCCAGCAACCTTGTTTTTCCATTTAGTGGAGGAGGGAGGGAGTGGAGGGAAGGGGGGCGTCTTAAATCATTTAATAATTTGCAAACATTGGTAAATATGCATAACAACAGGTGATAAATATACGTAAATGTAGTTGTGCTGCGGTGTTCAGTGCGTGGTCTCCACTCGAGAACCTTTCTACCAAAATCGTTTGCTGGTTCTATAGACCAATCAAAAACAGCTTTGGGTCCAGTTACCAATATAGACACTCGCTTGAACAGGAGCATGAGGAGAGTACCTTGAGTCTGTTGCCGAGGAAGACGGCGCGCTCTCGCTTCCTGTTCATGAAGTCGCTCTGCGTGAGCCAGCGGTGCTCGTAGCACTCCTCGGCTAGAGGCCTCTTCAGGGGAACTCGCTTGAACAGGAACATCAGGAATCTGGTCGCCTCCTGTTGAGTTGAAGTGGGTTTTTAAGACAGTTATTGGTTTGCATTCCAGACAACCTTGCGAATAAAATTCACTTGACTGCGTATGCTTTTAAGGTTTAACCTCATTATGACGATTTACTGAAACTTACAGTTTAATGAACTTTCAGAAACTCTTATCATTTTACGAAAGAACCGTGTCCTTTACTTTTAACAAACTTTTAAAGTCACACAATCTGCAGACAAGCAAGTCATATTTCAGAAGTAGTATCTTAATTCATCTATTCCAAAACGAAATCGAAATTGAGCATAACGGTTTTCGCCCTAATTGAAATGAAATTATGCTTTCATGAAATTAAACTTTTTTAAGGCTAGTTTTTCTCTAATAGTATTTTTCAAACTTTCGCGATCACTGTACATAATTACTGAGAGAGTCCTCCCGTGACCCCGGACGTTGCAACACAGCCGAAACTTCGGGATAACAAATAAAAAGGTACATACGCGATAAATACCAGTTTTAATTATATTAAGCTGTTTATTTTCCAAAAATAAATAAATAGATAATAATAATACACTGGACATTTCACACAGCCCTATCTAGCCCCAAACTAAGTAGAGCTTGTACTATGGGAACCAGATAACTGATAGAATACTTATATACGTTTTTTTTTGTAAATACTATAAATATACAGAAAAATACCCCAACCCGGAACAATTATCTGTAGACAATGCAAACATTTGTTCCGCAGCGGGAATCGAACCCGTAACCGCCTACGTATTAGTCGGCTATTTAGTTTTTTTTTTCAATGCAACATACAATTATAGTTATTTAAAAGTAAGTAGGTAATGTAAAAAGTATGTACCTACCCTGTAAGGGCGTGGCAAGGTACAAAACAGTTAAAAAAATAACTTATAAACCATTAGGATATAGCTTAATGCTACAATTAAATATTTAAACAAAAACATATTTACATACCCGCTTTAAACAATAACATATTTATGCGCTTAGGTACTGCTGTTCGCCCACGGTGCCACGGAGGTCGTCATAAATAAATAAATATAGGCATGATTGTCGATTTGTGTTACCTGTGTGATCTCCTTGTAGAGATGTTCGAAGCGGTACCTCACGAAGGATATGTTCTGCTTGGTTTGCGCGTCGTCGACGCCGCGGAACGGCGACGTGCCCGACAGCAGCACGTACGTCAGCACGCCCAGCGACCAGATGTCGCTCTGCGGGTACGCTGGCTCGTCGTTCACTATCTCAGGAGCTGGGGAACGACCATTCACAACTTGTAGGGACACCCTACTTTACAGATATTATCTTCTGGTGTTAGGACCCCAGCCAAATGTCTCCCCTTTTCATTGGGAGACTATCAACTTGTCGTCTGCCAAAGTCAATGAGGGGTTTTAACGCCCATGATTTTATAACTGTTATCAGATGGCATTGCTCTGTCTTAGCTGATTACAAAAGAAAGTGAATTGTCAATGTCAATTGCTGTGTAAAAACTACTTTCCAAGGAACATGAAATTAAAAATATTTTTTTGTTTAACTGACAAAGTATTTTGTTTTTACTAAATTTAGTTTTTGAGATTTTGCCATATAAACCATATTTTTGGCGGCTTATCTCAAAAGAGCACCGTCAAAAACACTAGTTGGAAATAGTTTTTTTTTTTAATTGAAAATGGAAGCCCTTAATGCAAAATTATAAAACCTGAATTTAAGGACGTTAATCACAGACGTTGCAAAGTAAACGGGTTAACTGAAGTAGAATTTTTATTTGGACTATATTTTCTGTTATGGGTTAATGTGAATCAATCTTTTAAATGATCATCAATTGCGTCCATCCATATTCGCCACGTATGCCGAATGCATCCACATCTCTAAACGAGAAAAAAGAACCTCGTTGCTGAACGCGACGAAGATGGAGCCATGGAGGGACGAAATTGATGCTCATTTAAAAGATTGATTCACAGTAGCTTATGTCAATTCAATAAATATTTAATAGGAACAACTCACCCTTAAATTCCAAATCACCCACTTGTGGCACCACCGTTCCCAGCTTATTAACCTTATGCGCTGATCCAAAATCAACCAGCTTGACTTGCACAGATCTCACAGAAGACATCACCACGTTATCTGGCTGAAGGTCCAGGTGGCAGTAACCCCGCCAGTGCACATACTGTAAGGCATCTAGCAACTGCGTGACCACTGTTGCCACCAACTGCTCCGAGTACTCGTGTCTGCTTGATAAGTAGGTGAGGATATCTGCGCCTTGTAGCTTCTCCATGATGAGGGCTGACACTCCGGAACCAGGTAGTTGGTATGCAGCTAGGAGATTGGCTATTCTTTCATGCCTCAGTCGTCTCAGACATTCGAACTCGCGCTGTACTTGCACTTCAGTATCTGCTCGTGTTTCTAAAATTTTTGCAACCACTACACTATCACTGTTGAGCTGAACGCCTTTCACCACGATCGAGAATCGACCTCGTCCTAATTCCGAGATGAAACTGTATTTATCCATAAGCGGGGTCGACGCCCATTCTATCGATTGTTCCTCCGTAGCATAGTTCAGCTTAGGCTTGTCTTCTTCTAGAACGATTTCCTGGCCCGATTCCGTCATCTGCTGCAGATGCTTCATAGCTTTTGTGACTTCGATTTTGGAAGCACCTGCTGATAGAGTTTTGATGAGGTTAGTCGGTATTCCTTTATCGCTCCACCCGATCCTATTGCGAGAGGAAAGGCGGAATTGGTAGCTGGTGTCCGTTGCGAGGTGTCGGACCACAAAGAATTCGTGGTCGATGTTATCCGCGACCGTTTTCCATTCGACGTTATCACCCTCTTTGTACTGTAGACTGTAGCAGACTACAGGGGAGTTACCGTCGTATTTCGGTTGCTTCCATCGTAATAAGACTTCAGAGTCTGATATTTCCACCGCGGTCGGACTGTCCGGAGCATCTGGGTTGGTAGCTTCGAGTATTCTAGTCCTGGCTACGGTCTGACCCACTTTGTTTCTGGCGACGACTTTGTAGAATCCTATGTCGTGGTGCATAGCCGGTTCGAACCTGAGGGTAGACCTTCCTTCTTCGTCTTCGATGATTTTGATACGTTGTCCCTCTGCGATGACCATGTCGTTCTTGAACCATTGCACGGCGGGCTTGGGGTCACCGACCGCGAAGCAGGACAGGCTGGCTGGTTCGCCTTCTACGACGGGTAGCACCTGTGAATACAAAATGTTTATCCAACCAATGATTTTTGCAAAATGACCAAGTCGTAAATTTTAAAGGGAAAGTTAGGGATATACCTTACATTGATCAAATTTTCGATTGGAGCAAGTCAGTCACGTTTAGTTTCAGCAATGTATTTTTACAACATATTTTTCAGGCTGCGCCAAGCAAAACTTATATTCGGTAGAAAAGATTAGAGGCATATGGGGTTACAAACGACAATAAGAACAAACTCGTTTAAATTGAACTAGGTAATGTCATTGGTTTGTGGCGTAGCTGGAAGGTGGTGCGGTATGTATATACCTGAGGCTTCTCTCTGAAGAAGGGCAGCTGTCCGTCCTTCTTGGCCTCCATAAAGGCCTGCGCCTCCGCGTACGAGTCGAGACGAGTGCCGAGCTCGTGGCGCAGCCGGCGGATGGTGTAGCTCTCTGTGCCGTAGTTGTTGATGCGCTCGCGTTGTTCGTCGTCAATCTCTTCGTCCATTATGTCGGTGAAACGACGACGCTCGCGGATGATAGGCGTCTGGAATACAGAGAACATAATTTGAATTATCGGTTTGTAGAACAGATTTATTTTTTAAATGGTGTGGTCGCTTATAAACGCACAATGGCCAATTGCAGCAACTCATCAGGACTAAATTTATAGGAACAACATTAATCTCCATTATATACATCCTCGGATCTCTTAATTAGTACATGCAGACCCGTAAAGATAACCGACAAGGGGGTAGTTAGAGGCAAGTTCAAATATCCGGGAACTGCGTGTCGCGGAGCTGCACGTGCCCGGCGCAGTGACTCACCCTAGGATCGTAGAGGTCGTGCACGGCGATGTTGTACGCGGGTGAGCGTCCGCATGCTACCTTCATGTACTCGCGCAGGCGTACCGGGAACTGCGTGTCGCGGAGCTGCAGCAGGTACGTGTCAGGACCATTCTGGTAACTGGGGGAACAAACATTACTCAGCAACTATATTCCTACAACGGCGTCATGTGATGACGATGAATGGAGACTGGAGAGGTGTAGAAGGAAACGAATTGTCGTGAGTAATGTGGGAGAGCGACATGTCGTCCTTGTTATCTATGTCATTTAGCAAGCTGAAGTGGCAGTGGGCGGGTACATAGCTCGAAGAACTGACGGCCTTTAGGGCAGAAAGCTCCACCCAGATGAAAAGACGCCTGGTATATCACCTGTTTGTTATTTTATCTCTGCATACCTCAGCGGTACCAGTATTTACTAGAATATTCGATGAATTTCTATGTATCTATAACGCTCGCAAATTTTATATTCGGCGTAGTTCAGGGTACACTCTAAACTATAAGTGCGATTTAAGAGACTTTTTAGTGCGTTTCAAGTGTTTTATTGTGAGCGATAGTGTAAATTAGTGTTGTATGTTAAAGTTTGTGTTATATAGTGAGATAACTGTGTTAAAATGCATTATTTTGGTTAAGTTGGTTTTAATTATTTTATCTTAACCCCTCAGCTCGTAACAGTAACTATTTGTTAATACTTACTGACTCTCAGATTTGGCGGAGACTTCCCAGTCGGGGTGGTCCCATTGTTTGAACGAGATATCGACGGGCTTGCGGTCGAATGTACGGTCCGGGGTGGCTAAAAACAACGAATACAACAATTATTATTCTATAAACTTTCAAACAGAGTAATAAAAGCACCACAAGCTGATTTTTTTAATTGCGTCGGAGTCACCTATGTAATGAATTGAGGAGTAGAGGAGTAGGTACCTACAAAAAATAACTTAGCCGTATTTTTATTTCTAAATTACATAGATAAGTATATACTTAATTTCTACATACAAAACTTTTTTGTAACTAACGTAGGTGTCTCATCCCACTGCTGGGCAAAGGTCTCCCCTAAGTTTTTCTTAGCGTCCCTGTCCTTCGACATCTGCCACCGTGGCCAACACATTCTCTCGGAGTAATACATACGTAAAACATTAAAAATGTCTCTAGCTTCTTAGGCTACTCTATCATGCGACGTTGCCAATCCTCTATAAAACTATTGTAAAACATAACTTGCTTATTTTAATGCAGTTAGCGAATTTGACATTTACTGTGTCTAACGTATTGTATTTAATTTACCTTCCGGAGTGTAGATCTCTCCCGGTGGGTAGACCATCTTGGAGGGATGTGTGTAAGCGCCGCTGAGCGGACGGCGACGGAACCAAGTGCGGCACTGAGCGTTGCCCGTCCAGTCTCTGTAACAGATATTCAATTATCAGATACCTTTGTTTCATATCAGTAGTTCTTGATTGGTAAGTAATCCTGAAGTATCATCATCATATCAGCCAAATGACGTCCACTGCGGAACATAGGCCTCCCCCATAGATTTCCAGAGCGACTGATCTTGTGCGCCCTGCATCCAACCTGCCTGAAGTATAACTTATAATATATTTATAATGGTCTTATATTTTGTCTTATGGAAATTTTATACGACATTACAACTTCATAAACAACATCATAGAAGAGAAAGTAGAAGGAAAGCCAGAAAGAGTAAAAGGAAGACAAATAATAAGTTACATGAGGCAGATAGAAAGGAAGGTTGCCGTCATGTCCTCTATGGAAGTGGAAGAAGTTGTATTGAGAACAGCAAAATAAGGAAATTCCATTATTATATCAACAAATTCAAATTCGTTTAATATTCCAGAAATAATATAAGAGTTTACAAAAATCAAAGCGTTATTACTAGTACATAAAACAATATTATAAAATATAAAAAAAATATTAATACTAGTTAAAGTTACAAGCATACAACAGAAATAACAAGTAATTTTTAAATAAAATTAAGTACATACCTACGAAATAATGATAACAGAGCATGCCAATGGAATAATTGTTTAGGATAATTAGATAAGGATTAGTCCTAATCTAATCCCTCGCAGTATTCTAGGCATACTTGCGCCAACTTCGGTGTAAGATTCGCAAATACATCGGCTTCAGAGGGCTTAGCCAAGTTACAGTCGATTAGCGATGACGCTAGTCGATAAGTCCGAAAATGTATGGGATTTGACACATGCTATAGAAATACCACGTGATTCAGCGACAACAAATGTATGTAGAAATCGAATAGATTCGTAGCGAATGTAATATGCGGCAGATAGGCGAGTTTTGACGTGACAGTGTGCGCGGGGCTCGGCTCGAACAGCAGGACTCTCTCAGGACGAAATCTAGAGCGTTGCTCAGGCACGCACACCCGACTTGCCTCGCTAACCAAATTAGGGTAGTCAACCACACCACGCAATAGATGACACACGGTCATAATTTGGTCATTTAGTCTACGCGTTTCAAGAGAGTTGAAACCTAGTGTACCCTGTAGATATTTCGTGGGATACATGAATTGATAATAATTATAACTCTTCTTACACATAAAGCGAAGGAACCGCTTTTGAACCTTCTCAAGCATAAGAGAATATGTACATTCGTGTGGGTTCCAAATGCACGAACCGTATTCAATCTTTGTTCTCACTAAGGAACAAGAGCTAAGCTACTTTGGAATTCTTGTATTCAAGACGCAATATAACTTCTATCGTGTCTCGCACAGATTGCGCAAAATGCGCAAAGAGAAAACTTTGTACCATTTTTAAGCTTATTGCGCGCGTGGAGGAGATTGTGAGATTTGGCATACATAAAGTTTATATGGCGAAGAAGAGGTAAATGCTTAAATAAAGCTAAATTACTTTCGGATTTTGAATCTTGTGTACTGGCAACTTGTATTAATTTAGTCTGATAAAGACTCCTAATACTAGTTTTTTGCAGAGGGTTAGACAGAGTCCACGGTTCTTTACTTGCTAAGATCATGGCATACTGCTAACCGGTGAGAGTATGAATGAATGGAAACACTTTAATGTAGGTACATCACAAAAGAAACAAGCATAAAAATAAAATAATAATCAAAGCAAGAAGTACAATGGGCGGTCTTATCGCTTAGAAGAGATTTCTTGCAGACTTTTGCGGGACTTAGATAGAAAGAGAATACATTTATTCGCATCACAAAAGAATCAAGAAAAAATAATCTTAAACAATTAGAACAAAGGCACGTTTTTTTAAATTATAAAATCCAGTGTGATGGCGAAAGGGCCTTCGACTCAGCATATGCTACTGCATGTTACCATGCTGGAGCGCTGGTCTGCTGCTGAGGCCAGCGTTAATTTCACGAACGACCTGACTAACCAACTAATAACAGAACCTGACTATTAACAATAGGTACTTGTAAAGATTACTTGTTGACTTACTTGTACAGGTTGTAGTAGTTCCTCAGTCGGTCGGTGGTGATGTGGTACTCCTCGTGGTAGATCTTGTCGGCGAGGCTGAGCCAGGGGTGGTCGAGCGCCGCGTCCACGTCCATGCGCTCGTGCCAGCTGGTCACCAGCAGCTTCGAGATGAAGTCGCGACCTTCGCGGCTCAGACGTGACCACCACACCTACAGAACAAATGCTTATTATTACATTTTCAGAACGAAATTAAATGAAAACACGAGTAGGGCTAGTATTGTTGTAAAATAGGTTTTTTCAAATTCATTACCATAGAAAATTTTCAATTTTCAATAATCCTAAATATCAAATCCTAAAATCTCAATGAGAAAGCCTGTATAAAATAAGTAAACAAATAATATTCATTAATCATGTAAGTAGGTACCTGTTAAACTGACTAATCGTCATCGTCGTAAAGGCACCGCCGATGTACGTTAAAATTATTTATTGTAAATGTATCGATTACTGGATAAATATTCAAGCTACCGGTATTAAACCCACCTCTAAAATCAGTTATTACGATTCCGGATGTGTGTTAAATTAATGTCGTATGTAACAAAACAGGTTGTATAACTATTATTCGTGCTTTTTACACAATTTTTTTTCTACTGCTGGGTGTAACTAGGCATTCCTTTGTAAACACCACCTTCCGGTCCTTTGCCATAGTTACCTAAATTTACTAAATTACCAACTTACATTACTCTTTATTCTTTCCAAATCAATTCAGCCGTTACGTTACATAACGGCCACAAACAAGACCTATATAAATAAATAAATATCGCTGGACATTTCACTCAGCGCTATCTAGCCCCAAACTAAGCAGAGCGTGTACTATGGGAACTAGATAACTGATAGATTACTTATATACTTTTTGTTTTTGTAAATACATACTTATAATATATAGAAAAACACCCAGAAACGGAACAAATATCTATAGATCATGCAAACATTTTTTCCGCGGCGGGAATCGAACCCGCTACCTCCTGCGTCTCAACCGGCTATAAGCCCACTGCGTCACGGAGGCAGTCAACAATCTATATATCAACAAGCTATTTTCGAAATTTAACAGAAATATAAAATATTTTATTAACATATATCGTGCAAGTCTTGATAATACAATAAAAATATAAAAAATGAATTAGTTGTGTATATTTGTTAGGAGGTTTCTATGAATAAACCTGATATAGTTATGTTACCTCATCATGCCACTCCCATCTGCCTTCCCTCACTCGGTCCAAGGTCTCGACATCGTTCACCCCCCTGAAGGGCGAGTGTCCGCTCAGCAGGATGTAGGTGATGATGCCAAGACTCCACATGTCGGAGGCGAAGGAGACGCCTTCCCCGTTGGCCACCTCGGGCGCCACGTACTCCGGCATGCCGTAGTCGAGGCTGGCGTGCTTGTTGAAGTGAATGCGACGCGAGAGACCGAAGTCGCAGATCTTTAGCTCGTCGCTTCCCGCGTGGGAGAGGAGGAGTTCGCCGATCTATCGAATAATAAATAATCTTGGCTATTATATGCACTGTACTCAACTGTATAAACATTAAGACAAATTAAGCAACTTTTAAGACGTGCCTTTACGCTAGAATATGAAAATAAATTGTACCCAGCAATAGTTAAGATATATAAAAATACATTTATATTTATTATTACATTTTGTGTCCATTTTAAATTGTATTACTACAACAATACAATATGCGTTGTAGCGCGGGGATTATGTAACGCCTTTAATTGAGTTACCGTGAGTCCAAGATGTGCCACGTTGTTGTCGTGCATGTACTTGAGGCCGCGCAGCAGCTGTCGCATGTAGCCCGCGATCTCCCGCTCCGTGTAGCCCGCACCCCGCAGCAAGCGGTCCCGCACCAGCTCGCCGCCCGCCGCGAGCTCCGTGACGAGCGCGAGCGTGTGCTCGTGCTCGTACGCGTCGTACAGCCGGATCAGATGCCGGTCGTTCAGGATGTTCAGAATGTCGAGCTCGTTCTTCATGAAGGGCTTCAGTTCCGAGTGTCCGTGCATTATCTTTGCGGCGTAGTTGCGACCTAAACGCGAACATTAATAACATACTGTACTATGTCTAACCATTATGAAAACACGTAATTAAAAGTTACGCAGTAACGAGGGGAAAAAGTTGTGCACGAGATGACGTCAAGTCTCAGTTGAAAACTGTAATATTGTATGCTAGTTATACGAAAATGGGACGTTATCTCTCGTGCTAAATTTTTAATGAATCACCCTTCATGAAAATGTTCCATTAAATGTGTATAACAAATGAACCTACTATAGTGTCTGTACTAGCTATAGCTTGAATATCAAAACATTGTTTTACATTCAACACGTCATATTACTGAGCAAATCAAAACGGAATTTTTATAGTTTCACAATTCAGAATTCCTGAAATATAACTTTGCCTAAATAAATCAGTTTATTCTAAGAAGTAAAGAATCTATTTACATAAAAGTATCCTTCATCATCAAAAACATTATCTTGACAGCCATAGGAGGTCACTGCTGAACATAGGCCTCCCCCATAGGTTTACAGAGGGACCGATACTGTGCGACCTGAAACCAACGGCTCCCAGCCACTTTTATCAGGTCGTCTTTCCATCTAGTTGGGGATGTCCTACGGTGCGCTTTTCAGTGCGTTGATCAGTCAAGAACCTTTTGCCCCAACAGCCTTGTTCTACGAGCTATGTGCCCCGCCCACTGCCACTTCAGCTTGCTAAACTCTGTTATGTAATCTAAGAAGTATGTATGTTACCAGAAAGTCTCTCAGCGGCGTGGTAGACGGCTCCTTGCACGCCGCGTCCCAACTCATCTCCCAGGTCGTAGAAGTCTCCGAAAGGCTTCGTGCTCGGCTTTATACGCGGAGGGTGCTCCCGGATCCTGGACACAGTTGAACAAGGTAAATAATGTTATAATAGATAAGCAACAGAACAAAACTAGACACCGTTTTGGATAAATTCGGGTTTTATTTGTTATTTTTTTTTGGTTAAAATAATCTTGTGTTGTGATTGAAGGAGAAAAAAATCAGTTCATATCTTCATGCATAATTAATTGAGAAAAAAACGAAGATTACTCATCTTAATTTTTTAAATTATGGAGTTTTTCTTTTATACACAAGTCGGAAAAGCAACTGCAGGGTCCACGATGCAATTTTATTTGGAATGTAACATTTTAAATTATATGTATTTGAGGGTTTTATGCATGTATTGTTATGGTACTCTCTGGTCATGATGCACATGTCCTGACTTTGCAATGGCGCTGTACCTGTTTGAGTATTCATGTTCTGATTCCTCCACATGCAGCATGGCGGAGGAGCTGATGGCGCCGGCGACGTTTCTCGCGGAGATGGAGTACAGACCCTCGTCCTTCAGGATCGCATCGTGAATGCTCAGGATGCAGAGGTCCGGTTCTACGAATGCCATCTGTCAAATAATAATAACATTAATACTGTTTTGTGCGTACATTGTTCTGACCTCACAACGCAATTTGTGGCGGCGGCGGATGGAGTCTATGCGTACCTTGATCCTGGCGCTGGGTGCCAGCGGCTGCCAGTCCTTGTACCACTTGATGTCGGGATAGGGCACGCCGGTGAGGCGCGCCTCTATCCTCACGGTGCGGCGCTGTAAGACGACCGCCTCCTCCGGGCGGCGGATGAAGGCGGGGTACTCCGCTAGTTCGAGGCGCACGCGTTGTCGCGCCTGTCCATGCTCGTTGGTGGCGACGGCTTCGTACCAGCCCGCATCGCGTTCTAACATTCTGGGGAAAAATTATAGTTTAGACCTCTCGAATAGCTTGTATCTGATACAAAAGTTGAGTAAAAACTATTTCAATGCATCTTTTCATTGTTACACGAAAACAAATGACGCATAGACTTCAAGCGAAGAAGCAAAACAATTCACTTATTTATAATGCCAGAGTCTATAAGTGTCTGCTGAGCAAAGCAAGCCGTGCAAGGCCTCCATTTATTTAATTGAAAACAAACGAGGAATTAACATGACCGGTGAGCAAATCGAGCTAACAAAAAACAAATGGCGCATGGAATGTGAAAATAAGGAAAGCAAGACTCACTTGTTAATAAACAACGTCGCCTGTCCGTTCCTCGTGTAGCTCCAATCGTATCTGCCCCCGATCTCGATGGGCTCGTCGTTGTAGAAGTACGTCATCTTGGGCTTGGGGTATCCGTACACGAACCAGAAGAGGTTTGCATTGTGTCCCTTCACGCCGTACTGCGAGTCGTACTCCTGGCGCAGGAAGCGCGGGGCTTGCGCGTACCCGTCGTGAGGGGGACGCTCGATATCGAAGTCCTGGAGATATATAATTAATACTCAATTTTCAATCATTAATTGAACGCTTGGTGGTGCAAGGCAAGGTAGACGGCAAAAGAGCGCTTGGTAGATTTCCTGTGAGATGGATGGATCAAATAAAGGCTGCCATAGATGTTCTTCTGAACAAATGTGCCAGAAGAGCAGCGGTGCGAGAAGAGTGGCGAAGGGTAGTCAAGCGCGCTACAACCCTGATATGACGACCACCACCACTCTGCCAAGAGTGACGACTAAAAAGAAGAATCAATAATTGCGTTACACAATATCACACTAATATTATAAATGTGAAAGTTTGGATGTTTGTTTATTTGTTTCTTACTCAATCACGTCGTAACGGCTGAACCGATTTCGATTAAATTTGGTGTGTGGATAGATTATGACCTGGATTCAAACATAGGCTACTTTATATTGACAAACAATGCGTGCGAAGCCGCTGGCCGAAGCTAGTCATAAATAAAGTAAACGTTAATCTAATCAACTAGCTGTGAAGCTCCTCGAACCAAATCAGCAAAACCGTTACAAGCGCCACAACACATTACATATGAGTAACAGAAACTAGTTTCTTCAAATGTGCCATACTCAATGGAGTCCAGCACAGCACGCCAATTTTGCTGTCCAAATATCTGTATAAAGGCTAAGGGCTGAACATCGAAAAACCTGCAAAAAAAATCTAATTCAAGGGTAAAACAAAAAAAATACTTCTTCTTCATTGTGTCGTTGGTACAGAAAATATGAACTGAAAGTATTCGACTTCTGTTGCTAAATTGTTTTGGTATTCAACGTTGCTCATACCAGTTTTCCAGAGAAGGAAGTCATACTAAGACTATCCTAGACCTGCTATGTTATGAAAATGAGAGTAATCATTAGTTATCAGCAGTAAAGCTAGTCGCTAATATGCAATAATAGTTCCAATAAAAAATCAGTGTTCACTGTTCATGTCAAAAGAAAGGCTTCTAGATGTCTAACTCTATAAAAGTTTGCCTCACGCGGTTCGTTTGTCTTTTGTTTGGTAAAACTTTTTCTTACCAAAAATATGCGTTTGTGAGCTTACCCTTGGGAAGTAGGGTGAGGTATCCGGTCTGAAGTCGATGCCGGGGTCCAAGTAGGGCACGAATTTGGGTGGGTCCGGGTTGATGTTCTCGCGGTGCGTGAGCGCGAAGGGCGAGGGGTCGCTGACGCCGTACTTGTTCTCGACGCGCACGCGGAACTTGTAGTCGCGGAAGGGCTCGAGGTTGCGGATGTCGCACACGCATGAACGCAGCCCGGTGCGCGCCGTGAACCAGTCTCCGTCGGGTTGCTCGCACATTTCCACCTGGAACATTCCATTCAGATATTATCCGATATCCAGCGGTGATGGGCTTGGAACCGTGAATGCATTATTTCTAGTAAGCATGTATCATCCGTTATGTTTAGACTTGCCTCTGACTACCTTTGTGGGATATCTGTACGGGCCTGAGTACTAAGTGAGAGAACCGAGGAAGTCCATCATGGGGATCATAGAAATTGTGTGATTTTTTTATTTTTATTTTTGCGAAATATTACGATTTGATTTGGAAGATTACTTTGGGAAAAGTGTTTCTGATGGGAAATAGAGCCGATTGAGATCAACTTGTTTTGTTTGGCAAATGTTATTTTCTAGGCACAGTGAGCCTAAATTTATTCAAAAATCTGAAAATGCGATTGTTTTCTTCAAAATTGACCTATAGTTTCTTAAGAACAAAACATTCTAACTGCAAAAGAATAGGTAGCAGCCCTCAATGTGATAAAATTATGCTCCACCCTGTATTTAATATCCAGATGAAATTATAAACATACACAATCAATCACAAATCATAGTTCGCAGACTCAGGATAACCAGATAAAAGTACCAGTAACACGAGTAAAAGGGCTATCATATTTGATATCATAGTCACGGCTCTTAAGAGGAAATCTGGGCTGCGTTTCGCCCATACAAACGTAGTCCCCTGTTTCCTCTCTGGATAGTGATACTAGAGCAAATATTTTTTTACCATACAATCTACAAGTACTACGGTCATGTCCCTACGTTTATTTTTTCTACATAAATTAATTATTATAAGAACTAGGAACCTTCTAAAGTCACAGAAATTGCTAATTTTTACTTCCCCTTTTCAGACATCCAGCAAACAAATTTGACGAATATAAATAAAAAAACGAACCTTACAAACATAGCCAAAGAAAAAAAAATCTTTTTATTACATATTCAAAAAACATATATAATCGGTCTAGTTTTGGAGGAGGAAACAGGGCACTACGAAACAGTGATTTCGTCTATTTTAAATAGGTATAAACAGTCCGACCTGCAGTTGTCTCTATCGCACGCACATAGGGCATATAGGGCACAGCGCGACAGCAATAGATTTGTTAAATACCTATTTTCCAAATGTTTTGCTTCCCGGATTTCCTCTTAAGGCAGTTTGACAATAAAAAATTGGATAGGAAAATCTAATAATAACGAACAACGACGAGGAACTTCGATATTAGACGGCTTTCAGATGTAGGTCGTAACTCCTCCCCTTAAATAATGTACCTACCATAGACGAATAAAGTATTATTTTTCTGAACAGGCACCTATTTACCAGTAAGAAAGTTGAATGGGAATATTGAAAGAGATAAGGATAAGTTAAAGAAGGTGATTGGCAGACCTGGTAGGTGACAGGGAACCTCGGTCCGTGCGGGATGCTGGGCTTCCAGGAGAGCGTGAGATGGCGGTCCGCCATGCGCGAGATGATAGGCCGGTCGGCGAGCGGCATCGGGATGCCGGTCTTTTTCATCTTGTCGAAGTCCGAGTACTGGTCCGAGATGGGACGCTTGCCGGTTTGGATCTCGAGGGCTGGAAAATAAATTGTGACTGAATTACGATCATCAATTTTTTGTTTCATTCCGGCAGTCTAAGTCGAAGTCTAAGAACATGCCTAACTAATAGATAAATATAGATAGAATATTAAGTGAAATGCTTTATTGAATGAAAAACTAATATCTATTCAATGAAGGATTTTAAATTGGTTTTATTAAATATAGTTGGATTAGCCATGTGGACTTATTGCT
This sequence comes from Philereme transversata, assembly GCA_963924445.1. Taxonomy (NCBI): domain Eukaryota; kingdom Metazoa; phylum Arthropoda; class Insecta; order Lepidoptera; family Geometridae; genus Philereme; species Philereme transversata. The sequence continues at coordinate 22,762,069 of OZ004342.1, read as the reverse complement.
ATCATTAGTGTATTTTTATACTTCTGCGTTTTTTTCCTTACATCACTAATTCCATTGATTATCAAAATTGACTAGTTGTTACTTTTTCATTGTTTTGGTTGTATTTGGTTATATTATATTATATTTGGTTGTGCAACTAGTACTTACGTTAATATTTAGTTAAGCATGAAATATTGTTGGTAGACCTATTAAATAAAATAAAAAAAAATATATATAATTGATGATTATTACCTCGTTCGCGTAGACTTAAATTATTGTATTATATTAAAACAGCGCCAATTATCGTAAATCGTTTTTGGTCGTATGCGATTATTTTTCGAACTCTTTGGTTAAACCTGAGCGCCTCCCGCACCCATTCTGACGCGACGCGACATTCAATACCTCTAAAAATGTCAACCATTTTTAATTATAGCTTGTGACTATTATAACTACTGTTTACTAATCTATGGCGCAGTCCAGATGTTTGATTAATTTTCAATAGTTTATGGCAAACAATCTTAATTATCCTAACAAAAACTATCCTGTCATTTTCATGATACTCAGTATTTCCTTGCTATAGCTGATTCGTCCGCTGCTTCGCACGCGTTGTTTGTCAATAAAAACATTACCCTCCTTCTGGGCAGTCTGGTAAAAAGTAGCCTATGTCCCAACCCCGGTCATCATCTATATGTATACCAAAATTAATTCAAATTAGTCCAGCCGTTTAGTCGTGACAACGTGACAAACAGGGTGAAAACGTAACAGTATGGATGGATAGTAAGTGGCTTACTATCGTAGGTAAGCTCCGCGCCGCAAGTCTCCTCTCCATGCGGGTTGTAGATCCTGCACTGGTAGATGCCCACGTCCGCCGGGTCGATCCCGGATATCGTGAGCCGCAGTAGGCCCGTGGTCTCCTTGTCCATGCGGATACGCTCGCAAGGGAACAGCCTTTCACCGTTGCGGTACCTACGGAGGACACAAACAAAAATATACAAGTATTGTTATGGACGACATTAAATGAAAACACGGGTAGGGCTAATGGCTAGTATTGTTGTAAAATAGGTTTCTCCAAATTCATTAGTACCCTAGAAAATTTTAAATTTCCTTATAACCTTCTTGTCGCAAGTGGAGTAAGTTTTGGACAATTTTAACCTCTGACTCGGTATCAAGTCGAGAGAGAGCGAGCGACGAATTCGGTCGCGCGCGCGCCACCATGTGTGCCGCACGTGCCTGCCAGTCATCAAGCCACCATTACGTAATCTTATCGCGAACCCCCCGTCGTCGAATGGCGAACCTCTAGGGGTTCGCGTACCCTACTTTGAGAAACCCTGGGTTACTGGATAAATATTCAAGCTACCGGTATTAAATCCACCTCTAAAATAAGTTAACACTATTCCGGATGTGTGTTTTAAATTAATGTCGTACAAAAAATAAAGTATATAAGTATTCTATCAGTTATCTGGTTTCCATAGTACAAGCTCCTTTTAGTTTGGGGCTAGATGCGCTGTGTGAAATGTCCAACAATTTTTTTTTTATAATAAAACAGTTTGTTTCGAGAGTAGTTGAAATGTAGTAGTAATTCGTAGAGTATCAGTTATAGTAGTAACGGCGATGGGCTTGCAACCTGTCACGTAAATGCTTAACTTCTATGCAAAAAGTCGGCATACATCAAATGTAATGTTTGGACTTGCCTTTAACTACCCCATTGTAGGATATCCCTACGGGTCTGCGTACTAAGTGAGAAATCCGAGGATGTGCACCATGGTGAATAATATATTATTTTATTAAAGTTACAGTATTGATGCAATAGGCTTTAAACCGTACAAATTTTAATTTGGGTAGTTTAAAACCAAACATATTTGCTAGGCTCGAAAAATAGTAAATGAGTATAGAACTTACTGATCACAAAGTTAGTGATTACTGCGCGCCAAAGTAACCCTTGCCAAAGCATGACGTGCGAATGAAAGGCTATTTTACTGCACCAACTAAAAGTACATTTCTTACCATTCGACATCAGGTTCGGGCGTGCCCGTAGCGCACGCGGTGAACTTAGCGCTCATGCCGCGGAACACCTCGATATCGCCGATCTTCTTCAGGAAGGAAGGTGGCTCGACTCTCTGCATCTTGCCACTGAAATAATATGTATTGCTCAGACATACTGTATAACAAAATAGATTTAGGTTAAGGTATCCAAAGGTTGTCTGGTAAAGATCGCTATTTAGCGATAACACTGCTAAATGTGTCACTTAGAGTTCTAATTTAATTGTTTATATGATGGTGTTATAAAGTATTATATATTCTATTCTATAATTAATGACGAGGAAATATTAATAAGCACTTTTATAACTTATGACACTGCTGTTATGAATAAGCATAATGCCATTAACTAAACACAAATAACTCCCGAGTAGAAATCGCATTTAAATGCTATCGTACCAGTAATAATAAATAAAATAAATATTGCTGGTCATTTCACACAGCGCTATCTAGGCCAAATTAAGCAGAGCTTGTACTATGGGAACCAGATAACTGATAGAATACTTATATACATTTTTTTTGTGAATACATACTTATAATATATCAACGGTATTATTATCACACTAATATTATAAGTAAATGCGAAAGTTTGGATGTTTGTTTGTTTGTTACTCAATCACGTCATAATGACTCAACCAATTTCGATCAAGTTTGGTATGTCGTTAGATTATGACTTGGATTGACACATAGGCTACTTTTTATTGACAAACCACGCGTACGAAGCCGCTGGCGGAAGCTAGTAATTTATAAAAAAAACAAAAGACGCTCGCTTCCATTATATTATCATTAAACGTCATTTGTTTTTTCATTCATAGACATAGACAGTACATTTACAACAGACAAGAGACATAAAATAACAAGTAATACGTTTAAAACTGAAACCCGACTACGCAATACCTATGTCGATGGTAGCCCATATCACCCGCACCATAATAATGAATCGATTGACATCTCATTCATCAAAGTCGGATGAGAGACTGCTGAACACATAACTCTTCCTTTTGGCTTTGCCGTAGTCGGGTAAAACGCAAACTAACGACTAACACTTAGATGGTTAAGTGAATATCAACAAAATTAGATTTTTGTTTTCATTCATTCATTCATTAAATTTTCAGATGTCAAAGATCCATATGGTACAATGTATAGGCATAATTAAACATATCACAAGTTGAAGTTAAGGTCCCTCACCCAAGGCCTGAGCCAATAGTCTCTCGCAAAAACTATTCGATCAGAACCCGATTGAAAGACTTCATAATCGGTTATAGGCTATAGAGTCTACTTACATCTTATCAACAACTTCCAAGGTGGCTTCGCACTCGGCCTGGCCCTCCCTGTTCCTGGCGACGCACTTGTATTTGCCGGCGTCATCCGGCTTTACGTCGCGCACGTACAGACAGCACGCGTCGCCGTCGCGCTTCAGCGTGTACTTGTCGCTGTGCTTCAGTTGAGTGCTGTTCTTGTACCACGTGATGTCGGGCGTGGGGATGCCGTTCACGCGCGCCGGGAATTTCGCGTCAAATGTGGGTAGCTGAAACAAAAAGTTTAACAAATCGAATAAATAAAGAAGTCAAAGTTTGTGTATTGTATACAGCTTGTATTTTATCATAAAATATAAATAGGTAAATAATATAGGCCTAGCACGACATAAATAGACGACGCGGTCGCCCGAGAGAACGTTGGCGCGATGACCTAGATGTCTTCGACAGGGATTGGGTAGAGTTGGCCAGGGATCGAGAGGGAAAGAATTGGGAAACCTTTGCCCAGCACTGGGACAGTACAGGTTAGAAAAAAAAACAAAAAAAAGGTGTTCCGTAAGTAGAGACTATCTGCTCTAAAAATGAACGCATCTCTATTCATTACTGTGCGTCAACACCACAGCGAGATAATAAAAACTGAGCATTGTGATTATAGTGAATTATAAGGCGTTCATTTTTAGAGTAGACCGTCTCTATCTAGTTAGTTAAAATATATAGATTTAAATGACCTAATGAACGAACTCATATAAGTATGTTTATTTATTTTGTCTTAATATTTTGAAATTATTTATTTGTATCTGTAATAGAATGTACGCACCTGTTGTAGGTCTGTGAACTTCTGTGTGAACTTAGGCGCCTGGTATATCTTGCGGACGTTGATGTTGCCTTCGGAGGCGTCTTCTCCCAGCGGGTTGACGAGCTTCACTCCGTATTTGCCTGCATCGGCCATTTCTACGTCGCGGATCTCTAGCCCCACCTGAACATAATTAAACTTAATGACTTGTCTATAATTCAAACTCGAAAGAAAGAACACATGATTGACGACGTCGACCTCCGTGGTGGAGTGGGCGAAAAGCCAGCTGAGACGCAGGAGGTAGCGGGTTCGATTCCCGCCGCGGAACAAATGTTTTCATGATCTATAGATACTTGTTCCGGGTTTGGGTGTCTTTCTATACATTATAAGTATGTATTTACTAAAAAAAAAAACGTATAATCTCTGCTTAGTTTGGGGTAAGATAGCTCTGTGTGAAATTTCCAGCAATATTTATTTGTTAATATGTATATTCTTTCTTGTTTGAAACAGGTAATTTTGTACATGAAGCTCACCCTCTTGCCGTCGCAAGTGAGCGAGACGCGGTCGCTGGGCACGAGAGGCAGTCCGTCCTTGGTCCACGTGACGTCGGGCACGGGGTTGCCGAGGATGGGTGCCGTGATGCAGAGCGGCTGCCCTTCCTCAGCAGTCACGTCTCTCAGCCCGTGTATCAGCTGCGGCCGCTCCTGCGGGTTCGCGTCGTCGGTGCGACCTGCAAGTATCAATTCATTCATTAATAAATAAATAAATATGGCTGCATATTTCACACAGCGCTATCTAGCCCCAAACTAAGCAGAGCTTGTACTATGGGAACCAGATAACTGATAGAATACTAATATACTTTTTTTTTTGTAAATACATACTTATTATATATAGAAAAACATCCAGACCCGGAACTAATATCTGTAAATCATACAAACATTTGTTCCGGCGGCAGGAATCGAACCCGCTACCTCCTGCGTCTCAGCCGGGTATTCGCCCACTGTACCACGGAGGTCGTCAATGTCGGGACGTCAAATTAATGACTAATTATTTATTGCATAAAATAAAGCTCACAGACAAACTTAATGCTAGTTAGCATTCTCAATATAGTTAACAATTTGTCCGGAATACGGACAAATTGTTATTATAGATAGTGGATTTTTGATAAAAATAAATAATCGTGTGTGTGTGTGTGTGGACTCATTGCCGTGCAGTGCAACCTTTAAGACCTTGGAACCCCTGAAATTCACCTGGACTATCTGTAGCGCGCCAGTGCAGGGCACGCTACAGACAGTCCGGGTCTGGAATTTATCTTCGGTTCCTGGATACTCCATCAAAGGTAGGTGGTGTTTATTTGTCCTCTTAGATACTGCAGGAACGAACTTTTCCAACCACACACCACTAGACAATCACTCTTTCAAAACTCAAAAACCCTGCCAACATATTTCAAAAAGATTGTATATAAATAGCTTATAGACTGAGTATACTCACTGGCGACAGTAAGGTCGGCAGTGCTGGTGTCGCAGCCGACGTCGTTAGCGGCCACGACGGCGTACTTGCCGGCGTCGGCCGCCGTCGCCGCCGACAGGATGAGCGCGTGCGTGCCGTCCGGTTGAGACACCACTTTGATGCGCTGACCGTCTGGTACTATCTCTTCGCCATTGCGGGTCCTGGGAAAATAAATAAATAATAATAAATAATGCTGGACATGTCACACAGCGCTATCTAGCCCCAAATTAAGCAAAGCTTGTACTATTGGAACTAGATAACTGATAGAAAACGTATATCCTTAAAATTAATAATTTATTAAATTTTAAAATAGGAATTAGTTTACTTAAGGAAATATTAACAAAGATTGAGTTTTGTGAAGACATATGGTACAGAAACGAAGTCTTTTACTATGGGCCTACATAAGAAGGCTCAAGGTCGCTCAGCGTACTATGGATGGGGCTATGATCGACAAATATGGGTCTGAATGATTTTCTATTTAATAAGTATGTATTTACTAGAAAAAAAGTATTAATTTATATATTCTATTAGTTTTCTGATTTCTATAGTACAAGCACTGTTTAGTTTAGGACTAGATAGCGCTGAGTAAAATGCCCAGCAATACTTATTTATTATGCTTGGTGTTCCTCTACGCGATCGAATCAGCGGCGGGAATCGACCCCGCAACCTCCTGCGTCTCAGCCCACTGCACCATGGAGATCATAATGATGATGATCTGCTTTATCATTCTGTCCCACTTACCACTTGACGGTAGGTTTGGGGTGTCCCAGGATCTTGACCTCCAGCTTGGCGGGGAAGCCCTCGATGACTTTAGCTGGCTGCAGCTCTGCGATGAAGGCAGGCTTGCGCTCTTTCTGCTGCACATCCGCATGAGCCTTGGATGCTGCCTGAAATATTAGAGAAGACGGCTTGTTTATGCACAAATACATACAGCTACTTCACCTGTCGTAATGTATGGTTCTGAGTATTGGGCCACGAAAGGGACGGATAAAAAAGCGCACGCGGCGGAAATGCAAATGTCGAGTTGGATGTGTGGAGTAACGCGGATGGATCAGATAACGAATGAGTATTTTAGAGAAAGTTTGAAAGTAGCGCCAGTGATAGAAAAATTGAAGAGTAAGAGGCTAGCGTGGTATGGACATGTGTGGAGGGAAGAAAATCATGTGACTAAAAAAGTATTAGATATGAGTGTGGATGGATATAGAAGTAGAGACAGGCCGAAGAAGAGATGGATGGACTGTGAGAAGAATGATATGGGTAGGAAGGAAGAGACAACGGAGATGACGGCTGGTAGAGAGATGTGGAGGAGGAAAATATGTGTGCCGACCCCGCGTAATGTGGGAAAAGGGCAGGAAGAAGACATGCAGCTACTTCACGCCCGCGCACCCGCGCAACAGAATGACTTCGCCGTCATGAGCAAACAACGACATAAGTGATTTGATGTATAATCAGTATAAAAGGCTGTGTACCTTTCCAGTTCATTGAAGTTCATTCAAAATAATATGCGGGTTCCTTATTTTAAGAAGCCTCTTAACTCAACACAGCTTCATTTAAGCTACAATAATACTTTTTGATTGGGGATAAGACCGACTCGGCGTGACCGCACACGTCTAATTGAATTAAGGAAAGATTTATTATTGTTTTATTTAATTTTTTTTGTCGCGTACTAATAATTGTCAAAAGTCAAAAGTACGAATAACGAATACGTATGATAAGTTAAAATGTTTATATACGGTTTTACTTCATTATAAATTCTTTCAATAACCATGAATTTAGATTTTGTACGTCTGCCGGGAGTTCTATGACAGCCACATTTTTTATCTATACTATTATTATAAAGAGGTAAAGTTTGTGAGTTTGTTTGTTTGAATGGGTATCTAATTGCTTGAATTGCTGATCCAATTTTGGTACGTCTTCATTGTCCGTGGCTATACTTTGTTATAGGCGATGGTTACCACTTAGCATGAGGTGGGCTATAAGCATGCTCCACCTACAGGTGGTAAAAAAACCTGTCAAGTGCGAGTCGGACTCGCGCACGAAGGATTTCGTACCATTATCTATAAAACCAGCAAAAATATAATGTCTGTTGTATGGGAGCCCCCTTAATTATTTATTTTATTCTGTTTTTAGTATTTGTTGTTATAGCGGTAACAGAAATACATCATCTGTGAAAATTTCAACTGTCTAATTATCACAGTTCATGAGATACAGCCTGGTGACAAACGGACAGACAGACAGCGGAGTCTTAGTAATAGAGTCCCGTTTTATCCTTTGGGTACGGAACCCTAAAAACCTGTCGTAACGCAGTATTAAAACACAATAGATTTTAAATTGTTATGGCTCGGTAAAGAGTCAGCTGAGAGTCTCAAGATGGTAATGAATGATGGTTACCTCTCCGAGTTTGTTGGTGACGGTAAGTAGATACGTCCCGGCGTCTTCCGGCTTGCAATTGTCGATCTGCAAGCCGATCAGACCTCCGGGCGAGTTGATGAAGTTCACCGCCTGGGACGGACGGACGGGCAGACCTGGGAGAACATTAATTATCGTTTTTTAGGTAGAAACTTCCATTTAGGGCGACTTGCGCAACGATGCCTAAACGTATTTAGCGGCTAAATATCATTTAACGAGTTATCAAATCATACAAATACGCCAAATTTAAACATGTTTAGCCGCTAAATACACTTAGGTATCGTTATACAAACCGGCCTTAATATTTTATATGATGTCCGATTCACATAGGACGCAGGTGATCACAGGTTTTCCTAGTTCAGGCATAGTGCACTAGGACGATGAATAAAGATTTATTTATTTATTTTTATTATTATTTCTATTTAAAGACAGTCTTATTTTTTTTTATTTCAACTACAACAGCCTTTGATATTTTTACTAATAATTACAATATTGTACTAATTTAAAACGAGAAGTTACGGTGCCTATCTTAATAAAAACTAAAATTTACTGGTGCAAAAACATCCACCTACTCATAAGATTTTCAAATTAATAATGCTGGTCATTTCACAAAGCGCTATCTAGCCCCAAACTAAAAGTAAGCTTATTCTTTGATAACTGAAAGAGATGTCTAAAGTTTTTATAAACCATCACAAAAACTTTTTTTTGTAAAACTTTCTTTTAATAATTTAAAAAACACCGAGACCCGGAACAATATCGGCAGATCATGCAATCATTTTTGCCGCTGCAGGAATCGAACCAGCAACCTCTTATGTCTCAGCTGGTTATTTACCCACTGCGCCACGAAGGACGTCTTATTCAATCTTTACGACACAATCATTTAGATATATCATGTCAAAGGGGTTTAAAAACTTTTAGCATAGTCTAGATTCGCCATTATATAGTTAGAAAGAGCGACAAGGTTTTGAAAAAAAATGGGCGATCAGGTTTATACCAGCCTCCACCCCTATCAAGAAATATCTTGACGTACCATCCTTGAACCATTTGACTTCAGGCGCGGGGAAGGCCATGACCCTAGCCTCCAGTTTGAGAGGCTGGCCCACCACAGCCTTCACATCCACCAGCTCCTGGCTGAACGATGGCTTCCTCGGAGTAGCTGTAAACAAATAAACCTATTATAGTTCATTTTATTTTAAGGTGTTATCAGAAAGTTACGGCAAAAACGTAAGATTTTTTCAAATCATTCTAAAAATTTACAAACCGGATTTGAATCCACACCCCGTCCCGTCAAAATCCCGCCCGTATCGTAAATTTTTGGTCTGAATTTTAAAGTCTTGTTAAAAAATTATATAATACCGGAATTTAATCTTTTCATTTCATTGGTCATATTAATTTTTTTGGTAATTTTAAAACGTTTTCTTGATTCACAATTTGTATGTTTGAATGCCGCGATCACGATCACGAGAAAGATCAAGTTTTCAAATGAAAATTTAAGGAATTTTGATCACGTGCTGAGGGCATGCTGCGCAAGAGCATTATGTCTCAGTGTCCTTATCCACTGTCAAACTGTAAGGTAGACAGTTCCACCTATCAGCCGTTCATTCCAGAAGAAACATAGTGCGAGCTAGATAGGAGCTGTTTTATATTATTTATACACCTGGAAATGGAGCAAGCCTGTGGCCTACCTGATGTTAAGTGGTAACCATCGACTATATTAAGGTACTGCCTCGTAGGTCACGTACCTTATAAACGTGCCCTACTGTACGTGTACTGGAGTGTTACGACACTTTCCCCAATATTTCCAGAAAACTTGGAACACGTGTGACATGATCAATAGTTTGACACTTATACCCACATATGCCACTTATTTGAGCATTCCATAAATTCCTAGGTTGGCCACTCTCAGTACAAACACCTTATGTTTTTGTTTGTGTAATTATCGTTAAATTTTTCCTACAGTGTACCTACTAATCTAGTCTAAGTAATTAAAACTAACTGTGTTAATGGATTTCTGGAGTCAGAAATAATGAATTTGAATTTATAAAGATATGCTCACGGTTAACAGCCACGGCGCACAACGCCGCATGCTCTCCATGAGGGTTCGTAATGAGCAGCTTGTAGGCGCCGCAGTCCGCCGGCGTGACGTGTTCGATACTGAGCTTGACGGTGCCGTCAGGCAAGGTGGTTTGCTTGACGCGCGGGTCTGCCGCGGGCAGGGGGGCGCCGTCCTTGTACCTGTACGAGAAGAATATCCTGATTCATTGTGAGCCAGAGTGGAGGTGGATAAGGACTGGAGTTAGTCACAAACGGTCAACTTGGAAGGAAAATAAATATCGTAGACGTACACCGACTTTGGTAAAATTGTAGGTAGGTATATTTTTTTCTCTGTATTGTTTCGTGTAACGTACATTACCTATAGGACAAAATATAAAAAAAACTTTATCTTTAAATAATCCTGGTTCCACATGCTTTGAAAAATACGGAATATAATCCACAGTTTTACAATCCCCATTTCTTTGTCAACAGCGTTGGTAGGTACGTAATCAAATTCAGCATATAGATGTGTGTTGGCAACCATAAACAAGTAAGAAAAACAAACTTATTCTTTTTTAACTCAATTAACATTTATCTAGTGAACGTTCAAAAGAATAAATTTAACTTCATTAAAAATTAAGTCAATATTCGTATAACACTCACCATTTAGCAGTAGGTATAGGGCTGCCGTCCATCTTCGCCTTCAGTTCAAGTGGGTCGCCCTCGTCGACCTCCTTAGAGCGGTCCAGCTTGTGCGTGAACCCGGGCGTTGCCTTTGCGATGGAGATCACCGCCTCGCATGTCGCTTCACCCGCTATGTTGAGAGCCCGGACTTTGTACTGGAGAATAGAAAACCGTATAGTTTGTACGAGCATAAAGTCTTCAAAAGTGCACGGTACCATTTTCGAAACATACGAAGATACATAAATATATACATATGTACTACGCACTAGATATCGCGATCCGAACACTCACTCTGTTCCACTGAATTGTACTGCAATCCGTACACCTTACTTCAGTGCGGCTTCGACATTCATGCAGTTTGGACGCGTACGGAGCGGCACTATTATTACGAGAATTCAAATCAAAGTATGAACCTGGGACATAACTAACAATTCAGTAGTCAAGTAAGTAAAATTATTGGTTGGTCAAGTTATTAAATAGGTAATAATATCGTAATACCACAATAGAAAATAAAATTGTTTAATAAAATGCCACGCCATCTAAAACCATAGACTAAAATATGCAGATATTGTATTACAAAACCGGTTGTAGGTAAAAATATGTGTTTTTAAAAAGTGTTTTAATTTGTTTATGTAAATGTTTTCTAGACAGTTTGATATTTTTTAATATTTTTTTTATGTTCTTTCTTTTTAGTATATAATATCTGTCAAAGGTCAGAAAATATGACGACGTGCGTAATTCGATACTGCAAAAATACATCAAGAAATGTCAGTGAATCATCAGGTGTCAGTTTGATTTCAAACTATTGTTAACGTACTTGAGCTTAAATAAACGCATAACAATTCATTTTCTTTTACTTTTCTACTTTAACATATTTTCAATTATTTAACTATTATACATTTTTAAATTAATGAAGTTTTGTAGGCACAAGAGCTGTGCCACGTCTGTGCTGTAAAATCTATAGGGACGACAGGTTGTTACACTATGTTGAACGGAACGCGTAAGCGCCATGAATTTCATGGCGCTTACAACGTTTTGGTCGCGGGTAAACTAAACTCTATAAGCGATCTAGCGCTGCATGTTTTAATAGTTTGGTTAGATCACATAAATAATGTTTTAGTGCTGCAGCGAACTTTAGTTCTAACTCACCAGCATTTGAACAAACTTTTTTCAAGAATGTTCTTGTCTATCGGTAGAAATATGCTTTTGCAAAGATATATATTTTTATGTTTCGAAAATGGTACCGAGATACGAGTCTCGCCTCGCACTACGCGCCGCAGTTCTCTACGTATTAATCGACGGGTGCGGTCGTGGGGAGTGATGAAGGTTCACTAATATAATCGTAACATTGTCGGTCGTACATAACGCCGATAAAACGGTACGTGATAAATCCCATATTTATAATAATCATAGAAACTCGTCATTGGTAGTCTCTTGTCCGTATGCATACACGTAACATACCTACACCGTGATTCTCCAGACATCCTAATAGGGGTTTAATATCTCACCTTGCCAGCATCACTAGCCTCGAAATGCTTGATCTCCAACGCACTGTCCACAGCTCCCTTCGTCTCAGTAGAGACTGTATGTCTCTCGTCATTGATGATCTCCTGTCCGTCTCTGTACCACGTGACGTCGGGCGCAGGAACGCCATCGCACCGCACTTTGAGGGTACAGTCGTCGTAATCTTTAACCGTTTCTTTTACCAGAGGCTTGGTGAAGATTGGCTCGCCAGCTGGAAAATATTAGGTCAATGTTTGGTAAATCATAAAAAAGAGTATAAAGTGTTCATTAATCCCTTCCTCAGTTTAGTCTCTATCAAATTACCAAGTCAGCATTAACCTGACAGTTTTCTATAAACATATTTGTTATTAGCTGTGCAAACTTCCTCGACATCTATGCTTTTCATAATCAATAAGGCCATAACATTAAAATAGCATCTGCAAAATGTGAAAACTAATAGCCTGGTGACTGACTGAATTTATAGGTACTCGAAACTACTCAAGATACCTAATTTTAGTGTCGCAGTTAACAGTTCACATTGAATCTACCAAAAGTGTAATCTACTTACTGTGAACAGTTAGCTTAACTTGCTGGGCTGTTTCTCCAACCTCGTTCTTAGCAGTCAGAGTATAGTTGCCTGCATCGTCAACGCCAACCTTCTTCACGATCAGCTTGTAGGTTTCAGACGCGAGGTCTTCCACGATGTCAAAGCGGGAAGAAGGCTGGATGGCGTAGCCGTCTTTGCTCCTGAGGATTTGTGAGAATTGTTGAAATGTTGATAATCTTTGCGGGAATTAATTATTGACTCCTTCATTACAATAAAGAAAATCTGTCGTTTGTTTTCTGTCAAGGTAGGAAAGTTAAACACCTTTAGTAACTAGTTCCCATCTATGGTTTTGTTCGTCTGGAGCTCGATTAATAAGTAGCTACTCGTACATTGTAGGTTAGATCAGAAACAGTTTTAATTCCACATTATAAATTGGCTGAACCGTTATGACATATTCCACAGGTCTACTATAACTAAATAGAGACTCTAGGTTTTTGGCAGTTTTGTCATTTAATACAATTTCAAAATATCTACGCTTGAGACTAGTTCAAGAATATGGGTATCAGACATTTTATCAATCTACTTATGCATCATATTTACTTACCACTTCACCTCAGCAATAGGGTTAGCCCGAACATTAGCAATGAATGAGGTCTCCTCATACGGCACCGCAGTGACGTCCTTCAGACCCTCAATCTCAGGTCTCAGCAGAATGTCGAGGCGCGCAGAGCATTCCCCAACACCGTACTTGTTGGTGGCCTTGATAGTGTACTCGCCGGTGTCAGCGTGATTACCTTGTTAATCACTCAAATTATTTATTTGCGACAATGCCAAGAACCGCCCAAAGAGAACAAACACTTAAAGAAGAATGTAATAAAAAATTAAGCATTGAATTGATCGAACAAAGAGTTTCATAAAAAAGCTCAAACTCAGAATTTACTGGGATACACTAGCAACCCAGTTCTGGATTTCCATGGATCCTTGAGTGAAACTCGGAATAATAATTGTTCCTGGAGTGAAATAACTTAGTATAAAAACGGAATGTGGAGAATCAAGGCAGTCAGCCAGGATCAGAGTGTAGGGATATTCTACTTATGGAATAGCAGATGCTGGCTCCTGTAGAGTAGCCACGCCAGTAGTATGTTCTAAATTTTTCACTCATTTAGACACCACATGTTTTGGAAATATAATTTGATCATTAAACCTCTTTAAGACTAGCTAAAGCATCTAAACCCCAAAAGGGTGAGGATCAAGAGAGTGCAGAATTTGGTTTAAAATTAGAACCTAGGTTAGGATAGCTATAGTTAACACATACCCTTAGGTATATGCAGCTTGAACGTGCATTCCTTGAGTCCATGGTCTAAGTCCTTCTCCTCAGCCGAGATCTCCAGGTTGATGTCTGGCGTCAGCTCCATACCGTTCAGGAGCCATGAGACGTGTGGTTGAGGGTCGGCGGTGCAGACGGCTTGCATGGAGACTGGTTCTCGTTGAAGTACGCGCTGGGCCTCTAGAGGAGTACTAAACTTCGGCTTGCGAAGTTCACTCTCGGCTACGAAAATAAGGATTATAATTTCAGAGATTTCATTGAAAGGAAGCAATGTCATGAACGAAATTATTTTTTACACTGGTTCTTTTCCTTCTTAAACACATATTATTATTTTTTGTTATTTATCTGATACAAAAAGCTAGTTTTACAATAATTCGATGATGTCTTAAAACCTACGCTAGGTTTGTTCAGACACCAGGTTCTCGATAACGTTGGTTCTGGTCAAGAGTATGTTAATCTTAAAATCTTAATTTATCTTAAAAATAGGCATTAATTATAATATTTAATGATCTTATGAAATGGCGTGCGAGCGCACACATTCACGCGGATAACTACAAACCCGTCAGGTGAGGTGAACGAGTCGATGCAGTACAATAGCCAAAATAGAGGCACCAGATACAGACACCAGTTTCATTATTCACTGCATCAAGCATGTCGATCTTAAATAAGGCTTTATCAGTGATAGTAAAACATTCAGCAATATATCATATATATATAAATATTGCTGGACATTTCACACAGCGCTATCTAGCCCCAAACTAAGCAGAGCTTGTACTAGGGGAACCAGATAACTGATAGAGTACTTATATACTTTTTTTTTGTAAATTCATACTTATAATATATAGAAAAACCACCAGACCCGGAACAAATATCTGTAGATCATGCAAACATTTGTTCCGCGGCGGGAATCGAACCCACTACCTCCTGCGTCTCAGCCGGCCGTTCGCCCACTGCGCCACAGAGGTCGTCAATGTATATCTTGTATATGTTATCTTCCAAAATACTTACGCGAAACACTCAGCTCCGCCTTCAATACGTTTTTGCCCAGATCATTGCTGATCTCACACTGCCACTGCCCAGCATCCTTCATATTAACCGCATCGATCTCAATCTTGTACAAATTGCCATCGTTGGTGATATGTACGCGGTTGCAAGGCTTCACTTCCTTGCCGTTGTGGAGCCACTTGACAGTGGGTTTCGGGTTGCCGTCAGCTATCACGGTGTATACAAGTGGGAGGGACTCGTATGCATGACCGTCTTTTAATGTGCTTTCGCCTAGTGTGGGGGGTGCTAGAAAAAGAAGTATGATTTTAGTTTGTGGAAAAAGTTGTTCGTCCTGAAATCTAGAGTGTGCTATACTGTTCCGAGTTAATTTTTTAGAGACAAAATTGTAGCATTTAGTTTAGTAGGGTCTAACTGATAAACCGAATTTCAAACAAACTCTTTGGTCGAAACAGTATGCAGACATTACGAACAATTTTACAACAGTTTAAAAAACAGTACAAAATCTGAAAAAGAAAATCTGCCAGTTACCTAAAGCTTATTTTAGCAGCCGCTGAAAGTACACGATATTTACATTTCAATTCAAATACACCATAGAATTTGCCAATATGTACAGCAGCTGTTACAGAAAATTTACTTAGTTTAAATTGTGTTTAATATACATACCAATAGTTTTTCTATGCCGACGGTAGTTTAATTTTATTGTTCTGTTTTCTGTATGTGTTTTAACGTACCTTTCAACGTAGTTTGGTCTTGAGAAACCTTTGTATATTGCATCTACTAAGCGTAGTACATGCATGCCTTTAATATAACATTTACCTGGATGATTTGATGATCTCGATTGACTTTAGTATCTCCTTCTCATAGCTGGTGTGCCCCAGGGATTAGTATGCCAGAAGGGAATGTTATTACGCATGCGTGCTAAAACAAATACGACAGCATTAGTCGAGTATATATTGAAACATTGAAAGATATGTGAGTATGATCGATCTGCCATTTTCATAGTGTGATGTATCTTGTTTAGTGAAGTACGTTACAAAGTTCTAACCTTTTCATACAAGCTATATTTGATTTCTAGCTAAAGTTTAATTTGATACGAAAATGACAGATCAAAAGATCTAATATTAGCAATATTTGGATTAGAAGCGTTAGAGATAGGAGTTATTTTCATTGGTAGATATCACTCAGCGTTATTTTATCAAATATCAGCCTTCATCGTTTAACTATTCCCTTCTGCTTAATATTTTGACTTGACAATTACCTTTTTCATCTTCATGAGTAAGTATATCGTCTAATATGCTCCGTTGTCTCTGGCTTCGTCTTATAAGGGCTTCTACTTCATCATCTACTTCTTCATCTACGCTAAATAGTTTGTTCGCTTGTTTTTTCTTTCGCTCAACATTCTTTTCATTCACATCTTTCGTTATATTCTCATAGTTTTTCATAGGCTTTAATACTAACTCTTCTATTAGTCTATTTCTAACATCATCTACCTTATTATTTACATTTCTAAATTCGTTTTCGTCAAATTCCTTCGAAATGTGGATGAGTTTTTCTGTGATATCGTTCTCGAATACTTTTTGTGACTTTTCATTTAGTGTTAATTGTTCCTCTTCACCTTCGTCCGTGAAGTAATCCTCTTTGAATGAGGAGGAACGAACATAAGAGTCTTTACTGAATACTTTTCTGCTTTCGTCAATGTCGAAGATTGATTTCGACAAGTCCTCAATGGAAATCTCTCTTGAAAGAGAGTCATTCTGCCAACTCATATCGTCTTCGGAGACTGATATTATTGAAATGTTTCTGTTGGCGTGTGTTTTGGCGCTTCTCGCGATACTTTCATTATCAGAATCTGCCGCTTCCTCTATTATCCCGTAAGTACCCCTTCTTATGTAATCGGGAATTGTGTAATGGCCCATTTCAGTAAGGAAATAGCTGTGACTCGCTATTTCTTCAACTTCTAGTGAAGTTTTATGTGGTGTGTTGGGTTCAATGAGCTTTCTGCCGTAATTATCGTCATCGTCTTCGTAAAATACGGAAGTTGACGTCATTTTGTGCAAAGTGCGCGTTTCGGCCGGACCTATCAGTTAAAATAGTAATGTTTACTTTAGGAGTATAAATTACGAGATATTTTAGACATGCGGTGAATGAATGCATTACTGTTTAGAACTTTAGAAGATATTTAAGCAATTTTTGGGATGTTTGGTTAGATTTATGGAAAAGGCATTAAGGTTGGGAGAGAAAGGTAGGAAGCTTTAATACTGACCTGTGATTATTGCGCCATGCGACCGAGTGCTGCTGACTTTAGACATTACAATGGAGCCGTCGCCGTCTGTCTTGAACGTAGTTACTGTTTCGAAAACTCTGTCTAAACATAAAAAAACACACGTGGAAAGTTAAGAACACAGGTTAAACATGCTACAGTGTGAGCGAAAATAAGTGTTTCTCGCGTGTAAAAGCTGTTTGCGGATTGAAGAGAAGCTTAAAGCGCTTTATACCTTCAATGCCAGCACTTAATGGTTCTTCTAGGGTTTCTTTTTTGATAGATTTACGCTTAGACTTCAAGTTCTCTTCAATTGGGACTTCTTCAATCATTTCAGGCTTTGTGGCTCCTTTCTCTCCGACTTTTTTCTCAACGACTACTTCTTCTATAACAGGCTTTTTGTTTTGCTCGTTGTGGTTTTCGTCCCAAATAGACTTCTCTTCAACTATCTCCGATGCTATTGAGGATTTCTTAGTTTTCGCGTCTTGTGGTTCTTTAGCTTCTTGTATGGTAGGCTTTTTAGAATTTCCATCATCGTCCCAGAAAGACTTTTCTTCTACTATTTCCGGCTCGGTCACAGACTTCTGAGCTTTGAGTTTTGGTGTTTGTGCTTCCTCTATAACAGGTTTCTTAGATTTGCCGTCATCATCATCGTCCCAGAAGGACTTTTCTTCGATTTCTTCTGGTATAGTTACAGATTTCTGGGATTTCATTTTAGGGGGCTGCACTTCTTCAATGATAGGTTTATTAGTTTTGCCATCATCTTGATCACCCCAGAAGGACTTCTCTTCGATTTCTTCTGGAACAGTCACAGATTTCTGTGCTCTAAGTTTTGGTGTGTCGGGTTCTTCGATAACTGGTTTTTTAGTTTTTCCGTCATCATCGTCCTCGTAGGACTTTTCCTCAGCTTTCTCGGGTTCGGAAATAGATTTACGACCTTTGCTGGGCTTAGGGGCATCTACTTCTTTAAGCTTTTTCTTTGATTTGTCACCATCTTCATCGTCCCAGAAAGACTTCTCTTCGGCAACTTCTGGCTCTGACTTGGATTTTGTAGCTTTATCAGCTTCTGGTTTATCAACATCTTTAATGTCAGCCGTTTTTGCTTTACCATCATTATCGTCATCCCAGAATGATTTCTCTTCTGCAACCTCAGCCTTTGTTTTATCTTTCTTAGCAGTTTGTTTTTCGGTTTTATCAACATCTTCCTCCAAAGCCTGCTTATTAGTCTTACTTTCTTCTTCAATTTCATTTTCTACGATCTCTTGTTTCGTTATTCTCGAATGTACTTCTTTCGCTATTAAAAAACAACAACAGTGGTAACAAAACAGATTAATATGGGGGCCAGATTATAGACGTCACAGATGGTAAAGTTTGCGTCAAACTTAAATGCGTCTCGACAGTGCAGTTTTTATAACTTTAAATTCACGTTATGTTTGATGAAACTGACAGCTGCATTTAAGTTAGACTACTGTAGGTGAAAGGACAAGTGCCATGGTAGAACATTCAGTCAAGTGAATGCTTATGTGGATCAATCTACCAATAACTCATGGTCGGTATCTAGGGGCACTACAAACTACGTGCCAACTCTACTGTTCTCTATGTTATTCAAACTACTACTTTACCGATTATTCCAGTCGAGTCGATACTTGGACAATTCCTTACCATTTGTAGTGTTTGTGTATGTGTTTCTATTTCTGAGTCAAATAGTAATAGCTGAAAATCTTTGACGCTATGGATATTTGTATCAAGAATTACAATTAATATATTATGACTACCATCTTCTTATCTCAATTTTTTGTTAACGACTCTACATTCTGCAATAGTGTCATCTGTGCTTGCAATAAATGATTTTCTATTCCTAGAATAAAATAGTACTGGTAGCCATACCATTGTAGCATCTACATTCGTAAGTATAAGGTTGGTATTGGAATACTTACCGTGGACGGTGACAGTGCTCTTGGAGGAAACGCTGCCGAATTCATTCTCAGCTTTGACTTCGTACTCGCCACCGTCTTCTTCTTTCACGAGGGTTACAGTCAGGTGGTAGTTCTCTAACCTGTGAAGAAAATGCGATATTCAACATAAGCTTTGTAGCCTGAATTAATGTTTTTTTTATTCTACAAACTATTGTTTGAAATTACCAATCAGTCAATGTTTAAGAAAACAGGTTTGTACCCTCTGAGTATAAAATCAAATATAAAACTCTTTGTTATAGACGCATTAGCGATTGTTAGAAAGAAATCTTATGCAAACGATTAGAGTTATTCAAGACACGCGAGATACGTGGATTTAAATAATATGTAACATGATTTTGTAACTGCAATAATATATATTTGCAATATATTTGGACATTGATTATCAAATAAATAGATAAATAGAAATAAATAGATAAACACTTACTTATACACCCGGATTAGTAAAACATCTACCTAAATGATATTGACTGTTTGTCTATCATTGTAACTATTGTACCACTTATGTATTTTATTTTGTCATTTAACGTGGGAAGAAACTGACTCCTGACATACAGCTCACGCTAGTTCAGGAGCCAGGGCTTCAACCAGAATTGTAAAAATTGTTATAAAATATTTTTTGATTTGATTTTGATTTGAAATGCATACCTCTGAGTGTCCCTCTCAATCTTAATCCTGGCGTCGGTACAAACTTCCTTCCCGTCCTTAAACCACTTGACCTTCGGCTCTGGACAGCCTTCCACTTCCACGTCCAGCTTCAGGGTCTTGCCAGCGTCTACTGTCATGTCTACTAGACTCTTGGTAATGCGTGGTTTCCCTGTAAAAATAATTAGTTTTATTTCTTAACTACAATTGCTTTGTCTTTAACCAACACTACCTGATTCCACACTAAAATGCTCGGTTTTATGAGTAGCCAGTTTCTGATGTTATCACTATACTATGATTAATCATTGTCACTATATCAGCCATAAGGCGTCCAATGCTGACATTATAAACTAATAAACTAACGTTAAACCTTTTTATTAATATCGGTTTATATTTGGACGAGTCAGTGAGCGGACCCGTTTCTCTGTTGGTTCTGTAACAGTCTTTAAGTCAACGGTAGAAGGTTTAACTTACTATTGACAGTGAACGTAGCTTGACAGCTGTCAGATCCAAGGTCATTAGAGACCTTGCAAGTGTACTGTCCTGCCAGCTCCGCGGATACCTCCTTGAGGATGATCTTGTGTGTGTTGCCCGAGTCAATGCGCGTGTACACTGACTTCTTCTCAGTTATTTCTACGTCGCCAAGGAACCTAATAGAAAGAAAAGGTTAAAATGTACTTAAATTGTCTATCGACTTGAACAAAAACCAAAAAGAACGAAAAACATTATTCATGACAATTTTTTTAATTTATTATTAAAATTATTTATGTGAAAGTTTGGACATTTATTTATTTGTTTGTTACTCAATCACATCGTAATGGCTGAATCAATATCATCTGGTGTGTTGATTGATTATAACCTGGAATCAAACATAGGCTACATTTTGTTGACAAACAACGCGTGCGAAGCCGTTGGCGGAAGCACAGTAACCATTTAACATTACTCTTACCATTTGACATTAGGCTGTGGATACGCCTCGACATCGACAGTGAGCTCTACGTTGACGTCGCCGGCGGCGGAGGTGGTGTTCTGCAGACGCTGCGTGAACACGGGTCCGCAGCGCACGTTCAGCAGGCACGAGTCGGACACGCTGCCGTGGATGTTGCGGATCTAACAACAGTTCATCATTTCTATTGACCTATTCAATTCAGTGTTTATAATTCTTATCTATTGACATACATAGCAATTTAGAATTTAAATTAGTTATATAATACATGATTTGACAATGCAGCAGCAGTAATCTTAAGTAGTTATTGATCGAGCAAAGCGAGATCTCTAAGTCAACTTGGGCAAATCAGCGTTGCATGTATGTATGTTTGTTTGTCCGAGGATAACTTTCGAAGCGTTTATCCGATCATCGTTAATTCGGTATATTGGTAGATAGTGATACCACAATCTTGGTGTGACTAAATGAGACATGAGACTTTTAGGTCAAGTGGGACGCCAAATGAAAGGTCTTCATTAGTACATTTCAACCCTGTTTTTATTTTTAGTTTGATTTTTGTAGTTTTTCAGTTATTAGCCATAGCCAGTAGCTTTGGTAACACAAATATAGGCAAAAGTCTGAAATTTAGAATAACTGCAATTTGTACCCCGAAAAACGGTATAACATGAACTCCCGTTACCTGTAATTTGAATGAAGCTGTAGGTCAAGTTATTGGTTATTTTGATGGGGCACTATTTTGATAGTCAAACATTACAAATAATATTTTTTTATTTTAATCGAAGACTCGCGAGATCTCAGTTCGGACGAACAACTAGTTAATCAGTGTTTAGATGTCCATTAAGATGCTTGTCTGTTTATAGCAACTCCAAAATGATGGTGCAATGAGCTATTAGGTAGATAAAGCCGATGTAATTATTTAAGCACATATTATTGACGTAACCAAGTGTTCTATTGTATCCCTACAGTTTCAATAAATGAGTATGAGTACTACGTGTTTGTGTATATACTAGGGAGGGGGGGGGGCATTATGGGGCAATACCCTACCTTAAAATACCAATATCCTACCTTAAAATGCACTAAGTTAATATACTAAGAAAACTGTTTGTTCATGGTATAATTTGATGAAAAAAGCTCCAAGTGCTCCAGTTTGCCCGCGACCACGGTTGTTGCAACACAGTCAAAATGTCGGGGTCATCAGTAATTATGATAAAAAAATTAGTACTAGCGACATCTAAACAATGTTACAATCATTATAATTACCAATAGGTACTAATTCTTTATTCTGCCCATAGATGGCATTTGAAGTAGGTGTAGGATTTGTGTCCGTATTGGAATGCAACAGGGAGGGAATCTCGCTATTGCCCAGTACTTTTAGGAACTCACTCACACTCACAAGTCACATGTAGCCACCGCTACCCTTCCTTATTCAACTCTTTTTTTTTATATTGGTGGACATTTCACACAGTGCTATCTAGCCCCAAACTAAGCAGAGCTTGTACTATGGGAACCAGATAACTGATAGAATACTTATATACTTTTTGTTTTTGTAAATACATACTTATAATATATAGAAAAACACCCAGACACGGAACAAATATCTGTAGATCATGCAAACATTTTTTCCGCGGCGGGAATCGAATTCGCTACCTCCTGCGTCTCAACCGGCTATACGCCCACTGCGCCACGGAGGCAGTCAACAATCTAGCTACGGGCTTGTAATTACCTCACAGGAGTACTCCCCGGCGTCAGCGCGAGCGGCTGACGTGATGACGAGTGAATGCGCGGACCCGGACGAAGACATCTTGTACGACGATGACGAGCTTATTTCTGTCTTGTTCTTGAACCTGGGAAAAAATATGGTGTCTTAAAGCTCTTATTTAAATTTCAAGCACTATTTTTCTAAACCAGTAGGTAAAAATCATTTGTTTTTTTTCGTTAGGTTTTCTAGGTTAAGTTATTGTAATTTGGTGTAACAATAAAGAATCTATTCTATTCTATATAGTTCTCTCACCATTTGATATTAGGTGCTGGATCAGACTCCGTCTCCACGTTGAATGTGACGACATCCTTCTCGCTGCACACCTTACTCTCGCCCATCGTCTTGATGACGCGCGGCGGGGAGGTCACCTGCCATTGCCAGAAGTCAGAGCATTGGTTCACTTCGTTCCTGAAATACGCAAATATTATAAAAATTAAGAACCTGCAACCTTCTGCGTCAGTTTTTTTTATACCACTAAGGTAGCAAACAAGCATACGGCCCACCTGATGGTAAGCGGTTACCGTAGCATATGGACGTTTGAAATACCAAAGGTATTACTCGCGCGTTGCCGACCCTTTAAAATTTTCAAAACGCCCTTTTTGAAGAACCCCATACTGTAGTTCCTAGGGAAATCTCGGCAGGGAGACCATTCCACAAGCGAAATGTTCGCGGGAGGAAATTCCTCTGGAACCTCACGGTACGCGACCACATCGTCTTCAAGATGTGTGGATGGATTCTCTGCCGATAGCGAGTGGTGCGATGATAAAACAAACCTGCAGGCACCATATCAAACAACTCCTAAGAACACAACCCATTATACAAGCGGTAAAACACACACAGGGAGGTAAAATCTCTCCTGAGACTTAAGTGCTCAGTACCGCTTGTGAGAATGGAATCGTCAACAATCTCACAGCTCGTCTTTGAACAGAGTCAAATGGGTCTAGTTGATATCCAGGTGCTCATGCCCATAAATGACAGCAATACTCCATGTGGGGCCGGATTTGTGCCTTATAGAGAAGCTATCTTTGCTCCGCACTGAAGTACTGCTTTGCCCTGTTGAGCACACTGAACTTTTTGGATGCCAACTTTGGCTTGTCTTCTAAGTGACTCCGAAACTGCACGTCACTGGAGATGTCGACACCCAGGATCCCAATGCTCTTAGAGATAGTTAAGGGTGTGTTTTGGAATTGCGGACCTACACTAAATGGGGTTTTTTCAGTTTTAGCAAACACATTTGTAACCAATACTTACTTAGCCACAACAGAGTAGGAGCCAGTGTCTGTGATCTTGGTCTCCTTGATGATAATCTTGTAGATATATTCCGTCTCCTTGAGGATCTGGATGCGCTCAGAGCTCTTGATCTCGACGCCGTCTTTGTAAAAGGTGAGGTCCGGCGCTGGCGTGCCTTCCACTTCTATGGTCACGGTGTGCGTGGAACCGGCCTGGGGGAAATATAAAGATTAGTTTAAGTTCTACATAAAAAAAATATATCCAAAGAATGGATAGTCTCGGACGCGAATAGTATAGGATCGGTTGCAGTGGGCTGTCATTTGGCAAAAATAAGGCTGGCGAGTGAGCAAAGCGAGCCACTATTTTTAGATGTATTAGCTATAGAGAAGCACGGGCGTAGCCAGACATATTCTATGTACATATATGTATAAATTCTATGTATAAGATGTTTTTTTAAATCTGTAATCAAAGGGATTTCGCTTTATGTGAATGAAGACGTTGAAAATTGTGATTTTATTTAATAAAAACAGCCAACCTTGAAAAAAATCCTTATTTAAAGATCAGTGAATATCACACTACTATTATTAATGCAAAAGTTTGAATGTTTGTTTATTTGTTTGTTACGCAATGACTTCGTAATGGCCGAACCGATTTCGATGAAATTTGGTGTATATATACGTAGATTATAACCTGAATTAACACATATGCTACTTTTTGTTGACAAACAACGCGTGCAAAGCCGCTGGCGGAAGCTAGTTAGGAATATGTCGCAAATACATATCAAGAGGGTATTGTATATATATTAAAGAAGTTTACTAACCATGCAAGTCGTGTTCTCAACCTTCTTGATTTTAGGCGGTTGTTTGACGATCAGCTTCATAGTGGTGGTGTCTTCTCCCAGCTCATTGGAAGCGGTCACGTGGTACTCGCCCGCATCCGCCGCCGTCACGTTTTTGATTACTAGGGACATACTCTCCTCATCTTCGTATAGGAACCTGCACAAAAAAAAAAAAATAAACATGCGAAAGTTTGGATGTTTGTTTGTTAATCAATCACGTGGTAGCAGCTGAACCGATTTCAATTTAATTTAGTGTATAGATAGATTATGATCTGGACTGAAACATAGGCTACTTTTTATTGATAAAACTAAACGAGCGAAACCACGGGCGGTAACTAGCAGAAAATAAAATAAGAGACTAAGAGATAACATATAAATAAATAAATATTGCTGGACATTTCACACGGCGCTATCTAGCCCCAAACTAAGCAGAGCTTGTACTATGGGAACCAGATAACTGATAGAATACTTAAATACTTTTTTTTTGTAAATACATACTTATAATATATAGAAAAACACCCAGACACGGAACAAATATTTGTAGACCATGCAAACATTTGTTCCGCGGCGGGAATCGAACCCGCTACCTCCTACGTCTCAGCCGGCTAAAAGCCCACTGCGCCACGGAGGTCGACAAATACATATGATAATACAATATGATAAAGAAAATAGACTTAAGTACGTATTATAACTTACCATGGCTTCAGTGGTGACCTAACAATGACTTTACAAGAAATATCCAGCGATCTTTCTTCCAAGGGATCTTTTATAAGTGATTCTTGGGAATCACTCATAAAATTATATCCCTTTGTATGTTTCTGATCTAAAATATGTAGTGTGTACTCACTTGTGCCTAGTATCAGGCTCGATGAGCTTGCCGTCGTGCTTGAAGACGATGGAAGGCTTGGGGAAGCCCTTGCACTGCAGCTCCAGCATGGCGGAGGCGCCGGCAGACACTATCGCGTCGCGGTGTTCGATCACTAGCTTAGGCTTCTCTGGCTCGCGGTGTAGCTCGTTGATAGCTCCTATAGAAGACGGTTATTATTATTATAGTCTCTGTGGACATGAGCGAGACACTTGGCAAGGAGGAAAGACAGAAGATGTACGAGTGCAGCAACCGAGTGGTGGCCACGAGAAGGGAGCAGACCAGTTGGCAGACCACCAGCCAGATGGTTGGACGACATCGCGAGAATTGCGACAAGGAGTGGATGCGCTTGGCATAATACCGGAGAGAGTGGCGTGATAATGATGATGATAGCCTCTGTATCCTGAATTCCTGACTGAATTCTTTCTTTATTTTATATTTGTTACATAAAGTCTCTCAGTTTAGTGCGCCTCATGGTATATACCTCCTCCAGCATTTGCCATTGGGATCTGTCTCAGGCAACCCTTCTTCAGTTGGGGCCATAAGACCAGACCCCTAAATCTGCAGAATTGAGGATGGGAAAACGGATACTTCTAACGCCGTCAAATTCCTTTCAAATATAATATGTAAAACTATTGGCATGCAAGAAGTTTGTAAGTATGAAGTGACAAATTCTGGTGTGGAAAATGAACTTGAAGACTGTTAGCTGGGAACGACATCTTGCAACGCATGGAAGCGGTTTATTGTGGCCAACAGTGTTCAACCATTCAAGTGATATCTGAAGAACAACCAAGTTGTGCATTGCAAGTATTTCGCTCTCAAACAAGTGTATGGTCCATTTTAACTTTTCATTCAAATTAAATAAAAGTCACCAAATCATTACATTTATGGTAGACTTTTTATAGACATTTAAAATTGAGCCTTTATAAGAGTTTGTGTCCTTTTTAATTTTCCATTTTATGTGACGCCGTATCCTATATTTTTAGCTATACTTGACTTTATCATGGCAAAGGTTAAAAAAAATACGCAAAAAAGAAACAATATGCAAATGATAACATTCCTCAATTAAGAAATATCAAAGTGCCAAGAAATGGTACTCGCTAGTTTTAGATAACCTAAACGTCCGCCCAAAAATCTCAACGCAAATTCAAATTGCATGAGTCGCCAAATTATATTAATAACACACAGGTGGCTCCAAAAGTATTTAAATGGAACACTACCATTGCATATTATACAGGCAAAACTCATTTTAGTGTCGAGCAAGCGACAATTTCAATAAACTATGTAAGCGCACGGACTGTGACCTTTTCTGTATGAACGTCAGTTCGATTCGACAGCGGTTGAATCGTGAATTCTTTAGTGAGAATTTAATGAGAATAAGTAGTGTAGGTAGACACTTTTTCTTCAATGTATTTGTAATGTGAGATGTCGATTGGCTGTTAACATTTTTTCTATTTATTTAATGTTGTTTAAACGTGAAAACCTGTTAATGACTATCTGCTAAGCAATCTGTATTATAACAGCTGTTGGTTTTCCTACAAATAAAAAATATACCTTCTCGTATATATTCGGAAATAATTTATATTAGTTCGTTCGTCGTGTACCTACTACTATGTAATAACAGTGCATTTGTATGTATGTAGGTACATGACCATGTCTTAGAGTTTTTGGTTTCTTGGAAAATCCAGTATCTTCTTTAACCGTTTACAACAAACACGTAGTTATGAGCACACATTTTAACACATAGTGGTTTATTTTAAAGAACGAACGCACTAAACTTGCATCAATATAAAACTCTAAAAACAAAGAAAATAGAACATACCTTGCACAGTAAGCTCAGCTGAGCACGATATATTTCCCGTGCTAGTTTTCGCAACACAGGTATACAGCCCCGCGTCTTCCGGCTTCACGTGCTGGAACACCAGCGCCAGGGAGTCTTCATCGTCACCGAGTAGGACTTTGAAGCGTTCTTCAGGATCGAACGCCTGGCCGTCGCGTTTCCAAGCGAACGTTGGTTTCTCTCCCTTGGCTAAGAGACCCTCGCCGCCAGGAGCTAGCTCGAAGAAGATGTTCTTGTCGTCTGAAGATGAATAAAAAGTGTTGTAACGATCGTAGGTTACAGATGATGCCAGTGTAAAATTGTTCGAAGTGGCATTTTATTGCTCTTCCCATAACTAAACTCTGAAAAATGAATCGTAATTTCAAGCATAGGTTTTTGATTTTTTACACTGAAATCTATCCAAATTTTCGAAAATTGAACTTTAAAATATACTGTGCAGATCTGGCTTCTAAGGTATGAATGCACTGTTTAAAGAAAAGGGTTATTGGACAAATATTATCAATATTCTTACAAGTTTTTGAAGAGTTAATAAAGACCTGTTTTACGGGTATACAAATAAAATTCAATGTAGAATTTCAAATTATGCAATAAATTCTAAATCCAGACGCTCTATTAATAGTATGGCAACGACTCGTAACTCTAGTAAACAAACGCTGGAGTATATCCAAATACATTTAAACAGAATATTCCGGACACAAATAAAATAAGACGTAAATCAAGATAACTAAAGTTCTTGGAGTTACGTTAAACCTACACAGGTACTGTTTATCGTGAAGTGTTTTTTAATTGAGAAAACAGAATAAACAAATAAATAACATTAGTCAAAAATAAAACTCAAAAATGCTAAATCATACAATTTGCTAGGCAAAAATACCGATTCTACTAAACTTGGTCTAATAGGAGTCGTGGATTTTAAATCGTACGATGGACAATTTATAGAGCCTTGTCTACGAAAATTATATTTACACAACCTCATGTACAGATGCAAGTTTTACCTTCTCGACTTACCAGAACGGATTTAAGATTTTTAAAACCATCTCAAACATTTTCAAGCATAGACGGCACTTGAACCCACAACCTTCCTCTTGATACAAGGATGCACGAAATTCAGAGTTGAAATTAGTAAGAACGGCTTCAGTTCAGTACCTTGTAATTTATTCGCCATAGGCAATGTCAAAAGAGTGACAACAGGGGAATATTATAGAGCATGGCTAAAACAGATCCTGCAGGAGTAGTTCCAAGCATCAGCTGGGGCTACCTCCATCAGGGATCACCATTTCGTAGCATCCCTTGTCCACGCGAGTACATAAATATGTACCTTATGGTAATGAAAATATAACTCACCAACAACGTGGCTTTGCAGGAGTAGGTACCAGCATCAGCTGGGATTACATCAAAGATCACCATCTCGTAGCATCCCTTGTGCACGCGAGTAACTTATGGTAAAACCAATATAACTTACCAACAACAGTGACCTTGGCTTCAGTGGTGACTTCACCGTAGATGTTGGTGGCTTTGCAGGAGTAGTTACCAGCATCAGCTGGGGTTACATCAGGGATCACCAGCTCGTAGCATCCCTTGTCCGCGCGAGTGCGGATGATGGAAATCCTGTCAGACTGTGAAGTGGAGACGATTTCTTTTTCGTCGCGGTAACTGGTGAAAGAATTTACGATCACCATATAATACTTGTTTAGAAAAGTAAATTTTTTTATTTTATTTAGACGAAAGATATGAAAAGTGAAACGGGGGTTTTTTTAAGAGTGCTGATAGATGGCTGTCTATTAATTAGACTTTAATGCTCTACTAATTAAGGTACAACTTTATGTTTCGATGCTCTTTCACACCGCAAAAGCTGAATCAATGGAGGAATAGAAACTTAAATTGCATTCGCTACATAGAGACACTCAGTGAATTCTTCGAAATATTCATGAAACATAGACTGCGTCTGTAAGTTCAGGGCTAAGCGGGAAGCTGGATGCATGTGTAGAGATAGAACAGAGCTAGGACCCGCAGAAATTGGTAATCTTCCCTCATTAAATGGACCAGGATTTAAAATAGCTCCTTCATCCATTCCTGTACTGTGTACAACCGAAATCCCCTCAAAATAGACCTTGAATATATTATGATACTCTATGATTAAAATAACCTTTTGATCAGGGTATGAATGAATGAATGAATGAATGAATGAAAATACTTTATTGTACACCACACAAGAAACAAACAAAAAATATAAAAATTCACAAAGCAACAAGTACAATGGGCGGTCTTATCGCTTAGAAGCGATTTCTTCCAGACAACCTTTGGATGGAGAGGATTTTTGTAACATTACAATAATGGAGGGGGGTATATACTAACAGAACGCTGATCATTTACAATAAAATAAAACAATATACTTAAATAAATATTGACAATACATACCTACGATAAATAAAATTAAATAAAAATATACATAAACACACATACGCGTTCCAAAGACGTGTTGCTTGAACTGTAAAGGAATCATCATAGAATCTAGTTCTATGCACTGGGGTTTTCAGCATCAAATTTTCAGATGATCGGAGCGAGTGAGGATTAGAGCAGTGAAGGAACTCAAATCGTTCCTTCAAGTAGGAAGGGGTTAAGGGATTTTGGAGGATGTTGTACAAAAGAGAAGGGTACTACGTTAACAAAACCATACAAATATTACAAGCTTGTTTACTTACAAAGTGACATCAGGGTTAGGCTCGCCTTTCACTCTTATCATGAACCGCAGGTAGGTGTTCTCCATGATTTCAGTGTCCTTGAGAGCCACCAAAAAGTATGGCGCGTTCAGGTCATTACGCTTTTTCCTTTCTTCAGAAGTCACTATAAAGTTGAAAGCGAATGTGAGGTTTTTTTAATGGGGACTTATTCTCGTCATACTTTCCTTTTTTACGTGTGTAAACCGACTAAATCTACAGGGTAGCCCAAACAGTAACATCCGAAAAAAGGGATAAACTCCAAGGGTATCTGAGGGAGGCCCATCAGCTTGTGTGTCTAAATGTTTAATATAAAAAAAAGCTGCAAAAGTATGTTTCACGATTTATTTGTAATAATTGTTATGAGTTTATTGATTTTTTTATGTTTTCGCGATTTTGTACAGCATAATTCTTATGATTGTCATGCATTCTTAAAATAATGATTATCCAAATATTAATGCAAAAATTTTGATCGACATTGTTTGTGTGAATCAAAGTTTTGACACATCAAATTAAAAATCACTTTCGATATTTTCGATTCTTTTTTACTTCACGGTTTGGACCACACATGTATCAGTGATGAAAACCCCATAGATTCGTTTCTTCCAAAGAATTGAAGAACTTTTGTTAATGTAAAGTCAACAGTGACCATTCGGCTGAGACAAATGAATTTATATTTCAATTTAAAGTATCTATGACGAGAATAAGAACAACAGCAGTAATTATAGTGTAACATGCAACAACTTTACGCACGGAACAATATCAATTTTAATCGTCAGTGCCAATACAGGAAAATTAAGAGAGTTACACTGATAGAACTAAACTACGGGTTATAGCTTTACAATGTCTTAATCGATGATATCGCGGTGAATCATGCACTTTCAGGTAATAATATAAAATTATTTAAAAGTGCGGTTTTGAAATTTAACTTTGGGAAAGCTGGTTAAATTTATAACATAAGAACTTTTATCAAATGATAAACGACTTCCGAAATAAAAGATCAGATAAGATCAAGATCAGTAGGTACAAAATATTGAGAAAGTTTAAAAAATATATAGGTATTTAGGTCATGTATAGCGACTTTAACATAAGATACAGCAGTCTTAATGTACTGTCAAATAAAACTAACTTTCCCATTGAATAAAAATAGCAAAATAAAAATAACTTACGCTCGTAAACGACCAATTGAGCCGTGCAATGGGCGTTCCCTTTTACATTTTCAGCGACTGCGGTGTACACTCCGGAGTCATCCTCGCGGCAATGCATCAACTGCAGCTTATGATCCGTCTCGGTCCCGGAGATAGAACAACGGTCCATCAGACGGTCGGTCAGTGGCTTGTTGTCCTTTAACCACGTGACTTTAACAGCTTCGGAGGAATCCTTCAGCTTGCATTCGAAGACAGCGTTTTCGCCGGCTGAGAAGTCAGATATCCGTTAGGAGAGCTCGTACGGGTTTATGTGGATGACTTATTCGTTCGGTACTAAATTTTAGAATGATTTGTGTGCCAATTGCGATATCAAATTGGATAATTTCCCTAGCATTCCCAATCTGATTACGGTATCTATGTACCGTACGAGCCCTTGATACACAATAAATGCTACTAAAATAAAGCGTTAGATTAATGTAAAGTGTAAATTAGTTTCTAAAAGCATATGTACAAGCTCTATATTGGTGTGTCTACATCTATTGTACAACTACTTTCTACCTGTGTTTGTACTTACGCTCGATGGTAGCTCCTTCAAGAGTAGTAGTGAAGATTGGCTTTCCATCGTGGGATACCGACTTGGAGACGGATTTGGTTGATTGATACTCTGTAGAGACAGATCCGTTAGCGATGGCAGTTTTGGAAGTCGCGGTTTCGTAAGACGATCCGTTCTTTGAGCTTTCATAGCTGCTTTGAGTGACAGACGAAGCTCCTTCTACTTTACTGCCTTCAAGGGAAGTCTCAGCACTGATCTTAGACGAGCGACCTTCGACACTTTCGCTCATGTAAGAGCCTTTTCCGTACTTGGAAGCGATGCTGTCGATCTTACTCGCCGACGTTGAGTCGTATTCGACGCTGTAAGACGAACCATCGGTCTTGCTATCTTCTCTCTTAGTGTCTATGCCGTATTTCGCAGCAATACTATCGAGCTTGCTTGTTGTATCAGATTTGATAGCGTATCCCGAACCTTCAGTTTTGCTTTCAAAACTTGATTCTACTCCATATTTGGATCCACCTTCGGTTCTTGAACTGGTGCTGTATCGTGATTCGTATCGAGTGGAGGCGGATCCCTCGATGGATCCTCCGGTCTCGTACCGTCCGCTCTCGATCTTTGATCCGCTTTCTCTGCGGGTAGTGGACGATAGACCGGTGCTATCATACGTAGATGATGATTCATAGCGACCGCCGCTTGATAGCTTGCGGCTGCTACTGGAGTACTCTATAAATAAAATATATCTTCAAATATTGTACATAGATTTAAAGCAAAATTGTTATGCCCACGTTAAGACCGACTAAAATATCTGCTCTATTGGATAGAATCCGATTTAAAAAGTAACTAGGTATTTTGAAAAAGACAGACACTCTAGAATTCCAAGTACAAGTATTACGCATAACTTTTTTGTTAGTTTAGCAGAAAAAGCTTAAACTTCCCATACCAGGATACTTCAGACTGGTCATAAAGTTGGCACAACCTTTAGGAACCAAATAGAATAATAATGTACCTCCAGATAACCGCGAACTGCGGTTATACCTCGACATCTCTTCGGCTTCCTCCGCGGTTACAGTTTGATTGCTTTCTACCACTGCCTCAGAAACCACCCCACTTGACTGTTCTTCCCTCACACTTTCTGTTGTTTTGGCAACAGTTTGTGCTTTTTCTTCAACTAGTGAAGCCTCAACTTGGGCAGTTGTACTTTCAACTTTAGATGTCTTAGCAGCTTTGACTGTTTCTTGACTTATTGACTGTGATGTCACAGATTTGCTTTCAACTTTAGAGCTCAACGACACAGCTGATTTAGTTGCTAAATCAGCTGTGACTTCAGAACTCTCTACACCGACTGCGCTTGACTCTTGAGCTTCTGATATTGATAAAATCTCAATAACCTCGGATTTAGAAACTTTAGTGGCAGAACCACTTTCTATAGAAGCTTTCCTCTTTGTTTTTAGTTGTTGGAGAAATTCTTCGCGAGTTAAGATGACTTCTTCAATTTCGTCAACTCGAGAACGTTTTTCTTTGACTTCTTCTTTCAGTTCAGCTTGAGTTTCTTCTGTATGCTCTCTTTTTTTAGATTCCGCTGCTCTCTCGGTAGATTCAGCTGCTTTTTCCTTAGGCTCAGTAGCCTTTTCTTCGGGAACGGCTGCTTTACCCTGAGTTACAGTAGCTGTTGGTTGAGCTTCAGTAGCTGCTTTCTTTGCAGGTGCTTGTTCTTCAGGCTCAATCTCTGCTTTTCTTTTAGGTTCTGCGGCTTTCTCTTTAGGCTCCGCGGCTTTTTCTTTAGGTTCGACGGCTTCTTTGGGTTCGGTGTCTTTTTCCTCTGGTTCAGTTTCTTCCACTTGAAGATCGTCCGCTGCGTGCTCAGCTAAAGCAACTATAACAACATACTTTTCGGTCACACAAAATTATTTCTGAAAAAATATAATATATTTTTCTTTCTATTAAGTACTTACCAACGTCACTAGCGTATTTCCTGATCTCA
The DNA here is from genome assembly GCA_963924445.1 of Philereme transversata. NCBI lineage: Eukaryota > Metazoa > Arthropoda > Insecta > Lepidoptera > Geometridae > Philereme > Philereme transversata. Next base: position 22,728,231 of record OZ004342.1, on the reverse strand, counting down.
GTCAGCCAGGTAGTCTTGACTTGTTCCTTGTGGGCAGCTAAAGTTATGACAGAAGAGCTGTCTTTCAGATGAAGATCAAACTTCAGCGGTTCCTCTGAATCTTTGATCTCGACTTCTGGAAGCTGCAAATAAGAGGTTGAGAACAAGTAACTTATTAAGAGTGTATAGTATAGACTAATACTTTTATCGAATAACAATAGAATTTAAGATCTATACGTTCTACCTTAATAATTATGACCTAATGAAATTTATGAATATATCAATAAATCAAGCTTAACCATCCAATTTCATAATATCTAAATATGTAAAAGTAATTTGTATAACGATTACCGTACATCACATTACAAAACAAATCAGTAACCGAGAGGCGCTTGGAGTTTGTCCAAATACAAATGGATGGTTTTTTCAATTGATCTATTTTTGAAATTCATGACGCGCTGGTTAATGGAGAAAAGCGTGGGAAGCGTTTTCCGGATGCAGTTACGTAAATTATGTTCACGGATGTAATATTTGTACCGTCTAGCTACAAATATTGAAGGAAACGCTAGCATAGGCATTAAGTTCTTGTATTATTTTATTAGTGCAATAAAGGATTTTCTAATTTCATCTAAATTTTACAGTTTTATGGCCACAGTTAAAATGGTCTCACGAGTGACCCTTGGAGTAGCTAGCACAAACAAAATTATTTAGAATTAATAATTGCATTTTATAGGCAATTATTATGCGTATTACTATATCAAAGGCTGGCGTAAAGTCCATAAAAATATAACAAACTCACTCTGATGATATCCTTGAGTACAAAGACACTCCGATCGTCAGAAACTCGCTTCACTTTACTGACAAGGATTCTAGCTTTGAAGAGAAATAGGTATCTCTCCTTAGCCTTGCCGTCAGAGTCTGTGACCGTGAACCAATCGTGAGTGAGAAGTCTTCCGAGCTTGTGGATATTCCCACGAAATCCTTCGATGGACGATATAAACTTGTTGTCGGTAGCACGGTTGGGTACACCGAGGAAGAGTTCTAATGCCTTCTGGAGATCAGTACAGTCCTCGTTTAGACGATTGGAGTATTTTACTAGTTCCTGCAAAATTATGCAATGTTCAGTATCTTTTAATTGGTATTAACTTAACTAAGATGAATAAAACAATAAAAAGCGATTGAATTCAATATAGATATCAATAGATATAGCTAAGAAGTCAAGCTTTTAATAGGTATCAGCAAAATAATACAATTTAGGACGTCTCAAGACACGAGTAATATGTGGAAAAATTGATGTTACAAACCTTTAAGAGAAGCTGATAATCGTTGATTCTCTGTATAGGTAGTTTAAGATGTTCAGCGATGCCTTTGTCGTCACCGAGTTTGTCTGCTAAGGTCTGAAAACGTCATTAAATGTCACTGTTGTCAAAACTAATCTACAAATTGTCAGATTAATAAATCTTTATAAATGTATCAAATAGGTAAGTACTTCAAAAACAAAAAGCATAAGTACATTAATGAAGCTTTTCTATTTAATGTTTTTAAATATTCCCCGAAAATTTAATTCTAAGGTTAAGCTTTTGATAAAAATGTAAACATATCAATACTATCCACATACATCTACATTCAGACTAGAAGCTAATTATCTAGACAAGTGTACGCAACGATATATCGCCGGCAACACTAATTGGTAGGCACTGGCAGGATACCAATGCTGATTCGATCGAGTATTGACGCGATTGAAATATCTAGAGAGATAGTTTGTGAAATGTCAACATTAGCTGTTCATTGGCAGCTAAACGGAATTTTTGCTGATGCGTAATTTAACAAAGGCCTGTATTGACAGGTATCCTTTTGTTGTAGTGCCATTTAATAGACAGATTAGAAAAGAGCACATCAGATATACAAAGCCTTCTTATAAGGGCTGAATTTAGCATTGTATGCGTGGGTATAGGTGCTATGGTATTCCGATCACAATAACGGATAAGTATATAAATATATTTAAGGCAACGCGACGTCGGAGTCGACCGGGAAAGCGTTGGCGGGACGATCTCGACACCTTCGAAGAGACCTTTGCCCACCAGTGGGACGAGATAGGTTAGATAAAAAAATATTGTTATTGTGTTCACAGTAAGGTTTTGGTTAAACTATAAACAACACTGGCCATATATTAAATTTAAACAATATCTTATGTAAAGGTTTAATCAATTGTGTTGGTCAGTTTTACTTAAAAACAGAGCGTTCAAAGAGAAACATAACACAGCGTTGATGAACTTTGTGTCAATATTGAATACAGATAATTAGGGCTTTGCCACGCTTTGATACTTTTATTAGTTAGAGTTAGCAAGACTGAATAAACAGACGGATCGATTTGCTTCAAAATTTTGCGAAAGCATGAAATACTGACATTCATAGAGCGATAGGATTGCGTGGAACGGATATAGACTACCTTGACACATTGAGTCGAAAGCTTCAGCTTGCTTCGCTAAATAGTGAGGAATAGGGGCGTAATAAATGTTTACTGCGGAGCAAATTGCTGTAGTTTGGAGTAAACGGCACAGTAGAACAATTGTTCATGACGTAAACCATAGTGAAATAAACAAGCTTGGCGAAAATGGAGCACCGACAGGTTGGAAGAAATTGCCAAACAAAGCTTACTAGGTTTGCGGACTTGGACATCACCGTAATCTTAGGTATAAATCTAGATAATAAGCTTCAATGGGAACCTCACATTGATAAGTTGTCGAAGAGACTTATTCTGCGGCATACTTACGCAGTCAAAAAGATCCGTCTTTTTACAGACGTAGACACAGCTAGACTAGTTTACTTCAGCTACTTCCACAGCATTATGTCATACGGTATACTGCTGTGGGGGAGTGCGGCAGAAGAGGACTGTTCATGCAATTTATAATATAGGTCCCAGAAAATCATTACGCATAAAGTTTAAAGAAATAAATATTATGACATTCAATACATCGACAATAGTCAATACATCTATGAAAATCTGATGTATGTGCACAAAAATATTAATTTGTTTAAGAAAAAAGAAAAATAGCGATAGTCATAATTTTAATACTAGAAATAAAGATAAACTCGCTGTTGCCACTTGTAGACTCCATAAAGTTAGTAAATCGTTTAAAGGGCAAGTGGACGTTTTTATAACAAACTCCAAAGGGATGTAAAAATTGACAATTAACAAATTTAAAAACGTAATTAAACAAAATCTTTGTAAAAAAACCTACTATAAAATATCGGATTATTTAGATGATAGCGAAGCTTGGGATTGAAATTGCTCTAACTCGTTCAAAATGTTACAATTTAGACGTAATTTCTTTTCTGTATTATGTATTGTAAAAGGATCATTAAAAAAACAACCAGCCTTGTTTTCTTGCCTTTCTTTCCTGGCTTGGTCGCGAAGGAACAGGCAGTAAAATTGACGTTTCAAAGTGATCCTTGTGATTTTAATGAATAAAAATATTTGACTTTGACTTTGCAATAAACAAGCTTGGCGAAAATGGAGCACCGACAGGTTGGAAGAAATTGCCAAAGTAAGCTTACTAGGTTTGCAAGATATAAGCAGAACATACCTACAACGTAGAATTTGGCAGTACTGCTTGTAAACAAGGAACAAAACAGTACAGATAGTAATTTGCAAGATGAAAAATGAATCATTCTAAGAGGGGAAGATTTCTTCTAAAGAAACATTAAGGAGAAATTCTAGTAAGAAATTTCTACTCAGATGCTGAGTTATCATAGGTATCAAATGTAATTTGTACGTCTATGTTAAATTACTTAATTACTGATTAAAACGGGTACTTATCGCGTATGTTCCTTTATCCACCCGTGACCACGGCAATTGCAACACAACCGAAACGTCGGGATAACAAATATAAAAGATACATACGCCATAAATACCCGTTTTAATCAGTAATTATGTTTAGTGATCCCGAAAGTATGTTAAATTAGTGGTTCGCCCCGAACTGAGATCTAGCGAATCTCCCAAAAAACTAAATAAATATTATTCTTAGGGCGACTTGCACAACGGTGCCTAAACGTATTTAGTGGCTAAATATGATTTAAGGAGTTGTCAAATCATAAGAATACGTCAAATTTGAACATGTTTAGTCGCTAAATACGTTTAGTGATCTTTGTACATGCCGGCTTTAATATTTGACTAATAAATTAGTGCCACGAAATTAATAACCAATTTACTTGAACTACAGTTTCATTCAAATTAGAGGTAGCGGAGGTTCATTTTAATTGGTTATTCTTTTTAGGGGTATAAATTGCAGTTATTCTGAATTTCAGACTTTTCCCTATATTTGTGTCACTAAAGCTACACGAATACCAAATTTCAGCATTTTGGGGTCACTGGTGTACCCTGTGAATTTTGTCAAAATTTTGTTTTTATTATGGCTAATAAACACAAAAACTACAAAAAATAAACTAAAAATAAAAACGGTGTTCAAATGTACTAATAAATCAAATAACCTTTCGTTTGACGTCCCACCTGACCTAATAGTCTCATTTTTTTTTTACCCCTCTTGAACCCCAATATCTCAACAACCCCTCAAAATTTTTAGCTCATTTAATCACACCAAAATTGTGACATCACCTATGTATTAAATTTCATGATGATCAGGCCAACGCTTCGAAAGTTATCCCCGGGCAAACAAACATACATACATACAACGCCGATTTGCCAAAGATGATTTGGAGATCTCGCTTCCGAGCTTCGGTTTTTTACTCTTTTTATGATAGCATTATCCCTAGAAACCTTAGTAGTTTTTAAGTGCTATTTTTATACAATTATTACTGTTTGTTAAAAAAATTAAAATATAAATAAATAAAAACAAATAAAAAAGATACCAATATTTTGATTCAAAATTATTCTAATGCAAAAAGTGTACGCTGGGGCGCTCGCTCGGTATAAAAGCTCTTCCATAGCAACAACATTTTAGACATGCCATGTTGTTCGAACAAGAACATCGTTTATGTCATGTAATTAACTAATAATCTATAAATTACTTGAATAACGTACAACTGAGGGAAGACTAAACCTGAAAGTAGGTATTATCACGAAACTTATTGAAAGAGAGATTCGTAGACACATTCCTAACTAGATTTTATATTATTGGACTGCCGTCAAGCGGGTATGATAGAAACTACTCAGGGTTATACATAAATCCCACGGGTGATTCCAGAATGTTAGAAATGTGTTGTAACAGCAAAAAAAAATCTTTTTATTGTTTGTTACAAGTACATTTTTAAATACTATGGGTTGGGAGCTCTTTTTTAAGTTAAAAATCTGTGTTAGAAGAGTCCCCTTTTATTCAGTGTTCTGTAAGACCACTACATCAGGTGTGGATACCTGTTTATGTAAGTACGTACAGGTAAACAAACACGTGAATGTGTACCTCTTCGGGCTAAATGATGCCAAGAAAGCACTAAGAAAGAGAGAAAACCAGATTAGCGAGATTAGCTTTTGAGTAAATTTAGCTTTCGTAATCCAGCAGAGCATTGTGTCGTAATTGGGTCAAGGTCATCCTTGTGAGGTTTAGCGTCGCGCCGCCGCGACGGCGCCGCGCGCTCCTGACGCGGTCCTGAACCGAAGTCAGCTGAAAACATAACATGTTGCGGAGCTGTTCCACCCACGCTGCACTAGAAATAAACCAGACGCAATGCTGGTAACACTACACCCGTAACATTGAAACGAGGGAAAAAAAACACAGTATTCCGCCCCGCCGGTCTAATAATACCGGCAGAAAGGTTCGCCGTACCTGAGCGCGCAGTATGCAATCACGAGAACACAATCACAGTCACACACTTCACTCGGACGAGTGGTCGAAGGTCGATGCGCTGGAGCGAGCGAGGTGGTCGCGGCCGCGGCTTCCGAGCGACTGGTCTGCGCCGGCGCTGCCCACTCCGCCGCTAAACATAGCTCGCTCGGCCGCTTCTAGAGGATAGTGGCATTTCACGCGGACCATGGGAAACTCGGTCCAGGGTCGGAGTTGCACCTCAAGGCCGACAAACAAACCTTGGAGTACCCTCGACCGCACTACACTTGCAACATGAGGACTGCTGAAGCATGGGCTCAACTCCATGCCAAAACCATCTCGATTTCATATAACGCTGCACTTTCAATTCGTCGAGTCAAACAATACAAGCCAAACAGATAGAGCATGAGTAATGGTTCAAAACCGTCACAAAAACGTCTCTATGTGTATCAGGAGGACCAATTATGGATGATTAGTGGTGATGTATTCCCATTGCTTGACAATAACGAGCGTTAATAAGACCTTAGAAAAACATTAACACGGAACTGTTGGCACTGATAGTCTTCAACCTGCGTTTACAATTGTCAGAAAATCTCTGAAATGGATTTCATTTGTAGGACCGTGGGAAGCGAAAACCTTTACAAAAGATTATGGAAGAATAACAAACTCTTGGCACTGAAAATCTTCAAACTGCATCTCAAACGATGCTGCCTACAGACGAATCTAGGAGCATTTTTGAATTGAATATATATCTAGTATTTGTTTCATTATTTCTGGAATTGAGTCAGTTGTGACGAGGATGGGAGATGCGTAGGTTTGTTTATTCCTGAACTGCCAGAGCGTTGCTCGCTAAATAATCGAAATAGTCATCGTGTGAAAGCATTCGGAAGCTGTTCATGCTAAACACCTGGAATTTTCTACTATTTTATATTATCAAAGTCAATACTGGTTCTTCGCAAAATTTTTGCTTATTTGGCTAATGGAACTAACCGGTTTGCTTACGAGAGCTTTTGCAGGGAGCCTCAATTTTAAACTTTCTAGTTAACGTTGTTTTTACAATAAATTTAAAAGAACCACGTAAATGCCCTAAATTGTTATCTGATGCTTTTGTCGTTTTCCTGCGATTTTGATTAGCGGTTTAATCATTTAGGTAGCTAGGTAGTAATACGATTTCTGGATGTATAATTCTGACTTGCCTTTACTATTCTAGAATGTATAATTCTGACTTGTTTTTCTCACTACATAATTTATCAGAGTATTAGGTAATACAATAGTATTTTTCAAACTTTTGTGATAACTTTGTACTTAATATTGATTAAAACGGGTATTTATCGTATATGTACCTTATTTATTTGTTATCTCGACGTTTCGGCTGTATTGCAACAGTTTTGGTCACGGGTTGATTGGAGTACTAGGAGCTACCGTCGAGAAGTGTGGGTGGCTGCAGCAACTACCCTCACTTGGTCTTCAGAATTAGAAATGTCCTCGTTCATATTACGACACACTACACTAACCGTATCTATGCACCGGGTTCCAAGACGCTGAGAGTCGATAGCCATCTTCCCGATTGAAATTTTGAAATTTCTTGATTTCAATCGCTTCACGAACCATTCTCTTGTAATAATGGAGTTCACTAGAGAGAACCTTACTCCAGTCAACCCGTGACCACGATTGTTGCAATACAGCCGAAACGTCAGGATAACAAATAAAAAAGGTACATGCGCGATAAATACCCGTTTTAATCAATAATTAGGTAATACAAGTTAGGAGCATGATGTGTCGCCGATGAAAACAGTCCTGTTAGCGCGCGCTGTAAATAATTACTTGTTTATCACTGTGAGCTGTGGCCCAAAGCTTCAAAATGTCCAAAGTCTGCCTCTACACGTTCGTTCATGCTCAATGAGCAAGTATAATCGTGCTCGACGTTTTAACGTTGTATGTACATTTCGGTTCGACTACGAACATTAAGCTCGGCTTGCACAACGATCCTTAAACCTAGTTAGCCACTAAACATGTTTAAATTTGACGTATTTGTACATATTCAGGCACTACTCTCCAGATTCTGGCGAAGTATAAGGATGTATCGTTTACAGGTGCTACAGGGAAGCGGCTACGAATCAAAGTCCCCCAAATGTGTGTTTGTTGTGTTATGTATGTTAGTATTTAAGGTTTTTATAGATATGGGGCTTGTAATCATATTTTGATAAGTAATATACATCGTTGCGCAAGTCGCCCTAAGTTTTAAATTGTATCGATCTATAGTATACGCTTGATTTTGCTCGATTGAACACAAAAACATCAAGCTGAACGCACATTCGGACTTACAAGTGGTATAAACGAAGAAAGCTAAAACGCTCTATAAACCCACGTCTAAATTATTATTACATTATTATTATAAGCCTGTTGTGTCCCACTGCAGGGAAAAGGCCTCCCTTCCCTCTTTCCACTAATCTCTGTTGTTCGCAAGTATAAGGGCCAATCCTTAAGGTAGGAGTTTAGCTCATCCCGCTACCTTCGCCTGGGCCTTCCATGCGGGCGTCGTCCGTAGTTTGGAAGCCATTCAGTAGTGGTCTTCGCCCACATTGTGTCTGGGATAACCCAGTCTTACAGCTTTTTGAGCGACGTCGGCCACCTGTGTTCTTGAGCGTATAACCGAGTTCCTGATTCGGATCGTGAGTTTCACGCCCAGGATACTACGATCCATTGCACGTTGGCAAGGGAGGACTTTTGACGATTTGTTAGCGACTAGGTTTGCGCGCCATAGGTGAGGCCACGTCTAAAAGATGTAAAAAAATCAAATACAAAATGTTTTGTTGTTTCAAACCAATTTTTACAATTCTTAAGCCCTGGCTCCTGAACTAGCGTGAGCTGTTATCTCTTTTTATATATCTCTTTGTGCATCTCTAATAATCGTAAGGGAAAAAATAGCGTTATGCTCTACAGGGTGTTTGGTATTATACTGACGATATTCAAGTGACGGTTTCTCAAAACATAAAAAAGATCTCGAAAAAAAAACTACTAGTTATATTCTCCAATGTTAAAGAATATTGACATCCAAAAATAAAGGCCGATTTGATATCTCTTTCGGAAATGGCTACGGGTTTTGTGTTAGAAAGGGACAACAAGAGATATCTCGAGATGTCACCAATAAGGTATCTGTGGTTAGATGGCAAGCATTATGCAATAGAACAACATAAGTTTAGTAAAGTGTTTGTTTTTACATGCCAAAATAAATTTCACATTTCTATTAAAACATTTCACAAATTTATTTATTATGCTCATAAATAAATAAATAATAAATATTGCTGGACATTTCACACAGCGCTATCTAGCTCCAAACTAAGCAGAGCTTGTACTATGGGAACCAGATAACTGATAGAATACTTATATACTTTTTTTTTTTGTAAATACATACTTATAATACATAGAAAAACACCCAGACACGGAACAAATATCTGTAGATCATGCAATCATTTGTTCCGTGGCGGGAATTGAACCCGCTACCTCCTGCGTCTCAGCCGGTTATACGCCCACTGCGCCACGGAGGTCGTCTAAATAACCCGTTTTATTTTTGTGTGTATATTATCAAACACCTTATATACTCTAAGAGATCTGGAATGCAATATGAAAAACCAATAGTTCCCATTTTAGACCCTCGGTGATTTACTTTTAACAGTACAGCCACGAGAAATAAGATGTAACAGTTAAGTACCATATCACACTAAACAGCGCTTATGTTCAGACAGATGGTACGCGGTAGTCGAATAAGTCAACTTTAATGCGACATGATACAAAACTGTTTACATCTACAGTTTAGAATCATGTCGCATTAAAGTTGACTTGTTCGACTACAACCGACCAAGTTACATCAAAATAAATCTTAGTTTTTTATAGGCTACACTTATCCTATTAACTCCTAAAATATGTTTTTGTAAATAAAATCCGGGTTTAGAAGTAATTGCAACCGAAAACAAACAAAAATCCCTTCCTATTTTCGAAGCCAAGGTATACAAACATTTCTTTTCTTTGTCCCTTAACTGCTGGTTAGTGTTTATGTTATTTATCCTTCATATGTAGTGTAGTTTATTTATATATTATTTGTATGTAATAAGTTTATGTTTATTAGGTATAATCAATAGGTATATTTTATTTTATAGGTTATGTTTATGTAAGTATGCTATATGCCCGATGGTCTGACTATCCCGTAACGGAAGTTCGACAGATTGAGATTTGGTCAAGACCGATTGAACTGGCGACATAGAGAGGAAGCCTATACCAAAAGTGGGTGCTGGACGCTGGATAGGTAGATACTAGATGTTATAGGTATACCGCCGTCTTTTGATTTTAGTTTATCCTGTCCATCTACATGTTGTCTGGAAGAGATCGCTTTTAGCGATAAGACCGCCCATTGTACCGTTATTTTTTGCATATTTCCTTTTATACTGTATTTTTATTTTATGTGCAATAAAGACTATATCAATGAACCAATCAGATAGACAGACCGACGTAGACGTAAAAGTTTGTTTTAGGTTTTGCTTCGGCGGTTAAAAAAACTTTTAATCTTATCATATGGAATCGTAAAATCAGAAAAAATCAGATCTTTCTTTCCCTCGAGCTTTTCAAAAGCTTGTAGGTACTGCGCAAGCGCCTGCCAGCAGTTAGGCAGCGCGCCAATAACTAGAATAGTTCGGATGCCGCGTATGAGAGCTGTCAATTGCACTCATATTGGGGGCAACCGCCCCATTAGACATCTTGCTCGCGATTATAATGTGACCGTTTGATCCTGGGTAGCATATATTTGCTAATATTTTTCTACACTGTATAAGATTTAACCTTTCTTAGCATACTCAGCCGATTATTGCATTCAACAATGTAATAAAAGGTTGTATTAGGTAAGTACAAATGCATATAATTATAGATAGATTGATAATATCTTTATTGCTCACCCTTAAAAATATAAACATACAAAAACAAGAGACAAAAACTTTTAAATTATTAAATTATTAATCATGGGCGTCCTTATAACTGATAGCGTGTTGCTAAGAAAACTTTGGTGATTTATTTTAATCAAAATTATAAATACTGGATTGATCACCAATCATGTACTTTTTATCGGTGTTTCGACCATAATCATCATATCAGTCACAGGATGTCCACTGCTCAACATAGGCCTTCCTACGTGGGGCCCGTCATGCGCTTTTCAGTGGATGGTCGCCTCGAGAACCTTTCTGCCCCAACGTCCGTTAGTTCTTTGAGCCATGCCTACTGGCACTTCAGCTTGCTAATCCTTTGTGCTATGCGGGTGACTTTGGTCCGTCTACGATCTCCTCATTATGATTTGATCTCGTAGAGAAACACCAAGCATCTCCATAGCACGCTGAGTGACCTTGAGCCTTCTTATGAGGCCCATAGTGAAAGAACACGTTTTAGTGACTGACCGAAAGTTCGGTTTCGGTTTCAGCCAGTTTCGGCCAAGAAATCTAGTAACGGCCTTAGTTTCAGTTTCGGCCAAAAATGCCCGAAACTTGAATTCCTTCGAGAATAATCGTGCGTCGTTCGGCTAACTTCGCGGCTAACTCGTGCTCGCCCGCCGTGCCACCGGCTCAGGTTGCCGCCGTCCATTGTTAATCGCATGGCTGAGGTTGTGTTTTGCACATAAATGATTTTAGCTAAGTATTTATTATGTTTTTACTTGTACTTCTGTTATTAATTATTATTTATTTTATTTCAATGGCAATTATGAGGTATTGAACTTCATTCTGTTGAGTTTGCAGATTTAATTGTCTGCATGTATAATATACATTGTATATGCAATTAAATGTGTGAAAAATTCACTACATTTCAGTGTAGGTACAATAGAAATTTTAAATATGTTTAAGTAAGTTTCGGTTTCAGTTTCGGTTACCGAAACTGAGAGTAAGGCCGAAGGTTCGGTTTCGGTTTCGGTTTCGGCTGAAAATCCTGTTTCGGTCGGACACTACCACGTTTCTGCACCATACGTCATCACCTGGTAACCTGAGGTATTTTACCGACCGATAATGTTTCGGTTTACTTCGTGATCCTTTATCACGATGAGTGCGATGCGCTCCGCACTGCGTCTCGTCGGTAGTAAAGCTGGGCATACGAGGACTCCACTCCACAAGATTTCACGCTAACACTCCAAAAGACTCTAAAAACCGTCCGTGTGTGCGAAAGCTTAAGTGGAGAAGTCATAGGAATTTTTGTATATCCAATCATTTGAAAATCCATGATGTCTCAAATCCCGAAGTTATTCGATTTGTACCGTCTACGCGTAAAATAAACATTAGGCACTCGAAGATAAAAATATCTTTGCATTCAATTTTTATTCAAACTTAACAACTAACACCATCTATATCAGCGTACTGGTAACATTTTACAAATTAATTACGTTATTTCATTCGAAGCCAAGATTCAAACCTATTCTTATTCTTGTTTTTAAACTACAAAACAGATGGCGCTTTTTACGAACAGAAACGTTGTGATAAGCGTATTTAGATGTCGCTAGCTGAGCGTAAGTTTGAATAAAGATTTATTTGGGAAGACCTGCAACACTGAGTTCTTGCGAGATGGTATAGATGGCGCTGTGATAAGCTTCTGTAGCAAAGTCATTAATTAACCAAAATTTTATCAGTTCAGATTGAGTAACAACAGAATGTATTTATATTGGTACCTGGAAGTACTTCTGTACAGGAGGCTCTCGCAGTAAATGCTGTGCTCTGGGCTCGTCGCGACAGTACGCCACGTGCTTGTCGAACTCTCGTTCCATCCGCAGTAACGCTCGCCCCAGCATCTTCGGCTCGCCGGCGTAGTACTTGATGCCTTCTAGTAGCACCCTGCCAACAAATAACAATGGTATTTTTCAAAATTTCGCTATCACTGTCCATAATAATTACTGATTTAAATGGGTATTTATCGCGTATATACTTTTTTAGGTAGAAGAAATTATTATGCCAACCATTAATAACAACTATCTGAGTATTTGTCGCTAAATATATATGTATTTATTATTAATTATTTGTTTCTTAAATAAGTCTAAGTATGTATCTATAAATTATTATGAGTAGTTATTATTTAGATTCATGTAGTTTTCATTTATGTATGTTTTATATTTTTTATTTTTATATAATTAGTATTAGTATGTATGTACATGTAGTATGTTGGGTACACCATTACACCCCAGGTAATGTCTACACAGTCCATTCCATCCAAAGGTTGTCTGGTAGAGATCGCTAATTAGCGATAAGACCGCCAATTGTATCCATAGATTTACGTAGTTGTTTTTTTATATGTATTTGTTTCGTGGTGTGCAATAAAGTATTATCTAATCTAATCTAATCTAATAACAAGTTAACAACAAAAAAAAAAAACAGTACAACAAAAGATTAAATAAATATTAGTAGACGTTAGGGTCCGTTGCAACACAATCGAAACGTCAGGATAACAAATAAAAAAGGTACGTACGCGATAAATAATATTTAAACCCAGTAGTTAAATAATAATAGGTAGCGTAGGTAAGTTCGTAAAGGCGAGTTTTTTTGGATTTTTATACCAACTTGAGATGGAACAAACATTATGGCCCAGCTGATGGTAAGTGGTAACCATCGCCTATAATAAAGTATAGCCTCGTAGGTTACGCACTCTAGGAACGTGGCCTATGATGCTCTACTCTGCGTCTATCAACTTGAGGCATACAGGTGTAAAGCCATGTGCCTGTAATTTCACCAGCAACCATACCCATCAAACTGAAACACAGCAATGCACTGCTAGCAATGCTAGTGAGGGAAATCGAGGAAGAAAACATGAATCAATCTGTAGGGCTGGAAGAAAAGGTTTAGATTTGAAAGGAAATAAACATTCGCAAGCTTTCGTGGTAAACAGACTTGATTACAAATACGACCGTACCTGCGCTATTTTTAACCTACATTGCAAGTTACATTGTTGAGTCTTAAAACCTGACCGGGAGGTACTAAATATTACCATCATCATTATCGACTAGGGTTTACCATCTGTTACTTTCTGGCGTTTCCTTGGACCTTGGAATTCAGATCCAGGTTGTGCCTGTGACTTTTTATCTCAGAGTAGACAGACTTCGGTATCTTTGTCGTTTTACACAATTCCTGAAAAGGTTCCAAAAGAGCATCGACATAAGGTTCAAACTCACGTGTTATGGAACTCGCAGATCTGCTTGAAGTTAGAGAAGAGCAGTTCTCGGTTATCGAAGACCAGCTTAGGCGTAGTCGCCTTGTCCATCGGCCGCATGTACCGGGAGACGACTTGCTGCATATCTCGCCCGAATTCCTCCTCAGTCTCCACTAGTTCTCGGACTACGGCTCTGAAAGAAGCAATGGAAATTGAGAAGGAAATATTGGTATTGTCAATTGTGTAATTAAGGATTTAATTTAAACCCTAGAATAAGTACTTTATCTATAATGTCCTATGGGGTAATGTTTTGGGGCACAGCAGCCGAGTCATATAGTAATTGTATTACAAAATCGTTCGATAAGGTATAGATATGAAAAGAATTGATTCTTGTAGAGATAGTTTTAGAGAATTAGGTATTATGACTTTAACATGTGAATTTATTTACCAAAATATTGTTTATATACGCGAAAACTTACGACATATGGCTTTAAAATAGAGTTTACTTAATTATAACACAAGCCAAAAAATTATTGCAGCGCCATGTATAAGACTGACTAAAACAAAAAAAAAAGTTTTTCTTACGAACTATTAAGCTGTATAATATTCCAATTGACATACGAAATAAGAGTCACATAGAATTTTTAGAGTAATATGTAAAAAAATATATTATTTCAAAGTTAGTATACAATTGAGGAAGTTTTGACGGATAAATACATATTTTGTAATCATAATAATCCTGGGTAAAAACAGGTTATACCCACGTTCATTTTCATTTGACGTGTATTCAATAAATACTGCTATGTATTAATTACTTTTGTAATTTTTAGTGTTCGTTTTGTAGAAAATGTATTATTATTAGTGATAGTGTGATTCGTAAGTTATTCTATTTATTATATTATTGTTGTGACGTATTTAAAAACATGGAGAGCCATGGAGCGCACCATGCTCGGCATCACACTCTTAGATCGAGTTCCCAATACCGAAATTCGCAAGGAGACTAAAGTACAAGACGTCAGCAAGCGAATATTGGGGCTCAAATGGAGTTGGGCAGGACACTTGGCCAGACGTAGTGACGACAGGTGGACTAAGGCACTAACAGAGTGGAGGCCGAGAATTGGCCATCGAAATAGGGGACATCCACCAGCTAGGTGGATCGACGACATCCATAAGACCGTGAGTCGTACGTGGTTCAGACTGGCACAGGATCGGGAAGAGTGGCAGAAACAAGGAGAGGCCTATGCCCAGCAGTGGGTCGACACGGGCTGAGAATGATGATATTTAATAATAATAATAAATATCGCTGGACATTTCACACAGCGCTATCTAGCCCCAAATAAGCAGAGCTTGTACTATGGAAACCAGATAACTGATATAATACTTATATACTTTTTTTTGTAAATACATACTTATAATATATAGAAATGATGATAATGGTGATCTAAACACATGTAAATGTCAAAAGATAAATAAACATTATCATTATCATTATATCTAATACTGTAATGTTGTGTTAATGGGTATCATCCCAAGTTAATTTATATAAATGAATGAATTGATTCATTAATTATCCCTACAAATACAAGCCAAGCAGGGTTTGACGTTTGAACCCGCGTCTTATTCCCTTGATACGGAAACAATTTTTTAAAGTTTTGATCTCTTTTGATAGTACAAGATTTTATTTGACGATAAACAAATAAATAGAGATGGGTTAAATCATATGCCATTTTTTGGTAACAGACTCAAATAAGTAACAGTATTTTTAAAGCTGTTATAAGCTCTATTCAAACTTCTAATCACAAGGGCTTCAACCCTTTCTAGAGACAGTAACAGTACTAAAATAAAGAAAATTGGAGTTAAATTGGTGAAATTGCAGGCTTTCGTGTTATGTGACTCAACAATGGAATTCTTCAGCTGAAGATGAATTCGATACTTATAATTGTACATACCTACGTAGTTTTATATGACTCTGTGTTAATAATGAAGCTTCCAAAAGAGCACAGGCATTTTTGAGTAGAGAATGTGTTTTATATAGATTTCCTCGTATCTTATTGATGCTATCTACTAGTTTATATTTGATCGAGCGAAGGGAGATCTCCAAATCAACTTGGACAAATCGGCGTTGTATGTGTGTATGTATGTTTGTTTGGATAACTTTCGAAGCGTTTATCCGATCATCATGAAATTTATAGTCAAAGAAATAAAAAAATATTTATTTTGTGTCCATTTTCACATTCTATGAATACAACAGTTATACTTATACCAAATACAAGACTACAAAATAGGTCGTCAAATTTAGTATATCGGTAGTTAGTAATGGCACAATTTTGGTTTGACTAAATTAGCTAAAAATGTGGGGAGGTTGTTGGGATATTGGGGTTCAAGAGGGGTAAAAAAAAACAAAATGGGACTATCCGGTCAAGTGGCACGTCTAATAAAAGGTATTTAAGAGAACATTTCGACCCCGTTTTTATTTTTGGTTATATCTTGTACTTTTTAAGTTATTAGCCATAATAAAAACTGAACTTTGAGAAAACTCACAGGGAATCCCAATGACCCCACAGTGCTGAAATTTGATTTGCGAGCTTTTTTGCGAGCGAATTTGAGAGCTTTAGTGACACAAATATAGGCAAAAGTCTGAAATCCAGAACAACTCCAATTTCTATCCCAAAAAAGGATAACCAATTTACATGAACTCCTGTTACCTGTAATTTGAATTAAACTGTAGGTCTAAGTGGATGTGGATTTCGTGCCACGATTTTGATAGTCGAAGATCACGAACAATATTTTTTTGTTTTTATTGGAGACTCGCGAGATCTCAGTTCGGGGCGAATCACTAGTTAAATGATATTTTTATATATTTTTGCGATTCTTTCCTGCAATTTAATGTTCCAGTGCGTTCAAAATCTAAATAGATACCAGTGGGCAGGATTACGTCAGTCAAATGCCAGATCAATAGCAATATCGCGATATTTCCATCATCTTACCGTGACTAGGACGGCTTTATAAACATTTTAATAAATCGTGGTGCTGCCAAGAGGAGTGGGAGCTGGACCACCTTTGTGGGTAGCGGAACTGCTGAATGATTTCTCTTATTGGTTAAATTTTACTTGCTGCCTATAGTTTCACTCGCGGGGTCTCATTGGAATAATTACATAGTATATCAGTTTATAGCTAAGTCCACCAGTCTTAATATATAACGACAGTCATAGTCACATTTCTGATACGTGCACCAATTATAGGTGTGTACAATATTACAACATTTGCCAACGACGGTGTTTTGTCTTTCTAATCTAATTTGCAGCATAGAGTTGAGCTTATAAAGTCAGAGTGGAATTGGGCATCGCCATACATAAATAAATAAATATTGCTGAACATTTCACACAGCGCTATCTAGCCCCAAACTAAGCATAGCTTGTACTATGGGAACCAGATAACTGATAGAATACTTAAATGCTTTTTTTTTGTAAATACATACTTATAATATATAGAGAAACAACCAGACCCGGAACAAATATCTGTAGATCATGCAAACATTTGTTCCGCGGCGGGAATCGAATCTGCTACCTCCTGCGTCTCAGCCGTCTATTTGCCCACTGCACCACGGAGGTCGTCACATGATGATGACCGATGGAGCAAAGTCTTGGCCGAGAGTTGGACGAAGATTTTTTAATGAAATTCGTGTCGTCCAAGAGCGAGACAGGATGGCATAATAAAAGTTTCAGCGATGGACAAGAGCTGCACTTGTAGACCGGCAAGCTAGAAATAATACCTATTTGCAGCAGTGGGTGATGATGATGATGACCGGATTTGAAGCT
Source organism: Philereme transversata (assembly GCA_963924445.1). Taxonomy (NCBI): domain Eukaryota; kingdom Metazoa; phylum Arthropoda; class Insecta; order Lepidoptera; family Geometridae; genus Philereme; species Philereme transversata. Next base: position 22,710,497 of record OZ004342.1, on the reverse strand, counting down.
ACTCACAGTACAAAAACAACACGGTGTAACTAATCCGAGCTCCAGCAAGACTGGATTTGTTGGCACTTGAAATGTAAGTTCTTGGTATAAAAATTTCAAATATAATTCAAAATAAGAAAACTGTTATCTATCATTTTGGAAGTCTTGTTTTGACGACAATCGTAAAACTCAGCCTTGCGAATATAAAAAATATTGTTCTCATAATATTCGAGCCAAGTCTCGTGAAATTCAAGCATAAACGATTATCTAATGACATAAATTATGGTTTTCATGTCCTCAGAATTATGAAATCTGGGTTGAAAACATAATATTAATTTTATTAGTAGACTATTAATTAACAGGATGAGAAATTGCTATTGGAAGATTGGCCTTGTCATGGCTATTTGCTTAATTTGTTGCAGAACACTAAACCTCATTATGAATAAAATGTAAGGTATTCACTTCTATCTGATATCACTGTCGGCCAAACGGACCCTTCCTTTTTAGGGTTCCGTACCCAAAGGGTAAAATGGGACCCTATTACTAAGACTCCGCTATCTGTTCGTCCGTCTGTTTGTTCGTCTGTCACCAGGCTGTATCTCATGAACCGTGATATATAAGTAACCGGCTTTTGAATTTTTCCTGTACACACGGTCCGAAGCCATCCGACTCCAATTTTTACCTGGAAGCAACCGGGACATGCTCCGGATTCGCAGGATCGGGGAGACCCGGATGCCATGTAGTCCAGCCTATAGACAGTTGAAATTTTCACAGATGATGTATTTCTGTTGCCGCAATAACAACAAATACTAAAAACAATATTATACATATTTAAGGGGGCTCCCATACAACAAACGTGATTTTTTTGCTCGTTTTTGCTCAATATTGATAACGGCAACAGGTAGACGCTTGAAATATCCACAGACTATTTAGTTTCGCACTTTAAACATAAATATAAATTGAATTAAAATAAAACAAATATTTAAGGAGGGCTCCCATACAACAGACATGATTTTTTTGCCGTTTTTATAGATAATGGTACGGAACCCTTCGTGCGCGAGTCCGACTCGCAATTTACCGGTTTTTGACTATTCTTCACGATCTTGACATTCTTTTAAGAAGCAGAGCCAAGGGTTAGGATACCGAAAAGGCTAGACGTCGGCCTAATGTTCAGAACTCGTACTTTATTTGTAAAATGAGGGTACTTTTTATACCTAAAGTAAGAGTGACTCAACAAAAATCTCTCAAACTTGAGAAAATCAGTTTTATTTGCCCTATGCACTTACAAATTCTGATAATTAGGCCGACGTAGAGTGTCGCGTCATCCCAACCTGGCCTGATTATATTGGCCACTTAGATGTTATTTTGTCCGGCATACGGCATGATATGTCCGGCTCAGTAGGTACCATTTTAATTTACCGGAGGGCTAATTGGATTAGACTGTAAGAAGATATAATGCAAGAAACATTTCAGCTATTAGGCAAAGCTATAATGTTCCCGAGATAAATAAATAACACCCCAACAGACCTTAGTCTGTTATTTAAAGATTCCTTCGTGGCAATCCCCAACAAGTGTCATAACATCCAAATCCGAGATAAATATATTATTAGCAGATACAGTGATTGACGAATTGTAGACTGGACCCTCGGTCAATACATATTCCTTTTGTCATCTGCTTGAAAGTCGTTTTCACGTACCAGCACCAACTTGGCACATTCATCACGCTCCTCCGAACTGGCAGCCAGCAGAGGTGGTAATGAGACAAGTGTCGGAGTAATTGGCCAGGATTATTTATGATGCCGGTTGCATCCGTACTGCTTTATTGTGAGAAATATTTTGCTTGTGAATAATGGTTCTAATTTGGACGCGAGTATGGTGGACCTGTGTTTTTGCAATGTAAGACAATTTAGCAAAATAATAAAATTAGAAAAAAAGGCCGACTTAATTCCGAGTTAATTTTGTTCCTCGGTCCAAAGATCTTCAACAGGTGTTCTTTATCATATACTACCTGTCCCACCCGCGGCTTCGCACGTGTGGTTTTTCAATAAAACCTTACCCTAATTTTGCGCAGTTGGCTAAAACGTAGCCTATGTCCTTTCCCAGGATATAATCTATTTCCTTGCAAAATTTCATTACGATCCATTCAGCCATTTAGTCGTGTAAAGGTAACAAAAAAACTAACAAACAAACAGAGTTATGTATGTTTTATACATATAAACCTTCCTCTTGAATCACTCTATCTATTGCTGAAAACTGCATTAAAATCCGTTGAGTAGTTTAAAAGATCTAAGGGAACAGACAGCGGAAGCGACTTCATTTATACTATGTAAAGAAGATATATTGAGTATACATGTATAGCGTGGATTTGAAATCTTTTTAACGTCGCGTCGGTTAAACACATACGGAAAATTTCAAGATTTTTAAAATCATCACAAAAATATCAAGCCTAGAACTTGAACCTGCAACCTTCCTCTTGATACGAGGATGCACTATCCAACTGTACTACCAGGCTAATTCACGTCAGGGTCGAAATTACTGAGATGATTCAAATTACGACTAAAGCGTCGTTAGCTCCGTCTAGGCTTGAAATTTTTGTGATGGTTTTAAAAATCTTGGAATTTTCCGTATGTGTTCGGATAACATTATAAATAAAAAAAAATACTATTTATTTTTTAGTTATCAATTGTAAGTAAAATAAAGTAAAAAAACGTTTATTTTGCATTACAAGGGTACATTTAGCATAATAGGTACAGAATATAAAGCAAAAAGAGTCGCCACGCAGCATTATGCTGTAGTAGCATAAAATTTATACAACTGCAGCGCTGGTCTTCCGAGGTGCCATTGCCGTGCGTGCAGGCAGCACATCACACATCACTGCGGCAACATATCAGTTGTGCGTATTAGTAGGTACATAAGAACTAGTAATGAATAACAAACAAACATAACTTATAAACAAAATAATATACTAATATAAAACAACAGTTAGCTTTGAAAATTAAGTAACTTAAATTTACATAAACAATTGTAATTCCTATTAACCAGGCCCAGAAGAACCGGTGATATGTGAAATTTTTTGAGTATTTAACAAGTATTTATTTCAAGATTTCTTAAATGACCGCATTGATTTACAGTTTCGTAAAGGTGCAGGCAGGTTGTTCCAAAATTTTGTAACAGCATACCTGAAGCTACCCCGAAATTGATCTATACTATAGTATATTTAGACTTGTCGCCAACTCTACGGCTGGGTATCAAAATGAGGGGAAAAGTAAAAAACCACCATAATTTTTAAAGAGTTGCTTGTAATGTGCAGTTTGAATCGTGATGGCACAATGAGTTTGTGCTTTGAGAGTTGGTTCACTCAAGACGTCGTTCTCATGTTTTTCTTTGGGCTGTTATTGACGATCGATAATGCAAACTACAATATCTTACGTATTAAGGTCGTAAGAAAGGTGACTCAAGTCAACCAAATAAACCACTCATACGGAAGAGTCGTAAAACTATAATGAATGTCAAGATATTAATGAGCTGTAGTCACATAAACGGAACAACTGGCTCGTTTTGAGAGGTATTTATTGGTCGCATACTTCAGGTGTATCCGAGACCAAGTAGTTAATCAGTTTATGAAGAACATGATTGCTATACTTGGGCAGTGAGCCAAACTGAGATGTATTGACAAGAATTTAGCTCTTTGCATTCACATATTTTCATTATCGACAAGCGTCTACTGTTTCATTTATTTTGTTACAAGAACATATTATATTAGATAATATGAAATGAGGTTCTGTAAGAAATCACTTAACTCCGAGTCATTGTAGCATCATAGATTTTGCTGATTACTCACGCCTATGCGTGTATTGTTCTATATTAATTAATTATTTTGTTAATTTCTAATGATTTAGAGTCACTTTTATCTGTTATTGATCTGGAGTAGTTGAGCTGTCTATTGATCGTTTGTAACGGTCCTTAGACAATTTCTTTTGACTCTTGTGTTCAGAAGTTGTTACGAACATCTATGTAAAAATCTACATACCTAATCTATTCTAAATCAGAACACCCCGATAAAAGCTCAGATCAAACCCACACAGTTCTTAGAAGTCAGATCGGCAATCCCAAAGACAAGGAAAGGCATCAATCACTCCATTTGTCAAACGAACAAAGAGACAAAGAGCTAATTACGAGGAACAATAAACTTGGAAGATATAATCCAGGTTGCGGGAAACAAAGGTACCTTGCTGAACGGAATACGACGCAGCATTTGATTTGCTAAACTTCAAGATATGTATTATTCGTACGTAGCTTGCGACAGGTTTGCTATTGGCGTAAATTTGATGATAATAACTATCTCGTGATCATACTACTTTGTACTATACTTCTTAATATAAATCAAGTGACGTTTGAATATATAACTGCGAGAATTATGGCTATTGTAAACCTATGACAACATACGTAAACAGGGAGCAGTATATTATACCAGAATTAAACTTGACAGGCTGCGCGCTGATATAATCACTCGGAGATGTTATCGCCGACAGTTGCATAACTGAGCGTTAATGCGTTGGAAGACACATTAAAATGTCGGTCCAGGCTAGAACAGTAGCCAAGCCATGTCGAAGGTCTCCTATTATCAGACCTCTTATTCGCCTATAAACTCTAGAATCAGAATACTTATTGACAAAGATGATATTGACATTTAACATGTACACATTACAAGTGAGGTTTTAAATTGTCAAGTGATGATACTAGGGCTTGCTACTCGATCTTATGAAATTACTTAGCTTATGTTTGCTACTTAACTAGATTAAGCTAAGCTATGCCCACTTTTACGCCAAACGAAATTACGCAATTCTGACATACTTACTAATTTTTATTTATTAATTTTTACTTGGGCCAGATTGTCTCCTTCGAAAACAGGCAAGATAAAGAGGTCGTCCGCCACGTCGAAAATGCCTGGAGGAGCTTCTGGTCCATGAAGACGCTAATGAAGGGAGACCTTCCATTGTCACTTAAGCGTAAGCTCATCGACATGTGTATTCTGCCCGTCCTTACCTATGGTGCCCAGACTTGGTCATTGACGGAATCTCAAAAGTCCAAACTCAAGGTTTGCCAAAGAGCCATGGAACGCAGCGTGTTAGGGGTAAAGAGAATCGACAGGATCCGCAATACCACACTGCGCACGAAGACCGGCATCGCAGATGTTGTCGACAAGACTGCCAGGCTGAAGTGGGACTGGGCGGGTCACGTCAGTCGTATGGTCACAGACAAATGGGCAACAGTCGTCACACAATGGGTGCCTGCAGATGGGCGTCGAAGCCGAGGCAGGCCGAGGAAGCGTTGGCGTGACGACCTCGATGCATTCCAAGATGGCTGGTGGGACGTGGCGAGTGATCGTGAGATGTGGAGGAACATGGGGGAGACCTTTGCCCAGCAGTGGGAAAGTATAGGTTAAAAAAAAATATGGTTTTTTATAATTTTTTTTGTTGATTATTTTATGAGCATTACGATACTTGATGATATTATTGATAGATTTTTATTACATTGAAAAAATTTTATGTATAATTGAATTAATTTTATGTAACAGAAATTCAGACGCTGTTAATCGGTGAAGTATGTGAAACCTACCTATAACTGTATCAACTTATACACCATGCTTTTGGCAAATAAATATCATTTCATTTCATTTCAAATTTTACATTGATACATGAATATTATATGTACAGGTAAACAAAAATATCTGTAAAATCCAATGTGCGAATGTTCGTATGAAAAGGAAGCTTACGGTCTTGGTGAATACTTAATGCGTCCTGAATAATTTAAAACAAAAATTCCTAAAGAATTAGCACTGAATTTGTCAACAATGTTGGAAATTGGCGCCGCAGTTTCAAATAAATTCTTCATTAATTTGGAGTTGTAAAGTATTACATATTGAATACAGGAAGATATGTTGAGAGATAGCTTTAAATTGGTGTCTTCAGTGTCAAGTTATTTTTGGCTGTAACGGTGAAGCAATAATGCGTGTACATAGAATGAATACCTCGGTGGTTCTGTGGGCGAATAGCTATCTGAGACGTAGGAGGTAGCGGGTTCGATTCCCGCCGCGAAACAAATGTTTGAATGATTTACAGATATTTGTTTCGGGTCTGGATGTTTTTAACCGACTTCAAAAAAGGAGGAGGTTCTATGTTCGACTTTATATTTTTTTTTGGTATGAGTGTTTACCGATTTCTCCGTCAATTCTAGGACGATTGTCAAAATTCTTTTTTTATTCTAAAGAGTATACTTCCGAGGTGGTTTCATTGGAACCAAGTCAGGATCTGATGGTGGAATCCAGGGAAATGGGGGAAAACCCTCAAATTTCAGAGGCACGTACAATGTTTTTCACATATTTTTTTTATCTAAAAAAATAATCAGATATTTGTGTATAATGTTATACTGTTATCTGAAGTCGGTTATATTTTTGTTAAAAAGTTACTTGTTCAATATATTTTATGTATGTATTTACAAAAAAATGTAAAAAATATTGTTAAAAAAATGTATATACGTATTTTATCAGTTATCTGGTTCTCATAGTAGAAGCTCTGCTTTGTTTGGGGCTAAATAGCGCTGTGTGAAATGCCCAGCAATATTTATTTATTTGTTCCGAGCTGTAAATTTTGATGAATATATTGCTGCAGCATTCAGCAGCTTTCAGCACGCTGAAGTTTAAAAAAATATATTTTTGAATGTCAGTGTACAGAATAAATTTCACTGAGTATATTTTGATTACTCATTATGGCCCGAAGTGGGAGGAGCCCTTTGCTCAACAACGGAAAAATATGAATCAATAAAATATGGCCAGTGTTTCAAGCAAGATTTATTCTGTGCCATCTTTCTCAAATTTCCCACCATAGGAAAATAGTTGATTTAATTAACTCACGGAAAGCTAGTACCTACACTTTATGCCTGACTAATAGCGGGTTCCTATATCCGTCAGTAACCGACTACGACTCGTATTCCCTTGAAAAAATGTCAAACTAATGTCAAACTTTTGACACGTTTTCAAGGAGAAACGAGGCGTAGCTGGTTACCGACGGATATAGGAACCCGGCATAAATGTAAGCGCCATAATTTTCTGTTGGTATGTTTTTATCTGACATTAGGTTGGCATTAGGTTTTGGCATGATATCGTACGTGGAAACAGCATAATGGTTTACTGCTGTCGTTATAACCTCGTTAACGCCTAGACCATGATCATATCCAGGCATGTCCCAGCTTAGAAAAAGTTATTTAATAATTTTTAGCAAAACTTTTAAAAATCAGATAATATAACGCTTTATTGTACATCACACTTAAATAAAAAAAAACAAATAACAAGACACGTAGAAATATAAGTAGCGGTCTTATCGCTAAAAGCGATCTCTTCCAGACAACCTTTGGATGGACTGGATCTATCTAAGATCTACGTGTTAATGTTTTTCTAATGCTACGTCGTAGACGCTCAATGGCCTACGCCGTAGCTCAGACCGTAGGCAAGCTCTACGGTAAATCGATTTAATTAATTAGGTATCATTATAAAATAATTCGGCTATCTTCATATTTCACTAAATGTGGCTTAGCCATAGGAGGTAGAAATATTATATAAATTTAGGCACCACAAAAGTGTACCCGTTTAAAAATTACTACTGATGTCTGCACATGCGTATTGTTAAATGAGTTGTGATAAGCGGTTTACACTTCACGCTGTGGATTCACGCTGTTTTGGAAACATTTCTAACTTATTATCTTCTCTTTTCTCTCTCTCTCTTTTTTTTTGTTCTCTTTTCTAATCATTCGCATCCATCCTAATATTATAAAATCCAAAGTTCCAACTCTCTCTCTGTCTGTGTATACGTTTTCACGACTAAACGGCTGGACTGAGTTCGATGTGATTCATTTTTTCCGCACTCTTTTAACTCAGAATGACTAATTGTTTAATAATTTGCGACTAATTATCTAAGAATATATGTGTAAATGTATCCTCCAAAATACACCAAAGTGCGTATCTTCGTAATTTTCGCTCCATCCTGACTGTAAGAGATCGCTTTGAGCGATAAGACCTCCCATTGTATTGCCTTAATTATTCTACCCTAGTATTTATTTTTGCATTATTTCTATTTGTGTGGTAATTAAATAAAGAGTTATCTATCTCACTAGCTGTTGCCCGCGAGTTCGTACGCGTTACACTTCTAAATGTGTAGGTAACCTGGAAATAAAGCTAAACTCGCTGTTGCAACTTGACTTGACACCCCATTTTTATCCCATGGGAACTGATTTATGGGAGAAAAAGTAGCCTATGTGGTAATCCAGGTATCTACCATAATCTACGTATATATCAAATTTCATCGAAATCGGTTCCGCCGTTACGACGTGATTGAGTAACAAACAATCAAATAAACAAACATCCAAACTTTCACATTTATAATATTAGTGTAATGTAATAAAATTGCGAAAAATAATACACGCTAAATTAAACTTCTGAGCCAAACTAAAAGAAAACTATTTTCTTCTGATCAAAATGTTCTAGTATTTCAAATTTCGAACTCTATGCACTTTTAGGACACGGCCTCATAGGGAATGAGGCCGTGTCCTAAAAGTCCATAACCTCTTTAAGCTTAGAAACCTTCAAATGAGGTACTAATATACTACGGTGACTTTCGAGACATTCCAATTTTAAAGAATATTTGCTTATGTTTTTAAGTGAGTTTTACCTTTTTTGAATAAAATCGGATTGAGTTTTCAAACATGTGTCAAAATAAAATGTAATTTAAATCAAAAGCTCTAAGGAGTATTGATATAACTTTCTACCCCTTTTTAACCCCGTTACCCCTAACGGGGTTAAAAAATGAGTTTCAATAAAATACGAAACACGTCTTCCATCAATTCTGTTAAAAAATGTTTATGCAAAATTTGAAGTAGATTGGACCAAGGAATCACGTTGTTCCATACAAACTTTGCCCCCTTTTTCACCCCCTTAGGGGTAGAATTTCGGAAAATCCTTTCTTATCGGATGTCTACGTCGTACAAAGAACACGCCCTCCAAGTTTTAGGTCTCTACGATCAGCGGTTTAGGTTGTGCGTTGATCCATCAGTCAGTCATTAAGGACAAAGCATTTTATATGTATAGATTGTTATTCGTGATACAAAATTGCTAATAATAGAATATACATTTATCATTAACTCTAGCATTTACTTGCTATTTCTCTGCACTACATAAACTGAGAGTCAGACAAATTTTACGATCCAAATAATGGAAACCTGACAAATGGTTGGTAACAAAACGAGCTTATGTTCAGATAGGACAGAACCATAAAGATTTCAAATAAGGCACTTACACGTTGATTCAGTGCCAAAGCGGCGTGAGTAATACGGGCCGCGAAATGTATCAACAGATACCTAGACGATCATCGTGATTTCAATAATGTTTACTGAGAAATACGTGGTTTTTGCAAACACAAATAGTTTTGGAGCTTGAATAATCTAATTATTAAACTTAATGAGCCACTGGGTGAACAGCCGGCTGAGACTGAGAGTTTTGCTTAGTTTGGGGCTAGATGGAGATGAGTGAAAAGTCCAGCATTATAAAAAAAATTGCACGGTGAGAAAATATCCCAAAAGTAGAGTTACTAACAAAGCAAAGCAAAAAAGAAAGAAAAATTTGTGCAGTTTAAATGAAAAAATATGTAATCTGTAAATGTCTAATATAATTTAAGGAAAACTCATAACCTCACAAAATGTGCTCACAAATCATGCTAAATATTCCTTTTTTAGTGGATATCATGTTCCACACCACGGAGGTCGTCAACTACCTCGGTTAAGGTAGTTGACGACCTTCGTGGCGCAGTGAACAGCCGGCTGAGATGGGAGGGTTCAATTCCGCCGCAGAACAAATGTTTGCAATAAATAGTAAAGTTCTCAAGTAGAGATCACGCACCGGAAAACGCAGCATAGGGCGCCTCACTAGAGGGAAAGGTAACCTAAGATGTTGGGAGCCATTGGGCGTAGGCCGCACAAGATCGGTTGGACAGGAAATCTTTGTGGAGACCTATGTTTAGCACCCGTCGTTCTATGGCTTATAGGGTGATTAAAATTGCCTTAATAAAGACTGGAGCAAATAACATTACTACCGTTGAATAGCAAGAAATCCCGGTTATAAAAATGTATGATTGTTTCGGGAAACTTCACAATTCTCAATTGAGGAAATAAAAATTCCCAAAAATTGTCCTCAATAAAACACGTCTATTTTTATCGGCTCAAATACAGAAAAAGCTCGTAAAACCAATGACTAAACTTTAAAATATGTCATCGAATTGATTCCAAAATAATCAAGAGGAAAAAGCAATACGACCTGATTACAAATCGTAAAACATTGACATCAAAAACAGTCGATCCACGACCAGTGATGCCGGTAACTATAAAATCTGAGAGATCTTGCATGTGAAAGCATTTCTTTTGATGTTCCATCGATATAACATGACTAGCTGCTGCATATGAGTTCACTTGCGTACCGTTCACATCACTGGAAATCAGGTGGAAAAGCGCACCGCTAATATATTTTTTGACGTTTATTGTTTAATTTTTAATGTACACATTACCGGAAAAAATGAATGAATGGAAATTCTTTATGGCACAAAATAAAAACAATCCGTACATAGGCGAACTTAATGCTAGATAGCATTCTTTTGCCTTTGTGGAATGCGGACAAACAGTTTTTGTAGGTAGTGCATTGTCATTTGCTGAAATTTTTGTATCGTCACTAGCTGAGCCGCCCGCGGCTTCACACGCTTGAAATTTTGCGTTCCCGTGGGAACTTTGGGATAAAAACTATATAAGACACTCTTGTCAAAGAGACGCGACATTTCATGTAAATGACTTCACGTCAATGAACGACGGTTAAATTATAAAATATACTAAAATCACGATTAAAAAATGGAGGGTGGGGTAGGAAGGTGAAAAATACTTTACGATCTATACTCATACCTACCAAATATACAAAAAAAAATCATCAAAATCGGTTGACCCGTTTCGGAGAAGTGCGACCACTAAAACCGTGACACGAGATATTTATATTATATTAAATGTAATTAGCCCTCTGCCTCTTGTCAAACTCTTTTCTTTATAGGAGCATTCATTGAACAACCACCGTCTCGTAAATCGTAGATAATGATTATATTACATATATCTTGTTCCGATATCCAGTTAGATTCGATTTGGCAAGTTTTACAAACGCACAAACTTTGAAACTTCGTATATTGAGTTTGGCTAATTTTAACACGGTTTTACCACATAAAGTGACATGTTGCATTCAACACTAATTGACATGCAGGAGATGACGTCATTTAAGGCTATTTTGGATCTCTAAAATGTGGCAAATTGAAGAAGGAACTTATTTACGGAGTCATCCTAACCTCGTCCCTCATGCAAAAATATATTTCCTAAATTTTAAGACTAAGACCAAGAATATAATAGAAAATAGAATCATTTATTATCATAGAAAACGCAAATAAAATACATACAAGGTTCTATCAGAGCCATTATGTTATTATGTCTTCTCCATCGGTCATCAAAGGTTGTCTGGATGAAATAGCTTCAAAGCGATAAGACCGCTAAAGAGCGGTTCTATTCAAAATAGAAGACACAAAGGAAATCGTATAAAGATACTATTTGCTTTGTGTTTTCTATTTTTATGTAATTTATATTTTTGTGGTGTACATTAAAGTGTTTTCAGTCATTCATTTCTACCACAATTAGGATTATATTTGATTAGACAATTAGACCACTGGTGGTATGACAAAAGAACATATTATTTTGCGTGCCTACTTTATATAAGCGGCAAAGAGTGTTATAAAAGTCTATCAGTCTAGAGTGAATCGATTCTTGCTAGGCGAGCGTGCTTGGTCTTCAACTACCTTAATTATAAATAAATTATTTTCCAAATACCACATTTAACAAAAAATAAAACAAACCTTATATGTTACTTTTTTCCAAAATAAAATGTTTTATATTAGACAAGCACTTCCGAGCACCGCTTGTCATCTCGCACCAAGCATGAATTATGGCAGCAACATCCTTATCCTCACCAATATTCTGAATACGAACGTAGCTCGGTCCCTCTGTTTGTCTGTCTCTCTATTTGTCTGTTTGTTGCGTTTTCGCGACTAAACGGTTAGACCGATTTCGATTAAACTTGGTATAAAGAAAGATTATGACCGGGATTGAGACATAGGCTACTTTTTATCCGACTGCATAAGGTTAATGTTGTTATTGACTAACCGGGTGCGAAGCTCTGGGCGGCAATCGCGCTAATTTTGAACAATTAAACCAAGTAAAATCAAAACATAAACGATACGTTATGCACATTCCGTATGTGCATAACGTAACATCGTAACGTGACATCAGTCAAACCAACACGTTGGTCTGACTGATGTCACAAAACCCAAACTAAACACGTTACGTTAGACCCCTGAGTGGGTCAGCTAGTTAGAAATATATTATGAATACGTACTGTCTCCTCGCCGCCAGCGAGGTCTGGTCCCGTTCCAAAGACTGCTTCTCCTGCAGTATCCCAGCTGGCACGAAGCCCTGCCTCGTCCGCAGCTCTCCGCCTTGGACGTCGTCTATCACTCGCACCAACCATCTGCAATGAAACACGTATTATCAGAGTAAGTTTGAAGATGACATTGGTGTTTCAAGTTTTAGACCAATCGCTTCACTCATCATTTAAACAGTCGTTAAACCACGTCGGTGAAACCAAATCTTCAAAGCACGAGTGTAAGTTTATTTGAGCAAGTGGTAAATTCTAGTGCCAGAGTTTTAAGCCTCCCTAAGGCATCCGGCAGTAAAGATATGATCGTAAAGTTAGTGCTAAGTGTAAGTGTGGTGAGAGAGGTCAGTTTTTGAGCAAACCGTATGGTGAAATAGTTATAAAATTAATATAACAACGATAACTTAAGTAAATAAATAATGCTGAACATTTTACATAGAAAGAAAGAAAGAAAAAAAAATATTTATTTTGTGTCCATTTTTACACTCTACGAATACAACAATTATATTTAGGTATACCTAATACAAGACTACAAAAATAGGTCGTCACTCAGCGGTGTGCCACTGTAACATACATATAGTTACTGTAGCGCTGGTATTATGTGATACACCATAGCACCATCTAGCCCCAAACTAAGCAAAGATTGTACTATGGAAACCAGATAACTGATATAATACTTATAATACATATTGTTTTTATTGTAAATACATACTTGTAACATATAGAGAAACAACCAGACCCGGAACAAATATCTGAAGATCATACAAACATTTGTTCTGCGGTGGGAATCGAACCCTCCTGCGTCTCAGACGGCTATTCGCGCGCATCGCCACGGAGGTCATAAGATAACGTTTATTTGCTAGACATAATAAATACAACAGTATGTCTTAGTCTTAAGTATAAGCACATTTATGATCTAACCTAGATAGTCATGCAAACATTCAAATAAAACTAATTAAATAAAAACAATGTATTAGAGAATAAATAACATAAAAAAAAAAATACAAAATGTGATTTAAAGGCTTTTAAAGAGAGTACCTATACAAACTGAACTGTATTTGACTAGAGTGTATTTGTTGCTAATAATAATTTGTCAGTGATATCTAATTCGAAAGCAGATAATCTTTTCCATCCTAACGTTTAGAGATAAAAAAAACATTATTGTCATTGTAGAGGTCCTACCCAGGCTTCAATGATAGACTCGGTACTGTGCAAAAGTGGACTGTATTTACTTTTTCTTCTTAGTTGCTAGTTTACAAGGTATAAATCGCGTTCTTGAATGATCACAAATTTCTGGTCAAAAACGGTTTACCTTTATACAAAACTACTCCTCGCCCTAGCCATGGTGCGGGGATCGTAATTCACGCTTTCACAAATCATGTTATACAATTCTTAATACATCGAAGTTTCCAGCAAAATTAGACGGGGGCTTACATGTAGCTATCTCACTCTTTTGACCTTTACAAGTTTAAACCGTTACAAGTTTAGCTACCTATTAACATTTGAATCTGATTCGATCTTATAACTACCTAATACATTTTAAATCTAGATTCGATCCTGCCCCGTCTTTGATCGTCCGTTACAGTCTCCCCCCGGCGCAGATCCTCGCAGCCTTCTTATTCAATCGGGAGGACGATCAACCTTCTCACTGGCCTCCGGAAAACGCCTCCCCGCGTCCGCACCTCAGCGCTCCGAACTACTCCGTCCGGACCCGTAATCACGCGCTCGATCTGGCCCCGCGGCCATACGTTGCGAGGTAGCAAACCGTCCGCGATTATGACGACGTCCCCTTCTTTGATGTTCTCTTGCTGTCTTCTGACGTCACCTCGCGGCGCCAACGTAGGCAAGTACTCGTCGATCCAGCGCTTCCAAAAAGAGTTTGCCAGAGCTTGTGCGGCGCGCCACGTCCTTCTGTCGGCTACGTCGCAGTCTCCCACATATGGCAAACCTACTGCCGTCCCCAATAAAAAGTGGTTCGGCGTTAAAGCTTCCTTTTCTTCTGGGTCCACGGGTACATGCGTTAAAGGCCGCGAGTTCACGGTGTGCTCGATTTCTGTCATTAGCGTATTCAACACCTCCTCTCGCGGGGCACGTTCATTTAAGGTGATGGCTAGGGCTCTCTTCACCGTTTTTATCATTCGCTCCCAGGCTCCCCCCTGGTTTGGAGCACCAGGGTCGATGTACCGCCACTCGATCCGCTCTTTGAGTGCGTACTCTTTTAGGCCCGGGAGCCACTCGTTGTACGCCTTTTTTAAGTCCACTTCCGATCCGTGGAAGTTCGTTCCATTGTCTGACACGATTGTACGAGGAGTCCCCCGTCGGGCAGCCATTCGCCTGATAGCCATAATAGCCGAGTCGGTGCTGAGACTCGCTATAAGCTCCACGTGTATAGCTCTCGTTAACAAGCACGTAAAGAGCATACCCCATCGCTTCTCACGGCGCCGCCCGATCGCCACCCACATAGGGCCGAAACAATCGATGCCGCAGTTAGTGAACGGCCTCGTGTTCATCTCTAGGCGAATCTTCGGCAAGTCGCCCTTTACTGGCTTCTTTGGGTTCGCTCTCCTTATCTTACACAGCGTACAATCGTTCAGAACCGTTCTGACCGCCGGACGCAACCGCAGTATCCAAAATCGCTGGCGCAGATTATTCACGATCTGTTCTCTGCCCGCGTGCTTATTCTTCTCATGTTCCCGTCTGATCAGTAGAAGTGATAAGCGGTGCGCTCTGTCCAGAATGGGTGGATCCTTCAGATGATCCGGTACTGTAGCGGCGTTGATCCTACCGCTCAGCTTTATTATTTCATCGTCACCGTACTTAGGGTCGAGTTGGTACAGCCTGCTCGTTCGATCGACGCTCATTTCTTTCTTCAGGCGCTGTACTTCGTCAGGGAAACATTCTCGCTGCGAGTCTCTGATGAGCAGGCATTCTGCCTCCCGCAGTTCTCCCATCCCAAGCTGCCCACCGCGTCGTCGACATTTCTTTAAAAATGTGAGCGCGTGGGCCAGCGTGCGAACTAACCGTTCGTGGGATGAGAACCTGCTCATGTCGATGAGCGTTGATCCCTGGCTCACGTGCGCTGCACATGTTCTCTCTTCGTCTTGTTCTGGTGGCGATGAAACCTCTACAGGCCAACGTTCTTCGTCTTCAAATAGAAACGCCGGTCCCGTAAACCATCTATCGTCGCTCCGTAGCTGAGTGTTCCCTGATCGCGTTGCGTCGTCTGCTACGTTAAGCGCTGTGGGCACCCACCGCCATTGTTCTGGGCGAGTTAACTCTGCTATCTCCCCGAGTCGGTGCGCCACGTACGGAGTGAATCTCGTTTCGTCGTTCCTAATCCAATGTAGCACCGTCTTTGAGTCGCTCCAAAATGTTACATTTGTTTCTAAGTCATGGCTTTTGACAATCTCCGCGGCAAGTCTAGCGGCGATTAAGCTAGCCTGCAGCTCCATTCGTGGTATGCTCTGTGCCTTTAGTGGCGCAACCTTTGCCTTTCCTGCTACTATAGCGATGCTCACGCCGTCTTGGCTGACATTTCGCCAAAACGCGACCGCAGCGAACGCCTGCTCGCTGGCGTCACAGAAAACATGAAGTTGTCGCTGTATTATGTCTGGTCTTGCGTCGTAACATCGCGGCAGTCTTAGGTCGGCGACGTAGCGTAAATTATTTTGCCATTCAAAAAATGTCACCGCCTCCTCGGCTGGCAAAGGTTCATCCCAATCCACGTTCTTTTTCCACAACTCTTGTAACATGATCTTCGCCGTAATCGTGTATGGACTCAGCAGGCCTAGTGGGTCGAACAACGACATAACTGCACCCAATGCCTCCCGCTTTGTTGGTGTTCGTGCCACATTCTTAACATCTTCAGGTACGCGAGGCATGGCAGTGTTAAAGGTGAGTTCATCCGTGTCGGTAATCCAAAGAATACCCAATGTCTTGCCATATACATGTGCATTGGCCGCTAGCTCTTTTGGTGCATGCGCTCGGTTCTCCGGGGTAATACTATCCAGTAAGCCTTCACGGTTTGCGCTCCAGCTTGCAAGTTCAAAACCCGCTTGTTGATGCACCTCTTGCACTTGTGCTATAGCTCTGGCGGCTATCTCTTCCGTTTCAAAGCTGTCCACCCAGTCGTCCATGTAGTGGTTCCGAGTTATAACGTCAAACGCTAGCGGTTGTGTCCGCTCGTGATCTTTCGCGTTCCTGTTCCTGACGCTATGAGCCAGAAATGGAGAACTTCTCGCTCCGAATATCATGGACTTCATCGTGTACTTCTGCGGTGGATCTGTTCGGTTGTCGCCGCGCCATAGAAAGTGTTGGGCTGTACGGTCCTCTTGTCTTATGTCACCCTCAGGAACATGCCCGAATGTCCGCAGTGACCGCGATCGGCTTCGTTCTGAAGCGAAACAAGACGCCATGTAATGTCTGTAGTAGATCTGGTCCGTCCAGCAGCACGTCATTGAGACATGTTCCATTAGCGTGCGCGGCTGCATCGAAAATCATTC
Organism: Philereme transversata; assembly: GCA_963924445.1. NCBI lineage: Eukaryota > Metazoa > Arthropoda > Insecta > Lepidoptera > Geometridae > Philereme > Philereme transversata. Next base: position 22,693,460 of record OZ004342.1, on the reverse strand, counting down.
TAAACTTCCCCGGCTTGTTGGGGTTTGTCACCGCGAAGTGAGGGAGAAACCAGAGACGTTCGTTCTGACTCTGTTCCTCCTCGCTTTTTTCTGCATATCCCTTTTCTAGCAGCTTCTCCACTTGCGCGGTGTATGCACTTCTAAACTCCGGCGATCTGTCCATCTTACGTTCGATCCCATGTAAGCGTCGTATGGCCATGTCGTAGCTGGGCGGCATCTTCACCTCATCGCTGGCCCAAGGTAGTCCCACTTCAAAACGACCGTTCACTCGTCTCACTGTTCTGTCGAAAATGCTTTGAGCCCGCTCATCCTTTGCGTTAGCCTTTCTTTTAATTGAAACGCCCAAAGCATCTATCTCAAAGTGTGCTTTCACGAGCTTGCTTAATTCCTCATCTTGGTCGTTCAAAGCATGTCCGTTCTGGACACCTTGGCACGTATGGACGTGTAGTACCGTCTCCTGCTGTCTTATTGTGCTCCTGGGGATTGATCCATGGATAACCCATCCCAGCTACGTTAGTGATGCAGCTGGCTGGTTTCTCTTCCCTGTCAGAAGCTTCCTCGTCACAATAAGATGCCAGTTGTCGGCCCCGATGAGTATGCGTGGCTTCGCTGACGCATAGCACACGGCTTCTGGACGGAGTTTCTTCAAATGCGCGTATTTTAACACATCGGTACTGACGAGTTGATTTACTAAGGTCAGGTTCTTCACAGTGCGCGCTGTGATCCGATGTGCATCCGACTTGTGTCCTCGGATCACGATATCCACTACCCGGCTCTCGGGTTCCCTCTGACTAGTCGTAGCCCCCACGATGTTCAAGGCTTTTGTCGGGCCTTCCGTTCCGATCATCGCGGCGATCTCTTCATCGATCAGAGTTATCGTTGATCCTTCGTCCAGTAACGCATATGTATTCATTTCCATGCCATTACTGCCCTTAATCACGACTGGACACACCTTCAGTAGGACTTGATTCTTTGCTGTTACATGCGCAGATGCAGTGATGGCTGATTCTTCGGTCTGGCCCTGCTCACCGGCACCCTCGTTCCTTATTTTCGGCGCATGTAACAGTGCGTGATGCGGACGTGTGCATTCACCTACTCCGCATCGCTTGCTCTTGCACATAAAGCGTCTATGCTTGCTGTTCAGACAGCGAAAACATATGCCTGTCTCTTTGGCCCATTCCCATCTCTTGTCTACTGGCATCGCCGTGAGCTTTCTACACTCGACGGTTCTATGGTCGCCCCCGCAGCAACGGCACTCGTTCTTGTCCGTTGCTGCGTTCCGTCTCGTTGAGGCTTCCTCCTCCGATGCCGCGTTCTGTGTAGCGTACACCGACCCACGATTTCGTTCGTTCACCCTGGGTCGCTGCTCTGTAGGACGGGCCTTTGAGGTGCTCTGCGAAGGCGTAGCTGTATACGCGTATCGCATTGCGCGATCTGCCTCTCTCATCAGGAACTGGGACAGCGTCAATATTTCTGGTTCATTTCGGCTGCCAAATTCCTCTGCATAGTCGCACCATTTTGATCGGATGTGCGGTGGCAACTTCTCGGCTACCTGTCGCGCAAACATCGGGTTCTGCAGGTAGCCGCGTTGGTCCATACAAGAGATGGCGGTTACTACGTTCTGTAGTTTGATGGCGAAAGCGTTTAATTCGCCTGCGGTCGCGCCCAGTCGCGGTAGCTTCTTAATCTCGACGAAACGCGTTATCTATAATCATCTCTGGGCGACCGTAGCATTGCTCCAAAGTCTTCATTATAACTGCCGGTTCGGTTGCAGTGTATAACAAAGCCGACACTGCTTGACGGGCTTCGCCTTTCAGGCATGTTCTAAGCCTCGCTAGATTCTCAGCCGATGAGATCTTGTGGATGGTCGTCAATTCCTTCATGGCTGCCTTAAACGGTAGCCAATCCCCCGCAGCACCTCCGAATACAGGTAGGTCGTACGTCTGTCTTGGAGGTGGTCTACGGTGAGCCATCTTCTCTATGGCTTCCGTTAACCGATCAATCCCTCTGTCTCGCGTTCGGTCCGGCGTGAGTGATCTGTCTCGCACTTGTTCTGGCTCCCCCCGTTTATGATGGCGTTGGAGCCAGCCTATTCTGTGTTCTGTGTCTAGGGCTCCGTTCCGTGCACCCGTGCCCTGGATGCTTTCTTGTTCATCTTCTTCCCGTATTGTAGCGACTTCGGCAATCAACCTCTTCCTTATAAGTTCCGCTTGAATATGGAGCTCTTGCCTCTTAATCTCGGCAAGTCGTTCTTCAGCTTCAAATTCAATTTGCCTGATCCTTGCTATCGCACTGGCGGTGGAGCGTTGCGAGCGGACGGACGGGGCACGCCGGCGTTCGGGCTCGGCGTGTGTGGTCACTCGTGGTGCCACCTCGGTCGCGGGCGCGGGCGCGGTCGTCTCTGACGCTACGTGAGCGGAGGAGGGTCCCGCTTCGGCGGGTCGCGGCTCAACGGGAGCATTCGGAAGCGCGGGTTCGGACGGGGACGCGGGGTAGTCTTCGTAGACGCGAAGTGCAGCCTTCTTCCCCCTCGTCACTGGTGGGCTCCTGGTGGTCATCTTCTTCAGCACTTTATGCCCCTACCTACCTAGCGGTCCCTAACACTAAGACTAAAACCGCCCTAAGGCGTTTACCCGCTATTCCGACCGTTTGGCACCGTTAGGTGACCGGAATAAACGGGCCGTGGACCAGCCACGTGAGAGGGTGGGGGGTCTTCACTCTTCGGGTGACGTCCTCGTTCGGTTGTCTTCAACGGACGCGGGCTTATCTTCAGGCACCCCGTGCCCTTGCGCCGGTCTTGACAACGTCGCACGTCGCACCGTTGGGTGATCTTCAGGCACCCCGTGCCCTTGCGCCGGTCTTGACAACGATGCTCGTCGCACCGTTGGGTGATCTTCAAGCCCGCGCCGTCTCTTCAGTGGTTATACGATGTAACTATTTCTTCAAAATCCAGTGGAGCGGGTCTTGTCGGCTCCGCAGGAACAACTGGTCCGGTCGTCGCAGGAACGGCTTATCCGGGTCGGAGGACCAAAAACTTGTAGAGGTCCTACCCAGGCTTCAATGATAGACTCGGTACTGTGCAAAAGTGGACTGTATTTACTTTTTCTTCTTAGTTGCTAGTTTACAAGGTATAAATCGCGTTCTTGAATGATCACAAATTTCTGGTCAAAAACGGTTTACCTTTATACAAAACTACTCCTCGCCCTAGCCATGGTGCGGGGATCGTAATTCACGCTTTCACAAATCATGTTATACAATTCTTAATACATCGAAGTTTCCAGCAAAGTTAGACGGGGACTTACATGTAGCTATCTCACTCTTTTGATCTTTACAAGTTTAAACCGTTACAAGTTTAGCTACCTATTAACATTTGAATCTGATTCGATCTTATAACTACCTAATACATTTTAAATCTAGATTCGATCCTGCCCCGTCTTTGATCGTCCGTTACAGTCATTAAACCTCGTATATTTTGTTAAATCTTGTATTTTTTGTCTCGCAAATATTATGTTAATACAAACTGGGATGAGAAAATTAGCAATGAAGTGCCATTTTAATTCGGATAATAGGAGAGCGTGAAGTTAGGAACACTCATTTTATTAGACTACTTAATAAATAGTGCATAGAGTTATCACACTATAGGTACTCCAAAAATAAACCCTTCTTTCATGTCGATCATGCGAGAGAAATGTGCTTAATTTCTTAATTGACATATCTGTGCCAAGTGAGGTGATTACTTTATTATTAGAGTTCAGACGGTTTAATTCGTAATTTCGGAAGCTTTCACGCGCTGTCAATCTTGTAGAGTGACGTCACAGATCAACGTCCGCAGGTCGTTGCCCCGGGCTAGACTTACTAGGTTCAGATTTTCAGTTCATTTTAGGTCAGCTGGTAAGGAAATACAAGTTTTGGCTGTCAGTGGTTTGATTATGATCTAAAACTGTATCAGGGCACAACAAAACTTAATCATTAATCAGCTGCAGGGTTCCTTGTCGCATTTCATCGTTCATTTATTAGAGATATTTTCATCTAAAATTGGATGCTCCTCCATAGCCACTACTTAAAGTTGTCATAAAAATAGACGTTTCAAAATGATCTTTTTGACTGCAATAGAAAAATATTAACTAGTCTTGCTTGGCGTAAAATGAAGCATTGGGGAGCGTAATTTAAGTCGGCAAAATCTACCTAACTAGAAAAATGTTGTCTAGCTAGCCTAAAATAAAAGCAAAAACCTAGTTATATCACAAATAATATAAACATGAAAATTCAGGTGCTCTATTTATGAAAATATTTAGAGTATATAGGGAAAATATTATAATTTGTTTTATTATGTCTTCAAAAGAATTCATGATTCATATTCTATGACCAAGCTGAGAGGAACCGATAAATTTTGTAGCAAATCCCACACAATTTTATTCATTTCTAAGTAATTTTCCGAAAGGTATAAATTGTAAATGAGAGGTGAAATTGCAGATTTTTGTAAAGCTGAGAACAGACTGTTAAGGTATTATGAAGGCATTGGAAAAAGCTCTGTGTGTCTATTCTTCTACATCAGCAGTAACATCTGATCTGAACATCAATGCTGTGTTGCCAGCGTTCTGAACCTCAAAAGGAAAGAATAAACCCTTATAGAATCACTTCGTTGTCTGTCTGTCAATACCCTCTTTAAATTTTTTAAAACCATCTTAAAAACTTTCAAGCCAGCTGGACTAAAACCCGCAACCTTCCTCTTGATACGAGGATGCACTGCCAATTGTGCTACAGGCTCTTGTCACGTCAGGGTCGAAATTAATGAGATAATTCAGTTTACGACTCCAAGCCTGACGTGACAAGAGTCTGTAGCACAATTGGCAGTGCATCCTAGTATCAAGAAGAAGGTTGCGGTTTCAAGTCCCGCCCGTCTTTAAATTTTTATGATGATTTTAAACATCTTAGAATTTTTCGTAAGTGTCGGATAACTCTATAAAAATAAAATACACTTTCTCTTAGGAATGTATTGCGGCAACAATGAGGGCTTTACATTTTCGATTTAAAAAGAAAAAACTAGTTCCAACTAGCGTACTAGATGGCGCTGCTTAAATACACAATATCAAAATTTGTCTAAAACAATCTCACTTCGTCAGATAAACAAACACAAATGTTCGTTTTTTTTATTTCAAGTTCCTCGGAAAATAATGTTGACACGTCAATTGACTTTGCCAATTCACTTCCCTTTGTTAATCAGAGCATGTCAGAGCAACGCCATCTTTTAGCAGTTATGAATAGATGGCCGTGAAAACCCCTTATTTAAAACGAACGAATCACTAAGTACAAAATATTTAGAAATGGTGAAGGATTCCGTGGTCAATACGACTGTGTTTTAGTAATTTGAAAATACAAAGTCAATTTTGCAGTTGAGTTTGGTAATTTTGTATGAACATTAATATGAACTGTTAACAAATCCAACTACAGTAACAGTAAGTTGAATGAATGAATGAATAAATATGTATTTATTTCAAAAAAGGTTTACATATTGCACTTTTATATAAATAGTTATATTTCTAGGATACCTAGGGTGTTCTGCATTACAACCTTGTTATCTACATCAAATACTTTGATACCTTGCTCTAACTAAGTTTAAAAACTTGTGTTTAGACTTATTGGTCGAATACTGCACGTAAATATCTATTCAACAAAAGTTTGGCTGGTAGGGTAACACGCTCGCTCGATCAGTCTTGTTGCGTCGCAAAACAGAACTGAAATCGTTTCAAGTAAAGTGCCGTGTGTTGTCAGTACCGGCTTCATGCAAATGGAATGAAGCCTATACTTGATCCCAAAAATCGTTACGTGTGTGGCCTATATATATATGTATATATATATATATATAGTAGTCGCATATAATGTGTAATATATGACCACCGCGCGCGCTAATTGGTCAAATCAAATAGCGCGCGCTTCCCCAGTTTCCTGTTACACATTTCCGTCCCTTTTGCCAAAATCACTTCCACAAACCGAGAGGAAAGATGTTACACATCAATAATAAAGGTAAAATGTAATCCAAATAAAGTCTCAATGCTGTTTTTAAAGGACTAAAAAGTCCAATGTTTAGTTTAAGTCCGTTACTACAACATAGTCTTATGATGTTAGCTAAAATGACCCCGCATCTAAGATAATTGCAGCTAAAATTTAATCACACCTTTACGATAATTTATCTAGAAAAATACTTGAATGCGACCGTGTCCTTCTAAACTCAAGATTAAAGTATCCGGGGATAATAAAGCAGGCATAATCAATTATTTCCTAGCATTTTTACGAAATGGCCCAATTTATCGAACCGGTCTTTAATGTCAAGACCGCGCTAAAGATGCTCCTAAACGAGCAACATTTCACGGCAATCTGTTGCCGGAAAGTATTGTCGGTAATTACTGCAACAATGTTTGTGACGCTCGTCAATGCTCCCGTCATATTCCCCGGCTATTTTGACACAATATTGCCTAATAAGAAGTGAATGAATGTACATTCTTTATCACACCTTACAAGCTATAAAAAAACGCAACTGAACTGATAACTGAGATGACGGCTGATAGAGAAGTATGGAAGAAAGAAATATGTTATAATGTGGAAAAGGGCAGAAGATGATTGCCGATAACATCAAATATAAATGGCAATATTAAATATAAATAATTTGAGCCACACATGGCACGGCATCTAGTGGGTATGATTTTAATTGAATTGTTTACTAACAAAAGATGGACATACTTATGGTCTGAAATAAATAATAGTACATTGTTAAACAAGAGGAGAAAGTATTATTATCAATTTGGCCTCTTCCATTTGTAAATAGAAATAAGGATTAGTCATGAAGGTTGTATTTAATTTCAGCATTTATGAATGCATCCTCTTTTACTTTAGATATAAATAAGGATTTGTCATGGATATTGTATTTCATTTTAGTATATTACGAATTCAATAAGTCTCATTCTATTTTCAAATTTACTTACGCCCCCAAGGGCGTAAATCTCATTTACGCATCTGGTATCGAACTAAGAATGACCAACTTTCAGAGCATGAGTGATCAAAATGATATTGTATTTGAATAGATTAAGCATGTGATGCTGGACAGTGGTGTTGGACATTGCCGGCCACATTCCCGTGAAAATATTCGTTTACGAGCACCTTATGACTTATGGAAAAACGCCAAATGTTCCACAGCGCGTGAGTTTCATGAGAAAATAAGTATTAGGAGGTGATAATATTTTTGATGGCAAGTTTTATAGGTTTTAAATGGTAACGAAAGATGAACAAAGAATATTATGTCATTTTATGAGTCTTTTGTCAGATATTCGTTAGCGTTTGTTCAGATTACAGACGATTAACTAAATATATTTTATAACACATTTTGCTCGTAAAGGGTCTCTTATTTCACCAATTTCAATATCGTAATGTATGTCATTACGTACTTGTGCGTTATTGTAATGTAAAACGCACGAGTTTCTTTTTAATAAGGTAAAACGTACGGTTTATCAAGATACTCCGTGTAAAACGAACGGTACTTTTTTAAATCTTAGCAAAGAGTTTTTATGTCAGAAAGTGGTCAACATTTTATGAATAAAATTAACTTTGGGAGATAAAATATAAAAAATAAACATTTAATTCTTTAATTTAATTAATTTTTATTATAAGTTACAACCATTTATCTGTAACAAAAACAAAAAAATATTAATTTACTTTATTAGTAATAAAACTGTATAAATAAACTGTTTTTGTGCCATTGCCTTAAAAAAAGCGCTGATGCGCGCGCATCGCTAAATTGTGAACAAGTAAAAATTATTCCGCGCGCTTTTTCTTTCCGAGAAAGTCAGAGTTTTATTTATTTCCTCGCAAATATGTTATAAAGCATCGTATGACATACGTGCGCTTTAATAATTACAGCCTCGGCTGTAGTTTTCAACTTACCGCACTTATAACATAACGTACTATTGTATATTGTTTTGTTGGTTGTTAATGGGTGAGATCTGATGGTGGCAAGATCATTTGTAATGTACTTTATGCAAGAGGCTTATATTCCTACACTGAATAATTTTTTAATTTAATTTTGTATCTCATTAATTAACTATCATCAACCCGTGGAATCATAAATGTGGTATCAAATTTGTATTTTTTTAATCTTTGCATGTTATTTTTCGATAATTTACTCTTTTTTTATCTTTTACAAAATTGCTTTGGTTATGGTTACAAAATTGTTACAGGTCGTACGTGAAGAACACAGTTGAAGTCATGGACGTATGCAAAGCGTACCCACAGCCTCGACCAATGGTGTTGAGAAGGAACCCCGTGAGGTTTTAGTCAGTAAGAGTCTGCCACCACTACCCCAAGGCGGAAAGTATCTGGTATGACGGATTTCCTCACGTAAATAAAAAAAAATGGGGTGTAGCTGTGTCATGGACACGGCCGTGTGTTGTACGTGAATACGTGTACGTAACTGGTAATATTTTTTATACCAAATATAAAATACGCTATTTTATAATCATGTTTGAACACTAAGAAGTCCTTTGGGTCATGCTAAATAGAAATCACGGAACGCAGCAAAATTACCTCAAAATAGCAGCGTCTCCCTCTTACACCGGTTAACCCGAAAATGATGTTATTCTAACAGAGAAAATGGACAACTCTATATAAAACTAATGATCATTGTAGCTTGCCATCAAATCAGCTTAAATCAGTAGATTAAAGGAATTTTCTACAAAAATAGTAATTTATTTAACTTCCGTGATGACCTCCGTAGCGCGAATAACCGGCTGAGACGCAAGAGGTAGCGGGTTCTATTTACGGCGCGAGATATTTGTTCCGAGTCTAGATGTTTATCTATGCATTAGTTTAAGTATGTATTAACAAAAAAATATATATAAGTATAATATCAGTTATCTGGTTCCCATAGTACAAGCTCTGCTTAGTTTGGGGCTAGATAGCGCTGTGTGAAATGTCGAGGAATATTTATTATATTTATTTAAATGAAAATATCGAATTAAGAATTCGTAGAACAAACACTGTTTTCTTTCATTTTCGGGTAGACATGAAATGTTCTGAAGCAACCTGTATTTATCCATCCGAGTAGCAAAGTGCGTGACCCAAAAAGCATACAAGATGATGCAGGTGTTGAAATCATTACGCAACTTTTCCATGTAGTTTGCAAATACAGAACTATTCCGAGCTTTGTTGATATTATATTAAACATTAGCTTCCGCCAGCGGCCTCACACGCGTTGTTAGTCAACAAAAAGTAACCTATGTTTGAATCCAGGTCATAATCTATCAACACACCAACTTTTATCCAAATCGGTTCAGCCATTACGACGTGATAGGGTAACAAACAAACATCCAAACTTTCAAATTTATAATATCAGTGTGAAAGCGAAACGAGATGAAAGTTTTTTTCATTTGTAAGACATTTTGTCAAAATAAAACTATTTACAATTTTTAGTTTATTATAAAGTTGTGGCCTGTAAGTCTATTTCGGCATTGATGTCAGCATCCGATATGGTCTAGTGGCTAGGATACCTGGCTCTCACCCAGGAGGCTCGGGTTCGATTCCCGGTATCGGAATAACTTTTTGCATTATGCGATCACTTTTACTTTTTAAACTCAAGTCCATACTTAATTTTATTTGTATTTATTTAGCTAATTACATAACTTGATAGAATAATTTTCGCAACAAACTAAAAGACTCAACAAAAAATTTCATAATAATTTGAGGTATTTATTGATCGAGCAAAGCGAGATCTCCAATTTAACTTGGTCGAATCGGCGTGTATGTTTGTTTGTTCAAGAATAATTTTCGGAGCATTAATCTGATCATCGTGAAATTTGATATATAGGTAGGTAGAGATGGCACAATCCTGTCGTGTGACTAAATAAGCTAAAAATGTTGGGGAAGTCAAGTGGGACGTCTAATGAAAAGTCTTCATGAGTACATTTCGACCCCTTTTTATTTTTAGTTTTATCCTTTTAGTTTTTGAGTTATTAGCCATCATAAAAACTGAACTTTGACGAAATTCACAGGGTACACCAGTGACCCCACAGTGCTGTAATTTGGTATGCGTGTAGCTTTAGTGACACAAATATAGGAAAAAGTCTGAAATCCAGAATAGCTGCAATTTCTACCCCAAAAAAGTATAACCAATTAACATGAACTCCCGTTATCTGTTATTTGAACTAAACTGTTGGTCAAGGACATTGGTTATGTATTTCATGACACTATTTTGATAGTCAAAGATCACAATTTTTTTTGTACCTATTTATGGGAAACTCTCGAGATCTCAGTTTGGGGCGAATCACTAGTACATTTCAGTTTAAACTTCACAATTTTACTTCGGTCTGTTGAGCAGTTGATAACAGACAATGAGGAAATGAGTTCCAGACGTCTGTCCTCCCCATTCGATGACGAGTTGGCCACTTTTGCGAAGTCTATGACATTTAAGTCACTCAAAATTGTAAAATTTTGCCAAACCACGTTACTAGAGTGTCACTCTAAACATTTATAACCTGGTAGTATTGGTAACTAAACGTGGCGTGGTAAACTAGTTATTTATACAAAATTAAAAAAATAACCCTCATTTTTGCGTTAGGGGCTGAAAACTGACATAGCTAAGAACCACCCTAGTTATGCGCAGTTGAGTCAATCGTCAACTCACCCGGGTCAGGCAAGATAGCGATTTCAAAAAATATGTATATATTTGAGCGTCAATTCACCCGGTTTCTTAGTCATAGTATTCAGTACAGTGAAAGACAAAATAGTAAACTAAAAATGAGAAGTAATTGTACAATGTCATAGACAGACAGACCCACACAGACATAGGCGTCAACCTTATAAATAACCCTCTTTTTCGAGTCGGGGAGTTAAAACACTCTTGCGACGTCCTCACCATAATGGAGATAAGTGACATTGTACTGACATTGATTCTATACACTCTTACTTAAAACTCAACAAGCTTCCGCGAGCGGCTTCGCCCGCGTTGTTTGTCAACAATGCCTATGTTTGAATCCAGGTCATAATCTATCAACACACAAAATTTTATCGAAATTGGTTCAGCCATTACGTCGTGATTGAGTAACAAACAAACAAATATGCAAACTTTCTCAATAATTATATTAGTGTGATCAATATCAACCAGTATCAACTCAATCTGTATTTTACAATGTAATAATTCCTTATTACTCAATCAATACAATACTCAATAAATATATTTTGACGACCTCCGTGGCGCAGTGGGTGAATAGCCGGCTGAGACGCAGGAGGTAGCGGGTTCGATTGAACAAATGTTTGCATGACCTACAGATATTTGTTTCGGGTCTGGATGTTTTTCTATATATTATAAGTACGTATGTATTTACAAAAAAAAGTATATAAGTATTCTATCAGTTATCTGGTTCCCATAATACAAGCTCTGCTTAGTTTGGGGCTAGATAGCGCTGTGTGAAATGTCCAGCAATATTTATTTATTATTATTTTACATCATCATCATCATCCGCAGCTTGACTTCACCCAATGCTGCGTCTCTCTTTGCATGTGCCATCCTCCACGGTTCTGTGCTAGCCTTATTCAAGTCTGACCCGCGATGCTTGCTACATCGATCGTCTGCCCAGATACCAGGGTACCTAAACATTGTTCTTCCAGCAGCGAGATGCAATACATATTACAAAACAATTTATGATATTCTGATTTTGATTTTGGCACATCGCATCCAATTTACATATACACACTGACGAAGAAAACCCGTCTTATAAAGACGCCTGTCTTTCTGTTTGTCGGTGGCTATTAGTTCCCAGAAGGAAAGACCGATTCCGACGCAGTTCTTTTAAATAGAATGGTAGTTTTTTTTGTAAATTATAGACTAGCGTTTGACCACGATCTCGCCTCATGGTAAGCGATGATGCAGTCTACGATAGTACACGCTTGCCTAGAAGAAACCTATTCACTCGCGACTTGAAGACCTCTAGGTTGTAGTTATCAGGAAACACAGACTCAGGCAAGGCGTTTCACTCCTTGGCGGTGCGCATAATAAAGGTAGAAGAGTACCGCTTTGTGCGTATGGGTGGTATGTATACCATGGCCGATGGTAGAATGGAGATGGTGGAATCAGGTTGAAAAGCTCCGCAGCACACTCTCCGAAATGTATCCGATAAAAAACTGAGAGGCTTGGAACCTTTCCACGATGCTCGAGGCTGTGGAGCCTTGGATCTGCTAACTCTTCATTGCAAATGAGCTTCTTGGCTCTTATCTCAAATGAATCTAGAGCCTCTAGCTGGTATTTCGCTGATCCGTCCCAGTGGTGAGAACAGTACTCCAGACATGATCGGACTTGTGCTTGGTTTAAGTTGAACAACTGTTCATAGCTATGTGTGACGAAGATCAGGTCAGCCGATCCAAATATAACTTTTCCTTTATGGTGAAGGTATCTCAGCTGTAAAATGGAAATTAGTTATTTTGTAAAAATTAACTAAGTATTGATTGCTTTAATTTAATTTGATTGCTATTTCCTTTTATTTGTAACTTGTATGAGTCAATTGCTTGAAATAAACTTTTTTTTTATTGAAACGATGAGCGTACAAAATGATTAGGATTGTATCATGTTTTTACTTGATCCTCTTCTTCTTCTAGCTGTAATGACTGCTAGGAACCCATTATTAAGCATCGCTCACATGCTCGACTGTCCCTTGTGCTCTACCTGCACAAAGACACTGTTAGCGCAATAGAAGTGGCTAATTTCTATTCATTGATCGAGCGAAGCGAGATCTCTAAATCAACTTGGGCAAATCGGCGTTGTATGTATGCATGTTTGTTTGTCCGGGGATAACTTTCGAAGCGTTGATCCGATCATCGTGAAATTTTATACATATAGTGATGGCACAATTTTGTTGTGACTATACAAGTTAAAAATGTTGGGGGGTTGTTGAGATATTGGGGTTCAAGAGGGGTAAATAAAATAAAAATGCGATTATTAGGTCAAATGAGACGACAAATGAAAGGTCTTCATTAGTACATTTCTAGCCCGTTTTTATTTTTAGTAAAGTTTTTGTAGTTTTTGAGTTATTAGCCCTAATAAAAACAAAACTTTGACAAAATTCACAGGGTACACCAGTGACCCCACACTGCTGTAATTTGGTACGCGTGTAACTTAAGTATCACAAATATAGCCAACAGTCTGATATCCAGAATAACTGTAATTTGTACCCCAAAAAAGATGAATCAATTAACCTGTAGTTTAAATGAAACCGTAGGTGAGGTTAGCTGGTTATGGTTATATTTCGTGGCGCTATTTTGATAGACAAAGATTACGAATAATATTTTTTTTGTTTTTATGGTAGACTCGCGAGATCTCAGTTCGGGGCGAACCACTAGTCTATATGACTGTAATGTGAACTATTGACTCGAAAGAAGTAGAATATTTGGGTCCCGACTGGAGCCCAAAACATAGTTCTTCGTGCATTGCGACTGTTTATGCCGTCATCGTGCCATCGCGAAAGCTGTCCATCAAACGTCCGTAAATAAATGAGATCGGACGCGCGTCCCCGATACACATCCCAGATAGAGTTCATGGCACAGGGTTACAAAAAAATTAACAGTAATTTTGTGTTTGTATTTATTTATACAAACACTACATATAATTATAAATACACTATATATAATTATTTATATATTATGTATAGTGGAGATGGGGTGGACACTTGGCAAGGACGAAATACGGAAGATGGACGAGGGCAGCAACCGAGTGGTGGCCGCGAGAAGGGCGCAGATCACCAGCGAGATGGTCGGACGACATCGCGAGAGTTGCTGGAAGACAATGGATGCTTATGGATGGCAATGAATGATATTACACTTGCATTCTAATAAAAAATATTACTACTAATTCCATCCAATCCAATATACAGCTACAACATAAATCAAATATACACAATCTAAGAAACAAAATTAAATTACATATATCTAATTCTCGAACTAATTACGGAAAGAAAACGATTTTGTTTGAGGGAGCACAGCTGTACAACAAATTACCTAACAACATTAAAGAGTGTGTTAATATAAATGTATATAAAATAAGCTTAAGAAATATGTACAAACGTTATAGAATATAGCACTAATAGAAATAACACAATATAGCACTCCTTAAATAATAATTATAGTTATAAGGCCCCAGGGTGTAAGATTATCATTATAAAATCTCTATGCATCTCATTTTAAGTGAACCATGTAGTTCTTATGAGAAATAAAGTTCTTTAAACCTATGCGCTTGGCACAGGACCGGAGAGAGTGCCGTGATAACGATAACCCAGCAGTGGGTGGATGTGGGCTTAAATGATACTGATGATGATGATTTATTTATTCGACAAAAAGTAAAATACTAACAGTAATACATAAAGCACTGTAAGACGCTAGAGATTTTCTCAGTGCTTAGAGACACTCGAACCGCCATACATTATACAGATCCTTATAAAACCCGTCACCTTTCCCTAAAAATAATATGATAGCTAACACAAATACAACCCACATAAATTACCGTCTACAACCTATTACTAATTATATATCATGAACGATTACGAAGGATTTTCAAGAAAGTTTATCATAAAGTTCCTAATATAATTATTTGCTTACTAGCTTCCGGCCGCGGCTTCGCACGCGTTGTTTGTTATTAAAAAGTAACCCATGTCTCAATCCAGGTCATTATCTATCGATACACCAAAGTTCATCAAAATGGTTAAGCCGTTTGATCGTGAAAAAGTTGCAAACAGACAGATAGACAGTGCTACTTTTGAATTTATAATATTCAAGATTAACAGCTTAGGTGTAGCAGTTTGTACGTATTGTATTTATACTTACTCTAATATAATACGAAGTAATAAAGTGTACATACATATACACACATATTATTACATACATAAATACGCGCGTAAAATATAACACTCTTTCAGTTCAGCAAAGAGATGGTTAAAATTATTTCTAAGATTAGATAGGTTATGTTGGTTTTTAGGTTATGTTTGTATACAGATGTGGAGTTTATAGACAACATCAAAGCTATATCCGCTGAATAGGTTAATAGATCCGATTGTGTTATTTTCGTAATTTTATGATTTGTCTGCAGTATTGTTTAAGTAGCTGATGTTTATTTTCAACTACCTGACCTACCCGGATTCGCCCGGATTTTTATCTTAATAAAATAAAGCCGTTTTTTTAAATAAAGCCTATAGTACCGAGGGGTAGTGTAGCTCTCTATCAGTGAAAGAATCTGTAGAATCGGTTCAGTTGTTTTTGAGATTACCCTTACAAACAACAAAACTCTTTATAATATTAATATTAGTATAGATTTATGTTTTTGGGAGTTATTTTGTGTATTAACGTAAATCAATAATTTTAGACTTTTAACGACACACAAATACTAGTTTACTATTCTTGAAAAAAATAATTACACTCAGTATTTAAAACTTAAACTACGATAGATTAAACTCCTGTAAAATCTCACCTCAAACACATAAAAAAGCACTGACGTATCTCCACCGCCTTTTGAAATGCCGTAAAAAGTTATGGGTTATTTAGTGCTTATCACTATGTTAATAGACACAGTTGGCTAGTTTAATCTGGCAAATGAGGCAGTTTCATTCCCCATTCTAGTTTCAGAATGATTATTTAAAACAGACTCTTGATACATATTCTGTCTTTCATGACGTTAGAACATACGTGGAACATAAACAAGTTAGAAATAGGGCGCGCGTTGTAATAAAAATAAACTTTCCTAACGATGGAACTGTCAGTTAACTTCATGACATTCAAGATGTGAAAGCATCCAAAATAAGAAAACAGACGTCTTCTCCAGTCGGTTCCAAATTAACTGCCAATAGAACAAAAGTAGGGCATTCCAAAAGGTATTTTCTAGAGAAACCCAGTCGAATCTCAAGGCGAGTGGGATGTAAAAAAACTTACTAATGAGTAGGGAATATTTATAGAGCAGATCCCACGCCAAAATGTTGAGCCAGATACAGAGACCTCTCACGTCCCCACAAAACTACTAAAACGCGAGTGAAAATTAGCAAAATTCACAATCCTGAAGGACCGCACTAAACTTGTCAGATGTACGTATTGTACAGATACTATAATTTTGATTTTTCCACGGAATCAGGGACGTTGACCCAGTATAAAACATGAAAATTATAGGGCAATTACCTGTAAAACTACGTCATAAAATTTTAGAAGAGATGTAAATCATTCTTGAAAGAAAAATGTAGGAGAAACAGTGCATAAATAAACGACGGATGAAATGGGTTAATGGTGACACATTTTCCTGATATCAAGCTTTTGTGATTAACGTAGGACTACACCGACCTATGACATAAAAATGATACTCGGATGAAGGTGCGCGAATTGAACCGAAACATCATCGGTCGTAACACCCGGTGATAAATTCCGTATTTCACTAAATATCGTCAAAATACTTCTATTTGGTCTAGCTTCATTCTGATTTCCAATTGAGAACCTGTAAATTCAAATTCGCTTCTGAAGTTCTAGTGCAATTTCTAACCAACTAAATGAAACTAGATGTTCATTCCATTTCCAAACAGTGACCACTTCTGAACTTATCAAAAGCTGAATTACCATGGCATAGCATATTTATTTATTTAAGTTTTCTTTATATTATATATTGGTATACTTACGTAATCAGGAACGTCAAACTCATTTAGTTGTATGTACGGGCACTGGAAACTGCGACAGTATTCTACTAATGCAGTTTCCAGTGTTTACATTGTTTTAGTTACATGTAGAAAGTTCACTACAATACATAAATTACAAAAATCTAAAGGGTAATTAATAAGCACCAAGTTTCACTTTATATTCAAAAATTACGCTCTGAAACACTAGTTAACCCTGGAACAATATTCAACAGGACGATATTTCAATATTGTATCATTTGAGTCTGTTGTTCGTTGGTAATATCTTGACACCTGTAAAACCAACCTAATGGAATTCCACGAGTTTAAGCTGTTGAGTCTCATGCAAAGCGATAATATCGATCGACAAAATAACAACGTTCAAAAGTTACTACGTCCTGTCCTACACTAACTTGCCCATTATTTGTCTCGGCTCTCTGATTTCCCGCACGTACTTGACCGATATACTGCCGAGCTGACTTCTAGCGCTGCACCAATAAATTAGAAATAAAACAGATGGCCTGTTTTCACAGACACACTATGAATTGCTTCTCTTTAACTTTTCAAAATAATAGAAGCTATTTTTTTCTTTAGCGATAATATGTATATCAACGGAACAAGGGACTTCATTTGATTATTTAATCTCGTAGAATATTTGAATAACTAATTTCGATAAAATCCTTATGACTGTCTATGGTGAGTGTTTACAGTATGGCACGTGGCCAGTCCACATGCTTTGAAAAACCGGTCTATCACTCTCGTTTTCAGCAGGTGAAATTGCTTGCCCAGTATGGCACCGGTCTGCCCACGCGAGGGAGGTAGACACTGCCCTTAACGACACGTGCGGGATTATAACAGGCTGCCTCATACCAACCCTGCTCAAAATGCTCTACCCACTAGCAGGCATTGCATCACCAAGCGTTCGCCATAAGGCTGCTTGCAGTGTTAAAAAAAAAAGCAGGAAACTGGCGACCGGCACCAACTCTACGGCCATCACCCACCATCGGCCTGACTGAAAAGCCGTAAGAGCTTCCTCCGATCCACCAATCCCACGGCCAAAGGCACGGCAGTAGCGAGACTTGAATTGTGGTCCCTCCATCACACTGCCCCTCCTGATTACATTCCACCAGTTGATAACATTCCTTCCGGCTACAAGCTGCAGTGGCCAATTTGGAAGTCCCTAAACGGGTTACGCACTCAAATTGGTCACTGCCGAGACAATCTAGCCAAGTGGCGCTACATCGACCCATTCCGGAGTCAGTGCCACTGCGGGGCCACCTTAAAACAATGGCCCACCTGCTCTCTTGTTCTCTATGCCCAACCACCTGGACACGTGAGGACTCGTACCAGGCAACAGTGAGGGATGTTGAAGTTGCCTCTATTGGGCTAATAAAATTTATAGTCAAACAGACATTGACACTAAAGAAGAAGACAGGTCACAGAGGTTCTCTCACCATAGTATATTTTAGTCTACTAAAAATGATACACGAATCGAATCAGGTTATCTGATCCTTCAGAATAGGAGGGGAAAGATTAAAATTTTGTTTGAAAAATCGCCGGATGTCTGTTTACTCTTGACCAACTTTCTCTGAGTCGTATTCCGTGTTTCAATATTTTTATGTCCAATGTTTACGAAGGAAACCATTTGATGTTGTCACTATCATAACATTTTAATATTAGAGAAAAAGTTCTTAATGAGAAATTAACACATTCGTTACACTCAACAGTTTTATTTTTCGAGTTTGTAGATATTTATATTAATGTCTTTGTTTAAAATTGTTTTAAAATAATTAAATTGATAAGCAAAACTTAACTTCAGCATTTTTTATAATTTTAAGGTACTGATAAATTTGAAATGTTGTCCGATAAAAAGTGCTTCTTTACGGAATTTTTGTATAAACTTAAGACCATATCCATACTTAATTACTAGTGGTTCGCCCCGAACTGAGATCTCGCGAGTCTCCCATAAAAACAAAAATATATTATTCGTCATCATTGACTATCAAAATAGTGCCACGAAATAAACAACCATCTTACTTGACCTACAGTTTCATTCAAATTACAGGTAACGAGAGTTCATATAAATGGTTAATCTTTTTTGGGGTACAAAATGCAATTATTCTAGATTTCAGACTTTTGCCTATATTTGTGTCACTAAACCTACACGAATACCAAATTTCAGCATTGTGGGATCACAGGTGTAACCCTGTGAATTTTGTCAAAGTTTTGTTTTTATTATGGCTAATTACTCTAAAACTACAAGGATTCAACTTTAAATAAAAACAGGATTGAAATGTACTAATGAAGACCTTTCATTTGACATCCCACTTGACCGATTAGTCTCATTTTCATTTTTTTTACCCCTCTTGAACCCCAATATCTCTACGACCCCCCAACATTTTTAGCTCTAAATGTCACACCAAAATTGTGCCATTACTACCTATGTACCTATGTATCAAATTTCACGATGATCGGATCAACGCTTCGAAAGTTATCCTCGGACAAACAAACATACATGCATACTTACATACAATGCCGATTGGCCCAAGTTGATTTGGAGATTTCGCTTCGATCGATCAATAAATTCAAAAGTAAGTCTGTTTGTTACGTTTTCACGACTAAACAAAAGATTGATTTAGATGGAAATTGGTATACGAGTATACGAGTGTGATATAGTCAAACATCGAACCTTCGGCACTCCTAGGTACCACTCATGTGCCACTCACCTAGCCGCTGACCTCCGTAATGGAGTGAAGGTTGAGTGGTTGAAGTGACACTCAGGGGCAGCCATGCGAGAGTTCTGGCGAGAGCCCATCTCAGAAAACTATAGAGATAGAATCGAAACGGGCCACCCTGACTTGAATATGTTAGGTTCAAAAAACTAACTAACATTAAGTACTAATTTAGGTCTGACAGTCAAACCCCGGCGTTTGACAGTCTAAACTAGTCTCTCCTGGGATTAGACAAAAGTTCGTTAGTCTAAGGTAGAAAAATGCTATTTTATATTTAATGGTTTGGATTTTAACTAAGACTTTATACCAGAACTGAAGTTTGACTAGCCAAACCTATGAGCGCCGGAGCTTCGATGTTTGACTATAACATATAGACTGATTATGACCGGGATTTTGACAAATGGTACTTTTTACACCACTGCGCAGGAGGAGCGTGGTTATGTTTTTATTGAAAAACCACGCGTGCGGAGCAACGGGCGGCTAGTAGGCTATATTTTGTTTTGAAATCTCTGCGAAGCTAGGGCGGGTCAGCAGGTAAAATAATAATAATAAATAATAGTGCTCACGACTATATTACTCCCCATATCAGAGATCCTTGAATCTCGTACCCAGTACGCAGGATGTTTCACAGGCTATTCAGAGGGTATTCAGAGGCAAGTCCAAACAGTATTAACGATTAATGTAGATATTAAACGAAAACTTATTTTTAAGATGTTTGTGCTGGTTAAAATGTTTGGATGAGTTTTGAATAATATTTTGGAAGAACTCTAGAAAATCTTCCTTTCGTGTTATTCGCGTAAGTGCTGTGCTCGAGATTGTGCTGCCCAATTTTTGCATAGAAGTTAAGTTCACATGACAGGTTGCAAGCCCATCGCCGTTTATTAGAATAATAACCCGATTGCATATGACTTCAATTTTTTTTTGTTCTGGATGGATAATGTTTTCGTTCACCGTTTAAGCACGTGTTGCGCACATATTTTATTCGAGTACTTAACCTCCGAATCGGCACTTCTACCATGCCACCACTGCTTTGTTTATTAATGAAAAGAATCAAAAAAAAATAAAAAAAATCAACCTTTGGAAATGCTATATAATCTGAATTTGATAACACTCGCAAGAAATAAAGACGGCCATGAAAGTTCGCTAATCTGCAATTGGGTCACATCTTGTCCCCCGTTGCTAATCCATCTTTGTTATGCAATGGCCACAGAAATAACTCGCAAATTATCGAAGAGAAATGCTAATGTATTAACACGGTTAGCGCAATTTATTTTGATTTGTTCTGACGCGCCGGCTCGTGTGATCGTGTGACAAATTAGCAAAGTTGACCTTCGGATCCGAATTTCAGTTGAAATTTAAAGGGAATGTAGCCAGGCATTCAATTTAGATTGTGAAAACTTACACAATCTGAATCAAATTTCGTGGTTGGTGACGATTTGCTTGCGCACGGTGATATAATGCGAAGAGCCAATGATCTAACTAAGAGCTGCCTTGAAATGATTCAGCGGTGAACCAAATCACGAACTTTTAGACTTTATTCTATCTGATAAGTATTATGCCTTATGTTAGTTTTGCAATCATGTATATTGCAGATACTACCATTGATTAAAAGCACAGAAATAATAATGTACAACGTACTAAAACCATTTTTATAATTGAAAAGTAAATTTAAACCTGTTTTTCAGCGCCCAAAACACAATAAGCAAAAGTTTAGTAGATGAAGATCATGCAACCTACCTTTCCCCGTTCTTCTTCCCTTTACCCTTGGGGTACTTCTTTTTCGGTCTGCAGGCCAGCTTATGTCGGGCTGCTGAAGTGTCCAGGAGCTGTGCTTCCACGTCCAGGGTCGCGTCTACCGCCGGCCTGGAGGGAGGGGATTTGTTAATGGATGTGACCGTTAGAATATGTCAACTAGGGGTCTACTTTCTGAACCATTCCAAACATATTTCAGAAAAGAACATACGAATTTTTTATTCTTTCTCCACGCAAACGTTACTTGAATGTTCAGAAAGAAGTGTTGGAAATATAACAGTGATATCAGGTCTCATTCATTGATTGGAATCAAAGTAGAGTTAAATGTGAGTAAAAGTCTTAGATGTAGACACCATTGCTAAATTCTGTAATGTGACTGGATGAAGTGAAGATGAATGCTTAGAATTATCTATTCTAAGAAGAAAATTGGTTCCTGTTTGCTTATTTATATTATTATTATTATTATTTGGAGCCTGTACTGTCCCACTGCAGGGCAAAGGCCTCCCTTCCTTCGTTCCACTCCACTCAATCATGCGCGTGTGTGCTCCAGTCTTCCCTATACGAGTCGAGTTCGTCTTTCAATCGGCGTCGCGGTCTGCCACGTAGTCGTTTTCTGTCTTTTAGGATCCACTCGGCGGTGGATTTTGCCCACAACTCCTCCGACATGCGGCAGACATGGCCCGCCCAGTTCACTGTTTCCTGCTTGCTTAATATTAATAATATCTTTAAATATAGCGCGATTAGTATCTGACAATAATGACTTTCAACAATACAAATGCGATCTAGACTTTTTCCTATCCATCTTCTTACATAACTTAATCTCAACATAAATGTTTTAACAAGTATTTTTTGAAAAGATATTGTGTCATTTTTAAAGAGTCATCATCGCATCATTAATCTGACATCAAGCGATTCTCTGCCAAAACGTGACGCCAAAATAGTTGCATCGCAATTTGCAATGATGATTACAAAGAATTTTGTAGTGGCAAACAAGCCAGCGATCGAGTGACTGAGTGCAACGTATCTTGGGGAATTTCAGATATGCAACCACAACAAATTTACGAGTGATGTGTCATTTTTAGAACCGTGTCGAAATTGGCATGTCCTAGAACCATAAAGTTTAAGATATGTGGCTTGTGCATGAATGGAACAAGGCACACTGGTTCCTTTCATTGCAGCTACTAGTTTTTTACAGGATGCGTCATTAATATGCATGTTAATCCTTATAACATACATATTAAGTTTTAATATAGGGGCAAATAGCTCGAAGAAGTGAGGGCTATTAGGCCAGAAAGGTTCTCGAGTGGAGAACACGCACTGGAAAGTGCAGCGTTGGACATCCCTCTATTAGATGGAAGGAGCACCTGATAGTTGCTGGCAGCCGTTGGGTGGAGGCCGCACGAGATCGGTTGCTCTGGAAATCTATGGGGGAGGCCTATGTTCAGCAGTACGTCGTATGGCTGATATGATGATGATTCCAAATGAGCCACCACAAATAGACACAGCCACATTCAACTAAAGCACCCGTGTTTTTAGTATGTCACAGTTTTTAACTCCACATGTTCCGGCGCGGCACCAGCCATCAATCAAACGTCATGACCGGGCCTGACACCTGACGACCACTCAATGTCACGGCTTCACGAGGTATAGGGTTCCATCATGTGATCCTGCCTATTTTGAAGCAAAGGTCAATGAGATCAAGAGCATCCAATGTTTAGAAACAGAAGCTACTCTGTATTGTAATATCATAAATTGTATAATAGGCAAAAAAAGGTTGCCGAATAGAGATAGCTTTTAGCAATAAGACCGCTAGTTGTATTTCTGTATGTCCAGTTATTTGTTGTAATACTGTTTGTTAATTTATGTATGGTGTGTCTACAATAACACGTTTTCTATCGATCTGTTTCTACTAGGATGGTCTACGACAGCTAAGCTTTTCAGGGGAAACAGGGCCTAATTCTTATCATTTTGTTTAACACTTTGTTGTCGGTAATAAAGACTGGGTTGAAAGTTGAGATCGGGCAGATAGGTCAGCTGCTAGAAACCCTGTATCTTCAAGAAAACTAAGGAGACTTACAGTAACTCATATCAGCAATGCAGTCAGCGAGAAAAGTGGCCATATTCATAAAACTTTTTATTTTTTATGCCAGTCGATTGCTTGCTGAAAGGGTACTAGTTTTTTTTTTAATTACTATGTGCAAAAATTAATACCTCCAAAAGTTAGTCTCTAACCGTCTAAGTACAAAAAAAAACTTTTCTCAATTTCAACTTTCAATCCTGTATAATCTACTCACTTTCACCAACAAATATACTTATTTTCTTTCTTCTTGGCCGCGGGACATACGAAACGACCAATCTAGATGTGGTTTTACTGGTCTCTTAGGTTTACTGTGACAGTCTACTAAGTAATACTACTGTGATTTTCCTAGGGCGCTTGAGTGTCAACTCAAGCGTTCACGAGGTCTTTAGCCGTATTCATTAAGGGCGACTTGCGCAACGATGCCTAAACGTCTAAACATGTTTAAATTTATAGAAATACAAATTATTTATTTATGACACAGACATACATAATTACAGATAAAAATACACGTTTTAACAAACAAAATTATTGTGATCATAAATCGGCTACCCCACTCAGCATTCGCTGGTTTTCAGTGACGCCGTATTGCTTTGACGTATTGTATGATTTGACGTATTTGATGTATACAACTCTCTAAATCATATTTAACCACTAAATACGTTTAGACACCGTTGCGCAAGTCGCCCTAAGTCTGAAGATGTTATTGAGACCTAGACAGTGCTTTGTGTTTTTTAAAGTCTTGTGACTTTCTTATATACTGATATCTATTTACGCATACAGGTTGTTTGGTAATATACTGACGATATTACGATAGACGATTAAAAAACTACTGTGTCTAGACTGCCCGTGTCTGTACTGTATCTGTGGTTATATGGCAAGCACTATGCAATAGCAAAACATAAGTTTAATAAAGTGTTTGTTTTTATACATATGCCAAAATAAATTTCACATTTCTATGGTAAATATTTCACAAATTTATTTATTAAGTTCATCAAAATAACCCCTTTCATTTTTGTGAGTTATTAAACACCCTATATTTATCTACTGGTCGGTTGTTTCTAGACTATTTCTTGTAAGTGGTGTTTTAACACATAAAATGGCCTTGTTAGCACAGTAATATTGTGCTTACTGTTACTGTATTTCTGAGTTTTAACTTTCGACTTTTTCCTAGAACGTGTTTCAACACATCGAAACATCTATTTTCCTCGGGTTTCCCCATAACATGTCGGGCCCACTATCCATTTCACTTGAGCATCGCATGCACCGTGCTATTTCAGGCAGCCCAGAAACTCCGTGACGTCAACGGTGGCACCGTTTCGAGGAACAGGACACAGTCCCGTCTTGCAACTGTTGACTTGCTCAATGTTTGGAATGGGAGAGGATATTGATACTAAATTGTTGACCTGTGTCGTACAATTCCAATGACTAAACAGTTAAGATTGCTCAGGTTTTGTTGAGGTAAGTACCTAAGTGAAGATTGTTTGTGTTGTAGTTGCCTATACAACGTATGTATTCTGAGATTTGATTATCAGTATAACCCGAAACCAAATAGTCTTAAAGGAGACGCCAGGAATCGCACTCTTAGAAGTTAATGATTTTTCTGTTTTTTTTTGTTGAAATACCACTTCGTAGGTAAAGTAATTTGTTTTCATGGAGCACCTTGTTATAGCTTTATTTGATATATAAGTTATATCTTTGGCTTTGACAAAGCTTCTGAACGAATCATTCTAAGCTTTGGATTATGTCGTGAAGTGAAGCTACCGATGCCGCCATATTTAAATTCTCGAATTGACTCTTTGATTTTTATAGTGTGTGTAGGTGTTACAACTACTCGTATGGTGTTGTTATATAGTAAATAAAAATCTCGTCTCACAGTGTTTGTAGCAAAACTCCTCCGAAACTGATTGTTATGAAATTTTTTGTGTATATTCGGTAGGGCTGAGAATAATACGTAAACTATTTTTATACCCCTATATGTGATAAAGGTGGTCCACCCCAAAAATTTTTTTTTGACATTATTTTTTTTTCATTTTTTTATTATTCGGCAATAAAAAATACATACAACCATAAATTTTCACGCTTGTACCACCAACCCCTATTTTTTAATAGTGATATTAGTACTTGAATAATTTTTTATTTTGAATATAGAGATAATTGATTACAGTGGGCACGTGCACAGAAAAGGGCATTGAAAAAAAATAATTTAACTCAGCTAAGCAACACAAAATTTATTGATTTTAAGGCAGTACGAAGTTCGCGGGGTTAGCTAGTAATAAAATAACATAAATATTAAAATAATGTATTCATCTATCATGGGGATGAATATTCATCCCAGTGATAGATGAATATAGTCCTAGGTCCTAGTATTTCTTACTCAGTAGATACGCAGACCTGTGAAGATATATCACAAGGGGTACTCAGAGGTAAGTCCAAACATTACGTTTGATACAAGCCCCCTTTTTGCATAGACCATTTACAAGAAAGGTTGCAAGCTACTTAAGGATACTAACCTGGTAGCGTACTTATTACTATTTGCTTGCAGTTTTCGGGCATCTTCACGAATGATGATTATGGCCCATGGTCAGGTAATTTTAATATTTTATCTAAATATAAATTTTGAAACTATCATGGTTATTAACACTATTTGTACTAAAAACGGGATATTTACCACAAAGTAATCTCAACTGAGCAACATTACATCCCAAGACTGGTTCAAGAGGCAATTGAGATTACCAAACACAAGAATTTCAATCGTGAAGATGGTTTTCAACTATCTGGAGCCTGGAATCCTGTGGTGAGAATGTGTAAGAACCAAAGAAGTGTAGTGTCAATTTCGCGTCCTGATACCGTGAGTGTTGTGTGTCGGAATCGAGTTATGATCGAGAATGAAACCGGTAGTAGTGATAGTATTAGTGAATTCATTCCTAGGAAGAGACTAAGAAAGAGGTTAGATCGTTATATCTGCCAATAACTACCCACTCGCAAAGACTTCAGTTTACCCGTGATCATGGCGCATGCAACTGCGTCGAAATATCGGGACACTCAAGAACTCACACATCATGGTAAATATCCCGTTTTTAGTACAAATAGTTTTACCTAAATTCCTTTATAAGTCCTGTTTCCATTGTGACTTCTAAGTTACTTAGCAAAGGTCATAAGATTTACGACCTTTGCTTTAAGCACATTTGACTCCCGGGTACTCTTTCCACTCTTGTGTAGTTAAACTTATACGTAAGTAGTATATAGATATCAAGGAACTTAACAATTCTATAGCACAGATATGGACACGCATAATGAATATTTCAAGTATGCGCTTGCCAAAGTATTTTTTTTGATAAAAGTTTGAGATGGAACAAGCTAATATCCCACCCACCTAATAGTATGCAGTAACCTGGACTCATAATATTTTATTTATACAAGTTTGACATTTAAGATTTGAGATTTAAGAGTAGTAGAGTTTCTTGTGAAAGGACTCGCTCAGGGAAGTACTACCGTCATACCTATTTCTGCCACGAAGCAGCATTGCTGTGTTTTCGTAGGAAGGGTATGGTTGCCGGTGAAATTACAGGCACGATACAGAGCACCTGCGAGGCATTTCTCTGTTATAAGCGATGGTTACCACTTAATGTCTGGTGGGCCATAAGATTGATCCGTCTCCAGGTAGTATAAAAAAAGTTGGAACAGGCGTTTAGCCCACCAGCAAGGCTAGCACAGGTATTTCCTTGTCTTCGATGTTATTTAGTAACCTTAGCTTATAAGAAAGCATTGCCTCGTAGATCACACATTTTAGAAACGTGTCCTACGATGCCTATCTGCTTGAGGCATACAGGTGTAAAGCCTAATGTGCTAATGTGTTATTCCACCCCTGCTCTTCAAACCGAAACACAGCAATGCTACATGGTGGCTGAAGAATCCGGGCCTCTTTAAGGTAAGAGTGAATAGGTTTCTCCTACATCATCGCTTACCATCAGGTGAGATTGTGGTCAAACGAAGATCTATAAAGTTTAAAAAAAAAGTAGGTATTATAGTAGTACTTCCCCGTGCAAGCCCTTACACCAAGAATTCTACTACTAATATATATAAGATTAAACAAATAAATAATAGTTTAAAAAAAAACTTTAAAAAACACGCTTTTGTAGATAAACGAACTAAAAAGTATTTTTTTTAATAAATTTTAATTAAGAATACCTAATGTGATTTTTATGAAATATTTTTTTGAAATTAAATATAAGTAAATTATATAATAAAAGTAAATTAATTTTTTTTTTTTAATACACTATTCTTAATTTTAAATTTATTTAAAATTATTTTCTACTTTTTATTTTAGTTCGATTATCTACAAAAGCGTGTTTTTTAATTTATTTTTAACTCCGATTTATTTTCTATTTTTAAGTTCGGCTAACCACAAAAGCGTTATTTTTTTATTATTGAATTAAGCTATTGTCATCGGTCCTTGATAGTGTGCAAAATTTCAATTTAATCCGACGTTTGAAGTGGTTAAAAATCAAGTTGAAAGATTCCGTTACATACATACATACCAAGCTAATCAAAGCGTGATAATAAAATTCAAAACTTTACTAGACAATATTCCAGTCCTCACAAGTCAGAAGAGATATAAGTGTGTCCGATATGACCAAGATGCCACTATAATTTCATATGGCGTCGTCTCCTTTACCTGTGCGATTCGTTTTGGCACTAATCCAATGGAAAATTGGCACCTAGATTTTAAGGTTACTAGTGAAACTAGTACTCTGTCTCTCTTTAGTTTTGTATCTATTGTTTAATTATACAGCAGAATTTCTATGGTTTTCTAGGTTGGTCGAAATAAGTGGGAAGGTATTTGACCACCTAACTGGGGTAAGGAATGAGGATTATTTCTGCTAGCAGCAAACACTAGGAACAAAAAAGCTAACAAGTTCCAATCTACAGTTAATTTTGATCGTGATTAGAGAATAAACAAACAGACAAACCTATTCCATCTGATTTACATCTAGACTGTTCCCGTTATTATTTCTAAATTAAGGTTCGAAATGATATTGTTGAGGCGCTTGAGTCACTCTTGAGTCATTTCTAAGGAATTAGATTTATCCTATCAATGTCAGACATAAATATTTGAAGAGCGCAATATATTTTTTATAGTTTTTGTAATATGTATATTTAGACACGACTCAGAGTGGTGACTTATAAAATAAAATGTCATCACAAAACTATCGAAAATATTAAAATAGGAAAAGAATCATACAAGTTGACGAAAAAACGAAAATACTACATCTAAGCTATTTAACTGCATTACTAAGGTAAATTGACGAAAACGTATCAAAATATAATTAAAAAGAAACAACACAATTTTATTACCTTTATTACATACCTTCTATCATCGATTACATATTATACACAAACATCTACAGTAAATGAATGGTAACTGCCTATAATTATCACAACATATAATGATACATGTATATACTACGCTATATGGCTGTATTTACAATGGCGAGATGGCTGCAACTCCGGGTGATATCTCAGTAATAGTACATTTTGTAAGTGGGCACGCTAAAAACGTAGTCTAAAGATGGACCGCGGGTATTGAAGAAATGGTTCTCGTAACAATAGACACGTCCTCTGTACCTGCATCAACAAGTATCTCTCATTACCTCATCAGATGATGATCGATGATTGTGGGTTGCGTGCTGATGAGGTTTTGTTACAAGATGGTGTGTTGATATTGATTGTTTGTGATGATATTGATTATGTTCTAAGTGATGGTATTGGTGAGCTAGTCAAATTAAGTGATGATGATAAAAATCAAATGAAATAAGTGGGTAAAGTTGCAGAAGTAATAAACAAAATAAACCTTGTAAGGCTAGAAAATTCAGTTGTAGCGTAAAATTGCGTATAAATAGTAAATTTATATTGATAGCATACTGTTATCGTCTTAAAATCAGCAAGAAGATCGCGTTACGTAAGCCCAGTGCAATGAACTCCAGCCTAAAATTATCCAGGAGTGCCTGCGGAATGTTCGCCGCATCTATTAAAATGCACTCGGAGCATTTCCTGTATGCATCTCGGTTTACGAGTACCTATGTGATAGGCAAAGGGTAAAGACGAAAATATATCGGCAGTGGTGGCAAGTGTTATAGTTTAACTGTATGTTGAGGATATTTTATTATTTTAGTTTGTTATTTCAGGATTTGTACGAATTATGTTAAAATGTACAGTGAGTTTGTGACATAATTAGTGTTATCGACTGCTGTTAGTTTTACGTTCTAAAGTTTAAATTCGGCGTAATAACTGCAGTTACGCAAGCTCATGTCGGTAGTTATTTACGAGTATGTTTATTTACGATGTATCCAACGGGGGCACAGTTGTGCAAAGCTCATGCTAATTATAAAGAAATTGACACTCACTTGGATCCCAGACCAGATTTTGTATCGAGAACCTCGACAATATCGCCAGACTTTAGGGAGACTTCGTCTTCGGCAGCGGCAGTGTAGTCTGCTGATGCGACCACCACATCTTCGACCTGTAACAAAGAAGAGTCAATTTTAATACTAAGTAGGTAGAATTGAAATTGTTTGTTGGGTTTCTTGACGTCTATGCTAATTATTACCTTCGGTGGACTTCCCAAACTAGACCTAGATCTCGAAGTAGATAAAGATCGTGAAGGGTATCGTTTGTAACTCGGTGTATTATCTAAACTACTCATTCTGCTTCTGGTGTTTTCTCTGTCAAGCAATACACCGCTGTATCTTCGAGACCAGCCGCCATACTTTGTAATTCTCTGATTGTTGCTTATATTGCAGTACCCAGTAAATGTCTGTAAATCTTCATCTTTATCATCAACGACGGGGCAACTGTACATGGAGAATCGATGGGCTGTGGGTTGACTTAGGTTAAGAGCTGAGAAAACGTGCATAGGTTCAAAATGTCTGATTCCACTTTCATCGAGAACAGTGTACGCGACTTGTCCAGTCAGCACAGCTCGGCTGGCTTCACGAGGCACCACGGCTTGCAATCCTTTCTTCATAATGAGTAAAGCTCCTCGGTGTTTCTTGCGTTGGAATAAGAAATCTTCCATCGCAAGGCTGTTCTCTGGTTGAAGCAAGCTAAGTGGAACATCTTCGGAAGTTAACAGAGGCGTTTCTTCTGGTACAATCATTAAAGCCGCACTCTCTCGCACCAAATCCCTTAGATTAGGATCTGTACGAGCTATTATCGTATCTGTTTCTAATTTACGTAGAGCGGAACATAGACTTGGTGTGTTATCAGCAAGTTTTCGCATAACTGTCAACCTCTTAAGAATATTCATGCTTGTAGCATCTGCTGCTATTTTAGCCATGCAGTCGTGGTCGTTGATAACTGATACCAAGTTGGAGGCCACATCTCTCAATCCGAGGATCTTAGCAAGTCCGATAGACTGTATAACTAGTTCCTTAATATTTTCTTTGTTGTTTTCAGTAATTATTGCTTCTAGTTCTTTTGTACTAGCTTCTTGCACAGCATTTACAATAGCCTTTTGTAAGGTTTCTGTTGCTTCATGATCAGTTTTAATAAATGAGATTGAGTCAGAAATACTACCAAGAACGTTGTAAAGAAGGCTTGTATCACTCTTCGAAATATTTTTGAAAGCTGGCCCTAACACTTCATTTTCAGAGCTCAAAAAGTCAGCAAACTTTTCTATGATTTCTTCTTCAGGGAAGGAATTTTTATGAAGAGCTCTGTTGAGAGCAATTTTTATTAACTCAACCTTCGGTTCAGAAGAATTCTCTAAAATTTCTTCGCGAAGGTTATCTCTATCTTCTTCCTTTTGAAGAATGTTAAACATAGCAGTTACTAAATCTTCATCGATTGATTTGCCTAAAATGGTGTCGATAGATTTTAGAATCAGTTGGTATTTTTCTTTACTGATGTTATTATTTACTTCCTCAAACTGCTCAGCGGTTACCAAAGCGGCCAGCACAGCAGCGGCAATTGAGTTTTTAACATGTTCCTGCTGAGCAGATTGTCCATTTCCGCCGGAAGACCCGTTTTCTTGCATTTCCATTTTCTTTTTGCCATTTCTAGATTTCTTTGATTCACTTGAATGCTCTTCACTCCTGCCATTTTCTTGTAATTCAGATTTTAAATGAGCACTCATTTCTATTATGGATGCAATCACATCCATCAATTGATTTGCCACCTCATCCTTTAGTCCAAAATCAGTGACAAAAACTTTTAAAACCTCGGCATTCCTAGTTTCATTTAGAAGAACACTAATAGCTGGAAGATCAGCGGGAACTTGTCTTCCAATTGACATTCCTGCTTCGGAAAGCTGCCTCAGCATATTTATATCGATAGTTAGTTCTCCTTTAGTCGACGTTGTATCGTTGGGGTTTGTTTTTACTTTCAATAGTTTTAACTCTTCTGGAGTAACGACAAAACTTTGAACAGAAAATTCAAGTCCTTCCTCGCCTTCAGTTAGATCAGGTGCGACGAACTTCAAACCTTCGGGTGTTTGCACTATTTGACCAGGAACAAAAGTGACTCCATGATCGTCAGTTTCAATTACTCTACCAGGTACAAATCTTGGTCCTTCTTCTGTATCTACTACTTGTCCAGGTACGAATCTCGAGCCTTCATCTTCAGTAGATATTACTTGCCCAGGTATAAATGTGGGACCAGCTTTGGTTTCAATAATTTGACCGGGCACAAACCGAGGACCATCAATGGTATGTATAGTTTGTCCAGGAACGAATTTCGGCCCGGATTTAGTGTTTACCACTTGACCGGGTACAAATTTAGGTCCATCTGCTGTGTCAACTACTTGACCTGGCACGAACTGCTCGCCGTTTTCTGTGAAAACGATTTGTCCAGGTACGAAAATACCCTCTACCATTGTGCCAGGAACGAATCGAGATTCGTTGGCTTCATTCTTAACAAGTCGGCCGGGAACGACTTTACCATCTAAGGTTGGCACTCTAGCGCCAGGGTAAAACTCTATTCCCTTTGATGTTTGCAACATATGTCCGAAAACATACAGTGATTCTTCAGACAGTGAACATGTTTTAATATCGATCGGTAATCCTACCGGTGCACTTTCACTAAATGTTATGTCTTCTACGGATTTTGCAACCGAAAATTCTATATGACCATCTGCATGAATAATAGTTTTTCCGGGCAGGAATTTCTCACCAACATCAGTGTGTACTATTTGCCCCTCAATAAATTTAGGTCCATCAATAGTTTCAACAGTCGTTCCCGGAACAAATTCCAATCCATTACCTGTTGACTTTGTCATTCCAGGTACGAAAGAAGTTTCTCCATCCATGGCTACAGTTTGACCAGGAACGAATTTGAGGCCGTTTGGTGTAGCAATCGTAGCTCCAGGTACAAAGTGCAACTCGTCATCTTGGTGCACAACCTGACCAGGAATAAATTGCCACTCATTGTTTACTTTGGAATTTTGTCCAGGCGTAAAAGTCACACCATTGGTTTCTGTTATTGTTTGTCCAGGTATAAATTGAATTCCTTCAGGTGTCATTATGGTTTGACCGGGAACGAAAACATCTTCAGATCCGGTTTGCACTATTTTTCCAGGTACAAATTTAAAGCCTTCTTCGGATAATACCGTCTGCCCTTCAACAAAATGAGGCGAGTCATCTTTGTTCTTAACTGTTTGTCCACAAACAAATTCCTCGCCATTCTTAGTATTTAAAACCTGACCAGCCAAGAAGAACGGTTCATTTGTATTTTCATTCGAAACAATATGACCGGGGATCAGACTAGGACCAGCAGGTGAGCTCACGCTTAGTCCCGGAACAAATACAGGACCAATAGGAGTTTCAACAGTTTGGCCTGGCACAAAAACTGGACCTTGAGGCGTGTTGATGACTTGACCAGGAATAAACTTCTTCGCTTTGTTTATATCTATTGTTAGTCCCGAAATTTTTGCGACCTTCTCTCTTTTACCTTTCTTAATACTTTTAACGATATCCGGTAACATATCCAAGGTTGGAAGCATGTCAACTTTATCACTATCTACTAACTTTTCTGTAACATCCGATGTTTCTACTAAACGTTCTACCGGAATTTCTTTAATGGCACTTAAAATCGTTTCAGACGGACGTGTTTTTATGGGTTTTAATGGGTTTACACAAGGCACACTTTCCAAATTACTCGACACATCGCTGATATTGCGATCTACTTCGTATAATTCCGCCTCACAGTGGTATGGAGTGATTTTAACAGGTGTTGGCAAAGTAGTCACTTTCGGTACGAATTGTTCATCTGTGACGTCCTTTTCAAAAGTTTCCCAATCCCAGGACTCAATAAGTGGGTGTATCTGTTCCCTCCATTCACCACTGCACATCAGAATGCTCGACTTAGAACGCATGTGATTCGTGTCAAAGTTATCGTATTTGAAAGTTTTAGTATCGTGCTTTTCATGTCTTATTTCTTCCATTTTCGCTTTCTTAGCTGTTCGCACACGACGAACCTTCTCTTCCTCCAGTTCTTGCACTTCAGCTAATTTTTCCTTGTTTTCAAATATTTTCTTCATCGAAGACAAGCCGGCAGCTCGCTTCCTCTTCTTCTTTTTCTCTTCGAGTTCCGCCATTTCCCTTTGTTTCAATACTTCGGCATTTGGGCCTTCACCTTCAAACATTTCAACGTCTTCTGTAAAATCCTTAAAGTCCATGGAAACACTGCGTCCCTGTTTTGTTTTAATCAGAACTGTATCAGAGTCCTTGGCGAGCATGACATCCCTGACATCACCATCTCGCACTGCGGCTTCCATTTGCGCGGAAAAAACTAAACTACATCTTCTCTCCTGAACTGTATACACATAACGTTTTTCTTGCGTCACTTGTTTGCCTAATAACACTTCCATCAAGCTTTTCTGCGCTTCCGTAGATCCATCCAAAACGGGGAAAATGTATCTAAAGTCCGGTAGTATGTCGTGTTTTCGGTTACCGTAATTAATTTCAGGCGCGTAATGATGAGGTCCTATTTCACCGGAAACGTTAGTTATCTTGCATTTCGCCTTCGAAGAGCGTCCCGTAAGTAGTACTGGAATGTAATGGTGCGAAGGCAGCCCGTAGGACTTTCCGGTGATCCGGCAGCAGCGTTTGGCGTCTGCCGGCGAGATCGGCGCCAGGAGCGGGAAGTAGTTAGGCTTAGGCAGCCCCCTGCTGCGCCCAGTGATTCTACAGAACGACATTGTTGCTTGTTTTCAAACCGGCATTATTGTTTGTACTCTTCGAGAATAAAAGTTTTTGTTTGTTTGTGTATCGCGATCGATATATCGTGAGTGTTCCCGGTAGCGAGTGTGCGCGTGTATTCTGAGCGGAGGGTGCAGAGCGACTGAAGTCGTGAGCTTTGGGCGGGAGCTTCACTCTGCGCGGGCGCTTTCGCACCTTACACTCAGACGGTGTGCCGTGTTCATTGTTCCGGTTACGAGTTATTTATAAACAAAAGAAAGATGAATTT
Organism: Philereme transversata; assembly: GCA_963924445.1. Taxonomy (NCBI): domain Eukaryota; kingdom Metazoa; phylum Arthropoda; class Insecta; order Lepidoptera; family Geometridae; genus Philereme; species Philereme transversata. The sequence goes on along the minus strand of OZ004342.1, from coordinate 22,658,760 downwards.
ATTCTAAAAGCTACCACTATGACACAGTTCAATGATGAAAACAAGGCAAAGGCAGGCTTCGTGTCAGAACTTTGTAGCAATTGAAGTTAGGGTAATTTACTCGAGTTATTTTGACAGGCCCTAAAAACTGTCTTCCTACGTAAAATTTATGCATATCTGAGAATCGTAACATGTTTGTTACCGATGATATAAAAATACCAAAAAACATCTTTCCACACCAAAAGCCAAGAAACGCACGTAAATAAGTTAAAATACAGCTCTGAATTCATTTACCTGTCGTTTCGTGCTCTGTAAAAATCGAAAATTATTGTAAGGTTATTTCAGAAGCCAGGCTTATGTGTACCTACCTAAAGTTAATCACGGACGAAGTAAAATCAACAGCACCCAATTATAATGTTGTCTAGTTGTCATCAACCTTAACGGTTAGCCTCGGCCCCAGTCACATCTTACAAATGTCATGTATTTTTATTTTTTTGTTTATAATTACCCAATTTTCATATATATTCGAAATCCGCGGACCTTCGTACCGAGCTGACGAGGATGTTTATTTTAATTTCGTAAAATTGTATGAAAAGAGACAGACAAAGGTAAACTTTATACATAAAACCAGAGCAAACATTTACAAACGCATGTCATGAAACGAAATAATCAGTTGAACATATACCTGATGATTGGTTCAGTTCCAGATATATTTCAACGTCTTGTAATTGGGTATTTACTTTTTGCGTACATTACCGAAGTGAAACAGGAAAATAGACATCTGGTACAGAAGAGGGAACAAAGCGGTTTGACTGGTCTCTAGAATTAATAATATTCTACAGTTCATTAGATTTCACAAACTTGAGAACGGCCAAAATGGAACGAACAATTCTGAGAGTTTCTTACAATTTCTTACTGTGATTTTCCTCCTAATATAAAATAAACTCTAATATAAGTTCAACGGATATCTATAAAAATAATATTATTAATAATATATAGCTCACGACTGTATTAATCCCCATGATGAACATCCTCGGATCTCTTACTCAGTACGCAGACCCGTAAAGATATCTCACAAGCGGGTAGTCAAAAGCAAATCCAAATGTTACGTTTTGATACATGCTCACTTTTTACATAGCATTCACATGACAAGTTGCAAGCCCATTGCCACTTATTAGAATACTAACTAATGCCACCTGACTTCGAATTTTTGATTCTAGGATAAGCCGGTTTCCTCATGATGTTTTTCTTCATCGTTTTTAGCACCACAATCTCCGTATTGGAAGTCAGGGTACATCTCACTGAGTCACCACGGCTCGTTTACCTCATAACTATGTACCTAATGGTTTCAACGTAAGTTATGTTAGGTTAGCGGTTGGCGAGCCTCAAGGGTAGGTATGTTATGTAAACAAAATGCCCATACAATACATAAAATACGGTTACCTAATTAATTAAACTAGTTGCCGCACAGTGGTCGAAATTAGATCGTAACTTAATATGTTATATTTTTTAAGCTTAGTTTTAGCTTGCACTCCTCCTTCTTCATATAAACTTTAACTACGCCATGTCTCACGCACCTTTGTGCGCGCAATAATCATATGGCAATACATTTGATTACAATTGGCTGAAGGTGTATTGATGTCTTATATAACATTTTTAGTTTATAATTTTTATGACCTAAGACATTATAGGAATCATTGGGTAGCCAAAAATACTGCATTGGCAACATTGTAAGACTAACCAACAGAGAGGCTGACATTTTTCTATGTAACGCGGAATCCAACTCACATAATTCTTTAAATAAACTAAGACAATGTTTAAGAAAATTATGCCAAGTTTATTAAACCTTGAAATCCATTTTTAACAGATAAAAGGGATTAGTTAAGCGAATGGGACGATAACTCATTTATTATGCAACCTTCTCATCATCACGCCATCGCATGTTCTTTGAAGTTCAAGAATATCTGAAGTATCTATTAATTTCTTTAGCAGTAAGTATTTATAAAAAGTTTTAAATAGGCAACGACAGTGGTTACTATGCCGTTGTATATAGTTAGTAGAAATGATGGTGGCGCATACTCGTATCCGCGCGCATCTCAAGTGAGAAAGCTGGGCTAAACCCTGAGAGATGGGACCCACAAAAGCGGACCAACGCTACCAGGGTCGCGGGATAATGTTTTCTGTACCCGTGTCCCCGGTATAAAGAGAGAGGAGGAAAGCCGTGGGGGTTTAACCGGTAGGAGTCCGACAAACCGGGTTCAGAGCGGTATCCATGAGGATTCTTCCACGTCAAAAATAGGGTAAGATGTTCGGCAGCTAGATGGGTAGATGACATGGTTAAAGTCGCGGGCTGTGTATGGGTCAAACTAATGCAGGATCTTGGTGTATTCCTTAAGCTTAAGGCCTGTACCTAGCAGCTCTCCGGAGCATCTAACCAGATTCTCAGCTGGAGAGATCAGTAAGTGGACAACACGTGTACAGTCCATGACACACTATGTAGTTTATATGTTCCCTGGACAGATCCACCTTTCTTTTATTTATTCTTTATACGATGTGGAGATGGAACAAGCACATCGTCCACATGATGTTAAGTGGTAACCATTGCCTATTGCAAAGTATCGCCTCGTAGGTCACGCACATTAGGAACGTGCCCTACGATGCACTGCCCTGCGTCCATCAACTTGAGGTATACAGTTGTAAAGCCTCGTGTGCCTGTAATTTCACCGGCAATCATACCCTTCACACTGGAACACAGGGTGGTAGAAATAGGTATGACCTCCTAGTTTAAGATTTGAGCAACCTATAACAATGAACGGTAGGTGAAGCTGTTCTATAGATTATGATGATGTTGAAGCAACACCCGGTCAAAGCCATTCGTAATTCTTATTAGTTTTTAAAAGTTATGAACAGACGAATTAGTATGAATTTTTATCAAATGAACCTTCATTTATATCTTGATTTTGGCAAAACATTGTTTATTTTTATAAGCTGTCAGTAAGGTCAAGTGCTGTAAACTGCTAGTAAGATGATCAAGACATTGCTGAAGGGCATTTAAGAATGTCAGACGAACGAATACGAAGGTATATATTTTTTTCTTCTACCTGATAAATGTCATAATTATTAGCAGCCCACTGCTGGGCAAAGGCCTCTCCCCATTCTTTCCAGATACTTTTTCAGGCGCTAAGATGGTCCAGTCCGCTCGGTTATTAGTGAGCTGGTCCCTCCATCTTTTCTTTTTTCTGCTGCGACGTCTTCAGCTGTGTCGGGGTTCTATTCGGTGGTGAGCTTAGCCCACTGGTCACCCGACATACGGAATACATGACCAGCCCAGTCTCACTTGAGTTTGGCGGCTTTCTAATGTCATATACCATCAAGATACAAACAGTAGTAAAAAGCTCTTCAACATGCTTCCTGTTGCGAACAAGCATTAAACCAGTAAACGCATATAAAACACATTAACCTTGGTGCGTGACCTACGAGGCAATACTTTGTAATAGGTGGATATTTACCACTTAACATCAGGTAGATCATAAGCTTGTTGCATCCCCAAGTCGTCTAAAAAATATAAAAAACCAAATTCAAATCAACTCGACCTTCACAAGAATACATTGACCAAAAGATAAGGGCTAGACTCTAGCCCCACTGGGCTAGAGCATCAAAAGCATGATAATCAGTATGAAATTGCAATGATTGGTAATTACTGGTTGAGAAAGTTTGAAAGGTGTGTCTTTGATCAGAGTTAATTGTTTCCGTTCAAAACGTTGCATCTGTAGCCGACGTGTGAGGTCGTCTGGATATAGGATAATTTTGGCAACCAAGATCAGACTTCAGACCTTCAAACGTTACACCGGCAGAAAATGCAAAGGTACATAAAGAAATAAGACGCAAGAGAAATAAAACTTACCAAAAAATCTGTTCTAGTTCAATATTTGCACAGCATATAAACATTTGTCTCGCAGGAATCGAATCTGTAGCTATTTGCGTCTTAGACGGCTACTCGCCCACTACGTTACGGGGTAAGATAATTTATTTTATTTTATTTGGGATCAAACAGATACATTGTACTTATTGTAGATTAATATAAACATATTACAAAAAGGAAACACTACTATCTAACATGTGTTTTTAATACAGGTTGTTTGGTAATATACTGACGATATTCAAGTGACGGTTTCTCCAAACATAAAAAAAGACTTCTCGAAAAAAAACTACTAGTTAAGTATATTATCAAATTATAAAGAAAATCGACTGAGTTTAAGTGATTCATTCGATATAAAACTTACTGCCTACTCTTGCAATCGACGTCCAAAAATAAAGGCCGATTTGATATCTCTTTCGGAAACGGCTGCGGGTTTCGGGTTAGAAAGGGACAACAAGAGATATCTCGAGACGTCGCCAATACAGTATTTGTGGTTAGATGGCAAGCATTATGCAATAGCACAACATAAGCTAAATAATGTGTTTGTAAAATAATTTAATAATAATAATAATAGTGTTGCCAAAATAAATTTCACATTTCTATGGTAAACATTTCACAAATTTATTTATTATGCTCATCAAAATAACCCCTCTAATTTTTGTGCGTACATTATCAAACAACCTATATGTACCTGCAGTGTTTCCCTTGCGTTTGATAGAGCGAGGTGGAAAGAGAAAACGAGAAAAGCAGACCCATCACATGGGAATAATAATTAATCAGGAGAGAGAGACAATAAACCCTGCAGTCGTGCCACCCACAGTCAGCTGCAAACGAACTGAGGCTGGCTCGACTGACCCTGATTCAATAATTAATTTCTTAACCCTTCTATATCCTTCTATATCATCTAAATCATCTGACTAAAACAGACTGAACTATATGAATGTGGATAGATATAGAAGTAGAGGAAAGTTTAAGAAGATATGGATGGACTGTGTGAAGAATGTTAAGAAAGAAATGACAACGGAGATGACGGCTGATAGATAGTAATAGAAAAAAATACATGTTGTGCCGACCCCACGTAATGTGGGCAAATGGCAGGAAGAAGAAGAACCTTTATCTATATCATAAGAAACTAGACTTCACGACACAGGGAATCCTAGTGTGAGGCCTAGGGCTCAGTTAGTGTCATCAATTTAATACGAAGCTTATTTAAAAACTGTCTTCAATTTTGATCATGTACCAATTAGAATTTTAGGCTTCTAAATATATATTCTTTCATATGTAAAAACAACTATAAATAATGCATAATCCAAACTAATTTCCAAAATAATGTAACCATAAGGTAGGTATTCTATTCAATATATTCTATTCAGTACCTAATAATATAGGTACTGAATAGAAGACGAAACGAGATTGACACTTTCTGAAATCCTTAATTAAGTGAATCGCGAATTAGTTATTGCTACATTTAGCGTATGTTTACTACTACCGAATTACAAATGCTTTGAACAAGTATATTTTTTCATTCATCATTGATAATTTGAAAAAGAAATCGCAAAAATTACTACACCTGCGCACACGCAGCTATATTTCTGTTTGACATTTCCGCCGGACGCCAGGTGTTTGAAACAACAGAAATAGGAACACTCCTACGAAAATTTAAGGTAAACACGTTTCAATTTCAACTATTGCAAATATCATGACTGTGGATAAGGAAAACATAGGTAGATAAAACTATATACTCTATAGACTTTTAAGAGCAGTAAAATTCCTTGTGAAAGGGCTTGCCCGGGGAAGTACTACCACCAAACAGCTTTGCCGTATTTCGGTTTGAAGGGTACGGTTGCCGATGAAATTACAGGCACTTGTATGCCTTAAGTTGATGGACGCAGGGCAGTGCATCGCAGGGCACATTTAAACGTGCGTGGCAAAGCAATTCTCTGTTATAGGCGATGGTTACCACTTCACATCAGGTGGGCCATAAGCTTGTTCCATCTCCAGGTAGTATATAAAAACGACTGATTAAGTTCTAAGAAGAAAATTCTCGAAAAAGATACAGTAAAAAATACCCGCAAACAATAATTCAGGTGATTCACGTCTTCCACCGAAACATTACGCAGCATTTTTATGCGATTACAGCCATGGGCACGTGTCAACAATTTTAAAAACTTTCTTGAAACATTTTATGACAACACTTTTACGAAAAAACCCGAAATTTTCCTCCGGCATAATTATGATTGTCACAAGGGAATGATCGCATAAACAAACTCCTTGCTCTGATTCGTGAATCTGTTTTGGGAAAAGATTCCAGACGAGCTGGCGGGAGAATGATCTGACAGCTGTCACAACTTCATTAAAAATCGGGGGGAAACGAACTGTGCACACAAGTGAATGCCCTGTAAGCTTGTAGTGCGATTATTGTTTCGACAAGTTTATCATAATTTTAAAGACAAATGGTACATTGTTATGCAAGGGGCGTAAGCGATCAATTTTACCCGAGATATTTTGGCGTTCAAGCGAGCGAAAGCGAGCGAGGAAGCTAATGAATCGAGAGTGTTGAGTCGAGTCGAGGGACTTACTCCATTACCTTTCATCACGAATTCAAGGAAATTAAAAGTCTTTATAAAAGTTTATTGATGAAATGAAAATTTGCGTTCCCGGTATCCATTGTTTTTTATTACTACTAAACTATGGCCTCCTTTATTTATTAGAAATAAGTATTTGTCACACAGGTTTTATTTAATTTCAGCATTTCTGAATGTAACCTCTTTTATTTAAAACTAGCCGACCCGCCCGCGGCTTCGTACGCGTGGTTTGTCAATAAAACATTAGCCTCCTTTTGTGCAGTCGCCTAATGTGTATCCTATGTCTCAAGTCCATTCATAATCTATCTAGGTATATAGGTACCAAATTCCATCAAAATCGAGCCTTTAAGTCGTAAAAAGGAAACAAACAGACAGAGATACAGAGTTACTTTCAAATCGGTATGTACGTAGATTATAACCTGGATTAACACATAGGCTATTTTTTGTTGACAAACAACGCGTGAGAATCCGCTGGCGGAAGCTAGTTATACATATTAACATGCTATCTATTGCTGAAAACGGCATTAAAATCCGTTGAGTACTTTAAACTATCTAAGGTAACAGACAGCGGAAGCGGCTTCATATTATACTATGTAAAGATAGTAAAATATTTTTCATGGATGTTGTACTTAATTTTAGTATATTATGAACTCAATGAGCCTCATTCTATTTTCAAAATTACTTACGTCCCAGAGGCGTGAAAATCATTTACGCATCAGGTATCGAGCTAACAATGACCAACTTTTAGAGCATGAGTGACGACAACAAATTAGAGGAACTTTCCAGTGGCAGTGCCATATATGGTAAGGAATATGGTTTGTACCAAAATCAACGGGATCATCCACCTCCAACGGGAACTACAAATTGAGTTCAAATACAATAAGAAACGACACGTCAGCGCGTGGGCCAAAACAAATGATTATCAAAGCGAACAGAGCTCGTAAATAAAACAAGACACATTGTATCGGGTTTATAATGAAGAGTGCAGGCGTATTTATCATAATATTGGATGGTATTCAAAAAGAACAGTCTTAAATCTAGATCTAATTTGTATTCTAGTACTTCTATTCCTACAATTCTAAGAACATAGATAAACCGCCGACCAGACTAGTTGGATACTCGTAAATCACGATGGCGATCGTATAAACAAATAGTACCATTGCATGACAAAGAGCACAAAAGCATTATCTACTCGTAGTAAATATCACACTAATACTAATACATAGTTTAGATGTTTATTTGTTTGTTTGTTACTCAATCACGTCGTAACGGCTAAATTAATTTTGATTAAATTTGCTTTGTTAATAGATTATGAACTGGATTGAAACTTAAGCTACTTTTTATCGACAAACAACGCGTGCGAAGCCGTTGGCAGAAGCTAGTGTATAATAAGCCTATGAATAGATCCTCTAGTAAGAAAACTACTGTATATTTTCGTGTCCGACACATTCAATTTGCGCATCATATTTTGTTTTAATTTTATTTTAAACCAGTGTTTAGATAAGTTGCAGCTGATACCGTGTGGGAAGATGCAATAGTTAAACCTAAATATCTGATATTTATTACATCAGTGTGAAATATTGAATTCATACAATTATTTATAAGGTGTCCATGATTTGCTTCGTATGGAGCTTTGTTACATAACGAACCATAAATAGATCTGCATTCGAACTGTAGACTCCACGGAAATATATAAAGCCCATTGCGCTAAATCGGACTAAAACTAAGCTCTAACATTATGTTGGTTGGATGGAGCTTCCTCGAACAGCCAAATGGTTGATACCACTTGCAGAATATGCTTAACATATGGCAGCAAATTGAAGTGGCGTTGCAAACGCGTATTAGCGCCAGTTGACGTCGGCATGGCGTCAAATAATTATAAAATTAACCTGACGATGGATGGGTACGGTACGTTTAGAACTATTGTTCTAATACAAAAAAATATACGATTAAAGAGACCCCAAATAGCAAGTGTTGAAGAGCAAGAGCAACTAAAAGTTGGTCAAAGTACAAACAAACAGAAACTACGCAAAATCGTAAACTATTATGACTAAATTTAAAGTAGTTTGATGATCCCATTCGACACACTTGCATCATTCTCATACATGGTGTCTCAGGAAGTTCACGAGACATTACGGTCAAGCCTCAGACGCGCTGACATAATCTACCACGGACAGTACCTACTTCAACGGTGCAAAAGACGTTAATAGTATTTGAATATTGGCTAATGTCCCAAACTGTGAATGAAAAAAGCAAAAAAATTGACTATCTGTCGAAGCCACTCGTATTTCGAATACAGTCGAGAATCAAATCTTGTTTTAAGGGAATTGAGGTGGAAAATCTTGAGAAAACAGAAATTTTATACAAGTAACGCACAAGAGACGGCTCTACATTTCATTCGTAACATGTGCTTGCAGATAAATAATATAGAAGTGGAATCATTTAAGTCGGGAAACATCGTGCTTTTAAATAAATATATCTTTATCCATAGGCGTATATTTTAAATTAGAAAGTAACTGCAGGAGGTAGTGGGTTCGATTCCCGCTGCGGAACAAATGTTTGCATAATCTACAGATATTTGTTCCGGGTCTGGATGTTTTTCTATATATCATAACTATGTATTTACAAAAAAAAAGTATATAAGTATTCTATCAGTTATCTGGTTCCCATAGTACAAGCTCTGCTTAGTTTGGGGCTAGATAGCGCTGTGTGAAATATCCAGCAATATTTATTATTATTATTAACTCTATATCTATGTATATCTGTTTGTTTGTTACGTTTCCACGTCTAAACGGCTGAAAATAATGACCAGACTTGCTTCATTCAAAAGCAAATCTTTTCAAAAAATAGGTAGGTGTTAAACTGGAAAAATACACAATTGCACATGATACTCGTACACAGCCCTGAATTGGGCCGCACCTAAACTAATTATAAGCCCGTAAATCTCGACAGACAGCCATAAGTTATTTGCAGCCTCTGCAAATGCACTCCATATTTTACAGTTTGGACACGGCAAGGAAAGCCATGTGACAGGCGCGACGGATTGTTGTTAATGCGACCGCGTTTTGGTGCTGTTGAGACTTGAAGAAGAATAATGGCAATTTCAGAGATAACGACTCGGAAATTACTGTACAAGAACTTGAGAGTAGCCCTGAGCTAATGAAACTGCTAAATTGGTGATGGGAATTGAGGTTTGAGAAAAATGCGGTGAGGCTACTTATCTGTTGGGTAATTCAATTATTACTTATGAAATTAAATCTTTAAATAAATGTTCCTTGCCCAAAATGGAGAAACGAATGCTCAAGATGATATGATGAAAAAAAAATTCCTCAGCCTGTGGAGACAATGGTGACTTACCCAAGACAAAATATTTCTCCAAAGCCGGGTGTTCATAATTGCCACAGATAAATGGCCAGGAAATAATAAATCCCGCAAGCAAACTCTGTGGTTTTACAATGTCAGGAGTTCAACATTCGCGAAAGGTTTTTTGGATTTACTGGCGTCGTAAAACGATTAGAGTTCTTAGTATTTACGAGCAATAAACATTTTTCGTGGAAAATTCACATTTGCCGTTTCTGATTGCTTGTTTGATATTTGGTAACAAATGTCCTCGATTCGTACGTACATTTAAGGGTATGTTTGACTAACAGATTGGAAAGTTTGTTTGTCATTTGTACTTGGTTGTTATCTCTTCTTTTTGTGATGTTGTGGTCTTGAAAAAACCTTGTAAAAGTAAGGTAACATAAATCTATTAAAAAAGTGCACAGGTCTATTTATTTAGGCGCAAATTAGACATTACAATAAATTATTAAGTCAAGTTATACATTTCAAAATTAATTGGAATTAGATTATTTGACTAAAAATAATATAGAATACCTTTATCTGTTTTGCACACCATTAAAAAGAAACATCGAAAGGATACAATTAATAATTGCCAGGCTTCTGTAGAAATAAACTTTTCTAGGGCGGACATGCTACTAGGGCAGAGGCTTCAATGGGTAAATAATTCAGATGAATGGAACCAGGCGTGTTTACTGGTCACTTGTGATCTCAGTTTTATGTGATCCAAAAAATTTAAATCTTTTAATCCATTCTTTTTCCTACACGCGTTGTAAAATTTAACCCAAATAAACATCGTTTTTAAAAGACACTAATAAAAAGAGTCACAACCCACTATGAAAATAATTATGAGCTGGGACCATGAATCGTATGTTTTTCTTCTCGTATTAATGACTCATTGAATCTAGATGATTTAATTTAATTTAATTAATTTATTAGGCTCATCTACTAAATTTAAATGAGTACGTGCTTATTTACTAAATATTGGATAATATCACATTAAATTTTATTTATAGACGAACACAACAAGAACATTTACAATTAACATAAACATATAATTTATTAATACCTAGCTGTTGCCCGCGACTTCGCATGCGTTACACTACTAAATGTGTAGGTATCACCCCATTTTTATCTCATGGGATCTGATGTAAGGGATCTGAAGTAGCCTATGTGTTAAACGAGGTTATAATTTAAATATATAATAAATTTTATAGAAATTGGTTTAGGCGTTACAACGTGATTGAGTGACAAACAAACAAATATAGTAGGTCTTTACCTATGAAATTGCCGTTTTGTATGGAATAAGTGAAAGTACCTATTTTTTAAACTTTTTTATTTCTGTTATTCAAAGTAATCATCCATGCAATCGACGCATCTTTGCCAACGCATTGGCAGTTTATTGATGCCCTTCTTGTAAAAGTCAGCTGGATGGGAGGCAACCAACTCTTCAAAGGCATTTTGTACTGCCTCTCGGGAATTGTAGTTTTGCCCCACTAAAAAGATGTCTAAATTTTGGAAAAAGTAATAGTCGGTAGGTGCAAGGTCTAGTGAGTATGGCGGATGAGGGAGAGCTTCCAACCCCAGCTCTAGCAGCTTGGAGACTGTCTGTTGTGCAGTATGGGGGCGCGTGCGGGAAATCTGTGGTGAATCACACCCGCACTAGACCACCAAACAGTGACCATCACATTTTTAGCGGTCATTTTTGGTTTAGGGCATTGCTTTGGTGCTGAACCAGGATCTAACCTACTTGCTGAGTGCTTTCGATTGTCGAACAGAATCCATTTTTCATCGCACGTAACAATTCGGTTCAAAATTCCTTCATTTCATTGCCTATTGAGCAGCGCGAGGCAGGTCTCAACGCGTACGTTGCGCTAGCGATCGTTAAGTTCGTGGGGCACCCATCTATCAAGTTTTTTTACCTTGCCTATTTGTCGCAAATGGATCAAAATTGTTTTGATGCCAACATCAAAAGCTGCTGCTAGCTCAGCTGTAGATTGAGTTTCGTCAGCTTCCACAATCGCCTTTAATTCATCATTGTTGACCAAAGCCTCCGGACGACCACGAGCTTCATTTTTCAAGTCAAAATTTCCAAAACGGAACCGGGAAAACCAATAACGGGTTATGTGTTTGTTTGTACAGTTCTCTCCGTAAACGTTTTTGATGTTACGTGGCGTTTGTGTCGCGTTGGTGCCACGACGGAACTCGTATTCCATAATTACACGAATTTTCAAAGTATGCATTATGACGAAAAATGTTTAAATGTAATGAAAGTACAACGCTAATCAATAAACAAAAGATTGAGTCTGTAAAAAGAATGTCATGTTTTTAAAACTAAATTAATTTGAATTTAGAATACAAAGCCATTCCAAACTTTTTTTCTATTTGAAATGACCAGTACTGAAGAACGGCAATTTCATAGGTAAAGGCCATAACAATAAACAAATATCCAAACTTTCGCATTTATCGAGTGTGATCTTGATAGTACTAAGTTAACAAGCAAAGTAATATTAATGATTTAGTCTTTGCACTTGAGCTTTTCCCGAGTGCAGTTGGTGGGGCACTGGGGACATTGAATCAGGTGCGGTATGTTATGTGCAGGTGCACGAGGTAGATCAATCATCCCCATTTTGCTAAGACCCTCGATTTATGTTTAGATCGCCTGGCCGCTAAAAGACCGAGATTTTTGCGTTTTCCTAAGCACGAAAGCGCATAATTGAAAATTTCAAACACTTTGCGGCCACTTTTGGGCGGTCACCCATCCAAGTTGCTTAATCTAGTCCATCTCTTGGGAATGACCAAGCTTAGTGAAGCTTTCGAAATGCAGTCTATAAAGCAAACTATAAAGGTTAAGTATTTAGAATCAAAGGGGTTTTTTATTCGTGTCTTATTTATTTTAAAATTATATTTTACATTTAATCCAACTATTCAACAACTAAATACGTCAGAGATAACTCGTATTCCCTAATAATGATGATCTTGTAACAAATGGTGATCCTTTCCCATCGTCTCAAGGCATTGGGCAATAGGACTCACCTTAAAATAAATGTTTTGACTACAATATTTCAAACTGCTAATGAAGAAGCTTTGTTCGAATCCATACTAATATGATACATTCTAGAGTAAGTATGTCTTTTTGTTTGTATGTTTGATCGATTTCGATAATATTTGGTATTTAGATAGATCATGACCTGGATAGAGAAATAAGCTACTTTTTATTGATAAAAATGCGTGCGAAGCACGCTGCTTTTTTCACACAGCGCTATCTAGCCCACACAGCACTATCTAGCCCCAAACTAAGCAAAGCTTGTACTATGAGAACCAGATAAACGATATAATGTAAAAATATTTCTTTGTACCTACATCATCATCATCATCTCAGCCCACATCCACCAACTGCTGGGTATAGGACTCCTTGTTATCACGTCATTCTCTCCGGTCCTGTGTCAAGCGCATCCATTGTCTTCCCGCAACTCTCTATATATCTCTCTCTATGTACATACATATTTATAATAAATAGAAAAACATTTAGATCTGGAACAAATATCTGTATATCATGCAAACATTTGTTCCGCGGCGGGGATCAAACCCCAAATATTTGTAGATCATATAGTAGTACCTACGGCTTTACTAATTCTTTCCAAAACCTGAACCTAGATTCGTTTCTCATAACAGCAACTGCGATTGCGAAACTCTTCCCAAGGTCACTCGCTACTAAACTGAGCGGACGCACGAATTACACTAACCTTCCCAGTTTTGCATTAGAGCTGACGTAACAATCCACTTAGATTTATAATTAGTTAACTGGTTCAGGGCCGCGGGTTCACTCGGGACGCGAGCGGTTCTTGGAAACCCGTCTATGTATTATTGTAAGTGTTGTTGACGGGAAACTGACGTTTTCTACGAGTAAGTGCGTTCGATCAGTGGCTTACTCTTTAATACAAATCCCACATATAATTGAATGCTCTTTCAAAAACAAATACTAGTAGCATAGGTACCTACCTCTATACAATAGCAAAGAAACAGTAGACGGTCTCTAAATGTGATTTTTTCTAACTCTTGAGTGGCATTGGATCTCATTTTTGTGTCTATGATCTGATCTAATCACGACTGATGAGCATTATTTAAGTTTTCCGAACAATTCTTAATTCATATATTAGACTTTAATTTAAACGGCTTTAATTTGATACGTGAAGAACATCACACTAAGTTTAGATGTTTGTAACTTAATCACGTCGCAACGGCTGAACCTATTTAAATGAAATAACTTGAATTAACACATAAGGTACTTTTTATTGGCAAACCACGCGTGAGAAGCCGCGGGCGGAAGCTAGAAAGTATATATTTTATACCAAATCCGTAAGACGGGTCAACTGCAAACGGGTTGCCTATCATGAAAAACATTCAAGAAGGCGTTCTCATTAACTTTTCTGTGGTCTAGGCAGAACTTAGTCCATCTAAAACTCTGGTACTAGAGCCAGCGGCTACGACCTGTTAAAGCTAAAACCTGCCATCTTTATCTTTACATAGTATAAAATGAAGTCGCTTCCGCTGTCTGTTCACTTAGATCTTTTAATATACTCAACAGGTTTTATTGCAGTTTTCAGCAATAGATAAAGTGATTCAAGAGGAAGGTTTATATGTATAGTACAGAAAAGCCAAAAAATATATGTTTGTGCGCTTAAATCACAAACGCTGGCTTAACCTTACGAGATAGATCAAATTAATGTGTTACGGAATTGTATATCTTAAAAAGATCGATTACCTGACTGCGCAGGAGGTTAATGTTTTACGAAAAAACGAATGCGAACGTATGCGGTGGGTCAGCTAGTAAGATATAAACCTAACCTTCAAATAGATACTGAAGCTTTAGCAAAGATTATTTTATATGTGTTGGATTTTTTAAATTCATTTATTTACTTATTTATTTAATAGACATATTGATAGATACATACTCGTAGATATACTCTTTATTGCACACCAACCAAAATTAAATATACATAGAAATACACAATTATAAAGGTAAGTACAATGGGCAGTATTATCGCTAAAAGCGATCTCTTCCAGACAACCTTTGGAATAACCTTTTAATATTTATTTTTAGTGTTACCCTTAGCTGTAAAATTTCACGGTCATCACTCGTGTGCCCAAAGAGCGTTTTTAATAACCACTAGATTTATTAAACATCGTTTGGGAATGCGGCATTCCCGAGAATAATTTGGTTGTTGGACTCATAAATAGTTTGATTGCGCCCACGCAATATCGGCCTAGATACCCGGACTTTATAATTGTGTTGTAATTTTCCTTTATTGTGCAATAGGTCTCCGACGTGTCTGTAGACCTAGCAGCACGAAATAATAGTATTAGTAGGATTTGTTAGATTTTTTCACTTACAATCAAGGATAGAATATATAAGCTATACAACAACAAGTAAGAATTACTAGTGGTGAGCCCCGAACTGAGATCTCGCGAGTCTACCATAAAAACAAAAAAATATTATTCGTAATCTTTGACTATCAAAATAGTGCCTCGAAATAAATAACCACCTAACTTGACCTACAGTTTCATTCAAATTACAGGTAACGGGAGTTTATGTTATTTAGTTACTCTTTTTTGGGGTACAAATTGCAGTTATTCTAGATTTCAGACTTTTGCCTATATTTGTGATACTTAAGTTACACGCATACCAAATTACAGCACTGTGGAGTCACTGGTATACCCTATAAATTTTGTCAAAGTTTAGTTTTTATTAAGGCTAATAACTCAAAAAATACATAAACTTTACTAAAAATAAAAACGGGGTCGAAATATACTAACGAAAACCTTTCATTTGACGTCTCATTTGACCTATAGTCTCATTTTCATTTTTTTACCCCTCTTGAACCTCAATCTTGAAACAACCCCCTCAAATTTTTAGCTCATTGAGTCACACCAAAATTGTGCCACAATTACCTACCTATATATACCAAATTTCCTCGGAAAAACAAACATACATACATACATACAACGCCGATTTGCCCAAGTTGATTAGGAGATCTCGCTTCGCTCGATCAATAATGTTATAATCATTTTTACGATTTCATCGATAAATCCTTTGTACGTATACACACCAAGTTATAGCTTCGCTAATTTGGTTCCATGACTGGAAGGGATCGCTCTCAGCGATTAAACATAAGGTTATATATTGTCGCATAATATTTTTTTATCAGTACAGACCACTGAAGTGAGAGCTAGAAAAAACAGATGAACCTTTGCCATGGCCAAAAAGCCAGAAAGCAAAAATCTAGAGAAGTCAAAATCAATATAATTTATTTCATCTGGTGTTACATTTAACTAGCTTCCGCCAGCGGCTTCGCACGGGTTGTTTGTGAACAAAAAGTAGCCTATGCGTTAATCTAGGTTATAATCTAATAAATTAAATTTCATCGAAATCGGTTAAGCCGTTACGACGTGATTGAGTAACAAACAAACATCCAAACTTTCGCATTTATAATAGTGTGATGAACACAATACGATAGTGGATGAACGGAAACTTTGGGTATTCAAGTTTTGATTCTTAAAAGCACATATTTAGAAAAACTAAATTTTGATAACTTGCAAACGCCAGTAATCCCCAGCGAATAATTAGCAAATAGGTTCCAAAAATATTTATGCACTTAGAATAATTGAGGGTAGCCGTACAACCTGCGTGCAATTATGCGGTAATCCGTCCAATACCGACTACTTCCCCAAGTACAACTCACAACACAAAGATAATAACAAAATAGCAAAGTTCCCATGAGTGGTCAACATTTACATTGTATTAATTTAAGATTATTTATTCTAGACAGTAAAGTTGGAGCACTGAGTAAAGGATTTATATTGATTGTATAAAAACTAGTATGGTCGTTCTGAGTATGAAATCTGAGGTTTAAATAAACAATGCTACGTCGCCGGCGTAGAGGGCCTACGGTGGGTTTACGGCGTAGTAGGGTATCGTAGAGTCTCAAGTTAGTTCTCACCGTAGACCATCTACGGCGTATAGTTATTTACTAGATCATAAGCTTGTTCGAGCTTATTGTACTCCGGGTACATTTATTTCAAAGAACATTATCATAATGACAATAAATGTAAGCCTATGTAACAAAAGACTTCGATTCAACATCGTGTACTAAAAAAAGGCACTCCAGGAGTGCCGACACAAGTGAAAACTTGAACAATTACGAGATACTTATATACAGACTTGTAACGGTAATGGTAACAGTGTCGCGGGTTCAATGGTTTTTTCCCATCTGTAAAAATGCCCAACGTGCCTAAAGAAGTTTTTACTTTAAAAAGTGTACTTATTACTACTATTCGTTTTTAATTAATTTTACTTTGTAAAACCAAAAAAGTGTTCTTGTAATTCATGCATGAAGCGCCATCTCTTGAAATCTTTACACACTACGCTGTGCGAATGTGCTGCGTACAATCGACTCCGCTCAAGGTTCGAATATTAGTTTATTTTCAGCTAGTGAATCACGTGGTTTCTAAATTCACCAACAGATGGCGCTGTAATATTTATTTTGAGCGGATTATTTATATACCCAATAGAGCAGGATTCAAACAATGTAATGTTAAAGCATTTATAAATTACCTTATTATGGGATCAATGTTAATTAATTATGCAGATTAATAGTAAGTTCATGTTTCTTTGGCTGTCTTATTCATACGGCTGAATAGTTTGAACCGGAGGCATTTAAGCTCATTGAAAACAAAAGAGCCTTAGAGTCGGTTTTCACTTGCACCAGTAATGCAAGAATCAATTAATTCTTTTTGACAAGATAAATAGTCAAACAACTTTGATCTGAACAGTTTTGAACTTTATTAACGAACAGTTAAACATTATTTTCTCTAACTCAGTCTATTCTGTAACAAAGTTTCAACAGGTAATATGTACTCGCGATACGTTGAACGAATCAATTTAAAAATTTACGAACCTTTTCATTCCGTCACTGAACCACTAGCTCTTAAGTAGTTAAAGTAATATTTCAATTTTTCATATTATTCCCCGATAGCTCTTAGGATTTATTATAGTATTATTCAGTAGAAATAACATAGTAGATTCATGATGTCGTCTCCATTGAATAATCGAGCGGTCCGCGACCTGTTAGTTTAAGATGGGCAAGGTTAAGATATTTTTTTTTAGATCAGGGCTATTTCAAACTCTTTACTAAACCACAGTTAATCTCACAATGAAAAGTTGACAAACTGACTATAATTTCTTATGTGTTTTATACAAGATTGTTTTAACTAATACTGTTTTACTTTATTATTAACTAGCTGACCCCGCCCGCGGCTTCGCACGGGTGGTTTTTCAATAAACATTACCCTCATTTTGCGCAGTCGGCTAAAAAGTAGCCTATGTCCTTTCCCAGGATATAATCTATCTCCTTGCAAAATTTTATTACGATCCGTTCAGCCGTTTAGTCGAGTAAAGGTTATAAACAAATTAACAAACAAACAGAGTTATGTATGTATTATACACATAAACCTTCCTCTATCTATCTATTGCTAAAAACTGCATAAAAATCCGTTAAGTAGTTTAAAAGATCTAAGCGAAGAGACAGCAGAAGCGACTTCATTTTATACTATGTAAAGAAGATAGGATTTTCATAATAACCATAGGATGTTTATTTTTTATTAAACTTGTAGATACACAAGCCGGCCTCCACGGGCCTCCTGATGTTAAGTATTCCCGCCGCCTATAAAATCCTGCAGCACTCTTGGTACTGCAGTCGCGTTGTCCCCCACTTAATGCCTTATTTACACCTCTCTTGAAGGCGTTTATGTTGAAGTCCACCGGGAACACTCAATTACTACTTGTTAATTCAGAGCATACAGCTGACAGTTCCCGAGAACCCTATCTGTTGCAGCAGCAGATGTTTCTGCCAAGGCGAGGCTGACAACCAGCGTAGCTGAATCCTCGACTTATTTACCACTAGCTTCGACCTAAGTGCTACCTACAATAATGGACTAATGTTTATCAGAATTGTGCCTACTGCTATACTTATCTACTTTTATTTAGTACCTACCTACGTCTGGTAGCTTATTAGATGTGTGTGTAAAAAATACCCTTTATTTTATTATTTTATTTTTTGCAGGAGCGCGGAAGAAACGCCCACTGCCCATAGGTTTCTAGAGTGGCCGATGTACATACTACGAGGGGCACACTATAAGTTTCCGGAATCAATCATAAAATAATACTATTAATGGTCAAAAATTTATTTATTTTTTATAATTGATGATATTTTACCTATTTAAAGATTTTCCTTTGTGTGAACTGAGAGACCACAATTAATTATGAATTTTACGAAATTAGCCCATTCTCGTGCTCTTTTTTAACTTTTACAAATATCAGTGCAACTTTTACTAAATATTAGCAGAGAAACAATACAGTTTTTTTGTTATAATTAATAAGTTATACGTTATTTATATGTGGTCTCTGAGTGACCATATAAATTAATTTGTAATTCCATATATCTTAGCCACATTATGTTTTGTTATCTTGTAAATACGTTTATACATGTTTTACTAAATATTTGAACACAAAACATGCCTGCAAACGATATACTTACCCAGATTTGGAAGGTCAAGTGTGAGAACTGAGAGACCACACATTAGGTAGCATATCTTTTTATTAAATTCTTTACAAATTCCAATATTCGTTTTACAAATGTTTTATAACTTTTACTAAACCTTTTAGTTATAAAAACTACAAAAAACCATGTGGTCACTCAGTCCACACAGACATGTTTTGTGTTTTGAACTACCTTTGTGTTATTTTATTCACTGACTGTAGTAAGTAAAGAAAGTAAAGCATAAATGGTCCACGAATGTCGACCATGTGTACACGAATGTGTATAAAAAAATATTTTCTTTTTCACACCACCTGCTCGACAATGTAAAATTATATGTCATGTAAACTTAACCGAAAGCAGGTGATTAAATCCCTACGGCTGAGCCGAGAGTAAAGTTGTGCTGAATTTGAATTTGGAACGTCATCTGTATTGAAATTTGAAACAAAGAGATCCACACAATAATAACTTATTCGTAAATCGAACTAACCTCTGCACAGAATGCACCACTTTATTCTCCTCGTGGATAAAGCTGTCTGCATCTTGGCCGTGCTTACATTCCTCTCTGCACTCAGGATTTTAGTAAATCCCTCGCTCCGCTTGTGTGTTAACTCTAGGCTCCTTCGTTACGTTAGGGATTCAATATAGCACCCGTGACACAAGTCACTACTTTATCCTCTTGTTTACTGTATTTTTTAACTGCAATATTTATGACACAACAATCTTAGAACTAGACAAAATTACTGATCAGACCATGTTAACATGTTTCAGAATTAACATATAATTATGTAAATTGTACCATCTAGTCGTTAGTTCTTTTCCTGCTTTGTTTACTAAATAAATAAATAATATATATAAACTTCGCATTAGTACCCGTGTAAACAATTTAAGCTACGGATATTCGACTGAGCTTCCGACAGATGTTTTCATATCTTTACACTAGATAACCAATAGTCTAGATCCATAGAGTAGAATAGAAGATTATAATAGATTATATTTATTTGACACACACAAAGAAACAAAGAACGGATCACAAACAAAATAGTAGACAGACAGGAAAAAATACATTAGAATGAGATATTTATATTAGAACGCATAGGTACCTCCCCAACCAGTAGGTAGTTGTACTAACTAGTCCCGCTCCGTGCCACGCATGGCCAAACAGGTCCTCCCTCAGCTTTAAGCTCCTTTGCAATAAATAATGCAAAGCGGCGCTGGTTTTCAAGCAGGACCTTATACATAAGGTCCCTACACCTACCCTGTAGGTCACCCTACAGGGTGACATCACAAATTTAAAAAAATAATAATAAGACTTTAGGTACACAAAAATAAGCATAATTATATAATGAATAAGCGATAATAACAATACTAATAACAAATACCTACATGACATACAAAAACAATAAAATGTTACATATAGGTACATATATAAAAATTATTCAAATTAAAAAAGAGGAGAGGAGAAAGGATTTTTATGGGAGGGACAACATTTCTAAGAGGCCAAGAAGATAAAAAAAAAGAAAAGTTCCGAAGCTCCCTTTGTAGCTCGTGCGCATCATTGTGGTAAGTACCTACTGAACTATAAGCTGGGAAGATAGAAGTAGTCTTCTATACGTCTTCTATCGATGTTTTTTTGAGAAAAGTATTTCCTGTTATCTCATTTTTAAACCATATTATAATAAGCTCTAAAGCTTATCAGTGAAGGAGTATATAATTAAAAGAAAGAATATAAGGCCCTTTGAGTTTTAAGTAACATTACAATAACTTAGCGCTAGACAAAAGCCGTACAATAAAGAAATAAGCTGGTTCAAATCGCGCCTAATTCATATTTTTTGAGATGATTTTCTTCGTGCAGCCTTCTGGCGTTTGTGGCGACACGATCATCATTTGGGGTCAGCAGAATACCAGCGTTAAGTAGGTACGTTTTTAACTTACCTATTTAGCAGATGCTGAGCTGGCGCCATTTTAGCGCGAGGTTTTAACGTAAGCTACAGGTAGTTTAAAGTTGCGTGGGATGTTCCTGATATTTATTGTATTTGCATTATTTTAATTTATTGAATTCGGGCATTTTGTACATTTAACGTAATTAGCCAGAAGCCTAGGTACCCCACCATCTGTTATCGTTTTTCCTGTGTACCTATGTCATGTGTCAAAAAATACTTACATTTTCATTTATGTTTTCCTACATTATCCCATCTAACTGCTGGGAAAAGGGGTCCCTCAGATCTTTCCAACCATTTCTACGCAGGTATAATAGTATAAACAGAAACTCACGTCCATGATGAGGCGTAGCGTAGCAGCCCTAGCGCGGCGCTCGCTGAGGCGGCGCACGCGCAGCAAGCCCGGCACCGCGACGCGGCTCAGCCACTCGCCGAACTCTGCACACACGGATCACTCGCGAATGCCTTTCACACTATGCTATATGTGCACTATTCGATGTACTATGCGGCTGCTCTCGCAAGCGATAACACTTCAAGCCTTGATGTAAGAAGGTTAATGGACTGGCTTGGATTAGGATGATTTGAACAATTTAACGGTATTTGTTAATGGTCAAATCGTCCCAGATTTAAAAGGTATAAGAATGAAGCCACAGAAAATCTAAAGTGGCCAATTTGGGTGGTGGGGTTTTAATTAACCGTTATTATTCATTTAAAATGTATCTCCACTCAATGAAGAATAGAGGAACACGATAATAATCTATTTGTCAAGGTACTGATGAAACATACAATTAATTACTTAAAGTGCCCACTTTAGACCCCTAGAAATTGTTATAAAGCTAGCTTGCTAGAGCATAAAAATTAAGCAGGCTCTTGCCGAGTTCGGTACGCAAGGATAACATTGATAGGGTTAAGACATACGGCATATACTTTGCAAGCTGGATAGCTACTTTACAATTCATACTACTTTGAAGTCTAGAAAACTATGTAGACAAAGTGCCTCTTTCACCATCACTGAGTAACACTATCGAACAGATAAAAAATATTTGCGTATTTTGTTTTCATAAAAGAACAGATATAAGAGAATTGTTTTTATCCGTGAATTAAAGTTACTCAGAGGTAAATATCTATGTATCATATTAATGAGGTGAAGTTTAGCACAAATATGCTATGAAAATAAGGATGAATTAGGTGGATGAATATTCAACGCGGTATTTAAATGATCAATATTCAATTTTTTCAAAGTCTAGAAGTAGATATCTTCTCATAAATTGCTCGTCGTGCTTCATCACATCAAAATCAAATAATCTTCTTTTACTGCAATCCAAAAGATCATTGTAAAGCACGCAATATTAGAAATCTACATAATTATAAATAAACAAAACTTAGCACGCATTTGTCGATACAGATTTATGTTTATAATTAAATTAAGCTTTTGTTAGTAAATAATGAAATCGTGTTTTTCAAATGCGATCACTGCACATTATTACTGATTTAAACGGGTATTTATCGCGTATGAATCTTTTTTTATTTGTTATCCCGACGCTTCGACTGTGTTGCAACAGCCGCGGTCGGTCTACCCGCGAGTCGTAACTTCGGAATAACAAATAAAACAGGTTAAATCGTTTAAGTTAGTAATATTGAAATGATAAACGTTACAAGATAAATTTTAATTGAATGGATTATTAGTATGGGAGAGATGGTAAGGATAAGAGACATCAACAATTACGAACTACATTTAGAGATACTTCTGATTTTAAGCGCTTGGAGTTCAAACGTTCTACGATCGTCACTACTCTACTCAATGCAAAGCATTTGGACAGGATTGTAAAAATATATTTAGGCTTTTTTATTGTAAATTTAAAGTTATGTTTGCAATCTACGATAAATACGTAAGATTATTTATTGGGTATTCGTAATACGTAATATGGTAATACGTAAGTTTAATATTATAAATTATAGTGTAAGTATTTTCTGTATATGTAGGCTCTTGTTTTATAGCCTTCTGTGTCAGTTATTACTTCTTGTGTAAAGTGGGTGACGACGGTCAGCGTCAAAGTCAAGTAATTTAGTAGAGTTACAATTTATTAGAACATCCAATTATGCATGCCAATGTGTGTCTTACGGACGTTATGATAAAGATCTATTCCCGCTAAACGCTTTAGTCTTTTAACAAGATAGCCGAATGCAAGTCCATAGGCTTGTATGTAAGACCTTTTCCATAAATATTGTCCTTCAAATTACAGTAGCTATAAATTCGATCGTAGCTGATTATGACATACATGCTTTAGAAAAAGACTTTTGACTTGGAATTTGTATGTGTATTATTTATGGCTTGATACTGAACTACAAATCACCGCTAAATTATTATGAAAGCAAGTGCCAGTGTTTATAGGAAATAGATGTTTATCCCTGTCCATACAAATTCAAATTTGATATGTAACTGACCTATAGCCTCCGCGGTCAACATGACTGTGTCTTGTGTGTCCATTGTGTGTTTCTGTGTTCATGTGTTTCAAAAGTGTAGTTATCACAGCACTGTTACACTTGAACACTGTTCACTTGGTTATGTCCAGTTAAGTAGCACTTTCAGCATGACTTGTTCTTAAAGTATTGAATTTTGTAGTTTGTTAGCCAATTGATTTGTCAATTTCATTGTCGCTTGTAATTAGTTCTGTAGAAAACACGTTTAAAATCAATGAGTAGTTTGTTAATCTGAATAATAGTTGTGTTTGGATCATTAAAAAATATAACAAAGAAAATAATAAACCACTTACAAATAATACTAAAGACTCTTCGTCGTAAATGCATAGACTTACTCATATCGGAGATAAAACAAATCAAAACGAACATTACTTTTTGTTTTCTCGTAAAACATATCAAACTACATTTTGTTATTTTAATATCTAGAATATTATCTCGGTTAGTTAATAAATCCCGGATGACGTAAGAGAAAGTTTCATACTCGTACGCAACATGTTTTTACAAATGGGATTATTGAACCCGAACGGATTTGTGCTGAAGCACTTGATATTCAAATATCAGTGAGCTCATGTGGTGAAGTAATCAACGGTCAGAATTATCTGTATTTACTTTTGTGACTAAAAGACATTTTATCCACGTACAGTTTTGAATTGGAGATGGGTATGAAGTCTGGTTACAAAACTGCTCAGTTGAGCTACGCTGCTCGGCTACGCCGTAGCTGAGCTACACAAAGTAAATATTATTTAGATGATTATTATTATAAATACGGGACCTACCGTTATCGGTGTGTTTTATCGCACTCACCCTGATGAAGGTTCACGAATTAACGGACACCATGTCGGTCGTAACACCGATAAAACAGTATGTATAATGATTGAAATAAATCACGAAAGTTTTCTTAGTAAAATTACTTAGCTGAGTTACATAACATGACGTAGGCAAGCTACAAATCAAATCATGACGAAGTTGAGCTACATAAGCTTTATGTAACTGAGCTACGAAGTAGCTGGGCTTCGAATCATGATGTAGCTGAGCTACATATCTTGGTGGGACTCAGTTACGAAATAAGACGTAGCTGGGCAAAGACAAACTACGTAGATGAGCTACGAAACATTACATAAATAAGCTACGAACTTTGATATAGCTGAGCCACACATTATAACATCACCTGAAGTAGCCAAGATGATTATGGCAAAATTTCAGCAGCAAAGTAAACAACACGTCTTCTCGAATCTCATAAATAAGTCTCCTCGTTTCCTGAATGGAATCTTATACAAATAGGAATACTATTTCATATTCCAAGGCGATCATATGATTCATTGGATAATTTTAATACCAATTTGGCAAATCTCGCGATACCGTGTGCAACAGCAATTTAGTATAATAAACGACACACCTGCAATCTTGTTCTACGTAGGTGTTTTTGTTCATTGAGTTCAAAGAAGTTAGTCATCGAGATTTTTTATCTTAAAGTTGCGCTATTCTCTATTCATTCAACGTGTTACTTAGTTCATCCTAAAATCTCGCTAAGCGTTAAACCAACCCAGAAATAAACTTTCATCATCTATCAACACATATTCATTCGAGCCTACATTGCATAAAACGAAAGCATTGAAACGACATCAGTGCAAAAATTCTCACATTTTCACCATTCTAGTCCCAAACGCATTCACAGGAATATCTGAACGCGTCTGTCATCCTGCCAACATTTCCAACTGCCAAATGGCAATACCAGTACTAGTTATTAATCTGCAAAGATTTGTGATAAGCCGGTCGAGATATATGGCGAAGTTTAGAGGTGACTGTCGAGACGATGATTTAAATGATGAACGATACACGGTTGTTCGGAGTACAAATGATCAGCTAATTTTCACTATCAACACCTGTGTAATGGTTGTGAGAGAATTTTTATCGACCAAATACCATAAAAAGTTACATAGTAGCTGACCAAATGAAGGCCAAGAAATAATCAATTTTGTTTGTTAATTAAATAAATAAATATTGCTGGACATTTCACACAGCGCTATCTGGTCCCAAACTAAGCAGAGCTTGTACTATGGGAACCAGATAACTGATAGAATACTTATATACAGTTTTTTGTAAATACATACTTATAATATATAGAAAAACAACCAGACCCGGAACAAATATCTGTAGATCATGCAAACATTTGTTCCGCGGCGGAAATCGAACCCACTACCTCCTGCGTCTCAGCCGGCTATTCGCTCACTGCGCCACAAAGGTCGTCAGTTATATCTACAGAGACAAAAACTTAACTGAATCTGAGTAGTACTTGCTCTATAAACACTCAGTAAGCTGAACTTTCCCTTGTCCCAACATCAACATTTAATCAAAACCTGAAAAAGAAAATATAAAGAAATAAAGATAAGCAAAGCTTCAAATATAATTAATACTAGCAATCTGTTCTAGTAGGAGATAATACTAATATTAATTCCACCAGCGGAGCATCTTTCTTCCGGCTACAATCTACAGTGGCCAATTTGGAAGTCCCTAAACCGGTTGCGCATTCAAGTTAGCCGCTGCCAAGACAATCTAGCCAAGCCACCTTACAAACAATAGCCCACATGCTCTCATGTCCTCTATGCCCAACCACCTGCACACGAAAAGACTTGTACCAGACAACAGAGAGGGGTGTGAAAGTTGCTCTCTATTGGGCTAATACGAGTATAAGTCAAACAGCCATTAAAAAATAAATAAAAAAAAAAAATATTGCTGGACATTTCACACAGCGTTATCTAGCCTCAAATTAAGCAGAACTTGTACTATGGAAACCAGATAACTGATAGAATAATAATAATATACTTTTTTTTTGTAAATGTATACTTATAATATATAGAAAAACACACAAACACGGAACAAATATCTGTAGATCATGCAAATATTTGTTCCACGGCGGGAATCGAACCCGCTACCTCCTGCGTCTCAGCCAGCTATACGCCCACTGCGCTACGGAGGCAGTCAAAAAAAAAGTCATTAACACGAAAGAAGAAAAAGAAGTGGGAAGCGTAAATCGACTTACGAGAAACATTCGTGAGTAACAACCTCCCCACGGTTACAAGTTGCAAAAACTATTGTTTCAATTGCTTAGACTAGCACAAAATTCGAAAATGTCTTATTGAAATAGATAAATATTTTATAAGTATACGAGTACACACATAAGTTTGTAATATTATGTATCTCAATCAAATGTGGAAATTAAAATTTAATTCCAAAATAGTTCATTTATGCGGCGTCCTTTAGTGAATACCGAGTGAGGCAGAAAGGTTTAGAACATTTTTTCTCGATCTTAAGAATGCAGCCTTCTGAATTTACACCAAGGTTGCATCGGGCTGCTGAGTTACATACGTCCGGAATGCCGCGATGTCTCAGACGCCGTTCACATCCGGTAATACGTACTTGTGTACGCGCCTGACGCATTTCTATTATGATTTATTATAGATAATATTATACTAGTGGTTCGCCCCGAACTGGGATCTCGCGAGTCTCCCATAAAAACAAAAAAATATTATTCGTAATTTTTGACTATCAAAATAGTGCCACGAAATAGATAACCAAATAACTTGACCTACAGTTTCATTTAAATTATAGGTAACGGGAGTTCATGTAGTTTGGTTATACTTTTTTGGGGTAGAAATTGCAGTTATACTTGATTTCAGACTTTTGCCTATATTAGTGTCACTAAAGCTACACGCATACCAAATTTCAGCACTGTGGGGTCACTGGTGTACCCTGTGAATTTTGTCAAAGTTAAGTTTATATTATCGCTAATAACTTAAAAACTACCAAGTTTAAATTAAAAATAAAAAGAGGGCCGAAATGTACTCACAAATACCCTTTATTAAACGTGCCATTTGACTGGATAGTCTCATTTTTTTTTTACCCCTCGTGAACCCTAATATCTCAACAACCCCTCAACATTTTTAGCTCATTGAGTCACTGAATGGAGTCGATTTATAGTTGTTGCTTTAGCATCTTGTCTTTTACGTCTATTCTGATTATGATTTTCTATTTCTATGTTTTGTCTTCAGGAAGTTAACTACGTGAAATTTCAGACGGTAGAAAGGTTTCTTTAATCTATAGTCAGTAATTTTAAGCCCGCTGTTAAATAAACAATAGGTATGTTTGCTACTTGTTGCGTCTTGAAAATAACAATCGTAAGTTTGACATTAAAATATAACCGTGTTGAAATACAACATTAGGGTGGTACTCGCAAACCTGAATTTTGGCCAAAAGTAAGGCATTTTACGACGTCTGAAGTGAATAAATGGAACATCAAGGTGTGACATAAATTATAACAGGTCAGTGTTAAGAAACGGTGAAGACAAAGCGAGACATTTACCGAATTAAAATCAAAATGTTTTTATTGATAAAAATCACAAGGATCACTTTGAAACGTAATTTTACTGCATGTTCCTTTGCGACCAAGTCAGGAAAGAAAAGAAACAAGGCAGGTTGTTGTTTTTAATAATACTTTTAGATACAACGGAAAGAAACTGAGGTTTTTATTACGGTCAATGATTGAATAAAGTTAAAACAGAGACTTGTACATAAAGAACCTGAATTGAATGCCTCCGTGGCGCAGTGAGCGTATAGCCGGCTGAGACGCAGGAGGTAGCGGGTTCGATTCCCGCCGCGGAACAAATGTTTGCATGATCTACAGATATTTTTTCCGTGTCTGGGTGTTTTTCTATAGATTATAAGTATGTATTTACAAAAAAAAGTATATAAGTATTCTATCAGTTATCTGGTTCCCATAGTACAAGCTCTGCTTAGTTTGGGGCTAGATAGCGCTGTTTAAAAAAATACAATTTGCTGCACTAGCTGGGTGAAGGTCGCAGCTCCTCCTGTGGCTGGGACAGCTTTTTAAATCATAAGAAACAGAGTGAAATGAAATCGTGTTGAGTGCTACTTGCGTTTATAGAAGACAGATACCACTTTACATCAGGAAGCCCTTCAGCTTGCGTTTATAGAAGACAGATACCACTTTACCAGGAAGCCCTTCAGCTTGCGTTTATAGAAGTCAGATACCACTTTACATCAGGAAGCCCTTCAGCTTGCGTTTATAGAAGACAGATACCACTTTACATCAGAAAGCCTTTCAGCTTGCGTTTATAGAAGACCGATACCATTTTACATCAGAAAGCCTTTCAGCTTGCGTTTATAGAAGTCAGATACCACTTTACATCAGGAAGCCCTTCAGCTTGCGTTTATAGAAGACAGATACCACTTTACATCAGAAAGCCTTTCAGCTTGCGTTTATAGAAGACAGATACCACTTTACATCAGAAAGCGTTTCAGCTTGCGTTTATAGAAGACAGATACCACTTTATATCAGGAAGCCCTTCAGCTTGTGTGTCTAATTATTACTACAAAAAACATGAAACGAAGACTAAATGTTAAAAGGAAACGCATAGCGGCACTATTATCATAAATATCAAAAGCAGCCATCATAAACCAATTACGAATTGATTCGAGCACAAATATTTACTCATACAGAGTACATATAATCAATGTATGAACTTGAAATAGCTGCTATAATTAGCGACGCTTACGTTCTGTGTCGCGTTTCACTAAATACGAGTTCACTATGGTATTAGTCACCCGAGCTGTTACAATCTCCCGAATTTTCGTCTAGTAATCGTAGGTGATGGCCAGAACCGATGGTTTAGAGAGACTGCAAGACAATGCTTAGCTTAATGCTTATTGATTACTTATACAAGTGAGGTTTCAGTGACACTGATAGGTAAAATCTTTCCAAAGATTTTTCTATAAACAAAAACACGTGATGGATAGGCCAGATCCTAGATTCCAAAAGTGAAATATTGATTGTATTACAGAATACAGAACATTTATAAAATACTTTCCATTAGAAGTTGCTACTAGAAGACTAAAAGATGAGCTAAAATATAAGATAATAAAATAGTATCTAACGGGAAGATCATCAATTGAAGTGAGGATATTTCTTAAACCGGACTGCGTACTGTGAGATCTGAGGATGTCCGCCATGGAAATTTAAATCATATGTCATTTTTTGAACGCGTGAAGAAAGCAGACAAAATATTTCTTCCCAAATAAGCATACCTACAACACTTTCAAATAGTGAAAAGTTACATCCAGATGAGTCTTCAGAGCAGTCTTCAGCCAGGACTGCAGACGGAAATGTCAAGCAGTGGTGCATCGCCAGAGATAAATAGAAAGTGTGAATCATTTGACAAGCGGCACTGTAAACTTACAGCGTCAGGACAGATCTGTGTTAATAAATGCTATGATTGAGATGAATGCATAAAACCGATACAAGAATGATAAATTAGATGATAGTTGAAATATCAGAAGTCCTTGTTTAGTGGGGCTAAACTAGCAGACGAGACCAATATAATGATAAAACGCATGATTAAACCTTCCGCAAAACTAAGTAGATACATAAGTTGCAAGAGTGAAGCAATCCCTCAATGATGTCGATTCCACGACAGCCGAAAATGCTGATGCAAACGAAAGAACTCCCATCCAAATGTCACTGAGTGCTCTGGTCCGCGTTCCTTCCTATACTTCTTCATTCATACACCGACACCCCTAATACAATCCACTAAGACCCACAATCCATTGCACTGTTTATTTTTCATTGCGTCTGCAGAATGGTTCGATAAATTACATGTAGATTGATTAGTATTCTTATCAGTAGGTAGTAAGGTTTGTAATTGATTGATAGGTGCTGAAGAAAGTTCGGTACAGCCCGGTAGGCCGGGCTAAATGCGTCCGCGAGTTGGCACGTCAGTGGGGCAAGGACGCTTAGCGCCAATGCAGCGAACTGATTGACCGATTAATCTTTACTAGACAAGGGTTTATACAATAACTATTAATTTGATGATTATTGGACAGCTATTGGACTGATTTCAATGTTAAGCTGGTCGATTTGAAATTCAATTTAAACTATGCTGTTGATTTGTCATTGCATCGATTTTCTTCATTGCATGAATCAACGAATAAGTACAAAATAATTGACTTGCGAGCTTGCAACTTGGCAAAATATTAATATTAAATAATTATGTATAGGAAGGAACCTACTTCATTGCAATATTTGCCATCAAACCCGATCCCGCTTTTTTAATCTCTTATATGTTAACATTAGTTCAGAGTTTTTGATAACAATGCGTAACATCTCTGGATTATTTGACCATAAATGTGTCAGCAAAATAGTACGATCATCAATATATATTCATAGTTAGTTTCTCTATCAAAGTTTTGTGTTTGTCGTTTTAACTTTTATTTATGTTTTAGCTTTGCATCTTTAGAAATAGTTTTGAAATCATGTTTTTTATGAAGCGTATGCTTTTATACATGATTTTATATGTTATAAATCCTTCTTCCGTCACACAATCACAAACACTGATGTAATGAAGGGGTGTTATGTACACATGGGGGTGCAGGCACTTTTACCGATCGGGAATTACGAAATCGATCGCGGATATTTCGAGCGGGCGTGCGTCGCCCGACGCCGTCGGTTCTGTACTATGGCTGCTAGGAATGCATGTAGAAAGATTTAGCTACGGGACGATTTATTTAGCATAGCCATTTCGCCCTACACAGCTGACTGGCCAATCTTTTTTGAACTGGTTTGTTTGGTTTTCACATGAGAAAACTTGTATGTTAACATTTTTTTTTAAAACTGGATAGATCTTCGTTTGACCACAATCTCACCTGATGGTAAGCGATGATGTGGTCTAAGAGGAAGCACGAAGATCTACAGTGTGATTACATCCACAGTGGATTGAAACATAGAGAAACAGGATTATGCAGTGTTGTCAATAAATTTCTTAGCAAATAATATATCACACACACACATCAACAGCCCATTAGTGTCCACAGCTGGACAGAACCTCCTCCAAAGCTGGAGGGTTTTGCCTTAATCACCACGCTTGGCAGGCGGATTGGTGATCGCAGTAAAGGTGTAGATAATACACAGAAGGAAGCTGCTGCCCTTCTTCTGGTGAGATCACAATAATCTTTCCATCCTCCTTCCAATAATATATATTCTCAATAAATACCTAATGACTTTTAACGTAATAACTGTTTACTTAAACGGTCTTAGAGCTTTCAATGAAAACTGTACGATAAAACCGAATAAAACTCAATTAGCATAGTTTCCACGCATTTTTATTATAAATGCGTGTGGTGGTCTTTCGAGCTGGACATATATAAAGTTAAAAAAAAATAACACCACACGCATTAATAATAAAAATGCGTGGAAACTTTGATAATTGAGTTTTATTCGGTTTTATCGTACACGAACAATCTTGGTTTTTCAATCGCCACAAGAAGAAGGAAGAATTATTGCCAGCAAACAAAAATGGCTTAACCCTACAGTGGTCGCGTACTAAAACCTGACCTGATTGGTCGCGTGGAGTACTATTGTATACCATTTATAAATTCAAATAAAAATACATTTGAGTTTCAACTATGTTTAATTTTTATTGTAGTAGTGTTATTAAAGTATTGTTATATTAAAAGTAATCAATAAAAACGAATCACGACCTCTTGAGTATAAAAAAATCAACAAAACAAGAAAAAAACTCTAAAGTGGCACAAAAAATCAAAAATACTAATTAGTTATTTCTAAACAAGACAGACATACAACCTTCGAATGATCGCCACAAATAGGCTTTTTGCACGTATTGCATAGTTTTCGAGTGCTTTTATTGCGACTTCTCCGCAGTCGTGGCAGCGACCTATGGATCAAGTTGGTGTTTGCTGATGTTGTCGCTGTGGTTTCTGTCTGGATAATGCTAAGAAATTCTCGCGCGCAGCACTTAGTGCGTTTGTCAATTATTTAACTTAAAGTACCTAGAAGCGCTCGTAATTTACGTTAGCGATTTTTGAGAATTTTACAATTCCGTAAGTGTGGATTACATAGGTAATCCACGCGACCACTCTAGGGTTAATGACAAAAAGTGTTACAAACATTTAAAGTTAAATTAGCTTAAATAAGCTACATCTATATATTTAATATTTATGTTCTAAACAAAAACAATCTAATAGTACATTGATTATGTGCTTTATCGGTGAGATTTGTTGCAGTATAAAAACGTCTACAAAACTCGGTTTCAACTTTAACACATTCTTTGTTAGCAAAAAATGTTAAACAACTGTTTAAAAATTCCTTACCATTTTTTTGTATGGGATTTTTTTTTTAAATTCACAGGGTACACCAGTGACCCCACAGTAGTGTAATTTGGTATGCGTGTAGCTTTAGTGACACAAATATAGGGAAAAGTCTGAAATCCAGAATAATTACAATTTCTACCCCAAAATAGTCTAATCATGAACTCCCGTTACCTGTAATTTGAATGAAACTGTAGGTCAAGTAATTTGGTTATGCATTTCGTGCTACTATTTTGATAGTCAATGATTACAAATAATATTTCTTTGTTTTTATGGGAGATTAGCGAGATCTCAGTTTGGGGCGAACGACTAGTATTTTTATTTTCACGTCCCGTACTGACTGGTTCCAGGCATGCATCACTGTTTTATTTCGATCATACGGCTCTGGTTAAGTCTAAAGAGATTTATCGGTTCGATATGACTGATCGACTTTGTATCGGCAACGTTAATGTGCTGTTTCGGTATGCGAATTGTTAGCGGTTTTAAATGTATTGATTATATCAGACTTATAATAAATCTTTATTTCAAGCAACAATAGTTAAATACAAGATGTTAAGACTTAATTCTACGGCCTATATAAATATATACCTTAGTGACTAACATATAATAATATAGTCCTCCTCATCGGTTTCAACGACGGCGACCCTTGCTATAAATGTTTTAAAATTAATATGTAACAAAATTAAACTAAACTAAATGAAACTGAACAGCGCGCCATGCTCGGCATCACACTGCTAGACCGAGTCCCCAATACCGAAATTCGCAAGCGGACTAAAGTGCAAGCGTATATTGGGACTCAAATGGAGTTGGGCAGGACATGTGACCAGGCGCGGTGATGACAGGTGGAGCAGGATGCTGACTGAGTGGTGGCTCCAAGATGGAACTAGGAACGCAGGTCGTCCACCGGCAAGATGTGTCGACGACATTATAAAAATCGTAGGTCGTATGTGGGTTAGAACAGCGCAGGACAGAGGTGAATGGCGACAACGAAGAGAGGTCTATGCCCAGCAGTGGGATGAGAAAGGCTGACGATGATGATGATGATGATGAAATGAAACTAAAATAAAATCTTAACTAAATATTAATTTGATTAACCTAAATTATTATTAATATTTACATTCTAGCGTGAGCCCTAATATGGCTCGCTAATCCGAACTTTGTTTTAAATATCCTGTCACAAGTATGGCAACAGAGTTGATCTGCTTGCTTTACAAAGGTCGTCCTGGCGCTCAACCATCCCTACTAATATTATAAATGCGAAAGTAACTCTGTCTGTCTGTCTGTCTGTCTGTTACCTTTTCACGCCTAAACCGCTGAACCGATTTTGATGAATTTTGGTATAGAGATAGATGGAACCTTGGGAAAGGACATAGGGTACTTTTTATCCAGATCCCGATCCCGATCCCGGAATTATACGGGTGGAAACGCAGAGTGCAGTTGTGTATCGTATATCCCTACTAAATGAATTTTGGTATAGAGATAGATGGAACCTTGGAAAAGGACAAAGGCAACCTTTTATCCCGATCCCGATCCCGTAATTATGCGAGTGATAGATAACGCAGGGTGCAGTTATGTATCGTATATGCCTACTAAATGAATTTTGGTATAGAGATAGATGGAACCTTGGGGAAAGACATAGACAGTCTGTCTGTTTCGTTTTCACGCCTAAACCGCTGAACCGATTTTGATGAATTTTGGTATAGAGATAGATGGAACCTTGGGAAAGGACATAGGGTACTTTTTATCCAGATCCCGATCCCGATCCCGGAATTATACGGGTGGAAACGCAGAGTGCAGTTGTGTATCGTATATCCCTACTAAATGAATTTTGGTATAGAGATAGATGGAACCTTGGAAAAGGACAAAGGCAACCTTTTATCCCGATCCCGATCCCGATCCCGTAATTATGCGAGTGATAGATAACGCAGGGTGCAGTTATGTATCGTATATGCCTACTAAATGAATTTTGGTATAGAGATAGATGGAACCTTGGGGAAAGACATAGACAGTCTGTCTGTTTCGTTTTCACGCCTAAACCGCTGAACCGATTTTGATGAATTTTGGTATAGAGATAGATGGAACCTTGGGAAAGGACATCTTTACTTTTTATCCCGATCCCGATCCCGGAATTATGCGGGTGAAAACGCGGGGTGCAGTTATGTATCGCATAATTCAAATACTCCTAGCCAGCTTTTAGAATACTTTCTGCCTGACATGTCCATCAGGCCCATCGGCCTATACACTATGAATGTGTGAGTGTGACGATGCATGGTGTGGTGTGGCGGGGCTGGCGGGCGCGGGCGCGCTGCGCGGCGCGGCGGCAAAGACGTGCGGGGGACGCGGATGGCTCGGTGGGAGGAGTGTAGATCACAAAGTATGCTTACCCGAACGGGCAGACACGTGAGGGCAGACGTCGTTGGCGGACGCATGCGATATCTACAATTTTGAGCTGCAACGTATTCGCTTTCTTTACGTTTTCATTGGTGTTTAGGGTTTCTTGGATAAGCATTTTGTGTTATTTACTTAGTTGTTTTGGTTGTTATTATTAGTTTAGCATAAGTTAGTAGTAGGTAGAATTATAGTTAATAGGTAAAATAAATACTTTAATTCATTTTTTAGGATAGGTATAAAATTGTAGTAGATTAGTAGGCAGGTTTTTTTAAGTTTTTTCACATTTAGTAAGTAGTTACGGTACCTAAGAAGGTCAGCATAGTTTTTATTGAGTATTAATAGGTAAGTAATGTTGTTTTGTGAATAAAATAGTTCCAGTAGTTTCGCATATAATTTTATCGATTCATTTTGTTTTTATTCCATGTGGATAAAATAGTTCCAGTAGTTTCGCATATAATTTTATCGATTCATTTTGTTTTTATTCCATGTGGATAGTATATTTTTTTTAACATTTAGTTTTAGTTTAGCAATTCGTTTTGTTTTTGTTTTATTTCATGCAATGTGTATAAGTACCTACCTTAAGTATAGTTTCGTACTCAGTACCTTTAACTAAATTTTTTTGTCAGCTAAAGAATTTTTTTTTGCATAAGTACTTACCTGTTTTTATTACTTTAGGTAGGTAACTGGTTAAGTAATATGCCTCGCAAGCGTAAATCTAATTTAGCGCGTAGCTCTAAAAGAGCTCGAACTGCGCAAGTAGCTAGATCCCAAGAATCTGAGGAGCAGACTCAGGCCCGGCAGATTTTAGATGCTGAGCGACACGCAACGCAAAGAGCTGCCGAGACCTATGAACAAACTCAGGCCCGGCAGATTTTAGATGCTGAGCGACACGCAACGCAAAGAGCTGCCGAGACCTATGAACAGACTCAGGCCCGGCAGATTATAGATGCTGAGCGATACGCAACGCAAAGAGCTGCCGAGACCTATGAACAGACTCAGGCCCGGCAGATTATAGATGCTGAGCGACACGCAACGCAAAGAGCTGCCGAGACCTATGAACAAACTCAGGCCCGGCAGATTTTAGATGCTGAGCGACACGCAACGCAAAGAGCTGCCGAGACCTATGAACAAACTCAGGCCCGGCAGATTTTAGATGCTGAGCGACACGCAACGCAAAGAGCTGCCGAGACCTATGAACAGACTCAGGCCCGGCAGATTTTAGATGCTGAGCGACACGCAACGCAAAGAGCTGCCGAGACCTATGAACAAACTCAGGCCCGGCAGATTTTAGATGCTGAGCGACACGCAACGCAAAGAGCTGCCGAGACCTATGAACAAACTCAGGCCCGGCAGATTTTAGATGCTGAGCGACACGCAACGCAAAGAGCTGCCGAGACCTATGAACAGACTCAGGCCCGGCAGATTTTAGATGCTGAGCGACACGCAACGCAAAGAGCTGCCGAAACCTATGAACAGACTCAGGCCCGGCAGATTATAGATGCTGAGCGACACGCAACGCAAAGAGCTGCCGAGACCTATGAACAGACTCAGGCCCGGCAGATTTTAGATGCTGAGCGACACGCATCATTGATAGCTGCAGAGATGCCAGAAGAATCCCAAAGACGACGTGTGTTAAATGCTGAACGGCAGTCAGAAAGGAGAAATGCGTTTACAATGTATACATGGGGAGCATTCCACAATGCTGCTTTTGATTATGACCCATCGATTGAGTATAATAACCATCGATTACTTTTCATAGGTGGAATGGATAAAAAATGTATACATTGTGAAGCACTCAAGTGGAAAGAAGAAACTCCGGGTATGTGTTGTTCTGGTGGCAAGGTTTCAATTCCAATACTTGGAGAACCAGAGGAACCATTGAAGTCTTTACTTTTAGGTGATAACAACGAATCGCGGCGTTTTTTAATCAAAATAAGGAAATATAATTCATGCTTTCAAATGACGTCATTTGGTGTAGAAAATGAGGTGGTTATGCCTGGGTTTTCATCTACTTTTACAATCCAAGGTCAAATCTATCATAGGATTGGTTCTTTGCTTCCTACAAATAATGAGCAACCAAAATTTTTACAGATTTATTTTATGGGAAATGAAAACGACGAGGTTGACCGCAGGTGTCAAAACATTCAATTAGTAGAAAAGGATATTGTCTTAAAGATTCAGAGAATGTTGCATGAACATAACCGCCTAATAAACACTTTCACAACAGCCTTAGAAAGAATGCCGGGAGATGATTATAAGTTGGTGATTCACCCAGATCGTACACCAAGTGGGGAACACGAAAGACGATATAATGCACCTTTAATAAATGAAGTCGCAGCCATGGTTTGTGGTGAACAGTTTGCTTCCCGTGATATAGTTTTACATGCCCGTGATAACACACTAACTGGGGTGCCGGATACACATAAATTTTACGATGCGTTACAATATCCGCTAATATTTAGCAAAGGGCAAGAAGGGTATCACTTTCAAATTCCACAAGTCGATCCTGTAACTGGCCTGCCCTTGCCTAACAAAAAGGTATCATGTATGGACTTTTATGCCTTTCATATCATGATTAGAGAAAATGATTTTAATATTATATCACGATGCAGGCAACTGGCCAATCAGTTTTATGTTGATATGTACGTTAAGGTAGAAAGTGAACGATTACGATACATAACATTAAATCAAACTAAATTAAGAGCAGAAAATTATATCCACCTTCAAGACGCAGTAGCGAATGACGCTAATCTAAATCCAAATGATATTGGTAGAATGATAATTTTACCGTCTTCATTTGTAAATAGTCCGAGGTACTTACACGAATATACTCAGGATGCGTTTGCTTATGTACGTACATATGGTCGCCCTGACTTATTCGTTACGTTTACTTGCAACCCAGCATGGCCGGAAATAGTAAATGAATTAATGCCGGGTCAAAGCGCGATTGATAGGCATGATGTAGTCGCAAGAGTTTTTAGGTTGAAAGTTAAAAAACTTATGTCTGTTATTTCCAAAGGCAGAATATTTGGAGAAGTGATCTGCTTTATGTATTCCATAGAGTGGCAGAAGCGTGGCCTACCACATGTCCACATATTATTGTGGTTAAAAGACAAGTTGAGACCCGATCAAATTGATAATATTATCAGCGCAGAAATACCCGATCCAAGCACTGACAAGACACTTCATGATATTATAGTTAAAAACATGATTCATGGTCCATGTGGACCTGAAAATCCTCAGTGCCCTTGCATGAAAGATGGAAAATGCACAAAGAAATTTCCTCGCAAATTACACAAAGACACTGTCCACAGTGAAAACGGATACCCACTCTATCGTAGAAGAGCACCAGCAGACGGAGGTCGAACGGCATCTGTGAAACTACGAAATGGGAGTTACGTCACTATTGATAATAGTTGGGTGGTCCCTTATTCCGCTATTCTATTAAAAATATTTAACGCCCATATAAATGTTGAGGCTTGCAGTTCAGTGCGCGCTATCAAATATATCTGCAAATATATTAACAAAGGCAGTGACCAAGCTATTTTCAATTTTAGGAGCACAGAGCTTGCAAATCGCGTAAATGAAGTACATACATATCAATCTGGTAGTTATGTTAGCAGCAACGAAGCCGTGTGGCGGTTATTAGGGTTCCCGTTGCACGAAAGGCACCCCACCGTTACACATCTAAGTGTACACTTAGAGAACGGTGAACGAGTTTATTTTACAGAAGATAATTTCCACGAGCGACTATCTACTCGACCAAAAACCACCCTTACAGCTTTTTTTGAACTTTGCATAAGAGATGAGTTTGCAAGAACTCTTATGTATGCTGAGGTACCGAGATATTACACATGGGACGCAACCAGAAAAACTTGGAAACGCCGAATTCAAGGAACTTCGGTTCAGAACTGGCCTGGTGTCAAATCTGGAGATGCCTTAGGACGGGTTTACACAGTCCATGTTACTAACATGGAATGTTTTTGTTTAAGGATGCTTCTACACCATGTGCGTGGGCCAACCTCTTTCAATGATCTCAAAAAATACAACAATCAAGAATTTTCAACATTTCGAGAGGCATG
The DNA here is from genome assembly GCA_963924445.1 of Philereme transversata. Lineage (NCBI taxonomy): Eukaryota > Metazoa > Arthropoda > Insecta > Lepidoptera > Geometridae > Philereme > Philereme transversata. The sequence continues at coordinate 22,619,271 of OZ004342.1, read as the reverse complement.
TGAGGCAAGAGGATTATTGGAGGATGACAATCATTGGAATATAACACTGGAAGAGGCTGCACAATGTAGATCAGCGGCCAAGGTGAGAATGCTTTTTGCTATACTAATAGCGACATGTGGGCTTTCAAACCCTCAACTACTGTGGGAAAGGTACAAAATTCAAATGGCCGACGATATTTTACACAGAGTACAACATCATAATCCAAACGTTACATACAATGATTTCATTTTTAATGAAGCCCTAACAAAGATAGAAGACCAAGTCATAACTATAACTGGGAAAGATTTGTCAGATTTTGGGTTGAGCAGGCCGCAAAGAACTGGGGAAGTTTGCAGTGATATAATAAGAGAATTGAGTTACGATGCTGCTTCTTTACAACAACAAATAACTGAGTCTGTTCCGCGTCTAAACCCAGAACAAAGATTAGTTTTTGAGAATGTTGTGCAAAAAATCGAAAGTGGCGAAGGTGGTTTATTCTTTTTGGATGCGCCAGGAGGCACGGGTAAAACATTTCTTTTAAATTTACTTTTAGCCCAAATTCGTAAAGATAAAGGAGTTGCTGTTGCTGTAGCTTCTTCTGGAATAGCAGCTACGTTACTTAATGGTGGCCGAACGGCACATTCAGTACTTAAACTGCCATTGAACTTAGCTCATGAGGAAATGCCAGTTTGTAACATTACTAAAAATAGTGACCGTGGACGAATGTTACAGCAATGTAAGCTGTTGGTTTGGGATGAATGTACCATGTCCCACAAAAGAGCGATAGAAGCACTAGATCGGACCATAAAAGATATTAAGAGTAACCAAAGTATCATGGGTGGTATGGTGGTACTTTTAGCTGGCGATTTTAGACAGACTCTGCCGGTAATTACTAGAGGCACGCCGGCAGATGAAATAAATGCATGTTTAAAAGCGTCTCCATTATGGGTGCATGTAAAAATTTTTTGTCTGACTACAAATATGCGAGTACAACTGCACAGTGATACACAATTGGTGCAATATGCGGATGCTCTTCTGAAAATCGGAGAAGACCGTATGGAAACAAATAGTGACGGAATGATTACATTGAATCGTGAATTTTGTAATGTTGTCTGTAACATGGATGACTTAAAGAACAACGTCTATCCCGATCTTGCAACCAATATGAAGAACAGACAATGGCTGTGCGAAAGGGCAATTTTAGCACCGACAAACGAAGTAGTGGGGCAGATCAACGAACAAATCATGTCAGATGTGGAAGGTGATTTTGTTGAGTATCTGTCCGTAGACAATGTCATGGACACTGAGCAAGTGACATCGTTCCCTGTAGAATTTCTTAACTCCTTAGAATTATCGGGGGTGCCTTCCCATAAGTTGAGGCTAAAAGTAGGTGTCCCGGTCCTGTTGATGCGAAATCTTGACGCACCAAGAATGTGTAATGGCACACGTCTACAAATTACACACCTGGGACGCAATATTGTGAGAGCAATAATTATGACAGGAACAGCAAAGGGAGAAGAAGTGTTAATTCCCCGTATTCCAATAATCCCTACCGATTTGCCATTCCAATTCAAAAGAGTACAATTTCCCCTGAAAGCAGCATTCGCTATGACGATAAACAAAGCTCAAGGACAGACACTCAAAGTAGCTGGTGTTCATTTAGAAAAAAACTGTTTCTCCCATGGGCAACTGTATGTGGCGTGCTCACGAGTATCGAGTCCACAAAACCTACATGTTTTGACCAAAGAAGGAAAAACAAAAAATGTCGTATACAAAAACGTATTAAACTAAGTTAAGTCATGGATCAGGGTCAGGAAAAGTCTACCTATGTTAATCTCAATAATTCAATGTGCCGGCTTCATTAGAATCGTTTCATTATAGTTTCAGAGCCTATTCAGTCCAAACAAATTTACACGAAGTAGTAGTTCTACGCAGACGAAGTCGCGGGTAACAGCTAGTTTATAATAACATCAAAGCATTTGAAAAAAGTCGTCTTAACACATTCGACGTAAAGCGTCACACACGTAAAGAGAGACCTAAGCCCTCGTATACATACACATATAACGCTGCAGTGACTAACATACATACTAGCTGATCCACCCGCGGCTACGCACGCGTTATTTGTCAATTAAAACATTACCTTCCTTCGGGTAAAAAATAGCCTATGTCCAAGTCCCGGACATAATTTATCTGTATACCTAATTTCATCAACATCGGTCAAGCCGTTTAATTGTGAAAATGTAACGAATAGACAAAGTTACTTTCGAATTTATATTATTACTAGCTGTTGCCCTCGACTTCATACGCGTTACACTACCAAATGCGTACTAATTTATCACAACATAGTATCACATTAATTAAATTTAATAGAAACTTTGAAATCGAATTTTCATCACATGGGACCTTATTTATCGGATGAAAAGTAGCCTATGTGTTAATCCAGGTTATAATATACGTACATATAAAATTTAATCGAAATCGGTTCAGCCGTTACGACGTGATTGAGTAACAAACAAACAAATAAACAAACTTTCCCATTTATAATAATAGTGTAACTAGCTTACGCCAGTGGCTTCGTATGCGTTGTTTGTCAACAAAAGGTAGCCTATGTTTGAATCCACGTCATAATCTATCAACACACCAAATTTCATCGAAATCGGTTCAACCATTACGACGTGATTGAGTAACAAACAAAAAACAAATAAATAAAGAAACATCCAAACTTGCACATTTATAATATTAAAGTGATACTTAAAACTATTTGTTGACACGTAAAGTCTGGGACCTGTGACGCACTTGCGCTTATGGTAATTTCCCTTATAGCCTTACTTAATAAAAATAAATAAATATGGCTGGACATTTCACACAGCGCTATCTAGCCCCAAACTAAGCAGAGCTTGTACTATGGGAACCAGAAAACTGATAGAATACTTATATACTTTTTTTTTTGTAAATACATTCTTATAATGTATAGAGAAATAACCAGACCCGGAACAAATATCTGTAGATCATGCTAACATTTGTTCCGCGGCGGGAATCGAACCCGTTACCTCCAGCGTCTCAGCCTGCTATTAATATTAGGCATTGTGGTTCTATTTTGTGTTCACCGAAGTGGCAGCCCTAAATAGTGAGCAATACATCAAATATAAAATGTGTATGTCACAGGTTTTGAGAAAACATGGAGATGGCCATGTTTTCTCAACGCTTGTGTCTTCTAAGTCTAAATTCCTACACAAATTACAAGTTATATAAAAAAACATATAAGCGTCAAGCTTATAACACCTCTCTTGTTGCGTCAGGGTTAAAAGATTATTTCGTGATTTATTTCAACCATTAGGTATTTTAAATACGGTTTTAGTGGATCACACGTACCCTAATAAAGGCTCACAAATTGAAAAAAAATATTTTCAGTCGTAACGTCGCTAAAACGGTAGGTACGTGATAAATCCCGCATTTATAATAATAGAAAAAAGTTCTAGATATATTATATAAATGTGAAAGAATACCGAGGGCGGGATGGCCTTCAGTATCTGTGTGCTGCCTCTTTGATACGGTCTCCTGGGGCGGTACTGCTCAACCTGAAACAATACGACGCGACAGCATCTAGGTACGTTTTACGTTTTAGTTTTAGGATTTTATACATTTAACTAAAGTAAATCAGAAAAGAGGTTATTCGACAGAGAACCAAGGTAATTGACATAGCTCAGAGGGTCAGCAAGCTGAAGTGGCAGTGGGCCGGTCATACTCGTATCTGCCGCAGAACCAATAACCGTTCGGGTAAACGCGTTCTGGAGCGGAGACCACGTCCGGGCAAGCGAAGTGTTAGGACGCCCTCCAGCTGGATGGAGTGATTTTGTTATAATATGTTGATCAAAATTAACGGTACCTATGTATATTGTTACAATTTTTATAGTCGAGTTGGAGCAGTCTCAAACCCAAGATGTTTTATCTTATAAAGAATCCGTTTTTAAAATTTTATTTTTAATTATTTTGCTATACTTTTGATATCAAAATAATTGATAAGGCTGTTAGTTAATAATACAACAGTAAAGATTGTTGATTTTTTTCGTTTCATGAAATGTTGAATGTTTTTATTCACAACAGGATGTGCCAAGTGTTGTCAAACACATCTACCATTATCTGTTTCATGACAATGATTAGGTAACAATTTGTTTAAGTTTTTGAAAATATGCCAACATTTAATGTCATTATTTGTAACATTATCAGCTCATAGAAGTCTACCTAGCAGGGGGTATTTTTTTATGGTGTGTGTACATATGTTCATTTGGCGCATTGTGTAGGCTAAACGGCCTGACGGATTTCGACAAATAAGGTATCATTGGAATCGTCCGAACCATGAGTGACTGACTAGACTATATGAAAATAATAATTGGAGTGAAACAAAAAAATATCTTATCTAAATCTAATCTATAATCTAGGTATCAAAATGAAGGTATTTAAAATTCCATTTCAAAAATATATAATATCTACAGGTAAAACGTATCAGACGGTGGAAAAAACATTAATTGATATTCCGCTCTCACGACCCAAATTCAATACCTAGTAAACAAATTTATGAGCTGAATATCAATCACACTCACTAAGAAAGGAAAAGATAATTTATGAACGACCTCCGTGGCGCAGTGGGCGAATAGCCGAAGACAGGATGTTGCGGGTTCGATTCCGCTACGGAATAAATCTGTGCATGATCTACAGATATTTGTTCCGAGTCTGATCGTTTCTCTATATATTATGTGTAGTTAGTACCTATGTATTTACAAAAAAAAAGTATATAAGTATTATATCAGTTATTTAGTACCCATAGTACAAGCTTTGGGCCTAGATGGCACTGTGTGAATTGTCCAGCATTATTAATTTTTTTTTCTTCGACAACACAAAATAAAAAACCAAGCAAATTAAACTGAAAAGAAGTAAACAAGCTTGCTCATTTTTAAATTCCTGCATTTCAATCATGGGTACAATAAAGGTTGATAAAACTGTATTATTATTGCAAGTGTAACACATAATGATGTAGTAGACGGCAGCGGCCGCCCACGTCAATCGGATGCCCGCGTCTTGGCACACGAAAGCGTTCAATCTCCGATCGGGCGGATACTTCGATACTAGTGATGTAAAAAGCTACATTCAAACACAACAACTAAAATATTTTGCGTCGTGTTAAAAGTCTAACATGACATCATTTGGATTAAAGTTGTTCTTAACAACAAAATAGGTCCTCACTTAGCTCTCTGCTACAGTAAAAACTGTTGTAGCGCTTATTTTCTGTAGCAACAGAAACTGAAAATTAGAGGTACGGATACGGAGTTCTGTTTTTCTGCGTCGATCTTTTCAACGCCCTGTCGGGTTCATTACAATCTGTATCATAACGCCCGTTTCAGCATTGAACCTGGTTACTGAATAAACGCAGTGTTTTTTTTTATAAGAAGATGAGCTAGCTGACCCGCCGAACTTCGACCGCTTTGACATGCATATGACACGGGCTGTCAATGTACGTCACCCAGGTAGAATTCATCATTAGCTGCATCTATGTATGAAAAAATGAATTTTCTTCGTAATTTCTTTTTGCGTAAATTTTTCCAATATTTTAATAGTTATTCTGCTATTCGGGGCGGAGACAAATCCAACAAATCACAGACCATCAAAATCGGTCCCGCCGTTCTCGAGTTAAAAGTGTTCGAACAAACCCGACTTAGTTTTATAGGTATATTAAAATGCCACAAACCCATGTCCCAACGGATACTACCACTGCCTATAAAAATCGGATTACCTCACGGATCACATGCATCTATTAGGTCTTTACCTATGAAATTGCCGTTTTGTATGGAATAAGTGAAAGTACTTACTTATTTAAACGTTTTTATTTCTGTTATTCAAACTAATCACCCATGCAATCGACGCATCTTTGCCAACGCATTGGCAGTTTATTGATGCCCTTGTAAAAATCAGCTAGCTGGACGGGAGGCAACAAACTCTTCAAATGCATTTTGTACTGCCTCTCGGGAATTGAATTTTTTACCCACTAAAAAGTTGTCTACATTTTGGAAAAAGTAATAGTCGGTAGGTGTAAGGTCTGGTGAGTATGGCGGATGAGAGAGAGCTTCCAACCCCAGCTCTTGCAGCTTGGAGACTGTCTGTTGTGCAGTATGGGGTCGCGTGTTGTCGTGAAGGAGCAGTGGGGACGACCGATTGATCAAAGCTGGTTGCCGATGTGCAAGCTTCTCCATAATTGTCTCCAGTTCTTCACAGTACAAATCTGCAGAAATGCTCATGCCGTTTTGTAAAAAGCTGTGGTGAATCACACCCGCACAAGACCACCAAACAGTGACCATCACCTTTTTAGGGGCCATTTTTGGTTTAGGGTATTGCTTTGATGCTGAACCAGGATCTAACCAACTTGCTGAGCGCTTTCGATTGTCGAACAGAATCCATTTTTCATCGCACGTAACAATTCGGTTCAAAATTCCTTCATTTCTTTGCCAATTGAGCAGCGCGAGGCAGGTCTCAACGCGTACGTTGCGCTAGCGATCGTTAAGTTCGTGGGGCACCCATCTATCAAGTTTTTTTACCTTGCCTATTTGTCGCAAATGGATCAAAATTGTTTTGATGCTAACATCAAAAGCTGCTGCTAGCTCAGCTTTAAATTGAGTTTCGTCAGCTTCCACAAACGCCTTTAATTCATCATTGTTAACCAAAGTCTCCGGACGACCACGAGCTTCATTTTTCAAGTCAAAATTTCCAGAACGGAACCGGGAAAACCAATAACGGGTTGTGCGTTCGTTTGTACAGTTCTCTCCGTAAACGTTTTTGATGTTACGTGCCGTTTGTATCACGTTGGTGCCACGACGGAACTCATATTCCATAATTACACGAATTTTTAGAGTATCCTTTATGACGAAAAATGTTCAAATGTAATGAAAATACAACGCTAATCAATAAACAAAAGACTGAGTTTGTAAAACGAATGTCATGTTTTTAAAACAAAATTAATTTGAATTTAGAATACAAAGCCATTCCAAACTTTTTTTCTATTTGAAATGACCAGTACTGAAGAACAGCAATTTCATAGGTAAATACCTATTATTACTTGCTCTGCGCGCATTGCATTGCGCCCATGACTATAAGACATTCAGGGGGAAAATATCATGTATTTATTATTTCAGTAAGTGGTATACAAATAGTCAGACAAGCCATTTCTGATGGATAAAGCAGATAAGGCAGATCACTAGTAATTTTTCTATATTATTCCGTAGAGATAAACTTTTCTAGGGCGGTCATGCTAGACCGACTTAGCAGTAAAATGAAGGAAAGTAGATAATCTCACAAGCAAACTTACGGATACGGACCGCGATGTATCAAACATCCGGCACATCACTAGACACTACCGCAGATAATCTCACAGTTCTCATTACTGTATCTACCCAGTGAACTAATAAACACGTATTAATAGCTCAGCATTATATAAATAGGTTGCGACGGGAGGTGAAATGTCATCAATAAATATAATTTTTAGATGTGTTTACGTCTATTTCTAGCTAAACTACCACGCCGAGTAAGTAATTGGATAGACGAATTGTTTGTCTTAAGATTATTTAAAATTTTCGCTTTTCACCACACTCACACACATACAGTTCACAAATTAATAAAATACAAGCTTCCGCTCGCGGCTTCACACGCGTAGTTTATCAATAAAAACATAACCCTCATTCTGCGGAATCGGGTAAAAAGTAGCCTATGTCCCAATCCCGGGCATAATCTATCTATACTTATACTAAATTTCATCGAAATCGGTCTAACCGTTTAGTGAAAACGTAACAATCAGACAGAGAGTTACTTTCCAATTTTTAATATTAGTATGGATTAATATCAGTAATTAAATCAGTAATAATTGGGTTTTTTTGTTTCTAGGACATTTACGATTTCCCCCTGTCTAAATATAAGGGTATAGGGTATCTACCAACAGGGTAGACAATACACAGACCAACTTGTGTTTTTTTTGACAAATGACATTTACTTGACTGACTGTAATTTTTTTCAAAAATCCTAAAACGCGGTTGTTTTCTTCTGCAAATCAGACCTATAGTTTCCTAATAACAAAACCTTCTAACTGTAAAAGAAGAAGTACCTGCCATCAATGTGGTAAAATTTTGACCAACCCTGTGATTGCATCATTGACTCGACGAAAAAGAACCGTAGTATCACACAAATGACATTTTCTGGGCTGACTGTACATTTTTTCAAAAATCCGAAAACGCGGTTGTTTTCTTCTGCATAATAAACCTATAGTTTCCTAAGAACAACACCTTCTAACTGCAAAAGAAGAAGTACCTGCCATCAATGTGGTAAAATTTTGACCAACCCTGTGAATGCATCATTGACTCAACGAAAAAGAACCGTAGTATCACACAAATGACATTTACTTGGCTGACTGTACATTTTTTCAAAAATCCGAAAAAACGGTTGTTTTCTTCTGCAAAATAAACCTATAGTTTCCTAAGAACAAAACCTTCTAACTGCAAAAGAAGAAGTACCTGCCATCAATGTGGTAAAATTTTGACCAACCCTGTGATTGCATCATTGACTCAACGAAAAAGAACCGTAGTATCACACAAATGACATTTACTTGGCTGACTGTACATTTTTTCAAAAATCCAAAAAAACGGTTGTTTTCTTCTGCAAAATAAACCTATAGTTTCCTAAGAACAAAACCTTCTAACTGCAAAAGAAGAAGTACCTGCCCTCAACTTGGTTAAATTTTGACCAACCCTGTGATTGCATCATTGACTCGACAAAGAAGAACCGTAGTATCACAGAGTTTAAGGAAAAAAGAATACATTCACGCACAAAACTGAAGAACATTTACAATCATACACATAAAAAAAACATATAGACAGGTAGGTTAAGAACAGCAGTCGTTTATATTGTACTTCTAATGTATATTATCATGCCATTACGATTTTCAATATATTGCCTAAAGAGTTCAAGGCCTTTAAATTTAATTAAATGGAAACAAAAAAAATAGCTAATGGAGCAATGCTTTTATGACATTATTATTTAAATTATAAATATTCAAAAATACAACAATACATCACTCCAAAAAAACAGTAACAAAAACTAAGGAACTAGTTGACAGAAGACCAAATGATCACCTCCTGTGGCCGACTCATCAGCAGCTCTCGGCAGCGCGCCAACTCCTCGCTGATGGACTGCAGGGTCGCTTCCATATTCTCAGACGAAGTGCCTGGTAGCCTGAACAAACAGAGACAACATTTTAAAAGTTATCACCCCTTGCGCATTTGTGGACAAGCAGGCGCACGGCTCCGTACCATCCGTACCTAGTTGATATACCACCCATTCGCACACATCGTTTTGGTTCTACGTTCTTGATGCGTACAGCTAAGGCATGGAACACTTTGCCGTCATCTGTTTTTCCTAAAGAATACAATCCGGGCCTCTTTAAGGTAAGAGTAAATAGGCTTCTTCTAGATCTTCGTGCTTCATCTTAGACCACATCATTATTATCACGTGACATTGTGGTCAAACAAAGAACTACACAGTTTAAAAAAAGATGTCGATCCTGGCTATGGTAAGTTCGGGAGCTAAATCAGGTCGGCGGCCTAGAAACTATTTCACAAGTGTTACCTTCCAGCTCCAATGGTTTTTTCTACGCGAAAACTTTGTGCGCATTTACACGTGTTATAACACTTGTATACAATCTATCACCGCATTCACGACATTAATTTAAAACACATATGCAGAATCGTATTAACTGATTTTAGAGATTGGTTTAATACCGTCAGCTTGAATATTTATCCAGTAATCGATACATTTCCAATAAACAATATTTAACTTAATCAGCGGCACCTTTGCATCGATGCCGCTTAGTTGGTTGACAAGTAGCTACATACTTACATGACGAATGAATATGATTTATCAACCTATTTATACAGGCTGTTTCATTGATATTTTAGGGCTTGAAATTAAGGTAGACTGAAAATTTAAAAATTCTTGGTTGTTTATATGAAAAAAATCTTTTTTACAACAATACTAGTCATCAGCCCTACCCTACATTAATTTAAATCACAAATTAATGTTGTAAATGCGGTGACACGCAGTATATGTACATTACACGTGCTTAAAACGGGTAAAAGAAAACTTCGGGAGGAAACCAGATTAAAATTCGAAGGCATATGCGTAAGCTTGAATAGGGGTACAAAGTTTTCTATTCGCGTATTATTGTATAGATAATCGTGTCGTGTGCTATAAGGATGATGTATAAAATGGAACTTTTGAACTTACATTGTTGTACAAGTTGTAATCGGAACCCTTTCTCCAGCAGAGAGTCTGCGACCTATAAAGAGAATTTAATAGATTGTATTACCTTTGTATTGCACAGCAGGCTAACATAGATAATTTTTATTCTAATAATAGCGGTCTTACAGCTGAGAGCGATTTCTATCAGACAATCTTTGGATGGTTTTTCTCGCACTGTGGGTATAAATAATATTATAATGCTGGAAATTACACACAGCGCTATCTAGCCCCAAACTAAGCAAAGCTTATACCACGGTAATGTTATCTATACAGTATTTTGACTCGGCCCTGTCCTTGAAGTAATTACCTACAGTCGCGTGGTACGTAAACACGAGATAGGTTTTTAATTTCATCTACCTACTTGAATTTCTTTCTAGTTTTGTGATTGTATATTTTATATATAAAAAATATCGTTGTGAATAAAATAGGAAGTGTTTAATAAAAATACATGTGTGTTTTTTAATTAAGTAGTAGATTTACTAATAAATCCACTCTTATAAATATAATACTGAAAAATATTTGCGCCTCGACTGAGACGTACTTTATTGTTAAATTTAATAGTATAAAATATCCGCATTCGGATAAATAGTTTAATTAAAAACATTACCGTGCTGCAGCGCACTCCCGACTGGTTGTGTACCGAGTGGGTACCGAACACGAGGTGCGTAGGTATGACTAACGTTCCGGCCGTTTGTATGAAGACAGAATACTGTGTAGATAATATTACCGTGCTTGTACTATGGGAACCAGATAACTGATAGATTACTTATATACTTTTTTTTGGCATTTTCACATATTGTGATAAAGACAGTTGCAGTTGTAGTATGGGCTCATGATGCTGGTGCCTACATTGCGTTGAAAGTGCTTCACTCACCGCTCCCGATCGTAGGCATTTCTCCCTCACTGAGCGACTTGTAGTCGGAATGCGCTTGTTCTGTGTCGGTGAACGTCATTGTACCCTTCTCCTCACCCGGTGATAGACATCGGGGCGACTTCACTGGAAATATAACCGAACTTTCAATAAATAATAAAAAAATAATTATGGATGCATTTCACACAGCGCCATCTAGCCAAAAACTAAGCAAAGCATGTACTATGAAAACCAAATAACTGATATAATACTAATCTTTTTTTTTAATATATAATTAAATTTATAGAGTAACAACAAGACCCAGAACAAATATCTGTAGATCATGCAACCATTTGTTCCGCGGCGGGAATAAAACATACAACTTGCATCTCAGACGGTTACTCGCCCACTGCGCCACGGAGGTCGTCAAAATATACCATAGCTTAAATAAATGATAGCTGGCGCAGAGAAGACGGAACCGGGAGAGTCCGAAAGAATTTAAAGAGTGAGGAGCTAGTGAAAGGACACAACATAAGAGGCGAAAAGAACCGAGCCAGCGCATCGCCTGCGCTGGCTCGCCGATGAGGAAAGAATGGGTTTCTACATCCCATTCTTTCTACATGGCCGACACTTTCGTAATGCCTATCTCGATTGCCCCTTCTATCAACGAGCTGTTGGACGCCCAAGGTACCTCGGCACAGGCACTGGCTGTGTCATGTACACGGCCGTGTGATGTACGTGAATACGTGTACATAACAGGTAATATTTTCTATACAACATATAATATATGCTATTTTATGTATGTTAAGTGTTAACACTAAGAAGTCCTTCGGGTCATACTAAATGAAAATCTCGAAACGCAACAAAATGACCTCAAAATGGCGGCACTTCCCCCTCCACCGCACGCGATGCATCACAGTCCTCACTTAGCGTAACGAATTTTTTGATCCTTTAGCTATCCAGTGGTGTGATAAAATTTTGTATGGAGATGAAGATATGTAAGCTGTTACAACAAACTGTATCCCCCGATTTTATTATCATTTGCTTTTTGAGTTGCCTCCCACTATGATAGCAATTTTAAAAACCTATTGATGTCAAAATAAGAATAAAATAACGTCGATTCAGTTGCATTAAGTTCACTTTCTAGCGACATCCATCGCAACATGTAAGAACTAACTGGACATGAAGCTAACCTGCAGAGATGTCGATGTCAGATAACAGCTGATCCTAGATTGCCCAAGCGATGTGATCTGAGAATCTAAACATCAGTAGAACTTCTTAGCAAGACAAAAAAAACGCAGTCTTAGGTTTACCCCGTTATCATGACGCAAGCAACAGTGCCGATATATCGAGATACTTAAAACCCACAAGTCATGGTAAATATCCCATTTTTAGTAAAAATTATGACCCTTACCATTTTCCGAAGGTAAATCAGTAAGTGAAGAGATCTCATGTTCGGTGTTCTCAGGCGAGGTGGCTCGCTTGCGCTTGTCCACCGTGTATGTATTGGGCAAGTCAGCTGTGTACGTCGCAGAGTCGCGGCGGGCAGGACCGGGGTCTACTTGCGAGCCTGCAATTATGATAAATCATCATCATAAATCATACATTATTATTGTTTGTGGATCTGGGTTACAATGTACAAGATGTTCGTGTTTATCTTGTCTTACAGCAAACAAACAGAACAGAGGAAAAACATATTATTAGACACAATAATATGTTTTTCTTGGCGAATGTAACGATACCCGAGCTATTGGCCAGCAGTCGGCAGCCACATCACCTCAGTTTTTTGCTCGTAGACGTTGTTTTGAAGCGCAGCGTTCCACTACAAGATCTGAATACAGCTACGTCTCGCTGCTGCAATAGCGGACAACGGCATATCACCGCATGAAATTCACATAACTCTGTGGATGTACGGTAGGATAGATTATGTGGGTGGGATGAAATAGATTAGATAGGTGGGATGGGTAGGATCGAAAAATTAGGTAGATGGGATAGATAGGATGGAACAGATTAGGTAGGTGGGATGAGTAGTATGGAATAGATTAGGTAGGTGGGATGGGTAGGATGGAATAGATTAGATAAGTGGGATGGGAAGGATAGAAAGATTAAGTAGGTGGGATGGGTAGGATGGAATAGATTAGGTAGTTGGAATGGGTAGGATGGAATAGATTAGATAAGTGGGATGGGAAGGATAGAAAGATTAAGTAGGTGGGATGGGTAAGATGGAATAGATTAGGTAGGTGGGATGGGTAGGATGGAATAAATTAGGTAGGTAGGATGGGTAGGATGGAATAGATTTGGTAGGTCCGTCCCCACAAGTCTTGGCATATACGAGTACTGTAGAAATAAATACTGACCATAATTATCAATATTATCGTCACTCTGCGTTCCTTGTTCCAGCGCGTTTCTTTTCTCTTGAGACGTGTTAAGTGGCGTACACAAACTGCTCGAGTCCAAGATACTCAAAGTAGACTCCTTCTTAACCTCAGAAATCGTATCGTCAACTCTTTCCAGTTCGATTAGTTCAAGTCTATCAGCCTCTTCCAGCCGTGCCAGTTTCTTCCAGTTCACGAGTATAGAGTCTCTGGATCGATCCAGTTTTGCCACATCAGTGATGCTAACATTTTCCACTTTTCTTTCTATATCCTTTTTCTTACAGTCTTCTACGTCTCTCGAGTGTTCTTTTAAGTTTGTGATGGGGTGTCTGGCTTTAATTGACTCCACGTTGATCTGTTTGTCGCTGTTCAGTACGCTGTCTTTGCTGCTCTCGAAGATTTTGACCGTCTTTTCTTCTGAACTAGCTTTTATTGTTTTGAGTCGTCCACTGCTGCTTACATCGTTTTTGGAAGGTTTTTTCTTGACTTTAGAAGGGGGTACGTCTACGGAGGTGCTTTCTAGAGCTATGGGGCCAGGGATTTGGTAGCGATTGTGGTTGTCGTCTCGAGTCCCGTCAAAACCGGATTTGACTTCGATGGTAGTGCTACTGACGGATCTCTCATCCATATTACTGCATTCAATTTTTTTTTATTATTATACAATAACGTCAATAGCTATAGCGTGAAGTGTTTCCTAGCATTGCCTGATAGTGTTTCGATTTGATCGAAACGGCGTCAATGTTATATACCATGGGAATAAGGATTTCAATTCATAATCATAAAATGAGATTTATATTCGTTAAGAATTGCCCTTGCCTTACTGGCAACCAAGAAACGCAGTTTGAGATAATGGGTTGTATTTTTATAACTACAACTCTATCTACTATCTATATATATCATCATCACCATCATCATACCAGCCAAAGTACCTACGTCCACTGCTAAACATAGGCTTCCAGAGCGACTGATCTTATGCGACCTGCACCCAACTGCTCCCAGCAACCTTTATTAGGTCTTCTTACCATCTTGCATAAATGTATAATCTTACATTATTATATCTTTGTCTAAGTTTGGAGTATAAGCACGGTCCATGTAATCTTCCCATGGCTTGCTCGGTCCCGGTTCACTACTACCGGGCCTTTTAGAAACCTCAGTCTCATTATTTTTTTGGATTTTTGCGTTGGTATTCTGAAAATAAATGCAAGTTTTCATAAACAACCTGTTTTGTTATGTACGACATTCATTTAAAACACACATTCGGAATCGTATTAACTGATTTTAGAGGTGGGTTTAATACCGGTGGCTTCAATATTTATCCAGTAATCGATACATTTCCAATAAACAATTTTTAACGTAAATCCGCTTAGTCAGTATAACAGGTACATGTAACCCACTTACATGATGAATGAATACGATTTATTGACCTATTTTATACAGGCTTTTTCATTTACATTTTAGGACTTAATATTAACGTTGCTTGAAAATTTAAAACTTTCTATGGTAATGAATTTGAAAAAATCTATTTTACAACAATATACATTAGCTCTATCTGTGTTTTCATTTAATGTCGTACATAACAAAACATCTAGTATATAAACACGTGAATAGGAAAACTTTGTACCCCTTTTTAAGCTTATTGCGCGCACGGAGGATTGAGATTTAGCATAATTGATTAAGAATTAAAAAAAAGAAAAAAAAACAGAATTAATCTAAAAGAATATGAATTACGGTTGAAATTCGACCACTATGCACTGGGAACTAGTTAATATAAATCTTAGTAGGTACGGAACCCTCGGCGTGCAAACAGCTCTTTTTTTTACACTTTCGTTTGTCCAGGATCTCGCCTGATGGTAAGCGATGATGCAGTTTACGATGAATTTGATCGGTCTTGTTTACCTGAATCAGAGACTTCATCACTTCCATAACCCCTGATTCTGAATCCTCGGCGATTTCAGTTCGCGTTTCATCAACATGCATTGTTTCAACGTCGTAAGATTCAAAATCCTTTGTTTTTGGTGTGCTAACCGTTCTTCCGGCCTGAGAAAAACCACAGTACAGTAAATTAATTTAAACCACCTTTTGATTTTACAATTTTTTATCTGTCTGTATATGAGAATGAAAGAGAAACAGCTTTATAGCAAATCATATGATAAATAAATAATGCCGTTGCTAGTTTGGACTATTTAGCGTGTAAAAACATGGTGAATGGTCCAAACTAAGTAACGCTTGCGCTATGAGAGCCAGTTATCTGATATAATACTTATATGTTACACACATTTGTTTTTTGTTACATAGGTACGTATAATATATAAGGTGTTGCTATTTAAAGTACAAATAATGTCGGGGTATATTTTGAGAACACAAATAATAAATAAATAATGTTTTGTTTTTAAATTCATTTTTGGGTTTTTGTACCCAATGTGTAGGTACTTATTGCGCTGTCTTACGCACTATACGCGCTCTGTTGACTGGTTGGCTGCATTGACTGGGCAAGGTCATAGAACTAGCGAGGTCATTGAGGAGCATTGTATCGATTTCCTCGAGATTTTGATAGTAAAACAAGGCCATTTTATAGCTACATTTATTTTTTGTGTAAAATCTGTACTTAAAATATAATTACACTATTAAAAACCAGGGGCTGCCGAACTATTGGAATGTTCGGATTGTTGGATTGTATAGAAAAATCATAATAAGTAAATAAAATGTATGCGCAAGCGCGAAACGAGAGTAGGGAGAGTTGAGGGAGGCGTGAGCGGAGGGTGCCGGATTATTGGACGTATCGGACTACTGAAGTGCCGGATTACTGAGACTACTGTAGTTACTTTGCAACACCTTATACAGCGAAACACCCAGACGACACCGACGGTGGTTATAATGGTAATGGTGGAATTAAATACTCACAGAAGCGATCCTCAAGACATCCAATTCCGTTTTCAGCTCCGCTATTTTCTTCAACAAGTCTTGATTTATCTTAACCATGGCCTTGTAAAAAAAGAAATAAAGATATACCAGATATTATAAAGTACCCGTAGCTATTTTAATCCACGCATTTATTTCTTGAATTGATGACCGCTAGAGGCATTTACAACTGAGCGCTTCCGTGCTTCGGAGGGCACGTTATACTGTCAATGCCGGCTATATTGTAGCGCCTAAAATTTCAGCACTAGGGCCTCTAGGCTCAAATAGTATTTGACGAAAGTTCTTCGATACGTACAATGGTGACGGTAGCCGTGGTGCCTTAAGGGATTTACCCCGACTTACGATTCGGGGTTTTGGGCACTTGTGGATTCGAATCTCGGCCGAGCACCAATGAATTTTCTATTCTAAAAAATATGTCGGCATTTTTACACGTGCTTAAAACACTGAAAAAAATTATCGTCAGAAAATATGCATGCCCTAAAAACAAAAAAATGTGATTTTCTGTTCGTTATTTAAAACAAATGGACCGATTTAAATGTAATTTGGCATATGGATAATGACGTGGATTGAGACACTACTTTCTATTAACAGATCACGCGTGCAAAGCCGCGGTTGGAAGCTGTTGAAGTAATATTTACCTGGTCATCATCAGTTTCACAGCTTTTATTCAGATCCGTGTATCCTGAGTCATCCGATACCGAGAACTTCACTTCGTCTTTTGATTTAGGCGATGACGGAGGGACCTTTAGATTATCCTGTAATAAAATTAACATTTTTACAAAGCAACGTCACTCGGATAGCTTACCCCACATGGATAGCTAAACTAGAGTGGCAGTGGACGGGCACATAGCTCTCTCAAATATACTCCCCGCCGAATATTACAGGAAAAATAAAACGAAGTCTATCTACAATACCCTCACACCACACATCGTTTCACACACAAACTCACTCCTCACATCCTCGCATGCACACACATACACACGCACGCACATATTAACTCACACTAACACTCCCCCACACACAAACCACACACACCACCATTCCCCCACACACAAATCACACACACAAACATACCCCAATACACACATACATTCACTGATCATTCCATTATGAAGCATAGTCCGGAGGGAGGTATAGGTATGCCATCATACAGGTCCATCCTAGTTTGGGTACCTATGTTTTTCACCCTGAATTTTATTATACCTACCTTAGTCATCCATAGTAATTTTTGTTTGTGAAATTTCGAAGTTTGTTGCAGAATAATAAATAAATATCGATCTTATTAGTAGTTTTTTCAAAATCAATCTTAAAGTTTTCTGAGTTTACCGCTCACATAACTAGATGGCGGTGCTAAATTATCATATATAAATTTAGGTAGATGCGGAACCCTCGGCGCGCGAGTCCCACTCGCTCTTGACCGATGTTGTTTATTTCATACTTCTTTGACCATATCATTGTGATGTAAATTACCTTTGCAGCTACAAGCTCTTTTATAGTTTGCATAGCATCGTTCGATATATTGGATAGTTTCAGGCCCGTTTCCAGTTCAACCACTTTCTTCTTTTCTATCGTTAGTTCCATGTTCAGCTCATCTGTAATGAGTTTTATAAGGAAAAATTACTTAAGCTTTTATAAAATTCATAATCGGAACCGCAAGCAAATTAAAATGAGCCCAATATTACATAAAAATATAAAATTCAAATGAAAAAAGATTAAAATGAGTTCAAACACTAGTAGTCTACTATAATCCATTCATAAGCTCCGTTGTCCAGCGTCCGTCTCCATCATAAGACCACCTCCATGGCACCATATTATTGCATTGTCACCGAAGTTACATTTCAAATTTCAGTTCAATCGGTTGGGGGGTTTGACCTAAATTAACCAACACTGCATGTTGAATTAAAGCCTAAATAAACAGTCTAAACCTAAAGCATTTAATCAATAGTAATCCCAACAAAACCATTCTGGTGCTCAGTCTCGATAAAGATTACTTGACTTGACCATAAAAAGTTGTGAGATCCAACTAAAAAAAACTTAAAAAGCCAATTGTAAGTGAATAAAATAACAAGAGTGACCTCAATAATTTTGTAAGACTCAAGTCTATGCGTTCACTTCTAAAAAAGCCCCCTTTTTGACAGATCCTTTATTCCAGGACATTCGCCTCGGCATCACCAACAAACAACCTTTCAATCCTGGGCGTCGACATCTCTAGCGAAGTGCAGTTTAGGGATCACTTGGAAAGCAAAGTTCTCTTGCCTCCAAGAAACTCGGTGTACTAAACCGATCAAAGCAGTTCAGTTAATATCAAACGGATGGTTTCGAAGCCATCCTACGCAAGAAAACTGCATCCCTGATTCACAGGGTGCGGGACAGTCAAAACAGCATCCTGAAAACCATATCGGACAGAGCTACATCTCCGATATGGAAGTGCTTCGTGTTGAGAGTGATCAAACCGACCTAGGTTGGTCACTCTCAGCGCGAAGTACTTTTGTTTTGCTTTAGTTTATTTTATTGCGTGTGTGTACCTACTAATATAGTCTTTAAGTAATCAAACTAACAATATATGGATTTATATTATCTGAAATAAAATATTTTTATTTAAAGCGGTACTTCACTGCGAGGCAGCGTCTTGTGTTCTACAAAGCGCAAATGCGGCCCCACATGGAGTACTGTTTATCACATCTGGAACGGTGCACCAAAATACCAACTGCAGCCCCTAGACTCCTTGCAACGCAGAGCCGTTCGTATCGTCGACGGCCCAGTAGTATCTAAGGATCTGGAGCTGCTGAGGCTGCGCCGTGACATCGAAGCGTTCAGCGTTTTTTATAAAATATATAACGGCGAATGTTCTGAGGAGCTGTTCAATTTAATTCCTGCTTCCCGCTTCTACCATCGAACCTCTCGCAACCATCGACGAGCTCACCCACATATCGTAGATATGTGGAAGTCCCACACGGTGCGTTTCACTCGCTTGTTTCTTCACGCACCTGCAAGATGTGGAATGACCTTCCTCCGGAGGTTTTTGCGGTGTGATTCAAAATGAATGTCTTCAAGAGAGGTGTAAATAGGATATTAAGTGCTAGGCAGCGGTGCCCACTTAACATCAGGAGGCCCGTCAGCTTATGTGTATACAAGTTTAATATAAAAAAAGAGCAGTGGTACACTGTGGATAACTTTGAAAAAACCCCTATTTTATAATTCACCGTATGCTGGCCATCATCAGTCAATGGGTTATGAACTCCTATCGGATGTCATCGTACCTGTCATTTGGGTGATCCAACAACAGGTCTGCCTTCTCCATCCTCTGTCCGAGCGCGTGTTCGCTGGTCACGTGGTCACTCCCCATCCGTAAACTCTCATCTTGTCTATCTACTCGTAAAATGAGAGTAAGGCAACTTATCCCTCACTGGATATTAGCCACTGTGGGGTCAGCATAAAGTACATCATACTTACTGCATTTAGCGTCAGCAGTTCTCAGTAGATCCTGCAACAGGTCTGCCTTCTTCCTCCGCTGTTCGAGCGCGTGTTCGCTGGTCACGTGGTCGCTGCGTACACGTAGATTTTCATCCTGCAGCTCTAACACTTGTGATTCCAGCTTCGCGATGCACTCAGAGTACTCGGCGTGGGATGTTGCGAGCTCCTGTCAATATTAACATAAGATTTTCACACCATCTCAAAAATTTTCGAACCGCACGGGACTGGAACCCGCAACTTTCCTCTTGATACGAGGATGCGCTAACCAATTGCACCGCAGGCTCATTTTACGACGTGATATGGTTAATTTTACGACTCAAAGCGCCTTTTATGAGATGGTTTTAAAAATCTTGGGATTACACTTTAAAATAAAAATAATATTAACCTAAATTAAAAACTAATTATTTTTAGTGCTACGGAACGTCAGCTCTTTAGACACAAAAATATAGTTTAGACCGAAATTAATAAGGCATACTTACAAATACAGATATAATCATCAACGCACAATCAGGTGAGATTGTGGTCAAATGAAAATCTATCCAGTTATAAATACAAATAAATAAAAAAAATATGCTTGGATGTAAGCTATGCCAATTCTAATAGGCGCTGTGTCCTCAAATTTCATTTAAATTAATTTGTTCGAAATACCTCTTGTAAATTGACGATTTTCTGTTTCAATTCGTCCATCGTTGTCCTGCATTTGTTCTCATTGCACGTGTTTTCTGAATCCTCCCTATAACCATAAAACAGTTTAATAATAAATAATGGTGGATTGTACACAGCGCCATCTAGTCCCAAACTAAGTAAAACTTGTAAGTAAGCAAAGTAAGCTTGTAGATAATTGAATTTAATAATCATGTTTATAATTTATATTGTTTAATATTCCATGCTTATTAGCTGATTATGGAGGGCCAGTTTTTTTTTCTTTCAAAATAATAAAAGTGAACCCTTGGTGTGACTTGAATCTGTCCGTCCGTCGGCCACAACTGTTTATTTCAGCAACTACTGAAGCGAAACTTGAAATTTGGAATAGTTTTAAATATACTGACCCAGCCCACCTCTACTTCAAATAAAAAAATCTAATGCCGAAATGTCCATCATTTTGATTACCAAAATAGCCAAAATTTAAAATTTTGGCGCCTCCTAGCATTAAAAGGTTTGATTGTGTTTTTGTAACAAAAACTTAGGTTCTCTTTTTTAATCAGTTTCGGTTAAAGTGAAAATATAAAGTAGAAAGTAAATTACTTTTCAGAAAAATAAACAATATTTAACCATAAACTTACTTTTCCTGTTTTTCAGTCTCGGCTTCTGTCTTTATAGCCCTTGCAGATATCGCCCTATAAATAAATAAGGTAATTAAATAGTTGGTTAAGCACGTGTCAGACCACGCACAGTGAAGGGTTCCGTAGTCAGTACGGCTGCATCTAAGTCATTTTAAAATACAAAGTTAATTTTGCAGTTGATTTTGGTCACTTTGTATGAACATTATATGAACTGTTCGCAAACCCAACTATAGACATAAGTTGGTCGACTACTGCTCGTAAACTAGTAAAGTCTACTCAGCTTTGATCATTCTTCTTACGAATACAGCACGACTAGTACAAAAATGGTGGCGATTCTGTTGGTTACGCTGACCAACTAAAATTGTGTAAAATACGAAGATCTTATTTTGTTCACACTAAAAATCAAAATAGAATGAAAAAAGTGACATTTCTAAAATTAGATAATTTTTGTTATGATGTCTTGTTTGTTGGCTAGTTTTAGTGATCAATCAAATTGGTGTTGACTAAAAATAGCCCGCAAACACGCCTTATTTAAAAATACTTACTTTTAGAAATATCACTTTAAATGTCATTCTAATTTGATCTTTAGTGCGAACAAAATAAGACCGTTCGTATTTTACACAATTTTGGTTAGTCAGTGTAAACAACAGAATTACCACCCTGAGTACTTTAGTTTTATATTTGTAAACTGACTTTTAAAAAAGATAAGCAGATGTTAAAGAATTGAATTGAATTGAAAGGATCGGACGGGCCCATTGAGTACTATCTACCTAAGTTTGTATGAGATGAGTCTCGTCGGGTCAACGTTTTCCCGCAGCCTAAAGGTCTCCGACATAGCTAGTTCTAATGACATGGTAGTTAGGTTTAAAATTGAATTAATTCAGTAAATTATTAGGTATATAATTTACTCACTTGTCTATAAACTGGTAGGAGACAGCAGCTGTACCAATGGATTCACTGGGTTTAGCAGGCAAAGCGCTCATTGAAGAATTTCTGGAAAAGTATAAAAATTAATAAGGCTACTTGTACACGCTAAGAAAAGTCACCGTGTCTACGCAAGAATTCGTGCCGTTTCTACACACGAACTATGTACGGCGCTGACCAAGAAACAATCTTGGCTGCGCTAGACACTACGCGCTGTGTTGTTGCTGTGAAGGGAGGGGCGGAGTAGGTGAGGTGTAGAAATGTGTTGTGTTGTCAAACTTGACCAGTGTACCTTACTTAGGGTTGCCACCTGCCGCTAGTTGATTAAAGGGTTACCAGTATAAAAATACATTTTCGATATTTTTACGGGAGACAAATAAAAAAGCAATGTTTAATGAAGATAATCTATTTTTTAAATTTATATTTATGGTTAGAAGAAACAGCTTTTAAAATATTTTCATTTTGAGAAGCAAATATATATAAAAAGCATTGCAAGATAACTTAAATTACATTTGACTTGTAACTCTGCCTTGACAGTCTCAATATTGAGTCGGTTTCGGCTATCTATCCATGCATTGCCGCACAAGGAAAATATTATTTATACTGGAGCGTTAGTAGCTGGGATGGAGAACACCAATTGTAGAATATGAATCATATTTTTGAAGTTGCTGCCTTTGCAAGCTCTAAAAAAAGTTGTCCATATGGCAGGAGTTACGCTTTCGCCGGCGGGCTTTTACTTGTACATATTTATTAATTAACGGTGAAATCACACAAAACTCTTTATAAAGTTTGTTTAAGTTGACTTTGGATATATTTAGCCGAGTAACTATCGCTTCTATTTCTTTAAAATCTTTTTTTAAATAAATCCTTCTTTAAATAAAAAATACGGGAGCTTTATTTACCCCGTATATTATTTTCGAAATTATTGGTTTTTGTATTTTTTTGCCTGAAAAACGGGGCAACCCGTAAAATACGGAGCATCTGGCAACCCTAACCTTACCATACCCTATGCACGACTGCCCGAAATAAATCTTATCTTTTACACGTTTCTATTTATCTTAACCCCCGCAACTGCCTAAGTCG
Organism: Philereme transversata; assembly: GCA_963924445.1. Lineage (NCBI taxonomy): Eukaryota > Metazoa > Arthropoda > Insecta > Lepidoptera > Geometridae > Philereme > Philereme transversata. The sequence continues at coordinate 22,596,051 of OZ004342.1, read as the reverse complement.
AGGCTCGTACCTAAGTGGTGCCCTTGCGCTAGTTGCCTAAATAACTTACTGGACTGAGCGCCATCTGCGCTCGCCAAAAGTTTGGTTAAACTGTCACGGCCTCAGAGGCCAACAGCGAGTTTAGTCCATCAGAAAAAAAAATCTTATTTATCTTGTCTGGAGCAGACACGACAAATTTTCGTGGCTAGATCCGATAAAACTTTAATCGTGTACATGATGAATTAATTTTATCTGCCGCAGACACGGTGAAATTGTTTAGCGTGTACAAGGGCCCTAAGGCTCGCGGTCGCTCAGCGTGCTATGGTGAGGGCTATGCTTGGTGTTTCTCTACGAGATCAAATCAGAAGTGAGGAGATCCGAAACCAAGGTCACAGACATAGCCAGGATTAGCAAGCTGAAGTGGCAGTGGGCGAAACGCTTAGCTCGAAGAACTTTCCCCTAAATAGGTAGGTACCCACATACTCATAATATTATTCAGAAACATCCAGACCCGGAAAAAATATCTGTAATAATATCATGCAAACATTAATTTGCTTAGCGGCAGGAGTCGAAACCGCAACCTCTCTCGCCTGCGTCTCAGCCGGCTATCCGCCCACTGCACCAAGAAGGTTGTCAAATATAGTTCCTCCAGCCTTAAATTTCGCGTTCTAATACTTCGTTACGTCAAAGCCAAACATTGTTAATTCATTGTAATCATATAGACTTAGAATAAATACACATAGAAACAAAGTGCACGTGCGTAAATAAGCCATTAAAATGCAGACCCAAATCTAGGGCGCCGGGCACCAATTTCAGGGGGCAACAAATTCATTAATAAAAATATGTTTGAAAAAAACGCGCAAGTCGTACTATCGATTATTCCACTCTCTGCCCGTGGCCCACCTACAAAGTTCACCTGGCGATTCATTTGATTTCCCTCTCAAACGGAAGAGAGGGGGCGCCACATCAAGTTTCTGTCCCGGTTAGGAAAAATACTAGATCCGGGGCTGTTAAATTGGAGGATAATTGTATATGGCTCCAAACGACGTCCACGTTGTAAGTTTTATGAGCCACAAAACGGTCGGCTCTCGGAAAAGCTATGTCGGCATGTTCGGTGAAAATGTCCGTTTTCTGCATTAGGCACTCATGCACACATTCGTGGTTTTGTGGTTTAAGTTTCGAACTGTTTGATCGAATTTTCTGTTGTATGTGTAGTTATTCTAACTGGATCATTTTAAATGACGCCCTATTATAGGTAGACGAAGTAGAAGTAGACACTACTTACACTTAAGTATACACGCGACAGAGTCATGCACAGTTTTGAATAACTCCACTTATGTCATCATCATTGTCAACATCCACAGTCAGATCTTACCCATTACTGGGTATCTCCCACAACTTCACAACTTTGACTCATCATCATCAAGACAGGACGCCCACTGCTGAATATAGGTCTCCCTATAGATTTCCAGAGTGACAGAGTTTGTGCAGCCTGCACCGAATGGTTCCCAGCAACCTTCATCAGGTCGTCTTTCAATCTAGTAGGGAGCCGTCTTGTGCTGCGCTTTCCAGTGCGTGGTCTGATAATTACTAAAAATACATAAGTATACAGTAAAGTAAAAACTTTTACTTGAATGAGCACCGAGTGCATGTTTTACTGGTGATATTGGCCTGTGAGGGGCTCCGCTTCAGAAACTGCTTGGCCGAGCACAGCCTCATGTTCAGCAGACGTATCCTCTCTGCCATACGCTCATTGGTATTCTTCAAATCTATTATCCTAAAAGTTTATTCAATGCCAATAGAAGTTGGAATAGGGACAAGTAAATACAGGGATAACGCATAATGCACCCCTATGAGGACATTATCCCTGTACTGCAGGCAGTTTGACAAGTCAATGGCACTTGCTGAACAAAACCTTGCCGAACAAAGCAAAGAAAATAGCTCTGTCAGCAGGGCTTTCTTTACACAAACTATGTATATAATAAAATAATAAAAATAGATAATTTTGGACATTTCACACCGCGATATCTAGCCCCAGCTTGTACTACGGGAACCAGATAACTGATATAATACTTATATACATTTTTAATAAAAATAGGTCCAAAGTAATGATACATTAGCCTACTAATATTTTATAGAGATAATATGTTTGTTTGTTTGGATTTTATGGGTAATCTCCAGAACTACCGAAAAGATTTAGAAAATTATTTCACTGACAGAAAGCTATGCTATTCCACTATAGGCTATATTTTATTTTGATAACAATATATGCGATGCCGGGCAGGTCAGTTAGGGTGACTTGCGCAACAATGCCTAAACATATTTAGCAGCTTATTATGATTTAAAGAGTTGTCAAATATGTCAATTTTAAACATGTTTAGTCGCTAAATACGTTCAGGGATTATTGTGTAAGCAAGATTTAGTGTGCAATATTCTAAAATTTTGTTTGTTTTCTTTACCATTCCATACTAAAGGAAAGGTAGTAAGTACTCGTAAATAAACTAGTATTCATCTTTTCAAATCTTACGATTCCCTCTGCTGATTTATGATAGCTTTACTCGCACAGCAATCCTTTTCCTTCCCAGCCACATTCCTCTGAGACACAGTCATCCTCTGTAGCCTTGTAGAGATCACCTTGATCTTATCCTGCAGCACATTCACTGTCTTCTTCAGATCTAGATTGTTCTCCAGCAGGGAAAAGTATAAATCCTCTAGTTCCCGCTTGCTGAGTTTTGAGGGGCAAATATGATACAAATCTGTGAAAATGAAATTATGCTTGTTCTTTAACCTTTGTCAAAAAATTTGATGTCTATAGAACGTTGAATATAAATATGATGAAACATTTATTATTATTATTTATAATTATTGTTTATAAAACAGATACAGGGTATACAGATTGATGTGCTTCAGTTAATGTTGTAGTGATTAGTTGAGCGTAATCCAAATATCTGAAAATGTACCTCGTTCAGTCCTAGCCGAGTGGTTTCTACATATAACATCACAGCCAATTTTTTCCTTGCTAGCATTATTCATCTTCCTCTCTTCATATAAACAACAAACTTTTCTATTTACTAAATTACAATTATATAGGTAATTATTCCAACATTTTCAGCAAATAGCAGCCACACCCTTTTTAAGAATCATAAAACTACATTTCCCAATACGAAATAACAATTTGACTATAGAGTTAGACTAATTAGCCAAAAAATTGTAAAATTTTATCATTATTCTTCATAGTTAGGTAGTTGTTTTGTTTTCGGTAGGTATGAAATGGCGTCATAGCAACGAGCAAACGTCAAAGCAAACGTCAAGTCAATGTGGGCTGTTACACTTTCAATGCCCATTACACGATTATCGAGAAAATATTGATGGTATTGACAGTATAGCGTTATTATTGAAATGTTTGCAGATGATTGGAATCCGTGATCCTGGGGGCGCGGCCTAGTTATTATACAGGGTGTTTAGTAATATACTGACGATATTCAAGTGACGGTTTCTCAAAACATAAAAAAAAGACTTCTCGAAAAAGAATTTTCAATTTTCAAATCAAATCAAATTTTAAAGAAAATCGACTAAGTTTAGGGGATTAATTCGATATAAAACTTACTGCCTACTCTTGCAATCGACATCCAAAAATAAAGGCCGATTTGATATCTCTTTCGGAAATGGCTGTGGGTTTTGGGTTAGAAAGGGACACCAAGATAAATCTCGAGACGTCACCAATACATTATCTGTGGTTAAATGGCAAGCATTATGCAATAGCACAACATAAGTTTAAAGAAGTGTTTGTTTTTGCAAACACTTCATTAAAATAAATTTCACATTCTATGGTAAACATTTCACAAATTTATTTATCATGCTCATCAAATTAACCCCTTTTTTATTTTTGTGCGTATACTATTAAACATCCTATATAAGTATCTGTGGCATAGCCCCAGATGTCAAACATTCTTTGGAATGCCGCCGGCCGCCCAATGGGCTCCGTAGATGATTGTTTTGTTTTATAATTTACTTAGGTAATCATCATCATTATAACTATGGGTATATAAAAAAATAAAAAGGAAATAAAAAAAGACAGTTTACACGAAAAACATTTTATTAGACAACATACTTGCACATCAATTATCTACATAATATCACCTATTATTTATTTAGTTGGGTACCTATGTAATTTAGTGACTATCAATGTAGTTATGTGTAGGTAACGAAGCAACGATTCAAACTAGATCATTTAAATTATTTAGTTGTAGGTATCATAAAAATCTTATCTTACAACAATAAAGTTAAACATCCGCTAAACACTGTTTAAAAAATCCTGAATCAAAATTGGTAAGGATTTTTTTTAACATGCGTTAATCAATATTTAACTTTTTTTGTGATAACACGGACAATGTTTTGAAAGTGATGTTTAAAAAAAAGTAGGTATATAAGTATTATATCAGTTATCGTTCCCATAGTACCTACAAACTCTACTTAGTTTGGGCTAGATGGCGCTGTGTTAAATATCCAGCAATATTTATTATTGATTTATTATTATTAATGTTTATTTAGAGCCCATTGTGTAATCTAATAGATCTTTTATAGCGTACGTTGTTAATTTCTCTAGAAACCGTTGTTGTTAAAACATAACAGGGGTCCATGCTACATACTTACATAATATTTAAATTGAATATTTTTTTAGGTGAGAAGGTAAATAGTTTGTGTTTGTCTACTGATGAAGTGAGGTTGTTTAGACACATTTTGTTATTGTGTCTTTGAGATTTAGACAATAAACCATATTTTTTGGCGGTTTATCTCCAGACATTCTCCACCATCTGCCTCCAACGAGCCCTTGAGTACTTTGAGCACATAGCAAGGAAACACAGTGACAACTGGAGAAACTCATCGTCACTGGCAAAATTGAAAGGAAAATACCGCGGGGACGTAGTTCGATACGTTGGTCTGACCATTCGTACAACTCACAACTCTAAGCTTCATGATGCTATACATGTCGCCACCAACATACACTAATAGCGCAGCATAATTAAACAGCAAATCACCCATTGAGGAGGTTATGACCCTAAGCATTAAGGATTTTGACTCGAAGAGAGAGATCTCCAGACAGCGCCATTTATTACAGTAGTAAGAACTATTTTTCACCCTTTGAAAATGAAAATCCCTCATCCTAGAAATTAGAACTCTTTTTTGGTTTGCGAATTTTTAGATTTTATGTCACCTTGTTCTAAAAGGTTTAACTAGCACTTACACAACATCTGTTAAAAGTTATAGGCTTACTTTGAATACCTAGATGAAAATGCACGTTTCACTTCATACAATCGAGACATTATAAGCAAAAACATAAAAACCACATAGGTACTAACTTACTACTTTATAAATAAACAAAATTAATAAAGATGTCATCTTTTGATAAGGAGTGTTCTTATTTTTGATTGTTATAACAATTTTAATTATTACAAGGCAAATAAACAATCCAACATCAGATAGGTAGCTAAGTCATTAATTGATTATCAACCAAACTCCATATTACTAGTTTAATTTAAAAAAAAATCATTTATAATACTGGATACATCACAATTCACACAATATAATTTCAAACCTAAATCATTATTGAAAGATACACAACTTTATATAATTATTTTCTATTGACAATACATTCTCTACAATATAAATATCCGGATTTAAAATCCATAATGCACAGCAACCACGTAAAGCTTTCACGCCTTTACTAAAGTATAATAACAGCAAGCAAGCCCACATATCTACCTTTACTGTTTACAAAAATATTATGACTTGGAATTTCGATTCTATAAATGCGTTTAACTTTTATAATTACCTAGTATTAGAATAACTAAAACTAAGCAATCATACAATAAAACCACTTTTGTCGAAAATTACTTACGTATTATAATAGGTATAGATTCAATTTCAAAATTGTATAATTGTCAATTTGAATTTCATTATTAAATTTCATAAATACAATATATTCAATTCAAACTCTCTTTTTACAGAAATTAAATATAGAAATTGCCAGGTTCATACCTACAAATCGAATATTTAATTTTACGTTTAATATAGTCGAGTGATTGGATCTTTGATCGAAACATTACAGTTGCTTACTCCTAAAAGATTAAAATATTTCTATGTCAATAAAATACATCATGTTCATAACTTTTCTTCTTCCTAATGATTTGGCAAAATACCTTCTTATTTTCCTAAGCCGCTCAATTATTGTCACGATTTCCACATAGTACATTTCTAATCTACCTAGTTTTAAGATAACAATATACGCGTCGAAATACTTAGAATGAATCATTAATCGTCTTTTATATGGTATCACATTAAAACCAATAGGTGTACATTGAATATTTATAATCTGGCAACAACGTTTAAAAGTCAAATTGATAATTCAACGCCTAAGTCAAATTTTCTCAAGGGAAACACTATAAATTGAGACTAAACTCTATCAAAGACATTCAAACTTTAATGTAAGGTAATTTATTAGTTTTCGATATTTTTGTAGTGCTTATGTAGTTAATGTAATATTGATATAGCTACCTATGTTTTAAGATCCATCTTAATCTTCCTAATTTCACTGGGATAATACAATCACCCTTTTACTCATATCAAACTGCGTGACTTTTTGAGGATAGGTAAGGAATAGCTAGATAGATGAATAGCTACTAGCCAAAAAATCTCAAACTACACAGCCAAATACCTCTTTTACAGAAAACGAACCACAACCCTCACGATATCGTTTATCCCTTATTCTGCGCAGCTTGACGTCGCAAGTCGGAGCCAATGCCAGCGGTGATGACGGCACCCAGAGCCAGGAGAGCGCAGAGAGTCAGATTAGACCAGCGATCGCCGACAGTGCTTAACATCCATTCGTACATGAGAGTGGTAAGGATACCGAATACCTGAAAGGAGAAAAAAATTATAAGTTATAGGATTTTGATTCGAAACTGTTAAAAATTTCACTTTTATCACGATTCACGGTTGATGTTTTAGAATATGAGCTACACTTAAGTGTGTTGATCAGTTTTTTACCGAAGTTTTAAATACTACTCTTTTTTTATTTACTGTGGTGAGTATTTCAGCTAGTTAAAGGTAGGACTTTACCTGAACGACAGCATTGAGTATTCCAGATGTGGTTCCCTCTGGCTCCGGATATGTGACCTCTGATGCAAACTCGAAACCCACAGGTAGGTAGCCAGTCATAAAGAAGCTATAAATAATACATATTTATTAATAACTAGCACACAATGTCAACAAAAAAAATGTTAATGTCTAAAGAGCTTTAAAAATTCAGTAATTAATACAGTAGTGGGACTGGGCGGGCCACGTCTGCCGCATTTTGGAAGATGTATGGGCAAAATCCACCACCAACTGGATCCCACAAGACAGAAAACGAGCACGCGGCAGATCGCGATGGAAAGACTAACACGACTCGTTTAAGGAAGACTGGGGCACACACGCGCATGATAGTGTGGAGTGGAAGGAAGGAAGGAAGGGAGGCCTTGGCCTTGCAGTGGGACAGTGCTGGCTCCAAATAATAATAAAAATATCAATTTTATATCATGATTGCCCTTACCCTAGTAAAATGCTGCTCAGATACACAACGCCAATAATTCCACAATTAAGAGTGAAGGTGAATATCAGCATGCCAACGACTGAAGCCGTGTACACCGCCAGAGTCGTCTCTTTGAATTTGTGGGTTTTGTCCAGCACAAGCCCACAAAGCACTGAGCCGGCCATTCCAGCAACTACGATCACTAGTCCTATACGTCCAGCATCCGCATTGGCTCCCTGAGACATTCAAAAACATTATTACATTTTTGAAACAAAAAGTAACGTCTATGAAACGTCGACATACGGTCGCCGTAATGGTATGTACAATAACACGAAGGTATAATTATAAGCATAGTGTATATTTTCATATTTCCACCATCTTTGATGCTTACTTCAATGGTATTCATACCATTATTGCAACACAATGTCCGCTTCATAGAAAAGTCTTTGTTGTTCACACTCGCAGAGTGGGGGCCTGGTGACCTGCAATACAGGTTCCTATGAACCTACTTCAGGCACCAGTCTCTCACAATGTTTGTTGACACCATACAAACTTGCCTTTGTAAATAATAATTAGACATAAGAAACAGCTTGTGAGAGAAAATAAATGAATATATTATTATTATATACCTAAAGGTCCTGAACAGCTTTGTTTGATAGGAAGGTCTATTAGAGCCAGCAGAGGACATCTGCTGGCTCAAAATGTGGATATTTTGATTATTTAAAAATTGTCTTATCATACCTAAAAGTGATTTTTACTTACCGGATAGTAAGTGAGTATAACTTGATTCAGCAGAGTCGATATGGCGTAGAATGTTCCAACGTTCAGACCGTACGAGATAAGCAGCAGGATATAGTTCCGGTTGGTGAGAAGTTTCTTGATAGACTGCAGGAAGTTAGAGTCGAGGCTTGAGCCCAAGTCAGCAGCAGCTGAGGGTGGTGTAGCAGGAGCTTTTTTGAAGACTGAAACAGGTTATTGGCGTATTTTAGTTATTATAAAACTAAAACTTGATGAGATATGAAAAGGAGGTACATTTCTACGCTATTACATACATCCTTTCTCCATGTTACTAAGGTGCTAACAATAGAACTCCCACCCAGCTGACTTGATAACGAGCCATAGCAATTTGAAATCCGCCCCTTTATAAACTTTGAACACGAAGAAGAGATGTCAAAAATCGATGATCGGTTTTCTCCTCAGCATTCAATCATGAGTCATTCAATTATTGTAAATGAATTGCTGACCTCTGTGGCGCAATGGGCGAACAGCCGGCTGAGACGAAAGAGGTTACGGGTTCCATCCCCCTAGCGGGACAAATGTTTGCATGGTCTACAGATATTTGTTCCAGGTTTTGGTATTTTTTATAATATTATGTACTTATGTATTTACAAAACAAATTGTATAAAAGTATTCTAACAGTTGTCTGGTTCCTATAGTACAAGCTTTGCTTAGTTTGGGGCTAGATAGCGCTCTGTATAGAATGTCCAGGATTATTTATTAGTTATATAATTTTACTTGGCTTCATTTGAACTTTTTGTAAAATTTTTGTCAGGAATCGTCATACTCGGACACTGACGAGGAAATAGGTAGGTACATAATCGTATCGATTTTTCTAGTCTGCGTCTACAAAGTTAGACGATAACCATGCTGTTTTAATCATGGGGTTTGACAGGTTACATTACAAGACAACGCTACTTCAAGCTGGCCAATTTAACCAATCGCAAAGTGACCTAAAAGCCAACGACAAACCAATGATAGATAAACTATATAAGTATTATTTTGTCATTAAGCTTACAGAGCAATATAAAGACGAAAAGAACGCTGGTGAAGCCAGCCACTAGGTAGAACATAAGCCGGAAGTCTGCTGCCATCTCCTCCACTGTGCCGCTGGCGTCTACCAACATCGGTGGAAGAACGAAGCCGAGCGCAACGCCAAGCTGAAACCAAGAAAACAATCATTTTTTTTTTCATCAATTTCACTATGATTTAGAGTGCGCAATCCAACAAAATAAATATCGACATGTCGGCAAAAGACTGATCGTCTATAGAAGGCTTAAAAACCGTATTTGATAGGTAGAGTCTGGCTAATGAACGTAGAGACTGAAAAACCGCGGCAAATTTAAAAAAAATCAGCATGACAGCCCCAAACTTACAATGGAATAACCCAATTTGATACAAATAATATCTAATTCTAAAGTATCAGATGAGGTTATTCTAGGTATTTCAGGTATTTTAAGACTGCCATGCCGATATTTTTGTATTTATTTTTAAATTCGCAGTGCTTTTTCAGTCTCTACTTTCATTAGCCAGACTCTATCCCAAAATAGTAAATTGTATGTACCTACATATATGTATGTGTGAGTTAAAGTAAAGATTATTTGACGCGTGTACTTAGTTTTGTTTTTATTATTAACTTAGGTATTTCTATTGTATGTAGTTGTTTTCGAACTTGTTTTTGTTTCCATTTTCTTATGTATATTAGTTATAAGGATTAGATTTTGTAAACTGGTAATTAATAAATAAAAAAGTTAATAAACTTCCTTGGTACTACCAGAGACCAGTAATATAAATAGACTGTCAAGTCCATTGAAAAAAACGTAATCCGCAAAAAGCTCAAAATCCCGTATTATTTCTAGATGGCGCTGTCTGGCGCCTGGAAACTTTCATAGCGGCCATTGCAACCAAACAAATTAAAATAAATTTTCACTACAACACACCAAAATTTTTCTGGTTTTTTTAGAATAAGTAATATTGTCCATACAACAAGATTTACCGATTTTATTTCATATTGATTATTTACCACTTTCGTATGCTTAATCACAGATGGCGTAGGAATAGGATGAAAGGTAGCATACAAAAAAACGCATTGTTTTTTACCTAGGTGGCGCTTAACACAAAATTAAATGGCAGATTTTTTTACTTCTAAGGGTGTCGTCGCCTAAAAAAACAATGCAATGTAGGTACTTAGCCATTATATACTCACTACAGCAAAAATCCTACGCTGCAGGAATTTTAAGTTGGCGAGTCTATCGCTATAAATAGGTACCTACCTATTTATTAGAGACACATTAATTCAAACTGTTTTGTTCTAGTTTAGAGCATAACGGTTTTAATTACTATGCTTTCTTTCACCATCAGAGCTCTACGGACCAAGCCAATACGATTCTAAACCTAATGATGCGGATTTCCTAGTGCTCGGTTTAAAAATTAAACAATATTCAATAAATAATATAAAATAATCAAACTTTTTATTATTAAATAATCAAAAAGATTTAAGTTTATTTTTGATTATAGGCAAAAAATATTATTAAAGCTTGACTTTGAGTTAAGAAGATTTAAGTTTGATTAAATTTGCAATAAAAATTCATATTGTTATAGTATTGTGTATTTTTATTTAAATAAATAACACCATGTCATTCAAATCAAAACATCACCTTACCAAATCGTTAGTGAAACCTTCCCTTTCCTTCTTTTTATCAAATTACTTGCTTACAAGTGGATATGTAAGCTTTTAATTAATTTAGAATACATAACTAGTGGTTCGCCCCGAACTGAGATTCACGAGTCTAGCATAAAACCAAAAAATATTGTTCGTAATCATTGACTATCAAAATAGTGCCACGAAATAAAAACCAATTAACTTGACCTATAGTTTCATTCAAATTACAGGTAACGGGAGTTCATGTAAATTGGTTACCATTTTTTGGGGTACAAATTGCAGTTATTCTGGATTTCAGACTTTTGCATATATTTGTGATACATAAGCTACACGCATACCAAATTACAGCACTGTGGGGTCACTGGTGTACCCTGTGAATTTTGTCAAAGTTTAGTTTTTATTATGGCTAATAACTCAAAAACTACAAAAACTTTACAAAAAATAAAAAGGAGTTTAAATATACTAATGAAGACCTTTCATTTGACGTCTCATTTGACCTAATAGTCGCATTTTTATTTTTTTTACCCTTCTTGAACCCCAATATCTCAACAACCCTCCAAAATTTTTAACTCATTGGTTACACCAAAATTGTGCTATCATTACCTACCTATATACCAAATTTCACGATGATCGGATAAACGCTTTGAAAGTTATCCTCGGACAAACAAACATACATACATACATACAACGCCGATTTGTTGATTTGGAGATCTCGCTTCGCTCGATCAATAACTAGTGGTTCGCTCCGAACTGAGATCTCGCGAGTGTCCAATAAAAACAAAAAAAATCATAATCTTAGTAGGCAAGCAGAATTATTGTACTGAGAAATCCAAACGCAAAGAAATTCACCCGAAAGCCGAAAACAAAACAATTAGCCACAAGAAAATGAGCGGGAACGAGTGGGAACCATGAACTGACTGACATTGAATGACAGCCAGCAAGCAAGCAAACAGCCACGCTGTTTGCATCTAATTTGTTGCATGCTGTGTTGCCAAACCTCACTTCTCAAAAGTCACGACTAGCAAGTCTAAGAAATTTTGTTGCACTTATTATATGTAGTGTACTTATGTAATTAAGTTTATTATTTTAGTAAATAACGTATTATCTTGTAGTATGCATTTGCCGGGTACTTACAAATGAATTTTATTTTGTTTCAAAAAGTATTCTACATATCTGTACATATCACTACAAATACGTATTTTACAAATAGGTGTTTCCGCATTTAGGTGATAATGGTACGATCATAGACCTAAGTAATGAATTAAATATATCTATTTATTATTGCACCAGCAAGGCTTTCCTTTCCTAAAAAACCCTATTTTGACGGAAACTTTCATGTTCTGGCAATTCAGATAAAATTGTGCGCAAGTCTCAAAAAATACTAAAGACTGAAGTTTTAACGAAACTGAAGACCGGCAACATCGCATACCGTGCAAACTGACAACGTCGCATTAATACTATCGCGCACGTTAAATTGGAAATAGCGCCATCTATTTTTTATCGTTTTTTTCGTGAGCGGTAGTAAGCTAGATGTTGGCTAGAGGTCACATAAATATAATGATTTGGAACTCCTAGCGACATCTCGCGTCCTAACAGGTAATCAAATATCGAGTTACATTAATTTGTTCGAGACTGGCAGTCTATTTATATTACTGGTGTCTGGTACTACGTAGAACCGAGGAACTTCCTTGGTACTACGTAGTACATTCCTTGAAGGAAGTTATAATACTTCCTTTGCGTAGTACCTGAATATAGTACAATCCTATTAGAAAAGGATTACACTACACATAGATGGCGCTAGTAAAATGAAGAGAAAGGTCCCGCCAATGCCCGCCATCGGCCTGCATCTTAGAGCATTAAACCAACCGGAGGCGCCATTGACAGGCGTTCCCCTCTGCCAAAGGTACAAGACCGCCGGTCATACCCGTTATATAAAACTAGTTGCCGCGCGCCCCGCGCCATTCAGCGGATCACAGTGAGTGCGTAACGACGTGAGCTGATAATGCCGAATTGTAACGTGTTTTCGTGTAACAAAAGATCAAAAACATCTAGTGTACAAAAGGATAACATTACTTTTCATCTGTAAGTATTATTACGTTTAAATAGTACATTAAATTTGCAAAAAACTAAAAAATATTGTCAATCTAAAAGTGTTGCCACTTAATGGTAGTAGGTCTACTTTAGGCCAATTTTTAAAGTTGTCTGTATAAACATTTAATTAAAAGTTCTTTTTCACATTCGTTAATATTAACATAATTTATTCAATAAAGAAATGGTACTAACCATAAATAACGTGAAATATAATTGTAGATGCTGATTGAATTAACGATGAATTAGAATAGAATAGAAAAACGTTTATTTTGCTTCACGAGTGTACATTACAGCTTAGTTAAATGAGTTTATATTAAAGAGCATATTTGTGAGCAAAAACGGTCCCCACTCAGCATTGTGCTATAGTAGCATATTTATACTACTATAGCGCTGGTCTTCCGTGGTGCCATTTTTGTGTGTGTTAGCAAATTCATTTGTTCTTTTATTTTCAACATATATTTTTATTTAATGCTATGAATATAGTATGTTTAAGTTTGTACATTATAAATTATTAGCATTTTATGATCTTCACTTTTTCCGTAAACAGGCCACTTTTAATTTGCTACTCTGGCAACACAGTACTAGGAAAGCTAGTGATGGGACAGCACAAAAACAATTTTGTCGATGTAAACATTATAAAGTATGTTATTTTTATCATTTATTTTTCAGACATAAAGAAACAGCAACGTACCAAAAAAGTAGAGGTAGTCTAATGTACGCATCGAAGGAAGTTATTGATTTATGTCGTCTTAGCGAAGTGGAAATCCGGAAGCACTTGTCTCATGACAAAAAAGTTAGCCGCTCTTGTACGCCCCAATGGGTTACAAATAAAGTGTTACAACATTATGTTGGTAGACAACTGTTCAGACACATCGAAAGTCACTACTTTGATAATGATTTTGTTATGCATAATATTGAACTTGCGAAAACGGCCATACAAAAGTATACACAAAAATCATATATAATACAATATCATACAAAAGTAACATTAAAATAAGTTACTTGTCTAAAAAGACTGACCCTAAGATATGTATTAGGTACATATACACAAAACTTATTCATTTTAAGAATCAATAGTGTTTCTAAAAATAATTAATCAACATTTTGCTAATGCGCGCGATAAAACTGCAATAACTGTAACGCTTACATAATTTTTACAAATAAACTATTTTATAAAAGTTGTTTTTTTATTCTCTGTTTCACCACAAAATATCGATAAGTTTATTATTTATTATCGATGTGTTCCTCGCACTATCAATGTTTACTTCGAGCTGACGTCATCTCCTTCACGGACAGGTTGTCTGTTGTGTGTTTATACTTGTGTGAGTATAGTTTATGCTGGTGTTTGATAATTTTGTAGTGTGTGTGTGTAGTGACGTATCGAAAAAATGCGTTTGTGTTAACAGTATTTGCGTGCGTTGCCTCGTCCCCCGCGCCGAAAACGGCAGACTTTTTTGTATAGAAATTAGCGCGCGTGGCGCCTCCGGTTGGTTTACTGCTCTAAGGCCTGCATACACTCTGTTCAACTCAGTTCAATGAATAAAAAGTTATAAAAGCCAGCCAGGCCACCAAACTCTGGAGTCCGCGGATTTGCATGAATAATAAAATGGAAGTAACTTTTGCATATTTAATCACAGTGTTTGTCAGGAGCCACACTTCAACCATTAATCTCAGCTTTCAATGTTTTGATAGCTGCGGACAAAAGGTCGGTCCGGTCGGTCGTTAGGGAAAATTATCAGCTTTGTCGCCAACACAAGAGAAAATTAAAATAACGAACCAAAGCAAGGTGAAATATTACGGAAATAATTTCAATTCGTTGCTGGCTGGATTTTATTGATCGAGCGAAGCGAGATCTCCAAATCAACCTGGGCAAATCGACGTTGTATGTATATGTATGTATGTATGTATGTTTGTTTGTCCGAGGATAACTTTCGAAGCGTATAACTTGGTATTGGTATATAGGTAGGTAATGATGACACAATTTTGGTGTGACTCAATGAGCTAAAAATTTTGAGGGGTTGTTGAGATATTGGGGTTCAAGAGGGGTAAAAAAAATGAAAATAAGACTATAAGGTCAAATGGGACGTCAAATGAAAGGTCTTCATTAATAAATTTCAACCCTGTTTTTATTTTTAGTTTAATCTTTGTAGTCTTTGAGTTATTAGCCATATTAACAACAAAATTTTGACAAAATTCACAGGGTACACCAGTGACACCACAATACTGAAATTTGGTATTCGTGTAGCTTTAGTGACACAAATATAGTCAAAAGTCTGAAATCCAGAACAACTGCATTTTGTACCCCAAAAAAGAACATCCACTTTATATGAACTCCCGTTACCTATAATTTGAATGAAACTGTAGGTCAAGTAATTTGGTTATTTATTTCTTGGCACTATTTTGATATTCAAAGATTACAAATATTTTTTTTTTGTTTTCCCTCCAGTGAACGTAATAAACATGTTTTTATTTTTTTGTGGTGGTATAAAAACCAGTCCAGTGGTGATCTGGATATCACTACTGGACCCTAATTTGGTTCCGCACTTTTTTCGAGTAATAATCTTGTCTATAGCGCTTACTGCGCCGGGCCGCGCCGCAGCTCCGCGCCGCCGGCCGTTCGACTTTACCTACTCTAGTGGTCTGACAGACTGGCTTGGATCTATGTAGGTATGGAAATAGGTATGGTGACATCACAATAACAGTAATCACAAGGCTCGTTTTGAAATGATTTGCTCTGCGTCAACTTCTAGTAAACGGAGGAGCATTCAGTTTTAGATTAGACGATCTCTACCTATACAATATACAATGCAATGAATATGACGACCTCCGTGGCGCAGTGGGCGAACAGCCGGCTGAGACGCAGAAGGTAGTGGGTTCGATTCCCGCCGCGGAACAAATGCTTGCATGATCTACAGATATTTGTTCCGGGTCTGGTTGTTTACCTAGGTATATATTATAAACATGTATTTAAAAAAAATGTATATAAGTATTCTATCAGTTATCTGGTTCCTATAGTACAAGCTCTGATTAGTTTGGGGCTAGATAGCGCTGTGTGAAATGTCGAGCAATATTTATTTATTTATTATTTATTTATGAATACCTAGTTTAGTCAACGAGAACAGACTAGGTAACCAGTAGGTACATTGTTTCTATAAATAGGTAAGTACTAGCTACGGAAAAACCTACGAGTAATCTGCATAATGCATTAATCGGCAAATCCAATTGAGTAAATCACGAAAGTCACGCAAGTGCGAATGAATGAGTAGGTACTAGGTACCTACCTACCTTACCTAGGTAATCTCCAATCTCATTAGCAAATATACCTATATATATATATATATGTGTGCCCAGGAACTATATGATCTGATCCCGCCATCTCCCTTCCATCAAAAGACAAGCAGGTGCACGGCTCAGTACCATCCGTACCTAGTCGATATACCACTCATTCGCACACACCGTTTTGGTTCTACGTTCTTAATGTGTACAGCTAAGGTATGGAACACTTTACCATCGTCTGTTTTTCCTAAAGAATACAATCCGGGCCCCTTTAAGGTGAGAGTAAATAGGTTTCTTCTAGACCTTCGTGCTTCATCTTAGACCACATCATCACTTACCATCAGGTGAGGTTGTGGTCAAACGAAGTTCTATCCAATTTAAAAAAAAACCTAGATAGTGCACTACCTACTTAGCTACCTCACCTAGGTTACTCCAATTTCAATATAAACATAAGAGTTAATTACCTATTAAATTTTGATGCTCTATAGGTATTTCAAAATTAGCTAAGGTATGTAATATGTAGGACAGGCTACCTTCTCGTTTTGGTACTTGTTTGCAAGTAGTTCTTTAGGTAGGTATGACATTGCAGTTCAGTAGGTACTTAAGATTAAACAATGTACCTAGGTACCCACATAGACCTGGGAGGTATCGGCATGACACAGACGACACTGTAACGGGAGGAAGTAAGGCCACCAGTTATTTGCTTCACTCATGGCCATTGTAATGACCTAGGTACACAGACGTAGCCGTGGGGGGTCAAAAACTCCCTTGGAATATTCAAAATATTATTGTAATATTATATTGAAATAATCAGAGACGAGGAGTATAAATTTTGATAAACAGGTGGGTCCAGCTTCTTCATGCTTCAGTTAAGTATTAAGTATTTGGCTTAACTACCGGAACACGATCATTAGGCAATCTATATATGTACCTAGATATATTGTAGCTGTGTACAAAGTTAGTTAAAGAACAGATTACCTATCTCTGCTTTGTACAACCGTCTACACGAAAAACTGTTCTGCGCAATAACTACCTAGTTAATTTATGCACACAAATCAAAATACAGATCAAACAGATACAAAATATAATAATCTTATAGACCTAGATTGTATCCCAAAGCATGTGTGGTGTACGGCATTAATATCATAGAAAGTTTATATAAAATAAAACGGATATGTAAATAATTTAACTGCTCGATGGTCTCTTACCTACCATACATACAACCATCTACATGTCAGTAAACAATCATGTGGGGGCCTCTCTTTCTGCCTCGTATAACCCAAGGTCCTCACCATACCTACTGATCTACCTACAGCCTACAAGGAAATCTCATCTAATAGTTCTACACTCGTAAATCACAGTCCATCCTATTCCACTACTTACAATCACAGACCCCTCTGTAGCAATTGAATAATCGCTTCCGAGAGCTGTGATACTACTTCACGCTTCGTATAACTGCTGGGATTTTGTGCCTGTGTGGGTGGAAAACTGTAATAGACATAAAAATAAGAGTGAGTTTGTTATTAATAGGTTTTTGTTGTAAAATTACTTTTTCAACACAAGCTTTTACACAATTCATAATCGGAACCGCAAGCAGATTCAAATGAGCCCAAACTCTAGTAGCCCACTATAATCCATTCAGAATTTCCGTTGTCTAGCACCCGTCTCCATCATGAGACTACCTCCATGGTACCATATTATTGCATTGTCACCGAAGTTACATATGTATTCCAAATTTCAGCTAAATCGGTTGAGGGGCAAGGGTTTAAAATTCAGCTGCAAGATTCCACCCGGACAAACATACATACTTTGCAAGTTAATAAAAAGCTTGTAGCGTTGAAATACCTATTTTCCCTATGTCACGCCTTATCTTCTTTGCACGACCAAGATGACTGGTACATAATGCTATTAGCATTAAGTCCTAGCACTTTTCTGTTTTGTGTAAAAGCAATAAATAAATAAATGAGATAATCTGATCCTCGGTTTTGTAATTCGGATCAAAGGAATGCCCCTAGCACAAAAACAACTCCTCTTTTTAAAAACTTACAAGGACAGCTACGCGTAATTCAATTTCTATCCCTGTAAGGTACTAATAAAGTCGCTGCATCTTTGTAATGGAACACAGTGGCTTTTGCATTGACAGGAAGTTTAAAATCGGTGTAACAGGATAATACGGATTTATTAATTAAGTATAGACATATTTGTGCATGTCTGTCTACTCGTACTCATGTCATTTTAATCGGATCGGATCAACCATTCTAAATCGTCTCAAATAAGTTTTTAGTAACCTTGAAATCTAGCGAGGTCCAAAACTTTTTTTTGGCGATAATCAAGCGCTTGACCACATAATAGTGTTTGAATCTTGTGTGAATATTTAGCCACTTTGCTTGTCATTTCACTATACTTATGGCAAAACGGCTGAATAAATTTCGATGATAATTTATATTGTATTTTAATTTTGTAATTTCTAGTAGGTATCTGTTTGGTAGAAGTTAGAACTATAAATAGCTAAATAATATTCTCGACGATTCCTTTAGAGATGTGATAGCCCGTTACATTACGAGATTGAAACCGGATCCCTTGGCGAACCCTGCTGTGATTCCTCATACGAAAAATGTTATTATTGGTTTTCTATTTTAAGCACAGGTTTTATCATATCTAGTTTTTACGTAACCAGTGATATTTACGGTAAGAGCCTATTTTGGCCTAGCAGTATTACCATAATCTCTGCTCAAAAATTTATTTTGGAGAGGTTATTATCGTAAAATTATCCCAAATTCTAAATCAAACTGAGGTGGAATGATTTAGAAACCTTTTTGAGGTCGGAAAAGATTAGATGGTAATAAAAGCCAATGCTGTTTAACATCTAAATGTGCGGCGAAGGTTCCGTAGGATCTTCAAACATTTTGAAAACTCGTTGAAATGTTGAAACGTTTAGGTCTCCGACAGTTTGGCTTCCTGATGAAATACCAACCTTCTCTCGGCTATAATCGCTTATCGGAGTCTCCCCAGGCTTAAGTTACGTGGAAAATTACACTTCGTGACCAATGTGTATAGACATAAGGTTGACGATTCGTTGGCACATCCTTATCAGGGATACGCAGGACTCCTGGGCAAATAGGTAAGTAATTTGTAATTCCCTGAACAATGTCAGTTCGTTGATGATGTTTACTCTTGCTTCCTTTGCTTTTCCTCGACAATAATTTCACGTGGTTATATTTTTTCTCATGTTTTGTTCTGATATAAATTATCGGAGCTAACCGTAGCAGGAAAAACGTACAAAAAACATTATACTCAAGGACATAACATACGAAGTTATACGATAAAGTTACACAAACTAAGTCAGGTTTACTAATAAAAGCGTAATGGATCTTCCCATTATATTAGAGTTCCCTAAACTTAACTCAGTCTTGATTAAAATGAAAAGTTCCTAGTCACCTGCAGCGAACAACAAAGGCCTGAATACTCGAAGTTCTATTGTTTAAAGTCCTTCGTTAAAAAATTGGTTTCCAAGATCTCTTATCGCTTGATTTGCTTTAGAAGCCATTAAGGACAGAAGTGTTGACGAGGGAAAGATCGGTGTTTGAACAAAACTGGGAAAATTTATTCAGAAACTCTTGTTACAGAAAACGTTATCATTTTGTATCTACGAATTATTTTGACTTTGATGGTCGTAAATTCCAAAATATACTGAAGTGCGGTTTGAGGAAGAATTCTTATAGGGAATCCATTCATATCATAAGCATTTATATATTATATTTATCCAAAAACAACATAAAATTGTGTGTGGATTAGTGGATTTCTAGCTGCAAATGATGTTGATTTGTTCCTCCTGTCGATTTAAGATAGGCACAAAATTGCCCAATCTACCTGGCACTTCTATCTGAAACATGGGTGAAAGTGTAGTTGTACACTACTAACTTTGAAAACATAGATAACTCTCTCTGGCTAGTATTATGTTACAAACAATAAAGACATATTTACCTGGTTCCCAAACACGCCAATACTGCAAGCGGAAGACACTTGATCAGCTCCGAACCACACCGCGGCCAGTCTCGGTGGAACATTCAGTATGAACACCTGGCTGATTGCCACCACCGTCTGGCCGAGGAAGCCGAGCCAGAACATGTCCTGTGGCACGGAGAACACCTTGAGCCATGCTCCTAGGCAGGTCCCGAAGGCTCCGATGATCGTTGTTACTCGTAGGCCCTGAAAAGATAAGAGAAATCAGTTATTGAGAGCACATGGAGTTTTATTTTTACAAGGTTTTTATTAACTTGCAATGTATGTATCCGGGTGGAATCTTGCAACTGAATTTTATGATGAATGAATTAAAATGAATGAATTAGTTATTTTGGCTAACACCGGTTTGATTTCAGAAGGAACTTAAGCTTGCCCTGCAAGCTGCAGCAGCAATAAAACATAATTTTTCGAAAAATATTTTATCTCCGAGTCAAAAGAACGTCAGGAAATTATTTCCCGAGATTAATTCCACTCGTTTCATTATGCAAAGAGCTTTTTAGCGTAGAAATGTGTCAGCTTGTACGCAAGAAATATTATAGGTTTTTATTTACTTGCAATGTATGTATGTTTGTCCGGGTGGAATCTTGCAACTGAATTTTAAACCCGTTCCCCTCAACCAATTGAGCTGCAATTTGGAATACATAAGTAACTTCGATGACAATACAATAATATGGTACCATGGAGGTGGTCTCATGATAGAGGTGGATGCTAGATAACTGAACTTCTGAATGGATTATTGTAGGCTACTAGTGTTTGGGCTCATTTGAATCTGCTTGCGGTTCCGATTGTGAATTTTATAAAAGCTTGTTTTGAAAACATAATTTTTCAACAAAAAACTTATTATTGTGAAAGTATACACGTACCTACTGAAGATGCTCAATAGAACTTCAGAATAGTTTGGAAAGATTGCCCTCTCAGTGAGCTCATAACTAAAACTCACAATTTAGAAATACATATACGCATGTGTAAATCAAGCATATGTTTTTTAGCATATTGTTGGTTGTCTCAAATAAATAAAAATAAAGCATATATCAATGAAAATTATATCAAAAATCTATGCTTCAGCTTGAGTCTTGATTCATTTTTGCATTGAGCTCTAGAATATCCAGTGGTAAAATAAGAGCTCAATGATTAATGAACAAAAAAACAAATGAAGTAGTTATTTTGGCTAACACCGATTTGATTTCAGAAGGAACTTAATCTTGCCCTGCAAGCTGCAGCAGCAATAAAACATAATTTAAAAAAAAATATTTTATCTCCGAGTCAAAAGAACGTCAGGAAATTATTTCCCGAGATTAATTCCGCTCGTTTCATTATGCAAAGAGCTTTTTAGCGTAGAAATGTGTCGGCTTGTTAGCAAGAAATATTATAATCCACCCGTGGATATATTAATCCTGGTAAGCTCCGTGTGTCACCAGGAAATAACATCCGCGCATCCGTGCAAGCTGTTATCTTCATAATGAAAATAGTGGCTGAATAGGTTTTGTTATTTATGCTGGAATGATTTTGTAATTTTTAATCGAGGGATGAAGATCTCCCAATCAACTTGGCCGAGTTTGAATAATGTATGTACCTATGTGTCTATGCAAGAGCCTTATTTTTGGCCCTCCTATCATTCTTCATGTACAACGTCGAAAGTTTATTGAATTAAAAACACAATTGATCGTTTCATTAATTATCATTTAGATCATCAACAATTCCCAGAATAAGTTTCCTAGCGTAACAACTCCTACAGTCACGTCTATACGTTCACGTGTATACTATTCACGTTGTATCGTTTGTTTATACGTATTATTTATCAAGTTATTTAATGAGTTCTAACAATTTTTCATAACATTCCTTCGTGTACTGTTTAAATAACTTTATTTAATTCGGATATTAACGGCTGGTGGTTTTAAACGGGCAATTTTAAAAGCAATCATTGTCAGGCGGGCGACACAGTGAAGCAACGTATCGGCACCATGGTCCGTAGCCAAGTTACATTCGCTTCGAATCGATTCGATTTCTACATAGGTTTGTTGTCGATATATCACGTGATATTTCCATAGCAGGTGTCAAATCCCATACATTTTCGGACTTATCGTCTAGCGTCATTGCTAATCGAATGTAGCTTGGCTAAGCCCTCAGCTAGATCAATAATGTAACATTATCTCGCATTGCCAAAGATTACTTAAAGTCGTCATTACATCAATATTGTTTGAAATGGAGCAATTCAATTGCCCGTGTTATAGTGGCTTTCCACCAGAGCTAAGCGAAAAAGATAAGTGGTGAGCGATGAAAAAAAAACATAAATTGGTTTTTTTCCCCTTACCTACCTCGCACAGCGCAGCTCTCCTATCGGTGGATTTGACACACATCCGTAGCTTAGCAACGTAGCACATCTTAAGTGGAAAGGCAGCCTTATACCAACTGAAGCGAGTGGTGTCATGAGGAAATGTAAACACTCATTTGCCAAAACATCTCTTAAATCAAGGCCTAACCATTTATAGCGTAGATTATTTTTAAAGCACCATTATGTTTTACGCAAATACTTTATCGTAATAGGTAATTTAGATATTATTTGATGAGTTTAGTAATATTTTGACAATTTTTTCAAATTAAATGGCAAGTAAATATACTTTCAATTTTTGAGAAAAAAATATTTTAAGTACCTACATTTTTTTTTCTAACCTATTCTGTCCCACTGCTGTGCAAAGGCCTCTTCCTTCAACTTGTCTCGTTGCTGCGCCAAATCCTGCTAATCTTTTCAGATGACATCCAAGTCATCTGGCCAGTGTTTCTTCGGCCTACCTCGGCGTCGTTACTCGTCTGGTAGGTTCCAATCTGTCGTGATCTTCGCTCATCTTTCAGGTTGCATACGAGAGACATAATTCCTAATAATTCATAATTATTTATTGTACGTGATCCTAGGTACATAATTGATGGGTGACCTTATAATATAGAACTATTCTAGGTTCTGACATTTTAGCGTACAAACATTTATAACAACAAGCTGACCCAGCGAACTTCATACCGCCTTGACATGCATATGACGTGGGCTGCCAATGTACGTCGCCTCGGTAGAATTGTCAATCGGCCATCATTAGCTACATCTATGTATGAGAAAATGAATTTACTTCTTATGTTTTTTTTTGCGTGAAGTTTTCCGATATTTTAATAGTTATTCTCCTATTCGGGTCGGCTATCGTTAAATTTGCTCTTGAATTCATTATTGGAGATCAAGCGAACAGATTTAGGAATTGGCGAACATGATCAGCCAAATCACATTTCAGCTTACTTATGCCAAATCTCACACTCCTCCGTACGCTGAGTATACTTATAAAGGGATACAAACTATTCTCTTCACGTGCACGCTTTTTGCGTCTCAATCGGCTACAAAGCCAGAGGTTTTATAAGTCTGAAGTTTAATTAAATCGTGCATCGTACAACGATGTTTTCATCAGATTCGTGCATGCTTTTAAAGCGAGTGCTTCGACGCGAAGTGAAATTAGTTTAGTGACTCCATCACGATGGTAGAGTGTTGTTTGTTCTATCAACTGGGGTACAATTCTCGATTCGACAAATGTCGAACGAATTGGGTAAGTATATAGTTAGGTATACTTAATTTATCCTCCTTGACTCGTAGACTCGGGACCGAATCATTGGATTGTACTTCATGATCCTAGGGTTCTCTCTAGTGAACGCCATTATTACATGAGAATGGTTCGTGAAGCGATTGAAATCAATCAATTTCCAAATTTCAATCGGGAAGATAGCTATAGACTCTCAGCGTCCGGAACCCGGTGATTACTAGGTTGCGCGTCGTGATCGGTCGTCTCAGTGCGTAGATACGGTTAGTGTAGTGTGTCGTAATATGAACGAGGACATTTCTAATTCTGAAAATCAAGTGAGGGTATTGCCATCACTTCTCGGCGGTAGCTCCAAGTACTCCAGCCAAGCCGTGGCCACGACTGTTACAACACAGCCGAAATGTCGGGATAACAAATAAAAAAGGTACATACCCGTTTTAATCAATAATTATAGCGTTTACTCATTCGAGCTCTTCGTATTGCTAGTGGTTTCCAAACGAGTTACACTATATTCTCCTGATGAAAAGAGTTACAAAGAGTAACAGTGTAACTCAATAAGAAGAAAAACCCAACGAGTAACACCCAATCATATGATTTATGATTAGGTGTTCCAGTTTTAGCACAGTCTTTTGATACACAACCTGGTACACTATATGCATAGACAAACCAAAGTTACTGACATTTTTTATTATTAACTTTTGCGGATTTTGTTTCACTGCGGCCACGAGGCCTATTGTGATCGCCACTTGTTTTGGTGTCACCCCTAGGTTATGAGGGCGATTAAAGTTCACCATTAAGTCCACTAAGCTGCTTAAAACTGTAGAATATTCTTAGGGGTGATCACTGTTAGCTACTCTGGGCTAAGAATGTGTTTGCCCGATGAATGCTACGTTTGCGCATTAGTGGACCACACTCACCTAACAGATGTAAGGGCAATTCTGCCGTCCCATTACAGAATCTGCAGGTTTGTGTATCGCACAGCCCTAGCTTGAACATGTGGTTATTAAGCCGACAGTGTCCAGTTATGGCTCTGCAGAGTCCAGAGGATTAGCAAGCTGAAGTGGCACTCCTAACGCAGGCGGTAGTTTTACAGCCAGTTGGTTTTTTTTATTTTGCGTGATGGTGACCTCTGGATTAATTTCTGCAGCCAACCAATATGATGATTGCCTTGCAAAATTGAGTAAGGAAAATATCATTCTGATATTTATAACGTAGATAACTTACTTCCATATGCGTGTCATGGACGTATTTAGCCGAAATATATCGAGTTCGAGTTTTTTCTTTGAGAATAGCCCCTATTCCTGAATGTAATTAGTTTGTGATGGAAATTGTAAGGCAGTATTGATTCACGTGATGAAGATAGAACACCCAATAACTTAATAACGTTCAAAACAAAACTGTTAAATACAATATTTTTTTTAAATATGCTTCTTATAATCGTGATAAATAAATAAAAAATATTGCTGGACATTTCACACAGCGCCATCTAGCCCCAAACTGATAGAGCACTTCTTTACTTTTTTTTGTAAAAACATACTTATAATATAGAGAAAACATCTAGACCCAGAACAAATATCTGTAGATCATGCAAACATTTGTTCTGCGGCGGGAATCAAACCCGCTACCTCCTGCGTCTCAGCCGGCTATTCGCCCAATGTGCCACGGAGGTCGTCAAAATGATTATCAAAGATTGAATGGTGGAGGAAATTCCTATAAAAGTGAATATTGTACATTTCGGTTTAAATTTTATATTTTCTGTGTAAGCTTGTGATAGGGATTGGGCAGACCATGTGGATACCAAATAGGCGACGTAGTCGTAGTAAACCCAGAAAAAGATAGAAAGACGACCTGAATGCATTCGAATCAGATTGGCCAGAATAGGCCCAGTAGTAAGCGACGTAGCGTAGGTCAAAAAAATAATAATGCATTAATTGAGTAGGTACTACCTACCGTAACGAGAACGAACTGAATTATTTTTCCTTTGTCCCTGATTCTCATGTAAATTATAATTATTAACTTTTTGAGCATAATAATGCAGATATCATCGTTTTTCACATCATTTGTACCATTGTTTAAGTTACAAATAAACAATTATATGTAATAAAAAAAATTACACCTAAAAAAAGCTTGTAAGATTTACAACGAAGAATTCATTAACTCATAGAAATCACCCGATCATCATCCGGTGATTTCTATGATACAGAATATTGCCTAATACTACTCATGGCTAGCTATTCACTATCAAACGTACAAGGCAAGTTTTCGAAACCAAAGCTTTTAAATCCAGCCTGACTAGCAAAAAGAGGAGAATTGTTCACTTGTGTATTGGAAGTCATTGGTAAATTCACCGGTAAATTAACTGGTGGACACTATTCCCGGACATCCCCTATCGCATTCAGCACCGGAAAGGATTTATTCGAAATTGAATTTGCTTTTGCATTCGAATTTCAGTTTCGATTAACGTTTGAGAAAAGGTTTTTTATTTGCACAAATTGTTAGCAGCTTTTGTAGCGTTTGTCAGATTTTCGTACTCCCATTATATTTATAGATACTCCCATTCCCGTAATTTCAGCTTCTGATCACATTCGGTCGCATAACGATGCAAAGGTATCCTCACATGTAAGTTTTAATCACGGAAATTGGCCTACAGGCAGAGCAGTATGGTATTTCTCTAGCTATTGTGGTAGAAGACTCCACTGCGGTCATGAAAATAAAGCTTATTTGAGCATGGCATAAGACCTAAAATCATCTCAGCTCCGTTAGCTCGATTGACATTAAAATTATAGTGTGCAGAGAAGTTCCTCTGAAGAACCCTCTGAAGAAAGTTAATAACTAGTGGTTCGCCCCGAACTGAGATCTAGCGAGTCTCCGATTAAAACAAAAAAAAATTATTTGTAATCCTTGACTATCAAAATAGTGCCACGAAATAAATAACCATCTAACTTGGTCTACAGTTTCATTCAAATTACAGGTAACGGCAGTTCATGTTAATTGGTTATCATTTTTTGGGGTACAAATATCAGATATTCTGGATTTCAGACTTTTTCCTATATTTGTGTCACTTAAGCTACACGCATACCAAATTACAGCGCTGTGAAGTCACTGGTGTACCCTATGGATTTTGTCAAAGTTCAGTATTTATTATGGCTAATAACTCAAACACTACAAGGATTAAACTAAAAGCCAATACGAGGTTGAAATGTACTAATGAAGACCTTTCATTTGACGTTCTATTTGACCTAATAGCCTCATTTTTATTTTTTTTTACCCCTCTTGAACCCCAATATCTCAAGAACCCCCTAAGATTTTTAGCTCATTTAGTTACACCAAAATTGTGCCATCACTACCTATGTATCAAATTTCACGATGATCGGATCAACGCTTCGAAAGTTATCCTCGGACAACAAACATACATACATACATATATACATCCATACATACATACAAACAACGCCGATTTGCCCAAGTAAATTTGGATCAATTATCTAGTCATTTAGTAAAACTTCAGAAACAATTGCAAAACCAATCTCTCTATTTGTAAAGCGACAGTAGCGGTAAAATTTTATTCTAGTTGCGTTTAATATTCGATAAACTCAGTTTACACCTTGTAGTGTATATAAGGCTGAAATTCATTAAAAACCGAACGATTTATTACGCGCATTCAGCTGACATTTTTACAGCCACAGTTGCAAACTCTGGAAAACCGCACCCGTCACGTACACCTTCGCACTTTACAACTCGATATATCTGCGGCAGGCAGCTCCATAGAGCAACAAAAACATGCTAGGGCATGGATATACCTGAATGTAAATTGCCTGCAAAATTTCATCATTATCATATCATATCGGGTCATGTCTCCCGTATGCAAGCAGATAGGTGAGCCAAGGTCGTAACAAGATGGATCCCTGTGGATGGAAAGTGACGCGGAAAGCCTAATAAGCGTGGGCGCGATAATTTGGACGGTTTTTATAGGAACGGGCAAGATTTGGTACAGGATCGAGATAAGTGGAGAGTTAAGCGGGAGGAAAAAACATAACAGCCCAGGACGTCCACTGCAGAACATTTCCAGAACGAAATTGTGCAGCCTGCACCTAACCGCCCTCAGCAACGTATAAAATACGTAACGTATAAAGTAATCTTTCCATCTAAGGGCCGATCTACGCTGAGCAACCATTGCGTGGTCTTCACTCAAAAATATACTTACTTACTCGGGACGCAGGGACTCAAAGTGAGTCTTGGCCTCCGATATGTGAACTCTCCACTTTCCTCTGTCCATTGCCATCTTTTGCCAGTCGTCGGTTCCAAGGTCGCGCAGGTCAGCCTCCATCCTATCGTTCCAGCGATACTTAGGACGACCGATCAGTCGGCCCAAGTATGCTCTCTTGACGCCTCTACCTTCCCTCATTTGCAGTATGGCCAACTCAAAAATATGCAAGATAAATATAGTCTCATGGCTTTTAAGCATAACTCTATTCAGGCAGTGGATTGGTCAATACAAAGTGGCACTCGATAAAATGCACAATTAATGGGGATTTTATAACTTTAAAATAATTTTCTGTTTAAATCTAAGTACTAAAACTCCGTATTCTATCTCACTAAAGTCAGAGAGAAGTCAGAAACAAGTTATGCTACAATACCTCACTCTAGTATTGTTTCTAGATAGATTTCTACAAAAGGCGTCACGATAATTAACTTTCAGCTGCATATAACAGAAGACCAGAGTAAGATAAGCGTTGAGCTCAAAGTTATGTTAGATGAAACAGGACAAGTTTAAACTGGAGAATTCATTTTGCAATAACGTCGAAAATGAAAGATAGACAATTCATCAGACAAAATCAATTTAGCGATATATAAGCAAAATTGCTGCTAATAAGCATTCTCTTCCACTTAATCTTAGTTAGGTATGTTAATTTTAATCTCATTGTATTATGAAATTTATGGTTAACTGAATGACTAAGTTAAATAATAAATATTATCGATGAGATAACGAAACAATGAAAGAGAAGAAAATTAATATTGCAATAGGCAAGTAGCCAGCATGTTTTCATGTTATGCAATCATCTCAGGGTTGGGTGATACGGTACACTAAAAGTTAAAAATAAATAATGCTGGACATTTCACACAGCGCTTTCTAGCCCCAAACTAGCTATGTACTATGGGAACCAGATAACTGATCAAATACTTATTTACTATTTTTTCCAAATACATACTTATAATATATAGAGAAACAAATATCTGTAGATCATGCAAACATTTGTTCCGCGGAGGGAATCTATTCGCCCACTTCGCCACGGAGTTTATGTGAGTGATGATTGTTGTTTATTTATTAATTCGTCCCTGACCTCTTTCCGCAACGGACTTTCAGGTAAAAAAGAGCTGCCTCTATGTGGAGCCTGTTATTTTTCGTGCTTTATGTAGGTATCTGGGTACAAGTAAAGGCAAGCTTCGAGCGTTTACCAGTTCCTGCATATCAGAAACTAGAACTGAAAGTTGGCGCAATTTGGAAACTGTGCAACGTCTTAATTGGAGAATTAATCGGTGTCAGCCGTTTAATTTTCAAGATGCTGGCTCAGCAGATCCAACTTAATAACAAGTTGATGTATGGATGCCGAGATATTTTGTAGAATGTGTACATCAATGTTATAATTTCAAAAGACTTTAATGAAAGTTTGAAAGTTTTTTTGTTACCAAATCACACCAAAACGGGTGAACCGATTTTGATGAATTAGCTGGAATAACACTTAAGTTACATTTTATACGGGTACCACGCGAGCATGACTTCTGCCTATTTAAAAATAGCTTAAATTTATTTGGAACATATTTTTTTGAATGAGTTGAACTCGAACCAACTATATTATAAATTTAATACAATATAACAAACATAGTTTTATAACAAACTAGCTTCCGCCAGCGGCTTCGCACGCATGGTAGGTCAATAAAAAGTAGCCTATGTGTCAACCCAGGTCATAATCTATCAACATACCAAATTTTATCATAATTGTAATTTGAATTGAAATGAAATCGGAATTCAAACATCCAAACTGTCGCATTTATAATATTAGTGTGAAGTGTGACTAATTGACCCGCTTCGAACGGATTTTTGATTTAAATAAAATATAGGCTCATGTACCTATAGTGTAGATTTGTATCCATGAAATAATTTTCAGAATAGGTTAATTCATTCTTTCTAAAAACAAACATACAAACATAAACTCCTTATTAATATTAGTATAGGTAGAGTATATACTACATATCATAATTGTCGAAAACCCAAGTTACCAAAGCTCAAACAGGAGCAGTCCTTAGAAGCCTGTTTAACATACGTAATTGTTTCAAAGCGGAGGCTCTGCCGAGGAAACTCAATCAAAGGGCATTAGCAAACAAACCGAGGCACGTTGAAACGTTGAGATTAAATCATAACGTGAGAGGCGTATACGTAGATCTAATTAACTCCCTCATTGCTACGAGATTGCCCAATATTGCTACGAGATTGACCATAATTAACGCTTCTGACTTATGTTCTACGACATTATCTCTTTATGCTACGAATGTATATAATACGAATACGAATTATGCTACGACACTACCCTACGCTGTTACAAGATTGCCCTGCTATGCTACGAGACTGCGCTATGTTGCTTCGAGATTATTCTAGCATACAACACTATCATATATTGCAACGATATGACCAACGATAATTATAACTTTTGAAACTAAGGTTAAGAACAAAAAAAAACTCACAAATCATGGTAATCATGTTTGTCAATTGTATTCATTCATAGTTAAAGTTATAGAAAAAACTAGGTCTAAATGAGATTGCTCATTAGCCTAAACATGGCTAGATTGTAATAATATTACTAATTGGAATTACTATATTACTAATTGTATGTACACTAGGAATTTAAAAAAAATTGTATAGCAAGCGATTGCCTATTATGATCAGATTCAGACCTAGAGTAGATACGAGAAGGTTGACTATGGCATGTTCTACGACATGGCCCTTTGTTGCTACGAACCTGTTCTACGAAGCCACGACACTGACCTACGACGATTACTACGACTTGTTTGTACCTAACAATATAATGGTTCGCCATGAACAGAAATCTCGCACAAGTGTGGATAAAAATCGCAATCAGTTAGTGCAGTAATTTCGCTATTATTACTAACATAAAAAATAGTCTTGTGTCAAGACTTAAATTCTAATAAGTATTACTCGTAGAATTACAAAAACTATTTATTTTTATATTACCCAAAAAAATAAGCATAAATTACTTATTGACTATTAAAATTATGCCTGTAAACTTGACAGTCTAATCTAATCAAAAATGTCCAAGAAATTCACGTCGAACATAACTTGAATTGCTTAATTCAATTATCAACTAAGGGGAGTTAATTTAAAAATGGAGTTTTTCTTGGGGAAGAAATTGCAGTTATTCTGAATTTCAATCTTTTCCCTACGAATTTCTGACTGTCACTAAAGCTACAAACAAACAAAATTTCAGCACTGTGGGATTACTGATGTACCAGTAATCATATGAATCCGTACAAACACTGATTCGTCTGAGTCGATTTGTAGATCTCGCTTAGCTCGATCAAATATAGCGTACAATTGACTTCATAATTCATCATCAGATAGGAACATTTAAATAGATTCAAATTGTAATTTGATCATCGCAATATCTGTCTTTGTTCTATAAACCTTGATGAATTAATAATTCGCTTAGTTTTAATAAATGTATTTTCATAAGAATTAAAAAAGATACTGTTTCTAAGCAGTTCAAGGAATTTAAGCAGTTGACGTGTTAGCGCTATCTTGTTTTTTTAACACTTGGTGCTTGCTACGTTTTAGTTAGCATACTCGTAAAACTATTTTAAGCATAATGCAGGTTTCTTAGTAACGCAGACGTCTTTTTAAACTATCATAATGTATATTATTATGATAACAACAAATATAAATAATTTAATTGACATTATGTAATTAATATAATGAGAATGTCATTCTAATAAGTCTTTTTTATACATGATGGTAAGCGATGATGTAGTCTACGATAGTATATGCTTGCCTAGAAGAAACCTATTCACAAACACCCAAGTTGTAGTTATCAGGAAACACAGACTCAGGCAAGTGCATAATGCATAATAAAGGTCGAAGAGAACCGCTTTGTGCGAATAGGAAGTATTTCAGCCATATAGTGGTGACGAACCGCAGAGCGTCTGGTTGTCCGATGATAGAATAGAGATGGTGGGATTAAGTTGAAAAGTTCCCGAAATATACTCGATAAAAACCGAGAGGCTTACAACCTTTTGTCGATGCTCCAGGCTGTAGAGCCTTGCATCAACTAGCTCATCGTTGCCTATGAGCTTCTTGGCTCTTCTCTCAATTGATTCCAGAGCTTCAAGCTGGTACTTCGCTGATCCGTCCCAGAGGTGAGAACAGTACTTACTCCAAACACGATCGGACCTGTGCTTGGTACAAGGTAGGTAGGTAATGATCAACAGAAACAATGACACGGATTCCGCACATAAATTGACGAATAGGTAAGAAACATATGGATAACGGTGACTGAGCCACAGTGATGATACTCATTCAGAGATAATGATCATTATCATCACCGTCAATTCAGCTTAGTGCACGTTGAACGACCTCCGAAAGAAAAAGGAAAAATAAAGTATTATATCAGTTATCTGGTTCCCATAATACAATCTCGGCTTAGTTCGGAGCTAGATAGCGCTGTGTGAAATGTCTAGCAATATTTATTTATTTATTAACGTTGATCGTACGATTGGTCTAAAAGAGGTGTTTCGATTCTTTATACTATACTGTTACTATCTCTTGTATAGGTTTTAATGATGATGAGTCATTAGCACATAACAATGGCATAATCTAATTGCATGAGATCAGTGGTTTACAGCTGGTTTCTCGGATAACATATTTCAGTAATCCAGGTGGTAATGATCGCATCGTGCTAGCTGAATGATCAGAGATAAAGAGGTATTACGCAGTTCGTTCATTCATAACGTTAGTGGTTTATTCTCGGTCAGCTAGTATTTTTTTTAACGAACAGCACTTAGCCACTTAATACTAAATATACCTACCGCTGATGGCCATTACTTATATAGTTTTCTCGTCTTAAAGACTCTTAAATCTACAGAGTTATTAATTACTTTCAAATAATTTAATTTGAATAAGTAGATTTTTTTTTCTTATTTTATTGATGGTAGTCAAGCGCTTGACGACTACCTCACCTGGTGGTAAGTGATGGTGTGATCGAAGATGGAGTACGCTTGCCTAGAAAGAACCACTTCACTATGGACTTGAAGACTCCGAGAGTATACTGGTTCGTAAAACATACGCCAGAAGTGAGTTCCACTCCTTACTTGTGCTAACAAGAAAAGTTGAAGCAAATCGTTTGGTACAGCAAGGTAGTATGCCGGCCAGGTATGGGTGGTACTTCTCGAGACGTCTGCTTGTCCTGTGGTGGAAAAAGATTGGACCTCTACAGCATCACAAGTTGCCTCACTGAGCTGTTACTGAGTGCAGTAAGTGAGGCATTGGGGCAGAAGAGCAAGTGTGGCTTGCTCTGTATGCCCCAAACTGACCAAGTTACTTTTGGTCAAGTTACTACTATAGCGGCCTACCTGTGTTAAGTGATCGGAATAAGCTGCAGTTTAACTTGGGTGAATTATTTATTTACCAAGATAGATTCCATTACATGACACCAATTACAAAACAAGGAAGTTAGTATAATACCGTACCGTTATGGCTTGATATTATCAACTGGGAGTTCTAAGGTTAAATAATTACAAACATTATGGGTATTGGAAATTACGACCCTGAACAAATTTTAATTTAATTTTTTTATTGACTTATGTGATAAATCTACGAGGAGGCGACAGCTTTCTTGGGGGTAAGTAGGCCTTCCTTGAAGCCGTTGCGGAAACGCCTCCTCACAATCGTAAAGTGACGCATACGGCCAGTTCCGGTGGTCTTCCTGCGCTTGGCCTCCAGTAGTACGAACGCAGTTTAGCTGCAGGGTATCCACACTGAGCACACTGTGATTTCTGGATGTGATATGATGATCTACCACACCTTCTACATAAGGTGTGGGTATTATTCCGGCGTTTACCAAAGCTGGACGTACCCTTCATCACCTTGTCAGATTTTTACAATCAAAGAGCAATCAAAAATCAAATGTTTGCAGGATCTGCAAATATTTACCGCAGCGGAATCGAACTCGCAACATCATGCGTTTCAATCGGCGTCTCACCTACCTCGCTACAAAAGTTGTCATATTGCCAAACGATCGCTACCGCTAAGTCTAAAAAATAATTTATGTACAAAGCGATTCAAGAGAACCGTGTTACTAAACCTGTTGCAGTAAAAAGGTGAAGCTGTCATCCTTGGCCCGAATGCAGCATTCTGAGTGTATTGTGACTTTGTGAGGCGTTCACAAAGGCACGGATATCCGGACACCAGACGTATGGAAATGTACGCTCGCCTCAGTCACTCTAGAAGTTGTTGACGATTGTACGCAGAATATGACAATCGCATATTTCGAAAGTTAAGTTAGCATCAGGACAGTGGGAAAATAAAGTAAAATGAAATTGATAAGAATGCCTTTGTAATTGTCAGGATATGGAACAAACAAATGCCCCACGTGATGTTATGTGGTTACAATCGCCTATAACAAAGCATTGCCTTGTAGGTCACGCGCCTTAGGAACGTGTCCTATGTCGCACTGCTCTGCGTCGCACTTGAGGTATACAGGTGTAATGCCTAATGTACCTGCTATTTTAGCGGCATCCATACCCTTCAAACCAAAACACAGCAACGCTGTTAGGCAGTAGAAATAAGCATGGTGGTAGTACTTCCCCGGGCGAGACTTTTAAGAAAGTCTTTTATTATTGATAACTCTGTTCTATGCAAATAATCAGAACAATACTACAAGTAGTATTTTTCAAACTTTCGCGATCACTGTACTAATTACTGATTTAAACGTGTGTTTATCGCATATACTCCATACGCGCGCGATAATTATTATTAATAATAATAATCGCGTATTTTTTACTCGTTATCCCAGCGTTTCGACTGTGTACCCCAAGTCTGAACAAAACTTCAGGACTTGGCCGTCAGTTTACTATGCAAAATGGAGATGAACAAGAAATGAAAGAAACAGACAGCAGGCTAAATTGGTACCCCCAATAAATGAATCTAAGTAAAACCTAATAAAAATCAGACTTCACTTAGAAAACTTTCATGATTGAATTTAATCATTATTATAAATACATCAATAAGCAGTGATGATAATGATGATGACGCAGCCTGTCAGTTGGGCCATCGTTGACGTAACCCCCACCACCGCGCCCGTCTAATCGCGGGCAGAGGACGCGTAGTACGAGGCGAAACGAACAAACACCGATAAAACGGTACGTGATAAATCCCTTATTTATAATTATGATTAAAACCAGATTCTTACCTTTTTAAGGTTCAAAAGCAAAAACAATATTAGCGGCGCGTTTGGGTTAGATTACCAAACATGGTCTAAGTAGTATATTCCACATACCCGCCTAAGTACTAAGTTTTGTCGAGAGGCACTATCTCAACGATTTTATTTGTTGTCGTAATAATATGCGATACTGGCAACGAGAGGGGATTTATCAGATCGAGGGTTTAGGCCCAAAATTAGAATTCTTACAAGTCTACGGTACTTAGCTTACGCATTAAGCACCACGATCCCTAAACGTATTTAGCGACTAAACATGTTTAAATTTGACGTATTTGTATGATTTGACAACTCCTAAAATCATATTTAGGTACTAAATACGTTTAGGTATCGTTGCGTAAGTCACCCTAAGTGTTTTTTATTAGATGAGATGTCGCCTGTGCCTATGACCATATTGATGTCAAGCGGTTACCGCTGGCTATAAGTAGGTAAGTATAAACATTTAATCAGCAGTTATTTGCCATAGTACAAACTTTGCTAAATTTAGGGCTAAATAGCTCTGTGTGAATATCCAGCATTATTTATTTATTTAGGTATAACAATCGCATTATTTCACAGGTCCAACAACGCGCATTATCCTGAGAATTTTATGGAAGGGACTATGGAATGTTTACTGCCCATCAGAGAATGATTGACGAGAACGCAATAAAACATCAATAACCCACACATTGCCACCACATCGGTTCCTAATGAATCCCTCCGCATTCGCATCTGAATGGAGGTGTGGAAGTAATGCGCCCCAGGGCCGGATTACGATAATTGCGAACGGCAGCTGAGGCTGCAAATCACAGGAAAACCTCATTTGCCGATTCTATATTGAAACGGAACGAAAGTTGTAAAACATTTTTACATAATTATAATGCAAATAGTGGTAGGTAGATCACTTATTTTATTAACAAAGTAAAGTTGATAAATAGACGTATCTTTATTATTTATAATATTTGTTTTATTAATTTCTTCCGTTGTTATTTATTATAGAAAAAGAAATTAAATCTAAATATATTAAAATAATAGGTAGGTAGGTATTAATATTCAAATTATTAGAGATAACATAAATCTAATTCGTTTATGCACATGACAAGTTAAATCAATAATTCGATGACTTGAAGATTTTTTAGAACGAAATTATGTTAAACATGTTTCCGAACGAAAAGTTTGGTCAATGGCTATATTTTTTAATAATGATAACCAGTAATTGAAGCTTGGTTAATAATGATACGATAGTACATTAGAACAATAATTTATAGAAATAATATTAATGCAAATATGAATAATATTATTATTATTATATTAATAATATTATTATTATTATAGTTGTGTTTACATTTTGTTTCTCTGTTCCTAAGATATAAGTTTTTAAATGATTACTTATCAGGTTTGTTTAAGTATTATTGATGTGTGGTCATATGTTAGGAGTACGATTTTCAAATAACGAAAGATTGTATAAATTATTAACCAATTTTTAAATATGTTCTACTTTATTAGATTTTGTTAATATTGACGACATGAGAAGATTGCTGTGATTGGTGGCGCCCAAAAAGTAGAAATGTGTGCTCTAATATTACGATTTTGTGATTGTTAGGACTTGTAATAATCATTAATTATGTTTTAACAGACTTTAAGTTCATTACATATTGTTGTTATAGCCAATATAAAAAGATATTATCATGTAAACAATCAATGCTTGTGATTGGCCAAAGATATCATTACTTTTTACGATTTTTGGTGGGTATAAATACAAATGTAAAGGCCTTACGGGCACTTTTGTTTGTATTCCTGGATCGAGAACAAGATAAGTACCAACCAATTTTCTAAATATTGTTGTAATATCTTTCTTTGTAAACTTGTATTGTATTTCTGTGTGTTGTCTATTGGCTTGGGTGAGCTACACTTCAGATTATTGGAATTGACCGTGTAGTTATTCATTGTATCAGTTACACTGTCGCCCACCCAGCTTATTTTGTGTAGGTAATTTTGGAATAGAATCTAGATATATTTAATTGTTGTCATTTTACTAGCCTTTGTTTCAATTGGTTACCTATTTATAGTGTGTAATGATGACACGTTGTTGAAGTATTTTGTGTTTATTTCCTTACATATTCTCTAATTAATTAAACAAATCCCCGTTAGGTTAATCTAGTTTCAAGGCATAGTAGCTGTAAAAGTAGTATTGCGAGTCCAATACAATGCCACATTAGATATTGACTTATATTTCTAGATAGGTACATATATTAAATTATTAGTAGACTGTTTCACCTTTTCTATCACACACAATAAAATCATAGACATTCGTTTATTTACTAAAACACAATAAAAAAACTTTTAGAATAAACACCAAAAAGTGATCTAAAAAGAAAACTAATTAAGTTAAACAAGACTAGTTTTTATGTCAAAATATTTATGTTTACAGCGTTAGTCAACAAAAATAGCCTATGTGTCAATCCAGGTTATAATCGACGTACATATATACCAAATTTCATTGAAATCGGTCTAGCCATTATGACGTGATTGAGTAACAAACAAACAAACATTCAAACTTTCGCATTTTCTGATTTGTTTATTCCATCACATTTGTTCGTTTAATTTTTATGATTTTGTGTTTTATTGTTGTCTTCTCGATCAGTATAATTGGTGTATAATGCCGTTCTAATTCAATAAATGAATATAAATATAAGACAACCAACCCTTGTTGTCAATTGGATAAATGGTTTCATGCATGAGGATCAAGTTTGACTTATAGATAACAGTAGATGCCGTCACGAGATGGCAGCGTGCCCAGAAATGAAACACATTTCTGTAGATTTCATTTCTGGAGACTCCGGATTATGTACCATATAAGTAATACATTTTAAGTAGCCAATAAGGAAAACCTCTTTTATGATTCATTTTCAGAACACAAATTCATTCTAGTAAATAAATAAATATTGCTAGACATTTCACACAGCGCTATCTAGCCCCAAACTAAGCAGATCTTGTATTATGGGATCCAGATAACTGATAGAATATTTACATACATTTTTTTTTGTAAATACATACTTATAATATTTAGAGAAACAACCAGACCCGGAACAAATATCTGTAGATCATGCAAACATTTGTTCCGTGGCGGGGTTCGAACCCGCTACCTCCTGCATCTCAGCCAGCTATTCGCCCACTGCACCACGGAGGTCGTCAAATAATAATATGAATAATAATATATAGAGTAAAATATGTTGATCTAATTTCGATAGGCATGATGACAGTAGGTAATCACTAAATTTATGTATTTAATGAATAATGAAATACGCATTCATTTTTTATTGAGAGCGAAATTGGTAATGATTTTGATAAAATTAAACTACAAAATAGGGAAGTTCGCTATGATATTATTATGTTGAACACCAATCAGAGTGAATGACGTCACTTGTACAAGTATAATATATAATTATACATACATATTATAAAATTATACATATATGTATATAATGTTTATATTATATCCTATAACTTTCCAATCCACCCCTGTTTCTATACCTCGACTTGAGAAATGTCTAGAAAGTTTGGCGTAATATGCGTAAGCGTACTGTACATATGCGCCTATGTGTTAGCACACCTGTCGCTATCAAACACACGCATCAAGTGATTTACGCGGGGTTATTGTACACGATGACGGAAGCGGCAAGTCGCAGGAGGACTGAAGTCACAGTAAATACAACAATGTTAAATAAATAACATCTCCCACCATCCATCAAACACTATCCACCGCCGTCTCCCTTCCATCAAAGGAGATGCAGGTGCACGGCTCAGTACCATCCGTACCTAGTTGATATACCACCCATTCGCACACACCATTTTGGTTCCACGTTCTTGATGCGTACAACTAAGGTATGGAACACTTTGCCGTCGTCTGTTTTTCCTAAAGAATACAATCCGGGCCTTTTTAAGGTAAGAGTGAATAGGTTTCTTCGTGCTTCATCTTAGAACACATCATCGGTTACCATCAGGTAAGATTGTGGTCAAACGAAGATCTATCCAGTTAAAATAACAATTGATGGATTTCATAAGGCATTATATAAGTGTTTAAGAGTAGAAGAGTTTCTTGTGAAAGGGCTCGCCCGGGGAAGTACTACCACCACACCTATTTCTGCCGCCAAGCAGCGTTGCGTTGGTTGACATTTGAGACTAATAATATAAAATTTATAAAACAACTAAAACCTACTTTACAATTGACGAATATTTGAAAGACAAATTTTAGATACTTGCACACTTTGACATTAGATTTAAATGTTTTCTTTTTTAAATGAATTTAACCTAACAAGAACAATGGCATCCTCCTCTCCATAATATTGTTGTGCCCAACAGGGTCCATAATGATCATATACCTATCAATTACCACCTGTTATTACATTGTGGAATACAATAAACGATTAAGTATTATGTATTGCTAGGGTATGGTTGCCTGTGAAATTACAGAGACATGAGGTTTCACACCTGTATGCATTAAGTTGACAGACGCAGAGCGGTGCATGGTAGGGCACGTATCTAAGGCGCGTTATCTACGAGACAATACTTTGTTATAGGCGATACCGTTTAACATCAAGTGGGCCATAACTGATTCCAATTAAAAAAAAAAAGAGTCACAAAGAGACACAAATGCGCCATCTTTATTATTATTATTACCCAATATGTCTCTAGTTTGTTAGACGGTTTGAAATAACTCTTGCGATTTCAATTAATAATATGTAATTAATAGTTCGAGGCGAGACGTTATTCGGAGCGGATCGCACTCACCCTGATGAAGGTTCACGAATTGAATCGAAACATTGTCGGTCGAAACATCGATTAGACGGTACGTGATAAATCCCGTATTTATAATAATGTTTTGAAATCAATCACGAAAGTTTTCTAAATGATAATGCGCTACTTTGACTTGATTAGTAGCCGTGTATAGATAATGATAAGTTTGTTTCTTAAACATATAAAGGTATTATTGTTGCAATGTTGCATACTAATGTGCACTAGAAAATATTGTCAGTATTGATATTCTCTGTATTTTAAACTTTCTAATTTTTATCTAGTTTAGCTACAGCTATTTTATATGAACATAAATAAATAAAGTATTATTATTTTTTATTATTTATCTATTCATATCACTATCAACAGCACTGTGTTCAAATAACTATTAAAGCTACGAGAGTTCTATTGCCCGGGGAAGTACTATCACCATACCTATATTTCTGCCGCCAAGGAGCATTGCTTTGTTTCGGTTTGAAGGGTATATAATATATTATTGCTGGACATTTCACACAGCGCTATCTAGCCCCAAACTAAGCAGAGCTTGTACTATGGGAACCAGGCAACTGATAGAATACTTATACATATACTTATTTTTTGTAAATACATACTTATAATATATAGAAACACAACCAGACCCGGAACAAATATCTGTAGATCATGCAAACATTTGTTCCGTGGCGGGAATCGAACCCGCTACCTCCTGCGTCTCAGCTGGCTATAGGCCCACTGCGCCACGGAGGCAGTATGGTTGCCAGTGAAATTACAGACACATGAGGCCTTACACCTGTATGCTTCAAGTTGATGGACGCAGGGCAGTGTATCGTAGGGCACATTTCTAACGTGCGTGATCTACAAGGCAATTCACTGTTATAGGCGATGGTTACCACTTAACATCAGGTGGGCCATAAACCTGTCCCATCTCCATGTAGTATAAAAAAAATATTTCTGTAGGTACAACTGTATAGAGAAAAGCAAAATAAAAAAAATGGAAGAATGGCCATTGTATGTTTTGTGAATAAAAAGGGATTTTCCTTTTTTATTCTATATTGTACACAAAAAATATATTTTAAAAATACATAAATAGTAGAGTTTTCTTCCAGCAAACCTTTGAGGCTACAGAGAGAGATGATTTTAAAGGTAGGTGAGTGTACAAGAAAATAACATCCTTCGTAGCAGCACGTCGCGTTACTTGAAATATCGTGTGAAAACTGACTTACTGTTTTCAGCAAAGGGAGTTTACGCACGAACCGTCATGAACCAAAGTAACTTTCAAGTCCTGAGTGTTAGCGAGCACTTACAAACACTCCGGAATCCTTCGAGCTGTTTATCCGTCACCTCGTAATTAAAACCAGACTCAAGGTGAAGTCTTTTGTACTTACCTGCGTCTTATTTAACGAAGTTACTGAGATATGGGTGTTTATTTTCGATTGTTTATTAAGTTTGTTATTGTGAATGAATGTATGAATGTTTGGGAACAATGCTGATGGCACTAACTAAACTAAATTTCGGTTTGACTACACTTTATTGCCGTCCTTTTTTGTTTCATACGGACAGAGAGTGACAGTTGTTATTTTATTACTATTAAACCTAAATGTATTTTAGTTATTGCTAAATTAATTGCTCCTAAGCCCAACGTTCACTTTACAGGCTAGCTACTCTTCCAAACCTCTTTTAGATAATAATAATAATAATAATAAATATTGCTGGACATTTCACACAGCGCTATCTAGCCCCAAATTAAGCAGAGCTTGTACTATGGGAACCAGATAACTGATAGAATACTTATATACATTTTTTTTTTGTAAATACATACTTATAATATACATATAGAGAAACAACCAGACCCGGAACAAATATCTGTAGATCATGCAAACATTTGTTCCGCAGCGGGGATCGAACCCGCTACCTCCTGCGTCCCAGCCGGCTATTCGCCCACTGCACCACGGAGGTCATCATGATGGAGAGGAGAATAAATTAAAATATTGTGTATCCTAATAATGTTGTATTGCAAAGATCTGATCGCTCTATTTTTTCCGACACTAGCCTTTAGTTTTGGATCAAAGAGCGATATTTGTCGCTCTCAGACATTGATTTATTTCTCTCAGAGACAAATGATGAATTACATTTCGTTTATCTTTTTATGTACACCCTGAAATAAGAGTTCAGGGCTAAAGCGCGTCGAAGTCTTTTTTATGGAAATGTGTAAAATATCATTTCATCGTATTAATTTGAGTAAGCCCAAGAAACCAAGGGGTTCAAAGCTCGAGCGTATATTTCAGAAAGAACTCATTGAAC
Source organism: Philereme transversata (assembly GCA_963924445.1). Lineage (NCBI taxonomy): Eukaryota > Metazoa > Arthropoda > Insecta > Lepidoptera > Geometridae > Philereme > Philereme transversata. The sequence continues at coordinate 22,553,529 of OZ004342.1, read as the reverse complement.
TGTTTATTTAAATAATTAAAAATGTTACGCTGAGCACTTACTCCAACTATACAGGAGCACAGTTAATGCGGAATATGTTAAACCAGTAGTTCTGTGCGAACAGTAGACCTCGCGTCCCAAGTCCAAAAAGTACTTTGCGCAACAAAATTAACGAAGAAAGTCCAATTTTAAATCGAATGTATTTCGATGCTTGTATTTTTCAATAGGCTTAGGTACTAATGTGTTATTTTGAGCAAAATTATTTGTATAAGTTTTAGCGATTTCTCACGTTTTCTTGGATCTAGGAGATCTAATCTGGTGTCCACGGGTTCGTCTTGTGAAGGCGGAGAGGACTGGGTAGTTTTAATTGGTATAATTGAATATATAAATTATCCGAATAAACTTCCGTCCATATATAACTTTACAGCAAACTTCCCCCTATTTCCCCCTCCACTTCCCCCATTCGGATTTTTTTTTGAATGATTTCCTAGCGTGCCTCTCAAATTTGATTGAAATCTATTGATAAATAACGCTACAGCAAACTTCCTCCTTTTCCCCTCTATTTTCCCCCAATCAAAAATCACGCATGACTAAAAAATGTAAATAAATCAAGGAGCTTGTGTGCCCATAATCGTCAAAATCAGTTGAAAAATGCGACCTGTAGGCGAGAACAGACAGACAGACAATCGGACAAAAGCATTTTTCGGCCAATCTCGAAACTGAGGCGCTTCGCTCGCTCGGTCAATAAGTTGTTTTCAGTAGAAAAATTTAGTTTTAAAATATAGCTAAATTCCTAACTTCACATCGATATCCTTGCGCCATCTCATCTGTCTAGTACAGCAGTTGGGGCCGGTGCGCGCGGCTAATTCAGCCGAAGATCTCAAGCGGCGCAAATATGGAAGTTTCGACAGAGCTTACATATTTGAGCCATTTGGGGTCGAGACCCTGAGTCCATGGGGTACCGGGGCCCATCGCCTTTTCAAAATTATTTTCGGGCGTCTGGTCAAAGTGACATGTGATCCGAGAGTTGGCGCTTATCCGGGTCAACGCGTACGCATTACAATTCAGCGGTGCAAAGCATCCAGTGTCTTGGGGACACTTCCGCCTGGTAGTGATTTGGAGCAGTTGAACTATCTATAGATCGTTTGCAACGGTTTTTAGATGATTCAACTGTTTCTTCTCTATTTTATTGTAAACTAGCTGACCCGCCCGCGGCTTCGCCGTGATTTGTCAGTAAAAAATTACCCTCCTTCTGCGCAGTCGCGTAAAACGTCTCAATCCCTGTTATAATCTATCTAAATAGGTTCCAAATTTTATTGAAATTGATTAAGCCGTTATATCGTGAAACGCAACAAACAGACAGATAGTGTCTAATATAGTATGGATGTTTCTACCTAATGTTTTAAGTGGTGTTTCATTGTCCAATCCCCTCCCCGCCCGAGAGACAGATACTTTTGAATTTATAATATTAGTATGGATTTTATATTATATATATTATACATATAAACCTCTTTCTCTTGAATCACTCTATCTATTGCTGAAAACTGCATTAAAATCCGTTAAGTAGTTTAAAAGATCTAAGGGAACAAACAGCGGAAGCGACTTCATTTTATACTATGTAAAGATGTATATACTTCACAAAATGACCGTCCGGAAAAAACGGCATCTCATCTAAGGAGGCAAAGCTAACTTTCCACAGTCTTTGCCCCTTGCGTATGACAAATAATTGCTTACCACAAATGACGTAGGCAGGTAAAACCTGCTAATCACATAAATCTAGTGTTCTAGTTAACTCTGGAAGGAACCTTTACAAGTAGATATTAATGCATTCTATTAATATAAATTCGAAAGTAATTCTGTCACTGTTTGTATTTATGATCACTTTTTTTAAGTTAATTAGTTGTTATACAACTGTTTTTGTTATGTACGACATTAATTTAAAACACACATCCGGAACCATATAAACTGATTTTAGTGGGCTTAATACCGGTAGCTTGAATATTTATCCAGTAACCGATACATTTCTGCGTGACCTACGAGGCAATACTTTGATATAGGCGATGGTTACCATCAGCTGGGCCATATGCTTGTTCCATCTAAAATTATACACAAAAAATATATACTGAGTGTCACCGAATTTACGGCATTAAATTAAATCACGGGTAGGGCTGATGACTAGTATTGTTGTAAAATAGTTTTTTCAAATTCATTTCCACTATTTTTTTTAATTTTCATTAAGTATACCTTAATTTAAAGTCCTAAAATATCAATGAAACAACCTGTATGAAATAGATAAACAAATCATGCTCATTCATCGTGTAAGTAGGTAGATACCTGTTAAACTGACTAAACAGCATCGGTGCAAAGGCACCGCCGATCTACGTTAAAAATTGTTTATTATTATTATAATATTAATACAATATTATTGTTATTATTTGCCTCCGTGGCGCAGTGGGGGTATAGCCGGCTGAGACGCAGGAGGTAGCGGGTTAGATTCCCGCAGCGGAAGAGGTAGCGGGTTCGATCCCCGCTGCGGAACAAATGTTTGCATGATCTACAGATATTTGTTCCGGGTCTGGTTGTTTCTCTATATGTATATTATAAGTATGTATTTACAAAAAAAAATGTATATAAGTATTCTATCAGTTATCTGGTTCCCATAGTACAAGCTCTGCTTAGTTTGGGGCTAGATAGCGCTGTGTGAAATGTCCAGCGATATTTATTATTATTATTATTCCACACATTTATTACTTTACACAAGCTTTAGGCCTGGACCTTCACAAAGGCATTACCGGGGCCGAAGCCAACGAGTAAGAGGCCTGATTTTTTATTATTATTATTATTATTGAAAATGTATCGATTACTGGATAAATATTCAAGCTACCGGTATTAAACATATCTCTAAAATCAGTTAATACGATTTTGCATATGTGTTTTAAATCAATGTCGTAAATGCGGTGACAGACTGTATATATCTATAACCATCTGCAGTTAGCATGTTTAGAACAGGTACGAAGGACGAATGAGGCTGACCCTGGACCCTGGACCCTGGGAGCGAAGAGACATGCCACTTTAATGGAAATGGGATATACCGCCTTGAATAATAAACAACCCATCGATTGCTCTAGCAAATAGTTATCAAAACCGTTTTAGTGGCATTCATTTGAATAAAAATTCGCTTGTATATTAAAAAATTATTACCACGAAATCCAAGTTAATTTTAAAAATGTTGATTTTGGCTTTCCTAGAAAGAAAGAAACAAAAAAAAAGAATATTGTGGCAACCAATAATAACAACACAAAAACAAATACAGAACAAAAAAATAGACATCAGTTATTTTAGCAGCCGCCACAAATAGGTTCCTACTCCGCATTTTGCTGTGTCACAGCAAGGTAACACAGCGCTGGTCTTCCGTTGGGACCTTTGTGAGTACACTGAAGTTTATTAACATATAAAAAATATAAATATAAACAAGTAGGTGGCTTATATTAAATTCCAGCTAGCATAACAACTTAAAACCAATATATCTTCTAATATATAAAATTCTCGTGTCACAGTGTTTCTAATAAAACTCCTCCGAAACGGCTTGAGCGATTCTTATGAAATTTTTTGTGTATATTCCATAGGTCTGAGAATAGGACGTAAACTATTTTTCATAGCCCTATGTGATAAGGGTGGTCCATCCTTAAAAAAATTTTTTTTATTTATTGACAAAAAAAATATTTTTATGAATCGGCAATAAAAAATACATACAACCATAAATTTTCACCCTTCTACCACCAACCCCTATTTTTTAATAGCGGTATTAGTACATTTATAATTTTCTACTTATAAGGATAGTTGATTATAGTGGGTACGTGGTACGTGGACAGAAAAGGACATCGAAAAAAAATTTAACACAGCTAGCAACACAAAATTTATTGATTCTAAGGCGTTACGAAGTTCGCGGGGTCAGCTAGTACATAATATATAAAACAAAGTCAATCGGCCATCATTAGCTGCATCTATGAATGAGAAAATGAATGTGCTTCATAATTTCTTTTAATAGTTATTCTGCTATTCGAGGCGGAGACAAATCCAACAAATCAAAGATCATCAAAATCGGTCCAGCCGTTCTTGAGTTATAAATGCTGTAACTAACCCGGCTTTGTTTTATATAATATAGATTGCACAAAATTGTATGCTTATGTCGTTACCTGTACCTTCTTAAATAAATACAATAAAAAACATTTATTACTACTATTAAAATCTAGGTAAATCACACTAGTATAATAAATGCGAAAGTTTGGATGTTTTTTATTAATTGCTTGTTTATTGTTACTCAATCACGTCGTAACGGCTTAAACGGTTTCGATGTAATTTAGTATTTACGTAGATGACCTGGATTAACACATAGGCTACACATAGGATAAAAATAAATAAATATTGGTGGGCATTTCATACAGTGCTATTTAGCCCCAAACTAAGCAGAGCTTATACTATGGGAACCAGATAACTGATAGAACACTTATACACTTTATTTTTGTAAATACATACTTATAATATCTATATAGAAAAACATCCAGACCCGGATCAAACATCTGTAGATCATGCAAACATTTGTTCCGCGGCGGTTAGGGTTGGCAAAGGTGTTAAAGTTTCTATAGAAAAATATTTCATTCTTTGCGCGTGCGAAGCCGCTGGCGGGTCAGCTATATACGAAAACAACTTATTACTAATAACATTACTTATTTCTGTAGGTACATTGATATCATGTTTTTGCACCTCTATAACTGTACCTCCTTATCAGAGGTCAAACATAAGTTGTTGATCGACAAACACTTTTGCATCATTGCTACAAAACTGCGTTATTGTTCAAAACTCAAGCATGACGAATTTCGTCTCGAGGATATTCTTACCTGACTGAAGAATAACTATGTTAATTGGGTTTGTCGCCTAGTCTACTAATATTATAAAGAGGAAATATTTGTATATTTGTAACGAATAAACTCAAAAACTACTTGTTCGATTTTCAAATTTCTTTGACCATTAGAATGCTACATTATCCTTGAGCAACATAGGCTATATTTGTTACTAAAAAAAATTAGGGATCCCTATTAAAACTTCAATAATGTAACCCAAGGTGTAAAAAAATTAGCCATAAAAAATGTTTAAAAAATAAATATCCACCCTTGCGAAGCCGGGACGGACCGCTAGTGCCATATAAATACATAAACAATACATTATAGATTTTACTTTGAAAACTTTCTTGGTTTATTTTAATAGTTATTATAAATACGGTTATACGGTACGTGATAAATCTCTTCATTTGATTCGATCTTGTAGAGAAACACCAAGGGTAGCCAAGGGTCTCCATAGCACGCTCAGCGACCGCGAGCCTTTTTATGAGTTATTTTTATAACTACATATATATCATCGTTTTATTACTATTATTTTTCAGTTTTTTCTTTCAGTTGAATTCTTCTTTTTGTTCAACTCTTATTATTGTGCCTGTAATTTTGTAATAGTCCATTAAGTCATGATTTTGTACTGTAAAATTGTAAGATTTTTAAAACCATCTCAAATATTTTTAAGCCTAGACGGGACGCGCTTTATTCGTCATCTCACTAGTTTCGATCCTGGCGTGACAAGAACCTGTAGCACAATTGGTAGTGCATCCTCGTAAGAAGAGGAAGGTTGCGGGTTCAAGTCCCGTCTAGGCTTGGAAATTATTGATATGGTTTTAAAAATCTTGGAATTTACCGTAAATGTTCGGATAACGCTATAAAAATAAAAATACTATGGAAAATTGTTGAATAATTATTTTCATATTAAACTGAATTTGAGTTTGAATGGCATCTACGAGTATGTTGTCGTACTAGTTGCAACTAAACGACAGTAACACGTGAGGCAATAATTATTTATGGTAGCAAGTAGTCACATAAGAATAAATTAGTTCAATTTCATGGACGGGTGTAACTTTACGGATTTATAAAATAAATTAGTTACACCTGTCAAAGACCACGCCGATACATTTTTGTATAGTTGAGGTGCCTGACGTGTCTAATCCGCGTTTAACTAATTTATTCTTATGTGACTACATGCTACCATAAATAATTATTGCCTCACGTGTATCTCTGGCTGCATAGCGATAAGACTACCTATTTAATTAAAACAAACAGGTCACGGTGCTACTAAGGTACCTATTGATAAGGAAATTTTTGATTGATTGCCCCAATTTTCCAGTGTTTACTTTGCCCAACTCTATTCGGGTGGCTGAATCCTCTATAGTCGAAGGCCGGTCATTTCAGAACAAGCTTTTACTACTAGAATGTAATTTTACTATGTAATAGTAAAATGTGAATAAATCTCTACATAGTCAGAGTCAAAGTCAAATATTTTTATTCATTAAAATCAGAAGGATCACTTTGAAACGTCAATTTTACTGCCTGTTCCTTCACGACCAAGCCAGGAAAGAAAGACAAGAAACAAGGGTTGTTGTTTAAAATAAAGTCGCTTCCGCTGTCTGGTTACCTTAGATATTTTAAACTACTCAACGGATTTTAATACAATTTTCAGCAATAGATAGAGTGATTCAATAGGAAGGTTAATATGTATGACTAGCTTCCACCAGCGGCTTCGCACGCGTTGTTTGTCAACAAAAAGTAGTCTATGCGTTAATCCAGGTTATAATCTCCGTAAATACCGATTTGAAAGTAACTCTGTCTCTGTCTGTTTGTTACCTGTTCACAACTTAACGGCTCGACCGATTTCGATGGCATTTGGTACCTATATACCTAGATAGATTATGAATGGACTTGAGATGTAGGATACACTTTACGCGATTGCACAGAAGGAGGGTAATGTTTTATTGACAAACCACGCGAACGAAGCCGCGGGCGGGTCAGCTAGTGGGGAATAAATGAGAGTAATAACTATTTAATATTATACCGTTTAACACTATGTAACTACAGTATGTTTATGTTGTTCGTTATGTTAGAACATAAAACAGATAGGCTCACGATATGAATTCCTTTTTATTAACCTTTTTAGGGTTTACCGTCAATCTGTCCGTCGGATATGATGAGTAAATAACTACTCATTTACCGTAAACTCTAGTTATACCGATAAAATAATTCGTATACCTAAATAAATAAATATTGCTGGACATTTCACACAGCGCTATCTAGCCCCAAACTAAGCAGAGCTTGTACTATGGGAACCAGATAACTGATAGTACTTATATCTTATATATATTTTTTGTAAATACATACATATAATATATAAAGAAACAACCAGACCCGGAACAAATATTTATAAATCATGCAAACATTTGTTCCGCGGCGGGAATCGAACCCGCTACCTCCTGCGTCTCAGCCGGGTATTCGCCCACTGTACCACGGAGGTCGTCAAATACTTGTACTATTTTCTTTACCTAAATGCTCGTAGTTTTTAGAGTTCCGTATATTTACTCGCTGATCCTAATCGTGTTGCTAACTTTCTAATTGAAACTGGAGAATCCAATTTGGAATTCTTCGGAAATATTACTGACAGTTCGAACCCTTCAGATAATTATGGAGGAATTTCTTATCGAGTTTCTTAAGCAAAGATAAAATTAACGTAATCTTGAGGGCTAATTTCCGGAATTCAATAGAAAATAAGGCAGATAAAGAGATTTAAAATCATCTCACAATTACGAATCTGACGGGATTTGAACATCCAACCTCACTGTTCATATTAATTAACTAGCAGACTCGCCCGCGTCTTCGCACGTGTGGTTTGTTAATAAAAACATTACCTTCTTTCTGCGCAGTCGGGTTAAAAGTAGCCTACGTCCCAATCCCGGTCACAATCTATATATATACCAACGGTACATAGGAAGTGCATCTAAAGAATACCTCATAATTTTAACCCCTTGCTTTATCCCCCTCCCCTTTAGGGATAATTTTACAAAAAAAGTTGAAACACTTATTTGTTACCAAAACCTATAATATGAATTTACAAATACTAGACTTAAGGAATTATGGATTGCCCATACAAACTTTTAACCCCTATTTCACCCCTTCAAGATTATTTTTGAGACAAAAGATAGCCTATGTCCTTCTTGAGGATATAATCTATTACCGTGGTAAATTTCATTACGATCCGTTTAGCCGTTTAGTCGTGAAAATGTAACAAACAAACTAACAAACAAACAGAGTTACTTTCGCATTTATAATATTAGTATTGATTCATTGTTTCATGTTTAGGTGTTCTTAGTAAAATGTTCTTCGTTTTGGTGCGGGGATACGATACTAAATTCGCCACGGGCTTACTTCTCCTTCAGTGTAAAAACTTTGGCCATTGAATCAACAGATCGAATACTGTTTAGGTTATTGATTAAAACAGGTCTTTATCGCGTATGCACTTTTTTATTTGTTATCCCGACGTTTCGACTGTTGCAACAGCCGTGATCGCGGGCGGACTGGAGTACTTGGAGCTACCGTCGAGAAGTGATGCCAGCTGCAGCAACTACCCTCGTTAATAATAAATATTTGTAGATCATGCAAACATTTGTTCCGCAGCGGGAATCCTACTGCGTCGCAGGAGGTTCTACTCTCTATAGTAAAATGTAATTTTACTATATTCTTCCTAGAGATAAACTTTTCTAGGGCGGTCATGCCACCCTGAGTCATAGGTACAGATGATAAAAAATATTCAATAAGTTGTTTCCATATGTAGCCTTATTATTGTATTATATTGAATGAGATATTAAAATACCTATTGTATGATATGAAATTAATGTATTGTTCTGATACGAGTACATAGATAAAACATACTCCACACATAAACTTGGGTATTTATCGTACTACCTACCAATAAAGAGTCGGACAGTGAACTATTTATGATTTCTATGTAATCGTGTATATATTAGTGAAAAAAGTTAAAAGTGTATCGTTAAAGGAGCTGCGGTGGCCTAGTGAGATGTAGGTACCCCGACTTTCGATTCGGAGTTTGAGGAGATTCGGGGTTCGAATCCCGGCCGAAGACCAATGGATTTTTCGGCACGGAAAAATTATGTGCACACTAGCTGACTTGCCCGCGGCTTCGCACCTGTGGTTTGTCAATAAAAACTTTACTCTCCTTCTGTGCAGTCGTGAAAAAGTAGACTGTCTCAATCCCGCTCATAATCAAATATACCAAAATTCATTATTATAAATACGGGATTTCTCACGTCTTATCGGTATCGATGTTTCGACCGACAATGTATTGGTTCAATTCGTGAACCTTCATCAGGATCAGTGCGATCCGCTCTGAATAACGTCTCGCCTCGCACGTGATAAATCCCGTATTTATAATAATGATTGAAATAATAACGAAAGTTTTTTAAGTAAAATACCAAAATTCATCGAAATCGGTCCAGCCGTTTAGTCGTGAAATCGTAACAAACAGAGAAAAGAGGGACAGAGTTGTTTTCGAATTTATAATATTAGTACGGATTTACATGTGCTCAAAATAGTGATGGAAAACATCGCGAGGAAACCGGCATCTCCTAGAACTAAAAATTCAAATGAGGAAACCGCTATCTCCTAGAACTAAAAATTCAAAGGCATGCGCCATTGCGTTAGTATTCTAATAGGCGGCGGCATTAGCCCATGCTAGCCTGTATTTTTTTTTATTGATGATAGCAAAGCACTTGACTACTACCTCATCCGATGGTAAGTGATGGTGTGATCGAAGATGGAGCACGCTTGCCAAGAAATAACCTATTCACTCTGGACTTGAAGACTCCGAGATTATACTGGTTCGGAAAAACATACGCCGGAAGTGAGTTCCACTCCTTACTTGTGCTAACAAGAAAAGTTGAAGCAAATCGTTTGATACTGCAAGGTAGTATGCCGACCAGGTATGGGTGGTATTTTTCGATACGTCTGCTTGTCCGGTGGTGGAAGGGGGAAGGAGGAAGTTAAATGCATTTAACTTCTATACAAGAAGCTATATAAGTTTAAAACTAAAACCTGACTATGTATTAACTATCTCGAAGGTAGCCTATGTCACCGGCACCATAATAACGAATCGATTGACACCTCATTCATCAAAATCGGATTAAAAATTTAGGCGCTACGGTGGATCATCCTTCCATAGACTGCTAAAAACATAACCCTTCCTTTTGGCTTTGCCGTAGTCGGGTAAAAAGTGGGCATATATCAAACGTTAAGTTTAGATTTGCTTCTGACTTCCCCCTTGTGGGATAAATTGTCTGTGTACTTACTGAGTAAGAGATCCGAGAATATCCATCATGATTGATATAGCTAGGAGCTATAAAAATTGAAAAAAATGCCGCGGTCTTAGTAGGGAAATCAAATTGAATGTTATGGCTGAGCTAGCGTAATTTGTAATAAGATAACAATAGTCATATTAAAAGTGTTTGTGAATTGTATTTTTTTTTCTATTTGCAACTATTTCTATGTCTACCAACAATCAGGACAAATAGTTGCAAATAGTGCAAACTTATTCCGCAGCAGAGAATCAAACCCGTAATAATGCAGTTTCATTTAAATTTGATTCGATATTTCAGAGATCTTTCTTGGCTGATTTGCAATTTAAATACACATAAAATACAAATATTTTATTCCGGTAAACTTAATCTAGGATACATTTCATGGGTTTGGAGCCCTCTTTTAAGCATGAAATACCTGTGTTGGAAGGTCGTGCTCTTCCGTTATACTTAGATAACTAAAGTAGAACTGAATAGTCGTTTCTTATTACTTGCTCAGCCAAACATGTGACTCTATAACGTGTTTTCGTCATTGTAGCTCACCTGAAAACAAAGTAACGCTTGTAAGACTTACCACTTTATCCAAGAGCCAGCTAGCAGGAAAGATCAGCGGAATGTATGTGATCATGTAAATCATGGAGGTCCAGTACACAATAATGCTGGATATCCCATAATGCTTCACCACGGCGTCCTGAATGATGCTGTACTGCACCCATTGCATGCTGTTCGAAGCCGAGTAGAACACAAACACGAACAAAACTAACCAACGTATAGGGTACACGGTATATTCAGTCGGGACTTTCTTAACCGGCGATTCCAACCCCTTTTCCACCACCCCATCCATAACACTCCCGCAGACTTCTATATTCTTATCCGTCATTGTAAATTATTGTCGTTATTCTAATTTGGCGATATATGGCAAATGCTTTCAAAGCTACTCCTAACCTAAGTTAACATTAATTATTGTCGGTTTTCCCGCGCGCGTTTTTGTGTTCACGAGAGGTTGGGCATGCGTGTAGTTCGCGCGGCAGCCGGCCCACGACTGGCTGGTTCTGTTTTCCATTTTCCTCGTTCGGATGAGGCACCGCACGGCACGGATCTGAATGGATCACTTCCGGTCCTCCCTTGCACTGATTGCGACAACGAGTCTAGTATTGGTAGTCTGTGGTCCTGTGGATATCAACAAGCTAATCTAGATATTACTGAGAATGAATAGATTACAAAGTCATTGAATCGTTACGCTGCGCTAAGTCTGCAGAGTGGTCGAAATGATTGATATACTCTTTATTGCACACCAAATAAAATACAATAACAAAGTAAACAAACAATAAATAACGGTACAATTTGCAGTCTTATCGCTAAATGCGATCTCGTCCAGACAACCTTTGGATGGACAGGATAAACGAAAATCAAAAAAAGGCGGTCTAAGATACTTTTAACATATCTACATAAACATAACCTATAAAGTACAATATACCTATTGCTAATACCTTATCAAACATAAATTTAAATACATACAAATAATATATAAATAAACTACGCTATATCCGTATGTAGCGTTGTTTATCCATAGGAACGTGGAGGATACGTACACATAGGAACATAAACACTAAATAAAAAAATAAAAAAGTGGCACTCTGGGAGTGCCGACAGAAGTGAAAAATTTAGCGCTCAATGTTTGGGTATTCAAAATTGACTACAGATACTTATATACAGAGGTGTCGGTAACAGTAACAGTGACACGAGTTCAATGTTGTTTTCCCATGTCAAAAAGTGCCCAACGCGCCTCAAGATGTTTTCACTTCAAAAAATGATATGTTAGTATCTAAATTATTATAATTATTTCTAGCAAAGGAGGCCCTTGCCCAGCAGTGGGATGCATATGCTTTCACTTTTCGTGGTCAGGTGTTATTGTCAACCAATTCTTCTTAAAAGAATCCAGATCGTCTCACAATCATTTGAGGAGGCATTTTAGCACAGTGCCGTCGTTTATCGTTGGGGGTCTATTCAAATTTTCAAATATTTATTTATTGAAATAATAAAACGGAGGAAACCTTTTGTTTTTAATGATGATTGATACAGCGATCGTCTGGTTGCAAGTTGCTTATTTAACTGGGTGAATGACGCAACCGTTGCAGTGCCTGCGATAGGTTTTTAGATGGCGTATTAGGCTTTAGACCTATAACATCCTCTCAGTTTAGTTAGGAGTCAGTTTATGGAGGAATACGCAAGAAATATATATTATTATTTAAAGTTTTATTTAAACATTTTCCATCGTAGATTTCTAATAACCATTTATTTCAGCAGGAAAATTTTCGGAAAGTGTGCTGCGGAGCTTTTTAACCGGATCCCACCATCCCCATTCTATCATCGGACAACTAGACGCTCATGGTAGACATACCTCCGATACACACAAAGCGGTACTCTTCCACCTTTATTATGCGCACCGCCAAGGAGTGGAACGCTTTGCCTAAGTCTATGTTTCTTGGTAACTACAACCTAGGGGTCTTCAAGACGCGTGTAAATAAGTTTCTTTTAGGCAAGTGTCTACCATCGTAGATTGTATCATCGCTTACCATTAGGCGAGATCGTGGCCAAACGCTAGCCGATAATAAAAAAAAGGTATAATTTATGTAAACAAAATACAATTAAACCAATGTTGAGGTTTACTTATCAGACAGTAATATTATACAAAAGTAAACGCTTTCTGCGACGGCTCAATATACAGTACTTTAAACGTCAAATGATTAAAAACCTATTTTTTTAACCTTACTTTTTACCCTTACCGTAATGCAAACTTAGCGTAGACGCACTAGAGTTTCGTGTCAATGTATAATGAAATAAACATACTCGTAGACCTTAAAACAGGTGTGTTTTGTCTTGTTTATCTTGAACGTAGGAAAAAACTTGAATTAATTTTAAATAGCCCCTTTCTTAAGAATGTAAGTCTTGTGTTATGTGTGAACTAACTATAGTTTCGAATGATCGCAATTATAAATGATGATTTATGAATGATAAATTCAAATTCAGTTTACCAAAAAAAAGGAATCGATTAAACAATAACAGTTCGGAACAAATTTATTTATTTAATTTATTTGTAGGAAAACCAACAGCTGTTACAACTTATATAATTAAGACAGATTGTTAACCAGAAAGCCAATTACAGGTTTTCACGTTTAAAATGCGGCAGTGTCTTTTATTTTCATAGTCTAAGCCTTGCTTGCACAACGATTCCTTAACGTATGTAGCGACTAAAGATGTTTAAATTTTACGTATTTGTATGATTTGACAACTCTCTTAAACATATTTAGGCACTAAATATGCGCATGACGCTCTAAGAAGCAATTATGACGTAGCGGTAACTGACTACGTATGCTTATCATATGGACATCACACTGATATACCTGATATAGGAGTAGGAAAAATACGAGTTATTATTAAAAAAAAACCTGAGCTCTTAGAACGAGCGCAAAAGCCAGTGCAACCCGAATGCGTGTGCGCCATCATTAACGCGACGCAGGCGGCGCGGCGGTCTAAATTATTCCTTAGTATTACATACATTACAACTGCTGCGTGCACGCTCATGTCACGCGCACGCCACGCGCACGCATTCGGCTTGTACCGGTCTTAAAACACAGGTGTCTTCTGCCATCTCAATGAAGTCAGACACTTTTGTCCTAGGCGCTATTATGACGTCATCTGATGATAACGAGAATTGATAACAAATATACCTAAAGGTTTTATTAACGATGAGTAATTGTTAACACCGCTAATCAGCATTAGCTAAGACAATGAAATAATAAAATATTATCACTTGTTCTCATAAATCGTAAGGCAAAATGTTATTGGAGTATGGATCGTAGGCATACGCAGAATAAAGTTTTCATGGTGAAGAATTTGGATTACCCCAATCAATTTTGCAGAAAACATATTCTTTTTATTTCTATATTATATGAAATCTTTTAAATATCGAATAATAGAGTCTAAAAATAGTTGAAAAAATGAGTCATTCATTGTTAATTTTGATGTCCCAAATGGCCCCTTGACCGGGTCTAGTTTTTTAAATTTTTTTTTTTACTAAGGTAGCAAACAAGCGTACGGCCCACCTGATGGTAAGCGGTTACCGTAGCCTATGGACGTTTGTAACACCAAATATATCAGACACGCGTTGCCGACTCTTTAAAATGTGGACTAGTTGGAGTGACCGTATAAATCACCGTAATGCCCACAAGAAAAATTCAAAATTTAGCATGTTATTTAACTAGTGGTTCGCCCCGAACTGAGATCTCGCAAGTCTCCCATAAAAACAAAAATATATATGTATTCGTAATCTTTGACCATCAGAATAGTGCCACGAAATAAACAACCAAATTACTTGACCTACAGTTTCATTCAAATTACAGGTAACGGGAGTTCATGTTAATTGGTTACATTTTTGGGGTACAAAATGCAATCATTCTAGATTTCAAACTTTTGCCTGTTTGCCGCTGTGTCACTTAAGCTACACGAACACCAAATTTCAGCATTGTGGGATCACTGGTGTACCCTGTGAATTTTGTCAAAGTTTTGTTTTTATTATGGAAATAACTCAAAAACTACAAAGATTAAACTAAAAATAAAAACAGTGTTGAAATGTACTAATGAATACCTTTTATTCGACGTCCCATTTGACCTAATAGTCTCATTTTCATTTTTTTTATCCCTTTTGACCCCCAATATCTCAACAACCCCTCCACATTTTTAGCTCATTTAATCACACCAAAATTGTGCCATCACTACCTACCCATGCATCAAATTTTACGGTGATAGGATCAACTCTTCGAAAGTTATCCTCGGATAAAAAAACATACATACATACATACAACGCCGATTTTCCCAAATTGATTTGAAGATCTCGCTTCGCCCGATCAATTTTTTATTACACATACAGAAAGTTTTCCAAATGGAGCACTAATGCCAAAAGCAATTTTTACCAATCATCCGTGACACAGGTAGAAAACTACGTGCCTACAAAAAAAAACACAAATAGAAATAAAACTACTAGGTATCTACTTGTCTATGTTTAGTTCCAACATTCAGAATACACCGGTAAGTATTCATTCAGAATGGTGTGTCTGTCTGTTGACAAACTTTAAACACAAACCGACAATTTCCTCGGAACGCGATATTCAAAGCATTCATTTTGTCCGGTCGGTCGCTTGAATACAACGGAAGGCTCTGAAAATCTACAAAACATTGGACAAAAACATCTAGGTTTGTCCAAATTCAAGAAGGTCAAATAGTAGACTTTTTATTGCATGTTTTTCTTGAAATATCCCGCGTATGTTACTCCGGATTGAAACCAGCCTTTTATATTCATACATCAAAACCTATCGAGCTGTTTGCGTGTTAGTAAAACATATTCGACAACGTTAGAAAATATTAACGATACATAATAAAAAAATGCGTAAGTGTCGTGGAATATTCAATAAAATTATATAATCTATTGATGTTATATAATATTTATTTAATATTATAATAATAATTGTATTATTATTTTATAGCATTCATCCGCATTCCGTACCAATCAGTCCATACTTCAAAAACTCGGCATCAAGCAGCATCTCTCTTCCACGGTACAATCTCGCATCCTCACCTTCTTCGGACACGTGTCGCGGCGCGGGGAGCTCTCCATTGAGCGCTTGGTGGTGCAGGGGAAGGTTGACGGCAATAGAGCGCGTTGCAGATCGCCTATGAGATGGACGGATCAAATAAAGGCTGCCATAGATGTTCTTTGAACGAATATGCCAGAAGAGCAGCGGTGTGAGAGGAGTGGCGGACTGACATGACGACCACGACCACTCTGCAAAGAGTACTACGACTAAGAAAAGAAGCATACGCGCTATGGATAACCGTCTACACTAAAGAAAGGGTCGTAACGTAACCTCGTGACGGAAAACTCTTATATCTTTTTTCGCCTAGCCCCCCCCCCCCCCCCCCCATCCGCCAAGTTCGTGCCGTGCGATAAGGAACTTCATTCCAATTCTATTCATATGTGCAGATACTTTTTAAGCATATTGCGCGCGCAGAGGAGTGTGAGATTTGACATAGGTACAGTTTATATAGTTTATATGGCGAAAGAGTGCCAAAGATAAAAAAATATATGAATTACGGTCAAATTACAACCAATGTGCGGGCATCTTGTAATAAATGCACAATCATCTGATAATTCATAAGTTTGAAAGCCTTGAAATGCAACTAATGGTCGATGGGTAATGTATACGATAAAATTTACTTCAAGTATTCTCACTCTAATAAAAACTATTGCTAGAAAGCACTCACTAAACATACACTAAACTAGTGTGCACTATCAACGGTAAACACGCTGTTTAGGTTTACGAAGCGAAAATACAAACTGAGTGTGAAGCACTTATGGTCTCAATGTGCACTTGTGCTGTTAGCTGATAAGCCTTGAGTTTCCACAAACTTGTTTAAAAATGCTGAGTGTTTGGTTATTTATAATAATAAATTTATTATTTGTTGCGTAAAATAACTTAGCTAAAGGTCGGTTACAGCTTAGTGTTCATTTTCCGAGTTAATTGTTTGTATGTATGTATGTGTTTGTCGTGGAATACATATTATATTGGTTTATTTTCATAAGTATTTAGGTATTAGAAATATAGATATTTGCATACTTATCCAACCTGTTTTGTTATGTACGACAATAATTTAAAACACACATCCGGAATCGCCTTAACCGATTTTAGAGGTGGGTTTAATACCGGTGGCTTTAATATTTTATTCAGTAATCGATACATTTCCAATAATCAATTTTTAACGTAAATTAGCGGCGCCTTTACGCCTATGCCGCTTAGTCGGTTTAACGGGTACCTACTTATATGATAAAATAATATGATTTATCAACCTATTTTATACAGGCTGTGTCATCGATATTTTAGGACTTGATATTAAGGTTGTATGAAAATATTAATTTTTTTGTGGTAATGAATTTTAAAAAACCATATTTTACAACAATACTATTGGCCCTGCCCGTGTTTTCATTTAATGTCCAACATAACAGAACACGTAGTATATTGTCTTTGAAATTTCAACAATTGATCCATTTTAAGTACGCCGCACTCTGATAAACTTATAGCATCGCTAATTTCGTTCCATCCAAAGGTTGCCTGGTAGAGTAATAAAGCCAGCCGTTGTATTGCGTTTTTGGTCTCAGAGAAACAATACAAATACTATGTGAGGTATATCACTAAAGTTGTCTAGCTAATTTCGAGTCCTAATCCAAAACATAACCTGTATCTATTTCCTTAAATTGCTTTGACAGTTTATACCCTGTAGAAATAAATCAAGCAGAAGTAAAAAACAGTGTAATTTATAGACATTAGCCAATAAAAACACAAAAGATTTTTGCAACTATCTAAACTAGTGGTTCGCCCCAAACTGAGATCTCGCGAGTCTACCATAAAAACAAAAAAAATATTATTCGTAATCTTTGACTATCAAAATAGTACCACGAAATAAATAACCAACTTACTTGACCTACAGTTTCATTCAAATTACAGGTAACAGGAGTTCATGTTCTTTGGTTATCTTTTTTTGTAAATTACAGTAATTCTAGATTTCAGACTTTTACCTATATTTGTGATACTTAAGCTACACGCATACCAAATTACAGCACTGCGGGGTCACAGGTGTACCCTGTGAATTTTGTCAAAGTTTAGATTTTATAATGGATAATAACTCAAATACTACAAAGATTAAACTAAAAATTAAAACAGGGTTGAAATGTACTACTTAATGAAGACCTTTTATTTGACGTCCCATTTGATCTAATAGTCTCATTTTCATTTTTTTTTACCCCTCTTGAATCCTAATATTTCAACAACCCCACAAAATTTTTACCTCATTAAGTCACAACAAAATTGTGCCATCATTACCTACCTATATACCAAATTTCACGATGATCGAATAAACGCTTCGAAAGTTATCTTCGGACAACCAAACATACAATACATACATATGTACATACAACGTCGATTTGCCCAAGTTGATTTGGAGATCTCGCTTCGCTCGACCAATAACAAACATGCACAAATATAGAGGTTCTAAATTGAAAAGAAAGAGATCTCTGAAAAAGAGGTCGTGAATCTGAATTTGTGAGGCAGCGAGCTGCAGACTGACTTACAAATACAGGTCACACTTGCATACGGCTCACCGAAAATAGCACCAAACTTGAATAGATGTGTCAAGAACATAGGATTTTATCCAGCTTCACTAATAAAGGTTGCTAGGAGCTGTTGCTAAGATCGGTCGCTCTGGAAATATGTGAAGGTATATGTTTGTGGACGTTCATTGGCATATAATTATGACGATAACTCTCACTTTGGATCAAGTATTATATAAATTTTATAACTGAGGAAAAATTTAGAATTGCTAATCAAGAAAACTTTAAATTGAGTATAAACTAGACTTGATATCTAATTATGAAGAAAATTGTAAATGTTCATCAATAACATGTCAAGTAAATTGATTGATCTACGAAGTTCTAAATAATTGGCTACTTGATACTGATGTCATAACAAACTTGGTTATTGGCTTGTTAGGCGTTAATTTCCGAATAGACAGTCATCAATTACAACGCTCAGAGTAACCCATGGTGTCATTTCCCCTTGGACTACAAGCAGCCGAATTTTCTTCTGTTAAAATCTCACTTTATGATAGTTCATAAAATAAATTGGTTCGGTTTAGTTTCATTCTGTATCTTGAAAATTAAAGAATATCGATTTTACTGAAACTACTGAAAGTTACTTTCAAGAACATTGAAATGCCCTCAAAAATGAACAAATCACTCAGTGAGCAACACTCTTCTGCTTTCCGCGTGGTCCCATTTTAATTTGGTCCAGTTCTGACAATGGCATCCATGAGAAAACCATATACTCGTAAGTCTTCAATTTGGAGTGTAGTGTAGAACAAAAGGATAGAAATCGCGTAGCAAAAATTTCATGTCTCGAGGGCTGCGCAGGACAATTTATTCATTTTGCCGGCTTCTATTGATATCTCAATAAATAAAACTTAATTGTATAAAGTGTGCGGTTTTCGGTTTAGAATAATAGTGTAACTATTTAAATATTAAAAAAAATTGGTTCTGTCTCAGAAAGTATTGAGATCTCCGAAGTGAAAAATTATATCAAATCAAATCAAATCAAATCTTTTTATTATAAATAAAACATGGGAACAAAGAAGAGAGAGTTCTCTGTCTTCTGTTTTAGTTTAAAAAACTGTATTACAGAAGACAGCTTCATCCCCGATACAATGCTGTCACATAATTTTTTTTTTAAAAAGAAAGTCTAAAAGAAAGAAAAAGAAAAGAAGTCTAAGTGGAATTTTGATATATTTTCCCCCTAAACCAATCAGGTTTTTAAATTTCTAATCGGTTATCCATAAAACTAGTTTCTTTGTCTATCTGTAGTTTTTTTTTGCATTTAATAGTATTGCTTCATTGCGTCGTTCTCAAATTTTAAAAAGAAGACAAAATCGACTTCTGGCCCCTTACCCCGCCTTAAGTATGTGCGCAACAAATGGACGAATAACTGAATATCACGCCAACCGATTTCGATAATGATTCATTTTTTATTGGAAAGGATGTATGTACTTCAAGGGTAGTTTGATGAGAGTTTGGTTAGGTTAACCGACTTCAAAAAAGGAGAAGGTTCTCAAATCGACTGTATTTTTCAGTGTGAATATTCCAGGTAGCTTTGAAGTCGGTAATTAAGATTTTTGTAAAAATTATTTTTATATTGTCTAGTGATATCTAAATGTTGTTGTTTGAACTATCTGTCCTTTGAAACAAGTTTTACGAATTTACTATCAGTCTATGCTTCAATTCACCACGGGAATTAAAATTAAATAGAAAAAGCTTCCAAAAGTAAGTACTTAGCATTGTACTTATTTAATTTTAAGCTCAGTAAGTAGTTACTGCGATTCATTTTATTAATATTTATTATTTATTTATAAATATAAATTGCAAGGCAGGACGCCGCAAGGCGAAGTGACGATAGGTGAGGTAAGGCGGTAACTGAATGGCGTCTTCGAACACGATACAGAAACATCGACCGACCAGCAGCGAGATGAGCAGATGATGTAGCGAGCAACGCGGATCGAAACTGGATGAGGCTAGCACAGGACCGTGGAGAATAGCACATGCAAAGGGAGGCATATATCCAGCAGTGGGTGAAGTCGGGCTGCAGATAATTTATTAATATTCATTACAAGCCAGTGCGTTTAAGATTGAATAAACCTTTTTAAGGCAATCCGGCTGCTTATAATCCTGTCTTCTATTCCTTTACAATTTCAATAGCTACCGCGTGTCGCTAACGATCCCGGCAATTTGCTGAAACCGCCTATTTTCAGCGAGTTTTAATTAGTTGTCATTGCATTTTCGAATTAATTCACTTGTGCTTATCTGTTGAGGTGGAACAAAATGATTTGTCACTTTAGCTCAAACAAAAGCAGTCAGGGAGTAAAATAAGACTTACTACTCCCGAAAGCTCCCATAAAACTCTATGGGGGGAGGCCTATGTTCAGCAGTGGACTTCCTTTGGCTGATATGATGATGGTATCTCCCGAAAGCTTCCCTGGAGCGGAAGGCTCGACTTTATTAGCGATTGACTTAGCGTAACTACAGTTAACGTAAACTCATAGCGATCGAATTGTATCTGTCTTTGCGTGTCTCTAAATGTTTAATACTGCAGTACTGTCAAAGTTATCGGTTTATAATGTCAGTTCGATGAACTTTATCAGAACTGGCATTATAAGTCGATAGCAATGGCGGCCATCAATCCGCTCACGTTAATTCCTGCTTAAAGCTACAATTGCTATGGAAAGAACGCCAGTGTATTTGCAAGAGCAAAAAAGAATGACGGTATTTAGTGGCAACACAAAAAGCTCAAAAAGGGGTAAAAAATTTCTCTTTACGTATGTAAACATAGACTGTGAGATTATATTTAAGAAGTGTTTAATTTGATGACCATGGTCATCGAATCCTCATCCTCCACCAACACCGCTACTACATTAACAACATCCACGGGGACCCTGGAAAGCTGCTGCCACCAACCCAAAGTCCTACTCCGTTATTTCAAGGAGTTAGGATGGCTGGGTTCAGGTTAGAAGGAGGGTAATGCACAATACACCCGAATGCGGGACGTCAGTGCAGATCTTTTATCCCCCACCCTAGAATAAGAATAAGTGTTTAATTGTTATAGTCGTTATTTTCCTCAGCCTGTACTATTCAATAGCACAGGACCTTGATCGCGATCGTCCTTTCTGCCAAACATGGTGGAACAGGCCCAGACTTCTGCATTGTAGGATGATAAACCTTTAACAAGTGTTAAATTGTTATTTTCCTCAGCCTGTAACTATTCAATAGCACAGGACCTTGATCGCGATCGTCCTTTCTGCCAAACATGGTGGAACAGGCCCAGACTTCTGCATTGTAGGATAATAAACCTTTAACAAATGTTAAATTGTTATTTTCCTCAGCCTGTACTATTCAATAGCACAGGACCTTGATCGCGATCGTCCTTTCTGTCAAACATGGTGGAACGGGCCCAGACTTCTGCATTGTAGGATAATAAACCTTTAACAAGTGTTAAATTGTTATTTTCCTCAGCCTGTACTATTCAATAGCACAGGACCTTGATCGCGATAATCTTTGTTGCCAAACATGGCCATTGGTACAATTAACATGTGCCATATAAACGTTAAGTGTTTCCTTTTGACGTAGCTGCCATGGTAACAACAAGTTTACCGAGAAAAAAATATCAAACATCTGTAAAAATATGTTCTTGATAAAATTTGGAATAATGCTAGCTTCCGTCAGCGGCTACGCACGCGTGTTTTGTCAATAGCCTATGCAATAGTAGCTTATGTTTTAATCCATGCTATTATCTATCTGCATAGCAAATTTTACCGAAATCGGTTCCGCCGTTACTACGTAATTGAGTAACAAACAAACAAACATCCAAACTTTCGCATTTATAATATTAGTGTGATTATAAAGAGGTAAAGTTTGTGGGGTTGTTTATTTGTTTGGAGGTAGGGGGTAATCTTCGGAACTGTCTATTCCGAAAAAAATATATTATTATTACCATTAAATTATAAGTAGGGTACCAGAACTGAGTGTAGGCCTCCTCCTTGCGATTCCATGCAAGGTGGTTACTCTTTTTTGAGGTACAAAATGCAGTTACTCTGGATTTCAGACTTTTTGCTATATTTGTGTTACTAAAGCTACACGAATACCAAATTTCAGCATTGTGGGGTCACTGGTGTGTACTCTGTGAATGTTGTCTAAGTTTTGTTTTTAGTATGGCTAATAACTCAAAAAATACAAGGATTAAACTAAAAATAAAAACAGGGTTGAAATGTACTAATGAAGACCTTTCATTTGACGTCCAATTGACCCTAAAGTATCATTTTAATTTTTTTTTACCCCTCTTGAACCCCAATATTTCAGCAACTCCCCAACATTTTTAGCTCATTGAGTGTCTCACCAAAATTGTGTTATCACTACCTACTTATATACCAAATTTCACGATGATCGGATAAACGCTTCAAAAGTTATCCTCGGACAAACAAACATACATACATACAACGCCGATTTGCCCAAGTTGATTTGGAGATCTCGCTTCGCTCGATCAATTAAAAATTATATATTATGTATATTACATAATAAGTATTAAAAAAAAGTATATAAGTATTCTATCAGTTATCTGGTTTCCATAGTACAAGCTCTGCTTAGTTTGGGCTTGATGTGCGCAGTGTGAAATGTCCAGCAATATTTTTTTTATTTCTCTAATAGGAAGCGAAATTATTCCTGAGTGATGCAAGGCTATTGATGAATATCTATGAGAAGCCGGGGCGAATCAGCCATTGCATTATAATCACCATAATATCAGTCATAAGACTACAGCTGAACAAAGGCCTATTTCATAGATTTTCAGAGCGACCGTTCTTCTGTGGCTTAATTTATGTGTACGGATAGGTCACGTAAAATAAATTAAACTTGCTGGAATGTTTATTTGGCACATCGTGTAGGCTTAACGGCTTGACAGATTTTGACAAATGAGGTATCATTAGAATTGTCTGGATCAGGAGAGTTACCTACATAAAATTCCCATAATTTCATCAAATATTTTTTTCTTGTAGCTTTTCTGGTTGGTAATACGATGATAGACAAATTTCAGTATATTTAATATCTGGTGATATCTGGTTGCATACTAAATTGAGCAGTTTCGTGCTTCGGAGAGTGAACCTGGTCTGCTACCAATGGCACTAGTTTATACGAAGGACTCCTGCATTTCAACATAATGGGCTTGAAGGTACAGATTAAATTACGAAATCTTTGAGTACTCGCAAAAACGTTATCCTTTCTCGCCTAAAAAGGCATTTGGTATGGAATAAATGTGTATAAATAAATAAATATAGCTGGAAATTTCGCAAAGCTTATACTAAATACATACCTAAGTACTTAAGATGAGAAACACACAGACCGGGAACAAATATCTGTAGATCAAGCAAACATTTGTTCCGTGGCATGAATCGAACCCGCAATCTACTGTATCTCAGCCAGATATTCGCCCACTGCGGTATGAAGGTCATCAATATACCTAACAGTACGAGGCTTTTTCTACAAAAGGGCCTCTTCTTTAGACGCATCTGCAGTAATTGTAGCAGTTGCGTAACCCGAACGTATATTACAAAAAAACCCTCAAAAAACCTTATATCTTTCCGATAACAAGGTTCAAATATAAAGATACAATATAGTACAAGACCCCAATTTCTATTTCCAATTTGAATAAACCATCGTATCTTTGAGCCACCCTTTTAACCAGCCGATAAATCAAGGGAATTCAAGGGTACGCAAATGGGCAAAGCACCGCAGTTGAAGGTCAAAGGGATCCTGTAGGCCTTGGCGAAAGCTGTTCGTTACAAATTACCCAAAAGTAACTTACAAAGTGGCAGTAAGTGGTAATTGAAAAGTTTTCTTGGTCATTTAGCGTCGCCAAGTTAATTGTAGTGAGAGCAACATTTAAAATAGCGTAAAAATAAAGATTGAATACAAAAACATACTTAGGAGGTTCTTTATAGTGTATGCAATTAGATTTTAAATCTAACAAAAGGACATGTACAAATACTTAACCCTAACAATAGTTTTCATTTAGCAAACATTTGATAATACAGATAGCTGAATTTAGTCATATTGACTGACCACTTAATTCAATATCACAAGGCATCATCGCTCTAATTTTCGTAATTTATAAATGTAATTTATAATTTATAAAATTACGATGTCTACAGCTGCTATCAAATTTTTCTTTCTTTTTACGCCTATTACCGTCATTATTATAAATGTACAAAACTATTTCTTAGTCCGACGGCGGTCAAAGACCATGAAACTGACTCGAAGGTCGAAGGGCTTGAGCCTTACTTTCATGGTGACCTTGTAAGGGCTCCCCTTGAACGACATTGTTACAAGTTGCGCAGTTACCAGCAATTTAACAGTTTGATAATGGAGTTGATTGGGGAAGTATATTGATAAGTTCATCTCAATTTTAATGGCAAATCAAATCAAATAATATTTATTGCATGATATACATGTACAGAGATGCCAGTATTAAATAGAGCTTCAATGTATTCTACGTACTATGGCATGCAATGTTTACAGATTAATTGATCGAGCGAAGCGAGATCTCCATATCAACTTGGGCAAATCGGCGTTGTATGTATGTATGTAAGTATATATGTATGTATGTTTGTTTGTCCTAAGATAACTTTCGAACCGTTTATCCGATCATCGTGAAATTTTATATATAGGTAGGTAGGTATTTGCACGTATATTTTATTTTGGGTACAATAAAAAATCAAAAATGTCGGCATTCGACGACCTCCGTGGTGCAGTCCGTGGTCCGCGGAATAAATGTTTGACAGATATTTGTTGCGGGTCTGGTTGTTTCTCTATTATAAGTATGTATTTACAAAAAAACGTATGTATATTTAAGTATTCTATCAGTTATCTGGTTCCCATAGTACAAGCTCTGCTTAGTTTGGGGCTAGATAGCCCTGTGTGAAATATCCAGCAATATTTATTATTTTTTTTAAATATATTTAGTTACCAACATCATCACACTAATATTATAAATGGGCAAGTTTGGATGTTTGTTTAATTATTTATTTGTTTGTTTGTTTGTTACTCAATCACGTTGTAACGGCTGAGCTGATTTCGATGAAATTTAATATACGTAAATCATAACCCGGATTAACACATAGGCTAGTTTTTAACCCCTAAATCAGGTCTCATGGGATAAAAATGGGGTATCAAGACAAGTTGCATCAGAGAGTTTAGCTTTATTTCTAGACCTTAACATTTAGTAGTGTAACGCGTACGAAGTCGCGGGCAACAACTAGTTAATTTATAATTCAATTAATTTTTTGTAATTATTTTGTGTCCTCTTTCGCCCAAAGTTTAACTCAAACAAGTAGCCACCCTCCTCCGCCGTATTTACGTGAAGTGTTTTAGTAAGATTTCAAATTATAGGGATATTTATACTGTGGCCGGGAAAAATAGCCCAATTACTATAAGGCCGCAATTGCGATATGTTTTGTTTATATTGTGGCCGCAACAGTCCGGTCATATTACAAAGTATTCAATTTGATAAGATATGCTTGTTTGTGGCCGCCTCTAATTTTAATGGAATATCTGTAGTGACCTTTTGACTGCAATGAATAAAGGTTGTTGCTTTGACATAATGATGTAGGATGTACGCAATTTAAAATTGGTACGTCTCCGAAACAGTAATTTTATGTATAACCAGGTACCAGTACTGAAATATTTATTATACACTGATCATATTTGTAAAGGATGGTGGCCTGTTAAGGACTGTGCACCAGGGATGTTGCGGATGCGAATTTTTAAAGGCTCTCATCCGCGGATGCAGATGCGGATGCGGATCTTAAGATTTTTTAAGAAACTTCTTTTTGGTGCAGGAATAAAACAAAAATATAAACGACTAGTGGTTTGTCCCCAACTGAGATCTCGCGAGTCTCCCATAAAAACTAAAATATATTATTCCTAATCTTTGACTATCAAAACAGTGCCACGAAATAAACAACCACATTACTTGACCAACAGTTTCATTCAAATTGATGTAACGGGAGTTTATGTTAAGTGGTTACTATTTTTTGGGGTACAAAATGCAGTTATTCTAGATTTCTGACTTTTGCCTATATTTGTGTCACTAAAGCTACACGAGTACCAAATTTCAGCATTGTGGGGTCACTGGTGTACCCTGTGAATACTGTGTCAAAGTCTTGTTTTTATTATGACTAATAACTCAAAAAATACAAAGATTAAACTAAAAATAAAAACAGGGTTAAAATGTACTAATGAAGACCTTTAATTTGACATTTTTACACATTTTTGGCACATTTTGTCACGCCAAAACTGTGCCATCACTACCTACCTATGTATCAAATTTCATGATGATCGAATGAACGCTTCAAAAGTTATCCTCGGACAAACAAACATACATACATACATACAACGTCGATTTGCCCAAGTTGATTTGGAGTTCTTGCTTCGCTCGATCAATTAACTGCAGAAAACTCGCTTCACATACAATACTCACCGTATACTTACAATAACACTCAAAAACTGCAATGGTCATACGATAATTGCAAGTATACACGATGATTGATTTACGATATACAAATGATAAACAATAATAAACGCGTCGGATCTTGTCACCGAAATCTTCGCTCCTATTGGTCAAATAGCACGTGCCCACGGGACGCACCGCTCGCAGCCCCACCCAATTTATTTCTTGTTCATCAATTATTGCGGATGCAGATGCTCAAATCGATGCGGAGGCTCCGCATTTGTAGATGCAGATGTGAATATTCGCAACATCCCTGCTGTGTACCTACTAACTCGCTAAATTAGGTTTGTCGTAAATATTTGTACTACCAAGACCCAAATTAGGGTCTACGCATACATAAATATACCAAATATGGACACATGAAAATTATATTAATTTCAAATATAAACACTGGAAAAGGAGTTCTTGATTTTACACATGAAACTGAACAACTTTTTATAAAAATAAAACGAAATTTAACAAAAATCATTTAAAAGTCAGCAAAAACATTGTTCGTTTAAGTGAGGACAATAACCTCCTCGGTTAACATACATATTGCAAATTATCCTGTATGAAGCAAGGCGGAAAGGTAAGTTATTGTTTATAAATAATAGATTGTCACGTAAAAATAATTTCATTTGTAAACAGTAATCGTGAGGGTAAACAAAAATTAATGATTTGTGAAAAGGGCGCATAGCTCATCTCTTTGTTAAACCTCTGTCTTCCAACACAACAAAAGTACATACCGACTTATGAGTAGATGAAAATAAGGGCTACGGTCGACTGAAGCCGATTGACCCACCATAATAGGCCCAACAATTGTCCACGAACTAGTGAAAAGTGGGACTCTCTTCCAGCGTCTATTTTTCCGGACATGTTCCCGACCATTATAATCTCGGAGTATTCAAGTCTTAGGTGACCAGATTATTTTTGTAAGCGAGCTCCAAATTCGACCATACCTTATTTCAAACAAACAGTTTTATATAATTCAAAATCTCCTATTCAATTCCATGATAGACACGTGGTATAATAGGAATAAATAAATAATAAATATGGCTGGACATTTCACACAGCGCTATCTAGCCCCAAACTAAGCAGATCTTGTACTATGGAAACCAGATAACTGATAGAATACTTATATACCTACTTTTTTTTGTAAATACCTACATGCGGGAATCGAACCCGCTCCCTCCTTCGTCTCAGCCGGCTGTTCGCACACTGTGCACGGATGGTAATACGATTTATCACTCGCTAGCAAAATGACGTCAGGTGGAGGACGTGTGCATTGGCTGGCGAAAAATAAGATACAAAACGCGGGACTAAGCTACTTCAATCGGAAGAGGAATTTCGCTTAAAGTTTACTCATAATTTAAAAATATTCCTTGAATTAATAAGGATTGTTTGGCCTTGACGGAATAATGCCTGGAATATATCTATTTGAGTAAAATCTTTGCAAATCTTACAAAATAATAATTAGGTGGAGTGGAGCCTTTTGGGAAGCATGTACCTAAACACACATTGTGACGTAATTCCAGTGTTTCTATTGTATACATGACGAAATTAATGACCAAAGTTATTTGTACTTAGGCTACAGGCAGGCGGTGTTAAATCTTGGCGAAATATGTCAAAACCGTTGCGTTATATTTAATTCGAATTGGTTTCGTTTAATATTAGTAAGATGGAATAGGGATCCAAACGGCACTTTGTTCTCTGTATCGGTTCATCTCAACCGGAAAGCTATCTATCTTCACAGCTCATTTCACAGATACTTCAGGAAACTGTGCTTAAACTCATTTTCGTAAAGTCCAATATCGGTTAGGAATTTAGGAAGTTTTAAGGGCAGATTTTAAGATTATTTTAATATAAATGAAGATGGTAATAAAATACAGGTTGAAAAATGGTTTCGTTTTTATGACATTTATTAGCTTTTATCAGATTCATCATCATCGAGACGCAACATATGGAAAAAAATCTAAATGCAAAAAAAAACAATAAAGACACGACACGACCCATATGGAGGAAACAATGCACACAGTTAAACCAATTCCAATTCACGTAATACAATTTTAAAATTTTGTAAAATGTCGGCATTCTGCTCCATTAATAATACAATATTAGCTTGTAAATAAAGTCTATAATCGTATGCCAGTCAACTCATACTTATCATATTGTCAGTTACGTGAATACCGTTTGGGGCATTTAACGTAACGAGAGTACATCTCTCGAATTTTACTATTTAAAGTTACGGGAATTGGCCATCAGGAAAGAACCAATAAATAACGGAGAAAGAAATTGAACAAAGAACCAAAAATTAAATTCACAGTTGATAATGTTCAATTACACGAAGACAGTTTCTTCCTGAAGCGTGGTCCATAAATCAAGACTGACAAATGGTCAATCCAAATGAGGCTCCATCAGACTATCAGAAGGATTTTTTCGTTAATCGACTATGAAATATCACTGTCATTATGGCGAAACTAGGTCAGCGGAGTTATCTATCGCGAATGGATAAACTCCTTTTTATGTTGATGAGCGTTTTGTTGAGTGATGGCCAAGATTATTTATTTTTTAAGAAAACAAAGAAAGAACAAATTGTCTGCCAAAATGTTTGCATATCCATAGCAGATCAATATCTCCAGCATTGCCTAGAAATCTATTAATGGGTGATCAAATCTGGTTCGCTTTGTAACTTCTCGCCGCCAAGACAGAAGGTTACTTAAAGCGTACTCGTTAACTAACAGCCTTGCATCAAGCTCATCCAGATTAATCTGAGCCATCTAGTAGGTCACCCTGTTCTCTAAGCCTTTCATTAAGGACCAACATAATGTGCCGTCAGGGGTCAGATAACGCTGGGGTATAGGAAGATGAATGAGTCAACAAAGGGTGTATTCGGGTTAAGAGCAGCCAGGATTTGGACACATATTCAGAGAATCAATTTTCCGTAAGAGGTTTGAGAAGTATATTGATGTTAGCAGACGGTTTGAAAAGAGTTGAAGTATCTAGACGAAAACCATTCAATATTAGGCAGGTACTAATAGTTTAGTGTGAAGTGGCAGTGGGTGGGCCACATAGCTCGAAGAGCTGACGGCCATTGGGGCAGAAAGGTTTTAGAGTGGAGACTACGCACTGGAAAGCGCAGCGTAGGGTATCGTCCAACTAGATAGAAAGATGAACTGAGAAAGGTTGCTGGGAGCCGTTGGGTGGGTACAAGCCACACAAGATTGATCTTTCTGGAAAGCTAGGGGGTGGCATATGTTCAGCAGTGGATGTCCTGGTGGGTGGTATGATGATGACTTATAGTTATGCCAATAACTACCTAAAATCGCTACTTATTTTTTAGGGTCGATGACGACACCGAATAAAACTACATTTATTTGTTTCCACAGAAAGACAACAATAGTGAAGTTATCAATATAAAATATAATAAACTAGCTGACCCAGCCGCGGTTTCGCACTCGTAGTTTTTCCATAAAAATATTACTCTTCTTTTGCGCAGTTGGGTAAAAAGTAGCCTATGTCCAAATCCCGGTCACAATCTTCTATATACCAACTACATAGGGAGTGCATCTAAAGAATACCTCATAATTTTAACCCCTTACCCCCCCCCCCCCCTATTTAAGGATAATTTTGCAAAAAGTTGACCACGTATTTCTTCTTTATTTCTTACCAAAAGCCTAAATATGAATTTTCTGATCCCTAATTTGAGTTATGGATTGCCCATACAATCTTTCAACCCCTATTTCTCAACCTTTAAGATTATTTTTGGAGACAAAAGATAGCCTATGTCCTTCTCCAGGATATAGTCTATCTCCATGTAAAATTTCATTACGATCCGTTCAGCCGTTTAGTCGTGAAAGGGTAACAAACAAATAAACAAACTAACAAACAGAGTTACTTTCGCATTTATAATATTAGTATGGAAGTATGGACTAGTAAGTAACTGTGTCGGTTGATTATCCACCCTCCCAAGCACTATAGGGTAAATAGGCAACCCACACAGACAATGATGGTGTTGCGTGGGGACAAAATAGTCCACAACATAAGCTGCTTCGACCTTGTTGGGTACGATGCTGCGCTACCACTGCCTTTATAAATTGCATATTTTTTTGGGGTACAATTTGCAGTTATTCAGGATTTCAGACTTTTGCCTATATTTATGTCATTTAAGCTATACGTATACTAAATTACAGTACTGTAGGGTCACTGGTGTACCCTGTGAATTTTGTCAAAGTTCAGTTTTTATTATGGCTAATAACTCAAAAACTATAAGGACTTTACTAAAAATAAAAATGGTGATTAAATGTACTAATAAAGACCTTTCATTTAACTCCCACTTAACCTAATAATCTCTTTTTTTTACCCCTCTTGAACCCCAATATCTCAAAAACCCCCAACATTTTAGCTCATTTAGTCATACCAAAATTGTGCCATCACTACCTATGTACCAAATTTCACGATGACCGGATCAACGCTTCGAAAGTTATCCGAACAAACAAACATATATACCTACATACGTACAAAGCCGATTTGCCGATTTGAAAGTTGATTTAGAGATCTCGCTTCGCTCGATCGAATCGAATAAGAAGGTGATAGTTGTTACACAAAATAATATCACACAGGTGGAAGGAACACAGCTGTTTTAATACGAAGAAAGAAAGTGGCCACATTGTATCCCCTGGATATTCTAAAAGGAGTGATGAACTTTGGCTCACGAAGACGGCTGACGATGCTGCGATCATTATTGAAGTAGGTATCTAGATCCTAACTAGCAGATCAATGAATCAACTGATAAACTATCTATACTACAAGTAAGGCATTTACGAGTAGTTAATACCTACGTCAAGATAAAATAATTTTGGTAAAAAAACGTCGAATCCGTTCACGGTTACTTTTGATTGATATATATGAGCATTATGATACATGATACTGAAGCGTAAAGGGCGTCACACATAGGGAAATAAAATATCGCTTGCCATCTTCGATCAACAATACAACTGATTGAACCTCGCCATACAATTCAATGGACCATCACACACGGCGAAGATCACACTAATATTATAAATGCGAAAGTTTGGATGTTCGTTTGTTTGTTACTCAATCACGTCTTAACGGTTGGACCAATTTCTATGAAATTTAGTATGTACGTATATTATAATCTGGATTAACACATAGGCTACATTTTATCTCATAAATCAGATCCCATGGGATAAAAATGGGATGTCAAGTTGCAACAGTGAATATAGCTTTATTTCTAGGTTATCTACGAGTACACGTTAAGTAGTGTAACGCGTACGAAGTCGCAGACAATCTAGTAATAGATAGTTTCATCTTCCAGGATTGTATGCCGAGCGATGTTTTAGCAATTTTATAGCATCTTCACCGAATGCGACGCGCTTCATCGTTACTGTGTTTTGTGTTGTTGTCCAGATTTTCTTAAAAAATGTGATTAATGTTTTGTCGAAAATAAAATAAATGATACACTTGTCTTGTTATAGTAAGTATTTGTATATTTTCATTTATTTTGTGTTTTTATAAGTAAGTAATAAATCATACGACAACCCCTTATTTGACAACCTTCGTGACGCAGTGGGCGAATACAGATATTTGTTCCAGCAAGGCTAGCACAGCGATTTCCTTGTCTACTCTTCGAAGAGACGACAAAACTCTGACAGCCTACAGGTCTGGTTATTTGTCTATATATTATAAGTATGTAATTTACAAAAAAAAAGTTGGTAATTATGTATAATTATTTTATCCGAATATCTGATTCCATAGTACAAGCTTTGCTTAGTTTGGGGCTAGCATTTCACACAGCGCCTAGTTAATGGCGCTGTGTGGAATATTATTTATTAAAGAAAAAAATTCTAACACTAGAATAGAGTCAAGTGAATGGACTTTTAAATGTGGAAAATCGTTTAGGTACCAATCGGTGCCTACAAAAATTGTAAATACTCGTAACCCTGTTTTCACGTTATCTATACCAATATTCTATACAGGAAAGATTTGTATATTTGTAACGAATAAACTCAAAAACTACAAGTCCGATTTCAAAAACTCTTTCATCATTAGAATGCTACATTATCCCAGAGTAACATAGGCTTCTTTTTACCCAACTGCGCAGAAGGAGGGTAATGTTTTTATTGAAAAACTACGCGTGCGACGCTACGACTCTTATTATTATAAGAAGGAAACTAATTATAATGAGTAGGAAATTGCTAAAAAATGCATTGTTAGTTTTAAGTTCTTAGCTCGTAGGTACATTTATTTTCCCATTACGTATTATATTCAAGTGTACTCAGCCGTTTTTACGTTAAAATATTCCAAGGTCTTAAACAATATGTATAAACTCATAAGTTAAGTGACCGATAGACGTGTTCTCGTAGTAAACGTGTCTTAGTATAAACAGTTGGTAAACTCACGTACCCGCAAGAATTAAAACTAATTATATCCACCTTATTTTCCGAATAATTATGCAATTTGAGAAAATAAAGAGTGGAACTTGGTTTTCATCGCGAATGCGAGGTAATTAAAACAAGTTTTTTTTAACAGCTTATTGTTGAAAGGAAAATTTGCGTTCTCAGTGTCCATTGTTTTATTATTTTTTCACAAACTTTCTATGGCCGGTTCAATTTTTAAATAGAAATAAGGATTTGTAATGGAGGTTCCAATTAATTATAGCATTATTAATATGAATGTGGCTTTCCATACCTTCTATCAGATAGAAGCCGAAAAGCCAACTAAGAAGTCGCAAATTGTAATAGAACCTTTAATGCTGCAGTGCTGATGGCTCGATATTCATGAGAAACTGAGCTCCAAAATTCGCTGCGACACAAGCTGCGACGCCTCAGGGCGTCGCGAGGCACAGTTCGAGAAGCCCTGGTTCTCTCTTATAAATGCCATGAGTTAGTCTCGCTATATATAACTCGACCGATTGGAATTTTTTCGATGTGTTCATAATTTTCAGGACAAGGTTTGTATGATAGAAAATTTTGAAAAGTTGCCCGGGAAATTTGAAATTTCTAGATTAACTAAAAGTGCTTTTTTCTATGGGATTATTGTATGAACTCAAGGCTATTATATTTTATTTTGAAATCCGTGCGAAGCTGGGGCAGGTCAACTGGTTTAAATATGAATAAGGATTTTGCATGAAGATTGTATATCGTTTTAGTATATTATTTATAATGAGTGTCATTCTATTTTTAAATTTACTTACGGCCGTAAATTGATTTCACGGAGTAGTTTTCGAGTTAACAACGACCTCCTTTCAGAGCCATAAGAGATATTCAGTGATATTTCATAAGTGATGAAAAATCTCCTAAAAGACTAAACTCGTGTGGTGTGTCCCAGGGCGCAATGCAAAGTTTTAGTTCGACTGAAACTGAGGCAAGGCTAAGATTTGGTTAGCATAATTGCGCATATTCTATCAGTAAAAAATCCATAGTGCGCTAGGATTTGACATGAACCTGAGACGCGATGGTCACGATTATATTAAATTCACCATAACAGCTATTTAGCAAGGAAATAAACACCTAAATTTAGTAGTTTTATCCCTATGGTGGACATCAGAGTAAACAAGGTCAAATAATTCAAAAACTCACCGTTTTGTCCAGGAGCCAGCTACCAGGGAAGATGAGCGGTACATACGTGACCATGTACACCATAGACGTCCAAGAAACCAGAGTACTGTCCACACCATAGTAAGTCACCACAATATCACTGATGATGGTATACTGAGTCCACTGCATGGAATTCGAAGCTGAGTATATCACAAAAAGCGCTAGTATTAACCATCGGCTCTTATACACTGCGTACTGCGTTTTACTCGAGCCTACAGTCAGACCATCCATGACATTTTCATTGATGGCGTTGTTCCTCGAGCTGTCTGGTGATTTCGGCGCAGAAGGGAATAGGTCGTAACTTCTTTCCAATGTCATTTTCAAGTTAAACACTATAATTATTAATTACGCTCACTTACAATCACTTAAAATACTTAGGAACTCAGACACTTGTGGTGATTCATACTTTTTGTTATCACAGTTTTGGTTCGCAACAGTCACTCAAGTTTTGTATTAGATTAATATATGATAATGTATCATATTTGCCGAAAGTGCCTTTATCGTTAGATCATCGTTCGACCGAATTATTTGCGATTATCAGCGATTTATTCGGGATTATCCTGTCTATAGCTTGTATTTGATAAGCCGCGTGTTAGATAGCTGTATTGTAACGAAAACTATTATATGTATGTAGAGGTTCCTGTATCAAGATTGCTATTGCTAATATACATATTGTTACGAATTCACTATTTTTAGCATGCTCTAGTTATTTAAGTAATTATTGTATACACACAAGCGTTTATCTATCTATCTATTATGATGGACTGTGGTACCTATTTTCCCCCCTATTTATATTATTATTATTATAATTTAGAACGCTCTACTACTAGACTGCGGCATATACATATACAGTCAAAAAGATCCGTCTTCTTACAGACGCAGACACAGCTAGACTACTTTACTTCAACTACTTCCACAGCATTATGTCAAACGGTATACTGCTGTAGGTAAGTGCTGCAGAAGAGTGCAAATTATAATATGGGCCCCAGAGAATTATTACGCCATAAGTTTAAAAAAATAAATACCTATTATGACATTCCCTTGTCAATACATCTATGAAAATCTGATGTATGTTCACAAAAATATTAATTTGTTTTAGAAAACCATTGATATTCATAATTTTAATACTGGAAATTATAAACTCGCTGTTGCCACTTGTAGACACCATAAAGTTAGTATCGTTTAAAGGGCAAGGATGTACAAAAATTGACAATTAACAAATTTAAAAACGTAATTAAACAAAATCTTTATAAAAAGCCTGCTATAACACATCGGATTATTTAGACGAAGAGAAGCTTGGGATTGAAATTGCTCCAACTTGGTCAATATTTTAATAATTTAGACTTAATTTATTTTCTTTATTGTTATGTATGTATTCTAAAAGGATCATTAAAAAGAACAACCAGTCTTGTTTCTTGCCTTTCTTTCCTGGCTTGGTTGCGATGGAACAGGCAGCAAAATGGGCGTTTCAAAGTGATTCTTGTTATTTCAATGAATAAATACATAATTAATAAAAAAAATCTAGCCTTAGGTATTAGTAGCTGCGTAGGTACAGTAAGAATTTAACTCGGTTACTGTCTCAGGTCAAGAGTAACGATTAGCGATACGACGCGGCCACAGAAGAACGAACATACAACTAGTGGTTCGCTCCGAACAAAGATCTCGGGAGTATCCGATTAAAACAAAAAAATATTATTTGTAATCTTTGACTATCAAAATAGTACCACGAAATAAACAACCACATTACTAGACCTTTAGTTTCATTCAAATTACTGGTAACGGGAGTTCATATTAAGTGGTTATCGTTTTTGGGGTACAAAATGCAGTTATTCTGGATTTCAGACTTTTGCCTATATTTGTGTCACTAAAGCTACATGAATACCAAATTTCAGCATTGTGGCGTCACTGTTGTACCCTGTGAATTTTGTCAAAGTTTTGTTTTTATTATAGCTGAAAACTCAAAAACTACAAAGATTAAACTAAAAACAAAAACATGGTTGTCATATACTAATCAAGATCTTTCATTTGACGTCCCACTTGACCTAATAGTCTCATTTTTTTTACCCCTCTTGAACCCCAATATCTCAACAACCCCCTAACATTTTCAGCTCAGTTAGTTACACCAAAATTGTGCCATCACTACCTACCTATATACCAAATTTCACGATGATCGGATAAACGCTTCGAAAGTTATCCTCGGACAAACAAACATACATACATACAACGCCGATTTGCCCAAGTTGATTTGGAGATCTCACTTCGCTCGATCAAAAATTGTTCAAATATTCTTCTCTCACACAAAAAATCACATCACAATACACCGTTCTACGTTTTTATAGATGTATAAGAATGCTACGTCGTCATTCATACACAATAAAAAACGAATTAATCTAAGCAATCACCTTTATGCAACGTGATAGGTACTTAGGTAGGTATGTAGAACTTATGTAGGTATCAGCAAAATACATATTTAAAACACGCACAAAAAACTCAATAATAGAAATAATAATAATACATTTGCACCGGTGTTGCTATTATATGCTCATGGTCACTTAGATGCTGAGACTTTACTTTTTGCTGAGCTAAAAAAACACAAACTTCAGTATTCTTCAGGCATTTTGTAAGAGAGCTAGTAAGATAGTAGTTACTCGTAGTACGAGATCCATCTCATTCAACCAAAATTGTTATCTCATAGTATTACGGCCGAAACTTTGTAAAATCAACAGATTTTATTACCCTGAACTCGAAAATAAATAAATAAATATTGCTGGACATTTCACACAGCGCTATCTAGCCCCAAACTAAGCAGAGCTTGTACTATAGAATACTTATATACTTTTTTTTGTAAATGCATACTTATATAATATATAGAAAAACATCCAGCCCCGGAACAAATATCTGTAGATTATGCAAATATTTGTTCCGCGGCGGGAGTCGAACCCACTACCTCCTACGTCTCAGCCGGCTATTCGCCCACTGCGCCACGGAGGTTGCCAAAAAAATATCAATATCAGAAGTTTTCTGCGTATCGTCTGACCTCACAGAATTTTCAAAGATTAAATTTTATCAAACTGTATCAAATGGGCGAATAGCCGGCTAATAAGCAGTAGGTAGAGGGTTTGATTCCCGCTGCGGAATAAATGTTCCCATGATCTGTAGATCATTATTGTTGTGTTCCGGGTGTTTTCTAAATTATAAGTTTCTATATTATATTTACAAAAAAATATATAATTATTCTATCAGTTATCTGGTTCCCATATTAGCTCTGTTTAGTTTTGGGCTTCCTCTCCCCGTCTCGACGAGTATAGGAATTCTGGGAGTCGAAATTTCTAATGAGGTCCAGTATCGGAGTCACTTAGAAGCAAAAGCTTGGAGGCCTTAACCGTGCCACACAGTATTTTACGGCACAGCAACGGCTATTACTGTACAAAGCGCAAGTTCGGACGCACGTAGAATACTGTTCCCATCTTTGGCATGGCGCTCCAAAGTACCAATTGCTTCGTTTTGACTCCCTTCAGAGAAGAGCCATTAGAATCATCGGCGATCCCAAACTCGCCAACAGGCAGGAACCTCTGAGTCAACGCCGTGACATCGGATCGCTCAGTGTTTTCTACCGCCTGTTTAATGGGGAATGTTCTGAGGAGCTATTCGATCTGATCCCGTCGTCGATATTTTGCCACCGCACTCCTTGACAGCGTAATAAAGCTCATCCACATATCATCGGCAATTGGGTATCGCGCACCACACGCTTCAAGCGATCTTTTCTACCCCATACTTGCAAAATGTGGAATGAGCTACCATCTGAGGATTTCCTGTTAGGTTACGACATGGCACGCTTTAAGAGAAATGTTAAAAGGTTTCTATAGGGTAGGGAACGCATCGACAATACCCCGGGTGTTGCCGGTATCAATAGGCGACGGTGACCGCTTACCATCAGGTGGGCCGTAAGGCTGTTTCCCCACAAATAACATTAAAAAAAAAGATAGCGCTATGTGAAATATCCAGCAATATTTATTTTGTACGGTTTTGGCCGTAAAACGATGAGACATGATTTGCGTTGTGGGCTCCCGTACTATAAGTTAATCAGACTAATGCCGGGTTCCTATATCCGTCGGTAACCAGCTACGCCTCGTTTCTCCTTGAAAACGTGTCAAAAGTTTGACATTAGTTTGACATTTTTTCAAGGGAATACGAGTCGTAGTCGGTTACTGACGGATATAGGAACCCGCTATTAATCACCATAATAACTTTGTTAGCTGTCAAAAAGAGTCATACAATGCTTGACAGATAAACAAAGCTGCGTCGCTAATCGAGGGTGTTATTGATCACTTACACCACACCTGAGAATAACACATAACTTTTCATCCCGAATGCGAGGAATTTAATAAAGTCATTTTATAACAGTTGGTGCGAAAAAGCTTGAAACAATGTATACCGGGAACGCAATTTTGTTTTAGCAATATACTCGTGTAAGCGATCAATAAATATCTCGGGTGTACAGAATCGATCGCTTACAGCCCTCGTAATAACTATGTACTATACTAGTGGTTCGCCCCGAACTGATCTCGCAAGTCTCTAATAAAAACAAAAAAAAATATTATTTGTAATCTTTGACTATCAAAATAGTGCCACGAAATACTTAACCAAATAACTTGACCTACAGTTTCATTTAAATTACAGGTAACAACAGTTCATGTTAGTTGGACTCTGTTTTGGGGTAGAAATTGCAGTTGTTCTGGATATCAGACTTTTTCCTATATTTGTGTCACTAAAGCTACACGCATACCAAATTTTAGCACAGTGGGGTCACTGGTGTACCCTGAAAATTTTGTCCAGTTTTTATTATGGCTAATAACTTAACAACTACAAGGTTTAAACTAAAAATAAAAATAGGGTCAAAATGTACTCACAAAGACCTTTTATTAAACGTGCCACTGGACCGGACAGTCCCATTCTGTTTTTAAAGTAAAACTTCTTTAGCATCGTTGTGATTTGAAAGTCGATGAAACGAAAAAGCGATAGTAAAAAGAGACAGACACATAAATTCATAAGATTTAACGTGGGAGAAAATGAGATAGGCAGCATTATACAGTGTTTCTTATGTTCGTGGTTCTCTTTGTGCTTTGCTTCGTACTCCCTCCACTCGTGTTAATAATTATCTAACTTTGCATCACTATGATCATTACTAAAACCTACAATTATCATCTTCCCGAAATTTTACATTCGTCTCATTATCGTGAAACCAAAAGTTTTGAAGGTTTCAGTTCTACCACGTGTGAGTTGCACATACTCGTATGCTTTTTTTATTTTTTTTTACCCTTCTTGAATCCCAATTTCTCAACCCCCCACATTTTTAGCTCATTTAGTCACACCAGTAATGCGCCATCTACTTACTTAGTTATCCTCGGACAAACATATACCTATACAACGCCGATTTGCCCAAGTTGATTTGGAGTTAGAAAAATATAGTTAGAACAAACTGTATAATAACATGAGTAGATAAATTCGTCTGAGACATCAATATAAAATAATGAACGAACATTTTCTAAGCATCATTCTCATCAAATCCGTCTCGTATAGTATCTCTCGGTTCTTTTACGGTAATTTTACCATCGGAAAAATTTAGTTCACTTTAATTCTTTCCATGTACATTTCTTCAAATTGTTGGGGTACGCCGGTTTCCTCTCGATGTTCCTCCACCAATTACGCACATAATTTTACCCACATCTATTTTTGTGATAAACAATGAGCACTTTCCAATCATTAGATACACCTACACATCACAAGTGCGTCAATAAATTCCTGAACACTTTCAATAAAACCTTTTACATTCGTCCAGGGGACTAGAGCTGTTACTGGCCAGTTACCGACTCACACTTGCAGTCAAAACTACTCTAGTTAATTGGAAGTTAATTGGTTACCTACTGAATTGGTAATATTTTGTTACTGATAGTAGCTGATAACGCCCTACTGACATTGAAAGTATAATAAATATTAACAGTTATAAAAATAAAAATAACTATATGAATACTATTTAATTACTAAATACCGAGGTGACCTGGTTTTATTTATATATTTTTATTATTTTTATTACTACCAAAGTTTTTGTAATATTTGAATTAATCCTGGTTCATTTTTGTTGCGGAGTAGTTACATACGAGTAATTACCTATATATAATAAAATTCTCATATTTTAAATATGCATGATTATTGCTAGGAAATCTTCAAAACATCATTATGTTAGCCATTATTTTCAGGACTTTATGACGAAGTTTCTTCATGTAACATGTTTTTCTGTCCGTTTTACTACTCTGTTGGATGTTACCATTGTCCACTGTATTTAACTTTGTCAAATCATTCTGGAATATGCAATTGAATCCAAAGCAGGTATTCCTAAGATACTTCTTGTCCCAGGAAGTTCTCCTGTGACGTAATGGCACGATACTAATCGCCTAATCTTTCCATCCTATTCGTCGCGGGACTCGCCTTTAGCCTCTGGATTTACTTTTGTACATTTGATTCTATTCTTCTGAGATTTTGTTTCAATGTGAATTACTTCATAAATTACCTACCTTAGGGTATCATTTAATTTTGTAAGTACCTACCTTACCTTAGGTTGTTGAATGAACTCTATCATCTATTAAATGTTAGCTGACCCGCCCAACGGATTTTAAAATAAAATATAGCCTTAGTATATGATCTTGAGTTCATACTGAAATTAAATAGAAAAAAACAGTTTCAATTTTCCACAATTTTCAAATATTCCGGGTTATTTTTCCAATTTTTCTTTCCCTAAAAACCTTATTCGTTCTATTAAATCTTATTCGGTTATCGGCTAAGCTCAAATCGGATTGAGCAGGTCATGTCAGCCGAACGCACCCCGGTAAGTGGACACAAATAGTAACCTATTTGATGCCTGAAGATGGCAGGTGACATCGGGGTCGGCCGAGAAAGCCTTGGCGGGACGATCTCGACTCTTTCAATAAAGGATGGTGAAATACCTCGAAAGATAAAGATGGTTGGAAAGATCCGGAGGAGACCTTTGCCCAGCCAGCAGTGGGACGAGATAGGATACAAAAAAAGGCAATCTGGTGGCAAGTTGGCCACTCTAGCCGAACAAACGCAGTTGCCGCTGCCGTAGTGCCTGGGTATACTTTAAGCGCAAGATTGGAGTGCAATTTGGTTCTACAATAGGCATAATAGAATATACCTAAACTGAAGCAGAACAAAGTCGAGGACATTCCAAAAGGCAATAAGACAACCACACTTACATCAAAAGACTATATGTGTCTACATTGTAATGTAGACATAGCGATAATGCGGTACGTCTAAGATACTAATAAATAAATAAATAAAAATAAATAAGGATTATAAATAAATTGATTAGGTAAACGGGCTAAGCATGACCTATAACTGTTTGAACGTCGACTCTGAAACTATGGATGAAGTCAAAATCAAAACGAAAAAATTTTTTATTAAAATCACAAGGATCACTTTGAAACGTCTATTTTGCTGCCTGTTCCTTCGCGACCAAGCCAGGAAAGAAAGGCTGGTTGTTTTTTTAATGACCCTTTTAGAATACATATAGAAGTAGGTGGTATAGGCACATAAATACCTACCTAATGATAGATACTACGAGTGTATAGAAGATTATAGTAGACTAGCTGACCCGCCCGTGGCTTCGCGCGACTTTTAGGCTTAGGGCCTATTTCACGACCTCTTTAATTGACGGATAAAAATCATTACCTCTTTTTCCGTTTTCATCTGATAGTAAAAGACGTTATTTTTTATCCGTTGGATCGGTTATAAACAAAGGTGTTGAAAACTCCTTTCTGGAGCGCAAAAAAACTAAGCTGAAATCTAAGCCTATTAGGTATCTTGGTTGGTATCCTATTGTTATCTCATCTAGGTTCAAAACAATTTTAAAAAGGTCAGTTATCTCATTAAGAAATACTTTCTCGTGCGTCCTATTATGTTGTTAACGGCTCTTAAAATTTTAAGTAGTCCTTTGATACCTCAATCGAAACTTCCCTTTAGATTGTAAGAAAGAGATGGACAACCACCTTAAACTACAAACCAACCTTACCAGCACTTTACAAAGTAATATAAGTCAGCTGTTTATCTCTAATTAGACCACTAATTATCACGAAAGCACCATAATAAATCCGTTTTAATATCACGCACTATCAGTAGAAATCAACACTGACTGATTCGCAGTCCATTTCCTCAATAATCACTGTCAATTGGTATTCAATGGTACGATTAATTTACACCAATGGAATCGCACACACCATACCCGCATGATCAGTCACTGTTTAGCAGTATTTACGTGTTATTCTTTTAATTGTTTTGGTCCCGATTTAGGTTATGTTGTGACCTGTTGTGACGTGACTGACGACGTTTGCAAAACACGCATGCGTACTGGGAAGTTCTGTGAACCGGTCTTGTTTTTCGAGGGGAGTTTGAACTTTTTGGTGTGTCTAGGGTGAAGATTTTCACTTCTTGGCTTCTAAAATTTTATTCATGAATATCGATTGCAGTGTTTTTTTGATGATCTCAGCTCATCAGCTGATGTTGTGCGTTTAGAAATAAATGGATTAATAATCTAATATAAATCCATTTCTTCAAAGCAGCTCAGTTCGAGACACGACACAAAGTGGCTATGTCCGTCCTTAACCCAGCGAATGCTGCAATTTAACATCAGGCGTGTTGACCCACTGCTGAGCATAGGCCTCTCTTCGTTTGTGCCATTCTTCCCGATCCTGTGCTAGTCTGAACCACGTATATGGTGCTGGTGGTTGTCCCATTAATATACCTAATAATATAACGGACGTATATAATGATCCCCATGGACATTCTCAGATCTCTAACTCAGTACACATACCCACGAAGATATCCCACAAGCAAGACTAAACAATACTTTTGAGACATGGCACGTGACGGGTTGCAAGCGCATCGCCGCTCACCCGATGGCACATGCCTTAGAATTTCAGGCGCTGTAGGTGTTGGGATTCCTCAGTTGGTGAAATGAAAAAGCAGTGGACTGTGTAGTGGTATAGCTTGTTATATTAGGACGTAAAAAACGGCGCACCTAGTTTGTCAGTCAACTTGGAATGAGTGGTGAGTCGGGGCCGATACGCGCTGGCGGTCAGTGGCTACATTCCTCCCTCCAGTTGTCCCTCTCCTTGAAGGTGGCGAGCGATGAGGTGGTTTGTCTCCAACAGTAGATATCAAAGTAAGACGCACTGGTTCTAACGCCTACAAAGATCAAACCAGCAAACGCTGTCATA
This sequence comes from Philereme transversata, assembly GCA_963924445.1. NCBI lineage: Eukaryota > Metazoa > Arthropoda > Insecta > Lepidoptera > Geometridae > Philereme > Philereme transversata. Next base: position 22,509,719 of record OZ004342.1, on the reverse strand, counting down.
TTCTATAGATGAAATTTATAATTTTAGTTTTAATTTATAAAATGTTAGCAGACTTCCGTGTTACCTTGCTGTGACACAGCAAATGCTGAGTAGGAACCTTTTTGCGGCGGCTACTTACATAAACTTCAATTTATTTATTTCTGTTTTGTATTTTTGTGTTCTTATATTCAATTTATTGTAGTGGTTGTCACAAATAGACATTTCTTCTTCTGTTCTTTCTTACTTAAACGATCTTTAGATTCAGCACATCAAAATCGTAACCCCTTATTTCATAGACATAGCAAAACTGTTTGTGGAAATTGGGAATACAATATTTTATGTAAGCTTTGCTTGTTATGATTTTTGTGTTCTTATATTCAATTTATTGTAGTGGTTGTCACAAATAGACATTTCTTCTTCTGTTCTTTCTTACTTAAACGATATTTAGATTCAGCACATCAAAATCGTAACCCCTTATTTCATTGACATAGCAAAACTGTTTGTGGAAATTGGGAATACAATATTTTATGTAAGCTTTGCACTTGGCTGTGAGGCTGACATAATAGAATATGCGCAAGATCTCCATGACCTTATCCCTCCTTCCTCCTTCCACCACTGAGCAAGCAGACGTACCGAGAATTACCACCCACACCTGGTCGCCATACCACCGTACCAAACGATTTGCTTCTACTTTTCTTGTGGGCACAAGTAAAGAGTGGAACTCACTTCCGGCGTATGTTTTTCCGAACCAGTATAATCTCGGAGCCTTCAAGTCCAGAGTGAATAGGTTTTTTCTAGGCAAGCGTGCTCCATCTTCGATCACATCATCTCTTACCATCAGGTGAGGTAGTGGTCAAGCGCTTGGCTATCATCAATAGAAAAAAAGAATGAGTTGAGTAAGTCTTCTGCATATATAAACCTGCCCCAGAGACAACAGTGAGTCAGTGACTGAGTTCTTTATCCAACTTATTGGCTGTAACTTGCCGTCAGACTCTGGAGGTAGATCATCATTATCATTTAGAGCCCGATTTCACCCACTGCTTTGTAAAGACCTATGTTTCTGCTTGATTATGACCTAATAAAGCACTTGATTTGACAACTGTTATTTATCACGTACCGTCTTATCGGTGTTTCGACCGACAATGTGCGAGGCGAAACGTTATTCGGAGCGGATCGCACTCACCCTGATGAAGGTTCACGAATTAAACCGAAACATCGGTTTAATTCGGTTTAATCGGTCGAAACACCGATAAGACGGTACTTGATAAATCCCGTATTTATAATAATGATTGAAATTATTGAAATCAATCACGAAAGTTTTCTAAGTAAAATTGACAATTGTTGCTATGTGATAAGACCGCCCATTGTTCTGTCTAGTTTGTGTCTTCTATTTTTTTGTAAGTAAGTATTTATTGAACAAATAACAACGGAAGAGTAATAACGAAGACAATAATTTGCAAAACCGATAAAATTTGGTAGAACTGTGATTACCCTATAATTTCACCGTCAGCTTTTAACCAATAGGTACTTTTCAAACCGAAATACAGCAATACTGAAAAAAAAACCTTCCAAATGCGAGTCAGACCCGCACACTGGTTCCGTACCACTATCTATAAAAACGGCAAAAAAATCACGTTTGCTGTATACTCCCATAATAATAAAATCCCCCTCTTAAATATTTATTTTTTTATTCTGTTTTTAGTATTTGTTGTTAAAGCGGCAACAGAAATACATCATCTGTGAAAATTTCAACTGTCTAACTATCACGTTTCATGAGATACAGGCTGGTGACAGACGGACAGACAGACAGCGGAGTTTAGTAATAGGGTCCCATTTTACCCTTTGGGTATGGACCCCTAAAAACCTATTCTATTATTAGATTTATCTCCAATCATTTAACTTTACCATCTACAAAATGATTTCGTCCCCAGTCCTTTCAGCATTATCACCAAGCTGTAAAGTCCGGACTGAAATAAAAAGTGCTAAACTGAACCACATCGGCTCCATTTATAAAAGTGCAGAGTGTTGCACTTCCAATGTCATTTGAAATTTTGTCCGCAGTAAATCATCGTTTCAATTCAATCGCGATTGAAGCTCCACCACTTCGCTGTTCGCAGCTCGCACTCGCAGGTAGCGATGCCTGTAGTATTGTTTATCGATATCGATATATATTTCCCCTATTCAAATAAAAATATACCACAATATTTATTTTAGGCGATTCTGCAGAAGGATATTTTGTGAAAATATTTGTGCTATGGTTATAATTATAATATACAATAATAATAATACAGGGTCTTGCAATTTGAACTAATTATAACTAGTGATTCGCCCCGAACTGAGATCTCGCGAGTTTACCATAAAAACAAAAAAAAATATTATTCTTAATTTTTGATTATCAAAATAGTGCCACGAAATAAAAACCAACTAACTTGAACTACAGTTTCATTCAAATTACAGGTAACAGGAGTTCATGTGAATTGGTTATCCTTTTTTGGGGTACAAATTGCAGTTATTTTATATTTCAGACTTTTGCCTATATTTGTGATACATAAGCTACACGCATACTAAATTACAGCACTGTGGAGTCACTGGTGTACCCTGTGAATTTGGTCAAAGTTTAGTTTTTATTATGGATAATAACTCAAAAACTACAGAAACTGTACTAAAAGTAAAAACGGGGTCGAAATTTACTAATGAATACCTTTCATTTGACGTCTCACTTGACTTAATAGTCTCATTTTCATTTTTTTTTACCCCTCTTGAACCCCAATATCTCAACAACCTCCCAAAGTTTTTAGTTCATTGAATCACATCAAAATTGTGCCGTCATTACCTACCTACGTACCAAATTCCATGATGATCGGATTAACGCTTCGAAAGTTATCCTCGCACAAACAAACATACATACATACAACGCCGATTTGCCCAAGTTGATTTGGAGATCTCGCTTCACTCGATCAATAAAGGGACGGTTTCTAGACAAAAAAATCTAAATAAACAGTGACCAAATATAAATAGATAGATAACTCTTTATTGAATTATAAGACTAGAATAAATAAGACAATACAATGGGCGGCCTTATCGCTGAAAGCGATCTCTTCCAGGCAACCTTTGGATAGAGTGAAATTTACGATACGGAGTGCGGTGTACTTAGGAGGATAAATTTACACATATTATATTCTTAGGTATAATAAAAAATATGATAAATTTTTAATCCTAATACTTAAAATACTTATAAAATAGACTAATATATAGGTACATGCAAATAGCAAACTATACTAACAGATGAAATACTTAAATAGTAAATAAATAACGCTAGGAAGATGACATCGTCAAGTAATATTGTTTCACCTTCAGCTTGAATGTGTGTAAGGAGGATGACCGTCTTATTTCTTCGGACAGAGCATTCCACAGCCGAACAGCCTGGACAGTAACAGAAGCACTGTAAAAGGACGTGGTGTGCGAAGGAATTCTGAGTATCAAGTTTTCTGATGACCTAAGAGTATAGTTGTTTGAAGAATGAACCTATGAAATATAAAACTATAGCTAAGTAAGTATACAGTGAAATAAATAAAAATAATTACCACGCGGTAAGGAGTCGATAAAAAGATCACATCTCTAGGTGTGACCTATTTCCTGCGCGGTGGCATGCACCCGATGAACAATTGAATAAACTAACGATTCATTCATTTTAAACTTGAAATTACAAAGAAGAAAATGTTAAAATGATCGAAAATGTAGTTTTTATGTTAGTCTTTGTAAGTTTTATACTTTTAATGTCCGTTTGTTACGTAATTCACTTTAAACTTTTGGCTATCTCAGTGAACAGTAGCTTTCTTATTCTCTTTTGTTTTTTTCTTTATTTTGTTGTATTTTTTGTGCTATAGTAGCAGTATTTTCTTTTTTATAGTGTTATCAGAACACTTACGGAAAATTCTAAGATTGTTAAAACCATCTCAAAAAACATTTAAGTCAGATGGGACTTGAACTCGCAACCTTTCTTTTGCTTCATCGTAACAAGAGGAAGGTTGCAGGTTCAAGTCCCATCTGGCTTGAATGTTTTTGAGATGGTTTTAAAAAAGTTTTTTGTTGAAAAATTACTTTTTCAAAACAAGCTTTTATAAAATTCATAATCGGAACTGCAAGCAGATTCAAATGAGCCCAAACACTAGTAGCCTACTATAATTCATTCAGAAGTTCCGTTGTCTAGCATCCGTCTCCATCATGAGACTACCTCCATGGTACCATATTATTGCATTGTTACCGAAGTTACATATGTATTCCAAATTTCAGCTCAATCGGTTGAGGGAAAATGGTATAAAATTCAGTTGCAAGATTCCACTCGGACAAACATACATACATTGCAAGTTAATAAAAAGCTTGTAAAATATATAGTAGCAAATAAATATGCATGTCTTGTCTATGAAGTTTGGCCTACAGATTGTGGTTTATTATGTCATAAATCAGTTCAGTACATGCTGTAATATTGCAAGACGGATGCTGTCCGGATGTCCATGTCAGCGGAAACCCGAGACCGATATTCAGCCGGAGCTGATCCGGATCTGCAATTGCTATATTGTATGAATGGTAAACGTGTGAGCTAGTTTCATTCTGCCTAGAAATAAATTTGAAAAACGAATTCTTCTTCAGTGAAAAATATCGAATTTCGTAAATTTAAAAGGCAATTAAAAAAACATAATTAAGAGAGACGCAGTGCGGAGCGGATCGCACTCACCTTGGAAGGTTTACGTATTGAACCGAATCATTGCCGGTCCTAACACCGTTATAACGGTACGTGATAAATTCCGTATTTACGATAATAATACATACATGTATCTGCTAGTAAGGTCAATGACCCACTATCCCTTTGGTTTAACATAAATATTTCGAAACCTGTATGAATACAAAATGCTGAAACGTTAAAATAGGTACCTACTTAATTTAATTGAATTTTACAGTTCCAGTGGATTTATTCGTAGACTGTTAGTGATGTAAAGCTGAAATTTAATGATACTTTTTAGTGATGCCTATTTAGTTATGAAATTATAATTGGTCAAGGGCGTATCGGACCACGCACAGTCCGTAGTCAGTACGGTTGTATCTCCAAATCAACTTGGCAAATCGGCGTTGTATGATATGTATGTTTGTTTGTCCGAGGATAACTTTCGACGCGTTTATCCGATCATCGAGAATTTGGTATAAAGGTAGGTAGTGATGGCACAATTTTGGTGGCTAAATGCGCCTAAAATGTGGGGGGGTTGTTGAGATATTGGGGTTCAAGAGGGGTAAAAAAAAACAAAGTGGGACTACCGGTCAAGTCGCACGTCTAATAATAGGTTTTGTGAGTACATTTTGACCCCGTTTTTATTTTTAGTTTAAACTTTGTAGTTTTTAAGTTATTAGCCATAATAAAAACTGAACTTTAACAAAATTCACAGGGTACAGCAGTGACCCCACAGTGCTGAAATTTGATATGCGTATAGCTTTAGTGACACAAGTTTTTTTTTTGTAATTTGAATGAAACTGTAGGTAAAATAATTTGGTTATGCATTTCGTGGCACTATTATGATAGTCAAAGATTACAAATAATATGTTTTGTTTTTATAGGAGACTCATGAGATCTGGACAAACCACTATTATTTTATTATTGTATTTTTAATTTAGCCGTAGTATTTAGTCTTTTGTATGAACCTAAGGTATATGAACTGTTTACAAACCGAACTATATACAGACATAAGTTGATTGACTACTGCTCGGCAGAGTATACTCAGCTTTGATCAAACCCAAAAATATTAAGGGCCTCTTTACAAGTAGGTTCTATAATGTCTGTATGGATGAAATATATGAACTGATAAGAAATGTAAACAATTTCTATGTGTTATCTAATTTTATCTCATTGCTTTGTTTTATACCTTGTCGAAAACTTGTAGGTAGGTACTTTGTACAAAAGCATGTTTATATAGAGTTTACGGCGGGATAGGTTTTTAAACTGCGGTACCCGAGTAAATAAAACAATCTCAAAAAATCCAAGAGAAATCCTATGTGTTTAGTAAAATTTTCAAACAACCTTTATATCAAGTCCTAAAATATCAATGAAACAGTCTGTATAAAATAGGTAGACAAATCATATTCATTCATCATGTAAGTAGGTAGGTAGGTATCTGTTAAACTGACTAAGCGTCATCGTCAGTCGCAAAGGCGTCGCGTCGCCGATTTACGTTACAAATTGTTTATTGGAAATGTATCGATCACTGGATAAATATTCAAGCTACCGGTATTAAACCCACCTAAAATCATTATCATCAACCTATCCAGCAGTCTGTAACGTGTAATTTCCAATACACGCTACATTCTTTAAATTAATTAACATTGTTACATACTATAAAAATAAATACCACAGAACACGACATCTAGCGACATGGCGGCGCATTATCATATCACGATCTCACACATCAAGACATCTTTTCTAGTACTCCTACTGTAGTTCGCCATGGGTGCGGTAGATGGCGTTGTAAAACACTGTACAGAATGTGGCCATAAACAATGCATTATTTTGACTGACGGATGGATTTCGTTTCTTCTCTATGGCAACACTGATTTTATATTGTTGCGTCATGCAATCATAGTACGTGATAATTAAATTCAACGGTTACTAAAAAGATAGCGGGTTGGCTGCGCTTACTATAAAAGCCAACGCCCGTTCATCCTCGGCCTTTTCCTCACCAGAAGACCACAGCAGAAACTTCTTTCTACTCCACACAAAACTTAACCTCTCAGTTTGCTGTGACAGTGTGTTTATCTACTCTTTTCTTTTAAATTATGTGCAACACGCTTCTAAATCTGGTAAGTAATAGTGCCTCGCCTATTCAATTATCATGTGTAATCCCCGTCTAATTCCGTTCTCTTTAAATTAATTCGTATTTTTTCTCTTCCCAAACAGGAAGTCGGTTTTTTCTTTTGGTCATTTATCTTTTAAATACGTTTATACCCTTTCTTTGGGTTTAAACTGACTCTTCTCATCATCACCTACGTGTTATCCAAGCCGTAAGAAGGCTTGACGGTTCCTCCGCACGACCAGCTAAACCGCCACACTCCGGGAGCCTCGACTTTTCTACGAGCCTACCGTCGCTTGCTCTGCACCACATCATCTCTCTGGACTGGCGCCAGGAACGGTCGACGGAACAACATAATAGGTGTATTTAATCCATATTTTTACCCGGGTTGAACCCTTAGAAACCCTATTATATTTTCTGACGCACTTCTCGTCAGATGGCGCCCATTTTATTATTTTAACGGTAACAATCATACCCTCTAGAACTACCACGTGTATTTTGTCATGCTGTAAGGCCATAAGCCTCAAGATTCTGTGCTCCTCCAGCGAACATTCCTTAGTATTCATACACTTTTATTGTAATCTCTAGTTGTAACTACCTACCATCGATAAACCAAGGAAATATTGTCAACCTCTGTTGCCTTGCCACAAGTACTCGTATAAGAAAATATTGTAAGTACCTACCCGCTCTACCGAATTCTATTTACTAATATATGTATTAAACCATAACTATCTTTTATTTATTTCTCTTTTACTTATAACTGATACATATCTACATATCTCTTTTCTTCTCTTCTTATTAAAATTGTTACACTGCTGGACGTAGGTCTCTCCCAGGGTGCGCCATTGAGCCCGATCCTCAGCTCTTCTCATCCAATCCTTGCCAGCCACAGCGCGCAAATCGTCACTCCATCTAGCCGGTGGGCGTCCTACACATCGCTTGCCTAGACGTGGTCTCCACTCCAGAACACGTTTACCCCAACGGTTATCGGTTTTGTGGCAGATATGACCTAAAATCATTGAATACGATTCCGGATGTGTATTTTAAATTAACGTCGTACATAACAAAACAGGTTATTATAGATTGAGTTTGGATGTAAGATTTCGATATCGGTGTAATGGATAGGACTTTGTCGGTATAAAAGCGACGGTACGTGCTCAATCCCGTATTATAATAATGAAGACTATTTGGAAACTTCCGTACCGCAGTTGGCGGATAGCCGGCTGAAACGCAGGAGGATGCGGGTTCGCATTCCTACCGCGAAACAAAGTTTGCATGATCTACAGGTTCAGGTTCAGGGTGTTATAAGTATGTATTTAGAAGAGCAAGCCTTGAACAAAACAAGTTTATGAAGCGTGTATCTTCAAGCTGCTTCAGGGTCCGTGCAGACCTCCGGCTCCGGAGCGGAGATCTCGTGAGGTGTTAGAACAGAAAACTGCCCGCAGGCGGACACCCGTACGGACTATACGCATTGCATCTGATAGCAGCCTAAGACATATATCAAAAAACTTATCACGTTTGTGATTCATATGGCATTAATACAATAATTTCCTGTTACATACCGTAAATTGATATCTTCGTCTGCATGTGCCATGTGCACTCAACTGAAACGGCTATGGGTAAAGATTTAGCGAATGACGCAGGCGCATTTAATGACGAACACAGGAGATCTCAGGTCTCAGCAGATATCGACGCGCTCTTAATGTATCATCATCAATCATTAACATATCGTTGGTGTATCATATCAACATCAACATCGTCATCATATCAGATGTAGGACGTCCACTGCTGAACATAGACCTCCCAAATAGAGTGACCAATCTTGTGCAGCCTATACTCAACAGTGGTGGCTCTCACTAACCTCTATTAGGTCGTCTTTTCTTATAACGGTTACTGGAGGCATTCTATTCAGTGGGGGAGAATAGGGCATCCAAAATAACGACTAACTGAAAGCCACAGCAGAAGACACCAAGGAAAAGACCGAAAATAAGATAGTGCGACCACATCGAAGAAGATCTTAAGGCTTTGAAGGCTTAAGGCTCCAGGCAGTTCTCCACCTGGAGAAGGACAGCCAAGATTCGACGCGACAGGCAGTCCAGAGTAGATGAGGCCAAGATCCACAAAGCGCCAAACAAAGTAAAGTAAGTCTGCCAGTTTCCATCAATAGTCCAAACATAACATTATAATTTTATATCTCTCTAATCGTTAATGTATCTTTTTTCCGTGAATCAAAGAAGTCATTGTAAACAATAAACCGACAATAGCTGTAGGTATGTGTTTAAGCCACAACAATGCAATACCCGTGCATATTGTAATATATTATTTCTAACGTTATCTTGAGACTGCAATATGCAATTTTCATACTTTCATTCACATGGTCTTAATCGTGTGACTACATTGAAATAATGTTTCCGGAAAAGTTTTAGTGACATAAATCATGACCCATGTTTTCAGAGTTTATGCCACAAGGGTACTCTAAATCATTATCATCATCATATTAGCCACCGGATGTTCAGTACATAATATAGGCCTCTAATAGATTTCCTTAGCGACCTTGTGCGACCTGCACCCAACATCTCCCAACAACCTTAATCAGGTCATCTTTCAATCTAGTGCTGGGCCGTCCTACACCGCGCTCCTCCAGTACTTGGTCTCTACTTCAGACCTTTCTTCGAGCTGTACCTACTTTCGGTGCGCAGTCAGGTCTAGGTTATCAAGCGATAAAATAAAAATAAAATAAAATAGTTTCTAAATTTAGAGACATATCCATATGGCATGTGATACGAGAAGATCAGTCACTGGACAGACGGCCATGACAAAGTTTCAAGAAGTTCCTGTTACCGTATCTTCCTATTTTTTTGGCGAACATGAGATGAAAACCAATTTCAAGAGATGGTCACGGTCGTTAGCCGTTAACTCATCTTATAAAAAAAAATCTCCACTGTGATGTATGCTCTTAGATGTGGACTTACGAAAAGGAACAAATATTACATCATAGCTAAGAAAGTTGTGCAACTCACCAGCCAGTACCCAGGATACAAACTTTTATCAGTAAAATCCTTTAATTATCTTAAATTCTGGTGCCCCTACTTTACTCGAGATGGCGCATGGCGGGAGGCTTGAGATAACAGCCTTTTCAACAAATCGACTCATGCGCACCAACCTTGCGCGCGCGTCGCATCTTCTCCCAGCCCGAAAGACATTCTGCACCTTATCTATCACTAAATAAGGGTTATTATCGCGTGTAACTCAGTCACGGTGAATTTGAATTTTCTTATTAAAAGTCATTAGATTTTTACATCTTGAAGTAAATTTAAGAAGGTTTATAATCGAGTGAAGTGCCAGTGAATTTAATATTCTTATAGAGATTTTGTTGAGTGTTTGTACTCGTACGTGTGAGTGCTTCGCAGTGGATTACGAATTTTTGACTGGTTTGTACGAATACAGACAATGAGGCTTTGTTTATAATTTTATGTTAAATTACTGGACATTGTTATTGAAATTAGATGGGTTAAGTGAATACTATTTATTACTTGTAACCACAAGTAATAAAAAGTAGGTACTAAGGAAATAATGAAGTTAGTATTTACAGTTTAACAATCAGTAATTTTCTTAAAGGTGATTTTCCTCTAAGCATACAGGTATCGTTTACAGCTTTTTAATACTGAAGTTTTGTATCGCAAAATTTATTAAAATATCATTATTTAATTAATAATTCAATGATTGTCAACCTGAACCACATGAATGGAATGAAGACCATTCAAATTACTAGATCTTGAATCATTGGTACCACTCTCAAGGTTTTTTTTATATGATGAGGAGACAGCATAGTCCCTTGGCACACCTAATAATAATAATAATGAATCGTTTAATTCAGGCAACAATAAAATAGTTACAGGAAAGTAAATAACTTATTCTACTGCCCATAAAGATATACCTTAACCTAAAATAAATATAATATTAAAATATAAATATGGCTGGACATTTCACACAGAGCTATCTAGAATCAACCAGATAACTGTTATAATACTTATGTATTTTTTTTGGAAATACATAATTATAATTTTATATAGAAAAACAGACCTGGAACAAATATCTGTAAATCATACAAACATTTGTTCCGCGGTGGAAATCGAACCCGCTACCTTCTGCGTCTCAGCCGGCTATTCGCCCACTGCGCCACGGAGGTCGTTAAAATACATATTATAATGAAAAAAATCTACTTATTTATTACATAAACACTGCAATTTTAGACGTGAGTTTTCGATGTTGGGTATCCGTCCTCGGAAATGATGATACGACACCCTTCGGCCAAAAATCAAACAGTTAACACTGCCCTTTATAGGTTACTTCGAGTCTTTAGTGACTCGAAGAACCTGTTTTTTTGTCATCAGTTAAAAATAATTAAATATGCAGGTAAATCAATGAACTTTTTCAATGCTTCCAATCACAACTAAAGTCATCTTCTATACCAAGCTTCTATAAAATACATTTTAAATTTTAGTTCTTTCGTTTACCCCAAAGCATTACTGCTTGGTGGCAGATTTAGTTACAGTGGTAATATCCCGGATGAACTCTTCGACAAGGAGCTCGTCTAATACTAATCAACAATCTTTAAAATCAACTTTTATATGCTTTAAATAAATTAAAACGATTATTTAAAAAACTTACGTCAAACAACAATAAAATTACCCAATTATTCTGCATTACTTACCAAAACACTTAAAACTAATAAGAGAATACAAACTGCATTTTGTTTTCACTCAGCAAATAAACGTTATGAAAGCACACCTACGTTCAATTTGTACAGCACAGAGTAATGTGGCTAGATATAGAACGTCTAGGCAAATGTAAGCAGGTTATTTGTATCCCTGTTCATTCATCAATGTGACTATGTGAGATTCAAAGCATCCTAGGAGCCGCGTAGTAGGCCACTGGTAATCTGTGTTACAGGTTTCTCAAACCTATCTCAAGTACCAGTCTCTCACAAAACTGGTTAACAATGATTTCTTTAACCTTTAAACTTTGAGAGATAAAATAAGTTTTTTGTTGCAAAAGATTTTTTTCAAAACAAGGTTTTATAAAATTCATAATCGGAACCGCAAGCACATTCAAACTAGCCCAAACACTAGTAGCTTTCTACAATGCATTCAAAAGTTCCGTTGTTGACATCCGTTACCATCATGAAACCACCTCCGTGATACCAGATTATTGCATTGTCACCGATGAAACATTGCAGGTTAAATAAAAGCTTATAATATAAAAATATCCTATTTATGTATAATATGCCTTATAATTCATAATTGTTTGTCCCAAGACAAGTTTGTTTTGAAAAATTAATGTCTTACATATGGGAATAATTAAGAAATCAGGGGGCAGGTAGACATTTTAATGATTTTATTTTATTTTATTAATGAATGTATCTTTAATTTTTATTGAATTAATAGGCGAGGGCTACAAGATAGCAGAGGCTGTAATTATCAAAGCGCACGTATGTCATACGACGTTTTATAACATATTTGCGAGGAAATAAATAAAACTCGGACTTTCTCGGAAAGAAAAAGCGCGCGGAATTATTTTTACTTGTTCACAATTAGCGATGCGCGCGCATCAGCCCTTTTTTTAAGGCAAAGGCACAAACACAGCCAATATACTGTAATAAAGTAAATTAATATTTTTTTGTTCTTGTTACAGATAAATGGTTGTAATTTATTGTCAAAACTAATTATATTAAAGTATTAAATGTTTATTTTTTATATTTTATCTCCCAAAGTTAACTTTATTCATAATATGTTGACCACTTTTCTGACATAAAAACTCTTTGCTAAGATTTCAAAAAGTACCGTTCGTTTTAGACGGAGCATCTGGATAAACCGTACGTTTTACCTTATTAAAAAGAAACTCGTGCGTTTTACATTACAATAACGCACAAGTACGTAATGACATACATTACGATATTGAAATTGGTGAAATAAGAGACCATTTACGAGCAAATGTGTTATAAAATATATTACAAATGTCAGTTATTAATAGAAATCAATAAAAATATACAAATTACAGTACTATTAATTACTGCTCGTAAACTAGTAGAGTCCACCACAGAGATACACTTTGGTATTAATTATAGCTCTCAGGAAACGTTATGAACGTGCACCGCGGAGTGTTTAATTCGCAAACAATGTCGCGCACACTCATCGAGGGCTCTTGCTTTACTATTTGCTGAAACTTTCCATAATTTCACATAGAACGGTCAGCGCTTAATTATGTCTGAGATAAATAAACGTCTGTCGGTGTCCTCGTCGTAGCCTTTCCAAGTTTATAATAGATAGCAAAGAGAAAAGAGGGTACCTTAGTACGAGTTGACAAATAACGCAAACGAAATTCTGTTTTTATTTCCGAAAATTCTAAAACCACAGAAAATGCTTTTTGTTTATGGGGTTTTTGTATGAACTCAAAACCTATATTTTATTTTGAAGCCGGGGCGTGTCAACTATTACATAATAAAATATTAATCTACACACCACTAATAGTTAGGGGTTTCTCTGCGTTGGCGCCTTCATATGGCGTTGAAACACAATTCTTACAGGCCAGAAATCAGGAGCGAGGAAAATATGAACAAATGAATGAATTAAAAATTCTATAATGCACAAAATAAAAATAATCTGTGCATAGGCGAACTTAATGCTAGATAGCATTCTCTTACAGTTAACCTTTGTGTAATGCGGACAAAAAGTACCTGAACAAATATCCTGATGTTTTGCAGGCATCCGGGATACGTAAAATTTGTAGTCTCCCTGGTCGACTCCAGACCCACTCTGGAAACGCTCTTTCACATACTTCAGGACTTCATCCCCCAACCATTATGTGTATTTCGTTTAGAGTTTGGATAAAAAATATGTTTTATATGGATAGTATTATACTGATAGCGGATCAGATCTAGATATCTATTTAAAATTATAATTCTCATTAAAAAAATAACCTACAAAAAATTGGAGCTTAATAGTTTCTAGCAACATGCAGACGCATCATTGGTAGCTTTGAAAATCTATGGGGAGGTATATATCCAGCAGTAGACTTTATATGGCTCATATGTTAGTCATTTATTAATAATAATCATTATATGTCAGCATACTATATCCTTTATTCAACATATTTTATACCTACATACACAACACATAGTCCATAATACAATTCAAATAAAATACATGATCTAGTCACGTCCCAGGAGTACCTGATTTTTAGGTAGGTACTCCTGGGACGTGATTATCTATATTGATCGTACAAAATGTTTAACGCCTATCCATTATTTTACTAACTTTCTTATACTTACATAAGTAAGCTCAACAGTTATTCGGCTAACTTTAGAAACTAACATGGTTATGAGTATGTCTCTAGAAACTAAAAACTCGCAAATCATGGTTATTATAATTTTTTTTTAAATATATTTATACGGCTGCGAGTAAACAGTAGGGTAACGAAAGTAACTAATCATTTTCAAGGTCAATTGAGACTCATATTACTGCATAATCTCCTGAACATACTTGTTATACGAGTAGTATGTGTGTACACAGTGCAAATAAACGTCAAGGTGCTGATAACACGAGACGCACGACGCACTCATTATCACAACACGTAATGTACGTGCATGCCCCAGAATCACAATAGCCTATCTACAGTATTCTATCACGAAAACGACTGAAGAGGAACAAGTGAAGGAGAAAAATCTATGAAATTAACAACTTTGTCAAAGAAAATTCTTGTTTCTATATTGCTATACTTATTAAGAACTTATTTTACTTACTTCCACCAGCGGCTTCGTACGCGCGGTTTGTCAACAAAAGTAACCTATGTGTTAATTCAGGTTATAATCTACGTACATACCAAGTTTCATCGAAATCGGTTCAGCCGTTACGACGTGAAAAGGTAACAAGCATACTTACACACGTGTTTATAATATTAGTGGGAAGTGGGATTGAACGCAATAATGATGTCCACTAACTAAACAGGGTGTTTGGTAATATACCGACGATATTCAAGTGACGGTTTCTCAAAACATAAAAAAAGACTCTCGAAAAAAACTACTAGTTATATTATCAAATTTTAAAGAAAATCTATCAAGTTTTCGTGATTAATTCGATATAAAACTTACTGCCTACTCTTGCAATCGACATCCAAAAAGAAAAGCCGATTTGATATCTCTTTCGGAAATGGCTGCGGGTTTTGGGTTAGAATGGGACAACAAGAGATACCTCGAGACGTCACCATTAAAGTATATGTGGTTAGATGGCAAGCATTAGCAATAGCACAACATAAGTTTAATCAAGTGTTTATTTTTATATACCAAAATAAATTTCACATTTCTATGGTAAACATTTCACAAATTTATTTATTATGCTCATCAAAATAACCCCAAAATTTAAATATACATTTTTGTGCATATATTAACAAACACCCTATATACCCTATGTTGATTGATTGATTGAAACACCCTATATATTATTTTTTAATATCCTATTATTATATGTCATTTTATTTTTGTTATTACTTATTTTATTTATGTAAGCACATAATTATTTCCATTCAGCTAGTCTGCACAGAACTGCTCTAGAATTGTCATGCTGTGTACACTTGCATTGGGATACAATCTGGGTCTAAAAGTTGATAATTATATTTTGTATCTGTTTGATTGTATTCTGGTTTGAGTGCCATAATAAATAATTTCATCATCATCAACTCAGCTCAGAACCACCCACTGCTGGGTATATGCCTCCCCGTTATCACGCCACTCAAGCGTATTCATTGCCTCTCGCGATGTCGTCCGACCATCTGGCTAGTGCTGCCGACTGATCTGGGCCCTTCTCGCGGCCACCACTCGGTTGCTGCCCTCGTCCATCCCAATAAATAAATTAAATTAAATATCCTAGCGTGAGATCTGCCTTTAATGTTTCTATGCTAAGGTGCTAAGGGTCTAAGGGTAATAAACATTGCATTTAGCACACATCTGCTTTTTGCATATAGTTAACTACTTATTCCCATAGAAATAGGAGAAGTTTTTTCCAAACTCAGTTAATGTGTTGGCATGTTGCAAGCCCGTCCAAAAAATCTTATTGTTAATCACCTTAAAGTTGCAGACATAATCCGTGTAAGCAGATATAATTGGTAGTTAAAGCTACACATCTTGCAATAAGTGATTGAATCAGATACGGCCACGACTCTTCGTGTGAACTATGAACTAAGAATCCGTGGAAAAAAGATAATCTTTAAATATAGGTGCTATGAGAAATAGCTAACCAAATCCATAGATGAACAGGGCCCGTAGCCAAGTTACATTCGCTTCGAATCTTCGAAATACAAAGGTTTGTTGTCGATATATCACGTGATATTTCCATAGCATGTGTCAAATCCGATACATTTTCGGACCTATCGACTAGCGTCATCGCTAATCGACTGTAACTTGGCTAAGCCCGGACAGACTTGCAAGCACTTGCCCATGCTTAGATACGAAAATAATGTTTGGATTTCAATGGATTTAGATAGATATACTCTTTATTGCATACCAAACATAATTAAACATACAAAGAAATATACAAAAACAAAGGCAAGTACAATGGGACTTAGTAGTCTTATAGCTAAAAGCGATCTCTTGCAGACAACTTTTAGTAGTGGATTTAGTAGGTTTGTAATTAAATTATCGTCAAATTTATTATTTCCAAAATTCGTGATAGATGAAATGATAAAATTTCGGTTAACGATTCTACATTGTCACCTTTTATATTTTATATTTTTATAGTTCCAGTGCATTTTTATTAACCAGTGAAATGAAAAGTGATCTATCTAAACTTGAATATTTATTTATGTACACTTAGATTTTGTTCAACGGCAAAATCTCTAATAATAACTCGTTTTTGGACACCTCAGTTGTAAATCTGTTTGTGATTGCGACTACACCTACCTTTATTTGTAAACAAAGTTTGCAGCCTCAGCGTAATCCCTGGGATTGGGGTCTGATTTGCAAAGTTCTTTTAATGAATTTTTAATCGCTCAACTTTTTAGGAACAAGGATTTGCACTGTTCTGGCAAGTTTAATTAAAAAATAATCTGAAATTATTGTACTCTGAAATTTTGCGTTCGTGCTGCTTAAAACTGCTAACACCTGACTGACTACTAGCTTATAGAAGATAAAGTTAATTTACTTGCTTGAACATAATCACAATAATATTATAAATGCGAAAGTTTGGATATTTGTTTATTTATTTATTTGTTTGTTTGTTTGTTATCCCAATCACGTCATAACGTATGTAAGTAGATTTATAACCTGGATTAACACAAAGGCTACTTTTTATAGGATAAAAATGGGGTGTCAAGTCAAGTTGCAACAGCGAGTTTAGCATTATTTCTAGGTTACCTACATATTTAGTAGTGTAAGGCGTACGAAGTCGTGGGCAATAGCTAGTGTTATAATAAAGGTCTTAGTTAATTAGGTAAGTTTCAATTATGTTCTACCCTTATCTAGCATGCAAATTACAAAAATACAATGGAAAATGTCAAATTTAAAGGTAGATTTAGGGTACAATCTTACTTGTTCAGCTTGAATATTTGAATGAATTGAGCAATGCGAATATTGCATTGCGCTAAAATAGGTACGATGGTAGTACTTCTATGAACGAACTCTTTCACAAGAAGGTCTACTACTACTTAAAGAGACACGAATGTTCAAATTTCAAAAAATATCATATTAATCATCACGACAAATTGCAGTCACAGGACGTCCACTGCTGAACATAGGCCTCCAACATAGATTTCCAGAGCGACCAATCTTGTGCAGCCTGCATCCAACGGCTCCCAGCAACCTTTAACAGGTCCTCTTTCCCTCTAGTTGGGGACCGTACTACGCTGCGCCTTCCAGTGCGTGGTCGCCACTTGAGAACCTTTCTGCCCCAATAAAAAACAAATATATATAAAAAAATATATTCGTTAATTATAATCTAATAATAATAATAATTTAATAAAATTTATAAAATATTATTTGAAAGAAGCAGGAGTGATAGGAGGTAGGTCATGGACGCCGCTCTTGCAGACCACCTTGACCTGGAAGTTGGGCAGGTTGAGGTACAGCCTCTGATGGATTTCGCGCACGCACATTTTGAGAACCTCGTACGCTTCTTCTTCGGATAAAGCTGCAAAATCAATTAACTTCTTTTTCAAACTTTTCATCACTAAACATATTTACTGATTTAAACGGGTATTTATCGCGTATGTACCGTGTGTCTGCCAGCAACCATGGTTGTTGCAAGACAATCGAAACATCGGGATGATAAATAAAAAGGTGCATATGCGATAAATACCCATTTAAATCAGTAATTAAGCTCTTGCCTGTTTGCTGGTGGGTTAGGGAAAAACTATGATTCAGATTTATTAAAGTGAAACTTTTATTACATCTTCTCAAACTTTTTCGTCTGTGTGTTGCATGTCGCGTGACGGTCGGCCGCGGAGTAGGGATTAAGTGAAAGGCGCTCGTCAGAGCAGCCGAGGCCAGTATGGCGGCACCTATAGTTCGCATCAGCTGACCGTGTAGTGTATAGACTATTACCCATTTGTGCCAACTAAAATTTTTAGTTAAATGTCTATAATGTGGCCACGGTAAATGTGAAACAAAGTTTCACTTTTACCGTGGTTTCATAAAACCACACAATCCTTTTTTTATTCTTGCAGTACTATTATTATTCACACATATTTATTTTAAAACTCGTTTATAAAAAATATTATTATTATTATGCATTAAAACTTGTAAACCTACAATCCAATTATCCTTCGCCAGTCTGGTTAGTTACACCATTTATAACTTAAGAACGGCGGGACCGATTGATTTGTTGCATTTGTCTCCGCCCTGATTAGCAGAATAAGTATATCGAATAAAAATATCGAAAAATTCATGCAAAAAGAAATTATGAAAACAAATAATTTTCTCGTTCATAGATGAAGCTAATGATGGCCTATTGACAATTCTGCCGGGGTGTCGTACATTGGAAGCCCACGTCATATGCATATGCGGTACGAAGTTCGGCGAGTCAGCTAATAGAAATTAAATTAAACTTTATATTAATTATTTATTTATTACTTACAAGCTTCCGCCCATGGTTTAACAATAAAAAAGTAGACAGTTTCGGTCAAATCGGTTAGGTACAATTCCGGTCATAATCTATCTATACCCAAAGTTTCATCGAAATTTAGTTCCATTAGGTCCATTAGTTTAGTCGCGACAACATAACAATCAGAAAGAGAGACCGAGTTACTTTTGAATTTATCATATGAGTATGTTAACTTACGGACTCAGGGAACTTTTGTTTCCAGATTTACAATAAGTTTTCTTGCGGCTATAATGATATAATTACGTAATGTTCCTAATTTCTCTCTTGTCCAAGTATTGGATAACGCAAAATTAACTAAACTAGTGGTTCGCCCTGAACTGAGATCTCGCGAGTCTCCTATAAAACAAAAATACAGTATTCGTAATCTCTGACTATCAAAATAGTGCCACGAAATAAACAACCACCTACTTGAATTACAGTTTCATTCAAATTACAGGCAACGGGAGTTCATATAACGTGGTTCATCTTTTTTGGGGTACAAAATGCAGTTATTCTGGATTTCAGACTTTTGCATATATTTGTGTCACTAAAGCTACACGAATACCAAATTTCAGCATTGTGGGGTCACTGATGTAGGTACCCTGTGAATTTTGTCTAAATTTTGTTTTTATTATATCTAATAACTCAAAACTACAAATATTAAACTAAAAATAAAAACAGGGTTAAAATGCACTAATGAAAACGTTTCATTTGACATCCCACTTGACCTAATAGTCTCATTTTCATTTTTTTTTTACCCCTCTTGAACCCCAATATCTCAACAACCCCCCCCAATATTTTTAGCTAATTTAGTCACACCAAAATTGTGCCATTACTACCTACCTATGTATCAAATTTCATGATAATCAGATCAACGCATCGAAAGTTATCCTCGGACAAACAAACATACATACATACAACGCCGATCTGCCCAAGTTGATTTGGAAATCTCGCTTCGCTCGATCAATGATTGTAACACAAATTATTTTATATCATTAAATTGATTAAACATTATTCATTTGTTATTCAGCTCCCAAATTTCACAACATGTTTTTAAAATAAACAAGAGTTTTTGGTATGCGAGACCTGCCGATATTCATAATAAATCAATGTCGCCAGCATCATGCCTGCAATGGCATGCAATCAACACAGCTTTACATCAAATCCTAAAAATGCTACAAAAGGCTTTACCTATTGTAGTCTCAGGCCTCTGTCTGTTATCGACACTTCGTAGGCTTATAATTTTTTAACAACAGCCTCTATGTGTCAATATAGAAATAATTACAATAATTTAAGCCGTAAACTGAAACATCTGAATAACTTCGACCCTGTCTTGACAAGGGTCTGTAGCACAATCGGGTCGTATCAAGAAGAAGGTTGCGGGTTCAAATCACGTCTGGTTCGAATGTTTTTGAGATGGTATTAAAAGTCTTAGACTTACAATAGTTAGATTAACTTAAATAAATGAACTCAATTTCGGCGTATGTTTTTCCGGATAACTACACTGCACACCAAATAAACCGGGCCACCCGCTACTTTGGAACTCTGATTCGATTTTCTCAAAAAGCAATCATTTTAATTCATTTCAATCATCTCTACAGAAAGTACGTTTCATGATGATTAAGCCCAGAAACAAAGAGCAAATAAAAAAGTTTTGATCAATATTAAGTATTCCCTCCGTACTCCCGTACTCGAATAACTGCTAGCTTACTCGAATTCATCGATCCCACGAGCCTGATGATGAAATCTTGTGTAATTGCATTCCACTCCTCTTCAATTGTGATTCATAGCTCTGGAAGCCTTAATGGAGCAGGTAATGGGACTCGAACCCGACGTTTTAGCTCATCCCATAAGTGTTCTATCGCATTCAAGTCCGGGCTTCGAGCTGGCCAGTCGATCGTACGAATAATAAATAAATATAAATAAGTAAATATTGCTGGACATTGCACACAGCGCCATCTAGCCCTGAACTAAGCAGAGCTTGCACTATGGAAACCAGATAACTGATAGAATAAATACGTTTTATTTGTAAATACATACTTATAATATATAGGGAAAAAACCAGAACCGGAACAAATATCTGTAGATCATGCAAACATTTGTTCCGCGACGGGAATCGAACCCGCAATCTCTTGCGTCTCAGCCGGCTATTTTCCCACTGCGCCACGGAGGTCGTCGAATGCCGACATCGCGTAGATTGGGTCACCACATGAGCAAGATGAGAAGGTGCATTTCCATGCATCAACAGCATATCTTGCCTGATATATCCTGCGTAAGTTAAAACGACCTTCGAGGATTTTAGTAATGTCGCGTCGTCGGTAGGTTCGATGAAAACTAACGCTGCATGTGCAGTTAACGAGATGCCACCCCAGACCATTACAGATTCTTCTACATAAGCAACAGTTTCCTCGATGCAACACTGAGAAAAACGTTGTCCAGGGCGACGATATACGCTCTGACGTCGATCACTTCCACGTAGACTCACCCTGGTATTATTAGTGAAGAGTACGTCATTACCCCACTGCTCGACCGTCCAATCCTAATGCTCTTGAGCAAACTCAAGTTGTGCTCGCCTTGTTGTGGGCTTCCGTTAATTCTGGACCTGTTGCAGCTCTCATTAGAGTTAGGTTCCGTTCAGCAAGTGTCCTTCTGACGGTATCCGAACGTATGACCACTTGGCGCTCGTCACGCAGACTTTGTTGGACTTGAACTGCGTTGAGGCGGTGATTTCGCAGAACAGTAAGATGGATATAACGATCATCTGCTGCTGATGTAGCCCTAGGTCTGCCCGTACCTGGGACGGCGATCGAATGCTCCAGTCTCTAGGTATCAACTGTAAACTCGTTGCATCGAAGATCTGTAAATTTAAAATCTTCGAGCGCCACCTCACGTTGCGCAACGCCTGCTTGAAGTAGTGCAACAGCTTAGGCTGCTTTCTCAGGTGTCGTATCCATTTAGACCGAAAAACGTCGCAAAAATACACGCATCTGAGCAACCGATGGACAAAAACTAAAGAAATGATAAGAAATATCCGACTACCCTCGTTGTAGAAAAAAATAATGCTAATCGCGAACTCTAGTCAAAACAGAACAAATCGTTAGCTGTCGGTATTTTAGAATAAATGTATAGTCATTTTAATCAGCATGAAACACACTTTATGTAGGTATAACTTTCATAGTTGTCAATTTTAAACATTTTGAGAAAATCGAATCGGAGTTCCTAGGTAGGGGTGGCGCGGTTTATTTGATGTCGAGTGTAATAATCTCGGAGTCTTCAAGAGTGAAAGTGTTCTTTCTAGGCAATCGTGCTCCATCTTTTACCACTTAAACGTTAGAATTGAACGTATTTAGTTTTGGTTTATCTTTGGTGTGGCTGTTGTCCAAAATAGTATCGCGCTATTTTTGACAGCGGATTAATCCGGATAATCGTTCCGATTGAAACGTTTTAGATTGTCAAATTCACATTTTGTTGCTGAAACATAGTCAGAAGTTAAGTTAGATCATTAAGTTAAGTTACACCAACGTATCTTCCAAAGATAAGTCAATTCCTTTCAAATAATCAACGCGATACGAAATGTGCATAACGTAACGTTTTTAGTTATGGTTTTACCATCCAATATTAGCGTGATTGCCCAAGTGAAGTCGCAGTAAAAAAAACTCACAGTATTTATGAAACCGGTCCAGTATCCCCAAGCTAAGGCTACCACCGAAGCCGTGAACAGCAAAGGGAACCTTAATACAGAGAGCTAGGAAGTCCAGCGAATACAGTTGACTGCCGGCCGTTTCGTCGTAACCACCA
The DNA here is from genome assembly GCA_963924445.1 of Philereme transversata. Classification (NCBI taxonomy): domain Eukaryota; kingdom Metazoa; phylum Arthropoda; class Insecta; order Lepidoptera; family Geometridae; genus Philereme; species Philereme transversata. Next base: position 22,486,981 of record OZ004342.1, on the reverse strand, counting down.
ATCAGGAAGTTCAGTACTAAAGGAGTCTGAAAGTAAAAAAGACATGACCCCTTGTTTGTGGACAGCCGCCATCATATGCGGATCTGTGAGATCAATTTCACGCGGGGGGCCAGAATTATGCAATTTAGAATTTACTTCAAGTTTTGTGTGCACAAATTTGTGCGTATTTTTATTTAAAAACAAACTTCGATAATTTTGTGAAAAGTTAATAAAAAAAATCTGACTACACTTTTATCATTTGAAAATGTTCTCACGTTTATTATGTACTGGCTACGGACAAACCTCCTCACACTTAACATTTCAAAAAGTAAATTTATTCCCTTCTCCACAAACATAGCTTCCCAACCTCCCCCTTCATTTAGTATCCGTGCACACGTTTGCTCCGGAGTTTCTCCTCCTTCAGCCTATTGCAACTGCTTATCTATTGAACGTACTACAGCTCTCAAATATCTTGGGGTCATGGTAGATGGAAGCACCTAGATGGAGAAGTAGATGGAAGAACCCTTTCCTGGAAGCAACAAATTGAATCCACGGTTTCGCGAGTCAGAAGACTCATATTCGTTTTTAAAAATTTAAGGTCTGTTCTGGATTTCAATTTACTGAAATCTATTTATTACGCATTAGCTCAATCCATTTTGGTCATATTGCATTGTATCCTGGGGTGGCTGTGTTAAAACCTTGATGCTTAGACTCGAGAGGGCTCAGAGAGCTGTCCTTAAGGTCCTTGCAAAAAAGTCCATCTGGTTTCCCACGTCCGAACTTTACTCACTCTGCCAAGTTCCCACTGTCCGACAACTTTTTATATTACAAACAACCTCGCGCAAACACTCACAGCTTGTTTATGATCCTAATATAACTGACTCTAAGCGCAGATCGGATCTAGTTTGCAAAACTGAAAAACGGCGTACGGCATTTGCCAGTCGTCATTTTTATTACCTTAGCCCCACACTATACTACTATATAACAGAGTCAACAAACACATTAATATATTTCCTTTACCCCGCTATAAATGTCAACCAAAATGTCTTCAGTGGCTCGTAACACTGTCGTATGAAGAAACTGAAGACCTTTAAAAAGTTGCTGTATATACTGTAGGACATACACACACAAGCACACACAAGTTCACACACACACACACACATACACACACACACAAGCACACACCCTCTCATACATACACACAAACTCACACACACACAAACTCATATACACATACGCGCACATAATCACACATGCTTATCTTGTATAATTTAAAAAATAATAGTAATAATGATAATTGGAAATAATAAACTCTGGAGGGGGGCGTTAGTGTTCGCGACACAGTTTATAACTTCTGCGAATACTATCGTGTTCCAGTATTGTTGTACCATGTTTTTGTTCCAAAATAAAGTTATTTGAAGTTAAAAGTTATTTGAGTAACCGCTTCTACAGCTGCCATTGTTTTTTTCTGGTATTTATAAAATTTCGGTTTATATGTACATATTTGCGACACATTGGCCTGGCGGTTGGTCCACTGAGAATGTTTGTAATATATATAAAAATCAATTGCCGTGCTTTAGTCTTGCATTAACTAGAAAATGGCTCGACTGAATTTTCTTTTCATTTAAAAGTAGATTGTTTACATTGAACCATTTTACGACCTTAGAGATTTCATTGTTTACATCGTCAAAATTAGTTTTTTGTTGTGTTTGTAATTTCCAGGACAAGGTTTGTTTAAAAGAAAATTCTGAAAAGAACGTCCGGGATATTTTAAATTCTGGAAAAACTGAAAGTGCTATTTCTATTTTATTTTGAAATTCTTGCGAAGCCGGGGTGATTTAGCTAGTGACTTCATAAATTATCTCTGAAACAAACTGCTCAACATGCGAAGTTGGGTCATTATCAGCTTTTTCAATTCTGACCAAAATTCCTCTTATCTATGCCACGGATAAAACAAAAAGAAAATTAATTCACATTCCATTAATATTGTATTAAATTAAAGGAAAAATATAAATAAACCTGTTAGCAGTTTTGTTTTTCAATACTTGCAAAGGATCTTCTTAGCTAAAGCAAATCGAATCATTAATTTAGGTAATTCAACCAACTTAGGAATATCTTTAGCTTCAGTTGTCGAGCTAATGAAAAACGTTGATATGTTTTTATCATATACTGATAAAATAATAATATGAGCTTTATTAAAGGGACATTGGCGTCTCTGAATTACATTATTTATAATAAACTCACCATTCTTTATTCACCCTTTGTCATCCCACTGCTGGGCAAAGGTCCCCCACTGTCTTCCAGGACTTTCGCTTGCGTGCCAAATCCCACCAATCTGTCTCGAAGGCATCGAAATCATCACGCCAGCGTCTACTAAGCCTTCCTCGGCGCCGTCGCCCGTCTTCAAGCATCCATAAGTGACGATCGTTGCCCATCTGTCGGGGTGCATTCGTCTTACATGGCCCAATCCCATCCCAACCTCAGCATTAAAGCATAAAATAAAACGATGGCCATTTTCTGATCACTTAATAACCATTAAAACCAATGGTGTAATTTAAACTGATAAAGCAATTCTTAATAGTGAAGAAATGAGATGCATAGCAATATAATTCAATTTAAACATTAATTATAATAATTGGTACCCCAGCCATAAACCGAAATTAATTAGATATTTTAAATAGCAATTAGCACTGATTTAAGATGCGCAGAATGAAAGTGTTACAAAAAACTTATAAATAAAACCAGCGTTTGCATGCCCGCTTAGCCTAGAACAGTGATGTATTATGTTTCAGATTTTATGACAGCAATAAATAATTTAATTGCACAATTTTTATTGCAAATGAAGCAACGTCACTGTCTATATATCTGACGCTTGTGACATTTATGAACCTGCCACGAGACCCCGTAATAATTTCTCGTGGTCCTTGCACTATTGCAAGTAAAAAAATAAAAAATATTTTGATTGCCAAAAGAGCCAAAATGGTGGGGGTCAAAAATTAAAAATAGGGTTACTAGGTCAGGTGGAGTTATCAAAGAGATTGATTTACACATTCCAAAACCATTTTTTTATTTTATTCAGTTTTGGAGTTATGATAAAAAAATACGAAAAAAATTATCCCCCACCCCTCAGTTATGACTGATTTTTGCGAAGTGAAAAATCTGAAATTGATTGATAGATAATGCATAGATTACAGGAGAACTATAACGAAGTCTGTACCTAGAAAAGTTTTTTAGATATTTGCCCCCCCCCGCACCCCTCCCGCCCCCTCCCCCCCTTCCCTCCTAAATTATCGAATGATAAGTGACACCGGACTTCGCAACTTGCCACTAGGTATGTTTAATTCTTCAACTGATATAATGTAAAGACCTCCTGTCTTGGCGAGTGAATGCTTATTGGCAGATATTTTTTTTTATCTAGCCTATGCTATCCTACTGCTGGGCAAAGGCCTCCCCCTCATCTCTCTACTTATCTCGATCATGTACCAAATCCTGTCAGCCTCTAAAAAGCGTCCAAATCATCACGCCAACGCTTCTAAGGCCTTCCACGGTGTTGCTTTCCATCCACAGGGATCCATCCAGTTACGACCTTAGCCCACATATTTGCTTGCATGCGGGAGTCCGAATCCTGTCTATTCTCTTGATACCTAAAATGCTGCGCCCCATCGCTCTTTGGCAAACCCTGCGCTTGGACTTTTGAGATTCAGTCAGTGACCAAGATTGGGCACCGTAGGTTAGGACAGGCAGAATACACTTGTGTTTTTGTATATGTGTTTTAGTGAAAACATTACCTAATGTTACATCAAGACTGTCTCCTATCTATGGTATCTATGTACACTCACCCCTCCTCTGAGGCCATGAACCAAGTTTTTCCTAGTGAAGTGAACCGCTGCCGCCGTGTCCAGCTCGTACTGATTCCTCATCTTGTACAACTGATAATTCTTGGTCACAAACTGTAAATACTAGATAAATTAATAACCACTAATCCCCAACTTGCTTATAAAACTCGATATCGTATCAAAGCCATTGGGGCGACCTGCAGTAAACTCAATAAACATCTTGTGTCAATTCCATCCACTCTCTTTCTAGTTTTAATGCTGTAGAGTGAGCAAGTAAACAACAGCAGTAACACTTTGCCGTCGTCTGTTTTTCGTAAAGAATACAATCCGGGCCTCTTAAACGTAAGAGTGAATAGGTTTCTTCTAGATCTTCGTGCTTCATCGCTTACCATCAGCTAAGATTGTAAAAAAACGAAGAACTATCCAGTTTAAAAAAAAAGTAAGAGTGCTTGTTCACAACAGACCTCAATCCGAATCCAGATTTATTTTCTCGAATGTAACCAATGGCATCAGTTGAAGGGAAATCCCAAGAAAGTTTTTGCGGATTGTGTATTTGGATATGTGATGGTCAAGCGTTTATGGGCCAATAAATGTTGTGTGCAATAAAGTCTTAAATAAATTAGAGTATAGACAACAAATTAGATAGGAACAGATGTAATGTTTAGTACAACAAGAGAAAACAGCCGCACACACACATAGATGCGTGCGTACGTGGATCTTGGGTCAAGTCAGTCGAAACTTAGAACAAATTGAACGGAGATCCTCTTACGTGGGCATCTATGTGTGCGTATACTCGTATCTGTTCTAACCTTTAATTCTGTTTCTATTCTGTGTTAAAACATACAGCTGTCAGAGCACATCAACATAGTCTTACATTCATCAGTGGCATAGTGTCCAAACGCCTTTAAATAGTTTCCATTTGATTGTTCGGTGATATCATAAATAAATGTTTTTAATTTGATTAGATTGGACTTGCATCCGTACTCTACCTGAGAAAACTGCACGGCTTCACCCGGGTCACCAACAACACCCATTAGCAGCGTATCCGCTATCTCATGGAGCTTGTTTTCATCTGAAATAAGCAGCTTTGCTAAAAGGCATTCTTTTCATGTTTTTGGCTTACTTAGTTTTGATATAAGTTTTGAAACTATCATGATTGATAACACTATTTTTATTAAAAACGGGATATTTGAGTTCACAAATCATAGTTCATAGTTACATAGTTTTGACTTACTATGCTCATTATGTCCAAATTTGGAATCCAAATTGTCCAAATTTGGAATAACTCGAACTTTTGAAATAAATGGTGTTAATATCTCTAAAGACTCATTAGCAGGATGTTATAACAAGATACTAGATTAATTTTCAATTATTTTCAATGGTCTTATGACCAATGTATTTTTAGACGCAAGAGGTTTAGAAATCGTTTTTATAAAATTTGCAAATATTTATTTCAGGTCTTAGGGTAGCGGTGCCATAAAACCTTTAATCCCACTTCATAATTTACTAACATCATAATTCTCGAAAGTAATTTCTGACTATGCATGGTGAATGTTGGGGTTTAACTTATTGAAATTCTAAATTAAATACATTTTGGTTGAGTAAACAGAAAGGTTACTGGGCTTGTAAGTTCCACGTATTTAATATTATTCAAAAGGTTGAAATGCCAAGTAATTGTGTCTTTAAATACGCACTTAAAGTACTTAGTTGACGCACAGCAATTTTACAAAACCTTAGTTGTGGCAATTTGAAAATGGGGACATACATAATCGTGAAAATGTTGGCCTTGCGAGTGCAAACAATTGTTAATACTTCCATCTATCTTACGATCAGACATCTTCAGTGACCTTTTATTACTTTATGAGTGTTTTAACATCAATTCAATACTCTGTTATTCGTTTTATAAAATTAGCGTGGCCTGGATAAGTGGTTTATAGTTTGCAAGGTAGCAGTTTAGCATCTGAACCTTGACTTTACTTTCAAATCGGCCACTTCTTTTTCCATAATATTTAGACAAGTTAACACGAAAATTCAGACATAATTCTAGTTATTTATTAAGACGGGTATTCATCGCGTATGTGACTCAACCCGTGACCACGACTGTTGCAACACAGCCGAACGTCCCAACAAATTAAAAAGGTACATTTTACCGTTTTAATTAATAATTATGTACAGTGATCGCGAAAGTTTGAAAAATACTATAATTCTAGTTATACTTAGTTTCAATCAATCGTTCAGTTAGACGTGCCTAAGAGTTTTCCTAATATTGAACTCACGATCAATACATAAATACCAATTATTTTTTTTTTTAGTTTCTTATACCTAGTAGTACATTTTCTTGTGAAAGGACTCGGCCGGGGAAGTACACCATACCGATTTCTGCCCCAAAACAGCATTGCTGTGTTTCGGTTTGCAGGGTATGGTTACCAGTGAAATTACAGGCACATGAGACTTTACACCTATATGCCTCAAGTTGGACGCAGGATAGTACATTGTAAGACACCTTTCTAAGGTGCGTGACCTACGAGGCAATACTTTGTTATAGGCGATGGTTACCACTTAACATCAGGTGGACCATACGCTTGTTCTATATCCAGGTGGAATAAAAAAAACAAAACCCTTCATATTTTGGGATACCATTATCCCTCCAATGTAAAACAAGACTCATCGCAAGCCGTTCCCTAGACAGGAGTTTCGTGGAAAAGAGATAAACTTTAAAAGTTACGCAATGCTGTCACATGAAGAGACGTGCGGCAGATTTACGGGAAACGCGAGGCTTTTCTAGTTGATCTCTCATACGTAAATCCCTGGGAATCTCTTTGTTACGTAGGGTCTATTTTGGTCTAAATGGGCTTAGTATTTTGTTAGTCATTCTTAAAAGTTTATTTTCTTATGTTTAAAAAACGAACAGGAGATTGTGTTTATCCTAGGTAGGTGTTGGTATTGCTACACAATTTTCGTTTCAAAATAATTACGTAGATAAAACGTACCTAAAATAAACATAAACAAGTAACTTTTTAACAAATATATAATCAACTTATCCAAACTACTTAACTAATTTTGATGAAATTTCTATGATTCCAATATGAAAGTATGTATGTATATCCTTTCAAATAAAAAATATTTTTTCAAATCAGTTGATAAATGACGGAATTCTGAGGTAACAAACATAAAACCGAATTGCGTCCCTATATTATTTGAGGGTTGTCCTCGATTCTTTGGGATCCCATCGTCCCATTTTATTTAAAAGTGTAATACCCCCTGGGAAGTATACACTTTTAAACAAAAAAATATTTTTTCGAATCAGTCCTGGGCCCGTAGCCAAATTACATTCGCTACGAATCTATTCGATTTCTACATACATTTGTTGTCGCTGTATCAGTGGTATCTCTATAGCATGTGTCAAATCCCATACATTTTCGGACGTACTCGTATCGACTAGCGTCATCGCTAATCGACTGTAACTTGGCTAAGCCCTCAGGAGTCTTCGAGTAATCGGGAAACATATCTACATTAAAAAAAAATCGACGAATTGAGAACCTCTTCCTTTTTTTGAAGTCGGTTTAAAATAACAACCATTAATGTACTACGCAAATAAAACGTAAAAATATGAGGAAACCCGAGATGAAAATGCGGGTGGAAACATATCGACGTATTTGTAATCTGAGCATGAACCTTGACAAAAAGAGGAAAATTTACGAAACTATAATATATTAGATAGAAAGTATATAGTGAGGTTGCGGATTATTTCCTACTGGTGGTGACCCTGAAAATTATAAATAAACAAATAATATATAATAATATATTATTTGCCCCAAACTATAATATAATATATAGCAATAAATAATATAATGATAGAATAATTATATATGTATTTTAAGGCAATAAACAAAAAAAACGTATATAATTGTTAGAGAAACAACCAAACCTGGATTAAATATCTGTAGATCATGCAAACATTTGTTCTACGGTGGGAATCGAAAATACAACTGCGTCGTTTCTAAAAAGCTATTAGAAACTAACAAACCTTCCCCTATTATCTACTATGACCTACTATATGACTAATTACCTATTATGACGACCTCCGTGGCGCAGTGGGCGTATAGCCGGCTGAGACGCAGGAGGTAGTGGGTTCGATTCCCGCCACGGAACAAATGTTTTCATGATCTACAGATATTTGTTCCGTGTCTGGGTGTTTTCTATATATTAAGTATGTATTTACAAAAAAAAGTATATAAGTATTCTATCAGTTATCTGGTTCCCATAGTACAAGCCCTGCATAATTTGGGGCTGGTTAGCGCCGTGTGAAATGTCCAGCAATATTTATTATTATTATTATTATCTATATTATCTAAATAAAATATAGCATATAGCACTCAGAAATAGTGTTGCTTTTTATCTGTGAAAGATAAAAAGCTACACTATTTCTGCTACCGATTACATACAAACTTACCCACGAAATATTATTTATAATATTAATTATTTAAACTTTATTGTAGACACTCGTAAAAGTACTAGCTTAAATAATCATAGAGCAATGGACAACCTTACAAATTGTTAACTTGCAACTGGTTCTTTTGTAAATAAATTTAACTAGGTCAAAAACCTTCTACGCAGTTACTATTTTTATACCAGAGAATAACAATTCGATGTATTTCTCATCTAAGCGCTTTTTGATAAGGTCACGTTGTGATTTAGGTCCAGGCTAAGTCGTCTCAATGACCTACCACTTCGCAACCATTTTATTGGGTCCACTCTATGCCACTGTTAACAGCCCTCTTTTTTATAGTTATTTATGCGAAAACAGGCTTACGGCCAGGAGAGGGGGCAATAATTTAAATTGTACTTGTAATTAAAATACGTAATTGAAATACAAATACGTATTTTGTATTTGTCATTGAATAACTTCTTAAAAATGTAATTTGTAATTAGTATTTCAAACACCTGACGCTGAGGCTTCAAAATACATCTGAACATAAATACATTTAGCGATCTTATTCATGGAACGTTTTTATACAGAAAATAACGCTCGATAGTTTTAACTATTCTTAAGCAAAATGGCGACCGCTAAATATCTTTAAAGTTGGCAACACTGCACCCGTACAACGTCAACGTATCACGTCAAATTGTCAAGACTGTATTTTTTATATTAAATAAAAATAGTTAAAATACAGTATTTTGTATTTTATATCTATATCAAATACACGACTCAAAAATATTTTGTATTTCGTATTTTAAATATGTGCGAGATAGTATTTTGCAATTTGTATTTTAATTAACGCAAAGCATATATTTTGCCCAGCTCTGCTTACGGCCCACCTGATGGTAGGCGGTTACCGTCGCCTATTGACATCGGCAACACTCGGGGTAATGTCAATGCGTTCCCCAATCTGTAGAAACCTCTACATTTTTCTTGCTACCACGTCGTAGCCTAACGGGAAAACCTCCGATGGAAGCTCATTTCACATCTTGCAAGTATGGGGTAGAAAAAATCACGTGAAGCGTGTGGTGCGCGATACCCAATTGTCGATGATATGTGGTTAAGCTTTATTCCATTTCGATAAGTGCGGATATGTGGTCAAGCTTTATTCCGTTTCGATAAGTGTCGTCAACATTCGTCATATCTCGGATGTTGACGAACATTGAGTGTGCTGAGGACAGTTTTACCTTGTCTCGTGATATCTTATTTCGAGACTTGGCAAATGTTTGGCCTAAAGGCCTTAGTTCTCTCGGATTCTCCGCTAAGTTTTCTCACCATTCTTTACGACGAAGACCGCTTGCGTGTTGATCTGGTCAGCAGCTATCATTACGAAGTCTGTGCATTGCAATCCGAGCAGGCATTGCAGGTTGACGTTCATTGTGGAAAAATATAACAAAAATGTAACACAAAAGCCACAAAAAAGTAAAATACGTAGGTATCAAAAATCTCAGTCAAAAATACGAGTACAAGTATACTAAAATGTCAAGTTGACTTGAAGTTTGTAAAATTTATATCGGCGTAAGTCAACGCGAAAGGTTCTACTCGTGAAAAATAATAACTTTCCCAATCTATTTCGCGCCTAAATAAATGAATTAAATGTAAATCAAACATTCATTTGAATCGTTTAGGATCGCTTGATTTCAGAACACGTAACTTGCGTTGCAAAATATTCTCGCATCGTTTTCTCGTGGAAAATAGAGATATCTTCGTCTTCTTCTCCGACCTCCGTGGCACAGTGCGAATAGCCGGCTGAGACGCAGGAGGTAGCGGGTTTGATTCCCGCCGCGGAACAAATGTTTGCATGACCTACAGATATTTGTTCCGGGTCTGGATGTTTTTCTACATATTACTAGCTGACCCACCCGCGTCTTCGCACGCTTGAAATTTCCCGTTTCCGTGGGAACTTCGGGATAAAAACTATATGAAGCACTCTTGTCAAAGTGATGCTTCAACAAAAAAAAATAATTGAAACGGTCGACCCGTTTCGGAAGAGTGCGTCCACAAACACCGTGACACGAGATTTTTATGTATTAGATAAGTCTGTATTTACAAAAAAAACTTTATAGATGTTCTATCAGTTTTCTGGTCCTTATAGTACAAGCTGCTTAGTTTGGGGCTAGATATCACTGTGTGAAATGTCCAGCATGTTTTTTATTCTTATCTTATCGGGACTACAATGGATCAGCCTATCATTATGCATTCTATTTACCCGTTGTTCGGTTAAGGGCAGATTCTGTTCATGGCAGACTCTGGTTATGGCAGATATCGTGTATTTTTGAAGTGAAAAATTCTTTAGCATTGCATCGTTATGATTTGAAAGTCGATGAAACGAAAAAGCGACCGTAAAAAGAGACAGACACATAAATTCATAAGATTTAAAGTGGGAGAAAATGAGATAGGAAGCATTATACAGTGTTTCTTATGTTCGTGGTTCTCTTTGTGCTTTGCACTTTTTAGCATCGTTATGATTTGAAAGTCGATGAAACGAAAAAGCGTCAGTAAAAAGAGACAGACACATAAATTCATAAGAAAGGTTGAAAGGTGGTTGGTTGGGGGGTTGGTTTTTCGAAGGTTTCACTACTACCATGTGTGAATTGCACACATGCTTTTTTTTATCTCTTTGTTGGCACTTCGGTGTTTCCCTGAAAATAAAAATCAAATTTTTAGGGTTCCGGACTAATTTGGTATAAACGGAACCCTTAAATATAAATAATGCTGGATATTTCTAACCCCAAACCTACATAGCAAAGCTTATATTATGGGAACCAGATAACTAATAGAATACATAAATACATATGTAAATAGGTATACCTATTATAAAGAGTACAACCAGAGGAAAAATCTTTAGATCATGCAAACATTTGATTCTCGACGGGAATCGGACCCGCAAACCCTACGTCTCAGCTGTACTCGTACGACCACTGTGCCATGGAGGTTGTTAATCAACGAGAAGAACGAATTAGAATTCTGCTATGTTTCCATAATAAGTAAAGTGAGTCTATGTTCCCGATTATGTGCGTTTCCATCGGAGAAAACCGATATACATACTAAATACTGCTATAAAATCTAAATATTGAGTGGCCTTTCCTTAATTGAGTTGGTTAAAATACAGAACATATCTACAGGCTGTTTGGTGGAATCTTTTTTTTATTTTAACCTGTTTCATCCCATTGCTGGGCAAAATACTTAAAATATACTACGTATTTTGTTATGTACGACATTAAATGAAAACAAGGGTAGGGTTAGTGGCTAGTATTGTTATAATAATAGGTTTTTTCAAATTCACTACCTGTATAAAAACGATTACCGGATAAATATTCAAGCTACCGGTATTAAACTCATCTCTAAAATTAAATACGATTCCAGATATGTGTTTTAAATTAATGTCGTACATAACAAAACAGGTTGTATAGAAAAACATTAAGACCCGGATCAAATATCTGTAGAGCATGCAAACATTTATTATGCGTCGAGAAACCCTCCTGCATTTCAGACGGCTATTCGCCACAGAGGCCATCATATACTTTGGTACTACATTTTTGTTAGCTAAATCTATCTATCTACCTATCTGTCCTCCCTTGGGGTATGCCAACGTGCAATGGAGCGCAGTATCCTGGGCGTGAAACCCACGGACCGAATCAGTAACTCGGTTATACGATTCCGAACACAGGTGGCCAACGTCGCTCAAAAAGCTGGAAGACTCAAGTGGGACTGGGCCGGATACGTTTGCCGTATGCCAGACACAATGTGGGCGAAGACCACCCCTGAATGGCTCCCAAACTACGGACGACGCCCGTGTGGAAGGCCCAGGTGAAGGTGGCGGAATGAGCTAAACTCCTACCTCAAGGATTGGCCCCTACTTGCAATCAACAGAGACGAGTGGAAAGAGGGAAGGGAGGCATTTGCCCTGCAGTGGAACACAACAGGCTTATAATAATATAATAATAAATCTATCTAACATAGGCTTGCTAGCTTTAATGTTCAATGTGAGAACCTTATGACCGGGAAGTACCTTTGTACACACTTACGTATGTAATATACATAGATTAGGTACCTGTACGTATATTGCTGGTAATGTTACATAACATCGGATGATAGAGTAGGTACTTCGAAGATAGCTTAGGATCGTCAATCATGAAGGAAGGTTCCATTTCTACGTAACAAATGTATAAATAACGCCAATGTTCGGATAACACTACAAAAATAAAAATACTACATGTATAAAATACTTAAATTATAAAGAGATACAGTTTGTTTGCATAGGGTAGCCTCAGAAAACACTGAACCAATTTTGAAAATTGTTTCACTGATGAACAACATTATCTCTGAATGCTGCAGGCTATATTTTATTTTAATAAAAATTCGTGTGAAGCCGGGGTGGGTCGGCTAGTATTGAATAAGAGCTAAACAAATTAGACATGGAAATGATTGCTATTTTTAAATCATTTTCATTATGATCATATGATATTTTATATACCACTGCTATTTCACATGTGAAAAATCACGGACAACGGAAACGCCCGATGAAGTCCGAAGAAATGCAAATGACTGTGATTTGTAACAGACCCGAATGACTGCGACCTATATACGATGAAAACCGAAAATGATTTAATTTGAATGATTTTTTGCAGGTTATGCGAAGGAAAATAGCAGGTGAGGCATATGATTTTTCACATGCTACTTTTGAAACGTTCCATTCTTAATACGAATTGACCACATTCACTTTTGGTGGTATGCGATAATGTGGTCTAAGACACCAAGTTCTAGGGATATTAATCACTTTTTTCTTGCCATATAGAGTTCTAGATTGTAATTTTCGGGAAAGAAGACGACGGTAGAGTGTCCCATACCATAGCTGTATGAACCACAGTGAATGCGAATGGGTGGTAGATACCTATGCCGGGTAGGGAGCCATGCATCTACTTGTTCTTATATGGAATGAAGATGACGAGATTAGATCATATAGTCTTATGTACCAGTTGACCCGCTCTGACTTCGCATGGGAGGAAGTTAAGTACTGCGCACGTTTGCAACCTCAACTAGGTTCACAGGGTTTCACACGCATAACTTCGACGCCAGAATTGGTCACTAGAAATACAAAATATAACCTTTAGTTTACTAACGGATTGCTGCAAGATTGAAATCTGCAATCTACAGCTTGAATTTTCTACAGAGTCATTGAATTTTCTAGATTTCCCGAAGTAGTGCGGTATGGGAAATTCCCATGATCCATTGTAGGTATGTACCATCCCGTTGGGACTATTGTTCCGCTTATCTCGGCAGTGGGAATCTTTACTTTTCATTAGGTTGAGCAACGGTGATCTTGGCTTAGGGTGTTGCAAACTAGATTTTGCTCATCGCTTTAACTGTAGAAATCAAATTATTGGCCATGGTCAAGGGCAAGTGAAGTCTTTTTCCAGTCAGGGTCTGTCTTGGTCTATGCCATCCAGCCACCTAAGTGGCTGCCATGGGATCTCTTGCCATCTGACTTGCCTGTTAGAAGAGTCTCTATAATTAATTAGCGTTACTAATTTTTTTTTGAAGTGATAACTTCTTTAGGCGCATTGGGCATTTTTTGAGATGGGAAAAATCATTAAACTCGTGACACTGTTACCACTACTGTTACCGACACCTCTATCTATAAGTATATATATATAAGTCTATAAGTAGTGAAAACTTCTTTAGGCGCGTTGGGCATTTTTTGAGAAGGGAAAAAACCATTGAACTCGCGACACTGTTACCGTTACGGTTACCAACACCTCTGTATATAAGTAATTATGTACTGTATTGTTCAAGTTTTCACTTCTCTCAGCACTCCCGGAATGTCACTTTTTTTTAATACACAGCTATATTAAAATAATACATAGATATATAAGATATTAGATATATATAATATCATATATACTTATAATATATAGCCAGATCCGGAGCCAATGCCTGTAGGTCATGCAAACATTTGTTGCGGGAATCCGACCGCGGTCCACTGCGCGGCGAAGGTCGTCTTTTGACGCTAGAGCACTTAGGAATAAACATTATAGAAAGCGACCAAATATCAAATCTTTTCCTATATGACATTATGTGTAATATGAAACTATCACATCCACATTAAATTAGGCGAAGACTATTAATAATCGTATCTACTTATTTGTTTTGTTTATACGTTAAGATAAATCTACGTATGCATCTGTCGTGCATTCTTTGCCCTTGAGCGCAATCTTCGCGATTTGATTTGAAAACGTGAGTGAGCACTTATTCTACCTAACTACCAACCGGTACTTGCGCTACACGACTTTTCCTATTTATTGCTGCTGTAACAAAGTTTAATACGTAAAAATCAAATAGGTATTAAAAAAAAAATTGTATAAAACTTCAAACAGTTTGACAATGGGCTCCGCTTATCTATCAACAGATCATCACACTAATATTATAAATTCGAAAGTTTGGATGTTACTCAAACACGTCGTAACGGCTGAACCGATTTCGATGAAATTTGCTATGTACGTAGATTATAATCTGGATTAACACATATACCACTTTTTGTTGACAAACAACGCGTGCGAAGCCGCTGGCAGAAGCTAGTTATCTATAAAATATAATTCATAATTCTTTATTGTTCGTGAACCTAGGTACATGGTTGATGGTTGAACTTATAAATAGCACTATTCTAGGTTCTGCCATTTAGGCGTACAAACATTTATACAGTGTGTCCCTGGATAAAGTGCAACCCCGAAAGGGGGTGAAACTAGATCAAAAATTATCGACAAAAAAATAGAAAAAAAAAAATTAAAAAAATTTAGTATATACTTTATTGATGAATTAAAATTTTTATTGCTCACTAATGACTCTATTTAATAAAAAAATTATTTCTTCCAAAGTAGTAGGTCTATTTTGTTAAAATAAAAACCATAATCATGTCAGATATGTGACGATGACGATAAAATAACAAATAACTCACAAACAAGTGGCTATCGTGACTTAAAGTTTAATTTTTGTATTAAAATTACATTTTTTAGGCTGTTTTTTTCCAATAAACTCCAAAAATCTTAAAATTAAGCCTATAATACTAGAAATTTTTATGACTTTTTATTATTGTCTATCATAATAGCTTTTAAATAAAATAAAAACCTACGTTCTAACATAAAAAATGTGCTGGCTAGGAGCATTTAAAGTTGACCACTGATTACGTCACCACTCAGGTAGAGACCCTTTTTTAACTTATATTGTTGTAGATTATGGTCGCTGGGCCTGTTCTATGAAAGATGAAGGGTGGGGATCGAAACAGGACTCACAACAAGGCACGCCAGTCGCTCCGATATTCTCGCCGCTGCTACCGCCTACCGTACCTTACTGCGCCTTCAAGTTTTTGTTACGTTGTTTTGCTTTTGTTTTGTTTTTGACTTTTTGTTACGTTTTTGACTGTACTTTGTTGTGTTGTGGAGATGCCGCGATTGACTGAGTTCTCTCCGCGAGAAATCGCTGACATCCATTATTATTATGGTATGTCACGTGGACACACAACAGTCGCTCGTTCTGCATACATAAATGCGTTTCCGAGCAGACTTATACCGTCAGCACGAAATTTCCAAGAAGTTCACCGAAAGTTATCCAACATCGGACTTGGATTAGCAAGAGATCGCCGTGAGCAACAAGCTACCATTACTGACCATTCCATAGAAGAGGCCGTTTTAAACGATTTGTTTGCTGATCCCACAACCAGCATTAGACGCTTAGCTTTGCGTCACGGTATATCAAAAACATCCGTATGGCGAATTTTGAAAAAGAAGGGATTGCATCCATACCATTATCAGCGAGTACAGCATTTGCATGAAAATGTAGACAATCGTGCAAGATGCGTAATGTCTACGTGGATTCAACAAAAAATTAGAAATAATCCACAATTCCTAAAAAAAATTTTATGGATGGATGAAGCGAAATTCACCCGGAATGGAATCACAAATTGCAGAAACTTACATGTATGGTCCGAGGAAAATCCACACCTAAAGAGGGCGTCTACTTTTCAAGTGCAATTTTCAGTTAATGTATGGGCAGCTCTAATAGACGACACGCTGATTGGGCCAGTTATTTTACCCGCAACATTAAATGCCGAAAGTTTTTTAAACTTATTAAGAGACGATCTGCCACTACTGCTGGAAGATGTTCCGCTGGCTACAAGGCAACAGATGTATTTGCAGATGGACGGATGCCCTGCGCACTACGGGCGCAATGTGCGAAGGTTTTTAAACGAAAACTACGCTAATAGGTGGATCGGCCGGGATGGACCAGTCGGGTGGCCGGCACGTTCACCTGACCTGACACCCCTAGACTATTTTCTGTGGGGTGTTATGAAACAAAGAGTCTACAGAACGACCGTAGACACCGAGGCAGAGTTACAAGATCAAATCATGCGATGTGCCGATGAGATAAGAAGTGACCCAGAGATGGTGCTTAGAGCCACACAACAAATCGCTCTTCGTGCGGCAATGTGCCTACAACAACAAGGAAGCCATTTTGAGCATTTAATGCATTAAACAAAACCCTTATTTCATACTTACATGTAATAAGTTAAATAAAAATGTTGTAACTAAAATTTGATTTTTAATACTACCTGAGCAGCAAAAAAAACGTGTCTCTACCTGAGTGGTGACGTAATCAGTGGTCAACTTTAAAAGCTCCTAGCCAGCACATTTTTTATGTTAGAACGTAGGTTTTTTTTTATTTAAAAGCTATTATGATAGACAATAATAAAAAGTCATAAAAATTTCTAGTATTATAGGCTTAATTTTAAGATTTTTGGAGTTTATTGGAAAAAAACAGCCTAAAAAATGTAATTTTAATACAAAAATTAAACTTTAAGTCAAGATAGCCACTCGTTTGTGAGTTATTTGTTATTTTATCGTCATCGTCACATATCTGACATGATTATGGTTTTTATTTTAACAAAATAGACCTACTACTTTGGAAGAAATATTTTTTTTATTAAATAGAGTAATTAGTGAGTAATAAAAATTTTAATACATCAATAAAGTATATACGAATTTTTTTATAATTTTTTTTTCTATTTTTTTGTCGATAATTTTTGATCTAGTTTCACCCCCTTTCGGGGTTGCACTTTATCCAGGGACACACTGTATAACAATTTTATTAATTACTACAATATTTATCTTGATATTACATATTTTGTCGATGATAAAATTAATACAATTCAGAATCACATTAAATCAAATAGAGAAAACAGTTATTAAAAATTCAAGAAAAATGTCAAAAGATTTGCATAAATAAGAACAATAATAATCACAATCATGTAGAATAATAATAGTTATGTCAAATGGAGATGTCAATAAATTAAAAGTAATTGCAACAATAATAGATTTATATAAAATAATGTTAAATAATATTTTGGTCATTAAGAAATTCTTTTACAGTGTAATATGCTTTTTTAACTAGAATATCATTCAACTTGCTGTTAAATTCATTATTGGAGAGCAAGCGAACAGAATTTGGAATTTTGTTGTAAATAGTAGGAGCCATACAGAACACACTGCTACGTAGCCATTGCGTTTTACATGGTACATTTTTTAAATTACCTTCTAAGCGGCTTCCAACTGCAAACTCTTCAAATAGTTCGAGGTTCCTTTTTACAAAAATCGATACTTCATTAATGTAAATTGCTGGAAGTGTAAGTATTTTTAATTTGATAAAATTATCCTTACAAGTATCTCGTCTACGTAATCCACACATTGCTCTTACGCAGCTTTTTTGAGCCTTAAAAACTCTAAGATTTTCCGTCGAGTTCCTCCAAAAAATAGTTCCGTATCGCAAGATCGACGATACATACCCATGATAGGCAGTAAGTAGAGTGGATATATTTGATACTTTACTTAACTTAAAAAGAGCATATGAAAATTGTTTTAATCGTTTACTCACATTATCAATATGTATTTTCCAATTTAATTTATTGTCAATTGTAAGTCCCAAAAATTTTGTTATGTCTACTTCATTAACTTTAGTGCCAAGGTAGTTAATATCAATGTCTAAATATGAATTACTATGTTTAAAATTCATAAGAAATGTTTTAGTCAAATTTATATTCAAATTATTCGTCGATAGCCAATTGATAAAAGATGTCAAGGTTGAATTAATGTCAAACTGAAAATTATGTGTCTTATCATTAATAAATAAAATAGTACTGTCATCGGCGAATAGAGTCATAGAGTGATTAGTTATCTGAGGCAAGTCATTTATATAAATTAGAAATAAGAGTGGGCCTAGGACGCTTCCTTGGGGAACTATTCTAGCAACTGATTCATATGTTGTTTCAATGTGTGTTTTAGGACATATTTTACTAACCTGGGTCACTTGAGTTCTATTACTAAGGTAAGACTTTATTAGTTTATTTGCCGTACCTCTGATACCATAAATGTCAAGTTTATGCAGTAAAATATTATGTTTAACGTGATCAAACGCTTTGGTCATATCCATATATAGAGCCATGACCGTATGTGAATATGCATGTTGGTTGTTTTTTCTTCAATTTGTTTTACATTAAAATAAACCATATTTTTATTTAAAATATTCTTTGACCATAACAGTATTGCTACACCAAATTGTTGCTTCAATCGGATGTCCAGAGCTCTCAGGAATATTTTACGAAATATTCGTTTCTGGAGAGAGGATAAAATAGGGCCTCGGTGCGAACTTTTTCAATCAACCCCTTTGGGAAGATTTTACCGGTAATTGGAAAAAGTTTGATTTCTGTTATAACGTAAGTAGGTAGCTACTAAGAATAACTTTCAGATTGTTTTATTTTAGAAACTATCATGGTCATCATGCTTGCAACTGCGTTCGTCGCAATTGCAAGCATGATGACCAAGCATGATTTAGAGTTAACTCACAAATCATGGTGAATATCCGGGTTTTATTTATAATATGTATTTTAGTAATAACTCTATCAGTTATTTGGTACCCATAGTACACAACAACAAGCTTTGCTTAGTTTTGCGCTATATAGCGCTGTGTGAAATGTCCAGCTTTATTTATTTTAAGGCACTGGTCCAAAATACATGTACAAGGCAAATCTATATCCTATATATATAGAAAATACTTACATCGTACGTTTAAACTTAGTTTAAATGGTATACACCTAGATTAGTAGGTCTGCGCTATCCCAAACTGTTTAAAAGACCTTTGCTATCACACAGAAATGCTGACGATTCCCGTCTGCCCATCACAGGCAGGATCCCGGGAATTTACCAGGAATTCTCAGGACAGGCATTTTGCGGGAATTCCATCAGGAACCCTCAGCATGGCGGGATGTTTCTTGTGGCTGAACTTATAATGTAGTTATAAACAAGTTTAATTATAGAGGCGGGATGATTTAAGAGACGTATGAGAATTTACTTTGCCTGATTTATAACTTACACGCTTCCGCATTGGGTTTGCGCGCGTGTTTCGTCAATAAAAACAATAACCCTTCTTCAGCACAGTCGGATAAAAGTAGCATATGTCCTAATCTCCGTCATAATGTATCTATATACTAAATTTCAACGAAATCGGCCAAGCCGTTTAATCGTGAAAACGTAAGAAACAGACAAACAATTTCAAATTTATAATATTAGTATGGCTCTGTTTCCCGGCTTGGTTGCTGAGAAAAAGTGGTTAAAATTTACGTTTTAAAGTGATCCTTGTGATTTTAATGAGTAAATAAATATTTATTTCTATGATTTTGTTCGTGGCGCTAAAACATAAACTGTGTTAGATCTACTTAGTGTAGTTACTTAGACTTAGGGTGCAATTTTGATCGTCAATATCAAACATACCATTTAATATTTTTTGGCATATGTGTCGAGTACTGCCTTATGCAAGCGACTATTCAAAAATGGTAAACACAAAGTACTTATTTTTTAAATAAAACGATGTTTCCTTTAACTGAAATCGGCCGTTACGATTTTGTGTGCACCTCTTCTAAAATGTATACATTTTAAACAAAGCCTTATTAGTATTTTTCAAACTTTCACGATCACTGTACATAATTACTGATTAAAACGGGTATTTATCGCGGGTCCACCCGTGACCACGGCTGTTGCAACAGAGCCGTAACGTCGGGATAAAAAAGGTACATACGCGATAAATACCCGTTTTAATCAGTAATTAAAGCCATTACTCTGATAACATTCACTCCAAACAAACCTTCAACAGATTTATGTAGACTAAACTAAAATAAATCAGTATACAATAAGATGACAGCAGAAGCCTTCTAAAGAACAGTGTACAAGTGCTGGCAGTGCACCAGGATGCCAGACACCTTATCGCTTACTACTGGAGTGAGCCTCGGCTTGCTGGCCGGCATCGTCTCAGGGGTGTGCTATCTCGTCGCCAACGGAGTCACCTGGCCTAAGTAAGTACCTAGCCCTAGAAATAAAAAAAAAATCTAAAAAGAGCTCTTAAGTTTTTTAAAAATAGCGCGATAACTTCAGTGGATTCGAGAGGGAATGGTGGGAATCTGCCAAGGATCGCGATAGGTGGAAGGAGTTGGGGGATGCCTTTGCTCAGCATTGGGAAAATATAGGCTAACAAAAAATCCCTAACTTTTACATGGACTTTTACATGGATGATGGAACTTTCACATTTGGATGGAAGTAAATTTTTAACATTCTGAGAAACATAATGATGAGAATTAATGAAATACTCTTTATTGCACACCCAACAAAAATACAGTAACAAAGGAAATAAACAATAAATAACAGTACAATGGGCGGTCTTATCGCTAAAAGCGATCTCTTCCAGATAACCTTTGGATGGACAGAATAAACAAAAATCAAAAGACGGCGGTGTACGAGTACTCTTAAGCATAAACATACATAAACAGAACCCATAAAATAATATATACCTACATATTGATTATGTATAATAATATTAAACATAAACTTAAATACATACAAATAATATATAAATAAACTACACTACATAACATGGAGGATAAATAACATAAACACTAGCTAGCAGTTACGAGACAAAGAAAGAAAATGGTTGTTTAACTTGACATTGAAAATAGAAATAGATTGGGACAACCTTATGGACAAAGGTAAAGTAACATAGTTATAAATTACAAATCTTGTGGATCCTGAAACCCTGAAAAGCATGGTTTGTTGGCTTACTACCGTAAAATATATCTACACAATACATTTCAGATTGTTAATTAAATTCATATTATCTACACAATTCTGTACTCAATTTCGCATATCCAAGATCTCTTTAACCATAGAACTACTTTTTGCCGGACTCTGCATCATCCAGGTTCGTAGCGACATCTACTAGCGTTGGAATGAAACTGAGCTTAAAACATATAACTTACGGTAGAGCAGTGATGGGTTGTAAAAGCTTCCATGGGCAACCTCCAGTTCCCACATTTCGCTACTAGATGGCATCACAATACATAACAATGTTTAATTGTGCGTTGTGTAAGATTAAATCTTTGTAATTACATTAGACAAGCAATTCAGATTCTGCACGGCTAGAGTTCTAAATATTTGATTGATTGATATTTAGGTACTTACTTTAAAAAGCCACAACTTATGATAACTCTTGATTGGAATTATCACACAGAACCACTTATCAAAAACACTACTATCTTCTTGCAATTGTACCATACCTATTTCTACCGCCAAGTAGCACTGCTGTGTTTCAACTTTACACCTGTATGCCTCAAGTTGATGGACGCAAGGCAGTGCATCTTAGGGCACGTTCCTAAGGTGCGTGACCTACGCAATACTTTATTATAGGCGGTGGTTACCACCTTACATCAGATGGGCCATACGTTTCATCTCGAAGTCGTATAAAAGAATAAAACAGTCAGTGACTGTGCATTACAAATCTTAAATGTTCTATCGCAAGTAGGTAGACGTTATTTGTGTTATCTTGCCTGTCTCATAGAATCGAGTAAATTTTTTATGTTTTATTGAAGAAAATACATAAAAAAGTATATAAATCGAGGATATATACAAAGGCTTCCGTAAAAGGCTTGGAGTCAATCGTCCTTTTCTGGAGGCCACACACGTATCGATTTATTTGCGCAAGTCTTGTCCATGCCTGGCTTGTACAAGGCGCAAGGCCTGTGAAAATCGTAATTGCGTAATAGTTGACGTGGTTTTAACTGCCAAATCCTCTCATTTGCACATAACATCTATCCGATAATCAACTCACAACGCTGCCGTATGTATCATACATTAGCATAGATTATCCAAAATAGAGGCTCAGTATTTCTACTAGTACACACAAGAGAGTAGGTATACCAGTATGTCACACTGTACAGATACGCATCGTCCCACAGAATTAAAAGCTCAATTTCGTCACATCCGTATTTTGCGTGAGTTCTGAACAAAAGGCAGGTGGAACGGCCTTCCATAGTAAGTTAGGAATGATCGCATACATTAACCGCTAGTTTTACCATGATTTAATTTGTCTGGCTATTAAGTAAAATATTTTGTTGTACAATATTTCGATTATCGTGATTTTAACAAAATGTTAACTTGACTTTGCTTAGACACTGAAACGACTCGGAAACGTGGTCTCTTACTATGGGATTCCAAATAAGGCTAGAATTACCAGTAAAATATCTCGCATGCAATGTCACGAAAGACTGTTTTCCAATTAAAACATTACCTTGAACTGCAAAACCGTTAAATAATTTAGTGAAGTAGGGCGATCATCGGGCCATGACCACTTGACATTCTATGGGGTAAGTTGGCTATTGACCATGTGTTTTACGCTGGAATGGTTGCTAATTAGAACGCATGTTGGCTGTGGGGTTCGGTTCCGTCGAAAACTATCGAAAAACGTGTACTAGGGGTGATCCAAAAGTAGTGATAATCAGTTATTTCTAGTGCACACAAAAATACAAAAAAATATCAGTCACTTGCTCAGTTACCCACTAGTTCAGGAAAAAAAATCATATAAATAGGCCACGATTCCCGGGAGCTACATTCATTTGAATACGGACTGTCAAGAAGTGAACATAAAAATGGAAAAACACGAAATCAGAGCTGTCATTAAATACCTCTGCTTGAAAAAATTGTGTACCAAAGACATACACAGCGACTTGGTGGAAACATTAAGGGACTCTTCTCCTCCATATTCCACAGTTGCACGCTGGGCTAAGGAGTTTAAGCTGGGAAGAACATCGACAGAAGACGAACACCGCGAAGGACGCCCATCGACGTCTCTCACTGAAGAAAATGTGAAAAAAGTTGAAGAAGTTGTATTGGAAGATCGAAGAGTGACTATCAGGCATGTAGCTGAGGTCACAGGGATCTCATATGGCAGCATTCAAAGAATCCTTGCGAACGAATTGCATATGAGAAAGGTCTCCGCGCGTTGGGTACCGAAAATGTTAAACGACGAGCAAAAGAAGAAACGAGTCGACATGTCAAGAGCAAATCTCGAAAAGTTTCAGGCAGACAAAGATAATTTTTTGTCACGTTTTGTGACCATGGACGAGACCTGGATCCACCATTTTGATCCTGAAACAAAACAACAATCGATGACATGGAAACGATCCGATGAACCGACGCCGAAGAAATTCAAAGTGTCAAGCTCAGCAGGGAAGGTTATGGCGTCTGTTTTTTGGGACGCTAAAGGAATAATCATGGTGGACTACTTGGAAAAGGGGGCCACTATTACAGGCTCCTACTATGCAGAACAAATAAGAAGATTGCGGGAGGCTATTAAGGAGAAAAGGCGAGGCAAACTGCGGGCTGGAGTGCTGTTCCATCAAGACAACGCACCGGTTCACAAAGCTGCAATTGCCATGGCTGCTATTCAGGAAGCGGGCTTCGAGCTGGTGGAACACCCCCCCCTATTCACCAGATCTAGCCCCCAGTGACTTCTATCTCTTTCCACGACTCAAGGAACACCAAGAAACCAAGAAGGAGGCAAGAAATTTGACGATGATAGCGACGTGATGGCCGCGGTTGAGGACTTTTTTGAGAGTCAAGATAAAGATTTTTTTTCTAAGGGAATTTTAGGTTTAGAAAAGAGATGGACTAAATGTATAGACTTGCTAGGAGACTATGTTGAGAAATAAATTTATTTTTTTATTTTATTCATTGTGTTTATTATTGATTATCATTACTTTTGGATCACCCCTCGTACAGTTGAAGTAAAACAAAAGGAGAGATACGACACCCAACCAACAGTCATATTATCTTGACTTGATATGGTTCCCTGTTTCGTGGGTATCCAAGAACTGCGAGAACCTACCATGGTAGGTGCCACAACACAACACTCAGATCAAAAACAAATATTTGAAGATCATGCAACATTTTTTTGATCTACAGCGGAAATTATTGCATTACAACCGGCTACGTGTTGTACGTATATGAAGTGTTTCCATCACTCGAAAACTACAAGCCAGAGGAATTTTTTCAACAAAGAGTAGGCTTAGTTATGGAAAACATGGTTTAAAAAACCATCCATCTAATAACAATACGAATATAATTTTCAGTATGACAAAATCAGTAAGAGTTTAACCGAATGGTGCCAGACATTCAGAGTCCTCAATGCGTCAAGATTAAAAGTACCACATCGAGGGGTGCTTCGTAACCGGCACGCAGAGCCAAATACATTACGACGTTATATTCGCTCTATGCAAAAACACATTATTTTTAAGAGAAATGAGCAGACCGTTAATTACAGTCACTACAACCTATTCAGCAGGGCAATACCTAATGCAGCCAATGTCTTGGGAACACTTCCGCCTAGAGGAGATATGTAACTCCTTCATCTTCCTGCCCTTTTCCCCACACTACGCGGGGTTGGCACAACATGTATTTTTCTCCCATACCTCTCTATCAGCCGTCATCTCCGTTGTCACTTCTTTCTTACTCAACACATTCACACAGTCACTCCAGCTCTTCTTTGGCCTTCCTCTACTTCTAAATCCATCCATGTTCATATATCTTTTAATCAAATAATTTTCTTCCTACCTTGCTACGCTACTTTCAAACTGCCTCGAATATACTCATTCTTTATCTTATCCATTCTCGTTACCACACATCCATCTCAACATTTGCATTTACGCCACGTGCACTCTTCTTTCATCCGTCCCTTTCGTGGTTTAGTGGAGATATCTAACATTCCAAGTAAATAAAATCTGTAATATTTTCTAAAAGCCTGTACGGAACCCTAAACACGACAGCAGGACCCGATGCCGGATGCACAGTCCATGTCGCCAGCAGTCAGTGAGTACACGACCGCCAATCGAACTGTACTTCCGAATATAACGAATTTATCAAATTTATATAAATACGTTCTACTGTAACTCTATATCGTGATGATAACAGTTTTGATATACGGTAACATTGTCGATTGATAAAGTGATATTGATTAAAAAACCATAAACCACATAAATGTGCAGTGAAGTGTAATTTAGGTGCAGTGTTGGTCACCACCAAAGTTGGTCAGAAGTTGCTTAAAGTAGTGCATAGAATTTTTGGATTTTGGAGCAACAGCAATTGGACATCTAGCCTAGAGGTAGATCTTAATTATTTTCTAAAATGTAATTTCATAAACGCACTTTCTCTGGTAATAAAATTCGCTTGAGAAAGTAAGAAGTGAATCAGACAATTAAAACTTCGAAATATTTCGTTTGAATAGTATTATGCTTATTCCTAGAGATCTATTTATAACGCTTAGATTGAAGTGGTATACTCATTTCATTGTTTTTCCTGTCTATTCAAAGGTAGTCTGGAAGATATTACTTTTAGTGATAAAGCTACCCATTGTAGCTTACTTTAAAGTGTATTCCGTTATTACTGTGTTTTTGTTTGGTGTGGAATAAACCTTATCCAGAAAGTGTCCAAGGAATAATGTCATCAAGGCAAAGATCGCCGATCCTTTAAGCAAAATCGATTTCGTAAAGGTGTCAGTTTAAATATTAAAGCCTTCCTATTTCAGACCGAACATAATTAATTTATGAACCGTGTAATCCATGTAATCAATACGTAATTAACAAAACTGCTGGATTTCGTAATAAATTTCGCTCAAATTTTAAGAGGCGCTGTCTTTGAAATAGATAAAAAAGTAGAAAGAGAGAGGCGTGTCTCGGAATTTTTGAAGAAGATTTTTGAAGTAATCTCTAAAGACGATGAAGTTGGAAACTATTAAAATTATAGACGCGCGGAATGATTTTATATTGAAAATCGAATTAAAAGTAATTTCAAAAGTTATTTCTTATTACCGTACTTTCTTTGTTACCTATACTGTGTATGTCTTTGTTTTGTTGTCTGCATATAAATGTATTTTCTTTCTTTTTCTTTCTTTCTTTCTTTCTAGTGGCAAACCCTAAAGTTGAAGTGATAAGACCGCTCTAAGGTATTGCGCTCTCTAAAGTTCAATTACGCTCAATCAAAAATGGCATTAATGGTTACCACCCATCAAAGTATTGACCGCGATTTAATTGATCAGTTAATAGTGAATAAGCAAAGTATATAAAATTCTTATCGCTAAAACGAACAAAAGCAAACTACATGAGAATTTCAAACTTTAAAAATCGAATCGTAAACCTAAACTTCTAAACTAAACAAGATTAATTCGAGACAAAACTACTTATTAGCGTACTCATAAAATAGGTAGGCAGCCATCACAATATCATTTTGGTAGCAAAATAATTCAAATTGAGCTCCTATGTGGATCAGCGCGCATCACCCCACCACAACGGTTGTCCAGCGGACCGTGGCGACAGATTTGGCGAAAAACGTCCATCGCATACTGTACAAAATTATCAACATGCCAGCAAATAGAGAGAATATTATTTGCCGGCAAATTTCATCTTTTAAACAGTAAAAAATATGACACATAAATCACTTATCTAACTGTTAAAATTAAATTAAATGGTGTTATTTGGTAAGCGCATCTTGAGAAACGCTGGACAGATTTAGCAAATATTTTTTTAAATGTTCGTAACAGTCCGAATAAGGTTTTTAGGATAAGAAAAGTTGGGAAAGTTGGCCGATAAATTGGAAAAGTCAGTAAAAACTAAAAGTACTATGGGAATTTTGGAAAAACTTATGACAGGCTATAGTTTTTTTGAAATGCGGGAAATTTCAAGTGTGCGAAGCTTGGGCTGGCCAGCTATTTTAACAATAAAAAACAAATTAATCGCGAAGTAAAAGGATAGAATAAAAGAGAGTATGTACCTTAGATGGCTATCTAGAAATAGGGAGATTCAATCAGTATTATTGTATGCTTGTAAAGATTCACATCAGTTTAAAGAATCTTTATTTCTCATTCAAAAACTTTGTCACTTACAATGTGAAAGAATTATAAGAATTATATTCTGACCACGTTGATGCCAAAGTTTGTTTTCTCAGCTCATTTAAATAACCGTAATGTAATCGAACTGACATCACGAAGACAGTTTTTTGGTATTGAAAATCGGAGATCTATTGTGCTTGTATTGGCTATGCAACAGCATTTATTCGGCCTCCATTTTCTGTAGTCCGAAACTGGTAATAGAAAACCGTTTACTTTATAATCTGCCTGCACTCTACTTAGTTTTTACACGACTGTCCAAAGAGTGTATCGTTTTTCATTCAGTCGACACGGACACGTCTAATCTAACGATTATTTTTATTCGAGTTTTCGATCGAAATGCGAAAGGTACGGTTACGAGAGATAGTTACTATTCAATCCCTCGCCACAGTATCCTTCCGGAGTCACGCATTGAATAATAGACAAAGTGTGTGGTCAACACGCTGTAGTAGGGTTCCATATAATATTGAATCCGATAGTTGATCGTTTAGATAAGGTAACATAAATTATAGAGATAATTTAACTGATAAAACAAAGAATAAACTAGAAGAATAAATATTTTTAGCCGCTCGTATGTAGAATCAATCGATTTCAGTCTTATGTAGTTAATATTATAGCTAAATATAGTAATAGTTAGATTGGTACGTAATGAAGCTAAATTACTTTTCAAATAGAAAGTAATTTTGCTAAAAAGTTGGAGGTCTAGTTATGTATTTTTTTTATTAATCTATGGTAGCAAACAAGCATATGGCCCACCTGATGGTAAGCGGTTACCGTTACTCGCGCGTTGCTGATGGCGTTTTGAAGAACCCCATACTGTAGTCCCTTGCGAAAACCTCGGCAGGGAGACCATTCCACAAGCAAAGTGTTCGCGGGAGGAAATTTCTCTGGAACCTCACGGTACGCGACCACATAGTCTCCAAGGTGTGTGATGTTATGATGATAAGTTATCATATTGCATTAAAACATTCATTAGACATACCGCACCTACAATACTGTGGGGTTTGAGGTGTAGACCCAGAAAAAAATACAGGATTAAATTAATGAAAACCATTTGACACCACATACAAAAGGAAACACAATATGATGGGATACCTTGACTTCTGGCTTTTTTTCTGGATTCGAACTCAAGTTTCAATCACGGAACCCTAAAAATAAAAGGATTCATTATTGACAGTCAGGTCAGGTGCTTCCTAAATATGGGTTGTCTATCACCGATACAGGAAAGGATTATTCTACTGACTTCCTCTTTAAAATACAGTTTTGTGTGGATTAAATATTATTGAGCACTGCTTAGAAAATACTAGCTTAACTATATACATTATATTACATATATAATAATCACAGAATATCAAGCTAAAGGTTTCTGTAAAGGTTTTTTGCCTCTACAAAAAAAAATAATCATACAATCATAATTACAAATACGGGATTTATCACGTACCGATTTATTGGTGTTACGACCGTCAATGTTTTAGTTCAATTTGAACCATCATCAGGGTGAGTGCGATCCGCTCCGCATTGCGTCTCGTCTCGACTCACACTAAATCTAGATTTCAGACTTTTGCCTATATTTGTCTCACTAAAGCTATACACATTCCAAATTTCAGCACTTTGGGTCACTTGTGTACCCTGTAAATTTTAGTTAAAACTTAACAAGTTAAAAACTACAAGGTATAAACTAAAAATAAAAACGGGGTCAAAATGTACTTACAAAGACCTTTTATTAGACGTGCAATTTGACCAGATAGTCCCATTTTGGTTTTTTTTTACCCGTCTTGAACCCCAATATCTCAACAACCCGCCACATTTTTAGCTCATTGAGTCACACCAAAATTGTGCCATCTATATACCAAATTTCATGATGATCGGATAAACGCTTCGAAAGTTATCCTCGGACAAACAAGCATACATACATACATCGCCGATTTACCCCAGTTTATTTGGAGATCTCGCTTCGCTTGATCAATAATTTAGGCACTAAATACGATTAGGCACCGTTGTGCAAGTCGCTCTTAGAATTTAAAAATTAATTAAGTCGCGCTTGATTATCTACCTACCTACCAATCTTGTTAGTTGTTTAAGTTCACGATTCGACTTTTAAAGTTTGAAGTTCTCATGTAGCTTGCTCTTGTATAGCTCGTTTTTAGCGATACCTACATCCCGTATTTTTAATATTGATTGAAATAAATCACACGTATTCTAAGTAATTCATAATTATGGTTATTTTCAATGTTTATAGCCATGAGGTTATGAAGACTGAACATTTATACTCTCTACGCTAAACCGTGTGGGAATATGCAGTCAGTGCCCCTAGCAAAAGTAGCGACGCAATCCCGGTGATAGACCTTGAACGTGCCTGCGTTCATAAGAATAGCAAATTCAGCAAATCACACTAATATTATGTTTGTTTGTTACTCAATCTCGTAACGGCTAAACCGATTGCAGTCAAATTTGGTACATAGATAAAATTCTGGACTGTAACATAGACTACTTTTTATTGATAAACCATGCATGAGAAGCCGCTGACGGCAGCTAGTATAAGAAACTAAGTGTGAGTGTGTGTTTGTTTGTTTGGATGTAGATAATCTCCGGTACCACTGATCCGATTCTGATAATTCTTTCACTAGTTGAAAGCTACATTATCCCTGCACCAGTTAACGACCTCCGTGGCGCAGTGAGCGGATTCGATTCCCGCCACGGAACAAATGTATGCATGATCTACAAATATTTGTTCCGGGTCTAGATGTTTTTCTATATATTATAAGTATGTATTTACAAAAAACAGTATATAAGTATTACATCAGTTACCTGGTTCCCATAGTACAAGCTCTGCTTATTTTGGGGCTAGATAGCGCTGTGTGAAATGTCCACCAATGTTTATTTATATTTAGTTAACGTCATATTAGAGGCGGGTATAAGAAGTAGTTTCTCACCCGTAACCACAAAAATGGCAATGATCGTTGACATTTCAACTTAGAATCTTAGACAATGAGTAGTTACTCTATTATGAATTGTAATCTCATTGGTGGCGATTCTGTTGTTTACGCTGACGAACTAAAATTGTGTAAAATACGAACGGTCTTATTTTGTTCACACTAAAGATCAAATTAGAATGACATTCAAAGTGACATTTCTAAATTTAAGTATTTTTAAATAAGGTGTGTTTGTGGGCTAGTTTTAGTCAACACCAATTTGATTGATCACTAAAACTAGCCCGCAAACATGCCATCATATCAAAAATTACTTAATTTTAGAAATTTCACTTTAAATTTCATTCTAATGTGATCTTTAGCATTTTACACAATTTTAGTTAGCGTAAACAACAGAATTGCCACCAGTGTGTCATTAAATTAATGTAAAACTCGCATTAAATTCCTAATAAAATATCAAAAAACCAAGTAATTTAAAAGTCTGTTCCAACTAGCTAGAACAACAGATTTTTAATAGGTCAACATATTCCTCTTCATACAAAGGTTGTATGGAAAATTTCGTCTAAGCGATAAAACCACCCATTGTACTTGTGGCTTTGTGTTTTTATATGTATATTATGTATGTTTGTTTCTTCTGTGGTCTACATAAAGTGTTTTCATTCATTAGTTCATTCACATTTGCACTTATATCTTGGTTTGCAGACTAGTAAAAATAAGTCCTAGTAGGACCACCAGTAAATTTTAATGTTTAAAAAAAAATGACAATTAATATATTTTTATTTGCACTTTGTAATAATAAACTTATAACCTTATTACCTAGTTTATTTCTTCTTCATACCCTTCCCCGGTTGCGGGGGCGAGGTGGCCTTCCCTTGTGAAGTAGCCTGGGAAGTCGTCAGAGGACTCAGTTCTCCAGCCAAGCTCCGCTTGCAACGATCCTTCAGACTCAGATAGAGACGGTTCTCGTGATTCAGCTGTGGTAGGATTGAGATGCGCTTATCTTGTTCCTAGGGTTGAAGGTTAGTTGGAGTTATCCAGGGTGTCCCAGAACAGTATTTTATCCCTCCCCTCGGGGGGTGTTTCTCGACACTTATGCAGAAGTCGTAGAACAACAAAATCAAATGTTCTATGACTTTCGTAAATTCGATGATTTTCATTGAAGACACTTGGTAAAAATCAGCTGATTTCGGTTAAAATTATGTTTATCAGGTCAAGACCTTAAGGATAAGGTACAAAAAAACAGTTGATTTAAAGTCAAACTAAAATTTTCAAATATTTGTACTAAAAAATAGTGTTAAAATTATTTCTCAATGATAAGGTGGTTTTTTTTCATAGTCGGAATTATCCCGCTTAGACTTAATATACTAGTTTTGGGACATCTTGTATAGGGGTTTGGATAAGCAACCGTTTTCAACGTCCAAAATGACCAAATTGTTGCTTAAAATCGACTGTAGAAGTATTCAGTGCGCTTTGAATTATGGGATGTCTAGCACACCATTATAGTTCCTTCATAGTGCCTCTACTAACCGTCTTTACCACTATCACATAGTACGTCTTCTTGTGTTCGAATAAGTCTGTTGCATACGCATACGTAGCCATACCGAAGAGTCCCTTCAGGGATCCGGACTCATCACACAAATCGAAATTTGTGTAGATGCCCAGTTTGCACTGCTTTCTTATATACTCCAGCATAATACGAACTGGACACGTAGGATTGACGAGGAGAGTCTTTTCTACCGCCAGGTCGACATCTGAAGAACTCCTTCTAAGAGCTGTAGATAGTTCTGGTGCATCTTTGTATGCGACGAAAATAAACATTATTGTAGGGGGACCGAAAGTATATTAATGACAAATAAATGATATGTTTGGCATGTTAGTAGAATGAGGTTATGGACGTTTTAGTGTCTATGAGTAGATTTTACTCAACAAACTTTTTGCTAAAAATTATGACAGAGTTCGATTCAAACAATACTTAGTGGTTCGCCCCGAACTGAGATCTCGTGAGTCTCCCATAAAAACAAAATATTATTTGTCATCTTTGACTATCAAAATAGTGCCACGAAATGCATAACCAAATTACTTGACCTACAGTTTCATTCAAATTACAGGTAACGGGAGTTCATGTTAATTGGTTATTGTTTTTTGGGGTAGACATTGCAGTTATTCTAGATTTCAGACTTTTACCTATATTTGTATCACTAAAGCTATACGTATACCAAATTTCAGCACTGTGGGGTCACTGGTGTACCTGTGAATTTTGTCAATGTTCCGTTTTTACTATGGCTAATAACTTAAAAACTATAAGGTATAAACTAAAAATAAAAACGGGGTCAAAATGTACTCACAAATACCTTTTATTAGACGCCACTTGACTAGGTAGTCCCATTTTGTTTTTTTTACCCGTCTTGAACCCCAATATCTCAACACAACAACCCCCCACATTTACATACAACGCCAATTTGCCCAAGTTGATTTGGAGATCTCGCTTCGCTCGATCAATAATTTAGGCACCGTTGTGCAAGTCGCTCTTAGTATCTAAAAATTAATTAAGTTGCGCTTGATTATCTACCTACCTACCTATACCTACCACTTGCTAAACAATGGTTTGACTGAATTCACCTGATTTGAATTGTCCCAAATAGATAGCTTAATACAATAGGTAGGTACCTCACTTAAAGTAGAACAGTTATCGATCAACGAACTCTTAGTCACGACAAAAATCAATACATAATTATATCTCCAATAATCCGAATAAACGCAATACATTCTTGTAGAACTCGTATTGATGCTATTGATTGCGATAAAACAGGTAGGTACGTATATAATTATCAAAACCAAAACAGACGATTTGGTCGCCAGTATAACACACACAGCCGCGCCAATTAGGTTGTCCTTCTCTTTCGTCCGGTAGAAAACTCCATTCCATTCTATCCATTGCAAAAAGCATAAACACATTATAGACACATTATTTTGACTGCCTCCGTGGCGCAGTGGGCGTATAGCCGGCTGAGACGCAGGAGGTAGCGGGTTCGATTCCCGCCGCGGAACAAATGTTTGCATGATATACAGATATTTGTTCCGTGTCTAGGTGTTTTTCTATGTATTATAAGTATGTATTTACAAAAAAAAGTATATAAGTATTCTATCAGTTATCTGGTTCCCATAGTACAAGCTCTGCTTAGTTTGGGGCTAGATAGCGCTGTGTGAAATGTCCAGCGATTTATTTATTTATTTATTTATTATGTTATCATAAACAAACACACAGTTGCCGAATTTGTTGTTAGTGTTGTCACTAAGGTCATCGTTCAGCCTTGACCGCGTTAGCGCTCACTCGCATTTTCATTGGGAAATGGCCCAGCGAGATTCTAAAGCGACTTATATTTCATCAGAGCAATTGCAACAGCAAGACTTGGGTTCGAGTCCAAACCTGTAGCTCCACCGCTCGATCCTAGTACGGATTTGATACGCGAGACATACACACGTTACTCAAATCAGTGTTCCTACCTGAATATATCAACGCATAGGCGTGGGAAATCAAACATTTTGCTGCAGTGAGAAACGTGTCCACTGTTATAAATACTAATAATAATAATATTATTTGGTATACAAATACTGACATCGTCGAAGTAAAGTGCCATTGTAAGACACAAGATATCCTGCCCACAACTTATATGTAAAATAATTTGATCCCAAGAAAAAGCGTACCTGGATTTTGCCTGCCATTCCCGAGAAAAATACAGATAGTGCAATCAGTTCCAGGCTAAGAACATGAATACTTAAAAGTAGCAGCAACCATGTCTCTCTCAGGAGTCACCAGTCTGATGACCTTCGGCGTCTCAGCATGGCCACCCCCTGGTCCTCTCCCCAACAACTTCCAGTTCCACCACCAGGGGTCCAATTTCGCTGTCTTCATTATACTCTTCGCGTTGTGCATGATGGAAGTGGTGGTCATCAGGATCGTGACTGAGGAACAGGCAAGGGAGCAGGGGTCCAGGAGTGTGACGTCGATGTGGTTTGAAGATGATGAATGAAGTAAAGTGTTTAAATGAAAGATGCTTATGCACTTGGATCTTATCAGTGAACACTAGATTAGCTAGACGCTTAAAGTGAACTAATTATCGTTAAAGTGTTAAATGGAAATAGCCTCCCAATATAACATAACTCCTAATAGTGTGTTTAGCATTAAAAGCTACGATACGATGCGTATCTAATTTCACGTTGCAATTATGGTCACTATTTTTGACATAGCTTTTTAAAAGGACTATGTTCATGACAAACAAACGATGTCATATCCCGGTAGATTACAGACAATGTATCTGAACTGAATATAACAATCTGTAGAAATTAACTGTTGCACACAAGAGACAACAGACTTTACTCAATATCTTTCAAAAACCCTAATTTACTTGTTCACAAACCGTAATGAATCAGTTGAGCTATATAAAATCTTTATTTCAACTGAACCAGACGGAAATACGTTAATCTTGTTTTTTTTAAACTTTGTTGTTATTACAAACTTGTTTAAGCGAAAGTCCTTCTTGTATAAAGCAGGTTCTTTCACTGCGGAAACTCGGAAATATGAGGAAGTGAGGGATCTCGTAGAACCTGAAAAACTGGATATATAAACATGTTTACAACAAAAAAAACAAATAAACATTTAAAAGACTGAGCAAAAGTGGTGATATTATTGTGATATTTCTGTGGGGACACCTCAACTATACTTTTATGCAAAGTGGCATCAAAATCTGAACAGACAGTTTTGAGAATAATAATTTTTAGTTTTACCATGTTTTTGCTGAACTTTTTGTTTGAGAATGTATAATTAATTAATTATTGTATCTACCTTACAAGTTAGATATAACAAAATGAGTAACAATAAAATGTATAATGGGCGGTCAAATCGCAGCGATAGACCAAAACAAGGCGATCTATTCCAGACAACCTTTGGATATTCTAATTTTGGTGATGCCGGTATTAGATCGTAATGCAACTCAAAATTGACTAAAGATTAAACTAACAGATAGTATTGCAAGCAGCAAGCTATCTACATACGTGGGTCACACTGAAAGTTTTAGAAAATAAAAAACGGAAGAAGCTTGTTAATATTTTTATTGCTTTTCGAAGTAGTCTCCGTTCCTTTCTAAGGACCGTCGACATGCGATGGAACCATTGACTGAAGCAGTGGACCCCCACTCTTCTTTAGGGATCTCTTCCTCGCCTTATTCAAACGCAGCCACGGACATGTTCAGGATTCATAAAACAAATTCCTCTAAGTTTATCTTTTATTTTTGGAGATAAATAAAAGTCACAAGATGCCAGGTCCGGACTGTAAGGAGGATGACTCAAATTCAAATTAAAATATTTTATTCATTAAAATCACAAGGATCACTTTGAAACGTCAATTTACTGCCTGTTCCTTCGCGACCAAGCCAGGAAAGAAAGGCAAGAAACAAGGCTGGTTGTTTTTTTTAATGATCCTTTTACAATACATAATACAGAACATAAATTACGTCTAAATTGTAACATTTTGAACGAGTTGGAGCAATTTCAATCCCAAGCTTCTCTATCATCTAAATAATCCGATATTTTATAGTAGGCTCTTTTATAAAGATTTTGTTTAATTACGTTTTTAAATTTGTTAATTGTCAATTTTTGTACATCCCTTGGGAGTTTGTTATAAAAGCGTACACCTTGCCCTTTAAACGATTTACTAACTTTATGGAGTCTACAAGTGGCAACAGCGAGTTTATCTTTATTTCTAGTATTAAAATTATGATTATCGCTATTTTTCTTAAACAAATTAATATTTTTGTGAACATACATTAGATTTTCATAGATGTATGGACAAGGGAATGTCATAATATTTATTTCTTTAAACTTATTGCGTAATGATTCTCTGGGGCCCATATTATAAATTGTACGAACAGCCCTCTTCTGCAGCACAAAAACGGTGTTTATATCTGCAGCACTCCCCCACAGCAGTATACCGTATGACATAATGCTGTGGAAGTAGCTGAAGTAAACTAGTCTAGCTGTGTCTACGTCTGTAAAAAGACGGATCTTTTTGACTGCGTATGCCGCAGAACTAAGTCTCTTCGACAACCCATCAATGTGAGGGCCCCATTGAAGCTTATTATCTAGGGTTATACCTAAGAATACGGTGGTGTCCACAAGAGCCTTCAACTCACTAACTCCACACCTTCGTTAGACAAATATGCGATAGTCCGTCTGGCGGAGTGAGCTGGAGCGTTGTCGTGGTGGAGGAGGATCTTGCTTCTTGGGCGCTGCTGTCTATCATATTCCAAGACAACTGGTAAACAATGACTGACATACCAATCTGCAGTAACGGTCCTTTTATTTTCTAAGACAATTGTTGAGGAATGCCCCGTCCATCCAAAGAATGAGGCAATCATCTTTTTTCCTTGATATCTCTTTACTTGTGTCGGCAAATCTTCAAATGTAAACATCGATTGCGCAGAACTTTGGTTTCAGGTTTGTAACAATATATCCAGCTTTCATTATCTGTGACCTATGTCTATAGGGGTCACCTCCGTCATACTTTTCAAGCATTGAGCGACATCAATCCAAACAATGGCGTTTCTGACGCCTAAATGTTCATGTAAGAACTTTTTGTACTTGGCTCATACTAATGCCGAATCTGTTGATAATTCACCGTTCTATCAGCTTGCTTCTATCATTAGCCGCACAGCACTCACGTTATCTTCAGTAGTGGCCGTAGAAGGACGTCTTTTTCGCAAAGCATCAGTGAGTTTGCTTCGATCACCGTTAAAACTCGTTAAACCAATTATAAACAGTGGCACGGGATGAAATGCTAATCGAAGTCTATCGCAACGTTCTTGTTGAGTAAAATCGCAACGAAAGTCGTAATATTGAGTGAAAATTTTCTCTAGTCAAATCCATTTGGACGCACGACAGACACTTTTAAATTGCAGTCAATTTATAAAAACAAATGACAAAATGACAAATGACATTACACATCTACAGACTCCCAAAGAGTTCCTATTTCGAAATTTAAATAAATTAT
Organism: Philereme transversata; assembly: GCA_963924445.1. Taxonomy (NCBI): domain Eukaryota; kingdom Metazoa; phylum Arthropoda; class Insecta; order Lepidoptera; family Geometridae; genus Philereme; species Philereme transversata. The sequence goes on along the minus strand of OZ004342.1, from coordinate 22,449,406 downwards.
TCAACGGCTGAGTTTCTTACTGGCCTGTTCTAAAAACTTTCAGTGTGAACCCCGTACTTAAATCATATATGCGTAGAAAAAAAAGGGAAAACTTCGGTGTCAAACTTTTTTGGAAACATTTCTACGGACTTCTACCAGCCAATAAAATAATACATTAACACCTCCGTGGTGCAGTGGGCGAATAGCCAAATGTTTGCATGATCTACAGATATTTGTTCCGGGTCTGGTTGTTTCTCTAAATATTATAAGTATTTATTTACAAAAAAAAAGTATATAAGTATTCTATCAGTTATCTGGTTCCCATAGTACAAGCTCTGCTTAGTTTGGGACTAGATAGCGCTGTGTGAAATATCCAGCAATATTTATATATTTAGGGCGACTTGCGCAACGATGCCTAAACGTATTTTGTGGCTAAATTTGATTTAAGGAGTTGTCAAATCATACTTAAACGCCAAACTTAAACATGTTTAGTCGCTAAATATGTTTAGAGATCATTGTGCAAGCCGGCCTTAAAATAATATTGGTACTTTAATAACTTCACGGGTGCATAGATGCAAAAAATGAGTAAACTATGAAAAAATCAGAATGATTTGTTTTTTTAACAAAGATAGGCTAGCGACACCATAAAGGTCACTTCTGACGACATTTCGCTATCAACGATTATTTGTTTATGTTTACACAACCTATGACCATCGCAATAAAATTTAATTTCTGATAATGTGTTTTGATTTGCATAACTCTACTACCTACTCTTAATACTAGTATTTTTTTAGACGCTGTTTGCCTTTTATAATTAAAACTTATTGTACTTTGCAACACTAATTTGAAAGTTTTTTTTATTATTATTCTACCTTTAGATGGTACAAGCATATGTCCCACCTGATGTTAAGGATGACCGCAATGTTTGTTGCTGCAAGCAAATAGTTCAGAAAAATATATTTTTAAGGCTGGAAGCCGTTGGGGTTGGGTGAAGGTTGCACAAAATCTGAAGTAAATCTATGGGATCGCTCTGTAAATGGCTGTAAGGCCCCACACACGTCAACGATTTCTTTACGTAAGCCATGTGCAAGCCTGGCTTGTGCAAGGTTTGCGCAAGCTTCTGTGAGAAGAATTGGTTCAACATTCTAGGATTGTGCATTGAGCAAGTTTCTGTATGAAGAATTTGTTTAAACTTCTAGGATTGTGCATTGCGCAAGTTTCTGTGGGAAGAATGTGATCAAATTTCTAGGATTGTGCCTTGCGCAAGTTTCTGTGGGAAGAATGTGATCAAATTTTTAGGATTGTGCATAGCGCAAGTTTCTGTGGAAAGAATTTGTTCAATATTCTAGGATTGTGCATTGCGCAAGTTTCTGTCGGAAGAATTTGTTCAAATTTTCAGGATTGTGCGTTGCACAAGTTTCTGTGGGAAGAATTTGTTCAAATTTCTAGGATTGTGCATTGCGCAAGTTTCAGTGGGAAGAATATTTTCAAATATTCAGGATTGTGCATTGCGCAAGTTTCTGAGGGAAGAATTTGTTCAAACTTCTAGGATTATGCATTGCACAAGTTTCTGTGGGAAGAATTTGTTCAAACTTCTAGGATTATGCATTGAACAAGTTTCTGTGGAAAGAATTTGTATAAATTTCTAGGATTGCGCAAGGCCTGCGAAAAGAAATCGTTGACGACTGTTAACATCGAAGTGATAAGGATGATCTTTCAGTATCATAGGTGAGATGACATTGAAATGTGGCTATTTAGATTTATGCACAAGGTAGGCAAGGCTTATTAAAAAATATGCACTGGTGATAGTTGTCTAGTTTTCGCAACAGAAACTGCAACCCAATGCAACAATGCAAAATATTACTTACAACGTGTTGTCATAATTCATTTTACTGTGGTGCTGTGGTCAGCAATGGCAGTAGTGCATTACAGTAGCATAACCGTCATTCTTTAACACCACCTAAGGCAAAGGTTTTGTCGTTTGTAGAAAATGTATTATTTATTTGCCAAAACATGAGTAAAATTATACAGATGTAAAATTATCCATTTCTCTCTCTAGCCTCAAAGGTTTGCTGGAAGAAAACTCTTCTTAGGGTTAAGCTCGCCTTTGTACATGACCTGTTTTCTGTATTTATAAATGTATTTTCTTGTGTGCAATAAAGATAAAGATGTTACAGAATTTAATGGTTTCACCAAATTCAGCCAAATTTTGACGTTTCAAAGTGATCCTTGTGATTTTAATGAATAAAAATATTTGAATTTGAATTTGAAAAATTTGAATTGAATTTGAATTTTGAAATTTGAATTTGGATTTGAGCTATAGTGGCGTGCAAATTACATGTCATATAAAATTATATTATGTATGGATAACTAAGAAATAATAATAGGTAATATAATGTCAGCATTTACTAATGAAATAATTAGATTAAAATTTAAACTAGCCTCAAATGTCATTGTGTATCATTTAACTATTCATTGATTGTATAGTTACTCTTTGAGTCAGGTTATTTTTTAGTTTTATCTTAAATAGATGGAAACTGTGTATCGATTTTATAATAGGAAGCTTACATATTAGATATCTTCACTCGAATACAAACACACTCTTATTAAAAAAGGTATCTTATACGTTATTGCTCGAAGGTGACCTTCATGCTCGTTGCTGTTCAACGTTTCGTAGTTTGTGATATTGTTTCTAACATGTAAAGTAGATTCGTAGATATGTAAAGTGAAGGTAGGGTAAGAATTTTTAACGTCTGGAAATGGAGCTTACACGAATCAGTTCTTAGCGTCTTCTTCTAAACTTTAAACACGATATCTTTATCTGTTAAATTTTCCCCGAAAACTAAGCGAGCACTGGCCTACCTTGCAAGACTAATGCTCTGCAGTTCTGTTCCAAGCGAATATCGGCCCACTTTGCAAGTCTCGCTAATGCAATGTCTCATGTTCTCAACTCACCGGTTTAAGGCAGCCTTCACACATCACTTATAATTAGGACCCCACCTCTTACTGCAACTATTGCAAGTCCAAAGATATTACAAATAGCAATGCTTGTATTACGCACCTTTCACAAGATTGAGTCTTTGTAAAGACCTACGAATGTACTTATTTGATGACTTTGACAGAAAAATACTTACACATACAAGTAATAACAAAAAAAATACTTAAACGAAACAATTCATTTTTCCATCTAAAATGGCCGTTATCAGCCTTGAATATAATTTCAGTTTTACGAAGTATAAATTCAAAATTTTAAAAACGCAAACACAACGTGTGTGTGTGAAAAAAAAGACTTGAATTTAAATACAATGCTGATTTTGAGACGATGAGACCGAGTGTTATCCGAACACTTACGGAAAATTCCAAAATTTTTAAACCTTCTCAAAAATTATCAAATTGGTGGTGCATCCTCGTATCAAAAGGAGGGTTGCGGGTTCGTGTCCCGCCTAGGGCTGAAAATTTTGAGATAGTTTTAAAAATCTTAGTGCTAACATTTATTGGATTTTACCAGAACCCTAGACCAAATAGATTATTTCCAAACAGCAGTTTCTTTATCTCAGCCCCATAGCCACTGCTACTTAAGCGACTTCTGTCCATGTATTCCATCTGTCTTTTACGAATAAATTCAGTTTGTGAAATTTGCCGGTATCTTTATTTCCAGGGAAGAGCAGGCCAGTAGCAGAAGATGCCTGAAAGCGTCGAAAGACGACGGCGTGTGTGTTAGGTGCGGCGGCGACAAGCAAGGAGGATACATCCCTTGCATCTGCCAGGAGTACCAGTAAGTTTTCCTCTCGATTTTAAGCACCTTAAAAAAAGGAATAGGCTCTTGAAAATATTTGATAATTGGATCCGTAAAAAAATAATAAAATAATATACTCTTTATTATTGCACAGTTGCACACCAAATAAAAATACAGTAACAAAAGAAATATACAATAAATACAATGGGCGGTCTTATCGCTAAAAGCAATCATCAAACTCTTGAATTTGCAAAGGCATCAACACTTGTTTTAGATTTTCTGTTTTCTGAAGACGGTTATATTTTTTAAAATAAAAAGTTACATGAAATATGACTACGGCACTCACCCAAGTAGCGTATTGTAACGGTTTATCATCATTAGTTGCTTAGATAACGATCTCTCAACGATACGAGTTCGATTCCTACTGCGGAACGAATGTTTGCATGATCTGCAAATATTTGTTGCTAGTTTCGATGTTGGTTCTCGTAGTTCCTGATACCCACGATACAAAAAGCCTAATGTGTGATCAGGACGAGTATGTATTAGGTATACGAGTATATTTATTTCTGGGTTGCAGTTTTTAGTCCAATCTAGACTGGACTAAAAACTGCAACAAGCTGCAAGCTCTATTGCAATAAAGCTATGCTGTGTTCTAATAGGACATCCTATGCAATGACATAGAACATTGCACACCCAGGAATAGATCTGGACTGTAATTGGTAGATGGTTTTGGAATTACCTCTAGCAATTTGCATTATAGGAACAAAGTCAAAGTCAAAGTCAAATATTTTTATTCATTAAAATCACAAGGATCACTTTGAAACGTCAATTTTACTGCCGGTTCCTTCGCGACCAAGCCAGGAAAGAAAGGCAAGAAACAAGGCTGATTGTTTTTTCTAATGATCCTTTTACAATACATAATACAGAAAATAAACTACGTCTAAATTGTAACATTTTGAACGAGTTGGAGCAATTTCAATCCCAAGCTTCTCTATCATCTAAATAATCCGATATTTTATAGTAGGCTCTTTAATAAAGATTTTGTTTAATTACGTTTTTAAATTTGTTAATTGTCAATTTTTGTACACCCCTTGGGAGTTTGTTATAAAAGCGTACACCTTGCCCTTTAAACGATTTACTAACTTTATGGAGTCTACAAGTGGCAACAGCGAGTTTATCTTTATTTCTAGTATTAAAATTATGATTATCGCCATTTATCTTACACAAATTAATATTTTTGTGAACATACATTAGATTTTCATAGATGTATTGACAAGGGAATGTCATAATATTTATTTCTTTAAACTTATTGTGTAATGATTCTCTGGGGCGCATATTATAAATTGCACGAACAGCCCTCTTCTGCAGCACAAAAACGGTGTTTATATCTGCAGCACTCCCCCACAGCAGTATACCGTATGACATAATGCTGTGGAAGTAGCTGAAGTAAACTAGTCTAGCTGTGTCTACGTCTGTAAAAAGACGGATCTTATTGACTGCGTATGCCGCAGAACTAAGTCTCTTCGACAACCCATCAATGTGAGGGCCCCATTGTTATATTCTAGGGTTATACCTAAGAATACGGTGGTCTCCACAAGAGCCAACTCCTATAACAATAATAACAATAGTTATAATGTGGTTTCTCATAATTTCAGACCTGTGAAGTTTGAGTCTGGCGCGTGGTTCTTACGCCAGGTGCAGCGAGCGGTCACCCTGATGCCCTGGTCCCTTTCTACCGACAAACTGGAGCAAATCGGTAAGTAAATATCTATTACCTCTATACAGAAACTACACGAACGAAAATGTGTCCAAAAAATCTAGTTATCAATGCATGAAGATGGTCTTGGTATGTCTAAATGTTACATACATTAGATGCAATAAGTCACATTTTCATTTCAATGTTTCAGATGAGGAGTACGATGGGCGCGACAGCCCTGGACCTAGCAGTCGCGAGGCTCAGAACGATGCCACGGTACGAGAGTTCCTGGAGACGCTGGCAGCGAAACTGACCGGAGGCACTCTTGAGGGAACCAAGGTGTCCCATCTGTACGATCATCCAGCATGTAAGTAATCTTGCAAGTAAGGCACTTGGTCTTTTGATCAGCTTAAGTATAGGTGTCAACGGAAGTTTTTGCAGCGTCAACTTGCCTGGTTCGATCTTTAGGGTTATTTTCATTATTCTCACTGCTTTATAGCACAGTGGAACAAAACTTATTTGCATTTAACATAATCTTTATATGTGGGCCAAAGTGAGTCAGATTCATGAAAATAACCCCAATTTTTTTGCTGCACTCTTTTTGAATTATTGTCGCTGAAATGAAAGTTAGAGCCAGTATTGTGTTTAGTGCTGCTTTTATGCTTAGCAGATGGTGTGCAGAAAGATCTATTTATAGTGGCAATTTCATATTGATTTAGAATATTTTTTTACTAGAAACATTTAAAACTGTTGTAGGTTTTTTTCTTTTTTGACACGGTCTTCTAGATTATTGTCATTAGATTGAAGAAATGCTCTTGTCAGTGCAGCTGATGATATTTCCTTTGTTTCTATCCATGGCTCCATATACAACATGACAGCGACTTTCTCTTATGGAAACATTTTGATAAATATAAAACTGTGTAGATGAGCGAATACTGGAGCTATACCACGCCCCGCTCCGAATGGCGCTCTCTACGCTCGCCACTGCGCTACGCGACGCGCTTACACGTAAGCTAGCATAGCATGCACTGTGTGACTGGCTTTACGAGCAAAAACATGCGATTTGAAAGCTTTGAAAAATCCACCAACAAGATTCCTCCATTTTCCCTCTTTCGCACACTGACCACAGGGTTATAACCTGTTAGATAAAGCACTTGCGGAAAATCCAATAGTCACAATGTGGCTGAAGAGAGAGAACCCATGTCCTGACAGCCAGCTAGAATTATCCAGATTTATCAGAAAGCCCTTCTCTCATTAGAAAGAAGGGCTTCCTACCTTCTGATCCTTGTTATGAAATCTGAATCTAATCTGAAACGTCAACCTATACGCCTAATAGTCCACCAACTGATTGAAAAAATGGAAGAGAATATAATTAAAAACCGGCCCTTGCACAACTCTGAAATAATACCTATATGTGGATTTTTCATAGCTCTTGCGTACTGGCAAATCTTGATCTAAATTTAATCTAGATTGATGAAATCTAGATTTGATTACTCTTGCATTCTTTGACTTCCACATCTACACAAAGATTTTAAGTTTCACGCTCTACCCTCTTCTCAAGGTTATCCTGGAGGTACTCTTTCTTCTTGATAGCATTATCGAAGGCATACAGATTGCCTTTTTAATGTTCCAAGCGGCTTATCTGTTCACACATTTAGATGGCTAGCATGTATCCGTAAAGCACATGACACAAAATGCATGTTGGTTTATGGCAAAAGCACTTGTAAAGCACTGACTGCACGTATTTATTTAGATATATAGCCTTTTGGTTAAAATTATAGCAACTCGATTCTGTTGCTAACACTATTTCTTCAGGCGTTAAATATACGAACTTTTCGCAAATGGAGATATCCACTAGATATTATAATATAAAGAGTCACAGATTGTATAAGTTTTTAAGTACTTAATTTATTGTCACTGTAATAAAAATAATTAGCAAGGTTTATGATCGACGTAAAAACTCCAAAAAAGTGCCACTGAACTTTATTATACATGTACGTATGTCAATTTCTACCAATTCAGTGTTAAGTTCAGGTTTAATTGGTCCTTTTAATAGTTCTAGACATACTTAACGTATCTTCATAAGTGAATTCATGTGTATTTTTTTTTTTGCTGTAGGCGATCCGTTACAGTAAAAAATTTAAAAATACCATTCTTTCGGCTTAGTAAGCCTCGGTAAATCATGAGTTGTTTATATTTTGAATATACGAGTATATTTCCAATCCGGAACATATTTTCAATACCCTGGCATAAATAAATATATTCCTATTCTAACTATCGTACCCATAACCTATATTTATTTAATTTTCAAATCTATTGAATGCAAATAAAGGTCTTATTAAAGGAATACTATTAACTCCAATGGAAAGGTTGTTCACACTTCAATGCAAAACAGCAGCAAAAACATTTGGGAACAAAGTTGCTAATTTATCAAAAATAACTCTTTCGCTACCTGCGCCAGCGCCTGCGCCGTAAGTCATTCACCCTCAGCAGGATCTAACGGTCAGCAAAACAAATTTATCTTTATTTTACCAGCATTAAAAAAAAATCTCTGATTATGTTTTATCCATCCAAAGATTAACATAAAGAGTTAAGACCACCTGTTGAGAATAGGGACTGCTTCAAGATGAACCCGACATTGACGACCTCCGATGCGTAGTGGCTGAGTAGCCAGCTGAGACGCAGTAGGGTTTGATTCCCACTGCGGAACAAATAGTTGCATGATCTACAGATATTTGTTCCGGGTCTGGTTATTTTTCTATATATTATAGGTATGTATTTACAAAAATAAGTATATAGGTATTCTATCAGTTCTGGTTCCCATAGTACAAGCTCTGCTTAGTTTGGGGCTAGATAGCGCTGTGTGAAATGTTCAGCAATATTTATTTATTATTTATTTATTTATATAAATAGTCAAAGACAGATCTTCTTTTGGATTTATAGTGTTTTGTAGATTATAATACCGTCATAAGAGAAAAAACAAAAGTAACAGATGCACTCCACTACGCACTAAAGTTAAAATGGCGATGGGCAGGACACAAAGCCCAATACAAAGATAGGTGGACCTTAAGAGCGACGAATGGGTTGGACCCAGCGACAAAAGAAAACCATGTTAACTAAGAAAAAGATGGTCTCACGACATCACTGAAAGCAGCAAAATATAGAGAGAGAGTTAACAGGAGGAAGCCTATACCCAAAGAGGGTTCCTAATCATATTTAATATCTTACAACTTTTGAAAAAAACAAAAAGGTAAGGAAATAAAGAAGGCTTTAATATGTAATTAATAACAATAATAACTGGTGGTTCTGTGAGAAAATTAGACCCCGCGTCCCAAGTCCAATAAGTAATTTGCGGAACAAAATTAACGAAGAAAGTCCAATTTTAAACCGAATTTCAGGTGCTTGAATCTTCAAATAGGCTTATCTATGTAGATTTTTCAGTAAAATATTGAAAGAAAAAAATGCATTTATTCGCATCCCAAAATAATTATGAGAGTATAATCTCAAACAATAAAGCTAAACATATTTACATTAAACATAAAATGAACTATAACAAAGGTACGTTTATTTTAAAGTTATATAATTCAGTGTGATGGCGAAAAAGCCTTCAGGATATGCTGCTGCATGCTACCATGCTAGAGCGCTGGTCTTCTGCTGAGGTCAGTGTTGATTTCACGGACGATCTGACTGACTAACTAATAACAGAACCTGACTATTAGCAGTAGGTACTATTAACTAAATGTAGCATTAATTCTATATACTTACTCCTAACCAACTACACTATAAACATCCACAATAACAATATAAGCGCACTAAACGAAACACAAATCATGACTGACCATTAAAAAACAAAGTGATGAGTGAGCAAAAAAAGATACACGGTAAATGGAGATAATATTGGTATAAGTTTCAGCGATTAATTACTGTAATTTAGTTCGTTAATTAGGGAACGTGTCCCTTGATCCTAGAAGGTCTAAGCTGGTGTTTACGAGTTCGTCTCGTAAAGGCGGAGAGGACTGCGTAGTCTGATTGGTATAGGTAGAATAGAATAGAATAGAATAGAATAGAATAATCCTTTATTGTACACCAGGAATACTTTAAAAAACTAATTTAAGCTAAATAAAGTACAATGGGCGGCCTTATCGCTGAAAGCGATTTCTTCCAGGCAACCTTTTACCAGGTTTTATACCATATAATAGGTAGGTATAAATTGGCCGAAAAAATTCAAAAATAGAAATCAGTATCTATATTATAACGTTACAGCAAACTTCCCCCCCTTTCTTCCCTCCACTTTCCCCTTTTGTAAATTTTTTTGGACATCTTGTGTAGAATGAAGTCCTCTCAAATTTGATTCGCCGTCGATAAAATAACGCTACAGCAAACTTCCCCCATTTTTCCCCTATTTTCCCAGTAGTCAAAAATCGCGATCGACTAAAAAATGTATATAAATTATGGAACTTGTGTGCCAATCTTCGTCAAAATCTGTTGAAAAATGCGACCTGTAGTCGAGAACAGACAGAAAGACAGCCAGACAAAAGCATTTTTTGGCCAATCTCGAAACTGAGACGCTTTGTTCGCTCGGTCATTAATAATGACGTCTGCGCTGATTATATTGACGGTCAAGGTGCTGGGACCCGCGCGGGCGCGCCGATGAATGTAAGACGGACTGGATTTCTGAAATTATGTAGGTAACATTGTTCACGTGAACACAACCCGTTGTATTTTTATTATTGGTGTTAGAGTTTATCTTATCTATCTATGAAGTCGTCTAGGCCAATTTATCTTTTGTTTTACACGGAAGAACTTTTTTATGGCTAGCTTCTTTTGGTTGAATACGTGCGTTTGCAGAGATTGCACGTGAGGTATTGTTTTCATAATGGAAGATTATGTTAGGAGGCCACCATAATAGAAGGTAGATAACGCTCTGGTATTGTAGTTTTATCTTTCTACACCAACAACAGTGTCAATCTATTTTCAGGGTCAGGATATCACAGACTGAATATAAAAGAATCTGTGAATCGAGAGAATTTCGTAATTTTTTAAAGATTTACAGATATACATTTATATAATTAATAAAATTGGCGTAAAATTCCAAGAACTTTGCAAGCTTGCTGTTTTTACTGACCTTACACTGTCCCTTTACATGTGTTTTTTTGCTCATCTCACATATAATTATATTTTTATTTCGTAATTTTTAACTGAGTCGTATTCTTACTTATTTTATGTTGCGATTATTTAAAGGTATTTATAATGATATACAGTTTCTGTGTTGTAATTAAATAAAGAGTTATCTTAAAGGCACTTTTTTATTGGTACTTATATTTATTAGACAAACACTACGAAAAATTACGAAGTCTTATTTGAATGGGTGAACTCTAGTATCTATTACAACTAGGGCATCCAATCCCGCATGCTATTTGTGATCTCGGTATTTGCGGGATCGATGATTTATGATCCCGCGGGATCTTGGAATTTGCGGGATCCCGCAAGTGTTAGATGAACTGCCTACTAAGTGTTGTGTATTTATATGATAAAATAAAATTCATAAGGTATTTAGTACTTTTAATTGGAAACTTACTATTTAAGAAATTAAAATACATATATTAATAAACAATCCACATTCAGTTCAGTTTACTTCTATTCTACATCTGTTTATGTTGTTGAAAATGTTTATGAAGGAAACATAAAGTGTCTAATGTCTCGTCTGCCAGCCTGCTTCGAATTTGCGACGCTAGTAGGTGAAATAGATTTAAGGGAATTATATGCAAACGACAACTACTTGCCCCTCGAACCCCGCGATTCAAACAGAGTAATTTCTATTTAATTTTTTTAGCTTCTTTTTATTTTTCATTACTAGATAATCCCGCGGATCCCGCACAGGTAATCCCGTTCCTTGCGGGACTGAAATTGCGGGGTCTCGGTATTTCGAGATCACGGAATACCGAGATTGGATGCCCTAATACAACCGAGTGCTTTGAAGAACTCGATGCCGGCTATAAAAAGCAAAGATCTGAAAACTCTAACACCAGAGATGAGCACATAAATATCTACTGTAGAAAATATAATTGGTGTCTAAGAATAGGTTTATAATTATTCGAATACATACGCTCCTGACCTAGTGTGAACCCACATTAATTATGTATTTAAACGGTGTAATCACTATAATGCATGCATGTTTCCGTGTGGCTGGAGGCGATTAGACTACTCTGTAAGTTTTCTATTCCAGTTGCTAAATAAACAGGACGTTAGTTGGCCGAGGCAAACTGACGCGCAGTCACATAAAAATATGTCAGTTGCTAAACAGACAGACAATCCCAAAATTAAATTATAAGTAGAAAATTCTAATTAGTGAGTACCTACAAACTCTGCCCACTCATATGCTCTATTATAATGTCAAATAGGAGGTTGAAGCGTGTACCCTGCCGAACACAGTTAAATCTAGCATGAAGGGTACGGTTTTGTAACTATTTTGTTGTAAATAACATATAATATGTATCGTGTGGTTATGAGATAATTTGTTATTTGAGAAAATATTATAAAAGTTACAAAGTTAAATTGTACTCATTCTTTTTGGAAATAAATTATCTTATCTTTAAATCTCGATAAATTCAAGATTTGATCAAATTTCGATCCTAGTCAGTGCATCATTTGACTGAAATCTTGAAGGTGATGCTGCTCTGTTGATACGAAAGAGAGGAACATTTGCACGCCTGCATGCATGTTGAATACATAGACAAGCATAGATTTAAGACCTTTTATGGTAGTTTTTGTTGGCAAATAAACGATTGTATTTGAACTAAACATCGCTATGAATATAGTTTCGCGATAGACCCGTCCGCTCGCCATATTCACCATACTGTCACGGTCCATCTGTGTTCTGCTATCAAACATCGCACAATTCATATTTCAGCCGGCCATTGGCTTAATATTTAACGATATGCTTATCATTAACTGCTACTATTACAAAAGACAGAAATAGAGGAAATGTACAAAGGTAAATTTATCTATTACACAATACGTAATTTCATTTTGAGTTTTGTTGCTTGGTCATTTACTCGTCTTCTACCCTACTTTTCTTCTTATACTCGTAGAATTAAGAACCGTTTTCTGTTTTGTTCTTTTGTGTAGAGCTGTGTCTAGACCTTGAAAGAAGCGAAATATGGCGTAACTTTTGGTATTTGGAGAATATCTCCATGACGTTACAGTGGGTAGGTAAATGAAATTAACAGTAGGTACAAATTTCAACGCATTGGACGCCATTTGCAAAAAAAACGGAGCTCAGTAAAACATCTATTATTGAGGATGATTTACGAATATAATAAAGTGCCTGGTGGAAGTCAGCATCACTAGCTGGATAAAGAACGCAGTCGCTTCAATGCCTTCAAAAAAGCAGTGAAAATATCTCGAATCAAACAACAAAGTTGCTGTCTAAATAACGTTTTTAATTTACGCGTCATCAGCCTCACTGCATCCGTATCATCAGAATTCATAATGTATTAGGCAACACGATTGTCTTGTTCTTGGCCCACATAAACAGTAAAATCACGAATCGCATGCAACGTGTACAAATTGACGCTGGTTTCACCAGATTTGAGGGAGCACTTGTTAGCTTGCCTGATTACATCAATCAATCACAATGTAACTTAATTGTTAAAATTACTTGAGTTGTGTGTTTGTTGATTCGAAATTTATCGAATTTATAAAACGAGCGTATGCAACAGACAGACGGACGTCCTTTTTGCTCTCTTCTGTTGCATTTATAAATCTATACATAAAGAGGAAAGATTTGTATTTTTGTATGTTTGTAACGAATAAACTCAAAAACAACTGGTCTCATTACAAAAATTGTTTCACCATTAGAATGCTACATTATCCCTGAGTAGTATAGGCTATTTTTACCCAAGTGCGCAGAAAGAGGGTAATGTTTTTATTGAAAAACTACGCGTACGAAGCTGCGGATTGATCAGCTAGTTCTTTATGCCTATTTGGAATCAACACACGACTCGAGTAGGTTAGAAACAATTAGTTGCTGAATCAAAAGCTTTGTGTTTCATTCTCTGTGATAGATTTAAATAAAATAAATATGGCTGAACATTTCACACAGCGCTATCTAGCCCAAACTAAGCAGAGCTTGTACTATGGGAACCAGATATCTGATAGAATACTTATATACTTTTTATTGTAAATATTTACTAATAATATATAGAAAAACATCCAGACCCGGAACAAATATCTGTAAATCATACAAATATTTGTTCCGCGGTGGGAATCGAACCCGCTACCCCCTGCGTCTCAGCCGGCTATTCGCCCACTGCGCCACGGAGGTCGTCGATTTATGTGATATATTCCATTATAGAGCTTTCAATCATCGTTAGAATCATTTAAAAAATAAGCACAAACAATATCATTGTTTTGGGACAGCATGAACTGAAGAAACCAGCTAATCAAATAATAATACCATGTAAAGGTCCCCGATGTTAAAGTCAAAGTGAAATATTTCAAAGGTGCAGATATTCTTGTGCACTCGGGCCTGGGAAATAGCTATCGTTTACAATCATCATCCACTAATAAGATCTTTAATAGTTTAACTTACACTGCGAGCCATAAAAAGTATAAATGAAATGCAGTTTAAAAAAGTTGTTGCGTACAATTTTTTCTACAATCTAATTGAAAATAATAACTCACCAACTAACTATTAGATACTACTTTACGCGGTAGACTGTGAAATTACTTATTAACATTAATAAGTAATAATATATTATTGTCATATTATTATGTTATTAGACATTAACAACACCATTTTACAGCCATTTTCTGCGAATAAATATGTGATACATTCATTCATTTATATCATATTTTTATAATATTAAAAAGTAGGGTTCGCAAAGCTGTATGATCTAGGGGGGCTAAACCTATAATTGACTTATTAAGTAGGTGCCTGCTCAGTAGGTATTTATAGTCACTGCGGCCGAAATCGGCCAGGAAGCCATCATCATCATCACCTAATTATAGATCTCCATCCTACCTAATAAAATTGTGTCTTTATATCCTTCGATTTTAAATTCTGATCAATACCTCCATTTTTTACTCGATTTTAAAAATTCGAATCAAATATTCTAATATCGTCTTAAAATAGCTAATCTTATATATATATATTTTTAAATATTGCTAGACATTTCACACAGAGCTATCTAGCCCCAAACTAAGTGCTTGTACTATGGGAACCAGATAACTGATAGAATACTTATATACATTTTTTTTAGTAAATACATACTTATAATATGTAGAGAAACAACGAGACCCGGAACAAATATCTGTAGACCATGTAAACATTTGTTCCTCGCCGGTAATAGAACCCGCTACCTCCTGCGTCTCAGCCGGCTATTAGCCCACTGCACCACGGAGGTCGTCGGATATCGGATATATATCGGATATAGAACTCAAATGAAACTATCAATATTATAAATGCAGAAGTTTGGATGTGTGTTTGAATGTTTGTTTGTTTGTTACTCAATTACGCCGTAACGGCTAAACCGATTTCGATGAAATTTGGTATATACGTAGATTATACCCTGGATCACCACATAGGCTACCATTTATCCTACATAAATCAGTTCCCTTGGGATAAAAATAGGGTATCAAAGTTTCTAAATGATTTTGGTCTTTGTTACCCTTCACACCAAAACTACTTAACGGGTTGGGCAAAAACTTTGCAAAAGTTTAGTTCTAGACCTGGAATAACATATAGGCTACTTTTATCCCATAAATAAGGTTCCATGGGATAAAAATGGGGTATCAAGTCAAGTGGCAACAGTGAGTTTTGTTTTATTTCTAGGTTATCTACACATTTAGTAGTGTAACGCATACGAAGTCATGGGCAACAGCTAGTATTAACATATTTTTTTTACATCAGACTTCGTTGGAGTCAGTTTCATTGATGATTATTTTTAACAGAAATTACACAATTATATAGTTTACAAAAGAAATAGTCGATCCATTTAAAGATCATACAAACAATATGATAGCTAAACTACACCAAATCCAAATGTATGGTTTCCAAAAATGTCCTGCAGTGTACACTCGCGGCCATAAAAGTGCAGCAACCCAAACGCTAGGCTCAATACTTGCTTTTTACTGCGCACGAGACCGTGGGACCGCACATTCAAAAAATAAGTAGTTGGACCAGTCGCTTTGTGAGAAAATGTGGGTTGAATTTATGAGTAGGAGCAAAAATATTGGTTTTTGCTGAAGGGCGAAAATACAAGCACGCTACAACTGTATGTCTTAGGGTGATAGATAACAGAAGAACTAATTGAAATAAGTTTTTGTTGAAAAATTACTTTTTCAAAACAAACTTTTATAAAGTTCATAATCGGAACCGCAAGCAGATTCAAATGAGCCCAAACACTAGTAGCCTACCATAATCCATTCAGAAGTTCCGTTGCCTAGCATCCATCTCCATCATGAGACCACCTCCATGGTACCATATTATTGCATTGTCACCGAAGATACATATGTATTCCAAATTTCAGCTCAATCGGTTCAGGGGAACGGGTTTAAAATTCAGTTGCAAGATTCCACCCGGACAAACAACGGAAAACATATATTGCGAGTTAATCAAAAACTTGTAAAAATGCAAACATTGAATTTATGTGTATAGCTAACTATCTCGCCTGATGAAACACACTTGCTCAGAAAGAATCTATCCACTCTATACTCGAGACTTGGAATCAATAATAGTCCAGAAAAACAGACGCTGAAAGCGAGTTTTACTCTTTACTCACTCTTTATCACTCTTTCTGGTGATAAAAGTTGAAGCGAACCCATTCTACACTCTTAGGGCAACTTGCGTAACAATGCCTAATATGATGGCTAAATAATGATTTAGAGAGTTGTCAAATCATACCGTCCTATAACGTTGTCGTGAAATCCAGTCCATTCAAAGGTTGTCTGGAAGAGATCGCTTTTAACGATAAGACCGCCACTTGTATTTCTGCCTGTATTGTTGTTTGTTTTTTATATTGTTTTATAATTTAAGTGTGATTTACAATAAAACGTTTTCTATCTATCTATCATAGGTACATACAAATCAAATTCTCAAATTAAAACAAATTAAACATGTTTAGTCGATAAATACGTCTGTAATAGTTTATTTTTATTTGAAAGTTTTAGTATCATCGGAAAAATTTAAGAGACGAACGGGATTTGAACCCTCAACCTTCCGGATACGAGGATATGATGCCAATTTTCGAAATTACTCTTAGGAGTATCATTAGTAAGGAAAATACTGGTCATTGCCGATGGAGTAAAATCTTGATCAAGTGCTGGACGAAGTCAGGTCAGAGGAATCCAGGTTATCCGAAGGCGAGATGGGTTTACGACATCGTGAAAATCGCGGGAAACACCTGGATGAGAGACGCACAGAATAGAGGAGACTGACAGAAGACAAGGGAGGCCTAGCAGTGGGTGATTCTGGGCTGAAATGATGATGATGATGAAAGAAAATGCTGGTCATGATAATGGGACTAGTGACCTCTCGTTTCTCGCGATATTCTCCGTCTAGTAATGATATCATTATAAGAACCTTATCAAGATTCCAAGGTTGATCGATCGATATCACTTATTGATGATCTGCTTTCGCAAATCGTTGGAAACTGAGGTCGGCTGAGAAAATAACACAATTGATGACATTGTCAGATCCAATTTCTAAGAATATTTCGTTTTTACTCGTATTTTTCAGTTCATTAAAGTTTAGATTGAGTATTATTACACTTTTCTCGTGATATTCAAGAAAAACATACCAATCCTAGCAAGAAAACACTTCTTTTTGATGTACAGTCGTCAAGAGTGAAGCGTGGCCACCTAAAGGGTGAATATTGTTTTGACGACCTCCGTGGCGCAGTGGGCGAATAGCCGACTGAGACGCAGGAGGTAGCGGGTTCGATTCCCACAGCGGAACAAATGTTTGTATGATTTACAGATATTTGTTCCGGGTCTGGATGTTTTTTCTATATATTATAAGTATGTATTTATAAAAAAAAATTATAAGTATTCTATCAGTTATTTGGTTCCCATAGTACAAGCTCTGCTTAGTTTGGGGCTAGATAGCGCTGTGTGAAATGTCCAGCCATATTTATATTTATTTATTTATTTATTGTTTGCTAACTAGGGGCTGATATCAAGTAGGGCGGCGTTTTCTTGCTTTGTCCACTTTTGCTTTATTTAAAGGCACAAGAAATACGAAATAATTTTTTTTTAAGACAAAGGACTAACCCAAATAACGGAACTTATGTTTCTCATAGGTCAAACCAAAAAGGGCTGGGCTAGCTTCATTCAAAACATGCAAACGAAAATGTCTTCAAATTGGATACCCTTGGCTCTTGTTGACTGTACCTACTACGTGATCCGTATGTCTGGGCAGTCGGCATCGTTTACAAGCGCTTCAGGGAAGCGGCTACGAATCAAAATCCCCCAAAAAATCAAAGTGTTAGTTTTAAGTTTATTGTTATACGTAGTTAATCTTTAAGGTATATGTGGCCCTTGCATCCATATTTTGTATGTGCACATTGTTGCTTGAAATAAACGTTATATTATTATTATTATAAAATATATATCAAAATAGATACCTACGTGCATTTTTGACAAAATTATCTTTTGACAAATATTTGTACTTGTTCGTACTGGCTATGCAATTCGCCCGGAGCTATGATTGCGCTGGTGGCTATCTAAGTACGTACTAGGGTCATCTTACACCTGCAGACAGTTGTATAATCAAAATCACATAAACTATGGCGAAACTCAACGAATAGAGAGGTGTTACTTATTGCGCTATTTGTGAAGGTTTGATCGGTAATGAGAGGAACAGAAGAATCTTAAACTTGTCGAATGATTGGCTTCATAAGGTTACTGACACATTAATTAAACACATTTATGAACGGAAATAATAAGATACAAGATTTCTTAGACGCATTACTTATGCTAAGAATCCCTAATGGTATACCGTTCACTTGATTCAACTGTTCAGATAATGTTTTGGTGCGTATTGTTAGACGGGACAATCTTAATCATAAATATCGTCACAATGTTATAATCAAGAGATTAGCAGCAAAAACAAAGTGGCATGACATCACAGTCTTTCAACCATATACTATATGATCGAATCTATCAAGCTTACTACAAACAACTCTATTTGAGATAGTTCATCCTACCGGCAAGCACACCATTGAAATTCCTCAGCACCAAGTCATTCATCATCATCAACCGAGCCAAACTTGGAAAAGGAGTCGGCGCTCCATATTGCAGCTCCTGTCTCTGGACCGACTCTCGCTCTTGCTAAGGCCAGTGGTATACTAAGTGGTTGCTTAACGTAATTCGAATACTCACTCACTCACTCACCGAATCTTTGTAGGTTGTTTAGTTTATTTAAAATTAACCACTTTTTTTGCATTTGTATTTTCTAAATATAAATTGTAACTATCAATCTTGGTTTTCTTCTACTCATCTCCCTCGTAGTATAAACCTGAAGAAATATTTCATTGGTGTCAAATAGAGTTGATAGCTTGAGAGATTCGATCATCTCTATTTTGTATCAAGACTTTTGATGGTTGACAAAAACTCTTTAATTTTTTTTATTTTGAACCACGTATCTACTTCTCGTATTGAAGAGCTTCGCTCTTGTTGGTGCAACTGATGAAACACTCCATCGTATAAGATGTCTAGCCATCTTTCCCCGTCTATTTTTTTTTATAAATTATGGGCTAGCGTTTGACCACTATCTCGCCTGATGGTAAGCGATGATGCAGTCTACGATGGTACACGCTTGCCTAGAAGAAACCTATTCACTCGTGACTTGAAGATCCCTAGGTTGTAGTTATCAGGAAACACAGACTCAGGCAAGGCGTTCCACTCCTTGGCGGTGCGCATAATAAAGGTGGAAGAGTACCGCTTTGTGCGTATGGGAGGTATGTCTACCATGTAGCGGTGGCGCATCGCAGAGCGTCTGGTTGTCCGATCATAGAATGGGGATGGTGGGATCAGGCTGAAAAGCTCCGCAGCACACTCTCCGAAATGTATCCGATAAAAAACCGAGAAGCTTGCAACCTTTCGACGATGCTCGAGGCTGTGGAGCTTTGCATTTGCTAACTCGTCATTGCAAATGAGCTTCTTGGCTCTTCTCTCAATTAAATCTAGAGTCTCTAGCTGGTACTTCGCTGATCCGTCCCAGAGGTGAGAACAGTACTCCAGACATGATCGGACTTATGCTTGGTTTAAGTTGAGCAACTATTCTGTGAGTGTAGTTCCAATTGGAGTTCTTTTCTCTTTCACTTTTTTCAATACTTCTTCGTTCATCATCTTTTCTGTCCAGCTTATCCTCTCCATTCTCCTCTAGCACCAAATCTCAAACGTTTTCAAAATCGCTTCCATTTTTTCTGTCTCTCTGAGGGTCACTAGACAAAATGGCATCGTTGATTCAAGTCATTAACCGCCAATGATATAAACTCGTAAACAATAGAACTGCTCACGTAAGGTACAATTTGTGTTACACCTGACCTTGTCAGTGTCAGCAGGACTGTACACGTGACGCGCACGCGACAAAGAAATTACTGTTTTTGATCCGAAGAAAATTATAATGCCACGATACGCTACTTCTATGTTTGAACATATGAAATTCAAAGCACCTACCTTTTCTTTATTAAGTACACAAACAGATAAAAGACATGTACGATATATATTGTCCTCCTCATTGATTTCGATGACGTCGATCCTAACTATATTTAAATTTAAAGAAAATGCTATTAAATGGATAAAAAATACACTGAATTCAATGAAGTCTAATCACTTTCTAATTTCTGAAGTTAGTGACAAAGATTAGTGTCTACAAGGCCCTAACCATCCCAGTCCTTCTATGTGGCACAGATACATGGTGTCTGTATAAGCTAGACATAAAAAAACTGGACACATACCATCTAATTGTAAGATGTCTAAGAACGATCCTTAAAATTAAGTGGCAGGATCGCATGCCGAAAAGACATGTACAATGGTGAACAAGTGCCGCCAATAAAAGGCAACGTTGGTGTGGGCGGTTAAAGGGTTTTTATTATTATTATATTCAGTTAGTGCTCCAACCACCTGGTGGTTATATAAGCTTTAAATTGATAAATGCAAAGCTCTCAGTACTATAAAACTGACATTGGAAAGGGATGCAAGTATCTTCAGCACGTGTTGCCGACTCTAATCGATCAAATTATCTTAGAAAACTTTCGTGATTTATAACAATCACTAGCTGTTGGCCGCGACTTCGTACGTGTTACACTCCTAAATGTGTAGGTAACCTAGAAATAAAGCTAACGTCGCTGTTGCAACTTTTGACTTGACACCCCATTTTTATGCAATGGGAACGGATTCATGGGATTAGAGGTAGCTTATGTGGTAATCCAGTTACGTATATACCAAATTTCATCGAAATCGGTTCAGACGTTATGACGTGATTGAGTAATAAACAACAAACAAATAAATAAACAAACAAACAAATAAATAAACAAACATCCAAACTTTCACATTTATAATATTAGTGTGATTATTATAAATATGGGATTTATTACGTACTTACCGTTTAATCGGTGTTTCGACCAACAACGTCAGTGCGAGGCGACACGCAGTGCGGAGAGAATCGTACTCACCTTATGAAGGTTCACGAATTGAACCGTAACATTGTCGGTCGAAACACCGATGAAACGGTATGTGATAAATCCCCTATTTAAAATAATGATCGAATTATCGTGTGTAATAGAATCTGCACGTTTTCTCGGAATTTTGCAATTGCGTAAACTATGTGTTTCTAGAACCATGGTTCATGTTCTCGATCACATCATAGTGTTTGCATTTTTATATGTCACGAATGTTTTAGTCTATAGATCGGTCGCAATGGCCACAAATTATTCATAAACATTTTAATATTCTATTTTATTAGTCTAAAAGACATTACGCGCAGTGCATTAAAAGAACCCAGGCTTGATCATAAGTTTTTTTTTCAGTAGGCAGTTTCAGAACCATTAACTAAGCAGGTAACTAAATAAATAAAATAATATTGAAAATATCGCGAAAGATTTTAAAATTGGCAGAGAAGAAAATACTCGTACATATTTCATAGATATTATTAAAATACCAAAAATGTTTACAATGGTTTGCGGTTTACCGAAAAGCGACATAATTTCATTTACACCTCAAAGGTAATGAACATTTTTTTTAGCGTACAAATTCAAGATCGGTCAAAGTAAATGAACCTTGTTGCAATTTTTGCAATTTTATCGGAAACATCAATTTACCGAATGTGGTAAGTAGGTAAAACAAATCATTTTACCGGTTTTACGACCAAAAACGTAATAGAAAAACACAAGGGTAATTTTGACCCGTTACTAGACCCACTGTAGTTTAAAAATTGGTGAATTGTAACCGTTATTATGAATAAAATTTTAACCAACTGATGTTATCGGTCTAAATAGCGGGGCGAATCTAAGAGAGTTCTAAATTGTTGTGGGTCGTATTTGTATAGCTGAAGAAAATTAAAAATACCACATAAAACTAGCTAACGAATAGGTAACCTACTCCTTTTTAGGGTTCCGTACCCAAAGGGTAAAAGGTAGGGTAAGGTCCCGCCCTATTACTAAGACTCCGCTGTCTGTCTGTCTATCCGTCTGTCTCCGGTATACCGGCTGTATCACATGAACCGTGATAGTTAGACAGTTGAAATTTTCACAGCTTATGTATTTCTTTTGCCATTATAACACAAATACTAAAAACAGAATAAAATAAATATTTAAGTGTGGCACCCATACAATAGACATGATTTTTTGCCGTTTTATAGATAATGGTAAGGAACCCTTCGTGGGCGAGTGCGACTAGCACTTGGCCGGTTTTTTTCAGATTGGCCCAGTATTAGGAATGGTTATGACTTCGAAAAAGTGCACTAATGTTTTGCTCTAACAAAATGTATAATTCGTTTATTAATTTTTTTGAAGTTATACTTCTTTTGGCGCGATGGAGAAAAATGATGAGAGTGAATTTTTACGATGCGCACGCACACCGACACCTAAATTTAACAGCATGAAGTTAGTTCTAGGTGGTATGAAAATTGATAACTATTGTTACGAGCTGAGGGTTCGGGATAAAATAATGGGAATCGATCCAACCAAAATAACGCTTTTATTCAACACGATGACGATGAATACACGAACTTGGTTACACGTATCACAACACACTAATTCACACCACTTAAAGTCACCGAAATGATCGCACGTATAGCTTAATCCAGACTGACTCGGGAGCAACTACTGTTCACGCGAGACCCTTCCCACGTCAGTCCTCCAGGGCCTCGCTGAGACTCACTCACTGACTGAGACTGACTCAGACTCGAGACTGACTGTCCAGCCATCTCTCCGGCTTATTTATATCGCACACATTTCGATTGTTCGAGAACGATGTCGATCCTTCCAGGAAAGGGTCGGTCCCTCGACACAATGGCCACTCCCCATTCTGCGAAACCACAAACAATAGCAGCAATAACACAGCAAGACAAAAGCGTTCGAGAAGGTTCGATTATTACTCATTGTTTAACAGCCTCGGCGTAACACTGCCCCCTCCTAAAACATGCTCGTCCCGAGCATTCTTAGCCCCACATCGCGGCAGCCGATCAACACGAACAATTTTAGGCGCACCTCGCGCTGAAGATGTAGCAACTAGAGGAGCCACATTGCCATCTCCAGTACTTCAGGACATCCAGAGTCCCTTTCTCATCAGCGATCCCAATTCCAGCCTCCAAAACACGGCTCTCATGATTTCTATCTGTTCTTTCACTTCCTGGAATTCCTTTCCAGATGAACCGAACAATTCCCTCATCAGTCGAGCACGCTCTTATGGCCACCGTCGCTGATCTTCCTGTTGACGACGCTGCTCTTCTTTATCCTGACGTCGCTGTTCCTCTTGCAACCGAGTCTGCTCCACCTGTTCACGTCGCTGTTCCTCCTGCAACCGAGCCTGCTCTTCCTGCTGACGACGCTTCTCTTCTTTATGCTGACGGCGCTGTTCTGCCTGCAACCGAGCCTGCTCTTCTTGCTGACGACGCTGCTCTTCCTTATCCTGACGTCGCTGTTCTTCCTGCAACGTCACTGCTCTTCTTGTTGACGACAAAGCATGGCCATAATAGCAGCAAGATCACCTGTCACAGGAGCTTGACCCACGGATGATGATGATGGTGCTCCAAATGATTCGGCGGCGGCTAATTCCATCTCCATCGGCTGACGACTCTGCCGAGCTTCTTGAACCGGAGAATCTCCAAACCGCCTTTCATCCATTTCCTGTTGTCGTTGACCTCTCGTCCTGACACCGTCCAAGTTATCCTTTGGTAGAACCGGCATTATTCTATCCCACTTCTGACACCAAATTGTTACGAGCTGAGGGTTCGGGATAAAATAATGGGAATCGATCCAACCAAAATAACGCTTTTATTCAACACGATGGCGATGAATACACGAACTTGGTTACACGTATCACAACACACTAATTCACACCACTTAAAGTCACCGAAATGATCGCACGTATAGCTTAATCCAGACTGACTCGGGAGCAACTACTGTTCACGCGAGACCCTTCCCACGTCAGTCCTCCAGGGCCTCGCTGAGACTCACTCACTGACTGAGACTGACTCAGACTCGAGACTGACTGTCCAGCCATCTCTCCGGCTTATTTATATCGCACACATTTCGATTGTTCGAGAACGATGTCGATCCTTCCAGGAAAGGGTCGGTCCCTCGACACAATGGCCACTCCCCATTCTGCGAAACCACAAACAATAGCAGCAATAACACAGCAAGACAAAAGCGTTCGAGAAGGTTCGATTATTACTCATTGTTTAACAGCCTCGGCGTAACACTATGTTCAAGTTGTATATTCTAGTATTTTTGTATGTAGAACACGTGTTTCGTAAGGGTACAATTAAACAGTGTGAATAAATAAATATTATTTTGGTGTTTTTATTAAATCAATTTCATATACGACGGTGATACTAATGTTACGAGCTGAGGGTTCGGGATAAAATAATGGGAATCGATCTAACCAAAATAACACTTTTATTCAGCACTAAACGATGAATACACGAACTTGGTCACACGTAATCACAACACACTAATTCACACCACTGGTGCACCACTTAAAGTCACCGAAATGATCGCACGTATAGCTGAATCCAGACTGACTCGGGAGCCACTACTGTTCACGCGAGACCCTTCCCACGTCAGTCCTCCAGGACCTCGCTGAGACCAACTCACTCAGACTGTCTGGGACTCGAGACTGACTGTCCGGCCATCTCTCCGGCCTATTTATATCGCACACATTTCGATTATTCGAGAACGATGTCGATCCTTCCAGGAAAGGGTCGGTCCCTCGACACAATGGCCACTCCCCATTCTGCGAAACCACAAACAATAGCAACAATAACACAGCAAGACAAAAGCGTTTGAGAAGGTTCGATTATTACTCATTGTTTAACAGCCTCGGCGTAACACTGCCCCCTCCTAAAACATGCTCGTCCCGAGCATTCTTAGCCCCATATCGCGGCAGCCGATCAACACGAACAATTTTAGGCGCACCTCGCGCTGAAGATGTAGCAACTAGAGGAGCCACATTGCCGTCTTCAGTACTTCAGGACACCCAGAGTCCCTTACTCATCAGCGATCCCAATTCCAACCTCCAAAACACGGCTCTCATGATTTCTATCTGTTCTTTCACTTCCTGGAATTCCTTTCCAGATGAACCGAACGATTCCCTCATCAGTCAAGCACGCTCTTATGGCCAACGTTGCTGATCTTCCTGTTGACGACGCTGCTCTTCTTTATCCTGACGTCGCTGTTCCTCTTGCAACCGAGTCTGCTCCACCTGTTCACGTCGCTGTTCCTTCTGCAATCGAGCCTGCTCTTCCTGCTGACGACGCTTCTCTTCTTAATGCTGACGGCGTTGTTTCTCCTGCAACCGAGCCTGCTCTACCTGGTGACAACGCTTCTCTTCTTTATGCTGACGGCGTTGTTCCTCCTGCAACTGAGCCTGCTCTTCTTGTTGACGACGCTGCTCTTCTTTATCCTGACGACGCTGTTCTTCTTGACGACAAAGCATTGCCATAATAGCAGCAAGATCGCCTGTCACAGGAGCTTGTCCCATGGATGATGATGATGGTGCTCCAAATGATTCGGCGGCGGCTGATTCCATCTCCATCGGCTGACGACTCTGCCGAGCTTCTTGAACCGGAGACTCCCCAAACCGCCTTTCATCCATTTCTTGTTGTCGTTGACCTCTCGTCCTGACACCGTCCACGTTATCCTTTGGTAGAACCGGCATTATTTTATCCCACTTCTGACACCAAATTGTTACGAGCTGAGGGTTCGGGATAAAATAATGGGAATCGATCTAACCAAAATAACACTTTTATTCAGCACTAAACGATGAATACACGAACTTGGTCACACGTAATCACAACACACTAATTCACACCACTGGTGCACCACTTAAAGTCACCGAAATGATCGCACGTATAGCTGAATCCAGACTGACTCGGGAGCCACTACTGTTCACGCGAGACCCTTCCCACGTCAGTCCTCCAGGACCTCGCTGAGACCAACTCACTCAGACTGTCTGGGACTCGAGACTGACTGTCCGGCCATCTCTCCGGCCTATTTATATCGCACACATTTCGATTATTCGAGAACGATGTCGATCCTTCCAGGAAAGGGTCGGTCCCTCGACACAATGGCCACTCCCCATTCTGCGAAACCACAAACAATAGCAACAATAACACAGCAAGACAAAAGCGTTCGAGACGGTTCGATTATTACTCATTGTTTAACAGCCTCGGCGTAACACTAATAATTTATTATTTATTTTTCCATACGCCAAAAAAGTATAACTTCTAACGCGTGTACATAAGTACACACACTCTTTTTTTTTTAAGCAAAAAAACATTAATAAACAAACCTTTTTCTTCGTCGTCTGGCTGATTGTATGTCTGTGCGTGGCATCGTAATAGAAGGCCCGATTAATCTATATTTGGTGGAATTTAGTGCAAGAGCGGGGTTTCATAAGTATATTTAAAATAAATTACCTTGTTTTGTTTCCTTTAAAAACAGAGAAAGAGATTCAGCGCATTTATAAAATCTAATCCAAAGATCAACGTTTGAAGGTGAATAAATAACAGATTGTTTTCTTGGTTTACGCTCGAATTGCACGTTAAAATGCGGCCCGCTTACTCCGATCGATCGGATTAACGGATAGTCGTACTCGTTAACGATTAATCCCCGATTAAGGTTAACAGATGTTTATTTTGGTAAATATAAGCTTTTTATTTTAAATAATTGTAATCAGTTTTACTGAGTTTTAACATAGAATAGGTAGTAATAGAAAACTCTATAATGTATGTTAGTTAGTTTTTTACTAATAATTTTTGGCGGAAACGTATAGTGTTATGTTAATGATTTTCAAACTGTTTAGTTATTTTTACTGAAAAAATGCTTCCATTTATAATAATGTTATTTTCTTAATATAAGTGACAGGATTTCCTATGTCATCCATCTCAGATTATTTCTATTGTTAGAGACTGACGTCAACAGAATAAGAGAATACTGACGTCATACGCTCTGTACTTTGTACGCACACTGGTTATTTTAGTTATATCGACGGTTCATTGTTTGCAAAGCTGATGAAAAATAATATCTATCTACCGACCGATCCTTTTAAATTATTATGTTTTGTTTCTTTACTTTCTTCAAATCATTATGCAAAATGACAAGACAGTTTTTAGCATTTGAGTGCAAATTTAACATTATTTAAGTAAATTACTCCTCTGGCTCAGCGACCAGGTGTGGATCTTGACTAAAGAAATAGACACAAGACTTCTCCAAGCTTTTCGATCCTGTGCCATCTGATACCATCAGGTTCACGCAGATCAGCTTCGACTTCGTCTATCCAGCGGTAACTGGGGAGGCCGATTGGGCATTACCCAAACGGGTTTTCCTGATATTCCTTCTTGACAGCCCGACCGTCCCCCATTCTCTTGACATGTCTAAGTAAACGCATTTGGGAGCCCTTAAATTTGAATATGATGTTCGGCTCAGCCACCAGATTCTCAACTTCTTGGTTATTCCGGACCGATCCATCTGCTCGCCTATTTGGCCCTAGAATCCTACGAAGCATCTTACGTTCAGCCACGATGAGTTTATTTTTTTCAAAAGTAAATAATCAAATCTAAATATTTTTCTTAGTGGGTTTAAGTTATTATTTGTACTAATAAATATTAATAATAAATAAATAAATATTGCTGGACATATCACACGGCGCCATCTAGTCCCAAACTAAGCAGAGCTTGTACTATGGAAACCAGATAACTGATATAATACTTATATTTTTTTTTAAACATTTTTATAATATATAGAAAAACAACCAGACCCGAAACAAATATCTGTAGATCATGCAAACATTTGTTCCACGACGGGATCGAATCCTGCGTCTTAGCCGGCTGTTCGCCCACTGCGCCACGGAGGTCGTCAATGCTAGAATGTTACATGAATCTTAAAACCAAACAGACCCATGCTAACCGCCTAACACCATAAAATTTTCCAATGATCCAATTATCACCGCATAATCGGATCAAAATCACGTAAGACGTAACGATTATATGACAGCATGACTAGTTTCGGTTAACAAGTGGCCGCAATGCCGCATGGTGGCACCGACCAGTTTCCACTCAGTTAACTCACACACTAACTTGGCCGGCACACGCGACGCGCGCATCCACGCGCTCCGAATTTTTCACGCGCGAATCCGTTTTCCGAACTTTTTAACAGCCTCCTCGGTGAAAAAAACTGTCAAGTTTTGGGGGGAGCGTGAGTGATGTGCTTGTGATTTTTCTGTGATTTGTTTTTGTCAATTGGTATGAGTTTTTTTTATTACCCTGTTAAACCCAGGATAAACATACAATCTATTTATTATTCCTCCCAAATAGTTAAAGCTGGGAGTAATAATAACTGGATTAAAAGATAATGCATTATTTTCACTTGAGCTATTGATGTTAATCTTTTGCGTTTTACCTGCATCTTATATTCATGGCGCACAATAACGATAATTTTATATAATTAAATTTTGAAATAACACCTTTTGCAACGATAACGTCTATAAAAGCTATTAATTTGACTGTGAAAACATAAAATATTACGCATTCTTGATTATTCCCCTGTCGATTTGATTAGGAATTTTAATAAACTTCATAATGAACACGTTTGAGGAATTTATCTCGGCGACATGGCTTATCATTAAATTGAACGAAACAAGACAAATACTTACCTACTCATTAGATAAAACTATAATTAAGTCACATAAACAAGATAATTACTTTGCTTTATTAAGATTAATTTTAAGAAACACTAATTTTATTATTAAAATATATTTATTTGAGCATTCAAGCCAGCAGGCATCTAATAATTACACACATTATGCTCCGTCAGTAATTTGTTTTGGCTTCTTCAGGAAAGCCTTGTTTAGATTTCATAGATCTAAAACTCTCTAACGGAAAATTTTCTCGATTACCTTTAAATTTAATCAGGTTACATCACTTATTTATGCAAAGGCCTCATCTCAAATTATAAACCGTCTTCGAAATGTAGAGCGAACCTCAAAATGCTTTTAAAATCACGTAACTGATTGTTTTAATACATTCTGATTGCAATTGGGAAGCGTTTCCGTTTCTGGCGCAACTTTTAAGCATATATTTATTAAATACTTCAGTGATGGACGATCTCAAATAGCCCAAGTTAGAGTTTATAAGACTCTAACCCTATAGTAGGTCACGGTCACTTTCGGATGCAAGTAACAACAATGTAGTAAATCCTAGTTAAACAAAATATGTTAAATAACTTTTGAAACTATTATCAAAACTCACAAATCTTGATAAATATCCCTTTTTAAGTTAATAAAGAAATAATAAAAAATAAAGAAAATAATGTTTTGTAAATAACGTAAAATACAGTACATATATATTATATTTTATGTATGTTTTATATTCAAAGAAAAGAAGGTACCTAAGTGAAGAACTATAATTTGCAGCATTAACCTCAGCGTTAGAAATAAATCTCAACTTAACTAAATGGTTAAATTCGTGCAACTTAGATATTGTATTTCATCATTATCATAATATCAGCCATAGCATAGGACGTCCGCTGAACATATGCCTCTACCATAATAATCATAAATACGAAATTTATCTCGTACCGTTTTATCGGTGTTAGAATAATAATGATTAAAATAAATCACGGAAGTTTTCTAAGTAGAATAGAATAGAATGATACATAGATAGATAGATAGAATGAACATGTAGATATGTTCGATGGATTTTTTATTTAAAAACAAATACAAGCTTACTAATTAAAAATGTAATCGTTTTTGTTTTCGCCAGCGCCGGCGGTAACCTTAGGGTGACTTATCAGCTACACATTATCTAAGGCTATGTTTGCACTGATGTCATGCGATTAATGACCTTCACACTATGTACCTTGGCACAACGTGGACTTTATGAGCTGAATATCCATACTAATTGATCGAGCGAAGCGAGATCTCCAAATCAACTTGTGCAAATCGGCGTTGTATGTATGTTTGTTTGTCCGAGGATAACTTTCGAAGCGTTTATCCGATCATCGTAAAATTTCGTATATACATATGTAGGTA
Source organism: Philereme transversata (assembly GCA_963924445.1). Lineage (NCBI taxonomy): Eukaryota > Metazoa > Arthropoda > Insecta > Lepidoptera > Geometridae > Philereme > Philereme transversata. The sequence continues at coordinate 22,419,239 of OZ004342.1, read as the reverse complement.
GTAATGGCACAATTTTGGTGTGACTCAATGAGCTAAAAAGGTGGGGGGATTGTTGAGATATTGGGGTTCAAGAGGGGTAAAAAAAACAAAATGGGACTATCCGGTCAAATGGCACGTCATATAAAAGGTACCAAATAACATGAACTCCCGTTACCTGTAATTTGAATGAAACTGTAGGTCAAGTTGTATGGTTATGCATTTCGTGTCACTGTTTTGATAGTCAAAGATTACGAATAATATTTTTTTGTTTTTATGGGAGACTGGCGAGATCTCAGTTCGGGGCGAACCACTGGTATTATAAATTCGAAAGTAACTACTTCTCTTTGTGTGTTTGTATATTTATATACGCATCGAAAAGCAAGGAAGTGGACAGACGTGATCAATCAAAACCTTATAGACTGTATTGTTTCCTAAGACCTGGCGTTGGATAGAGCGAAGTGTAAACAGAGGACTTGAAAAGCAGGCCTCGCCATCAGATGGGAATAATAATTGCTCAGGAAAGAGAAAGAGAGAGAACATCGAAAAGCATGGAACAGATTCGACGCCTAAAGATTTCAAAGGTTTTACTTATCTAAAGTAAAGGTCAATCATATCCGATGGTTACTGGCTTTGTAAGACAGCAGACCTAGTTATATCTGGGTTTCAAAACTGACAGTGGAGGGCAATACTCTCCAACAGACCAGCCAGTCACTGGGCCATTGAATACCTTGGCTCTAGATTCATAAAACCTTCATTTCGTTAATAAATATAGAGTAACTCATGATGCAACGATTTTGACGTAAATGAAAAGTGATCCAAATACGACTTCAAGTTAACTGAAGTTAAAACTACGAGAATTGAAAAAATAGAGAAAAACTGCGATTAAAACTATTTAAAAGCTGGATCCACGCTTGAGTTAAGTTCTCGAGTATGGACTTATAAGGTATATCTCAATTATAATTGAAAGCATTTTGCTACTCCAACACGTTTTCTAGAGTAGTAGAGTTCCTAGCGAAAGGGCTCAAAGTCAAAGTCAAAGTAAAATATTTTTATTCATTAACATCACAAGCACACTTTGAAACGTCAATTTTACTGCCTGTTCCTTCGCGACCAAGCCAGGAAAGAAAGGTAAGAAAACTCGGTGAAGTACTCCCACCATACCTATTTCTGCCAACTACGAGTACTACCGCCGAGCAGCATTATGATTCGGTTTGGCTATGGTTGCCGGTGAGATTAGAGGCACATGAGGCTTTACACCTGTATGTCTCAAGTTAATTGACGCAGAACGGAGCATATCGTGCATCGTAGGCCAGCTCCAACACCTTCTTGGCAATGATAGCCGGCAGAGTAGATAGCCTGTAGGCCAGACATTTTGTAAAGCAATACTTTATTATAGGCGATGGTTTTTTTTTTGTTTTTATTTCTAGACATTTTACACAGCGCTATCTAGCCCCAAACTAAGCGGAGCTTGTACTATGGGAACCAGATAATTGATAGAATACTTATACACATTTTTTTGTAAATACATACTTATAATATTAGGTTGGGGAAAAAGTTTCTTCGCATTTTTTAAGAAAATTCAAAACATTTTTTAATATAGTTTATTTACATTTAACTAAAGTATGTAGGTATCATTTTGTTCGATAACTTTTTGTCATCTTGTAGGTAGGGACATGATCCCATTGATATAGAAATTTTGGCGCTTCTGATCAAAATACCGCGACAAGTGGTTTTGGCAGTCCTCTCGTGATGTTAACCTGACACTCCCTAAAGAATTCTGAAGAGACCGAAACAAGTGGAAATCTGAAGGTGCAAGGTCAGGACTATACGGCGGATGCATTAACACCTCCCAGCCAAACTCTCTTAATTTTTGCTGAGTGGCTAAAGATGTATGAGGTCTAGCGTTATCATGATGAAAAACCACACCCCTTCTGTTGATTAATTCCGGCCGCTTTCCCTCAACTTCTTGCTTTAATCTCATCTGTTTTCGCAGTAGAGTTCAGAATCGATGGTCCTGCCTGGTGGTAATAGCTCATAATGAATAATGCCCTTCCAATCCCCCCACACACACAGCATCACCTGGTTGCGAGTTAACCCGGGTTTCACCACAGTCTGTGAAGCCTGACCTGCCTTTGACCACGACTTTTTTCGCACGTTCTTGTCGTACGTGATCCACTTTTCATCACCAGTTATCAACTTCTTCAAAAATGGTTTGGTTTCATTACGTCGTAATAAAGAATCACAAATGAGTACACGGTTCATTAGGTTTCTTTCAGTGAGCTCGTGGGGTACCCAAATAGCGAGCTTTTTTGTGTACCCAGTTTTTTCAAATGCGCCAAAACTGTTTTGTGGTCAATTCCCAGTTCTTCAGTTACGTCGTAACTACTGATATGCCGTTCTTGCTCCACTTTTTCAAAAATGGCATCAATTTTATCCGTAATAGGGCGACCAGAGCGACGTGCATCTTTGACATCAAAATTTCCGGATTGAAAACGCTTAAATCAAAATTGTGCTACTCTCACAGACACTGCACTAGGTCCATAAACATCGCAAATTTTTTTCGCGGCTTGCGTTGCATTTTTACCTTTTTTGTAGTAAAATTTTAAAATGTATCGAATTTCTTCATTAGATTCACTCTCATCTTTACAGTACGAAAAACAAATAAAAATCACAAATTTTCCTAATTTGAATTTGGAATTATCTTCTTTAAAATTTAAACTTTGAATGATACCAAAACCAGCCAGATACAAATAGTATAGCCAAAGATATTTTATTACAAGTTCATACATACTATAATGCGAAAAGACTTTTTCCCCAACCTATTATATAGAGAAACAACCAGACCCGGAACAAATATCTGTAGATCATGCAAACATTTGTTCCGCTGCGGGAATCGAACACGCTACCTGCGTCTCAGTCGGCTATTTGCCCACTGCGCCACGGAGGTCGTCCAGGTGGTTACCACTTAACATCAGGTATGCCAAACGCCTGTTCAATCTCCAGGTAGTATAAAAAACCCGGTCAAGTGCGAGTCGAACTCGTGCGTCGAGGGTTCCGTACCTACCCATTGTCCTCTAAATTTTATGAGCGCCCATACATCTTAGAGGACTTAATTGGCGTTAACTATGTATGTATAAATAAATATTGGCTGGACATTTCACACAGCGCTCTCCAGCCCCAAACTAAGCATAGCTTGTACTATGGGAACCAGATAACTGATAGAATACTTATATACTTTTTTTTTCTATAACATACTTATAATATATAGAAAAACATCCAGACCCGGAACAAATATCGATCAGATCATACAAACATTTGTTCTGCGGTGGGAATCGAACCCGCTACCTCCTGCATCTCAGTCGGCTATTCGCCCACTGTACCACGGAGGTCGTCAAACGTCGAAGGAGTATGGGGACACCCTTTAATTTAATTTTTATTTATTTTATTTTTATCTAAATTTGTTCATATCTTTTTATCGTGTTGACTCAAGACCTTGATTTTATACCTAATATTTTATATCTAATAGGGACTATAGACCTTAGTATCTGGTATAAATTTCAACTTGCTAGGTCCATCCGTTCCTGAGAAAATCGGTGGTGACACACGGACAGACGGACAACAAAGTGATCTTGTAAAGGTTCCTTTTTTGAGGTACGGAACCCTAAAAACGTTATACACATAATTTCAAGATTTTTTATCAACAAAGAACAAGGATAGTAATAGTATTATACAAATATTTAAAATCTGACGTCAATTAAGGTCGCTAACTGGTGAGACCTCTTCGTAGTAAGTACATATTTAAATACATAAAGAAATATTATCTTTGTTTTTGTCCATTATTTACGATGAGAATCAAACCCGTCTTCAACAAAAACTTAGTTGCGAGATGAATAGCGTTTTTTCTTTCAGTTATTAACAATTAACTGCTCATAATTTAACTCTGTCGTTGGAAAAACTGGTTTCTTAAGTGCAAAGTACAAGGATTTTTATATAAGAAGCCAATGTACTTGTTCTGTATTCTTATCCTATTTTTGAGAACATGAGCATTACTGAATATTAAATTTAATATGTGAACAGGTACATATTATAAGTAATCAATTTATTTCTCGGAATAATGAAATAAATGAACATTTTTCATACGACGTAAAAAAAATATACGGTTTTGGATTATTCAAATTCATCATCATGGCCTCATTACAGTATGGTTGGTTGCCATACTGACAAACCATGAATTAAACCCCTAAGAATATCCCACAGTTTCTAAGAGTTGTAGGGCTTAGTGGTGTACTTTGATCGCCCCCATAAACGATGGAATACAAAATGGTGATGATCAGAAAGGCTTTGTGCCCGTACAGATTATCAAGCCGCAAAAGACAATTCGATAAATGATTACCATTTACTTTTTAGTCTTCACTTATCCATGAGGTATCTACATAACCAACCTTTTAAGGAAAAATATATTTTTTATCTTAATCGCTTGTGGAGTCATTTTTACATTGCAAAATGAGGAAAACCTTTACGAAATGGTCTATAAACGACGGTTTTACATTATACGGGTATTCCTTTAACGTTATACAGCTAAGCACCTTAAGGTAAACCCAATATAGAAAATTAAGGTTGAACCCATTTAGAAAATGTTACTTAGATGCTCGAATTAGGGAAACATATTTTTAATCATCTCGAAAAAAAATATATAAAAACTCATCGCGATAAAAAATGTTTTTTTAATTTGATATTTTGTTTAATAATTAATCTCTGGATCAGTTGTTCTTTTTAACCTACTTCAAAAGCGAAGGGTCTAATTTGGTTGTTTTTTTTATGTTTGCTACCTCAGAACTCCGTCCGAACTTTTCGTTTTTTTATTATTTGAAAGGATAAACTTTCAGATTGTTCCCATAGAAATTTCATGAAAATCGGTTTAGAATTTTGGTTTTTCTTATTATCTGAAGTTGGTAATAATATATTTTTGTTAAAAAGTTACTTGTGTTTGAATTGATTATCATTAGAATTAGACAGATTAGAATTGATTGAATTTTTGAAAAAAACATTGAAATCTCTTCGTTCAACAACTTGAAACTGTTATCTTTGACCTAATTTGACTAAATATAGTTACTAGGTAAATAGACCAAGTTATTTTCATAGAATTTTCGTAGTAGGTACTTAATATATTGTAATGATTGAGAAAGTGCACTAGACAGTTCCCACGTTTCACAGTTAGCTCTAGTTTAGAAGCTAATTACCTACTCATTACCTACTGATCACACTAATATTATAAATGCGAAAGTTTGGATGTTTGTTTGTTTGTCAATCACGTCGTAACGGCTGCACCGATTTCGATGAAATTTGGTATGCACGTAGATTATAACCTGACTTAACGTATGGGTTACTTTTTGTAACAAACAACGCATGCGAAGCCGCTGGCGGAAGCTAGTGTATATAGAGTAGGTAATCACAGACTATAGTAAAATTATTGCATAGTTTTTCTAGAAATTGAACTCCTTTTACCAAGCTTTTATTTAGATTGCAATGTTTGCAATGTAACATACATTGTTGGTTAGGTAAGTTGGTTTAGTTTAAATCTTGTGACCTGAATGAGAACCACTTCTTCTTATCTCACGGAGTTGAAGTTGTACCTGTTGGTTCAGTTCCGACGACAATGCATTTTTGTAATAAGCATGATTGATTCTACACTCTGGATTGGCTCCAGACAAAGGCCAACAGCACAGACACGAAATTTTGTATACGCATTTAATTAGACCATATTGTGTTCCTCTCATTCGTAAAGTAGGCATAAAGTTAAAAAAGAGATTTTCTCTCTCCGACTAAAACGTAATATGAAAAACCCAAAATAGCCACTTTAGAACTCCGGTACCCTTATTAATTAGGCCGGTCGCTGTCGCCCCCCTGTTGTTCGGTTCAGGCCCTCCCTTACTCATGTAAGATATGCACTGTCCGAACGACAGGCGGGCGACAGATACCTGCTTACGTAGTAAGGTAACGGTGCCGCGTTGGAGCTCTACCTGGACCACTATTAACATTAACATATTTGCCCATTGTATTCTAAGCTAACTGTACTAAGCAGGATCTGAGCAAAAGAGGATCGTGTAATTTGATTTCTATTAATAGCAATTTAATGATGGCAATTATCGATTGTTACTTATAATGAGATTACCACGAAAAACTAACGTTTTCCCGCGGATGCACTGTGTTATATTTTACGTGGGTATTAGGGTTTTTCCTTTAGCAAACTTCTGATGAAAAGATCATTAACTATCATCAGTGAATGGAGTATGTGAGGCATGACATACTCACTGATGATAGTTAATGATTGTGTGAGAGTGAGTTGGTGTGTGTGTCATGCATGCCTCACACATTCAACTCAACTTTGGGTCCAAACTTAACTCTATAATTAAATGGTCAATTTTGAATGTAACTATTGTATTATACTCGCATATCGGATCCACAATCTGGTGTGTTAGTTATTTCTTTCAACACATTACGTTGATCCTAATATGACTTATAACCTAACAACTACATGATTACCTAGTCCTTGTCTGAGCCTATAAGAATACCCTGTGTTGTTTTGGGTTATGTCAAATGTCAAATGGGTTAGTACAAGTATGATTTCTTAATAGTCATAATTACTCCAAATAAACATTAATATTCAAACAATTTTTATCAAGAACTATGGAGGGTAACATAATACGTTATTTTTGTTGGACACACCATTGAGTTTTTTTTTTCAATGTTCTTGTCCCTTTTATAAGCTGTGCACATAACAATGTATATTTGTAAATCATACAAACATTTTTCCGCGGCCATAAGCGAACACTTTATAACTAAATTAAAATTTTGATAAATTTTGATTTTGGTAATTACATTTTTGATAAGCGAACCTCTTTCATCTCAACCACGCCGCAGAGTCGTCCAACTCCCGGTGAAAAAGACGATTAGGTCTTCGTATCATCAGTGGTTTCCAGGTCGATCTAAGCAAAGTATGAAGAAGAAACAGACAGACATACTTTCAGATTGCAATATCGTGAGAGATTCGCGTTCAATAGTTTTTGTGCAATGATTAGTATGGCGTGCTACAAGCTAGTAACATCACCACGCTAGTTGTCTCTGGGTTATGCAAGGCTGTAAAAACCAAGGTCGCATTCCACCGGATGATCAAGATTCTTTTAACTTTCTCGTTTTCTTTTATGTATGTGAGAATTTTATAAAGATTTTGTTAAATTACTATAAATTTGTTGATAGTCAATTTTTGCACATCACTTGAGAGTTTGTTATAAAAGCGTACATCTTGCGCTTTAAATGGTTTACTAACTATAAATAGTCTACAAGTGGCAACAACGAGTTTATCTTATTAAAATTATGATTATCGCTATTTATCTTATAACATTAATATTTGTATACATTCGATTCTCATAGATGTATTGACAAGAGAATGTCATAGTATTTATTACTTAAAACTTTTGACGTAGTGATTCTCTGGACCCCATATTATAAACTGCACGAACAGCCCTCTTGCTCTCACAAAAACGGTGTTTTTGTCTGCAGCACTCCCCCACAGCAGTATATACGGTACGACATAATGCTGTGGAATTAGCTGAAGTAAGCTAGTCTAGCTGTGTCTACGTCTGCAAAAAGACGGATCTTTTTGACTGCGTATGCCGCAGAGCTAAGTCTCGTCGGCAACTTATCAACATGATAGCCCATTGAAGCTTATTATCTAGGGTGATACCTGAGAATAAGTTAAAATGGATTAAATAATATATGTACCTGAGAATACATATATTATTTAATCGTCATTTTTCTTATTCTTCCAAAACTTAGCCCGGAAATTTTTCTTTTAAATGATAAAGCTCTATTTGCAGTAGCTTCGGCTTAGCCTATGAGTGATTAGCTCTTTCTTCTGCTTTAAAATTTTAAGAAATAGGGAGAAAGCCAATTAAATCAAAGGTTTTCATGCTCGCAATATTCTTTTCACACCACCTGCTCGATAATGTCAAATTATATGTCATGTAAATCTCACCGAAAGCAGGTGATTAAATCCCTACGGCTGAGCCGGGAGTAAACTTGTACTGAATTTCATTATGTCCTCGCAGAGTCGCAGGCATAATGTGATTTGAATTTGGAGCTTCATCTGTATTAAAATTTGAACCAAAGAGACCCACACAATAAGAACTTATTCGTAAATCGAACTAACCTCTGCACAGAATGCACCAAACTAGATTTGGTTTTTATTGTCTCGCAGAAAGTGTAGAGTATTCTCGTCGTGGATAAAGCTTTCTGCTTCTTGGGCGTGCTTATATCCCTCTCTGCACTCAGGATTCAATATAGCACCCGTGACGCAAGATACTACTTTATTCCCTTCTTTAATAATCTAGTATTGAATAACGCGGTTAAAGAAAGAAACGCCTACTTAGCCGCTTTTGTTCAGACAGTATCGCTAACTGGTGATCCCCTGCATGTTTAAAGACTAAAATAAACATTTGTAGAAAGGGGATTTCGGAAAAGTTAGTTTACTAGAATATTTATGTTGTTAAAATACACGACGTGTAATAAAAACTTTTTGTAAATCATACTTTTACAAGACTTTATTTCAATCTTTAAGCATGCAGGTGGTTACCAGTTAGCGACGCCGTCTGTAACTCATAGACGAAAGAAACAGCTATCTCCCAAGGTCGAATAGCATCAAGCCGTGATGATAGAGCACATTTTATTAACTTTCTCATAATATGAAGTTCCGTTGTGGGCGGGTTATACGCGAATCGAGAGTAGCCGTAAATGATTTAATCCAGTGGCGTGCTCGATAGCCATCAGCGACCATTTAAGGCCCCAGCTCACTACATCAACCCGGCACCCGACCCGCACCGCCTCGCCGCTTGGCGTTCACTCGTTGACAGTGGGTGGGCCACGGGTGGAAGCCTCGTTATTACCAGTGAACGCCACGTGTCAACCAGTGGTCCTCGCGCGGTCAACGGGTGGACGTCGTGTGGTCACTAAAATCATACAATAAATTATATTTTAAAACTTCTTCGATAAGTCTTTCTTTATTCGTTTTGAAAGCAAAAACCATACGTCCGACACGTTAGAAAGAAAGGTTGGAAATAACGGTTAGGCGGAGAGCGAAGCATCGCCGCCGCATTGTGCTCCCGCGAATCACTCGCGGGCCGCTCGCGGTCAACGTGAGGGCCACGCGCGGACAACGCGCGGGCCGCGCGGGGTCACTGATTGGTAAACTCGTCGTCCGCGCGTGAACGGCATACGCCCGAGGTGATCCATACAATTTCATCTATAGAATACTAACCGCTCGAGGCGAGGCGATGCGGTTCAGGTGCCGGGTTGATGTAGTGAGCTGTGACCTTTATTCAGTAACTTAGGTAATCATACCCACTTGTGGTTTCCCGCGAAGTCAACTCAAAGTTAAAATATTTACTGCGTAGGTACAATATTGTGTCTTTTTCAAACTGCCTGCAAGGGCACTGCAATATTTTGATATATAAATAAATAAAACTATCCATATATATTTTTTGTTGAATTTGTGTTAACAAATATTTTGTGTACTGCGTTCTGTGGTACCTATAATATTGAAAGAATCAATAATCTTAAGAAATTTTGGTATAATTTGTGTAGCTTTCGTTGGTGATCTAATTAATAAATAAACAAGACTACTAAGAATACTAAGTACTAAGAATAATACATGAGGCTAAACACCTGTAACCTTCATGTTGATGCAGGACGATTTTGTTGAAGTTTAGAAAATTATTTATTTCACTAATAAAATAATACATAGGTGAAATTAATGCTAATTAGCATTTTCTTCCAGCTAACTTTTGTGTAGTGTATATTAAATGGTTGGTTACCACTTAACGTCAGGTGGGCTATTTACTATGCCATCTTTAAGTTAAAAAAACATAACCCTTCCTTTTGGCTTCACTGTAGTCGGCTAAAGGTATAGGTAATAGGTACTTTTTCACCTAAAACTGTATCAATATCCGCGTAGCCATCAGAATACGCTCAGATTACGCATAGATGATGTAAGGTGTTGACTGGTCATCAGGTCACAACACACTTCCTAGCCCAAACAACCTTGGATCAGGTCTGGCCAGTTCATCTGCATATCGAGTTTTAATATTCTAGTAGTTACTGTAAAATTTGTAAAGGCCTTGTGGGGATTGCGGGCTTCCGTTTACAAAACGTAAGAAAAAAAGTGTGTGTACTTAATTTATGTACACGCGTTAGAAGTTATACTTCTTTGGCGTATGGAAAAAAAATAACTAAAATGCAGTAGTGATTAACGATAAATATTAAAATTAATCAAAAAGATTTTATTTAAATAAATAATAAATTATTAGTATCACCGTCGTATATGAAATTGATTTAATAAAAACACCAAAATAATATTTATTTATTCACACTGTTTAATTGTACCCTTACGAAACACGTGTTCTACATATAAAAATACTAGAATATACAACTTGAACATAGTTATCAATTTTCATACCACCTAGAACTAACTTCATGCTGTTAAATTTAGGTGTCGGTGTGCGCGCGCATCGTAAAAATTCACTCTCATCAATTTTCTCCATCGCGCCAATAGAAGTATAACTTCAAAAATCATAGCCAATTTTGTCACGACTCAGCTGCAGCCAATGGAGCTGAATCTCAGATTAGTCGATTGGCAATGTCAAATTTTACTACAATTTCAACTTTTTTTGCGTTGTGGATTAAAAACTGACATACCTATTTAAAAACCCCAGTGAAACTAGCTTTCTATTAAAAAAAACCGCGTACGAATCGGGCCGTTTGGGAGCTACGGTGCCACGGACAGACAGACACGCAGTCAGACATAGGCAGACATATGACAGCCATGCTTAGATCTTTACCCAGCTGGATCCCTTAAAGATATCCTACTATAGGGTAGTCAGAGGCAAGTCCAAATATTACGTTTGATATTAAACAACATACATTTTAAACATTTACCAAAAACATGGCCAATACGTGCAGAGCCAACTAAGAAATAACAAGGACCAATAAGTAATAAATACATCTACCAGTTCAACGAGCGCAATATTATTATTAATTACCACGCTGAAACTTATTTGGTGTTAAGTACTTGTAATGAAGTTGCATAAAGCCTAAATATTTACACGCACGCTTTGACCGGTTATCTAGCGTATCGCACTTACGATATCTAACTACCAGATAAATTGCATTAAATACATAATTAACGCACATTGCTAAATTGTTTGTTCTTACGTGTTGCAACTTTGCAAGACTCATCAGTCACACATTGTAGTTAGTATGTCAGATATGAAAAGAATCCCTACATAAGTAAATATTTCAAAACAAGTACCTCTTATCTGAAGGCGTTTGAGGTTCTAAACATTATTTGATATTTCAGTTTTCAAAGCCTATTTTCGACACAAAACTATTAATTTGTTTTGGAATGTCTATAGTGAGTCTATTAACAGGTTTTTATTGAGCGAGCAAAGCGAGATCGCCAAATCAATTTGAACAAATCGGCGTTGTATGTATGTATGTATGTTTGTTTGTGCGAGGATAACTTTCGAAGCGTGGATCCGATCGTCGTGAAATTTGATATATAAGTAGGTAATAATGGCACAATCCTGGTGTGACTAAATGAGCTAAAATGTTGGTGGGTTGTTGAGATATTCGTGTTCAAGAGGGGTAAAAAAAAAACAAAAATAGGACTATCCAGTAAAGTGTCACGTTTAATCAATGTTTCCATCCCGTGTTTGTTTTTAGTTTGAACCTTGTAGTTTTTAAGTTATTAGCTATATTATAAACTGAACTTTGACGAAATTCACAGGGTACACCAGTGACCCCACCCACAGTGCTGAAATTTGGTATGCGTGTAGCTTCAATGACACAAATAAAGGGAAAAGTCTAAAATCTGAATAACTGTAATTTCTAGCCTAAAAAAGTGTAACCAATTTACATGAACTCCCTTTTTCTGTAATTTAAATGAAACTGTAGGTCAAGTGTTTTAGATATGCATTTCGTGGCACTATTTTGATAATCAAATATCACAAATTTTGTTTTTGGTTTTTATGAGGCTTATGAGATCTCAGTTTGGGACGAACAATAGAAAACAAGAAAAAATAGGACATTCGATGCTATAATTGATGAAGTATATACATAACTGTCGGTAGATGTCGGCTAAAGCATAAAAGTCTATAATATCTATATACTAGGTATCATAATTGCAATTAAATAGACATACAAATATTATGATAATAGCATGATCAAGAAATATCAGGCGTACTTAGCAAGTGGGTCCTTTAAATATTTGAACATATGGAGATTTATAATTTATTAAGCCAATTATGCATTGTTTTCGAATAAAGTGTTGTTCTGCGGAAAACTTTGAGGCTCGCCCGAATACTTATTAAATGGTTAAGCGACGCCAGTTGTTAGTAGGCATTTAATACGTTTATAACAGTAACTTATATAGTTGGGGATAAATATAGGGTAAATGATACTTACAGAAGAAGGATCGTTGCTCAATTATATAAAGTAAACGAACAAAGCATGCCACCTGCCTTAGCCACAGCTCCAATCCGCAAGTTTCTAGGCGTGGACTTGTTCAGCGCCTTTACATTTACCAACTCATCTAGGTAAATTGCAATATTTTTTATTTATATTTAATATTTATTCTATTATTATTTATGCTATTGTTACTTTGTTCTTTTTGAAATGTCTCCTGTGTGTGTTTGTTCTGTTCGTACGTGGTGTTGTCACAAATAAATCTTATTTGATTTGATTTTTAAATCTTAATATTTACAAGACCTAAAATTTACAGTACAATAAATGTAAGACCAATACGCTCCCTTAAACGGAAGTCACAACTCATCTAGGTAAATTGCAATATTTTTTATTTATATTTAATATTTATTCTATTATTATTTAAGCTATTGTTACTTTGTTCTTTTTGTTATGTCTCCTGTGTGTGTTTGTTCTGTTCGTACGTGGTGTTGTCACAAATAAATGTTATTTGATTTAAATCTTAATATTTACAAGACCTAAAATTTACAGTACAATAAGTTTAAGACGCTCCCTTAAACGGAAGTCACAGCATTTTGCAAATCGCATTTGCTGCATATAAGTGTTCCTGTAGTTGGAAGAGCATTGGTGTTTAAAAGTGCGCGTCTGTAAGAAATATCGATCACGCGCGCAACAGCACTGTCTAAAATGGTTACTCAATTGCCTCATAATTTAATATCCAGTAAATTTTTAGACGCATATGATACACAGTGTGAGTCTTGATACTTAATATGATGGAAAAAATGATAATAATAGGTCGGGGAGAAAATCTTTTCATATTTTATAAGGTTATTTGGAAGAGATTGCTCTTAGCGATAAGACTGTTACTTATATTTCCACGTGTTAAAATAATTGTGTGTGTTTAATTGTTTTAATATTGTTTGTTAATTTAAGTGTAATGTACAATAAAGGCGAGGTTTTCCACAGAGACTACAGTATGGGGTCCTTAAAAAAGGGCGTTTTATAAATTTGAAAGGGTCGGCAACGCGTGAGTTATACCTTTGGTGTTGCAATCATCTATATGCTACGGTAACCGCTTACCTACCTTAGTAGAAAAAAATAAAGCGTTATCAATCTATCTATCTGTCTAAATAAGTCAAACGTTGCATTGACTTGCATCAAGATTAGATCAAAACTTGAATTTGACTACATTTAATTAAGGAAATTGATTACTGATTTTCCTGTACTTACCTTAAAACGGATACTTACCTAATGTGATTTCACCTCGAGTCAAAGACACGAGAAAACAAGAATTTTATGTTCTTTTATGGAATGAATATTAATTTGCCATAAAAGTGAAGTGGTCTCACCACGCAAGGAAACATAAGTGATTAAGCGAGAGTAAAATCTAGAAGTTGAAAATCCTTATATATGGGATTCAACCAGTATTTTTATTTGTCTGCACCACGGAGGGTGCAGTGTGCGAATAGCCGGCTGAGACGCAGGAGGTAGCGGGTTCGATTCCCACCGCGGAACAAATGTTTGTATGTTCTACAGATATTTGTTTTGGGTATGGTTGTTTTTCTATATATTATAAGTATGTAATATATTTACAAAAAAAAGTATATAAGTATTCTATCAGTTATCTGGTTCCCATAGTACAAGCTCTGCTTAGTTTGGGGCTAGATAGCGCTGTGTGAAATGCCCAGCAATATTTATTTATTATTTATATTAATATCTCGGAAATTAGATAGGAAAGTTATTATGTAGATTTTAGAGTGTATAATGTATTCAAACCTCGTCTAGAAACTCATCCTCATAATGATGGTAAATTTAAATCTAAATACATCAAATAAAAAAGTTACTGAAACAACATCCAATGCGAATTGATAAAATGTGTTGTGTAGTCATAGACAGTTACCCATAAACAGGTATGTGGCCATTAGCAATTTAATAGTCATGCTTCAACGCTAAAACTTATTCATAAAGCAAAAGAAATCACTTGCCGGTATATTGATTGTGTTATACAATATCGACGACAAAGATAGACGCAATACAAACATCACCACACGAAAGTGGTCAAACGACGCACTTGACAGTACCATGAGGGAACTCATACATCAGAAAGTGCCGAGACTTACCGCACCTACGTAATGAAATGACCTCCCTAGAGGTCTCAATGGAAAATGCGTTGAGCTTTGAGAGCGAAAGTTCATCAGTTATGATATGAAAATTATACGGTTTGATACTGCTACTACGGTGGAAAGTATTCAATAGATGATACTTTAAATAATGCCTAAACGACTCGGGTATAGACTATGCTTTACTCAATATAATATTTGAATAGTGGGTAACCGAGTTGTGTGCCTTGCGGTACTCCAACTTAATAGAGTTTCTGAGAAACATTCTTTAATATTCAGACATATAAATGCATATTTAATAGTAGTGTCAGTTATAAAAATTACAGTAAAAATACAGGTTTAAATTTGAGGCTATATACTCAATTATTTTACTAGAATTCATACAATTGTTTGTTATAAAATAGAATACTTACATAGAATAGTGGCTTACATAATTACTAGAACAACGGTATTGGGTATTTACTACTTATTTGCGTACTTTAGTTAACTATTTACACTTGTAGCCATTTTACCTCAGAACATCCTTAATTGTAACAGATTATTTTCCTAGAAACAACACGATGTATAACGTACGTGTTTTGAAATTAGATAGCTTTGCTCAGTTTTGTATGTGTTATAAGATCGTCTTCGGCCTACATAAATAAGATTGGCCTTTGCTAGGTTTTGACTTTATAAAGTTGAATACTAATTACTAGGTCAAATTATTATGAGGAGGGATTTGAGAAATCACCAACACACAATTTGTACTAATGACTATTTCGCTAGATCACTTACAAATTAACAATTTGTGTTTATTTTCATTTAATATTGAAGTTGTAAATCAACGCCCTCTTATCGCCCGATACAAATCACACTGTTTAAAGTCACCGCAATGTATTGAAAGGGGAATTTTAATTTCCAAAATTAGATCGGTCCAGTTACTCAAATTTGTTTAAACAGTGTTTACAATTTCGTCTGTATGTTTTATACTTTACGATACGAATCATAGAAATAAAATATTCCTTGATAATCTAAAAAATTTCAAATAATCTAAAAAAAATTATTTTTTTCAATATTTTGATCCACTTCTAGTTCATGTTTATTTTCTGTGCACCTGTTCAAACTTAATAACATAATCAATTTATAGTTGAAAAACATGACTAATACCATCGAAATCTTATTTATTTTAAATAACCGTATAATTCCAGTCACTGAATAAGAATAAAGTAACAAAATTTTTGTATAGTTCTTACGCGATTTCTACCAAATTTGGTCAAAAGGAATGGTTATTTAAGTATAGTAAGAAAATAACCTTCAATATCAGTGAACGTGCTTCGATTTTTAATAAATCTCAATTATCAAGGTTTTCTTCTTCAGACATGAATATAAATTACCGAATATTAATCAGTAGTATTCGTTAATTTTGCAAGTTGAAGTGTTATAAAGGTCGGTTAAAAGAGCAAGCCAATTCATCATTAGATGATTTGCTAATCACGTAAGATCTCAGAAAATTTGAGGACTGCACAAACGTATCTGTAGATTTATACCATAATGGTCAACTGACATGACCCCAAATTGAGGCTTAGGAAATGGTCCCAAATTTACCAGCTGGATATTTAGTAGGTATAATAAGATTGATTGAAAATACTTTATTGCACTTATAAAACTAGTACAAAGGCGAACTTAATGCTAAAGAGCATTCTCTTCCAGATAACCTTTGTGTATTGTAGATAAAGATGTGTAGGTAGTGCACAGAAAAGGTAAAAAAAGAAAATTTGCACAGGACTAATAAATATAGCATAATATAGGTACATACTACATAAATAAACCCACTTAAATACTTTATATGATAGACTAAACTATACTAATATCGAATAAAAATACATACATAACAATAGAAGAAGTGTTATGGAAATATTAAGTTGCTCATTTTTGGTCCGTCTGACCAAGAAGGTGCCTATAGGTTCTCAATCTGAATGCTTCCACTGAAGTAGCCTCGAAATAGTTTGGTGGCATATTATTCCAGAGACGAGTAGCGGTTATGGTGTAAGAGTCAGGGTAAGTAGCCGTCTTATGCTGTGGAGTATGTCTTATGTTGGAAACGACTAGACGATCGCACAGGTCTGTCCTCAGTTGATACGGATGCAAATCACTTTCTGAGGTAGCTGGGAGATAGAGGGTTGCGAAGAATATTATACAGGAGGCCATTTTAGCTGCTAACGAAATACCGAGACATGATCATATTTTCGTAGGCCATAGATATAGCGAATGCAAAGATTCTGCAGACGCTCCAACCTGTTCAGTTGCTCTTCCGTAGCATCGGGATAGCATACATCCGCATAATCTAGGATGGGTAAGAGTAACGCATTAACCAGTGTGGTCCTCGTAGATTGGGGCAAGAAATTTTTTAGGCGTTTCAGAGTATGCATGGTACCATACATCCTCCTACTAATCTGGGTAATATGGTGGTCCCATGACAAATTATGGGTAATGAAAAGGCCAAAATTCTTAACCTCCTTGCAGAACTTAAACTTAAAGAACTTAAAGAATTTAGCTTTTGGAATAATTTAATCTTAAGATAATTCTAGTATAAATTCTTACTAATGTTCTTCATATAATTTAGAGGGTATATAAAAGGGCCAGTGTAGTAAGTACTAAATCTATAGAGATGTCAAAAAACGAGTGTCAGTTTTAGTATTAGCAATAACTACATTCATCTCAATTATACATCCTGTATATAGATTTTAACGTTGTAGTAAATGTTGGACTTTGTAAGCAATATTTAATTATATTCTTGTAAGCAGTTGGTGCATAAACATAGTATCGCATCCGTGCTAGTAATTGCAAATTTTCAGTCGTAAAGCAGTAATTGCAGAACCTATAACGTATAATAGCCTTATGGGTAATCTATTTTTCATTTACGATCTTTGGGTGTTAAACCAGAACACAGTAATTACTCAAGTACTATCTCCACACACATTAAAAATATATCTGTATCTTTAATATATTATCTAATTAAATGTACATAATTACTGATTAAAACGGGTATTTATCGCGTATGTACCGTTGTACCCGTATACCGTATGTACCCGTCGGGATAACAAATAAAAAAGGTAGACAGCCGATAAACACTCTTTTAAATCAATAAATATGTGCTCGCGAAAGTTTGAAAAATACTAATTTTTTTTTTCTAACTTGAACTGTCACACTGTAACAATTATTTCCTCTCCTCTCGAACCCCGGCCAACTCTACCCAATCCTCTACAAATATAAAATTAATATATTATCTAAAATTTATTTTGATTACATTATTTTTACAAAATGAGAAAATCTGCAATTATTTTAATAAATCATTCAGATATCTGAATCCCCCTGAGATGGCCGCCCGGGGCATGTGCCCTGGTGTGCCCCCTTCCTAGATCTGGGCCTGTACTCAATACAACCAGAGCTAACATAACTGCTAAATTATTAACTTAAGTACGTACCTAGAGAAAAAACATTAACATTTCCGTTTCCAGATGAGTAATACAATACTTGAATAGTATTGCATAATAAATGATCTATAAAATTAAACAACATGTAGGTAGGTAACTAGGTATCTACTTATTTGCTACTTTTGATTTCGAGTGAAGGAAAACCGGTCATTTGCATAGTAACCTTTGGAAAAATTGCAATCTTGTCCGCCACGAATAAATACCAACGTAATAACTTAAAATGAATATAAAAGCTGAAATTATTTAAATTCCTTATATTCTAGTAATTGAATCGAAAACGAGATCATAAATTTTAAAGAACTCTGTCTATCTGTATGTTTGTTACGTTTTAACGAGTAAACAGCTGGACCGATTTTGAAGAAATATATTTGGTATAAACCTAGATAACCTAGGTAAAGCCTATGCCTGGATAGGCTACTTTTTATAGACAAACTACACGTGCCAAGCCGCGGCCGAACGCTACTTATTTATATTCAACTTACAGTTTGTGTTTAACTTATTTTTCCTCACCAAATCTTTATGGGCATAAAGGTTTTTATATAAAAATAAAATAAAACTTTGAATATAATATTATATAAATATTTGAAAATGTACTTAAAGTTATATTTCAGCAAAAAAAAACTACGAACCTTACAGTAGTCGCATATGATGTGTAACATTTGACCACCGCGCACACTCATTGGTCAAATCAAACAGCGCGCGCTTCCCCGGTTTCTTGTTACACATTTCCGTCCCTTTTGCCAAAATCACTCCCACAAACCGAGAGGAAAGATGTTACACATCAAAAACTCAAATTGCTGCTTCTAATGTAACGTTGCCTTAGATAATACAGTGTTACTCGGATCGTTTGTCGTTACTGGGAATTGACAATTTTTACGTACCTACCTTACATTTTATACGCTTCTAGAATACATTAAAACGATGGCCCTTTGCCTCAACAAGAATATATGATGTCGCCTTCTGACTAATAGTACCGGTTATCATGTAAGGAACACAGATAATTATTCTTCCTCTATTTATTATAATTCAAGACCCCTTTGTTTAATAACGCTGCTGAGATAAAGTGTCTTACGTCTTACGCATCAAATAATCAAATACCTAGGTATTTTAGATATAACACCCAGTTATAGTCACCCAGCCAGAGTAGACTGTCCAAGCACAAGGCGCTGTTGTGAGCGACACCTGCCTTTGTGCGGCCCATTAGTTTTTTTATAGGAGTCTTAGATAAGATAAGATAAGATAACTCTTTATTGTACACCAAAGTAAAATACAGAACATAATTTTTACAAATAGATTCAGTACAATGGGCGGTCTTAGCTACTTGAAATAAATGTTTTTTTCTTTGTAGTCGCTTTTTAAACCCGTGTCAAAACCGAACTCTTTGTTGGTTGTTTTTCGAACTTTTTTATCTCACTGCTGAGATTCCAGTCTCTGGCAGGTAATTTGGAACACTATAACGTCATCTGTCATTCATGAAAACTACAATATGGGTCGGTATAAGTGAATAGGTGTCTTCTAGGTCATAGAAAACCATCGCTTACCATCAGGTGAAAATAAGGTCAAACAAAAATCAGTTGAATAAAAAGTTAAACTGCGACAATACGGAAATAATTTACAGGTTATTGTTTTTATAGAGGGTGTTTGGTAATATACTGACGATGTTCAAGTGACGGTTTCTCAAAACATAAAAAAGACTACTCGAAATAAAAACTATTCGTTTTATTATCAAATTTTAAAGAAAATTGAATAAGTTTAGGTGATCAATTCAATATAAAACTTACTGCCTACTCTTGCAATCGATATTCAAAAATAAAGGCTGATTTGATATCTCTTTCGGAAATGGATGCGGGTTTTGGGTTAGAAAGGGGCAACAAGAGATATCTCGAGACGTCACCGATACTGTACAATACAATCTGTGGTTAGATGGTAAGCATTATGCAATAGCACAACATAAGTTTAAAAAAGTGTTTCTTTTTACATGCCTAAATAAATTTCACATTTCTATAGTAAACATTTCACAAATTTATTTATTATGCTCATCAAAATAACCCCTTTCATTTTTGTGCGTATATTATCAAACACCCTATATACGACCTGCAGATGGAACCAGTAAATAACTCGCCTGATTTTAAGTGGTAACTATCGCTTATAGAACAGTATTTAAGAACGTGCCCCGTAAAATAGTAGGTACTTAGTGGGCATCCACACTATACAAGATACAAGATATTTATTTGCATAACTAAGTGTGCAATAAGATCTCAAAAGGTAGATAATTAAGCACTTTAGACTTATTTGCCCTTAACGAGCATAGCAAATTTCTGAGGGTGATATATCACGTCCGTTACCTATATGTCTATAACTCTACCACATATATAGGTTTTTGCTAGTTCAGGTTGTATATTCAAACGGAAACCGTGAAAAATTTCGTTTGTTTACTAAATACAAACTGAAATGTTGTTGAAGAATTCATTCGATTTTGTTTTCAAATGAAACAATGAATGGCGGATATCGATATGGCAACAATAACGTTAGAAGCGTGGAAATGTGGAAAATCCACTAGTTTTTTTAATGAGTATTCGGAAAAGAATTTCGAAAAATCAATTAGCAGAAACCCCGTAGGACTTTTAGTGAAAATTAAGTAATACAATCTCGAGAAAGAAGTAAACCGGCGAATTCAGCTGGGCTGGGCATCGTTTGGGAAACTTCGTCAGGTCTTTTTGTCACCCATCCCACAATGCCTAAAAACGAAAATATTCAACCAGTGCGTCCTACCTATGATGACCTATGCAGCCGAAACGTGGGCGCTTACGGTGGGACTGGTGCCCAGGTTGAAAGTCGCTCAGCGAGCTATGGAAGGGGCTATGCTGGGAATTTCTCTGAAGGATAGAATCCGAAACGAGGTTATCCGACAGAGAACCAAGGTGATCTACATAATTCAGAGGGTCACCAAGCTGAAGTTACAGTGGGCCGGTCATATCTGCCGCACAACCGAGAACCGTTGGGGTAAACGTGTTCTGGAGTGACCACATCTAGGCAAGCGAAGTGTAGGACGCCCTCCGGCTAGATGAAGTGATGATTTGCGGGCTGTGGCTGGTAAGGATTGGATGAGAAGAGGTGAGGATCAGGCTCAATGGCGCACCCTGGGAGAGACCTACGTCCAGCAGTGGACTGCTAAAGGTGGCTCGGTGGGAGATCTACCCTTTTCCTTGGCGGCCACCCATCACCCTGTCGTCTGCCAAGCTAAGCATTTTACTTAGCAAACTTTACTCGCTGGATAATTATCAAGATACGGAGTAGGGGAGCGGGAAAATTGGGTGTTATTTATTTAATTACCTGATAGCATCCACCCGCCAAATCTCAATCCAGATCATATACCAAATTTAATCGAAATCGGTCCAGCAGGCCCTAGTCGCAATACCTAGTCGTAAAAACGTAACAAACAGACCGAGTTACTTTCAAATTTATAATATTAGTAGATATCACACTAATATTGTAAATGCTAAAGTTTGGATGTTTGTTTATTTATTTGTTTGTTTGTTTGTTACTCAATCATGTCGTAACGGCTGAACCGATTTCGATAAAATTTAGCATGTACGTAGGTTATAACCTGGATTACCACATAGACTACTTTTTATCCCATAAATCAGGTCCAATAGGATAAAAATGGGATGTCAAGTCAAGTTGCAACAGCGAGTTTAGCTTTATTTCTAGGTTACCTACACATTTAGTAGTGTAACGAGTACGAAGTCGCGGGCAACAGCTAGTGGATTTATAAATCAAGCGTGTACCTAATGATAAAATACAAACTCATACAAATTGACACAACAGGTTTATCTCTCGCAGTTATATATCTTATGATAAGATAACAATGTCTAGTGAGATGTGAGGCTGACCAGTGATGGACGAAAAGTGATGGTGTTGTAGACTAGTGTAGTGATAGGTGATAGTTACCATGTGGGAGTACCTGGCGATCCTGCTCATCGGCTTCTGGCTGGGCGTGGCTATATTCCTCTATATCTCGTGCTATTGGCTCGATGAGATTTTGGGTAAGTTGTAGATTATATTTTGTATACTTATTTTAAAAAAATATTACCTGATTTGGAGTTGTTTGAAACCGATGAGTGCATGCAAAAGATCGGTCGCTGCTATAATGTATACTCGTAGTAGGCCTTGTTGAGTTGGACGTCTGAACGATGAAACGCATTTCACTTAAGTACTATTTTATAAAACTTAGTTCAAAATTCTAAATTGGGGGGAAACCCACGAAAATGTATGTATTTAAAAATAAGGACGCATTTGCCAATATTTTCAAAAAATCACGATCAGCCAATAAAAGTTCTCTTCTGTTCTCTGATTGATAACAAATGCCACAAAAGGTAACAAACATCAATCAAAACATCTTATAGACATAAAATGATTGTAAAGAAAAGTTTTGAGTTATTCCTGTGCCAGAGGGGGGGGGGGAGCAATTATCCGACCCTGTTCCAGCAGCGCCCATCATATGGTACTAGTAAAATACAATCACATAAATCGCGTAAACAAGTAAAGGCCGCGAGTCAGAAACCTCGACATTGTATTTAAAAGGAGGCTTTAAAGGACAGTCACTCGACGCCATCATTAACCGTAAAACATTAACGATTATGAAAATGACGTGTAACATGTGGGCAGTTAAAAACGAATTAACCTAGCTGACACACTAAACATAAAAATAGAATTTATCTATCAAAGCACAACTCGACATTTTTTAACAGTAACGCTCAATTGCATGGCAGTAAAAA
Source organism: Philereme transversata (assembly GCA_963924445.1). NCBI lineage: Eukaryota > Metazoa > Arthropoda > Insecta > Lepidoptera > Geometridae > Philereme > Philereme transversata. The sequence goes on along the minus strand of OZ004342.1, from coordinate 22,396,355 downwards.
TATTTAATAAATTACCAGACGAATTAAAAGATTTACCTATGACTTTATTTAAACGCCGAATTAATAAATGGATATCATCCAAATGTTTTTACGCCATTGCGGAATATTTTAATTATAAGTGACATGACATTATTTTATTTTATTGACATTTTTTATATTGTGTAAGAACGGAAAATTTAAATTTTAAATTATTTTTATGTAATATTTGCACACCGGGACCTTATCTGGTAAAATGTTCTAACTTTCTGCGAATAAATGATCTTTATCCTTATCATTTTGTTATTTTTAGGTCAATGGTAAACTAGGGTGTTATGGGCAATGACCTTAGATGTACAAATGATGTACCTACTGTACTTACCTTACAAATATTACTACTTTGAACAAAAAACTAACATAACTTTTTTTTTGTTACAATATACTATCTTACTGTCAGGTAAAAACCTCCCCCTCCTCCTGTTCTCTCGGTCTGTTATCTTGTGCCGAATCCTCCTAATACGTCAAAAGACGTCTAGAAACTAAAAAGGAAACAACTTGGAAGCAGAGAACTTAAAAATCTAGGTAATTGTAAAATCTAATTTTACCCTAAGTATTTATATTGTTTTTATCCTAGATAATAACTAAGTTACAATTTAATATTTATAAGTTATAAATAAATATTTATAAAACGAAAATAAGGCAATATGTAGACTCAGCAGTAAATATAGGTTCCAATAAACGCGCTAATAAACGGCAGGTGATGCTGGTGACATTTAACTACGGATGTGCAAATTATACAGAATCTACTTGTTTTAGTAATTTTACATCGCGATACAAATCGCGATGTAGTATTGAATATTTTATGAGTAGCATGATCACCTCTTGAGGTAATTTTCATTAGGTAGTACCTCAGAGCGAATTTCACAAGAATATTTTATGCCTAAGGCCTTTCCTATGAGTACAAGGTTTCTCATATTAGGTAATTGAAATGTTGGATTTTACTCCTCCGTCTTGTTGAGTTGATAATGAAATTCGATTCATAATTTTAGGCAAGGGTATCGTATATATTTTTTAATAGAGGTGTGAAATGAAATGATTTATTCAGTTTGTGAAACTAGGTGTGAAGATGATAACATTTTAATTTATGTACTCTAATTCCAACCAGTTGCGCTACAACCATTATAAGATTTTAATAATAATTAATTCACTTTTCACACCACCTGCTCGACAATGTCAAATTATATGTCATGTAAACCTCACAGAGAGCAGGTGATTAAATCCCTACGGCTGAGCCAGGAGTAAAATTGTACTGAATTTCTACTACTGAATTCTATTATTTTTATTACTGAATTGTGATTTGAATTTGGAACCTCATCTGTATTAAAATTTGAACCAAAGAGAGTCACACATAAGAACTTACTCATAACTAACCTCTGCACAGAATGCACCAACCTAGATTTCGATTTATTGTCTCGCAGAAGGTGTGAAAAGTAGAGTATTCACCTCGTGAATAAAGCTGTCTGCATATTGTGCGTGCTTATATCCCTCTTTGCACTCAAGATCCTAGTAACTCCCTCGCTCCGCTCATGAGAAGAAGAATCTCTAGAATCCTTCGTTACGTTCGGAATGCAATACTTCCATGACGCAAGATACTGCTTTATTCTTTCGTTTAATAATCTACTATTATACACTTTATACAAACAATAAGCTGAGATCAACTATATTTAGTATTTTGGTTTTTCTGTTTGCTTGTTAATTTAGATTCTATCTCTAACTCATAGATTAGATTTTAGACGGTAAGCGTATGTTTTTTTTTACTTTACTTTTTGTTAAACTTTTGGTAAACAAATGTATTTGTATTAATAATAAAAACATCAAAATATAAAAAAAAAATTAAAGAAACTAGTCACACATTTTTCTTTAGGAAGTTTCCTTTAGATGTCGTAATTTCAAGTATCCTACAGATTTCGTAATTTTGTCACTTGCAAAGTAACTTAGCGAACCACTGCACCCACTGCGTTACTAACTAACCAAACAATCGTGTTTGTTTTGGTGAGCCAACTTACCGTCATTGCTTATTGGCTAATAATCATACATGAACAGGCATACCAGATTTGCGAAAGTTCAATTACGCTTGACCATGTCTGTATGCAGCATAGAATTATGCATACCTTACCTAAATATTTTTATTTGAGACCGATTGGTCTATATTTTGTTAGTTCTTATACGAAACTAATAAGTAAACAAGGGAAAATTAAATAATCTAAACAAAACTAAGTAGTTTTGTTTAGATTATTTTATTTTCATTGAATTCATTCACGCTGTATTAAGTCATACGTGCTTCTTTGATAATAAAAAGAAAGAATGGAAAAACATTTGTGATGGAACAAAACACACATAGCACACAAGTAAAAGACACTAGAAAACATATTAATACACACAAAAACAGCAATACCCAACAAATGTATGTATGTCTCATATTAATTACCTAAACGACCGACAATTTGTTGTGTTTTTGGCACAATGCTGATCTTCCGTTGGGACCATATAAAAAAAAGAAGAAATCGCGGATGACTGCCTGCATAGTACTACAGTAATAATAGGCGAAAGGACATACTTTTTGAAGTGAAAATTCTTTAGCTTAGTTGTGATTTGAAAGTCGATGAAACGAAAAAGCGACAGTTAAAAGCGACAGTTAAAAGCGACAGTAAAAAGAGACAGACACATAAATTCATAAGTAAAGTGAAAACTTCTTTAGCATCGTTGTGATTTGAAAGTCGCTGAAACGAAAAAGCGACAGTAAAAAGAGACAGACACATAAATTCATAAGATTTAACGTGGGAGAAAATGAGATAGGAAGCATAATACGGTGTTTCTTATGTTCGTGGTTCTCTTTGTGCATTGCTTCGTACTCCCTCCACTCGTGTTAATAATTATCTAACTTTACATCACTATTATCATTACTAAAACCTACAATTATCATCTTCCCGAAATTTTACATTCATCTCATTATCTTGAAACCAAAATTTTTGAAGGTTTCACTTCTACCACGTGTGAATGCACACATGCTTTTTTTTGTTTATATTTAACCGTTCCACTAAGTCCCAAAGGTATTCCCTAGATTTCTCTAAACATGCTTTGTGCTCTCCCACCGTCTGAAATATGTTAAGATATTTTTATTCAAAAGCATTCTTGTATTCGTATTTTGATGATATCCCCTTGTCCTTCAAATAGATAACGATTTATACCATGGGTAATAGGCATTTGTTACTGTAGTGCCTATTACTTATGGTTATGACTTGGCATCTTGTCAGTCTATCAATGATTTTGTTGTTTTCAGTTAATGACAAGTTAGATTTAGCATTGTTTTGTATTATTCTCATAGAAGCAGTCTAGAGGGCATTTGTTTTTTTAAATACTCGACACAAACAGAACGTTTTTATAGTTTGACGCCTATATCCGTCTGTGGCAAACGGCTGGACCGATTCGGATGCGGTGTTCTAATAGCAAGCTAGTTTAACGGGGGTGGTTTTTAGCTATAATTAATGAAGATCAGGTCAGCCGGTCTGTGGTCTATCAGCACTTTTCCTTTTTGGTGAAGGGATCTCAGCTGTTAATTATTTGTTTTTTCAAGCGTAGGGTCTTAAAAAATTTGTTAAACTAATGGCCTACAGTTTCATTTAAATTACAGGTAACGGGAGTTCATGTTAGTTGGTTACAAATTTTGGGGTACAAAATGCAGTTATTCTGGATTTCAGACTTTTGCCTATATTTGTGTCACTAAAGCTACATGCATACCAAATTTCAGCACAGTGGGGTCACTGGTGTACCCTGTGAATTTTGTCAAAGTTCAGTTTTTATTATGGCTGATAACTTAAAAACTACAAGGTTTAAACTAAAAATAATAAGTACCCCTCTTCTTGAACCCCAATATCTCAACAATCCCCAGACATTTTTAGTTCATTAAGTCACACCAAAATTGTGCCATCACTACCTGATTATATGTATACCAAATTTCACGATGATCGGATAAACGCTTCGAATGTTATCCTCGGACAAACAAACATACATACATACATACAACGCAGATTTGATCAAGTTGATTTAGAGATTAACATGTATTCTACTGACATTAGTAATCACGGCATGATCAGGGCCTAGGGGCCCCACACCGACTAGGGTCCCTCGGAGGCCTAGTCGATGCGGGCCACGCACCAAGCAAAAAAAAACGTTTAATTCGTGACATTCCCCATTATTTACATCTAGTATGTAATGTTGCCATAGAAAATATTTTAATTACTGTAAAAAGCGCCATCTATATTTATTGTATTTGGTTGAATGTGGATGTATTCTATCGGTTGAAAAGGGGTCGAAGTTATTCCTTTAGATGTCGCTGACTTCATTCACGTTGGGGGCACGGCGGGGTGCAAATCCCCGATTCGTTGGATGCATTCTGTATGGTTATCTATAACTATAATCTATTCCATAAGATTATTTCAATGAAAGCAAAAAGCAGGAGTCGATCTGATCGACTCAACTTTTATAATAAAAAAATAAATTATGAAAAGGATAAAGGAAAGGCGCCCCCGAGAGTTGCATTGCCTAGGGGCCCCGACAGGGTTAATCCGGCCCTGGGGTATGATGGCACATACTAATAATTATGTACTTTTGTTTTACTTACTGCACTTGGTTATCCAAGTCCACTTGATTCCAAGTAGGCAATTACAACATTTATATTTCATGGCAATCATAAATACCTAAGGAGTAAATGCGAAATAAATGAATTTCATACCTAACATCCGTTATAGCCAGTGATTAGTTCTACATAAAGGACCACCACATGACTATTTTTAAACTGCGCAGTTTAACCCAAGAACAAAGTACCAGTTTTAGAAAACTAGTCCGGCATAAATAAATTTAAGAATGGTTATCATAGTTCAACAGTATCATACGATAAAAAATATTTAGCAATTGAAGTGTGATAAAAACTGAGAGTTAGGCTTAGACGATCTGACACAGATTTCGAATAAATTTACAATTAGATCAAAACTGTTGGCGTGTCTTATCCTTCCACCACATGTAGTTCTAGGTAGATCACTGTCCACTACTCCATTATTTTTAACTCCAACGCAAAAGAGAGGTGTTATTAGTTTGACGCCTTGACTGTCTGTCTGTCTGTGCCATCGTAGTTCCTAAACGGATGGACCGATTCGGATGCGGTTTTTTTAATAGAACGCCTGTTAAATAGGGTGGTTCTTAGCTATGTGTGATGAATTTCAGGTTAGCCGGTCTGAAGACATTCAAGTCAGCATTTTTTTTTGTGAAGGGATCTCATTGAACCTACCTAAAATGTTTTTTACGAGTCTAAGTGTGAAGAAAGTTTGTGAAATTACTTGTTATATTGTTATCATTGTTCCCTTCTACAGATTTGCCACCGCTCCGCAACGGCTCACAATCCAGCGCTTCAAGCTGTCCATCCAGCGGCGCTAGCAATGCCCACGTCCACCTAAAGCGGCTGGTCGCCAGAGTGGTTGAGGAAGCTGCATCGCTGCCAGCGCTCGCGCGGTACGCGGCCGAGCCTCACACTCCTACCATCGAGAGCTCTACATACGAGGACCTGCTTGCCAGCGCTATATTGAATAAGGTGAGTTATCGAACCGATCAGCGCTTCAATGCGTTCATTCGGGGATGCAAAATAAATATGAGACCGTCATTATACATCTATCTACAGAGATTATAACCATCTTAGATCGCGCGAGCAATGTGTTTTGAACTTAGGTAACCAACAAGACCAGTAGTTGCTAGGATCGAGAGTCAAAGGTCACGTGTAAGATCTTTCCTTTTCTATGATGAACACATCTGTTGTTCGTCAGAATATTGTGGGGTATAGAAGCTTGGTAGAGCTTGCTATGCAGTTATGTAAATAATAATTTGGTTTCGTTTTATAACGTTGTCAAGCTTCATAACCTTATGCAAGAATCCTTACAAACGTCATTAGTAGGCATTCACCCTTGGCTAATGTAGGGCTGTCGCCATCACCTACAGTGCATTTCGTATTATAAGTATTTTCTACATAATTCAATATACGAGTTAGTTACCCATTTACCAAATTAAGTAGAATATAAATAATAGCAACTTTGTTCGTGCAATTTATAATTGGGCCCCAGAGAATCATTACGCAATAAGTTTAAAGAAATAAATATTATGATATTCCCTTGTCAATACATCTATGAAAATCTAATGTATGTTCACAAAAATATTAATTTGTTTAAGAAAAATAGCGATAATCATAATTTTAATACTAGAAATAAAGATAAACTCGCTGTTGCCACTTGTAGACTCCATAAAGTTAGTAAATCGTTTAAAGGGCAAGGTGTACGCTTTTATAACAAACTCCCAAGGGATGTACAAAAATTGACAATTAACAAATTTAAAAACGTAATTAAACAAAATCTTTATAAAAGAGCCTACTATAAAATATCGGATTATTTAGATGATAGAGAAGCTTGGGATTGAAATTGCTCCAACTCGTTCAAAATGTTACAATTTAGACGTAATTTATGTTCTGTATTATGTATTGTAAAAGGATCATTAAAAAAAACAACCAGCCTTGTTTCTTGCCTTTCTTTCCTGGCTTGGTCGCGAAGGAACAAGCAGTAAAATTGACGTTTCAAAGTGATCCTTGTGATTTTAATGAATAAAAATATTTGAATTTGAATTTGTTTATTTATTTGTAACTAGCTGTTGCCCGCGACTTCGTACGCAATACATTACTAAATGTATAGGTTACTTAGAAATAAAGCTAAACTCGCTATTGCAACTTGACACCCCATTTTTATCCCATGGGAACTGATTTATGAGGTAAAAGGTAGACTATGAGTTAATCCAGGTTATTATAGCTCGTCTACGTATATACCTACCAAATTACATCGAAATCGGTGCATCCGTTACGACGTGATTAAGTAACAAACAAACAAATGAATAAACAAACATCCAAACTTTCGCACATAAAATATATGTGTGAAGTGTACACACAGATGTTTCCAGATATTCAGTAGCTAACAAAGTTGTTTTAACCTAAGCTTTTACTTACACAATCAGTTTTAATAAACTTCAACTTTGCAAATTCATGTCTCTATATACCTATGGATGAAGTATGCCCCTGAGTGAGATAAGAGTATCTATCTATCTATCTATCCAGCCTCCAGCACCCACTGTTGGGTATTAGTCCAATCGGTTTTGATCGAGTCTCATCCATTGCTGTCCAACTTCCGTTAAGAGATCGTCAGACCATTGGGCCGGTAGTCTGATAGATATAAAACTAATTGAAATTTTATCTGACATTTGTATAACCTATATTCTGGCAACATTTGTGTATTTGATAAGGTCTGTATACTTACTTATTAAGACTTATTAGACACACCAACGAATACTTATACTTCATTTTTATTATCAATCCTATTTTCATATTTTATATCTATCCAATATTTTGTAATATACAATCTGATAAAAGCTTAAAAACAACACAGCGAATGTTCTATATCAGTTATCAATCATCCTTTTTTTACATACCTACATACCTGCAACTTAAAGATTTACCGATATCTATCGAACCGGTATCTACTGATAATAGTGTTATCGCGATAACACAGCACATCCAACGAAATATAGTTTAAACTCAATCCTGTGCTTTAAATAAAATGGTAAGTAAGTCATAAATAATTTGATTAATTGTGATAATTATATAGGTAAGATAAAATGGCTCAGAGCTGTTTTCGACGGTTCGCGATTAGGTTGAGTGCAGTGCAGTGGAAATTACAATGTTGGGATTTGTATTTTCATTATCAGTGGCCTTTTTGTATATAATTGCGATTGTTATAGTGGTAAGTTTTATATGAATAAAAGTGAATAACAAACAAGTTAATCCAATGCTATGTCCAGAATATTGTACAGGCGCTGCGTTTTTTTGCCTGTGAGAAGATAAGTAAAAGTTGTTTAAAACCGGTATTTTTATAATATTACTATAAATAACATAAACTACAGAATGTAAAGTCATTTAGTTTTATTTTCTGCGCGAATGTTTTAAAAGATCTTAATTTTATTTGAAATTTTAATCCACCGTTTAGAATCTAATATCGCTTGCATAAGAAAGTCAATGAATATAGATCTGTAAGTATTTTTAGAAATGTTGTCTATTCAAATGCTTACATTAATATTTATTATTTGTGTTGTATAATTGTCAACAGCAATATTTTAGGGTAGGTATGCTACAGCAATGATTACGCTCTAGAAACACTGGAGGGCAATCCACGTTATTTAAAATTTTAAAAACATAACTACAGTTGACCTAAACGAGTTGGGATTATGAATTAAATATATTATAAATAGTATATTTTTATAGTGATAACCGACCACTTCATTTATTTATATTTTGGCATTCTGCTCCATTAATATTATAATATTAGCTTGTTGATATACCGCTAATATTACAATAAAGTCTACTACTACTACTACTACTAGGTTTTTTTCAAATTCACCTACCATAGAAAATTTAAAATTTTCAAACAACCTTAAGTCCTAAAATATCAATGAGACAACCTGTATAAAATAAGTATTCAAATCATATTCATTCATCATGTAAGTAGGTAGGTAGCTACCTGTTTAACTGACTAAGCGGCATCGTCGCAATAGCGCCGCCGATTTACGTAAAAAACTGTTTATTGAAAATGTATCGATTACTGAATAAATATTCAAGCTACCGGTATTAAACCCACCTCTAAAATTAGCTAATACAATTCCGGATGTGTGTTTTAAATTAATGTCGTAGGTACATAACAAAACAGGTGTATAATCACATGCCAGTTAACTCATACCATTATTAGCGAGACTAGATCGAAGCTTGAATTTTACCATTTTAAGTTAGTTGTATTGGCCCTCTGGTATTCTGTTTCTGTTGCTGGTATGTAATGCGCAAATTTTTATTATTATAGTTTCACCATGTCATCCGTCTGTCTGTCTGTCTGGCCGACTAGTTTATAATCATTTTACTCGTAGACTAATCGTAGATCTAACTTGACATTATTTTATAACATGTGGTGACGAGTCAAGGTGATCCCTTGACGAATGCATTTGCCATGTTCTCCTTTGACAATCTTCCTTTAGGCTTTCAGAGCCTTGTCTACAAACTTAACAACTTTCGTCACTTGATTGCGGTCTCCTATGCAGTTAACTTTTAATACAACTGCCTCACAGTTTACACCCGACTAAAATTTAAGTTGAAGCCGCTTAAGTTTTACAATGTACAACATACAGTACAATGCCAAAGGGATTGTACTTCCATGTTTGAACTTTTCCATAAGGATCTTTACTGCTACTATATTTAGCACTAGTAGGTATAACACAAATCTGGGACGATAAAGCGATTTAATCTTTTTTTGCGTAATAAATACGTGGAAACAAGATAAACATCACGCTATATTTCCCGCTTAGGCATTCCGCGCTAGTGAAAACTGAAACTAGACTGTTCGTGAGTGAAACTAGATTCATCACAACGAGACATAGAAAGTCCACTGCTGAACATAGTCTGCCCAGCGCTTCCCAACAACCTTTATAGGTGGACTTCCGTCTAATTGGGGGCCGTCCTACGCTGCGCGTTCCAGTGTTTGGTTCCAGAATCTTTCTGCACCAACGGCCGTCTATTCTTAGAGCTACGTGCTCCGCCCTCAGTCCCAGCTGTGATTTTAGCTTGTTTATCTTCTGGGAAACTAGACTAGATATCTTAAATATTAGCAACAGTAAAATTACAGTAGATTTATTCACATCATAAAACGCAGACGGAGAAAGCCGGCCTAATAAATGCAAGAAAATTAAATGACAACGCAGTTCGTGTTTTTGCAGATATATGTTTTTTATGAATCGTTATTTATCCCATTAAATAAAACATGTTTTTGATGAACACTTTACACTAAACGGAAGGTCTATAATCTGAAAAACTTCCCCTAAGATTTTCAAAGCACCGACCTTATGCGACCTGCACCCAACGGCCACCAGCAAACCTTATCACCCTAACTCTTAATTTACTTTCTTTTTATCATATTTTCTAATAAACTCTTTCGATATAATATACACTTATCAATGAATGTCTAACCTCGTATGTAGTCAAGTTAAAGAGCGGCCCAAAAGCCTCCTACAACCTTGATAGTCGGTACCAGCATCTCAAGGTACCGTCCGAAGCATGGAAGCGCTCTGTTGAAAATGTGGTGACCCATCCGAACAGTAACTGCGCGGAACTTTGCTGTTAAAAACGCTTCACTACTAGCGTCACAAGTTTTCAAAATTCATAAGTAATCATTCAAATGATCTTGGACAACCCTATGTCAGACTGTCACATCAACTACGCTCCACTCTGTATCGCAGTGCGAAAGTGCGTTCGTGTGAAACAGACCTTTTTTCGAAAACATCATTGTTTACCGAAACATTCTTATTGTGAAGCAATAGTGGTGAATGTTGCGTGTTCAGAGTCTGAAAATGTACAATTTCTTTAGCGGCTTTGTGAGCTACTTTCCCGATGGAAATACGACGCAGGTTTTTATTTTCATAGTTCATCATTAACACAACCGTCCACAGCCCACTGCCTTCCTTCCCTTAGATCTACCTTAGTTTGTACCTTTTCACAGTTCAGTGCAGCCTAAACTTAAGATCCTTAAGACCTATGAATCTGTAGTTATTATATGTACTAGCAATATAATTGTATTAATAGTCAATTTCCCTGTAAACAAAGTTTCTATTAACGATGGAAAAAAACAATTAGGTAACTACATAAACGGTGACCTTATATTGATTCCCATAGAAATAATAAGTAGATATCGTCTTCACCTGATATTGCACTTAATGTAGGTACACCATAATTGCTTTAGTGTCAAATCCCAATTTCATATTTTACTCTCAAAGACTACGATTTTTTAAGATTTATGCTACGAAGGTGCGGATAAAATAATATTCCATTTTGTGCCATGTTAGCTTGATAAAGATTATCATTGATCAGTCAAATCCCCAAATCTCTATTTCAGACAAGACATGATCGCCATCTCAGCAGTTACTCACTCTTCTTCCAGGTTATCGAAAAGTTCCAGAACGAGAATGGTTCTGGAGGCAGAAGCAGCGGGATCCACTCAGCTAGTGCCAGCCCCACGCATTCAGAACGGTCTTCTCCACGATCTCTCGCCTCCAGGAACATAACCCATCACTCCAGGGACATCACACCTCCTGTAAGTATACCTTTTTTCTGAAGTTTCGGAGACTGCTCGCTCCTAACAAAAATATGTATTGACCGTTGGTGGGATGTACTCTTTGGGTTCGAATCCCAGCCGTGCACCAATGGATATTCTACTCGAAAAATTTCACATTCCAATGTGCACATTTATACCTGCTAAAAACGGTGAAAGAAAACTTCGTTAGGAAACCCGCGGCTTTTGCTCAGCAAGTATTGACCTTATCCCTCCTTCATCCTTCCACCACCGGACAAGCAGACGTACCCAGAAGTACCACCCATACCTGGTCGCCATACCACCGTACCAAACGATTTGCTTCAACTTTTCTTGTTAGCACAAGTAAGGAGTGGAACCAAACCAGTATAATCTCGAAGTCTTCAAGTCCAGAGTGAATAAACCACCACCAAGTGAGGTAGTCGTCAAGCGCTTGACTATCAATAAAAATAAAAAAAAATTGACTGTGGTTTTCCTGCGACCTAAGGCTGACTAAACTGGGAGAATAGTACAAGTGCTGAGCTGCTTCCTTCACTTAGTTAGTGCTGCAACTTTCCACCAGGCGCATGCGTTATATAAATCATCTTCAAACTAATAGAATGTGAAGGCCACATCGTCGCTTCCCATAAGTTTTTATTCTTGCCCTGTATCACTGTCTAATTTGGACGTTCAATTGTTGAACTTGAAAGTTACTTACCTAATAGTAAAAAGTTGTTACTTTTTAGTCCTAGATCTTAAGTATTGTCCTAGGTCATTATTTAAAAAAGAGAATCCTTTAAAAAAGAAGTGAAGAAACGAGTTTGTAACAAATAAGGCAGTTTAGTAACCCTTCTTTCTAATCCATACCTACTAATATTATAAATCCGAAAGTAACTATGTCCCTCTGTCACATTATTTGTGTTTGTTACATTTTCAAGACTAAACGGCTGAATCGATTTCAGTGAAATTTAGTACCTATATTAATAGATTATGACCGGGAAAATAATGTTTTTATTGCCAAACCACGCGTGCGAGGCCGCCGGTACTTTATACAACATTATCAGCTTAATATTGTATAAATTAATCGTAAGAAAAGCGGATCCGGACTCCTATCAAATTGTTTTATCAAAGCCAATCCAAAGGTTGACGATAAACATAATATTTTACGTCGAATTCAACATAATAATGCTTGTTTCCACCGATACATCCGGTTGATTGAACTGCCTGTTTTTTCCTGGGGCAATCATTCAAGTGATGATTTAATCGCACACTACTCATCTCTTCAAACTGTCATAATTACCACTGCAAAAAGTCCGTGATTGGCTTAAACCTTGGCGTTAAACTTTGCAGTATTAACTATTAACACAACGACCAACGCCTGTTCATCTGATATTCTCTGAGATCCTGTTATAGATCTCCCAAAAACTTCAGATTTTAATCAATAACAACTATTTCTTATCTATTCAATAATTACTTATTTTCTTGAGAAATCCTTTGGTATTCTAGTTACCAGCTGGCGATTAGGAAAGTAAAAACAAATTGCGTTTTATTCGTAGAGATCATTTATTGTAATTGTCGCGATACGTAACGTAATTTTACATCCATGAGGAGATTTTGATTAAGCAATTATTTTTCCAGCTTCACGATGAAGATGACATGTCTGACTGGGAAGAGGGGGAGGCAACGGAGGAAGCCCTAGATGGGCCACGCCGAGTGCCCTTCCCTGAGTTCGGAGGAGACATAGTGCAGCATAACGGTACGTAAACTTTAACATCGGCTTATTACATAACCCTTCGTAAAGCTGCATTAGATTAAACTGGGCGTAATTAAAGTAGAAAAATTATGTCAACGATATTAAAACGTGAGAAAGATCGGTATGACAAAGTCATAGAAAACAGTGATTGGGCAGTGAGAAGAGACGAAATACCTACAAACAATCTGTTACAAAAAAATATTATGTAACAAAAGTGTTTTTTGCTGAGAAGCGACTGATAATAATAAATTTACGACACATTGTGCGACAGTCACTTCACACGTAAAATTCATCATTCATCAGCTTAAAATACATTCAAATTATTACGGTAACAATTTATTTCACTATCTACCTTGGGCGTAATGTTAGCTGAACATGAAGTATGTCAAGAAACTTATTATAGAAAATACAAAAAACAGATTGTTTTACTTTTTTATTTATTTTATTTTACAGATGATAACGAAGAGCGAGAGCTCGACGAAGTATCTAGCAGCGATCTACAAGGTGTCGACGGTACATGGGAGGAAAACTGGCTCTTCCAAAAGAAGAAAATAAAGACCATACAGTCTGTGCCAGTTCCTATGCTAGTCCCGAACTCCAATACAGATTACAGAGCAATGATTGGCGATAGAGACGCAGACGATACTACAGACCTGTCAGACAACGCTAGCGATACTGAAGAACAAGGAGAATATAAAAGCGACATTAAAAGAGTGTTAGACTCAAAACACGTTATCGGTGGAAAGATCAAAGTAGACGATGAATCTGACTATGAACCAGACAGTCTGACAATAGATGGGGGCGACGATTTTAATAAACTTGTAGAGAATGGATACAAAAATGACGTAGCAGTAGACGGGATCATTAATGAAATTAATGAAAACGTTACTACTGCCAAAACTAAAGACACAACACTAGATGTAGTAGACGGCATTGTCAACGGCAACGATTCTATGTTATTACTGGCGATCGATGATGGTCCGTTGCCGAAAGCAGAGTTCAATTTAAAAGAGGAAATACACAGGTCATTGATGAATGGTAATTCACACTACTCAAACCAACATGAAGAAATTTTCGATGACAGTATAGAAAGCATCGCAATTAACAAAGGTAAAGATTCCAAGGACACTAAAAATACATTAGAAGTACATAGTATTTACATTGTTGAGTGTAATAATATACTTGAATTTGTTGATGTTGTTTTAGAATCTACCAACAACACATTGAATCATCACGAGAGAGAAGGCGAATACGAAGAAACAGTGACACTTCCAGTACAGCGATACGCAGACAGCTTGCGGAGAAAGCACTTCGAAGATACAAATTATGAGTGAGAACTTTCAGACAATTTTGTTAGTACTTAAAGTTAAAACTCGAAAAACAATTATATTGACCGATATTCATTTGTTTTAGATTGCATTCAGATGGAACAAATATGGAAGATGAATTAGTGCCAGGTATGTTTAGTATATATCAAATTACAGTATAAAAAACAAGTATCACAGTACCAGTATTTCTGTTAACATAAATAAATAAATATCGCTGGACATTTCACACAGCGCTATCTAGCCCCAAACTAAGCAAAGCTATGGAAACCAGCTATGGAAGCTATGGGAACCAGATAACTGATAGAATACTTATATATTTTTTTTTGTAAATATATACTTATAATATATAGAAAAACACTCAGACACGGAACAAATATCTGTTAAAAAAGTTATTTTATTTTTAGGATCAGTAGCTTACCGAGAACGCAAAAAGTGGCTTAACTGTGTCGATATGCCCAACAATCCCTATTCACCAGAGGCCATCCAAAAACGACTACTTACTAAGAGTACGTCATCACTCTTTGACATGATTACCAGTAAACAAGATTTTGAAGAAGAAAGTGAAACACCACAAGATTTAGAAGACCATAATAAAAGGGCACAAAAAGATGAATCTAATGAGAAGGAATCACGGATTTTATCAACATCAGTTAGTACAGATAATATTGGCATAGACAGAAGGTCTAAAAGTCCGTCGCCGAAAATTCTAAAAGAAGTACTGGCAGATGAAGTTCCTCAATACAAGCGGTATGTAAATCTATCGCTAGTGGCATTTTATTATCTTTTATCTCTATATATTGTAGATTTTGAGATAATTATGTTTTGGAACACGTATTTTTATTGATTTACAGATACGGTCGCGACTACTACATAAGAGAGGCAAAAGCGTCCACAGGCGTTCGCAAGAAGCACAGTTTTAGCGACACGAGCTCCCTATCGTCAATGAACAAGTCTACGAGCTTAGACAATTTTGATACAGAGTTCGCATCGCCTGTAAGTGCCAGCAGTTCGTTGAGCGACATCGAGGCGTGTGCGCTCCATCAGAACATCGTCCGTGCAGTGCTCAGTCCTAGGAACGCGAGCCCAAACTTTGCCATCAATCCCATTTTTGAACACCCCGATAGACAGAACGATACCGCTGACGAGTATCAAGCGAAAGAAAGTTATGTCGATCGCAAACCCAACGTAAGACAAAGTAGAAACGTGTGCAATGGAGGTGACGGTTATGTGGAAAACGAGGATATAGTTAGACTTAAAATACCAAACAAACCCGAGATTACAGAAGACCTATTTGAGACGTACACGAACGTTAGGCGCAACAACACGCTTCGAGGCGAGGATACGTACGCGCGCGCAAAGCGGCGACCCGGCCTCAATTTCACATTCGGGGGGAGTCTAAGGTTAAGCAGAGGCTTTCGTACCGATCTATGGTGATAGAGCCACGCTCCAATTATCTAATACACCACCTCCAATCTCAACAGCACTTCTTATAACTCGAAATATTGAATCTCCACTGTGTACGATACATACATAGATTCTAAAATGGGAACAAATCAAATTAGGGTATAGATTAGGCTAATTTTGACATCACAACCATCTTTCATAAAATGATCAGATGGTGGAAGGACTTGCATCTCATGAAAAACTAAAATATGTTCGTTTTGACACACTGCCTGATGTGTGCTGGCATGTTTGTGGAATTAAAGAAACGCTGACTAACAGCACTATGCACTAATATTACGCGAATATCTCCTTAGAGCTGCACTTATAGATTTGTGTTCTTCCTTTATTAAAATTTTCAGTACTATTTACAACAGTAATACTACAAAGACGTTAGTGGTGAGTGTTGTATGATTTTGGCAAATGAAATTATGACTAACCGTTGGCTTGCCACTGAACTAACGAGGATCTAAAGACGATATTACTTCATTTATTGCATCTTCTGCATTTGCTTCAATCATATTCATTTCATCTTTTCTTACATCTACAGTTAACCATAACCCAATTCACCACACGATTTTTTGCGTTGCACCATTTCAGTTTTAATCGAGCACTGAGCACGTTGTATCTAATCTTAACTAACAATATTAACTAATAACTTATTGTATTAATGCTGTTCTATAAAAATAATACAAAAGGATTAAATTATATCAGAACATGTAATTAAATGCATTAATCTATGTATGAAGCGTATTAGTGCACTATCAAACTTAAAACATTTTTCAGGGATTACTTATAAAGCAGATCCACGTGATAGCAACAAATCAACAGTACACTAAATTCACTGGAAGAGATCAAATTGACTCTATAACGACGACACCCAACCACAAAACCAATATTTTAATCGAATACGAAGACAATGACCAAAATTTGTATTCGGCAAGGCCAGTTATCGTCGATGACGACACAGATGACAAATTCGATGAAATCTTACAATCAGCTTACAAATCAGAAATCGCAGCAAATGATACGGAACCAGACAAAAACGAGGAACCTATAAAATCACCAGTCAGTGTTGCCAATTCGTACATAAGCTCAAGTAGTTTAGAAGATTCTATTAAAATCTACAATGTGCAAACAGGTGAAGTAATAAAATGTAGGCCCGAAGATAACATATCAGCAAGATACGAGACTACGGCTGGCAGCAGGGAAAACATCGGTCTAAATGATAAGAGCATCCCAGGAGACATTTTTGATAGCATCAGTCAAAACGGAGATTTGGACGAGGAAACAGTCATTATCGAAGAAAGTAAGGAGGACAACATAGAGATCTGTGAATTAGAAGATATTCTACCCCAGCTGCCGAAAGTGAAGGAATTGGCCAAGAAATTCCTTAGCATGGAAAACTTAAGTGAGCCTATAAAGGTGGGTAATTTTGCTCGTATCTTTACTTATCTTAGTGATGTGTATTTTACCACAATGATGAATCGTTTGTTTAAGCTTTACGTCTAAGCATACATACAGATAACAAAACTGCGGTGTTTTTATCGTCAATTTTTCTTTTCATTTATAATTAAACTTAATTTAATTTAAACATGTTTCTAGAAACTGAACTAAATATATCATTACTAGAATTAACATAGATGTACCTTTGTTCTTTTTCCTATTTTAGAATTAAGGTAAGCTGGTTTGTAGCTTTGTTAATACTTATAGTTACGAATGCCAGTTAATTGGATAGCTGACGTGACGTATGCATTGCCTGCTTCTTCTAAGCGTTATCGCGTAAAAACAGCTACAACTGTGATTCATCATCATCATCATCGTCATCATCAACTTATAGCAGTCCACTGCTGGACGTAGGTCTCTCCCAGGGTGCGCCATTGACCCCGATTCTCAGCTCTTCTCATCCAATCCTTGCCAGCCACAGCGCGCAAATCGTCACTCTATCTAGCCGGAGGGCGTCCTACACTTCGCTTCCCTAGACGTGGTCTCCACTCCAGAACACGTTTACCCCAACGGTTATCGGTTCTGCGGCAGATATGACCGGCCCACTGCCACTTCAGCTTGCTGACCCTCGAGAAAGAAGTAAACCGGCGAATTCAGCTGGGCTGGGCAGCGTTTGGGAAACTTCGTCAGGTCTTCTCGTCACCCATCCCACAATGCCTAAAAACAAAAGTATTTAACCAGTGCGTCCTACCTGTGATGACTTACGCAGCCGAAACGTGGACACTTACGGTGGGACTGGTCCACAAACTAAAAGTCGCTCAGCGAGCTATGGAAAGGGCTATGCTCGGCATTTCTCTGAAGGATAGAATCAGAAACGAGGTTATCCGACAGAGAACCAAGGTGATCGACATAGCTCAGAGGGTCAACTGTGATTACAATTAATAAATTACAAATCTTTGATCGACGTGGTCTAATTTCCATGTTATTACGTTATATTTCGTTTTTTCCTAACAAACCATTCTCTTCCAGGCACCACAACCCTACTCAAAGCGGCGAAGAAGCAAAGAAAATATCCTAAGCGACTTCAACGCGGACAGACAAGTGAACAGACAAGTCTATATGCACAGTCTCACAGCCAGGAGTATCACTAAAGAGTTTAGGGAAGGTCTCAAACTGTCCATGTCTACGCCAATCAAAGTCCCGGGCGGTTCCAAGGATATCCCTGATGGAGAGATCACCAAGGAGTCAAGTAGACCGGGTAGTCCCGTACCAGAGCCTGGTAATATCAAAACTAAGCTTGCATTCTTTGAAAGTCTCAAAACTAAGTTTAGTAGTAAATAGTATATTGAAGGAAAAACGTTTGTTAAAAGTGCAAGTGCACTGGTGATATCAAGAATCAACTTTACCTTAATCGGTCCAGCATGTTCAGCACCACATAGCGAAAGATGAAATCAAATCATACTGTAGGTATTGTTTGACTGAAAAGATTAGAAAAACGAAAGGTACCTCAGTCTTTAAGATTAAGATGTCAATTTTCCATATGAATTTTACTTCCGTATAAAATGTCGGTATGTTCTAACATTTTCAGCCAAATTATACATTACTTGTAATTGGGTACATAGTATTTCGACTACCACTTATTTGAAGCAAATAAGTGATGTAGTCGAAGCACTGCGCGTAGATTTTTTTGAAACTCCTACCTTCTAGTTTTACTCTAGTTGCCAATATGGACGGTCACAGTAGTTTAAAAGGGCGGATGTGGGTGGGTATTACGATATTTAAATAATAATATTGCTTCTCTAGCATTTTCTGATTTATAAGTATGTTACCGCTGATTGTAGAAAGTCGTTATTTTGCGTATTGACGATAATATACGCGGTTTTAGAGCTATTTAGCTATATTAGCAAGCGCAGTCAATGAATATTTACGTTATATTCATAGGTTCATAGATCGTTATCTACCCTGCTTCATAATAACTATAATAAATAATTCTAAGATCAATTACATCCATCAGGCTTAGGTTATTGTGTTCTGACTAGCAAGTCTTTACTTTACCTGCTTTACTAGATTAGCGGTAACATAACCTGTATATAGGTTACGGTGTAAATACTTAGTGCCATTTATTCATCATAAATTTCATTTATTTAAGTTATTTAGCTAATGCCAAAGTTGTAAATAAAAATTGGTTTTAAAATATTAAATTGGTTAATCGGAGTCTTTGGACGTGCAATTAAAGCTTACTGAAGCCACTGTCCGTGGCCGCTGTTTTAAATGTGATAAAAAAACATTAAATGTTTCACAAAACAAGATATTTGGATAAAGGTGTATAATGTAATAAAAATGTAAGTAATATAATTTGTAATTTTATTTTCCTTATCTTAGTCGATAATTAATGTGAACAAAAATGTTCACGTAAAATAAATGTATGTAATACATGTTTTAAATACTTGGTGATAATGTTATCAGCTCACTTTATAAGCTTATAATATACTGAGTCACTGGTATTACATATTTTATGACGCATACCTATATATATACCTATTATATATAGAGACGCAGGAGGTTGCGGGTTCGATTCCCGCTGTGGGACAAATGTTTGCATGGTCTACAAATATTTGTTCCGGGTTTGGGTATTTTTCTATGTATTATAAGTATGTATTTACAAAAAAAATGTGTATAAGTAATCTATCAGTTATCTGGTTCCCATAGTACAAGCTCTGGTTAGTTTGGGGCTGGATAGCGCTGTGTTTAGCAATTTTTATCAATGATATATGAATGATAAATAATATATATCTATATATAATATATAAATAATAGATAATAATATATAAATAACGATAAATTAAAAAATATGTTACTATGATAAATTATCATAGTAACATATTTTTTTATTGAAGAGACCAACAGTATCTACATGTACAGTATATCTATAAAGTAAGTATTAGAAATGTATAGATTTTTGAAGCTTAGTTTGCGTGCCCCGTAAGGGTCCATACTACTACCTCAGATTACAGATTATACCTATTGCATTACTCATTTGGTACTCGTAATAAATTCATAAGTAGGTTATTTTATAAGTACGAAGATTGCTTTGACGAAGATCTCCTACTACCTAAGCCAAATCCGATATGAAATGTTTGTAAACAAATCCCTGAAATCCATTTGTTTTGACTGTACAGTCAGGTAGGTAGTTGATAGTCACGAAGGTAAGTAACAAGGTGTACTTAAAAATACTTCAAGTCAACTCATACTGAGCTGAGTAGGTAGACTAGACCTAGTGCTTAATTACCTATTTAGTAAGTATAAAAATTATTGCTACTTAGGAAACCTACACCCTGTATATTTTATGTTTTCCTTAAACATGTAATGTTCTCTTTGTACCAATAATATAAACATTCGTCAATTATTGTAATAAATGCAGTCATCGATCACAAAGCGTAGACCACAAAAGGGGTGCGCGCATTACCCCCTATTTATGGAATGGTACGTCCTTCCCAATCAATAATAGATCCCCAGGGTCTTATGAAACGGGACACTCTCCATCTCCTCGGCATACCTCCTTCTATAGCACCAGAGGAAGTAGTCTATCAGGCTGGAGTTCACCTCTACGCTGGGGTCCGGAAGCTGGGCTGCTATCTTCTTTCGGAGCAGTTCCACAGCGTGTATGGAGCATCCTCGGATCTCTACTTCTTTTTCTGAGCCGCTCGGTAGAAGATCCTCTGGAAAATTAATTTGCTTTTGTTGAGTGTGAAAAATCTCTCCACTCCGCGTTCGGTGTCAAATGCCCTAAAAACGCGTCGATTGACGTGTGACATGTCGTGTGATGTCGCCGGAAATGCCCCCTCATACGTAACATAACTTATCATGTATGTTATGTAGCAGTCAGCGAGACGCGACGCCACCGATTTATAAATACGGACTTCAAAAATTAAAAATTAATAGTGACAATACTGAAAACTAAACTAGAAGCGACACAATATTGATTTTACATTTTAGAATAGATTCTTAATTTTGGGTATAATGATGGAATTGCTCAAATGTGCTTCTTTGTAAAAACGCTTCCCCAAGATTCGAGAAGTAATGAACAAAATGATGTGGGACATAATTGGCGTATAGGTAGCATTGCATCGTGTCGCGTCGACGTATTTGTATAATTTGAGAACTCTTTAAATCATATATAGCCACGAAATACGTTTAAACATCGTTGCGCAAGTCCTTAATACCCAATATTTTTTTTGCTAAATAGGCTTTAAATAAAAATACGAAAAGTATTTCTAGACTTACCATTCTTCAACAACGCCATCACCTCAACACTATAGCTCATTGCTCCAAAGTAAACCAGCACCTGAGGCACTCTATAATCAGCAAACATTGTTATCCGATCAATATCTTTAAACTCTCCCAGTTCCAAACCACCAAAAAAGTTCCATATATCTGCTACCAATATCTGTGCTCTTTTATACAATGATACTCTAGCACTCTTAAAAGTCGCCTCATCCCGGAAACATGGAAAGTTCTTAACAATGATGTCTAGTAGTTTGACAGCGGATTTATCAGCTTCTTTAAGACAAGTCTGGAATGTCCCATTGTATTTATCGAGCAGGATGGTTCCAACTTCATGTAATATTGATAGTCTCTCTTCGAATAGTGGGATTGTGGCTTCATTATCCCCTCGCATAATGGTTTGGAGTTGTTCTTTAGTGATCTTAGAGTAGTAGTTAGGGTTTGTGATGTCATGGCCTTCCTAAAAACAGAATAAAGGGTTTGTAAGCAATTTTTCCTGATTTATTTCAATTATTATTATAAATACGTGATAAAACCCTAATTTATATTAGCATTGATTTGTATGTATTTAAATTATAATAAAAAGCCTTACTAAAATGAACTCCCTTGTATTCATAAGTCATAACTAGAGATTGGATAAACAGATGCATATTTACTTGGCCACTAGGCCAGATACCTTAATTGGTGACTGTACTCACCTTGATAGCTCTAGCTAGTGCAGCTTCCAAAGCATAGTATCCTGAATGCCCCTCCACTGTCCACTTCTGAGCTCCGGTATATGACCAGAAGCAAAAATTCAGGGCATCGGCGACAAATATCCAGTCTGCTGCTTTCGGATCATCTTTGGAAAGATAACTGATGTTAGCGCCTGTGTCTGGGATTTGTAGCTTCTTGGCTGATATCGATTGGAGCATCTGGAAATGCAATAATTATTCTTATTGGATGGTATTTAATGTGATCAGATTGCAATGACATAGGTAATGTTCACTATAAATAAATAAATAATGCTGGAACATCCACACTAAAATCAAATATCATCATGCAAATAATTGTTTTGTAATAGGAATCAAATTCGCAGGCTCCTGCATCTCAGCCGTCGTGGCTGTCAGGCCATTCACCCACTGTGTCGTGGACTATAGACATATATTCATTTATGTGCTAAGTACATAATCATACTATATCGTCAGCTTAATTATCAGAATTCATAACTCCATATGGGCAAATTTTTTTACAGGAGCAATCAAACTGTTTTTTTCACAAAGTTTGAGAAATTTTTATAAGTTTCTTTTACTCAAGGTATAAAAAAACCCTCATTTCAAACCTAAAGTAAGAGCAAGTACCCATATTCTGGCAATAAATGATTATGATTAAGAGTAGAATTAGATACTTACTTATTTAAGTGTAAGTATTTAACTTGAACCAAATTTTCTCTTACATCTGGTACAAAACATATATTTTTTCATTTGACTACTAATGATTCACCTTTCATAATTCTCCAAATAGAAAACATTTTCTATTAGGTACCTACTCATTATTCTTAAACCTAATTCTTTGTAGAGATTTGATCTCTAATGGCAAACTATTATTTATTGGCTGTTACTTAAGTAAGTACTTTTATAATACATAGCAGTATTTATTTGAGGTATAGGTACTTACATAAACATAATATGGTTATATTTCGACCTTATGCTATCAGCTCGAATAGATCTGTTCTCAAAAAGGTAGTAAACATTTCGTGGAAAGTATACAATGGGTCAAGTTTCAAACCTCTTTGCAGAGTTTATCCAGTCCATCTTCGTGTATTTTTACGTGCTCAGCGTTTTTTGCGATGAACTCTCCAGATTCAGCAGGTGGTAGAACTCCATGCGCCGCTCTGACCATTTTTTTCTTATTAATAGTTAGTAATCTTTGCCGAAAACCAGAAAGTAAACGTATGGACGGTGTGAACAAAACCAATAACGAATCGAAGACAAACTCGATCAGCTGTCTCGCTGATCTACAGCCAGCCCCACAGCAAGAAGTGACAGCGACAGAAGTGACCTTGGTCCGTGTGATCTTTCGTAGTTTGTTCAAATTCTCTAGATACAAGATATTTATTTGCATAAACAAGTAAAGTGTATAAGTCTATATATCAACGTGGTAATTATATATTTACCTAGAAACCATAATACAGTAATTTTATTACGATAATAAATATATATTACAACTCAGAACAGAGGATATATCGCAAATAAATCCAAATACATAAACAGGATGTCTAGTTTTAAAGCTCCACCAAATAACAAAAGTTGGTTTCAGAACATATTACGCTCCGTTACACACGATTTTAGCATCGAATCATAAAAGTGTGTGTAAAGTAGTTATGTTGATAAAAACACAAAATGTATAAGTACATAGAATACATAAATTAATAATAATTTATAACGATATACGTATAGCTATATTACATACTTATTGCGATTTTTTATTTTTGGAATTCATTAATCGCCGGTATCGAAGAAACAAAACGTTAATTTATAACCTCAAAAATTGACATCTTGTTTGTTGATGTTATGTTCGTCGGTTTTGGTATTAATTTTTTTTAACTGAAATACAATAGTTTAGTTTTTATATAAAATGCCTCTGGACGTTCAAGGCACGTTCGTCTCCCAAAAGATAAACAAAATTCGATGGATCCCCGAAGAGTACGTTGACACAAAATGCTTTTTCACTGGAAGTTGGGATGACGATGCAAACTCTATCAAAGTCTGGACCCTAGAGAGTCCTCACGATGAGGAGGAGGTGGAGTATCCTCGAGCACTCTCTGAGTACCCTGTAGATGGAGATGTGACACAGATAAAGTTTACCGAGAAAAATAAAATCGCGGTTTCGTTGTCGAGTGGCGAAGTGAAATTACTCGAAATCAGTATTTATGATAAGCAATCCCCGCTGAGGCAAGTTTATTCGTGGAAGAAACTACATAGTCATGGGTAAGAAATTTGGAAAAACCACCGTTCATTAAATTAAAATGCTAAACATGCTGAGAGCCTAAACCTGTGAATTCTAACCAAAACCTTCTATTCTAATGTGCATTTCAGTGAAGATCAATGTTCGTGCACTTCACTAGACACTGTAGAAGGAGACATAGCATCTATTGGTGAGGATGGAAACATCAAAGTCCTGAGCAGTCGGAGAGGGGAGGTTACTCGCACTATCTCTGGAGCTGACAGCTGTTCCTTGCACTCTGTGTGCTTTATTAAACATAATGAGGTTAGATTATTGTTCTATTGCACACTCGTCTTACTCAATCACTATGATTGACATCTCACAATTTTGCTTATTTTAAGTACCTTTTTAGATTAACATCCTTTTTTTATTTCTTCCAGATTATTACCGGAAACATCCGAGGCCACATGAAAATATGGGATCTCAGATCACAGGTTGATAAACCATCTGCCTCATTCTTACTAGCTGGTGATGAGCTAGCAGCCACTTGCATCACCAGCCATCCAACACTACCCCACATTGTCCTAGCTGGGAGTGAATCTGGCTCTTTAGCGGTCTGGGACTTGCGCATGAACTCATTTCCTACATCACTACTTAATGCACATTCTGCCGGTGTCAGTGAGATGCAATTCCACCCAGAAAACCCTCATAAACTGATCACTAGTTCAGTCTCTGGTGAGATCTGGGATTGGAACATGGAAGCTCTTACGAAGAGTGCCAGGGGACCTGATAATCAACTGGCTTGGTTGCCATTGGAAGATAAGAATGCTATGATGGTAAATTCCCTGATGCCAACACTTCATAAAGCAATCAATACTGTACATTGTGATAAGGGAAGAATCTTGTGTGGGGCGGATAATGAAGCTGTGTATCTGATTAAGAACTTTAAGTACTAGAAATTAAGTTTGCTTTGCTAAGCATGAGAGAATGAGGATGAAAAAATTGGTAAGCAATTTCCATGTTATTGTTTGATTTATAAATAAAACACACATTTGGAATATGTATTACATTTTATTTAAATACTTTTATACAACCTAATGAAATATCATTCAAAACATAACACATATACAAGTCAGTCTTTGCTTGTCTAGTCAAAGTATTGGTAAAATTGCTTAAAACGTAAAATTATTTACTATATCCCAAAATAATAGAATACAAAACACTAAAATATCATTGCATTAATATTTATACCCTTAAAAGAAAAAAACAAAACACTATTTGGTGAAGTTATGTTATGCCATAGATAGAGCATAATTTTGTTACTAAAAAATAAAAGAATTATTATGTGATTATTCATAAGCATGCAAAATAACATTTTTTGCACCTGGCAAAAATATTTGCCTGAAAAAACTGCCTAATTGGTAACTTTTGTTTTTACAGACCAATGGCACCAATATGTTTCAAATTATCTTAGCCTCAACTGGATTATCTTAGCTCTCTATTGGGCTATCAAAATTTAGAAGTCAAACAGCCATTGACACGAAAAAAGCAGCCTCAACTGTAAGGGTAATTCACACTAAACCAGATGTTTGTTGCATCAGTTGGACTGCCAGTGATTAAGTGTGCGTTAAACCTAAATTGATACACCATTAATTTGAATATTTGACATTTCGATTACAAGTTTACAAGAGTAACTTCTCTAACAGTGCATAATTTTATAAAGACTCAGCTATATTGTTCGGGATTACAATAACACAGCACAACTTGACTGAAACTACACTATTAAAACTAAATGGTAAAACTAGCACCATTATTTTTTAATAACATTTCGGTCCAAACAACCACTTCTGAAACCAACTGACTTGAATCTATTTCTCCGCCTAACTTATTGTGATGATTATAATATAAATGATACGACTTATTTACAAGAACGCGTTGAACTGCGTTTTTAGCCTAGAAACTTTGCAATATTCACTGACATAATACGATTTTCTGTTTATCCCATTACTTTCGATTCGGAATAATTTATTCAAGTACCTACTTATAATATCTTCATATTAATTATATATATTATATATAATTGATCTTTCTTCATAGTCTGCCTCAATTACATGTCCAGCACTCCAACTTAATCATCAAGATTTTTCTTGATTTGCATACTGGTATTCGTGAAACCAGGTTCAACAACCCTTCTATCGATCCTTACGATCGTGATCTGAGGTTGGCCGCCTGTTTACAGTTTAGCCAGCTAACCAACTGGCCAGCGTTCTATTTTTAATACATCTGGCCAACCATTCCTCTAGGTTATATCCTATCCCCTTTCGGACCACCAGCTCAGGTGTGGTGGTTCCGCCGATGCGGTGGTGGCTTCCTCTGGCTCGCGGCGACGAGCGAGGCAGGTACCGCCCAGAGCTGGTCGCACCAGCGCATTAGAGCTTCAGTCACGTGGCAGCTGTTCGCAGCCGTGGCGAGTTGAGTCTCCAGGCTGTCTGATGATTTTATCAGGAGGCTGGAAGGAAAAGGAGTACCTATGTCAGAATATGTCAAGTTAAAATCTCTAGCTTATTTGTTTGCGCAATGTCTGATTCAAACCCTTAGACTCGAATAGTCCCTGTATCTCTTCTGACATGGCTAAGAAAGAATCAGGCATGTTATGCCAAGATCGCTTCTAGGCCTGTTAAAAACATCTAGATACGCTGAATAGTTTATTACCTTGGCGGGAAGAGCGTGGGAGCTATAATCATGGCCACATTATGCTCGCTCATTTTATTAGAGTCGCTGCAGGCCACGATTTCGCGGCCGAGTCGCAATAAGTCCCTCAGTGTGGCGCGCTGCTCCGGAGGCAGGAGTAGGATCAGCAGGTTCAGTGCTCGACCTCTGGTCGGACCGGTTAGAGCTGGAAGTAGAAACATTTAGTTGAAAACAGTTTGACACAACTAAACTTCGGAAATAACATGGAGTGCACAACTTTCCTACGGGAGCCGATTTTCAAGAGTCGTAACACGGACTTTTTTGTTCCCCACTAAGGGATCAAAAAACCAGCCATGATGAACATTGTTAAGGTCCTCTAGAAAGAACAATAGAAGAACTACCTAAATATAAATATAAGATTTAGAAATTCATTGTTCTTTCGACAATAAACTTCTAAATACCTATAATTACGAAAGAGATTCCACTAATTTCACCTAAATAAACCATATTGGTTAGAAAAAATATTTTTATATTAATTTATTGCCAACTAAATGAACTCGAAGCATGAACTTTGTACTCACAATAAGTGTGATAGAACAGCCTCATCAGCTCCTGACTCAGCAACGGTGACGGCAGCGCGCGTAGCAATCGTTTATATACCGCAGCAAGGTCGTGGCTGCTGGCGGAATCGAAGGCAGCCTCGACCGTGTCCCGCTGCTCATACCAATGCCGCTCTATTTGCTGACAGAGGGCTGCAATCTGGAGAAAAACAGTCAATCAAATAGTGTAAGGACGTTTGCAACGGTTATCTACAGTTGGCTAGTCTCCACCTCCTATTTTGTCGATTCATCAGGCAGCACATCATTAAATAAGCATACGGCTTTCTATCGTTTTCAACATTCGATTTGCCTATCTGATTTTCTTAGTAGTGCGGCATGTTACTATTTTATTTCAAAAATCGTGGCCGTAGGAAGACATGGGTTCTAAACTTATTCGCGTTATTCAGGGCCCTAAATATCGCGTAGAATAATACCTCTTTAATTAGGGACCCTAACTCCCTTTCTCTTATTACACCATCCCAATTTAGGTTTAGGGTCCCTGAATAACCCATTAGAAATGTGCACATAGACACTTCTAATATGAATATGTACTGATACCATATGATACTGTTAACCAACTTTTGTAAAACACTGGTTTACTCACCCTGTGCTTATTCCCGGAGACCCGAAACAGGCCCTCATCATGGGTCCTGGCACGGAGAGCGGCTGCCAACGATCTGAAAATGCTCGGGACACAGCTCCAAGTCTCTTCCCAGAGAATCATGTCCTTGCGTACAAGGGTCTCTAAGGACACGCCGAAAACGGAGCCCTCTGGAATAGAAACAGAGATGTTTTATCCGGTTTGTTAGTTTAATGTGTGTTAACAGGATACGGTGGATAACATTGGCAATAACAGTGACCTTTGATTGTGTGCTTCAAAGCCTTCTATTTGCAATGTATCTCATAAAACTTGTCATTTTCCTTTTTAGATGATTATGTCATTACCTATGACGTAACGCAAGTTAAACACTATTGTGATATCTTTTTCAAATTTTATCATCTACTATTGTTGAAAATATCCTCATTTCTGCTTACCTTCTTTCCTCTTCTTCTTTGGAGGCTTCCTCTTCTGGAACGGCAACGAGTACTTATCGAAAAGCGCCGTCAGCTCCAACCACAGAAGAGGCGGCAGTCGCTTTAGCTGGGGTTCGCCGATGCTCTCGATATCAACGTTGCTGTTCTCTTCAGGCCAGTTCTAAAACAACATCTTTGACATTAAACGACCGCATTGTTTTAGGTGGAATCATATCTAGAATCCAAATATCGCCAGCTGAAGGTCCTAATTTCGAGCACAATTCAACTCTGAATCATAAAAAGCAAAGTCATGTTTCCAAACAGGGTTCTAATGTGAGACAATGTTTAGCGATTTGTAGTAGTTATAATATAATTGTTTATATTAACTAGGTACTATTAAACTATGTTTCATATAAAAAACATATTGTTTACCTCTTCTCGATTAAGCATTTGCCTGTCGAGGTTAAATTTATGCTCGAAGCTGAGCGGTTGCTGCGCAGACGCCGCGCTCTTTGCTCGCGACACCGACGTGTGATGGTTTCTGCAACGAAGCAATAATATTATGAATCTTCATTTTTTTATGTTATTTGTGGGGAAACAGGCTTACGGCCCACCTGACGGTAAGCGGTCACCGTCGCCTATTGACACCGGCAACACCCGGGGTACTGTCGATGCGTTCCCTACCCTGTAGAAACCTTTTAACATTTCTCTTGAAGCGTGCCATGTCGTAGCCTAACGGGAAAACCTCAGATGGTAGCTCATTGCAAATCTTGCAAGTATGGGGTAGAAAAGATCGCGCGATACCCAATTGTCGATGATATGTGGA